>OX381631.1:8956384-10206384 GCA_947459985.1 Diloba caeruleocephala | reverse complement strand
ATTGTTTACGTTTAGTTTTTAAGTTTCTCGTGTGAAGTGATTCTATAATCTTATGAGAAATAAAGTTCTTAAACCACCACTTTTGTGACCCAATCACGGACGTGTAACGTTAACATATAAATTTTGAATATGGGGGTAATTTTTGGGGGGTAATGTAGAAAATGTAAGAATAATGTTTTGCTAACTGTACCGTATAACATATTAAATGAAAGGGATTATTGTGAAGGACTTAAATATATTATTGTGAAGGTCTTAAATATATTTAATTTATAATTTTGAAATTACCAGTTTTAAGTTATTTAAGAAAATAGGCGAAAATTGACCATTACACCCCCCCACCCCCCCTTATTACGAAACTACTGAACCTAAAATTATGAAAAAAAATACGGAAAATAGCTTTTTACTTATAGATTATAGGAAATTGTATAAGAAGTCTATAGTCTTAAAATAACATGGTAAATCTTTCAATATTGTGCGCACAAACTTACGTTTGCAGTGTATAGGAGAACATGATTTTCAACTACATGTTAAGTTTGTTCTTGGGATAGATTATTAATACAAGACAGAATTCAACAATAGACAATTTATTCTGCAATTTCCCTCTACAATCGGTTACCATACATACTTTTTTTTAGTTACCACTTCTAAATTTGAGTCAGATTTAAAAAAACATCTACCAATCGTACAGACCCCTCTCCACGCGAATTCAACTCGCACTTATCTGGTTTTGAATAAGAGATCCAATATAATTCGAGGTGAGCCAAGATTATAGGCAGGGCGGGTGGCCCCCCTGCTACGCCTATGCAGTTAAGCTCTTTACATAGATCTCTTCAAAAACGCCTAGGGGAGTATGAGTGAGAGGATTTCAAAAGTAAACTCACCGCTTTGACCTTCCTCCTGTCGCGGTACAGGTTCCTCGCCAGGTATCCCCTAGCGCGCGCCTGCAGGCCGACGGCCAACCGGCGCACGCGCAGGAAGTCGGCCCGCGCCAACCAACCGCGCACGTTGCGCTGTATCTTGATGGCGGCGCGTCTGCGTCGGATCTCTTGGGCTCTCCTGTTGTGGGAGATGGTAATTTACAAAATGTGAAACGTATTATACAGGTTGTCCAGTAAATAGCACGACATACTGCAGGGGGTGAGAGCTTGGGTCAATACCTACCAAAAAAAACAATATATGTTCAGCAAAATCTTACGGATTTAGAGTAGTACAAAATTTTCCGAAATATCGAAAAATCTCTACCTTGACACAGATGTTTAAGCATCTCGTAATGAAAAATTCCTTTTCTAGTTTTTTTTTACCTCAAATTATTTGTGAATAGTTACTTTACTCATTGATAAGTCTTTATTCTATTAAAAACTAAAATGTTTTCAAGAAATACAATTTTTATTTAAATTTTCATGGTACAATTTTTTTATTGCTTAACTTAACTTAAAATTTTGTACTACTGTAAATCCGTAAGATTTTGCTGAACATATATTGTGTTTTTTTGGTAGATATTGACCCAAGCTCTCACCCCCTGCAGTATGTCGTGCTATTTACTAGACACCCTATATAAAGGGTACAGGACTAGAAGGGGCCCATGAAGAATAAATAACCAGGGATAATCAAACGTTTAAGATTTTATGTAAAGGAATCAGAGACTCAACGGACGTATTCTTGAATTGAACAAAGACAATGACAACCTGCTTTACCGGTTTTGCATGCAATGTGTACTTTATTCAGGTTTGGGCTATAGTATACGGCTATATACGGGCTGTCCCAGAAATAATGGATACGCCTGAAACACCTTAAGTATACGGCTATATACAGGTTGTCCCAGAAATAATGGATAAGCCTGAAACACCTTAAGTATACGGCTATATACAGGTTGTCCCAGAAATAATGGATAAGCCTGAAACACCTTAAGTATACGGCTATATACAGGTTGTCCCAGAAATAATGGATAAGCCTGAAACACCTTAAGTATACGGCTATATACAGGCCGTCCTAGAAATAATGGATAAGCCTGAAACACCTTAAGTATACGGCTATATACAGGTTGTCCCAGAAATAATGCATAAGCCTGAAACACCTTAAGTATACGGCTATATACAGGTTGTCCCAGAAATAATGGATAAGCCTGAAACACCTTAAGTTTACGGCTATATACAGGCTGTCCCAGAAATAATGGATAAGCCTGAAACACCTTAAGTATACGGCTATATACAGGCCGTCCTAGAAATAATGGATAAGCCTGAAACACCTTTAGTATACGGCTATATACACCTAAAAGTAGCGCTCTAAAAACAATTAAAAATCCCAAGTAGTGCCCAAGATATGTAGTTTTCTCACTACTTTGCAAATAAATGAAATCCATCGTTTTTTTTCAGTATCAAAATATTCTTCACGGACTACACCAATAGACTTGCAGTGATGATGACGATATGAGTAGCTGATGTAAAGTTTTGGAAGAAAAACTCAACTTCAATTTTTGTCAGGAAATGTAGTAAATATTTTACTTTGTAAAAGTTTAAGTGTACTTAGTGGAAAAAAAGATAAGAATGCCTAAGCGGCCAACTATTAAAAAATATGCGTGTTTAATATAGATTTCTAAATGGTATTGTATATCTTTTTATCTAATGTAAATACGAGGTTATATGCTATGTAGAGTGAGTCAATTTGACTAAATAACAAAAATTTCAAAATGTATGACTTCTTGTCTTGATGTACCTGATGATACGGGCTTCATAAAAACAACGTAAAACAGTGATAACATTATATCACATTTCATGCTAAAAGTTGAGAATTTAGAATTTTGAAGAAACAGAAATGTTACTTTTTTTTTCAAATTACTACAGTATCTCATACAAATTACTGCATGTCTATTGATAAAGCCCACGAAGAATATTATAATACCGAAAAATCTATGGATTTCGATTATTTTTAGCTGTGGTACACAGAAACGTAAAGATGTGTGAAAAACATGGACTTTTTTTTACATATTTCAGTTACTACTGGGGATATATTTTTTTTTGTATTTTATTTTGTGCGCCTAATAGCTCTACTATGTGGTGTTTCAGGCTTATCTATTATTTCTGGGACAACCTGTATATATAATATACGGCGTTATGTCATCATCAGGCCCCCTTCCTTTCGCATACCCTCACATCCACCCATAAACGTCAACTGCTAAACATGGGCTTCAATGCGTACGTTCAAGGCTGAGCGGTCATAGAAGATGTTCCCATAATCACTACCACAGAAATAGGAAATGAGGAGAAGTGGTACGGGGGCGTAACCGCGCCACCGCGACATGCAAAATCCGGGCCTATCAGAAAAAATGGCTGAACTAACATCAGTTGAGATTCGATCGCGTAAGTGAAACTTTGTGTTGTTTGCGGATAATATGCAAAAACCGAAGCGAAAATAATACCTTTATCAAGGGAGGAATCATATACCATATGCAAGTGAAAGAGTTTTCTTGTATTTGTCTATAAAAATAATAAATTAAAAATTGATATTTTCTTTATTATGTTACATTTGCATTGATGGAGCGGGACGCCATTATTATTTCTGTACAAAATACAATGCTTGTTATCTACCACTTTTAACTACCAATCGGTGAAAAACAAACGCAGTGAATAGAACAGCGAATGGAACTCCCAATAAACTTACGCGTTGCGTGGTACGGCCGCTGTGTGCAGTCCGTACGTTCGGCATGATTGGCTGCCTACAAAGTCGTGGGTGTGTTTTAGTATGAGTAGCCAATTATAATGTTGTGTTTATTCAGTTCATTGGATGAGAACTTGTAACTGTGTGCATTAGTGTGTTTTTATGAAGAATGGTAAGGGAAAACTGGATTTCTAGACTCGCATACATTTTGATCTACATGGCAATTTTCTTCCTATATCTTTGGGTACTACACTTGGCAGGAGAATTGGTGATTCTAGAACCTTGTTACTAGCACACGAGCGGAGGCTGCTGCTCACCCTCTTGATATCAACCCTTAGTCGCCAGTTGCCAGTATAGTAACACAAAGCACGTACCGCCGGGCCAGCAAGCCGCGCGCGCGGGCCTGCAGCGCCAGCAGCGCGGTGCGCAGGCGCAGGAACTTGCGCCGCGCGATGAAGCGCCGCACGCAGCTCTGCACGCGCACGCAGTACTCGCGCTGGATGTCCGCGCGGATCTTCTCTAAGTACGCCACCTGGAGGGGGGTGGGGGGGCACGTCATGGTTACTGGGGCATACGAAGCGACAGAGAAAGTATTCTCATTCATGTGTTTCAGAAAGCCAATTCTAGTGATAAAAAATATAGTTACGACCTAGTCTCAGTGTCGTAAAGTAGTTTCCTGTTAACTTACACTGTCATAAGATCGAAAATTGACGGCACCACTGCACCAACCGTGCCGTCAGATGAATTTTTATGATAAAAAAATTATGTTGACACTGAAATAGGATTGAACTTTAGAAGGACAACATTTTGTCAATTCATAATTTAGTCTCAGTCCGGTCATAGTGTAAACTAATTACGAGAATGGGCCCTCACGGCAAACACCATACGGAATAACAAATACTACTAAGAAATAACTGACTTCAGATAGTTTAAGTATATGATAGTTACCTGTCCTGCTCTGAAGAATATCTTCGTGGCACCGAACTGGTATTTGTCAGGGTCTTTGACGTGACGTTTTAATATCCTGCCGCAGGTGGCCTTGATGTTGCCTCTGTCGATTTCCTTATGGAGGCAGAGCAGACGATATCTAGTAAAGAAAAGTCATTACTGTATTATTTTAGAGCAAGACAAACGAGTTCACCTGAGATGGTAAACAATTACAGCCACTCATCATCAGAAGAGACTTCGCATTGCCAGGCGTGTTCATAAAATCAAAAAAATCCAGTAAATAGCACGACATACTACAGGGGGTGAGAGCTTGGGTCAATACCTACCAAAAACACACAATAAATGTTCAGCAAAATCTTACGGATTTACAGTAGTACAAAATTTACGATAAGAAAATTGTACTGTGAAAATTTAAATAAAAATTGTATTTCTTGAAAACATTTTCGTTTTTAATAGAATAAAGACTTATCAATGAGTAAAGTAACTATTCACAAATAATTTGAGGTAAAAAGAAACTAGAAAAGGAATTTTTCATTACGAGATGCTTAAAAATCTGTGTCAAGGTAGAGATTTTTCGATATTTCGGAAAATTTTGTACTACTGTAAATCCGTAAGATTTTGCTGAACATATATTGTGTTTTTTTGGTAAGCAAGCTCTCATCCCCTGCAGTATGTCGTGCTATTTACTGGACAACCTGTATACGTATAATGAAAACGGGAATTGACGCGAAGTTACCTTTGAATAGCTTGACGTTTCGAAGCAGACTGATGGTGCAGCGAGATCACTCCGTTTTTGAGGTATATTCATGTTCATCTACCCCCGTTTTTATTTTATTTATTTTAGGGCCGCAACACACTACACTGAACGTGTCCTTATAATTAATCGACTGCGAATAGCGAGGTTGTGTTATTTTAGCCACTTATTATCGACTACATATATTTAAAAAAATTGAATATTGTGCTGATTAATTATTTACTCGCAATACGATGTTGTTAAATATTTATACGCTCGAGAGAGTAAAACATAAGGCGCTTACATTGTTAACTCCACTACTAAATATTACCCATGCTTTTGACAAATAAAGATTACAAACTTGATTTTGATTTATATACATATAATTATCCTTAATGCGATAGTGAATGTGCCCTTATAATTAATCGACTGCAAATAGCGAGGTTTCAGTCATAAAGTAAATGCACCTTTATCTGCTGTCACAAAAAGTCGTTTTTCTTAAATCGATTTCCCCGTCGTGGGTATAGTTTACAGACATAAATGTCACACTCTCAAACAGATCCAGAACCAGATCTAGAATAACTCACCATGTCAGCCAAAAAACTTCCACTGCTGAATAAGTCCCCCATTAGACGGTCTGTGACATGCCGTGTGTCGTTATTTAGGGGGAATTTGCTAGTACTCACCTCACTTGCCAGACGGGTTGGTAATCGCAGAATGGCTACCGTTCCATATGCTGCTGCCCATACTTCTGGTTTAGTGCCTCAGTCTCCTTTTACAACATCCACGGGAGGAGATGGAATGGTGCTATTTTCATAATCCGGACACCACTAGAACAATTACCTGTAGGTAGCTTCCCGCGACACGTAGCGCAAATAGCTAGGCTAATGGCCACTGCGCCAGACGTTCCATTACCGCAAAGAGCGGTCCAAAATATCAATCGATGCGTCGATTTAATCGAGAATCAAGTATTCAGTACTCGATTTATTCGAAAATCGATTCAGTTGCTTTTGATTCGAATATCGATAGTTTTAGCAAAGTATACACAGCTCTAGGGTAGGGCATTGTTTATAAAAAGGTGTGGTTAATTAAGCGACATAACCGTAACAATTTACAAGACGACGGAGTGAAAAAATTGACAAGACCGCGGGCGTTCATTGCGAAATGAAGCCACTGCACATGAGTTATAATTTATTCATTAAAAAAACATTACCGGGTAGATTCATTAGGTCCTACTTCCAGTTCTTTCGAATAAATTGCTGAAATGCCGATCATCGAATATACGGCGCATCTCTTCATCATACATACATATAATTTCGCCCGAATGAAGTCCACTGCTGGACACAGGCCTCCCCCAAAGATCACCACAGCGACCGATATGGGTGTGTTGTGTGCTCATTGGGGGACTTGCCATAATCGCCACGCTTGGCAGACGGGTTGGCGATCGCAGTTGAGTTGTTAATGTACTCGAAGGACGCTGCTGCCCATCCTCCGGTTAATCCCTTAGTCGACTTTTACAGCACCCACGGGATGAAATGGGGTGGTGGCATTCTGAGCCACCACACTGCAATTCATTAGGTCCTAATTCCAGTTCTTCCGAATAAGTTGCTGAATTGCCGATCACCGAATATACGGCGTTTCTACATCATTCATACATAATAAAATAAAAAAATACCTATGGAAGAAATCTTGGTACAGCCATCTAGACGGGAAACCGGCAGCTGATATCCTGATGGTCTCCAACACACCACACGCTCTGTAACAAACTGCGGTAATTAATATTTACACACACATACATCAGCGTAATCCATCATCATCTACTGCTGAACATAGCTTCCCAGTGGTCACTACAATGAGCGGTCACGGGGGGTCAAAGGAGGAGAAAAGGGGGTCTTGTGGGGGGGGGTCATATTGCCATTTGGTAATCAAAGTCAAAGTCAAAGACAAATATTTTTTATTTCAAATAAACCAAATATTGGCACTTACGAAACCTCAGAATCTAAGTTGCACGGTTCCAAATAGTTGATCTATGGAGAAGAGCCGGCAAGAAACTCCATAGATACTCTTTTAAAATAATTGAGATTACAATGTTGATTAATACAAATTAAGGTAAACCATATAAAGAGCATTATGTAGGCCAATGTATAAAAAAAGACATACTAATTTAATATAATCATTATTCGCCATGGCAGTTAATGGGTGACCAGTCCCAGCAGACGGCACCCGTTCACGAGCATGACGCATGCATCAGCATCGCTTAGCTCAACCATATTTTAGGGAACCGAACGACCCGATACACTGCGCCACCGCCAGCAAGACATTTTAGTGAGCATGACAGACCGATACTACCAGGCCAAAGGCAAAGGGTACTAAATATATAACATTAACGGCTACATGATCCTCGCACATTTACAATTTTATGATTAATTAATAATGTCAAAATATTATTAGAATGTAAATTGCAGTCATTAAATTAAACATAGGCAAATAATTTATATCATAAATATAGAATTCAATTTTAAATAAGTCAAATTAAATGTCAAGATGTCATAAAAAAAAATAAAAAATAAGTCAAGTAAATGTCAGGATGTCAACAAAAAATTAACTACAATTTCTGTGTAGACGGTAAAGAATTGATTGGGAATAACAACACGTCAATCATGCGAAAATTATACAATATATTATATAGCGCCAGAGGGTCGCAGTGTGCAGGAGGGAAACGTTTGCCAGGCATCGCTATCGTCGATGTAATGATTTATATTATAATAGGCTTTCGAAATTAAAATGCGCTTAATCAATGATTTGAATCTTATTTCTGGTAAGTCGGTAATACTACAAGGAATTTTGTTATAGAATCTAATACTGTTTCCCATAAACGACTTGCTGGTTCTGCTAAGTCTAAATCTAATAAAATCTAATAAACCTCTAATCTAATCGTAGTCTGTAATTAGCACACGGAAGGTTGCCGCTGCCCATCCTCTTGATGTCAACCCTTAGTCGCCTTTTACGATAGCCATGGGTGCAGTAGGGTGGTCTATTCGCTGTCGGAAACCACAACGAACATTGCATTTGAAATAATCAATTATATGATGATGATGAAATTAATTGTAGAAGTTGAAAACCACTGTCGTCACTATGATCATAGGGTCATTGTGGTCACTATGATCATAGGGTCATTGTGGTCACTATGATCATAGGGTCTTTGTGGTCACTATGATCATAGGGTCTTTGTGGTCACTATGACCGTTATTATGGTCATTGGTCATATGATCAATGAAATGTCTTGCTGATGGTGGCGTTGTGTATCGGGACGGTTCTCTAACAATATTGCTAAGCTGGGCGACGCTGATGCATGCGTCATACTCGTGAACTATAGGCTACTGTCAGGACTGGTCAACTCATAGCTGATAAGGCAATCTTATAAGACAGATTAATTAGTTTCGTACTTGTCTATGTTATTTCACAGATTAACATACATTATTCTCGTATCTCGCATATACTATAATCTTATTTCAAAAGAGACCAAGGACTTTCTTGCCGGCTCTTCTTCATAAGATCGACATCTTGGAACCGTGACGTATATAAACACTTGATACAATATGGTCACTTGAAATAATATGGTCACTTGACATAATATGGTCACTTGACATAATATGGTCACTTGATATAATCTGGTCACTTTATATAATATGGTCACTAGATATTATATGTTGTCTACGGTACTATGATTATGGTCATGAGATCACTATAATCATGCAGCCATATTGAATATGATCTGAATCTTACCTTAGTTGGTTAACAGCTCTGGCACTATCGAATTTGAACGGCTCCTTGGTGTCGTTGGGCTTGATGCAGCGCACGTAGTGAGGGGTGGTGGCAGAGAGTGTTGCCATCAGTGCTGACAGAGATTGTCTGAACTGTGATCCGACTGTTTGTTTCTGGCCGGACGCGCGGCGGGGGGGTTGCTGGGAACCAAAAGGTAATTAAGTAATACATATGTTAACGTGTGGTTTTCAGCACACAACGTTACCCCCTCAACACATACAAGTGTCGTAAAAGGGAAGAAGTGTCCATATATATAATATTTTCATGGTAGGGCCTAAATATTTAAATCGTTAGATAGGCCCTTATGATCAAAATCCGTGGCATATTATTTGGACATCATCATCATCATCATCATCAGTTCGGCCGAATGAAGTCCACCGCAGGACACAGGCCTCCCCCAAAGATCACCACAACGACCGATATGGGTGTGTTGTGGGCTCATTGGGGGGTTTTGCCATAATCGCCACGCTTGGCAGACGGGTTGGCGATCGCAGTTGAGTTGTTAATGTACTCGAAGGACGCTGCTGCCCATCCTCCGGCTAATCCCTTAGTCGACTTTTACGAAACCCACGGGAGGAGATGGGGTGGTGGTATTCTGAGCCGGCACCACACGGCAATAAAATTTGGACATGTGCTCAGATTACTCGGACAAGTTTATCGTTAAGCTATATTTAATAGCATAAACACGCAAGACACCGTGTCTACGGAAAACATGTAGTTTGGACAATGGATTATCGTTGTATTCTTGACGAAGTACGAAACTTGTCCTTCTCATAAGTATATCAAATAGCTCATTTTCTATAGGTATTGCCAGCATCCATGATGACAATAAACAAAAATGGCGTTATAAATTGTGATTTTTTTCTAAATAATAGTAATTTATTGTGCTTTAACAATTCAAGGCTTAAGTTAGTGCTTGGAGTCTCCTTTTAAGCAAATGATGCCTGTGTTAGGGGACTCCGCTCTTCCATAGCAAAGTTACTAATTTTAAATTACTTAAAGCATAATGTAAAAAAATACAATTAAAATGGTTTTAAATATAAAATGAATACATTAGCTTGTGTGTGTGGCTGGGTGTGTGCATGTTTGTGTGAGCGCGTGTGTGGGTGGGTATTTATGTGTTGAATGTGTGTATGTGTGCGTGGATGAGTGTGTATAGCTTGAGTTTATGTCTATGAGGACATGTAGGGTGTTATTTATTGTGTTCCAATAGTGCCTCCGTCTGTTCATAGGTAAGTCATTCTTTTTTTTTTTTCATAATTTCAGCCGAAAAACGTCCACTGCTGGACAGAAGCCTCTCCCAAAGAGTGCCACAACGACCAGTATGGGTTTGTGTTGTGGGCTCATTGGGGGGTTTTGCCATAATCGCCACGCTTAGCAGACGGGTTGGCGATCGCAGTTGAGTTGTTAATGTAGTCGAAGGACGCTGCTGCCCATCTGTCAGCTAATCCCATAGTCGCCTTTTACGACACCCACGGGATGAAATGGGGTGGTGTTATTCTTAGCCGGCACCACACGGCACGGCACGGTCAAAGACGTTCTCCCCATGAACTAAAGTATACGTGGGTTACTTTGGTTCCCGTCTTATGAGGGGACTTAATAGTACATTGGCCTTACCGTTAGACTAGTTAATGGCACGGAAGGTGTAGTCCTCCTCTTGGACGGCGGCGGAAGAGTAGAAGAAGAATGGTCTACTGTTCTATCAGCGAACATGACGTGTATCAAGCGACAGCTGGTAGCAGACTTGATGCATTCAAGTTGTTCTTCTGATACTGTGTCCCTATTCTTCTCCAGGAAACCGCCGGATTGGTATTCCACGTTGTCAGCGAAGTGCTTGATTATAAAGGCTGGAAAGAAGCATGGATGATAAAAATAAGTAGCAGTGATGAATGGCATCACCTCCAAGGTAAAGCAATGATATAGTGTTATAATACTCTCAGGCCATACAGTAAATAATAGCGAAACGTGTCGCCATCTTTTGTTTAGTAGCGGTACTACAGCGTGTAGAAACTTGTAATAGTGTTCTGGGCAGTTCTACGTTACTAAAGCACGTGGCGAGGAACTCGAAAACAACTTAATGGAGTCACATATTTCAGAGGGAGTGATTTTATTAAGTTGGCACCCCTCTAGCGGAGGCGAGGCGACTGTAAAGAGGCTGTCCCGCAGGTCAATCTCGGGAGATTGCACACATGCGCGCAGTGGTAATTGCCTTTTTTTACTGGTGTCCTGTGGAAATTCTACATGGAACTTCCTTCACCCTGGGGAAGGGCGAAGGAAAATGGCCAGATTCCTACCAGCTAAAACTACTGGAGCGGTCATCTTCGGCACCGAAGGGGGGCTCCAGGTCCTCGTAAGATCACACTAGAGCCGCCCATAGGTGCCATGCCTTTTGGCACATCTCGGAGGGGATGACTGTTAAGCGGTCACCCCCTCCGAAATGAGAGATAGTGGAAGGGCAGGCGGCTGTAAAAAGGCCGCCCCCCAGGCACTTCTCGGGGAGGATTGTAAAGGATCCCCCCCCCCACCCCAAGCCTCGCTGTGCGCTGTGCTGCGCACACGGCGGCACGTGACCACGTGCGCATCGCCGTCTTCCCGGGGGTCGCTCGGTGTGAGCACGCAGACTCCCCAATCTACGCGCCCGCGACCCCCGAGGGTGTACTTACCTAGTCAGACACTTGCAATAAATGACCATATCTGATACTATTCTGTAGTCCACTCACCAGCGTTTCCGAACCTCGGCTTCATGAAGTGGGGGTACTTGGCGCAGCTCTGGTGCAGCTTGGCTACGAAGCCACCATCACTGCCTTGCGGCACGCGACACTGCTCATCCAGTAGCGCTAGAACTCCAAGTCTGTCTTCAATCAGGTCTATACAAGGCTGGTTGTCGTAGAACTCTATCATCTCCCATGATATTTCTTCCTGTGGAGAGGAGACTGTGTAAACATTTTTTTTTTGTTGTGCAGCCAAAATAGAACTCTGCCAGCTTGCAGCCTGCCAGCCAGCAGCGAAATTAATAACTAACTTTTTCCAAAATCTTGGATTTCGGATTAAGGATGTCTTTTTTTAAACGTGGGCAATGTGTGTGTGTGCGTTGCAATGAGTGCGTTTTTTCCTGTGTCGTGGGTACAGTTTTCCGCACATAAATTTCACATGCAGAAACGCCCAGACCCGAAACAAGTACCTGTAGATCATACAA
The DNA here is from genome assembly GCA_947459985.1 of Diloba caeruleocephala. Taxonomy (NCBI): domain Eukaryota; kingdom Metazoa; phylum Arthropoda; class Insecta; order Lepidoptera; family Noctuidae; genus Diloba; species Diloba caeruleocephala. The sequence continues at coordinate 10,194,028 of OX381631.1, read as the reverse complement.
ATATTGGTTCCGTGGGGGGATCGAACCCGCGACACGTAGCGCAGAATGCCAATCACTTAGCCACTGCATCCACCGTGCCATCAATGCAGTTTGAAATTGATCTGTTATCTGTATATATGATCTGACGCATATATATATATATATATATATATATATATATATATGCGTCAGATAGATATAGATATATATATATAAAAATGTAATGCTCGTTTGTTCAAAATTGCAAATCTCCTAAAGTATTTTACCAATCGCTTTGAAATTTTTACATATCGTTGTATTCATATTCGCACATGTTTTGATTAGACCCATAATTGTTTTATATTATTCTGAATCAATCAACTTCATGTTGTAATTACGTGCATTTTACCACAGCAACGCGTTGTAGGGCAAAACTAGTATAGATTTTTTTTCCGCCTTAATTATTATGATAATGAATGTAAGACGTTAATCTTAGTGTGGTCCCAGCATAAGGCAAATTCACCTGGAACGTAGAATTCTATACCTCCTATACCTTTATGTACTCGTCTTGTTCCAACTTGAAGACGTGTGAGTTGAACTGCTGCTGCAGCTTCTCGTTTGCGTAGTTGATGCAGAACTGCTCGAAGGAATTTATTTCGAAGGTTTCGAAGCCGTAGATATCCAGGACACCTGGGAACAAATGCGGGGAAGTTGAGTTATACAATAATTTTAACAACAACTCTCGTACGGAGCAGATTTCATAACCTCGTCCAAAGAAATTTATTACGATAGAACGAAAAAGTGAGCGGGGCACGTGTGCCACTACACACTAACACTAGGCAATATAGTACCTAGTATTTAAGTCCATACTATCATAAACCGTGAAAATGCCATTTTGTGCTATTTCCAACTGCGGAATAAAAAGTTGTGAATTGAATAAAAAAATGAGGCATTTCTTATCACTGTGGTAGTATTTATTTATAATAAAAACACCATTTTTATAAATACGCGCGCCAAAATTCCTCGTTGTCAGTCCGTCGATCGTGTACCTCTTTTCGATGCATTTCTTTTTAATCCAAAGGTTAGAATGCCAAATGACATTAAGTCCTCCTTGTGTACCATCATTGTGCACATAGGTATAAGTATAAATAAATTATTATCTACATCACTACTAAATTCAGGTAACAGAAATCATCGTGAGGAAACGTCGACTTAATGATCATGCAAGCCCTTTTTTAATGTAACGAGCAAGCTAGTACACTCGTATACTTGAATGCAACCAATATCTTGCCACCCTACGTCATATGGCCTGATCGTGGATGCCAAACGGATGACACACGATTGGCTACGCCCAATTCAAGATGGCTACCTGCGCCTTCCGTTTTGAATGCACTGTGGCGCAAGATGGCTACTGCTCTTCTTTTGTTTGCGGTCGCAGCCATATTGCGGTAGGGCGTGTATACTCCTGCGCATAATGTGTCAAGCGCGAACAGTTATTATTATTAATAATTTCTTATGAGGCAACGAAAGTATTTTACAATTTAAAATGTATTCATCATCATAATATCAGCCAAAAGTCGTCCACTGCTAAACAAAGTCCTCCCCCATAGATTTCCACAACGAGCGGTCACATGCCGCCCGCATCCAACGACTCCCAGCGATCTTCCCCAGGCCGTCTGTCCACCTTGTTGAAGGTCGTCCCACGCTGCGTTTCCCGGTGCGCGGTCTCCATTCGAGAACCTTATTGCCCCAACAGCCATCAGTTCTACGAGCTATGTGCCCCGCTCATTGCCACTTCAGTTTACTTATCCTTTCAGCTATATCGACAACTTTAGTTTTTCTAAGGATCTCCTCATTTCTGATTCAATCTCGTAGATAAATACCAAGCATAGCTCTCTCCATAGCTTGCTGAGTGACCTTGAGCTTTCTTATGAGACCCATTGTGAGTGACCACGTCTCTGTGCCATATGTCATCACTGGTTTCACTTTCGTTTTGAGGCATTGCATAATAATATTTAATATTATAATTGCACATCGATAAATTGTCAATATTGGGTGTATCAAAGGCATAATATACACATTTTAAAAGAACAGCGAGTTTATTGTTAAATCAAGATGTTATCTGCAGTGAAAGGGCCTGATAAAGTTATATCAACGTATTCAGCAAGAAAACTTTAACAAGAGGAAACAACTTAATAAAATCAGATACACGAAGAACAAGAAAATTTAAAGAATCTCATGGCGTAGTTTTTGAAAGAGCAAAATTGGACTTCTGGGGTGGTAGGCCTGGTGACCTAAGATACAGGCTTCAGCCTAGTTTAGGCACCAGTCTCCCACTGTAAATTTGTACAATACTATACTGTTTCATTATTGTGGTGAGAACATAAAATAAATAAAATAAAATAAATAAATTGCAGTATTCTGGACGAAAATGACGTACAATAGATAGCGGCCGTGTGGTGCCGGCTTATGCCGTGTGGTGCCGGCTCAGAATGCCACCACCCCATTTCCTCCCATGGGTGTCGTAAAAGTCGACTAAGGGATTAGCTGGAGGATGGGCAGCAGCGTCCTTCGAGTACATTAACAACTCAACTGCGATCGCCAACCCGCCTGCCAAGCGTGGCGATTATGGCAAAACCCCCCAATGTGCTCACAACACATCTATATCGGTGGTTGTGGTGATCTTTGGGGGAGGCCTGTGTCCAGCAGTGGACTTCATTCGGCCGAAATGATGAGATAGCGGTAAATAACTTACCGATGAAGTGTTTCTTAGCGTGTCCGGTGTCAAGCGCCCTGTTGACTGCATGCACGAGCCACGCGAACAGCTCGCCATACATCCTCTTGGCGAGGGCATCGCGTGCGAACGAAGCCCTCTGCACATCCATACGCGATACTATAACTTCGTGCGCAGACGCTATCCTTCGGTGCGTGAGCCAGCGGGACAGTTCCGCTTTCGATACGCCGAGGAGAGAGCATACGACGGGCAAGTGTTTGTCGTTGGACTGGAAGAAAAAGTAGTATTTATGTTTTAATATATATGTGACACCACTACGATTTGCATATTTCTGTTTGTGCGGAAGGAACGCATATGTTTTGCATTTTGTTTTATTTTTATTGTTTGGCTATGCGTCGTCTCTGGTACAAATAAGAAATAAATATATCTTTCTTTCTGTTTCACAGAAACATAAAAATAAAGAAAGATGAAATAGGACTAAAAGGTAGAAAGGTACTGCTTATTTCTTAAGAAATCTCTTCCAGCAGATCTGCGAGAGGAGAGTTGGAATAAGAAATGCAGACACAGTGTGTAAAGGAGTAAATAAACGAAAACCATTAACATATAATTACTCACATAAAAATATACAATAAATTCTTTATCCTTTTAAAAAAACGTTTCTCCACACTAGTATTTAGGATATTGTAAATAAATATAATAAATATATGGAAAATACATATTAAGAAGAAAGGAAAAGGACTATATTAGTACGAGTAGATACAACAAACATTTAAACATACAAGTAATGTTCTTTTGCAAGTTTTTTAAATGTAACCAATGACAAGGCACGTTTGATGAACACAGGCAAAGCATTCCATAATCAGACAGCCTGAACGGTGAAGGATTTATCACAAAGTTTGGTAGCATGCATTGGCAAGTCTCGGATTCTTAGTTCTTGTTTTAAGGTGAACTGTAGTGGTGATATCTTTAGTGGTGTAAATGTCTGTAGTTATTACTTGCACCAATTTGATTATCACTTGCGCTAGCGGTGAAGGATAAGATCGTGCGGAAACCTGCACACCTGATAGAGCTCCAAAATGTTTTCAATGGTAGTAGCAGTAGGTAGTCCGCCAACCCGCACTACCCGCGGCCAGCGTGGTGGACTAAGGTCTAACCTTTCTGCTCTAGATGGAGATCTTTCGAGTTCCTAGAGCCTACGGTGCCGAAGATGATCACTCCGGTGGTTTTAGCGGGTAGGAGTCCGGCACCCCCGGGGGGGTGACCGCTCTACAGTCACCCTCTCCGAGATGTGCCTATAGGCGTGGCACCAGTGGGCAGCTCCAGTGTGAACATACGAGGACCTGGAGCCTCCCTTAGGTGCCGAAGATGACCGCCCCAGTGGTTTTAGCCGGTAGGAGTCCAGCATACCCCTTCGCCCTTCCCCAGGGCGAAGGAAGTTCATGAAGAATTTCCACTAGGCACCAATAAATTTTTTTTAAAAAGGAGTCCGGCATGCCCCTTCACCTTTTCCCGGGGCGAAGGAAGTACATGAGGTATTTCCACCGGATCAATAAAAAAAAAAGGTCTAACCTTTCTAATTGTTAGAAAAGGCCCGTGCCCAGCATTGGGACAGTAATGGGCTGAGTATTATTATAATTGCGTTCAGCGTCTACGTATTCGCCAAACAGTAGAATTAATCTTGACGACATGGTTGGTGCAATGGTGATACAGTCGACTGCTGCGCTCCGGGTCGCGGTTTCGATTCCCGCACGAAACAAATATTTGTATGATCTGCAGGTAGTTGTTCCGGGTCTGGATGTATTGTGTGTGAAATATGTGTCTGTAAACGCACCCACAGGAGCAATCATAGAATGGGGCAAGGTTTAAAAAAAAAAATGCTCTCCGGGACTGCCGACAGAAGTGAAAACTTATTTTGGTGCGTTAGGAGATTTTATTTCATCAAAAATCTGCGTACGGCGCTAAAAGAAGTTTTCACTTCAAGCGTCTCGTAACGGTGTCGCGAGTCCAGAGATTTTATCTCATCAAGAAATATGCGTACCGCGCTAAAAGAAGTTTTCACTTCAAAAAACTTGATATTTTACTACCTAACATCAAATAAGCTGTCACAACTCACACTGATATAAGCGCCATCATCAGTATCATCTGTGGGGGGAGCGTCAGGGTCGCACGCACTCAGCTCCACGTTGCCGAGGTGCAGGATGGTGGACAGGATCGTGAACATGTCCCGCTGCTCGGATTCCGTTACACCTGTTGAATATATTTTAAACTGTATATAGGAAATTTGGTAAATATTGCTAAAGATGTGTTTATAAATTAGTACTGTGTACCTGCGCGTGCCTGTGTACCTGCGCGTGCCTGTGTACCTGCGCGTGCCTGTGTACCTGCGCGTGCCTGTGTACCTGCGCGTGCGCGTGTGCTGTGCGAACCATGCACGGAAAAAATCAGACGCTAAACGTTCAGAAAGGACAAGAAATTTGACGCGATTTATACCTAACGTAGTAAGAGCGCTTCTCGTCTCGTTGAAATCCTTCAAGTCGTCGACGCCATCGATATTCGGACTGCCACCCTGGTTGAGATAGTGGAACGAGTCTTGATGATCTGAAATAAATATCTCTCGTTAGTATATTTTGAAGAAGAAAGAAAGAAAGAAAATGTATTTTTACAAACACGAGGAGCACATTACTCTTAGAACTGATGGCCGTTGGGGCAAAAAGGTTCTCAAATGGAGACCGCACCGGGAAACGCAGCGTAGGACGTCCTCCAACGAGGTTGACAGACGACCTAGTGAAGGTCGCTGGGTGTCGGATGAGAGCGGCATGTGACCGCTCATTGTGTAAATCTAAGGGGGACGCCTTTGTTCAGCAGTGGACGTCCTGTGGCTGATATGATGAGTATATTTTGGTCCAAATCGGAAGAAACAAAAGTAAATTTTCGCTTAAAATGACGACGCACAATTAAAAAACAATACAAATACGAGATTATAAAATAACACTCCCAATTTAGCTGGCAATCACTTGACGGTTCTGCCAACCAAAAACATATCAGAGGGTCAAATCTCGTAATTTAAAAATGTTCAAAATATAGTTCCGATCTAGTTTCAATGTCGGAAATGTCACAAATGGTATTCTGCTAAACTAACAAACGACGTCAAACGTGAACTTATATAGCGATGAGATCGAAAATTGATCGAAAGTCGATCGAAGTCAAAACGGTATTCTGCCACAATTCGAACTGTATCACATGTACTGAATTGTCACTAAATAAACGTCAAAATTGACATTGAAATGAGACTAGATTGAGTTCATACTGAAAATCGACTGAACTTCAAGAGTAGCAGAATACAATTTTTTTGTCAATTCATAATTTAATCTTAGTACGGTCAGCCTTCAATCATCATCAACATCATCATTACAGCTGAAAAATGTCCACTGCTGGGCAGTAGCCTCCCCGAAAGACTGCCACAACCGCTATGGTTTGTGTTGTGTTTTCATTGGGGGTTATAAATATAATCGCCACGCTTGGCAGACGGGTTGGCGATCGCAGTTGAGTTATAAATGTACTTGAAAGACGCTGCTGCCCATCTTCCGGGTAAACCCACAGTCGCCTTTTACGACAGCCACGGGATGAGATGGGGTCTCGGGTTTACATCCCCTGTAAGAGGGAACCCGGTCTTTTGATAGGCTTACACGGGGACATGGGTCCAACATGCAGAGGCCCTTTAGAGAATTTTAATCTAAAATGTAATGGCTAACCGTGAAACCGCGGTCTCTCCATGGCTGCACTATAAAATGCAATCTCGGATTGTCCCCAAAGGTATAAAACTATTGTATGAGATGTATTATATATACATATGATTATAATTGTAGTTTAATTATAAGGTTTATTGTAATAAGTGCTAAATGGGTCAAATACTTCTGAAAACGGATAAAACGGCGTCTGCCTTTCCACCTTAAAATGAAGTTCTGTGGCAAACGGTGACTCGCCATGCACAAGATGGGCCCCCCTAAATAGCCACCACTACAGGCATAGTCTTATTAGAGTTTTTCTAACAGACATAGAAATTACATTATCACGACAGTCTACAGTGCCTAGAAAAATACTAGAAAGAATAGTTTTCTCCTTCTCCTTACCTAGTTGCAGTTCAGGCATATGCCGTGCAGCTGCACACAGCTGGTAGAACACATGATAATTCCTCTCACCAGCACTCTGGTACACCACCCTAGACTTCTCCAGCAGGTAGGTTCTCATGCTGGCGCCGGATATCCGGTATACGTTGTCGAAGTGAATCTCTATGAACTTGCCGAAGCGGGAGGAATTGTCGTTGCGTGTCGTTTTAGCGTTCCCTATCGCCTGGGGAAAGATTAGATATTGTATATATCAGCATTTCAGCAATAAAGTCCACTGCTGGACACAGTCCTACCCCAAAGATCGCCGCGACGAGTTATCTGGGTGTGTTGTGCGCTCATTGGGGGGTTTGCCATAATCACCACGCTTGGCAGGCAGGTTGGCGATCGCAGTTGAATTGTTAATGTACTCGAAGGACGCTGCTGCCCATCCTTCGGCTAATCCCATAGTCGTCTTTTACAACCCATCTCGGGTTGGTGCTATTCGAAGCCGGCACCACACGGTACACAAAACCTAATGAAGTTCAAAATCTGAAATGTAAAGATTTTGGATCCAACTGATTTATTGATATCGGCTATAAGTCATCCTGAGACCACGAACGCTGCAAAGTGTTTTATTATCATAAGTCTAAAGGTGTGTTCATGTTCATGAAAACTGGATAAAATTCTGTTTGATAATTTATAAGATTAGTTTGTTTGTCTGTATATTGATTCATACAGAGAAGCAGACAGGCGCTCTCAGGAGACTTACATTTATAGTATAACCTCATCTTCATCATATCCAAATAAACCAAAGGATGTCCACAGCCGAACAAAGACCTTTTTTTATTCTTTTTTTACTATGAACTTCCTCCGCCCCGGGGAAGGACGGAGGGGTTATGCCGGACTCCTACCGGCTAAAACCATCGTTCGTCGGTCATCTTCGGCACCTAAAGGATGGAGTGGTGTTATATTCTTGATCCGAGGGACAAAAGGCGCTCTAAACCAGAGGGATGGGGAGCAGCGTCCTTTCTGTGGAACAGTAGCCATTCTGCGCTCACCAACCCGCCTGCCAAGCGTGGTGAGTACTGGCAAATTCCCCCCAATATGATGACACAGTTGTGGAAATCTATGGGGGAGGCCTTTGTTCAGTAGTGGACGTTGTATGGCCGATATAATGATCGACTCCTGCAATAAGAGACCTACCACAAGTATACCTTCTCAGCATAGCTCAGTTACCATCTGCAGGGAACCGAACCATCCGTCCGTATTAAGCTCATATTAGGTACACTATTGTCTTCTGGGTAGTTCGTGAAGTTCATCAAATCAGCCAAAGGACGTCCACTGCTGAACAAAGTTTCCACAACTTCCAGTCACATCCCACACCCTCATCCAACGACTCCGAGCGCCCCTCACCAGGTCGTCTGTCCACCTCGTTGGAGGTCGTCCCACGCCGCGCTTTCCGATGCGCGGTTTCCATTCCAGAACCTTTTTACCCCAACGCCCATTGCCACTTCAGTTTACTAATCCTTTCAGATATGTCGCTCATTTCTGATTCGATCTAGAGAAATACCAAGCATAGATCTCTCCATAGGTCGCTGAGTGACCTTGAGCTTTCTTATGAGGCCCATAGTCAGTGACCACGTCTCTGTTCCATATGTCATCACTGGTAACACACACTGGTTAAAGACTTTCGTCTTGAGGCATTGCGGTATTGTTGACGAAAAGACGTTGCGAAGTTTCCCAAACGCTGCCCAGCCGAGTCGGATTCGAAGATTGACCTTTTCCTCGAAGTTGGACCTACCTAACTGGACAGTTTGTCCCCGGTAGACATACTCGTCTACAACTTCGAGAACAGAGCTCCCAACGGATTTTGGGATGAGCATGACATGGGCATTTGATATGACTTTCGTCTTGCCCGTGTTATTATTTTAAGGCCCACCTGTTGGGAAACTTTGTTGAGTTTTTTTTTTTTTCATGGTACTTAGCCCCACACTAGTATTTCTCCTGTCGTGGGTGCGTTTGCAGACATGAACTCCACACACAATACACCCAGGCCAGGAACAACTTCCTTCCTTCCTTTTTTTTTTTCATTGATATCCAGTGGAAATTCTACATGGGACTTCCTTCACCCCGGGGAAGGGCGAAGGGGCATGCCGGACTCCTACCGGCTAAAACCACTGGAGCGGTCATCTTCGGCACCGAAGGGGGGCTCCAGGTCCTCGTAAGATCACACTAGAGGGCAATGTGACCCTAGTATTACTCCTGTGTCGTGGGTGCGTTTGCAGATATTAATTCCACGGACAATACACCCAGACCCGGAAACAAATATTTGTTCCGTGCGGGAATCGAACCCACGACCCGGAGCGCAGCAGCCGACTGTATCAGCCACTGCACCAACCGTGCCCTCATTGAGCATTGTACAGAGCTCTTGCAGCGATTCTGCCATGACTACGGTATCGTCATGAAGTCGCATGATCCTAACTTACCTCCATGATAGGGCTGGAAGCGAGCACTTTCCTCTCCACTTGCGTCTCGCTAGCGTTCCCCCCAACTGCCGCAAAGTATCGCATTGCGTATTTGGCCGAGACAGTCTTGCCGGCGCCTGATTCGCCGCTCACTGATCACAAAGAATTTGAAAAAGTTTGATTTTATTTCTATAATCTAACTATGGGTCTGGACGGATGACAAGGTTTTCAAACAGATATCTATGGCAAAACTGGCTGAAACTGGAATGAATGAATGAATCGAGAATAGAATGAATGAACGAAATATTTGCCTAATTAAATCATTAATTCAGCCAAGATTTCAAAAGGATGCCACGATGGAAGGGATAAGAGGTTTTCCAGTAAAATTTATATAATAATTTAGCCAACCGAGCTTAAAAATGGGTTAACGGCAGGATTCGCGGTTGTCGTGGCCATTAAAACGTGGGAGCGAGACTCAGTATAGTTATACCGAGTCTCGTGTCGTCCCGCTCGCACATTATTTAAACGCGTCTACCTCGAACGTTGGGTTAAGTATAGTTTCCTAGCCATGTCAAAATAACTCAACATAAACTCTGTTGTGTGTGTCTCTAGATAAATACCAAGCGTAAACCCTATAGTTTTTTTTTATCTTTGGTATTATTTTAAAGTCGCTTTGAATACTCAAACCAGATAATATTTATATAAAAATAAATAATATGTAAATATGTAACTCACCAATAATACTCTGATCCCGCCTCTCCCTCTCCAACTTAGTATATGCCTCTTCTGACACCGCGAAGATGTGGGGGTCTAAGTCACCCATCGCCTGGCCGCGGTACGCCATTATTGTTTCATCACCTGAAACAGAATAGCGATGATAAAATAATAATTAAATTATCAGATACTAAGTATAACCTGCGCCAAACTTCTTGGCCGCTATTACTACGAAGTAAATTTTTACGCAGTAGAGGAATTTATAAGTGAGTGCGGGGTTACCGGGACGGAGGCAAATTGTGCAGCCATCGCTATATCAATGGTAGTCTCTTGTTGGAAGAATCCGGCTAGGTAGGTACCACCCCTCGTTCCCCGAGTCGAGAAGGTAGTGGGTGCACTACACCGGCTGCTGCCCAATCTCGGGGGACCATGTGAGGAAGTTCGCCGTCTCTACGGAGGGGTTGTGCGGTCCGTGGCCCTCTACGGGGCGCCCGTATGGTCAGCTCGACTGTCAGGTGCCCAGGGCTGCAGAACCAAAATTCACGGTCTGCAGCGCAGAGTGGCTATCCGGATCGCACGAGGATACCGAACGGTGTCCTACGAGGCGGCAACTCTCCTGGCGCGTTTTCCGCCTTTCGACATCCTGGCGGAGATGGATGCGTGGGTCTACGATCAGACAGGCTCCCTCCGCCAGAGCGGCGAAAACGCGCCTCCAGGGGCGTTGGACAGGCTGCGGCAGCTGGCTCGCCGACGCGCACTTGTAAAGTGGCGTCACCGCCTGCGGATGCAATTTGCGACCAAGCGCGTCGTCGAGGCCGTCCTGCCGCTCTTCGGAGCCTGGCTCAGAAGGAGAGAGCGCGTCACCTTGCGCCTGACGCAGGTGCTCACCGGGCACGGTTGTTTCGGTGCGTACTTGCACAGGATAGGACGCGAGGCCACGGCACAATGCCACCATTGTGATAGCGACCAGGACACCGCACAGCACACGCTCGAGGCGTGCCCTGCGTGGGCCGCCGAGCGGCGGATCCTGGTCGATCGGATCGGGCAAGATCTCTCTCTGCCAGCAGTAGTGTCGGCTATGTTGGCAGAGCACGAAAACTGGAATGCAGTGGTCTCCTTCTGTGAGAGCGTCATGCTCCAGAAGGAGACTGCAGAGCGGGACCGGGAGAGGGCCGATCCCGCTCGAAGAAGAAGGAGACGGCGCCGGGGTAACAACCGCCCTGGCGCCTAATTCCGATACGCCTGAAAACCCCTGCCGTTGCTATAAGGTGGGGGACCTCTGGGTTCGCGGGTGCGTAGATTGGGGAATCTGCATGCCCACACCAAGCGACCCAAGAGAAGACGGTAGCACGCATGTGGTCACGCGCTGCCGTGGGACGCTTTGGGGGATCCTTTACAATCCCCCTGGGGGGGTGACCGCTTTACAGTCACCCTCTCCGAGATGTGCCAATAGGCGTGGCACCAGTGGGCGGCTCTAGTGTGATCATACGAGGACCTGGAGCCTCCCTTACGTGCCGAAGATGACCGCTCCAGTGGTTTTAGCCGGTAGGAGTCCGGCATACCCCTTCGCCCTTCCCCGGGGCGAAGGAAGTTCATGAAGAATTTCCACTGGGCACCAATAAAAAAAAAAAGGTAGGTACCACCACCGCGGGCGGTATGGCGGGGGGTCTCGGGGGTCACGGGCGCGGTGATTGGGAGTCCACATGCTCATACCAAGTGACCTCCAGGAAGACGGCGGTGCGCACGTGGTCACGTGCCACCGTCTGCGCAGCACAGCGCGCAGGGAGACTCCGGGGGATCTTTTACAATCCCCCGAAAAGTGCCTGGGGGGCGGCCTTTTTACAGTCGCTTCCCTCTACTAGAGGGGGTGACCGCCTTACAGTCATCCCCTCCGAGATGTGCCAATAAGCGTGGCACCAATGGGCAGCTCCAGTGTGCTCGTACGAGGAACTGGAGCTCCCCTTCGGTGCGGAAGATGATCGCTCTGGTGGTTTTAGCCGGTAGGAGTCCGGCATGCCCCTCCGCCCTTCCCCGGGATGGAGGAAGTCCGTGACGTATTTCCACCGGGATCATTAAAAAAAACAACCGCGCGAGGGGGGATCCTTTACAATCCCCCAAAATGTGCGTAGGTGAGCAGCCGTTTTACAGTTGCCTTTTCTCCGCTAGAGAGGTGAGTGCTATCCAATCATCCCCTTCGAGTCCTACAGGCGTGGCACCAACGTTTCGAGTTCCTGGATGCTCAGTGAGGTTCTGTGGCGAAGGTAACCGCTTCGGTGGTCCCGGTGAAGACCAGCTGGGACGATGAATTTGTTAATATATTAAATAACATATATTGTGTTTTTTTGGTAGGTATCGACCCAAGCTCTCACCCCTTGCAGTATGTCGTGCTATTTACTGGACACCCTGTACATAAAAAATACCTATTGCACGTATCTGTGTGATGACGTACCTTACCAATGTATGGCCGACCTGCGCAAACACCAACTTCAAAGCGGCAAAGATGTTTGGCCGAAAAACAACTTACCGTAAATAGGCAAATCGTAGTAAGGATTAATGGCAACCAAGACGATGCCGCAGTACGTGTAGATGGCGTTACGGTCGCAGAACCTGCGGACAAGAGACAAATATCAACATCTACAGTAACATACGGAAATCAAAACAAGTCACCATGCATAATGCATTAACAGCAATCTAATATATAATTTATGGTTCACTACATAAGCACTAATATGCCGAGTGGCTTCCGACAAAGAATAGTCACACCCTCCATTCGAGGGTGTCGCAAAAGGTTCATAGAAAGAGCAGCAGGAATCTTGTGTTCCTAGAAACAACATACTACTATACCAAGCGCAAAGCGTATGAACGGTGACGGATATGACACGATTCATCACACCGCCCGTCGCGTTGAGCTGTCATTTCCTTGTGAATACTTCACCCGAAAAATAATTATGACAATTTGTAATATGACGAAAACGGCTAACAGTATGACACTACATACTTATCGCAACATTTATTTGTAAAATGTCATTGTATCTAGGTGTTATTAATTCTCGCGCCGCCGTGTATGCAACATAGCACAGCGCACAATGAGGCTTCGAGGGGATCCATTACAATCTCCCAAGACGTGTCTATAGGCGTGGCATCAGTGGGCGGCTCTAGGGTGATCATTCGAGGTCCTGGAGCCCCCTTAGGTGCCGAAACGACCACCCCAGTGGTTTTAGCCGTTAGGAGTCCGGCATGCCCCTTCGGCCTTCCCCGGGGCAGAAAAAGTTCATGAAGAATTACCACTACCACCACCTATAAAAAAAAGGTAGGAACCGCACCCATCAGGGAAATTACGTGTGGGGTTCCGCAGGGGTCAGTTCTCGGCCCCCTCTTATGGAACCTCGCCTAGGATGCGGTCCTGCATTTCTTTCTCCCCTCTGGCGTCAGCTTAGTCAGTTATGCTGATGACACTTGGTGTTCGCCAGCGGGGAGTCCATTGAGGGAACCATCCGGCTTGCCGAGCATGCAGTGGCAATTGTCGTGGCCAATATCCATCCACAAAACCGAAGCGCTATGGTTCCACAAACTACGCGGAGCAAAAAACCACCCAGTTCGTGGATACGCGTTGGTGACGCGCAAATCAGGGTGGGACAGTACATGAAGTACATGGGGCTCACCCTGGACAGTCATTGGGGATTCGAAGAGCACTTCGCGAGCCTCGTCCCCCGAATCATGAGGGTAGTGGGTGCGTTACACCGGGTGCTGCCCAATCACGGGGGCCCGAGCGAGGAAGTTCGCCGTCTCTACAGGGGCGTCGTGCCGTCCGTGGCCCTCTACGGGTCGCCTGTATGGTCATCCTAGGTCAATCAACAATCAACATCTTAAGTGTTGATCCTTGTACTTGGATAATACCACGCCTGCGCGCAGTAGTCCTGGGTAGCATTAATTAATTACAATTGTAATCGGCACAGCGCACAGCAAGGCTTCAGAGGAATCCTTTGCAATCCTCCCCGAAAAGTGTCCGGGGGCCGGCCTTTTTACAGCCGGCTTCCCTCCGCTAGAGTCGCTTTACAGTCATTCCTTCTGAGATGTGCCTGAAGGCGTGGCATCATGGACCGCTCTAGTGTGATCTTACGAGGACCTGGAGCCCCCTTCGGTGCCGAAGATAACCACTCCAGTAGGTTTATCCGGTAGGAGTCCGGCATACCCCTTCGCCTTTCACCGGGGCGAAGGAAGTTCATGGTGAAACATCGAGACATTACTCATTTAGTCGCTTATGGTAAGCAACTTTACTAAATTGAATTCCAAGCAGCACGGTCGCATCAGCAGGTATATTAATTTGTTAATCGTTTTTATATGTATATACCGTTTTACTGCATCATTAACAATAGTATTGGTTTTATCTTATTTATATACATTATACTATACTAGCTAGTAAGTGGAGATTACAGTTCCGTGATCGAAAGCCACGAAGATGCTGACGGGACCGGGACTGTCATCGTCAACTGGGGTTATCACTGAAAACCAGCGTTGTGGTGTTTTCATAGCCTTGTATTCCAGAGCAACAGCTCTGGCCACATCACAGCATTATACTGAGTGGGAACCTATTGACACAACTGCGACGTACAACTGCCAACTGCCGACAGGTGCAGCTTGACTCTAGTGTGATCATACGAGGACCTGGAGCCCCCCTTAGGTGCCGAAGATGACCGCCCCAGTGGTTTTAGCCGGTAGGAGTCCGGCATACCCCTTCGCCCTTCCCCGGGGCGAAGGAAGTTCATGAAGAATTTCCACTGGGCACCAATTTTTTTTTTTTTTGTTTTTAAGTTGGAGCTTGACTACTCTGTTGCTGTTCATTATAATTCGCTAATCATCGGGTAGCGAGACGGGGGGTCGCTCTTCGCTGTTGGATCGAGAGACTCGATCTTTTAACATTATTTTAAGTCCTTATAAAATTATCAGGATAGTAGTTAGGTATACCAAAAATTGTAAACATAATTGTTGTATGTACGTCGTTTGTTGTAGATCAATAAAATAAGTTTTTCTTTCTTTCTTTTCTAGCTACAGTGCCTTTCACACTAGAACAGTAATGTTTAAAGTTTAAACATATCTGGCGGCAGCATATCTGGCACTGATCTAAGTCATTTCATTGAGTCCGACACTCGGCCAAAATCAGTATCATACTGGGCAAGAGCAACCAGGAAGCCGACTATAGCTTCAGTAACTTCTCATGTAAATACAAGGCCATAAAACCGAAACCAAAGCAATTTGGACCCAAAATACAGTCGTACACGATTACTTTTAAGTTTTGATTACAAATATGAAGTTATAATGTCATAATAGATGATTCAATGTTTGGTCAAGTGGCACTTTGTTAGATAATGAAAATATTACAAAGGTTTTAAATACGTGTGAACGTTTACAAAATTTTGCCCGTTATTTGTACATACTGCGTCATCATTATCATCATCATAGTAGCCGAACGACATCCACAGCTGACAAATGCCCTCCCTCATAGATTTCGACGTTAAGGATCAGTGAAGCTGAAGTGGGAATGGGCAGGGAAAATAGTAACACAGAACGGTTCTCCAGTGGAGACGATGCACCGAAAAACGCAGTATGCGACGACCTCGACCTGGAACTGATCTTTTATTTGTGTCCATTGTAAACTCTACATGAACTTCCTTCATTCCGGGGAAGGGTGGATGCCGGACTCCTACCGGCTAAAACCACTGGAGCGGTCATCTTCGGCACCGAAGGGGAGCCAAGTCCTCGTATGATTACACTAGAGCCACTGATCGGAACCTGAACGAGTTGGATTTACGACCTAAAAGCGAGAATTGCGTAATTAATTTACATTGTGACTGTAAGTTGACCGAACTGAGATCAAATTATGAATTGACTACAAATAGGTATTCTGCCCGGCCTTATCTACAAAAGCGTGCTTTTTTAGTTCTGTTAAACTATTATTTATCTATACAAATAAATAAAATTGCAGTATCTGTTTGTAATATCAAAATAACAGCTTTTTACTAAATGTATATGAAAGTACGAAATACGGTACCTACAACAAAAAAAAACTATTTTCTTTTTTTTTGTCTGTCTGTCTGTCTGTCTGTCGGTCTGTCTGTCGGTCACTCTGTCCGTCTGTTTGTTCCCGCTAATCTCCGAAATGGCTGGACCGATTTCTACGGGACTTTCACTAGCAGATAGCTGATGTTGTAAGCAATAACTTAGGCTACTTTGACTTTAGAAAAATAATTAGGTTTCCGCGCAAAATAAATAAAGCCAATGAAATCCAATATACTCTATGTCAAGTGTCTGTGCCGAAGTACTCAAATTATTTATAAATAATCTAATTTCTTTTAAATTAAACGGCGGGTGAAACCGCGGGTCCCAGCTAGTTTTATAATAGAAACAGGCTTAAGAGCATGCTTGTCGTCTGAACGATTACCCCCGCCCCTAAACATCCGCAACCCCAGAGGAGTTGCTGATGTGTGGCCGACCGTTAGGGCAGACATACACATTTCCTTGAAGGCTAAATGTCTTACTGCTGTATTTCAGGGGGGTTTAGCTTTCGGTATTCGTCACTCACCGCACGAAACGCAGTAATGTTGCTACTTCGCGCCGGTACGCTGTGCGGGCGTGATACGTCCCCGGTCCGGAAAGGACACTGTTGCACATCCCTCCCGTTTAGTCTCTTAGTCGCCTTTTACGACATCCACGGGAGGACATGGAGTGGTGCTGTATTCACAATCCGACCAACGTAAAGGAAGAAGAAAAAAGGATCACTCGTGTGTCTGTCTGTCTGTTCGTCTGTCACAGCCAAATTGCTCCAAATCTACTGGACTGATTAAGTTGAAATTTGGTACACATTATATGGATTTCTGCAACCCAAACACGTACGTGTAACTCAAATAAATGAATTTTGAATATGTGGGTCACTTTTGGGGGGCAATATAGAAAATTATAGAATAAAGTTTTGCAAACTGTACCGTGTAACATATGAAATGGAAATGCTTGTTGTGAGTGTCTTAAATGTATTTCTTTTATAATATATATTTTTAAAGTTATTTAAGAAAATAGACGAAAATTCCCCCACCTTATCTCCGAAACTATTGATCCCAATATTTTGAAAAAAATAAATGCAATAGCTCTTTACCTATACATTACAGGAGAACCTATAAGAAGTCTATGGTCTTCAAATAAAATGGTAAATCAAAAATCTTTCAATATTGTTCACGCGAGTTCAACACGCACTTGACGTAATCTACCTTCATAACTATCAGTTAATTCTTCTGAACGAGATGGAGCCTCAAACATAAAAAAACACATTTATATATCACGGGTTGGTGAGCGCAGAATATCTGCTGTTCCACAGAATGTAAGCTGCTGCCCATCCCTCTAAGATAAGAGGACTATATAGCGGCAAACCAAGCAAAGAATAGAAGAAATCGCGGTTTGCTTATGTACGAGACAGAACTTCGTTCACGGTTTGAAATTAAATTAGATCGGCGTGGCCTTGATATCATTGCAGAGAATATCTTCACGTCATCGATTAAGTTCAGGCAAGGGGGTATGAGTTAACAACCGCTCTACACCATACATGTACAGTCAACATCACAAGAAAACAATGAACAGGCAGCTGTCAAAACTGGCAAAACATGTGTTATCAGCAGTTTAGGATTTTTTCATTTGACAGTACATCATCATCATATCAGCCAAAGGACAGCACAACGACCGGTAACATGCCACCCGCATCCAACGACTCCCAGCGACCTTCAATAAGTCGGCTGTCCATCTCGTTGGAGACTGTCTCACGCAACCAATTTAACAGATATTTATTAACTTTTAGTGTTGACTCTACCGGGCTGTACTGCGGCCGATTCTAACATATTATCTCGACACTGATTTCATGTGCATTACCTACAAATTGTAGCATTATATTTGTTATCAATCCTTATCAAAACATGATTCACCAGTTGCGTTATAAACTATGTATGGGACGGAAATATAGTTAATCATAAAACTGGAACAAGTTGGTTTATCTCCCATAGCTAGCGTATGTATATCGCTGAAGTAAATCTCAGAGTCCACCGCCCTGTGACGCAGATATATTGTCGCGAATATTCAAACGGAATTGAAATTATATAATTGTCGATATATGGGGCTCAAAGGAAGGAGTGAAAGGAAAAAGCAGTGATAGTATAGTGGTTGAAGGCATGCCAGTTTTTTTTTTAAAACGTTACCCCAAGCTAGTATTTCTCCTGTGTCTTGGGTGCGTTTACAGACATGAATTCCACAGACAATACACCCAGACCCGGAACAACTACCTGCAGATCATACAAATATTTGTTCCGTGCGGGAATCGAACCCACGGCCCGGAGCGCAGCAGCCGACTGTATCAGCCACTGCACCAACCATGTCGTCAGTTCATAGTTTCATTATCACTTGCGTTAACGGACACCTGCACACCTGAGAGGGCTCCAATAATGTTCTCAATGGTGTGTGTAGTCTGCCAACCCGCACTAGGCCAGCGTGGTAGACTAAGGCCTAGTCTTTCTCATCGTGAGAAAAAGCCCGTGCCCAGCAGTGGGACAGTAGTGGGCTGATTATGTATTCTCTTAGAGGAGGGCAACACATCAGCTACTCCGCTGGTGTTGCGATGTTATGGGTGCCAGTAATCGCTCAGAAGGTTTTAAATTAGGGCCGTTTGCCTCCATTTAAAAAATACAAACAACCTTTTCAATGTGTTTAGACTAGATTTGAACTATATTTGTTGCACGTTACGAGTATTCTAACAATTTTTTTATTTTTAATGTAAATGTTGCCCCACACTAGGATTTCTCCTGTGTCGTGGGTGCGTTTACAGACATGAATTCCACAAAGTTGTGTTGAAGTTAAGAAACCGGTCCAATAAGTACAGCAGACAATCCGTCTGTCCTGTTAATGTATACTTAAAATTTCATACGGCGAAAATTTTATAAAATTATAAAAATAAAGTTTTATGCGGCGGGATCAGAGGTCATCTCCTCTCGTCCCCGCTCTGCCGCCTCTTTTGCTTGCATCGCGTCCTCGCAATAGGACGCGACGGCATCCCACGCGCTCTTTCTCTGGATGATGGGCTGAATCACAATTTAAGTGGCCTGCTGAGGAGCAACCGCTGCTTAACCTCACAGATCGAACATATGCGCGAGGAGCCATTTAGCGCAAAGCCATCAAGATTATCTGTCGACATATTAGCGAAAGAACATCCGCTGCTGAAAAAAGGCCTCCCTCATAGACTTCCACAGTCGAGTCGCCATTTTGGGAAGAATTCGCCAGTATTCATCACGCTCGGCAGGCCGGTTGGTGAGCGTAGAATTCCTGCTGCTCCTCAGAAGGGACGCTGCTGCCCTTCCTTTTGATTTAGAGTCCCTTAGTCACCTTTTACAACATCCACGGGAGGAGATGGAGTGGTGCTATATTCTTAATCCAGACACCACACGGAAATTAGGGGGAGGCCCCTTAGATTCCCACAACGAGCGGTTACATGCCGCCCGCATCCTACGACACCAGGCGACCTTTACCAAGTCGTCGCACGCTGCGTTTTCCGGTGCGCGGTCTCCACTCGAGAACCGTTTTACAATGTACCCCGCCCATTGCCACTTCAGTTTATTAATTCTTTCAGCTGTTGTATGTTATTAAATAATAAGTTACTTACCTAACTCTAAGGTTATGCAGCACGGCTGGCTCATGTAAGTAGGATAAGGATGTGAGGTCATTTTGCCCGATGAGCAGCGAGGGGTTACGGAGAGGCGGCATTTTACTCTCATCCGTAATCTGTTGGTCAAGCATTAGGTCTTACAAACAAAAATAAATAAGGAATGGAAGGACCAAAACTTATATTTCCGACAGCTCAAAAGACACTGTTCCAAATATAAATTCTAATAAAAAGTAAATAAGTTGACGTATGCAAACGAAGACACGTCAACGCGGTTATCCGTAATTTTAATTCACGTAAGCATTTACTGTTCTTGCTAACGCTGGTGCAATAATTTTATCCCCTACCTGGCGGAAATATTATCTGTAGACCTCACCAACCCCCCGCTTCCCTTCTGGCACGGGAATTTCTCACGCTCGGAGCTGTTGTTTGACGCGGTCAAATGACAGATGTGACAGGTACAGGTAATACAGCCATAACCCCGCCGATTACTACACACGTTCTTCCATGACACTACTGACATTGGCAGAATTGTCGACACCGGCACTGTTGCCATATTGAAAAATTGAATTGAATTGAACCCCGCCGAAGGAACGTCAAATGAGATGAACTCTGCGTCCCCGCTCCCTCGTACTTCGCCCGTCTATCGCCAGCACAATTGACTGCGAGCGGTACTGCCGTGTGAGTGGCCGAGCCAAAATACGTCAAAAAAAGGCCTTCCCATAAACGACCGCGTATGTACCGTGTATTGACATTTTCGTGGGAATCTGTCAGTACTCACCACGCTTGACAAGTAGGTTTGTGAGCTGTGCTGCTCCACAAAAGGCACCCATCTTAGTTTAGAGTCCCTTAGTCACGATATACACGGGCGGAGATTGAGTGTTGCTGTATTTTTAATGCGGAGACCATGGAAAGGTGTGGTCTATTCTTCTCCGGTAGCCACACGGAACTGTTCAATATAGGGTTTATACAATTTGTTTCGTGTGCTAAAAGGAATGGCTGCCGAGAGTAGGCAGAAATGTCAGACCAGCTGCCCGATGGGCAGAAGATATGAAGAAATTTGAAGATGAAAGCCCTGGATGCCATCGACACAGCGTAGCGTGACCCAAAGGCTGGTGGGTAATACCTAGCAGGGTTTTTGTCGCGGGGTGTCTCCCCTGTGTTCCTACGGCTAGCTCTTATGGGAGACTTTCTCCACGGCTACGAAGTAACGGTGTGCAGATGATAGAAATGAATGAAACACAGGGACGTCACGGGAAATAGGTATATTGTTGGTCACAGTTCATTGATCACTAACACTTTACATAGCTATCACTTAATCCTAATGTTTTATTTGAAACTAGCTGGGACCTGCGCTTTCACCCGCGTTTAATTTAAAAGTACTTCGACATAGCATATATATAGTGGATTTCAAGGGTCTTATATTTTTTGCGCGGATACCTAATTATTTTTCTAAAATGAAAGAAGCTTAAGTTATTCCTTATAATATCAGCTATCTGACAGTGAAAGTCCCGTCAAAATCGGTCCCGCCGTTTCGGAGATTACCCGGAACAAACAGACAGACAGACAGACGGACAGACGGACAGACAGACAGACAAAAAAATATTAAAATGTTATTTTGTTGTAAGTACCGTATATACTTTCATATGCATCATTCATACACTTCAATTTTATTTATTTCTATAGATATATCAGGATTTGATTATCACTTGCATTAACGGTGAAGGAAAACATCGCGAGGAAACCTTCACACCTGAAAGGGCTCCAAAATGTTCTCAATGGTGTGTGTAGTCTGCTAACCCGCACCAGGCCAGCGTGGTGGACTAAGGCCTAACCTTCCTCATCTTGAGAAAAGGCCTGTGGCAATCCTTAAAGCTTTACCACCAACCTCTTTTTCTAACACTTTACACATTATACAAATTTTTAGGTATTTATACTTTTTGGTTCCTAGCCATTAAAAGGAAAAATTAATTTTCGAAGTTCTTTTTCTGACATAAAGAATTTTCATGGAAACAAAGACATAACCCTTGTTACTAAATGTAATTACTCTGTTAATTATTTAAAGACTATTCGTGCTAGTATTTCGTTTATAAACTAACTCTGACGAGATGTGCTTAATATAAATTCTTCCTGTATTTTGATACCTTCTGATCTTGATGTAAATGAGAATTCGGTGAACTAATATTACAACCGTAAGTACTTGAAGAACTAGTTTTATTTACTTATTACCATTCATTGAATCATTCAAATCAATTATAGTGTACAACCACTGTTACACTAAACTGGTGACCCCGACTAGAAAGACGCCAGAAAGGCTTAGACGTGGCCAGAACCCTAAAAAGGACGCCCGTTATTTTTAAGAATAGCCTTAGCACACAAAGCACAATGAGTGACAGCAGTAATTCAGCGAAATCGTGCATTAGTACCCGTTCACGTCAACGGCAACAACGGATCGCGAAGTGCGTTTCCATTGACGACGCATCCGACATTTGCCGTGTCGGTGTTCGGATACCACCGTTTTGGCCGGATGACCCCGAAGTTTGGTTTGCGCAAGTGGAAGCTCAGTTCTCAAACGCGAACATTACCAATGATGCAACCAAATTCAATTACGTCATCGGCAACATAGAGCACCAGTACGCTCGACAAGTGAGGGACATTTTTCTTTCTCCACCGGCACAAAATAAATATGAGAAGCTCAAACACGAGCTCATCAAACGGCTTTCAGCGTCACATGAGAAGAAGGTAAAGCAGCTTCTCATGCATGAGGAACTCGGAGACCGCAATCCGTCGCAGTTCTTGCGTCATCTGCAGAGCTTAGCAGGCCCGAGTGTCCCAGAAGACTTTCTCCGAACGATCTGGAGTAGCCGTCTTCCGAACAACATCCAGACACTTCTAGCATCACAGCCTCACGGTTCCCCCGAGTCACTTGCCGACCTGGCAGATAGGGTCCAGGACATTGTTACCCCAGGCCAAGTCGCTGCATCATCAGCGCCCGGTACCAGCATGCAGAAGATGGCTAGTGAGATTGCCGAGCTGAAGAAGGCCGTCAGAGATCTCACTGTGCAGCTGAACAGGAGCTCTCGCTCGCAATCACGCTCCAGTGAGCATCAGCGTCGTCAATCCAGGCAGAGATCCGCGTCTAGCCACCGGAAATACCCTCTCTGCTTTTACCATTCCAAGTTTGGGGCCGATGCTCGCAAGTGCATTAAGCCGTGTGACTTCCAGCAGTCGGAAAACTCCGAAGGCAGTCGATAACGGCGACTGATGACTGCCTTATTTCTTCGGGTCGCCTCTTTATCACTGACCGAACGTCAAAGATGCAGTTTTTAGTGGACACGGGTAGTGATTTGTGTGTTTTTCCGCGTAATGTTGTACGTGAACACCGTGCTAAATCTAATTACCAGCTTTCTGCCGCGAACGGCACTGTTATTGATACTTACGGATATTTACATTTTAATTTAGATTTAGGTTTACGCCGTATTTTTCCATGGCGATTCGTAGTTGCGGATGTCACAAAACCTATAATAGGTGCTGATTTTTTAAGCTTTTATAACTTGCTCGTTGACATACGCAACAAACGATTAGTAGATAAGACTACATCATTGTCTACAATAGCTTCAATAGCAAATGCTTCATCTACTTGCTCGGTAAAGGTCTCGACTGGGGACTCAAAATATCATTTAATTTTAAACAAATTCCCCGAGATCACGCGACCCGCTGGCACGCCACACAAACCTACACATCACACTGTACACCATATCCGTACAACACCCGGCCCACCTATTTCATGTGGCCCTCGCAGATTAGCTCCTGACAAGCTGCATATCGCCAAGCAGGAGTTTGAAATCATGCTCAACAATGGCACGGCTCGACCATCTGAGAGCCCTTGGTCTTCTCCCCTTCATTTAGTTCCAAAGAAAGATAACAGCTGGAGACCCTGCGGTGATTACAGGTTGCTCAACGCGCGGACAATTCCTGACAGGTACCCAATTAAACATGTGCATGATCTTACCCATAGCATTGCTGGCAGCAAGGTCTTCACAACTATTGACCTGGTTAAGGCCTATAATCAGATACCTGTCAGTGAAGAAGACATACAGAAGACTGCAATTACCACTCATCGAATCATTGAAGTCAATTATAGTGTACAACCACTGTTACACTAAAGGCCCATGCCCAACAGTGGGCCAGTAATGGTCTGATTATGTATGTTATGTAATACATAATTTGTCAACATACTGACCTTTATCTGTCGTATCTCTCCAGACTGGTCTATCTTCGCGATGAGGACCCCGGAGCGGTAGTCCGAGGTCACTGTGGCGCTTTCCCATACCTTTTCGGGGTGCTCCACCCATATTCGGGCGCCCTGAAACAATAATATTAAAAGTGTTAAGTAATAAATTATTGCGTGTCCGAAGAGAATATAGCACCATTCCGTCTACTCCCGTGGATGTCGTAAAAGGCGACTAAGGGGCTCTTAACCTGAGGGATAGCCAGCAGCGTCCCTTTTGTGCAACAGTAGATATACTGCGCTCACCAACCTGCCTGACAAGCATGGTGAGTACTGGCGAGTCCCCCCAAAATGACGACACAACTGTGGAAATCTGTGGGGGTTTTTGTCCAGCACTCGACGTCCTTTGGCTTATACGATGACGATGATGAAGTAAAACACAGCCTGTAAAACTCCCTAGGAAACCTACACTCATCATCTTCATCATCATATCAGCCACAGGACGTCCACTGCTGAAGAAAGGCCTCCCCTTAGATTTCCACAACGAGCGGTCACATGCCGCCTTCAGTCAACGAGTCCCGGCGACCTTCACCGGGTCGTCTGTCGACCTCGTTGGAGGTCATCTCACGCTGCGCTTTTCCGGTGCGCGGTCTCCGTTCGAGAACCTATTTGCCCGAACGGCCATCAGCTCTACGAGCAATCTGCCCCTCCCATTGCCACTTCAGTTTACTAATCCTGTCAGAACCTACACTACATCATAGCTAATGCACCTTCTTCTTCTCTTAGATTATGGCTTCTGTAGATTATCTTCCACAATTTCGCCAATGTCAAGTATAAGGCAACGTCGTACGGTGTTTAGATTAATAAACCTTTACATGTTCATAAATTAATTCTCAAAAATCAATAATGCACCTTAATACCCTGGCATAACTTGTGTAAATCAAATATTGATTAAACTTTCATAAAATTAGGCATGGTCGGCGCAGTGGCTAAGCGATATACTTTCTGCGCTACTTGTCACGGGTTCGATCCACGGATGGTAATTTTTTTTCAATATTTGCATTATGATTTCTCATGTATCGAGGGTGCGTTTACAGCCAAAAATTCCACATACAGTACACCCAGACCCGGAACAACTACCTGCAGGTCGTACAAACATTTGCTCCGTGCGGGATGCGAACCCGCGAACGCAGCAGCCGACTGTATCAGCCACTGCACCAACCGTGCCGTCAAAATTTATATGTCTGATCAAGTTTGTTGTTCCAGGCCTAGGTGTTTGTGCATTTCGCCTTTCGACATCCAGGCGGAGATGGATGCGTGGGTCTATGATCAGACACGCTCCCTCCGCCAAAGTGGGGAAAGCGTGCCTTCAGGGGCGTTTGACAGAATGAGGCGGCTAGCTCGACGGCGCGCACTCGAGATATGGCGACAACGCCTACGGTTGCAGTTCGTGACCAAGCGTGTCGTCGAGGCCATCCTGCCACTCTTTGGAGCCTGGCTCAGGAGGAGCGAGCGCGTCACCTACCGTCTGACGCAGGTATTCACCGGTCACGGTTGTTTCGGTGCGTACCTGCACAGAATAGGACGCGAGGTTACGGCACAGTGCCACCATTGTAGAAGCGACCATGATACCGCACAGCACACGCTCGAGGAGTGCCCTGCGTGGGCGGCCGAGCGGCGGATCCTGGTCGATTGGATCGGGCAAGATCTCTCTCTGCCTGCAGTAGTGTCGGCTATGTTGGCGGAGCATGAAAATTAGAGTGCAGTGGTCTTCTGCGAGAGCGTCAAGCTCCAGAAGGAGACTGCAGAGCGGGATCGGGAGAGGGCTGATCCCGCACGGAGAAGGACGAGACGGCGCCGGGGCAACAACCGTCCCGGCTCCCAAGTCCAACACGCCTGAGCTCCCTGCCGTCACTACATGGTGGGGGGCCTCGGGGGTCGCGGGCGCGCAGATTGGGGAGTCTGCGTTCTCACACCGAGCGACCCCCGGGAAGACGGTGGCGCGACCGTGGTCACGTGTCGCCGTGTGCGCAGCACAGCGCAAAGCGAGGCTTAGAGGGATCCTTTACAATCCTCTCCGAGAAGTGCCTGGGGGGGCGACCTTTTAACAGTCGCTTTCCCTCCGCTAGAGGGGGTGACCGCTTTACAGTCATCCCCTCCGTGATGTGCCTAAAGGCGTGGCACCAATGGGCGGCTCTAGTGTGATCTTACGAGGACCTGGAGCCCCCCTTCGGTGCCGAAGATGACCGCTCCAGTGGTTTTAGCCGGTAGGAGTCCGGCATACCCCTTCGCCCTTCCCCGGGGTGAAGGAAGTTCCATGTAGAATTTCCAATGGAATTCAATAAAAAAAGTGTTTGTGCATTTGAGATCTATATTTGTAAACTATATCCACGAAACAGGAGAAATCTTAATGTTAAATTTTAAAAAAACACAGTAAATTTAAAATTCTATGTTATGCACCTAACTTCTAAAACCAACAAAAACATGACATGACCTTCACTAATATTAAGAACAAAATGGAAAGATATAGATGATACTGCATATTTGCTTATATTTTGATTAACTTGTAAATCAATGAATGACACCACAGCTAGGTATTTAAATCCAACATACTTATTTTTAGTTACATTTGTAGCATTTCAAGAACATGCGTGAATCATTTAAAATTAAACCTTATAACTATAGAAATAAGAGACATGAGACATGCTAGTGTGAGTTAAATTAATTGTACAAATATACTGACAAAATATATAGTACTTGACTGGGAGTATTATTACACTAATGAATATGACTAAGAAACTAATTGCAACCACAGTCCCTCAAAGAAATGTTAAATAATTTATTCTATCCACAAACTGTTTAATGAATACGTTAATTATGCTTTTATATTACAACCGCAACTACATCAACATCTTTAATTACTAGAGTAGAACACCAAATCTTCACACTGGGTCAATAATAATAGCAATTCTTATGTAGTATGCTATAATAAACATTATCTGGTATTTTATAACAGTCTAAATGTTACGACCTACTTCTGTCGGCATAAATTAAAATGTTGTGATAATTAATTCTTTTCACACTTATGACATTAGTAGGATTTGTATATAAACACTAGGGTAGGTTACTAACACTAGGTAGGGTGTAGTCTGTGTGCGCAGCGTAGCTCAGCGCACACGGACGCTTCGGGGGATCCTTTACAATCCCCCCGGGGGATGACCGCTTTACAGTCACCCTCTCCGAGATGTGCCTATAGGCGTGGCACCAGTGGGCAGCTCTAGTGTGATCATACGAGGACCTCCGAGAGTCCCCAGTTGCCGAATATGGCCGCACCATTAGTTTTAGCCGGTATGAGACATGACCCTTCGTCTTTCCCCGAGGCAGAAAAAGGACTAAGAAAAAATAAATAAATAGGGTGTGATTTATGGATTAAGAATATAACACCACTCCATCTCCTCCCATGGATATCGTAAAAGGTGACTAAGGGATTCTAAGCCGGAGGGATGGGCATTGGCATCCCTTCTTTGGAAGAGCAGCCATACTGCACTCACCAACCCCTCTGTCATGAGTGGTGAGTACGGGCCAATTCCCCCATAGTGACAAAATTGTTGAAATCTATGGGGGAGGCCTTTGTTCAGCAGAGGATGTCATATGGCTGATATGATGATAATGACTCTTATGCTAGATGTTTGGTAGAATTTAATTTAAACAAAAATAATGCGAACAATCGCTAACTCAATCTTTCTAAAAATCAATATCCTAATTACTCCTCATCCTCTGCAGTGTCAGATTTCATTACCTATTTATATTTTTCTGAAATTTTGGTCTTAGTAAATTATTATTTTCCATGTGTAACATAATTGGGGCAGGGGCATATCACATCTATGTTATTTCAAAAGGTAAGTTAAAGATATTTATTTGCAATGTACACTATATTATCATAATATACAAAATCAAATCAAACCAAATTTTAAAATTCTACATGAGCTTTCTTCGCACCGAGGAAGCGCGAATATGCCAGACTCATACTGGCTAAAACCACTGGAGCAGTCATCTTCAGCACTGAAGGAGAGGCTCCAGGTCCACATCAGATCACACTAGAGCCGCCCATTGGGGCCATGCCTTTAGGCATCACGGAGGGGATGACTGTAAAGCAGTCAACCCCTCTAGTGGAGGGAAGGCAACTATAATAATGTCGCCCCCCAAGCACTTCTCAGGGAGGATTGTAAAGGATCCCCAAGCCTCGTGGCTATAGGGGCTGCATTGTGCAACTTTACATATTTATAAAGTGCTATTATTACAGTATAATGGGGGGACACAAACCTGACCTGGTTAACTTATTCGAATATATCCTACAAAATGTGGGATAGTAGACGCTTTATTCTAAGGCATAATTTTTGTTTGTAATCAAAATAAAACTACATGTATTGTAGCACAAGATAATTAATTATCTTATGATAACAATCATTTTAAATAAAACAAATTTGAAATGCTGTCATTACAAGCTGAGCACTTAAATACTGTAAAATTATTACATATATATTAATGAGTATAATAAAATATGATCTCACTGATCTAGATATCAAAATTGATTACTGTAATTTATTAAACAGATTAAAAGGATTATAGGAAACCATATTGTTTACAATAAATCGGTAAAAGTATATATGTAATTCTGAAAATGTGGATAAGTACTGTCAGTTTTAATTTTATGTTTTTGAAAATGGAACAGTAGAGATGATGCGACGTACCGCCTGACGTCATCCCGGAACTTGTGATATTCCTTGACACGCGCAATTTTTATAAATGTTGCAAAAATTTGCATTAACGTTGTAAACATGAAAATGACGTCCTCTTCAAGAAATGAAGAAGGTCAGTCATCCTAAAGGCTTACCTATTCACACGGTAATTAATTAAAAATTGCTTGGCAAAGCGTCGAAATT
Organism: Diloba caeruleocephala; assembly: GCA_947459985.1. Taxonomy (NCBI): domain Eukaryota; kingdom Metazoa; phylum Arthropoda; class Insecta; order Lepidoptera; family Noctuidae; genus Diloba; species Diloba caeruleocephala. The sequence goes on along the minus strand of OX381631.1, from coordinate 10,165,189 downwards.
GATGGTTGTTTAAATCAATTTAATAGTACAAAAAAGTTTAAATAAGTTTATATTCTAAATTCTAAACACGACTGCCAAAAATCTAAATACGATCAAATACATTTCACTCAATGATTTACCTTAGTGTATAGCTCCTTCGTTGTCATTTTGTTATTTTACAAATGCTTGATTAATTGAGTGAGTAATTTATATTATATCATCATTTCACCACAAGTTCAGAACATAAATAATCCATTTTATTAAAGTAAGGTAGGTTCGAAATATGATTTTTCCGAATACAAAACGTCACTGCTATGTTATTGACATATTAGTTCCAGTGTTATCAGTTTTAACACTATCACAATAAATTAATGAATAGAACTGTTTGATTTCACACTGTGGGAATATTTCATGATTTCTAGAAGGAAATTACTCTTATTGGAAACTAATTAGATGACAAAAACATTCGTTAACAATACAAGTGGAAAGTTAAAGCTTATCTTTAAAGTTCCCACGGTCGACACGGGGCTGCCATAAATAAAATAAACAACTTTAGGACAAAGTTACGGTTCATCACACGCAGACTTTTCAATGTTAATAGAATTTGAGGATTTATTTTTTAAACATAATAAAGTAATATTCCAAAATTTCTTTTTATTATAGCCTGACGGAGTGGATCGACGTACCACAGCAACTGATGACGAAGCCCGAAGGTAACCATTAAAAAGTTCAATAGAGGGACTTCGGCATCGGCGAATTTTGATGTAGGATTGGGCCTAGGTCAAAGATGTTTATATAAGTGTAGATGCGTTGCCCGCGCTCTACGATGGTCGCATGAAAGCAAGGTAATTGCCCGGAGTTCACTTAGTCATGCACCGACCAGTGTCGTGGCTTCAAGTGAGTCATAAGCATAATTCAGCAACATATTGCTAAAACAATGCCATCCTGTGTTTATAGATGACGCACGAAGTATACTGCAATTGTGAGGGAAAAAAAAGTTTTCTTTAATTAATTAATAAATACGAAACGTAAATCGACATTATAAATGAAAAATGTTAATTTGTTTTATTTTTATTATGCGGTCTAATGGCGGACGGCGTGCAGTTTTCTAGTGCAATAATGTTCGTGTGTGGCGCGTCTATTTTTAAAATGTCATTGGCCTACGTACATTTTATTCGGTTTATTGGTTTTTGTTTAATAAAAACTATGATGGGTTCGTTAAACTGTACATTTACGGACATAAACGTCGAATTCACACTCTTCCAGACCCGTGCCTATAAGCCTGACACATATTTGTTACGTGCGTGATTCGAACCTGCAATTTAATTAAAATCATGATGATATCAGTCATTTTTCTGGGATCTTGAAATGTGGTCTACGGTCTACTAGGTAGTAGTAGGGGCTGTAGGTTAAGCTGGGCCAGGATCGATATTATCAAATATTTAGTTCATCATTTCGGCCGAATGAAGTCCACTGCTGGACACAGGCCTCCCCCAAAGATCACCACAACGACCCATATGGGTGTGTTGTGGGCTCATTCAGGGGGATTTGCCATAATCGCCACGCTTGGCAGACGGGTTGGCGATCGCAGTTGAGTTGTTAATGTACTCGAAGGACGCTGCTGCCCATCCTCTGACTTATCCCTTAGTCGACTTTTACGACACCCACGGGAGGAGATGGGGTGGTGATATTCTGAGCCGGCACCATACGGCACGGTTAATATTTACTTAGGTATGAGCAATCGGCTCAGGTACAAATGCAACTGAACTTGCTAAATTCACTAGGATTTCTTTAACGATCTTTTTAGGAGCCTCAAAAGAAGTGGACTTTGCCGATCCCCACTAAGAACAAGATAGAAATTATCATCACCAATACTTTTCCAATACTGTTCGATGCTCTACTACGATGATCTGTAGTCTGAAACAGTACATCTAGGTGCTAAAAGCCTCTACTGCTACACCGCAACGGTAACCTTCTAGAATCTGCACCATGCATACATATGTGTACGTTTAAGCAGAAGGTTATTACGCTGAAACTGTAATGTACACAATGGAAGGCTATACCGCTGTAGTGGCGGCCTCAGGTGGTGCAAGTGGTGCGACCGTACCGGGCGCCGCCATCAGGAGGACGAGCAAATATTGAAGCCAATATTGCGGCGCCGTTATTCTACACAAATCTTATCAAACTTTGTCCTTGATCCTTGACTTGGCTTACTCATTGTTCCTTTTCGAAGTACTAACATTAGCTATTAAGCTGCATGTGAAAAACAAAAGTGTCATGTGATTCAGGCAGGCCATTCTGAATCTGGCTTAGCCGCAGATACACATCTGCATAGAAAGAGCTCTAATTTCCATAATTAACCATTATAGAAGCTCAAAGAGAAAATCTTGCAACACCTAGAAAATGATCTAGGGCCACCAATGTACCGCTGTATTTGACTGCCAGAGGCTTTATTGTGAACAAGAATCATCTCTGTTTGGCATTAACATCATTTTATTACACGAGTCAGGATCAGCTGGTTAAAACTGTTGGTAGATCCTGGCATAATTTTGGACAAAACTAAGATCGGGTTTCAACAGTTGAACATGATCTTAGAGGCATCGAAAACTATGTCGAGATTGACTGACAGTTTCGCTCAGCTGTTCCCGAGACATCTAGAGTAGGCTATTCAATAACGTAGATACATTATTGATAAAGAAGGAGTTCACTGGCATGAGTTTGCCAAGCTTCACGCTACCTGTACCCCTGTACATCTTGAACGCACCTAATGACCTACGGTTCGAAGGTGTGAACACAGAGTATGAATTGCTAAAGTTAGGGATAAAGAATAAAGATGATACTAAAGAATGCTCGCAGCATACTCGAACAAGGACTTAATTATGGATTATGCAGCAAAGTCGCTTATCACGGATTGTGGCAGCGGAGTGTATTTGTGTGCATTGGAATGGGCTACGAAACTTGGTTATTCGATGAAGGTCGGTGCCCCTCCCCCGTCATTGCACCATCGCGTCGTCATCCCACGAGTTGCTTATATGACGGGGTAGCAGGACGGTATCCATTAGATTAACACGTTCTTAAAAATCAGCGGTGATCTAGCGCACCAGAGCTCGGCGGATCCAAGGGAGACCTCATCGGCTACCAGTATCCACCTTTTAAGTGAACACGGATCATAAGGAAAGTGGTTGAACGCGTGTGCCCAGGCTGCCGACCTGCTAGCGCCTGACACTAACATTGCTCAAAACTGAATGAAGCCTATAGCAAGCGCTACGGATTTTCTTGTCTACAGACAGGATTTACTTATCAGCTATAATAATATTGTGAAGGTAAATAAAATAAAGTTAAAGATAAAGCATATATTTCTACGTATTAAGTCATAACTTCCCAGCCTTTATGATAAATTATACTTTAATATCGTTTAGTTATACGTCCTTAATGGCAAAAGCATCTGTGTTGCACTGCTCAATAAAAAAATCCCTATAAATAAATATGTTCTACCACAGTCCAAAATCCAAATTTAAGTGTCGTTACATGGTTGCTTTAAATATTAATTCACTTATTTTCTGGAGATGGGAACCAGGCTTGGCATGCTTCTGTGGCGATCTCGCATAATGCAGTGAAGGTTTTTCCGCGAGGGTCGTATTCTGTAAAAGAAAAAACCACAAAGAACTTTCATACAGTAAATTTTACATTTTAATCAATCTATCATTCAATTAAATATTTTCTTGCCCTTATTGAATAACTTATTAAATGTTAAATAATAATGACAAGCAAAAATGACAGATTTTTAGATTTGGGTCTATATGGCTGTAAGGTTGATGTATGTTAACTGTACATATAATTGGTAAGTTTAGAATAATAACTTCCTCGTAATTTGATTTGCATGATGGCCATGGGAACATTGCTCGTAGAACTGATGGCCGTTAGGGTAAAAAGGTGAGAGCGAGTGAAGACCACGCATTGCCAAACGCCAAAGGTGATGAAGCAGCGTGGGACGACCTCACAACGAGGTGGACAGACGACCTGGAGAAGGTCACTGAGAGTCATTGGATGCGGGTAGCATGTAACCGCTCGTTGTGGAAATCTAAGGGGGAGACCTCAGTTCAGCAGTGGACGTCCTTTGGCTGGTACGGTGATGATGATGATGAACTCAAGAACTAAATATCAACGGCTAGTACGTCTCATATCTTCGCTTTGCCGATGACATCGTCACAATAGCAGAGTCGCGGGAACACTTGGAGGAAATGCTGCACAGTCTAAACGATTGCTTGCAGTATTGGCAAGTTGAAGTGGCAGTGGACTGGCCGACTGTCTGTCAAAGAGCCGATGTCCATTGGAGCAGACACCGCGAAACGCAAAAGGTAACGTAGGACCCCTCCCAGCCAGATGGACCGACGACCTGAAGAAGGCTGCTGGGACAGATTGGATGCGGAAGGCAGAAGATCAAATGTTGTGGTTCAGCTTGGGAGAGGTCTATGTCCAGCAGTGGAGTGCGTATGGCTGAGTTCAGTTGAGACATAACACAAGAACTCTTGCTTGTAAATACACACGCTCAAACGGTATTTCCAATATTGCTATATACCATCCATGTCACCGCTTAAGACGAATCTCTAGCTTGTTCTATGTTCGTACACACGACACAAAATAGGTACATAATGTCATCATCACCATCATGTCAGCCGAAGTACGTCCACTGCTGAACAAGGGCGTACATACGCATACACTGGGGGCCAGCTGTTTGTGTGTGTTGGCGAGAAATTCCCGTACTCGCCACGCTTGGCAGGCGGGTTAGTGAGCGCAGTATGGTCACTATTCCACAGAAGGCACTGCTCCCCATGCCACTGGTTAAGAGTCGCTTAGTCACTTTTTACGACATCTACGGGAGATGGGGTGCACGGACACTACACGGTCTTCATCATATCGGCCGAATGAAGTCCACTGCTGGACACTGGCCTTCCCCAGAGATCACCACAACGACCGATATCGGTGTGTTGTGTGCTCATTGGGGGGTATTGCCATAATCGCCACGCTTGGCAGACGGGTTGGCGATCGCAGTTGAGTTGTTAATGTACTCGAAGGACGCTGCTGCCCATCCTCCGGCTAATCTCTTAGTCGACTTTTACGACACCCATAGGATGAGATGGGGTTCGGCTCTAGTGTGATCATACGAGGACCTGGAGCCTCCCTTAGGTGCCGAAGATGACCGCCCCAGTGGTTTTAGCCGGTAGGAGTCCAGCATACCCCTTCGCCCTTCCCCGGGGCGAAGGAAGTTCATGAAGAATTTCCACTGGGCACCAATAAAAAAATAAAAAAATTGTATGAGATGGGGTGGTGGTATTCTGAGCCGGTCTTAATACACATGAATACAATTTGTAGTTATTTAGTATTACCAGTAGAGCCTCTCTTGCCAAACATGATGCCGTTCATGGGCGCATTCTTGTAGTTAGCCTCGCTGACCTCGGCCAAAGAGAGGAGCACGGCCACCAAACATACAACGCCAACGGTGAAACGCAGCATGTCTCCGGCCATCTGAGAAGATTGCAAACAAAGATCATATTATGCAGGATTCTTGAATGTCATCTTTGGGCAAGGCATATGTCCATCAGTAGGACTGCTACAGGTTGAATGTTTGACTGATTCTTAAAACTATAAGAGTTCCGGAATTTAGCGTAGATTGTACAAATCAGGTAAAAATAATAATTCGCTATTGCTGTTAAAATGTTTATTCCGCATGACATTGATACAGATATGGAATTTTCAAAATTGGAAATCTGCCGTCTTTTTAAATCTAATATTAATAAAGTATCCATTATTTATACCGTGTGGTGTCTGGATTAAGAATATAGCACCACTCCATCTCTTCCCGTGGATGTCGTAAAAGACTGAGGGAATCTAAACCAGAGGGATGCAGCGTCGCTTCTGTGCAACGGTAGCCATTCTGCGCTCACCAACCCGCCTGCCGAGCGTGGTGAGTATTGGAAAATACCCTCCAAAATGATGACAGTTGTGGAAATCTATGGGAGAGGCCTGTGTTCAGCAGTGGACGTATAAATGGCCGATATGATGATCTATTATTTCAGGACCAGGTCATAATTGGTGATTTAAATGATTTAATTGAAAAAGGACGTGATCGTGTGTGTTTATATGAGAACGCAACATAAAATTAGTGACAAAAAAATGTGCCCTATATGCAAAAACAAATATAGATTTTTTTCAATTTAGTGTTGGAGCTAGACATAAACATAAAATGACAAGGATTCCTCACAAAACTGCGTTATTCGACAACAGTGCTTTTTATCTAATTCCTGAAATATATAATAAATTGCCGAAGTCTATTAAAGATTCGAAAGATATTATTACATTTAAAAAATCGCTGTTCCGATTATTAATTGACAAATGTTACTATAGTTTAAATGAATATTTGAGTGATGTTTCTATATAATTTTAATTTGATTTGTTTTAATTGTTGACATTAATGTGTAATGACGTGTATATCTTTTTAAATTTATTGTATGCCATTAATGGCGAGTCATAGCAGCACAAACACAATTTTATTGTATTTTATATCATTAATTTTACCTATGTACCACAATATACTTTGAATAAATTGAAATTGAAATTGAAAATATTTCCAACATGGTAGGTAGAGAATTTTCATCTACTACAGTTGTATTATATTAAAGATTCATAGCAGGGATACCTACAATTCACTTTAATATAAAAAATACAGAAATAAAAATTTACTAAAATTAATCACAAAATCTTTGGGGGAGGCCTGTGTCCAGCAGTGGACTTCATTCGGCCGTTAGATTACATTAGATTAGAATCACTAAAGTTATGAGACCATAACTTACGCAGAGTACCACTTAGGTATGATTATTACCATCGTTGCCTGATTTTCATATATCTGGCTCAAAAAACACGCAAAAAGCAAAATCGATACGAATTACCTTGATTTGTGCGTTGTATTTCTTACTGGTAACACCGTTGTGGTCGAACAACGACTGATGCTATGGGATGATCTCCCCGCAAATTTATACCGCGAAATCGAGACATGGCGGCTGTCCATCCAATTATTGGATTACTGGATACTGACCGCATATTGACAGAGATTCTGGAGTGTTCTCCGGGGATTATAACTTTGTTAGTGCATAAGATTAATAGTTAGAGAGACTTGTGAAGACGGACGCCATCTTTAATTCTTTACACTTATTCGTTAGGTGGATGAACAGAGTTGCAACGGCTATATAATTCTTACACCTACAATGCCTAACCATTTGAACGGTTACGGCTATGACACTATTCACTGGGCGGCCCGTTAATCGTTGTATCCTATTTCCACGTGAAAGTTACTGCCGAAAAATATTGAATTATGACGATTATGAGGATTTATGATGTTACTATACGCTTGTGTGTGCCAGTAAGAGGCAATATACGCTGCTTACACACATGAACTATTTAGGTTACCTGTTCTGGCCCGCAAGAGACTATCCATCTAGCTAGAATCTAGCTGCTAGATGTTCTTATTCCGCGATTACACTTTTTATTTTTATTGGTCTGGTGGAAATACGTCATGTTCTTCCTCCACCCTGGGAAAGGGCGAAGCGGCATGCCGGACTCCTATCGGCTAAAACCACGAAAAAGGAGTAGGACATACCCATCCGTCCTTCCCCGCAGCGGAGGAAGTTCATGAAAATTTCCACTGGGCACCAATAAAAAAAGGTCCTTCATGTACTGACCTGTGGATGCGCGTCAACAACGCGAATCCACAAACTGGGTAGCTCCCTGCTCCACTGCAGTTTGTGGTACCATAGCGTCTCGGTTTTGTGAGGCGCTATCCGCAAATCCAGAGCGTGGATTTCAGCCACAACTATGCCACTACTTGCTCGGCAAGCTGGTTGGTTGCCACGAAGGACCGTCCCGAAGAGTGAATAAACTAGCGATGACGCACTTTTTTTTGCGTTGTACCCCACAATTAATTTCTCGTTTCCGGACATAAATCTATCTCACATGCAATAGCGCCCAGACCGAGAACAACTATCTGTAGATCATACAAACAGTTGAAATATTTGTCAAAACAAATTCGCCTAGCCATTACACCAACCGTATTTTCAAATGAGATACGAAATAGAAGAGAGGCCAATGGCAACTTTGGAGAAGCCTATGCTAGCAGTGGACTTCGATGATAAATTGAGACCAACGTTATGCATCTGGGAAAGAGACAAGGATGAAGATGAAAAGGCTGCTGGCAAGCATTATTAGAATATAATTTAATAGAATCATTAATTTAGTAATAAGGCCCAACACATACTTTTGTATGTCATACTGAAACAACGGAGGGTATTTCACTACATGACAACCTCTGAGAAAGAATGCCAAAAGATTTTTTTTTATTATTCTCCTCTTTTTATACGTTGTTTTACAAATTATTTAAACAAGCTCTATACATTGAAAAACATTTATACAGCTATACAGTACGAACAATGCATGTACAATTGGTTTCCAGGGAAGCCATAATTGCAGAAAACTAATTAACATCATATGTCCCTTGTCAACATAGTGTTTATGGTACGCTTTTTTAAGAGAGTTGATTAACGTGTGATTTAAACTTTCCAGCTGTGAGATCAGTAATTATCTTGTCATAGAACCGAACATGCCAAAAAAATATTTATTGGCTGTGAACAATCTCCGTCTCGTCTTCAATCTCCGAAAATATGATCATGTCTCTGCGTATCGATCTCTTTTAAATTGGTTGCCCATTCGCCAGCGTAGAAACATGAGAGCACTCAACACCCTGTTCTCTATACTTCACGCCCCCAATTCTCCTTCTTATTTATCTTCTCACTTCCAGTATCTTCGTTCTACTAATAATCGTCTCCTTCAATCTCCCACTCATCACTCCGACTTTATTCACTCTACCTTCTTTGTTCAATCTATTCTACTGTGGAATGCACTCCCCCTTGAAATCAGAATGGCTAATAGTAGGTACTACTTTAAAATTAAAGTACGAAAGTACCTATATGATAAGACGTTGGCTGTATATTAAAGTCTCACTTTTATTTTGTTGGTGCATCTACCTTTTTGTCTCTTCTCTGCATCACTCAAAGGTCGTCTGGTAGAACATGCCTATGGCATTAAGACCGCCTTTGTACATCAAGAATAAATAAAATAAATAAATAAACAATCTAAATGTAGGTTAGGAACTACTATTTTATGTTTGTTTCTGGTATTTATACAATGAATATCGATTTTTACTTTTTTATACCACTTAGTCACAAGACGAGTAAGTCATACTCCCGATGGTAAGCGACACGCCTGCCCATAACAATTGTAATGCTACCCAGGGCTAGTCCTGCGTGGCATCAAACTGCGCTCGTCACATCGAGACGTAAAGTTATTTAGTCTCTTATGGCCAGTAATTACACTAGCTACAGTAAGTACTCTTCAAACCGGAGCAAAGTACCTAATGTCTAAAGGTTTAACACTACTGCTTAGCGGCGACTATCTGGCACTGGGGTGATACCTACATTTTTACGCGACCCCCGAGGCCCCCCGCTATATAGCGACGACAGGGGGCTCAGGCGTGTTGGACTTCACTCGAAAAACTTCCACTGCTGGGCAAAAGCCTCCCCCAAAGATTGCCACAACGACCGGTATGGTTTTGTGTTGCGGGCCAATTGCGGGGTTTTGCCATAATCGCTACACTTGGGAGACCGGCTGGCGATCGCAGTTGAGTTACAAATGTACTCGAAGGACGCTGCTGTCCCATTGTTGCCTTTTATGGCACTCACGTGATGATTTGGTATTCCTAGCCGGCACCACACGGCAAGTTTGATTGAACCAACGATACATTAAAATTGGAACGTTTCATCCATGTAACCTGCATTTAACTCTCGTAAATGTTTTATAGATGGTTATCTATTATATTCCTTTATATTGTGGTGTTGCCCTTTTTATTGCAAATTTTCATATATTCATCTACTTCGGTTGAATGATCAAATCCAAAAGAAATTAGACGGCAATCTAACTACATAAAATGATTTAACCCATTTTTCTGACAAAATTGTCGTTTCATTAAGTATACAGGCTATAACTTCATCTTGGAACAAAATTGCAATAGATTGGCTGTAAATTCAATTACGAGGGTAGACTTGATATAAAAAGAGGTGGCTTCAGTGCTGATGCATCAGTTGATCTTCAACTCTTGTATTCTTCAGGCGCTTTAGAGATATCAGTAATCAAGTAAGTTTTGAATTCATATCCGTTTTATTGAGCACTAGTTGGGCCCCGCGGTTTCACCCGTCGTTTAATTTAAATGAAATCGGGTTATTTATAAATAATTTAGAGTAATTCGGCATAGACACTTGACATACGGTATATAATATATTGGGTATCATGGGTTTTAACTTTATAGCGCGGTACATTAATTATTTTTCTAAAATAGAAGTAGCAATGTTACTCCTTATAACATCAGCTATCTGCAAGTGAAGTCCCGTAAAAATTGGTCCAGCCGTTTCGGAGATTAGCTGGGACTCAAACAAACAGATAGACAGACAATTAAAAAAATGCATTTTTATTTTTGCTATATGTACCGTATATACTTTCATATGCATTTAGTAAAACGGTGTTATTTGGACATTACAAACAAACACTTCAATTTTATTTACTTGTATAGATTATTTCTTCATACTGACGTGGCAGCTTAAAGTGAAGTGCGGTAACTTACGCTGCTAACTTTTTTCTTTATCGTGTGGTTTAAGTTAGTGGCAAACCTTGTGTCAGTTGATCAAGCCGCCTAAAGGGGGGAATTGGCTTAAGGACCGACGATTTTACGAGCTCTTCGAAGCACGGAGACGCTTAGCGCAAACACAACTATGCAGTCACCCATCTATAGACTGACCTTGCCAACTGACGCTGCCGATCCTCCATAATTCCATAGTCGCCTTTTACAACACCCACGGGATGAGATGGGGTAGTGGTATTTTTAGCCGACACCACACGGCACCTGGAAGACCATTAAGGTATATAAACGTATGTGTAAAGTCTGGCCGGGTTCTGGCTGGAGCATTCTTTTGGCTTCGCTAGAAATGACCGGTTGATGAAAAAAAAAAGGTCTGCGAACCCGAATATGACGTTAAATGTACGACACGGCTGATGATAGGGTTGTGTCAGCGTATTATTCATGAAAAGTTTGAACAGCTATAACTCCGTAACCATTGACTTTTTGGGGAAAGTCGTATTACAAAAGTTGTTCATTACCACCCATAGTATTACACCCTTTCGGCTTAGTACAACCCTTTCCGACTAACCCGATATATGTTATAGCAATTAATGATCTTTCAGACTACTCTTAAATAATCAGTAGATGAAACTATTGTAAGATTTATATAGAATCATAGTACCTACACAATATATTACACTACAAGATAAAAAAAATAATTAAAAGTTTTATTGCAGAATTTCGTCAGTATGCGTTTCATCTCAGCCCTTTGCCTCCTCGCCGTGTTCCTGTGTCTCCACACCGCTGAGGGTGCTTACAGGAAGCCTCCTTTCAATGGATCTATATTTGGAAAACGCAGTGTTGTTGGTAAGACGTTTTCGGCCATCCTGGCTGGCATTATCAGTCATCCACTGCCTTTTTTTTTACTGGTGTCCAGTGGAAATTCTACATGGAACTTCCTTCGCCCCGTGGAAGGGCGAAGGAGTATTCGTATAGGAGTACTCCTACCGGCTGAAACCACTGGAGCGGTCATCTTCGGCACCGGAGGGGGCTCCAAATGGAAGGCGGAATGGAATGGGGGCGTAAAATCACACTAGAGCCGCCCATTGGTGCCACTCCTTTAGGTACATCTCGTAGTGGATGACTGTAAAGCGGTCACGCCCTCTAGCAGAGGGAAGGCGACTGTGAAAAGGCTGCCGCCCAGGCACCTCTCGGGGAGGATTGGATAAAGGATCCCCCCAAGTCTCGCTGTGCGCTGTGCTGCGCATACGGTGGCACGTGACCACGCGCGCCACCGTCTTCCCGGAGGTCTCTCGGTATGAGCACGCAGACTCTCCAATCTGCGCGTTTGTGACCCTCGAGAGTTATCCTCTGCCTACAGTTTCAATGCAGCCGTTCGTCAGCTGTAGGTCTTGCTTCTGCACGTTACCGTCATTGCAACCTCCTATTTTGGAAGGGACGGAGGAGATGCAGATGCGGGTAGCCGGAATATTGCCCTGAAAGAATTTTTTGATTCGGTTCAGTCAATGATATTATATATTAAAAGAAGTAGATATGTTACATGTGCGCCAAAAGTGAGAACCAAAACTCCCTCCCTGTAGCACCTCGCAGTCAGTTCGCCCAAGGCAGGACAACGAGCACACACTCACAATTTGCATAGTTTTATTAATTAAGTAACAACAATGCCGTCGTGCGTATAGAAAATGCACAAACTATGAAGCAAAAATAAATAAAGAACGAGGGATCTCATACCGCACGTGAATAACGAACTGTATAAAATATTCTATTAAAAATACTATTCAAATTTAGATAATTTGAATAGAATAATGTTTTCGAACAAAACACAGGCCAAGCAAAGAATATCACAGGTGCGACAAAGACGTCGAGTACACGTGTTGTCATTTTAGATAGCTTGGCTATCTCTTTTACTCTCATAGTTTTTGTATCTTCTTTCTTACAGCATAGGTGTAGTTTTATAGCTTTATACCTACATACAGCGAGACTGAGTTGTGCGCGCCATTTAACGTAACATTTAACGTAACATTTTATGGTATATCATTGGGTTCAGTAGTTTCTAAACTTACTATATTAATAATATCAACGAACAAGTAATACCCGCCCTCCAAAATATTATTAAAGATTAATTTGCTTACAGTACCAGCTCAAGATACAGTTATCAATTACATAATATAGTTCGTTTAAATGAATTTACATACGATTACAAATTCGTTTGCACTTCAATAAAACATCGTGCCTACATTGCGAACGTGGTTTCTGCAGATGGCGTGTTTTTAGATCGCAAATAAGGTCGGTAATCGTTATCATATTCAATTGAAACGTGTTTTAAAATACTAACGTTTTGCTTTTCAGAATACGAGTCAACAGGCAGAGCTTTATCGGCGTTGTGCGAGATTGCCTCGGAAACCTGTCAGGCGTGGTACCAAACTTTAGAAAATAAGTAAAGCTATATTATTCAAATTAATTTGGCCTTTTGCAATGTGATAATAACGTTCGTAATCATTTGTTGTAATTATAAGCCTGTAATGTTATTACGTCCTGCATAATAAAATATTTAATTAGTGGCGATATTTGTTTATCATTTTGTTTTGCCTAAATGGGCATTTTCATTTCTAAAGACCATCCCCGTTGTATGAATGTCCCTCTTATAAATTAATTTATCTTTCTAATTTGGTAGAGCTTCGCAAAATATTAATAAATGCATAAGGATACCATATAACCCTCAGCGTCAGACATCAAACTGATTCATAAATAGATATTTATAAAGTAGTAAAGAAAAATAAGAAAAATTATAATGTTCTCAAAATCATGCCCGATTTTGACTGCCCTCAACCAACTATCCTAACTAAACTTAATAGTGTTTTTTTTTAACATTGCCCCACATTAGGATTCTTTGTGTGTCGTGGATGCGTTTACAGATATGAATTCCACGTACACCCAGACCCGGAACAACTACCTGCAGATCATACAAATATTTGTTCCGTGCGGGAATCGAACCCACGACCCCGAGCACAGCAGCTGACTATATCAGCCACTGCACACTATATTGCCACGATTTTCATTGAAAGTTGTATTATGTAACTGCATTATTTTCTGCTTAACAAATACAACAATAAAATAAGTTTACATTACTCATTCCTGTCCTTGGTCTACAGTACTGAGAAATTAACCAGGAAAATCTTAGCATCCACACTGGTTGATTTTGAGGTACCGTGTTGACTGATGCTGTGATTGCTTGGAAAATTACTTGCCCTAATACGGGTTTGCCCGTCAATCCTTCTTCCCAGAGACAATGGGAAGAGCCGCTTTGCAGTTTAGTGCGGAATGAATTATTTAATACGTCCACTAATGCTGTGGAGCGTGCTCATCTTCTTGGTGTGGGTGAATGGGAGTCGGGGCTATGGCTTCAAGCGCTCCCGTCTAACATAGGCACTATGTTGGACAACACACTTTTCGGCTCGCTGCATACGTTTAGGTGCTCCTTGTGTTGCTCCGCATCGGTGTCACTGTGGTGAAGCTGTCGACCGCCATGGCTTGTCTTGTAGTAAAAGTGCAGGTCGTTTAGCACGGCGTGCCAATATTAACGACATTATTTGTCGTGCTCATGTCACTGCCGGCGTGCCAGCTGTTTTGGAACCCAACGGCTTGGCACGTAACGATGGCAATAGACCAGACGGTATGTCGTTACTACCATGGGTAGATAGGTACATGGGCAGGAGGTCGCAGAGCGGGATCGGGAGAGGGCCGATCCCGCTCGGAGGAGGAGGGTACGGGGCCGGGGTAACAACCGCCGCGGTGCCCGTGTCCAACACGCCTGAGCCCCCTGTCGTCTTTGTATAGTGGGGGGCCTTGGGGGTCGCGAGCGCGCTTATTGGGAAATATGCGTGCTCATACCGAGCGACCCACGGGAAGCGGTGCGCATGTGGTCAGCACAGCGCATAGTGAGGCCTCGGGGGAATCTTTTACAATCCCCTCGAGAGATGCCTGGGGGGGTGGCCTCTTTACAGTCGCCTTCCCTCCACTAGAGGGGATGACCACTTTACAGTCATCCTCTCCGAGATGTGCCGAAAGGCGTGGCACCAACGGGTGGCTCTAGATGGAGATCTTTCGAGTTCCTGGAGCCTCCCTTCGGTGCCGACGATGATCACTCCGGTGGTTTTAGCCGGTAGGAGTCCGGCATGCCCCTTCGCCCTTTCCCGGGGCGAAGGAAGTACATGAGGTATTTCCACCGGATCAATAAAAAATTAAAATAAAAGAAGGTAGATGGGCAGGCCTCTGGTGTGGGATGCAACTTGTGTCAACACCTTTGCTCCCTCGCATCTTCGGTCGAAACGGTCATAGGGTCATGCAGGTCCGAGTGCACGTCAGCTTTTTAAAGATATAGCGAGATGGTTGGTCGACAATTCACGTGATCAGGCTGGCCTTTTTACCGACTTCAAAAAGGAGGAGGTTCTCAATTTTCAAGGTTCTCAAATTCGACGGCACGGTTGGTGCAGTGGCTGATACAGTCGACTGCTGCGCTCCGGGTCGTGGGTTCGATTCCCACACGGAACAAATATTTGTATGATCTGCAGATAGTTGTTCCGGGTCTGGGTGTATTGTATGTGGAATTCATGTCTGTAACCACACCCACGACACAGGAGAAATCCTAGTGTGGGGCAACGTTTTAAAAAAAAATAAAAAAAATCGATGCGTATTTTTTATGTATGTACATCGATTACTCCGAGATTTGTCGACCGATTTGAGCGATTCTTTTTTTAATAGATGCAGAATGATTTCGAATTGGTCCCATATAAATTTCATTACATTTGATGGAGTAGTTTTTTTAACCAGCTTCAATAAATAGGTGTAATTTGCTGCGCTTACCTAGATGATGTCTTAATAGTTTCGATTCTTAGAATTATTTTTAGTGTTAGATACGGATCATCGTTTCAGCCAAATACAGTCCACTGCTGGACACAAGCCTCCCCAAGTTTGCCACAACGACCGGTCTTCGTGTGTTGTATGCTCATTGGGGGGTTTTGCCATTATCGCCGCGCTTGGTAGGCGGGTTGGCGACCGCAGTTGCGCTGTTAATATACTCGAAGGACGCTGCTGCCCATCCTCCGGTTAATCCCACAGTCGCCTTTTACGACACCCACGGGGTGAAATGGGTTGGTGCTATTCGTAACCGGCAATTGGAAAAAGTTCTTACATTTATTTACACTAAAATGAAACAAATAAAACTTTTTAAGAAAAAAATACCGACTTCAAAATTCTATAGGATATTAAAACTACAAAAAATAACTTTATTTATGAAGTCGGGCGGAACCCATAAATATAACTTGTTGGTCTGCATGAAACATGTATGGGGTTTACCTGGCCCCGCCAGCTACTGCTTAGCGGTGAATATCTGGAACTGCGGCGTTACCTACCTGGCTGAACTCTTGCAATAAGAGACCTACCTACATCATCATCATCATAATTTCAGTTTTTAAACTGACGTGGTCACTTACACTATCATTAGAACTGTAAACGGGATATTAATAATTAATATCGGGAACTCAACACAAATAAAAAACACGGTAAATAACCCGTTTACAGTTCTAATAATATCATAATTTCAGCCTAATAAAGTCCACTACTGCACACAAGCCTCCCCAAAGATCGCCACAACGACACGTCTGGGTATGTTGTGAGCTCGTCGCGTGGTTTTGCCATTATCGCCGCGCTTGGTAGGAGGGTTCGCAATCGCAGTTGACTTGTACTCGAAAGACAGTACTGCCCATCTGCCGACTGATCTCATAGTCGGCTTTTACTACACCAACGACCTGAGATGGGTTGGTATGTACGATTCGTAGCCGGTACCACACGGCCAAGACTTGCGTACCACTGCAGCGTAGATTATCTTACTCCTCTGATATCCACAGAGTAAGGTCATATATTCCAATACTTTGTATAACTTGGTTAGTGTGAGAGTGTGTGTAGTGTAGTGAGTACGGTCTGATAATTACTTTAGGGCCAGTGAGATTTCATCGTGTATGTACGCGGATTACGGCTAATGGACTCCTATAACTAAGCTAACAGCAGTGGTTTGTGCGTACTTAATTGGCCAATATGTTGCTCTACAACTTGTAAGTAAACACTCCACTCGTAGTCACGAGCACCAAAAAGTAGATACGTAAGTATTTAAAGACTTAGGAACGTCTGCTTACTACAGTTGCGTACACACATGTCAGTCCGCGTGATGTCCGGCTTAAGAATATAGCCCCACTCCATCTCCTCCCGTGGCTGTCGTAAAAGGCGACTAAGGGGCTCTAAACCAGACGGATGGGCAGCAGCGTCCGTTTTGCTGAACAGTAGCATAGCTGCGCTCATCAACCCGCATGCCAAGCGAGGTAAGTATTGGCAAATTCCCCCCAAAATGACGACACGATTAATGCACTGGCCCGCAGTTCCTGGCAGCCCCGCTATTCCTGGTCATGGTAGCGGCCACGGTAACGGCGGGGCAGGGGGTGCTAAGAATCTCCAGAAGGGATCCGGCTACCACCCCAAACAAAAACTGGCCCTGGTAACATATAACACACGCACACTGAGGGCAGACGAAAAGATCGTTGAGCTGGAAGAAGAAATAGATAAGTTGCACTGGGATATCATGGGTCTATCAGAAGGCCGAAGAGAGGGCGAGGACACGATAACCTTGAACTCCGGCAACTTATTCTACTACCGGGTAGGCGAACATCTGTCTCAAGGTGGTGTGGGGTTTCTCGTTCGCAGGTCCCTCATTAACAACATAGTGGCCATCGAAAGTGCGGCGAGCAGGGTAGCGTACCTTATACTCAGAATATCCAAGAGGTATTCGTTGAAGGTCATACAGGTCTAGCTCTAGTATGGTCATACGAGGACCTGGACCCTTAAGTGCCGAAAATGACCACTCCAGTGGTTTTAGCCAGTAGGAGTCCGGCATACCCCTTCGCCCTTCCCCGGGTCGAAGGAAGTTCATGAACGATTTTCACTTTGCACATGTATGAGGACGTAAGTAAGAAGGGCCATACATGCATCGAAGACACACTTCACGGTTGTGATGGGGGACTTCAACGCAATGATGGGCACTCGATGCGATGGTGAGTTGAGAGTTGGGCAATTTGGATATGGGCAACGGAATCCCAGGGGACAGAGGCTGGCCGACTTGAATGAAATCCATTTTATGATTTGAGTAAGACCTATTTCTTACCTGTGCATCACAAATAAATGATTTTGATTTTGAGCATAACACCGGGAAGATGACCAGGAATCAAACTAATCAAGGTCTAATGAAAATTTTGCTTATATCTTCAGATCCTGTAATATCTTTCATCAGAATATAACTATAAAAAACAAACATATAATGCCAATTGAGGTACTTAATCTTTTACAAGAACCAGAAGTTGTCTTAGATGAGGAGTGATGTAACAAAGTACATGAAATATGAATTACCAAGTGAAATTATATGAAAACGATATTTCGATACTATTTAATGTTATAAATATACCTTTAATTCACGATTTCAGTATTTAATAATTTTATCAATTTGCCGTGGCTGTCTACGCCACGAGCTAAAAATAAATATACTTAATACTTTCTTGCTAAGCGCACTCTTCATTATATTTATGTTTAATTTACATATATTTCATTGAATAGTAATAGAATAATATTTAGAGAATGCATTTCATATTATTTTCAATGCATTGAAAAGTTATAAAAAACTAAAATCTATCCGTGTGGTTCCCGAACAAGAATAAACAACCCCGCATCCACCCACGGGCGTCGTAAGAGCCAACTGAGTGTTGATACTAAGAGGATAGGCACCAGTATCCCCCCGTGTGCTATTAACAACATACTGCGATCACGAACCCGCTTGCCTAGTGGTAATAAATTAGAAAAATCAAGTTTATCTTTTCTCCGCAAGTAAAGGTCTCCTATTTTCCCTATCGGTCCCTATTACTGATAGCATGAAGCGTTTAGGCATGGAGCTGGCTTGCACAAAAGCACAAACTGCGTTGGGTATCCTTGATAAAGTGAAGCAATACTTCAAACCTGGACAGCTTCATAACTTGTACAAAGCACATATCCGACCTTGCATAGAGTACCGCAGCCATTTATGGGCCGGCTCAGCAAGGTATCAGCTTACTGCACTCGATTCGGTACAACGCAGAGCCAAAAGACTCATAGCCTGGGACATCGGCGAAACGTTGTTTACCTGTCAGTCTTTTGCAGATCATTGTAATTAGGGGAGTGTGCGCGGGAGCTACACGATCTGATCCTACCATATCTCTACTACTATGGGACTGACGCACTGCGAGTTACCATCCGTACTAGGATGGATGTCCCGATAATTTCGTACAGCCAAAGTGTGGAACTCCTTGTCACCGTCCGCTTCCCTGATATACCTTAGGCCAAACTTCTGAATCCCTCTTGGCTTCGGGTAGCGTCGCAATGACAAAAACTGGGCGTTCCTGGTGAACGTGGGGAGCAGGAGCGGTGCCATTGCAAAGACTATAGCAACTTCAAAAGGAACTAAAGTTTGGCAGTAAAGTAGCAGTAAAAGTATATCCTGCGACCACGAACGCAGGTTTGGAAACGTCAGGAAAAACAAAAATCTATAAGCGATGTAATCCGTATAAAATTGTTTTATTATAATGAGTAATAATCGCGAAAACCTAAAACTACTATTTAACAATATTAGTTACACGGTATGAGACTATACCAACGATTATTGCCATTATCGCCACTATGATCTTTGGGAGGCCTATCAGTTCAGCATTGGACATTTTTACGGACTGACATGCGCATTGAAAAGAAAAGAATAATTATCAATATTTCTTTATCTCAGTACAGCAGTGCTCTTCTGAAGAACTCACTAGTAAACTTACTTCTGGATCCTCAGTGAAAAGTAGTAAAAACAATACGAGATTAGAAATTTCACTGCGGATTCAGAAGTGGGTTTGCTAGTAATGCAAACTCACTGCCGAATTCCCAGTGAAAAGTAAAAACTATTCAATATTACAGATGTAACTACGGATTCAGAAGTGAGTTTGCTAGTGAGTTCTTACAGAATAGTCACGCAGATTAGGATTTAAGACTGAATGTAAGGGAATTCATTTATAATATTCATAAAGATGACATGACATCACTTGTTGATGATTTAGCCAAAGATGAAGCTCTGTGTCGATGTGAAAATTTGATGAATATTGTAACCATTATGTAGTTCAGATTACTACTACTACTACTTTTAATAATAACGACGTAATATCAATCAATAATAATGTTGTGCCTACATAATTTAATTTCATGTATTCATGCATGAAACGGAATGTTACAAGCTAGTATGTTCTTTGTTACGAAACATAAAATAATTTAATGACGTTTAGTTATCATTACAATCTGTGGTCGTAAATTTCAACTAGTTGGATAATTTAATTGGTTATTTATTTCATATACGTTTAATACCGCTCCAATAAGAAATTTCCTTTGCGGAACACGTTTTCCAAACGGAAACAAATATTAATCTGTCTAATGGCTGCTACATTTTTGCAATTTACGTGTGTGGCAAATTTAATTTCAATACATATTTAATTATTTCATGGAGCATTATTGTGTGACCCCTAAGTATTGAACGTGAGAATTTTGCATAAGTGATGAGAAAACATTATATCTACGAGAGAGGTTGACGTCAAAATCCGAAGTCCATTCCGAGGTAAATCTTACATTAATTTACTTTACGCGTATTTTATTTAAAAGCCGTGTAGCCCTAGCGAGTACGCGTTCTGAGTGCGTTACCTAGTGATAGGTATATTAATAATTAGAACCTATTTTAAATTATATGTCATGTTTAGTGTTTCTAAGTGCGCTAACGTAAACTGTGTGATTATCAGTTTTTTTGTCAACAACGAAAGTATATGACAGACGTAGGAATTATTTAAAACGCACTGAATCTGCCCTTGGTTAATTTAGTGTGTAGTGGTAAAATTTTGGAAATAATGTTCCTACATTTTGTCTGAGACAACATTAATGACCTAATGTGATGTGTCTGCAATGCAATGAGAGATCAGTTTATGATGCTAATGTAATCTTCTAAAATATGTTATACATGTAATTGACACATTACATTCTTGTAATTATTAAAAAAGAATTGAGTTGTCGTTGGTTGCCCAACGGTTGAAATTCAACCATTTATTTTTAATACTTATATTTTAACTTTCGGCACTACTCCTTATGAACTTGACTATGCCAAATCTCACACTCCTCCATGCGCGCAATGTACTTAAAATGGGGTACAACATTTTCTCTTCTTGTAATTAATATATAGATTATGGAAAGAGGTCTGACATATCACCACAAGCAACTTAAAAGATTAAACCGGAGGGTTTATGTTGCTTATTTATACCTGATTATTAAGTTCATAATGTATAAGACTCGTTATTCTTTGCTTCATGAAATAAAACATAGACTGTTCTTTTGTATATATATGGACTAATAAATCACATTAACTTGAATGTTACACAAGTAAATTTTATTTTAAATTTACTTGTGTAATGCCAGATCTTGTCAATTTTGGCTTTATGAGCTTTCTTGTATATTAGTGGCCTTTTAAGGCACACAGAAATACTTCGAAGTATCTGTTTAAAGCTGAGAAAATAAATATGATTAAAAAATAAAACGCATCAATAAAAAATTAATATCACAATGGTGGCTATAACTAAAACTAAAGAAAAAAAGAAAGATTGATTTAAATTAAAAGGTTTTGTGTGAAAGTAATGCAAGTTAAAATGCAGTGTGTGTAATGAAAAGTGTTGTTCTTTGTTTATTTTCAGCAAGACACTGAAGCAAACAACATTGGATATATCAATGAAATTATGACATCTAAAGCCTACATGAGAGGAAGGAGAAGATCATACTAACTGAAAATATTGCCAAAATCTAATGTTTTTTTGACCTCAAAGTATTTGAAAAAGATTAATTTTCAATTATGTCAGAAATAAAGGAGCCAGCATACAAAAGAGCAAGGATGGCGGAATCCATAGACACTTTCATAGACAATATTATGAAATCAAAAAAGAACCTCCAAGCAGTTCTGAGTGATGAATTCTACAAACCAGTACCATTAATTAAGGCCTATGTGGGTCAAGTCAAAGATGTTACAAAGTTATCAAAGATAATATTAATTTTGAATGAAAAAATACCACTCTTAGAACTCCAACATTTGAAAAGAGCTCGTAAAAAAGAGGTCCTATTATGCCCAATAAGTTACTTATACTCTGGTACTTATGAATCAATCCAGGAATATATAGAACATAATATTAATGAACTGAAAGACTCTTTTGATTATTTTAAAGTCATTGGAGTGCAATCACAGCCTCCAAAATTAAAGAAGCAGCATATAGAATGTAGCAGAGTTTGGTCCTGTAATTTTCACCAAAACAAGTACTTGGAAAAATTATGCAGCAATGAATTCTTCTCCGAAGTTGATCTATGTACTCATAGATATTACATGGGTATCACATTTGAAGTCGCCAGATACTATTTGAGTAAAATGATCAAAAATTTAGAATTGTCCGACATTGTACTGAGCGATATTAATGCAACTGTAGTTGTTGATCCTTCAAACAAGTCCATTGTAGCTGCAACTTATGACAATCGACAAATCCATCCTTTACAACATTCAGCAATGCTAGCAATAGATAGTGTGGCGAAAACTCAAAGTGGCGGCGCGTGGGACACAGCGGCTGACATCGATGACCTGTCTTTGCGCGGAACAGACACAGAATTGCTTCTGCATTTAAAAGAGAAATTCCCTATCGTCAAATTTGGCGCCAGAAATTACGTCACTAAAGAAGTTTTGCACGAAAACAGCATGAATGCTTCCGAAAGCCCATACTTATGTACTGGTTATTATATTTATTTAATAAGGGAACCTTGTTGTATGTGTGCGATGGGGCTAGTGCATGCAAGGGCTAACAGAGTATTCTACTGCTTCAAGAATAATCTGAGAGGTTCCCTCGGTTCAAAAACGAAGTTACAATGTGTCAAATCCTTGAACCACCATTTTGAAGTGTTTACAGACTTTTTATAATATTTGAAACATTGACATTTTTGTCATAGTATGAATTGATTTTATGAATAGTAAATATATTTGTTTAATAACATGGTTTTATTGAAATATTTTTTTTATTGTTTGTCTCATGAAAATTTATGGATATGATTATTTTTTCATAGTTAAACAAGCTGAAAGATTAAAATAGTTTTTTTTTTATTTACATTCTATTACAGGATGCGTAGTATCTGTTAACTTGTCAATATTCGAGTTCTTACGATCAATGTTACACTTGACCAACTATTGTTATCCTGCCAAATGATGATGATTAGTTTGTATTAGAGTTTTATATGGAAAAGGGAATTAATATAGTTTAGATAGAAAATGAAAATAAAGGAAAACTGTTTTTTTTACTAATTTCATCATTTTCATCATTTCGGCCGAATGAAGTCCACTGCTGGACACAGGCCTCCCCCAAAGATTATCACAACGACCGATATGGGTGTGTTGTGGGCTCATTGGGGGGTTTTGCCATAATCGCCACGCTTGGCAGGCGGGTTGGCGATCGCAGTTGAGTTGTTAATTAATCGAAGGACGCTGCTGCCCATCCTCCGGGTAATCCCTTAGTCGACTTTTACGACACCCACGGGAGGAGATGGGGTGGTGGTATTCTGAGCCGGCACCACACGGTTTACTAATTTACCAGTAATATATTTTATACTATCCGTGTGGTGTCCGGATTAAGAATATAGCGCCACTTCATCTCCTCTCGTGGATGTCGTAAAAGGCGTCTAAGGGATTCTTAACCAGAGGGATGGGCAGCAGCGTCCCTTCTGTGAAACAGTTGCCATTCTGCGCTCACCACCCCACCTGCCGAGCGTGGTGATTACTGGCTAATTCCCCCCAATATGACGACACAATTGTGAAAATCATTGGGGGAGGCCTTTGTTCAGCAGTGGACGTTGCGTGGCCGATATGATGATATTTTATACTACAAAACTTTACGTGCACAATTTACTTATGCCATCGTGGTATTTGATTAGAATGTAAATATCGGTTAATCAAGATAGGCCAAAAATACTTATTTTTTTAACGTTCACATAACACCCCACCTGTTACCGCTTCCTAGTGCTAGAAGAACGAACTGCTCAGTAACATACCAACTCTTGCATCACATTCATAATAGTAAAGAGTAATCAAAGTGAACCAAATAATGTGTCTACATACTTAACGGTCATTCAATATGTTCCCAATTGTGTTCCCCTTCATTGTAACGACGGCCGTGCACTACAATCCAGACACTTGCCGGATTTGTACGCAGCCCAAGCGCATGCATTCCTGAATTAAGAGTTTCGTGAAAAAGAAAAATACTTTTTGCTGGCTTTACAAAAAAGTGCTGGATTAAAAGGGGTTAAAATGGTAGTTTTTCGCTGCGTCCAGCGCGCGGAAGACGCGTTCTGGTGAGTAACGAATTTATTATTTTGGATGATAACTTTTTGGTTCACGTTCTATTAAACGTCGTTTATAAAAAAAAACGTTAAAAATTATAAGTATTGGGACTGCTGCTGAAGTATTTGTTTAAATTAAAAAGCGGGCTTTGTAGAAACAAATAAATATATTTATTTGAAATTAGAATTAAAAATACAAAGTAATACCTACAATTAAAAATGGAATGGTGTACAAGGCTAAAAATGGCCGGCCTTCTCAGCAATAATTATGCTGAAGACAACATAATTTTTAATTGTTTACATGCTAAAGGTATATTTTAGTTTTTATGCAATTTCGAACAGCCATTTTCATGCTGTCACTAGCATACTGGTGGTAAAATGTCTAAATTTATATAAAACAAAACGACATGTATTATATGAACATTTTAGTATTGAATGCATTCATTCATGTCATCTGGATTGAGGTATTCATTTTCACTGTTGAAAATTGATAAACCAAAGAAAAAATAGGAAATTTCTTCTAGAATATCAAGAGCGTATACAGTCAGCAAAAACTGGATCACACTGAATTCTATTACAATATATCTTGCTTTAAACGGGTCGTAGTTGGTCGCTTCCGTGCGTGCAGACATCACGTGTGGATCTTATTACGGGTGAATAAAGTGTATTGTTGATTGCTATTTGTTAAATTATAAGTACGGTCTTTCACGTGGATGGCATGTAATTGCGTAATGGTAGGTCTTGGACACGTCACGACATGTGTCAGTTAAGTACAATATCTAGGGCAATATTAATCCATATAAAAAATGTAAATGGCTTCATTTATTTCATGTACAGAGTAGGTATGTTATTTAGAAAAGGAAAGAATTAAGTTTACCCTTATACTTACTGAATTAACTCAACATAAAGTTGCTACTGAAACAATTTTAGCTCCTTGTTGTCATCATTGTACCAGCCAAGGGACGTCCACTCCTTAACAAAAGCCTCCCCCAGAGAAATCCACAATTGTTGCGCCATTTTGGGGAGAACTTGCCAGTACTCATCACTATTGCCAGGCCTGTTGATGAGCGCAATATGGCTACTTTTCCACAGAAGGGACGCTACTACCCATCCCTCTGGCTTATAGTCTCATAGTCGTCTTTTTGACACCACACGAAATCGGACCCCTTGTTGTGACATATGGAAATTTAGGTTATATTTTTATCTTGCCGTCGTGGAGATTTCAAATATAATAAGATGGGTCCTGTAATTATTGGTTTCCCCAAATAGAATATTTTAAAAATGCCTTTACACTGGCTTCGCATCAATATTGCGGAACATTTTTAACTGGACTTATGAGGTCATTTTGTTCTCTAAACACTTACAAATAAGCCTTAGATCACATGATCGAACACGAGACACAAGCATGAATCAATTAAATTGATATTGTCAATTTTCTATTCTGTAGAAACTAGATAGATCTTGTAATGATAGAAGAACCGTTGCGAGTTGAAGTCTAATGAGGGGTTTCTGTTATTCTCTGTCTTCCTATCAGCCTTAGACGGCCTACTACGCATGCAAGGTAATTCAGAAATGAATTCGAGTAATGAGAATCGAGCGGAAAGCTTATCGATTCACCTTACCGAACTACATACATGTTGCACGTTAGTATGACGGCACGGTTGGTGCAGTGGCTGATACAGTCGGCTGCTGCGCACCGGGTCGTGGGTTCGATTCCCGCACAGAACAAATCTTTGTACGATCTGCAGGTAGTTGTTCCGGGTCTGGGTGTATTGTGTGTGGAATTTGTGTTTGTAATCGCACCCACGACACGGGAGAAATCGTAGTGTGGGGCAACGTTATTATAAAAAAAAAGTATGTCGCTTAACAATGGATGAAAACTCATATTAAAAAACGTATTTGTATCCACTTCAAGTATTGTTTTAGTCTCGGTTGTCTAACCGAGTATTGAAACAATATCTGGACTTTAAGAGAGACATCGACCTTAAGTTTTGTTTTGGCTTTTCTCAGAGGATTTTTTTTTATAAGTACTACATAGTGGCGACACGAGTAAGTCATTCGCCTTTTTAAATTCTTTTTTACTTGCCCGGTAGTAATATATCATTTACTTCCTCCGTCCCGGGGAAGGCCGGAGGGGCATGCCAATTCACCGGTCATTTTCGGCACCGCAGGGGAGCTTCAGGTCCTCGTACGATCACACTAGAGCCGCCCATTGGACCCACGCTTATAGGCACATCTCGGAAGGGATGCCTGTAAATCACCCCCTAGCGGAGGGGACTGTCTGTACAAAGGCCCAGACTTCTCGGGGTGATTGTAAAGGATCCCCCGAAGCCTCGCTGTGCGCTGTGCTGCGCACACGGTGGCATGTGACGGCTCTGAGTTCACCAGTCCCGACTAGAACCTGATCACTAGCTTTTTTATACATAACAATAAATAACATACGAATACATTAACAATTCAACTGCGATCGCCAACCCGTCTGCCAAGCGTGGCCATTATGGATAAGCATGTCGCTTACCACCAGCTGTATGACTTGCTCGTCTCGTCACCAGGTTATATGAAATAAAAGACAGTCAAAGTATTTAAAAATTAATTATTTGTCAGGTCGTTGACTTTAATTATTACGTTTAAGTGTGATTAGGCTGTGTCGTGTGTTTTTACATCGCATTCATTTCAAGTTACATGTCATAAATGTACCATCATCATTTCGGCCGAATGAAGTCCACTGCTGGACACAGGCCTCCCCCAAAGATCACCACAACGACCGGTATGGATGTGTTGTGGGCTCATTGGGGGGTTTTGCCATAATCGCCACGCTTGGCTTACGGGTTGGCGATCGCAGTTGAGTTGTTCTCATACAGGGAAGCAACGAGCATTGACCAACACGTTTTCTCACTGCCTATTGGCGATTTCAGATCATTAGATCCAGGTTTCCTTCGCCGTTTGGTCCCCTATCTCAGAATAACTAAGAAAGAATATATGACTTTGAAAACGTCACATTGGTACGGCTACATATAAAGCTATATATTTACAGTATTAGCTAATCTCGCATTGTATAGGTTTTCCGTAAGATGAGAGAGCAGCGATTTGTAGCCATTATATTATTATAGCCATAAAATTTCGGGCCAACACGACATAATTTTACAGTGTAGTGACAAAAATATCATATTTCCACAATCATTAATACCTTGAAGAGAACCTCAATATATATTTTTAGCCGACTATAAAAAAGGAAGGATGTTCTGTGTTTCCTCCGTATGTTGGAAAGTGGGCGATTTTTTCAGAAATTCCAAGGCTAGTTTTTGTGGTTCTTTCACTGGGGCAATTCTATATACTTATAGGAAGGTTCTAGTATACAACATATTAAGATACTATTCTTATGTACACACTTATAAATATAATAATTGTGCTCGCTCTTTCTCGGGTAATTATATATTTATTCTATATTGAAGACTGTTTAACAATAAGTACTTTGTATAATTAAGACCTAATTTGTGGCGCGATCATTCGCTCAGACCAATATACTGCACGTACGTCTTTTAGTACGAACGAAAACAATGATGGTGACGGCGCTAGGGTTTAATGCCTGCTCATCGAGTTTAATTTGTTTATATAGATAAAAATTCTCATCTATAGACTGGCACGGATCTTGAGCGTTTAGTGAGGGAGAGGGATCAGAGGGCTAATTCTCGTAATTTTTGTATTTGTTTATTTTTTTAACTTTGCCCCACACTAGGATTTCTCCTGTGTCATGGGTGCGTTTACAGACATGAATTCCACATACAATACGCCCAGACCCGGAACAACTACCTGCAGATCATACAAATACTTGTTCCGTGTGGGAATCGAACCCACGACCCGGAGCGCAGCAGCCGACTGTATCAGCCACCAGCATCAACCGTGCCGTCATAATATAATTACCACATTGATGAGCGATACTGCCTGTCCTCTATCCCCATTTTCACCACCCGTGGAAAGACGACTGAAAAATACACTATTAATTTGTAATAAATATACTAAAAACCTCTTTTCTCCTATTTCAGATAAAGAAGAAGCATTTCTTTACTGACTGCAAAGTGCCTTATTTTTACTAAGGAGAAAAGAGACTGTAAAGTCGACGTATCCGAACGAGACAGCTAGAGCTCCTCGCCTCCGTAGTCTACTAATATATTCATGAAAATTATTGTTGCCTGATTGGTAATGAAGAAAAATTCTGCTGTTATCAAGATATTTTACTGAGTTTTGAAATTATTTTTGAAGTGCCGCCATTCGTTGTTAATGGTAAGTGGATATTTTTTATTTCTAAACTTCATATATCTCTGCTATTTGCGAAAGTTCATTCTTTTTAATTATCTATTACTTAGACAGTTCTGTCTTTGCCAAATTTTGCTTTGCCATACCGTGAAGCTCCGGTCAAGAATAGGGCTACCCCATCTCATACCGTGGGTGTCGCAGGAAATGACGAAGAGAGTTTGGAAACCGGTGCGTACAGGTTACCCGCAGGTGGCGGCTCAATATCTTTGCAATATGAAATATATTGCTCCGACCCCAACTAAATTGGGACCAGGGCAGAAAGTCGATGATACAGTTAGGTCTTCATATTAGTTCTATCTATCATGTTGACAAAGTTCGCAATTTTGCTATCATCTGGTCGCTACATTCAAGAAACGTATAATTGTGTGTCATAAGACGGCGTCGTAAAGCCAGTTTTGAGGCTTTTGGGTGTCTTAAACAGCTCTGATACAAGGTTTTGGAGTTTAGATAGATCTATCATCAAATCCAAAAAATATGAGTTAGGATAGATTTACAAACGTCACAATAAATCGCCAATTTTTATAACTAAAACGAATTGATATGCAAAAGTAATTAATGTATCATATTATAATAAAACAATTTTAAACGGATTACATCGCGTATATTATAGGTTTTTGTTTTTCCTGACGTTTCAAACAATTTGCAGCGTTCGTAGGCGCACGAAAAACTCGGGTGGTGCTCAGAAAACCACCACCCCATCTCATCCTATGGGTGTCGTTAAAGTCGACTAAGGGATTAGCCGGAGAATGGGCAGCAGCGTCCTTCGAATACATTAACAACTCAACTGCGATCGCCAACCCGTCTGCCAAGCGTGGCAATTATGGCAAAACCCCCCAATGAGCACACATCATACCCATATCGGTCGCTGTGGTGATCTTTGAGGGAGGCCTGTGTCCAGTAGTGGACTTCATTCGGCCGAAATGATGTAGGCGCAGGATGACTGATACGTGAGGAAATACAAAAAATTATAATATACGCGATGTAATCGGTTTAAAAGTGTTTTATTATAATGTGTAATAGTCGCAGAAAAATTTGGTACTGAACTAATTATTTTATTCTTTTTTAAGACGGTTTTTACTTATTTTAAGCATATTTTATTTTTCTATTTTACGTGGCATAAAGAATACATACATTTTTGTATTTGTTTATTTTTTTAACTTTGCCCCACACTAGGATTTCTCCTGTGTCATGGGTGCGTTTACAGACATGAATTCCACATACAATACGCCCAGACCCGGAACAACTACCTGCAGATCATACAAATACTTGTTCCGTGTGGGAATCGAACCCACGACCCGGAGCGCAGCAGCCGACTGTATCAGCCACCAGCATCAACCGTGCCGTCATAATATAATTACCACATTGATGAGCGATACTGCCTGTCCTCTATCCCCATTTTCACCACCCGTGGAAAGACGACTGAAAAATACACTATTAATTTGTAATAAATATACTAAAAACCTCTTTTCTCCTATTTCAGATAAAGAAGAAGCATTTCTTTACTGACTGCAAAGTGCCTTATTTTTACTAAGGAGAAAAGAGACTGTAAAGTCGACGTATCCGAACGAGACAGCTAGAGCTCCTCGCCTCCGTAGTCTACTAATATATTCATGAAAATTATTGTTGCCTGATTGGTAATGAAGAAAAATTCTGCTGTTATCAAGATATTTTACTGAGTTTTGAAATTATTTTTGAAGTGCCGCCATTCGTTGTTAATGGTAAGTGGATATTTTTTATTTCTAAACTTCATATATCTCTGCTATTTGCGAAAGTTCATTCTTTTTAATTATCTATTACTTAGACAGTTCTGTCTTTGCCAAATTTTGCTTTGCCATACCGTGAAGCTCCGGTCAAGAATAGGGCTACCCCATCTCATACCGTGGGTGTCGCAGGAAATGACGAAGAGAGTTTGGAAACCGGTGCGTACAGGTTACCCGCAGGTGGCGGCTCAATATCTTTGCAATATGAAATATATTGCTCCGACCCCAACTAAATTGGGACCAGGGCAGAAAGTCGATGATACAGTTAGGTCTTCATATTAGTTCTATCTATCATGTTGACAAAGTTCGCAATTTTGCTATCATCTGGTCGCTACATTCAAGAAACGTATAATTGTGTGTCATAAGACGGCGTCGTAAAGCCAGTTTTGAGGCTTTTGGGTGTCTTAAACAGCTCTGATACAAGGTTTTGGAGTTTAGATAGATCTATCATCAAATCCAAAAAATATGAGTTAGGATAGATTTACAAACGTCACAATAAATCGCCAATTTTTATAACTAAAACGAATTGATATGCAAAAGTAATTAATGTATCATATTATAATAAAACAATTTTAAACGGATTACATCGCGTATATTATAGGTTTTTGTTTTTCCTGACGTTTCAAACAATTTGCAGCGTTCGTAGGCGCACGAAAAACTCGGGTGGTGCTCAGAAAACCACCACCCCATCTCATCCTATGGGTGTCGTTAAAGTCGACTAAGGGATTAGCCGGAGAATGGGCAGCAGCGTCCTTCGAATACATTAACAACTCAACTGCGATCGCCAACCCGTCTGCCAAGCGTGGCAATTATGGCAAAACCCCCCAATGAGCACACATCATACCCATATCGGTCGCTGTGGTGATCTTTGAGGGAGGCCTGTGTCCAGTAGTGGACTTCATTCGGCCGAAATGATGTAGGCGCAGGATGACTGATACGTGAGGAAATACAAAAAATTATAATATACGCGATGTAATCGGTTTAAAAGTGTTTTATTATAATGTGTAATAGTCGCAGAAAAATTTGGTACTGAACTAATTATTTTATTCTTTTTTAAGACGGTTTTTACTTATTTTAAGCATATTTTATTTTTCTATTTTACGTGGCATAAAGAATACATAGACAAGTGATTGCTCCTATCGTGGTTGATTTTCTGTAATCCATTGAAGAGTTCCCTTTTTTAATCTCCGAACGGAACGGAATCTTCATCGGATTTTCACTATACTTCATTGATATTTTATTATATAGCGCGCGAATAAGGTGCCAGGGTGGTTGTTACCCCGGCGACGTCTCATCCTTCTTCGATGGTATAAGGGATCTATCACCAGTGGAATGACACATGTATTTTTTCGCATCTCATCTCACGCAATATTAGGCCCCACCCATATTCAGTTCATGTCCACCATTGTGCACCAATCTGCCAAGCCCATACTATTGTCCACCACTCCATCGACCATTGTCACTCCATGGCTTTGCCCTTGTAACAACCGTAATGGCATGATGTCACCAAGTCCTCGTGAACAGAACACGTGTCACTAAATTGGCTTCAGATCTTTATCTTTGTAAATGGTTTTATTAACTGTGTCCGTGTAAGTGAGTAGACTTTTTATTCCGAGGAATTTAGGGTTCCGTGCCTCATAATGGTAATACGGAACCCTTTTAGGTTCATTATGTTGTCCCGTCTGGCATCTGCGGCACCGAAGGCGATCCAAATACTCGAGAAAAACACAGTAGAACCGCCAATTGGTGACACACTTTTAGGCACATCTCGGAGGGAGTGACTGTAAAGCGGTCACCCCCTCTAGCGGTGGGAAGGCGACTGTAAGAAGGGCGCCCCTCAGACATATCTTAGGGGCGATTGCAGAGGATCCCGAAGCACCGCTGTGCGCTGTGTTGCGCACACGGTGGCACGTGAAAACGTGCACACCGCCGTCTTACCGGGGGTCAGTCTGTATGAGCACGCAGATTCCTCAATATGTGCGCTCGCGACCTCTGACGCTCCACTGTCATATAGCGAAAATAGGGGCTCAGGCGTTTTGGACCTGGTTGCCGGGGTGGTCGTTACGCTGGCGCCCTGTACTACTTCTTCGAGCAGGATCGGCCCTGTCCACTTCCTGGTGACCTTACAATCTTGAAATTTTGCACGCTGAGAGGTCTTGTCGCACAAAAGAAGTAATAATGCCGATGATCACTGCTTTCGGATCCCGTGTGGAATTATTATAAGACAGATTTATTATTTGCGTGTAATTTCATACAGTGTACCACGGGCTCGCCCGCAAAATGGAAAACGCAAAACGGCACGGTTGGTGCAGTGGCTGATACAGTCGGGTGCTGCGCACCGGGTCGTGGGTTTGATTCCCGCACGGAACAAATATTTGTATGATCTGCAGGTAGTTGTTCCAGGTCTGGGTGTATTGTGTGTGGAATTTGTGTCTGTAAACGACCACCCACGACACAAGAGAAATCCTATTGCCCATTATTATTTTTCGTGACTTTCTTGTCCATCCTCAGGTTATCTAGAAAGTTTTCTTTTTAAGTTCCATATGGTGTACCATGAAGTATATCCTATTCTATTCTACCTAAGTGATCATGCAAACCTTTTTTTGTACTATATCTTCAAGACTTCGGCCCAAGAGGACAGTTGCGACAATTAGCTATAATCAGAAGTAATAAAGACGCGTGTGTTGTACACAATCATTTTAATTGATACTTATTGAACACAATTATAGTGTACTGTTGCGAATTTTTAAGTTAGCGGGTTTGGGGAATGATCTTCCCACGTCATCTTCCTGTCCTGATCCCAAGTTCATTGTTTCATGTTGTTCTTTGTTCCGTGCGTTCAAGTGTTTTTGCCATACCTGCTATTGGAATCGGTCACAATAGCTCGCAACATTGGACCCGTAAATATGTATAGTAAAAATATTTAAAAAAATTAAGCCGTGGTGCTTGGCAGCTGGGCTTAACCCTGTTGTCATTATTTCTGCCGAATGAAGTCTACTGCTGGACACAGGCCTCAAATAAATAAATAAAAAATAAACACTCGAAGGACGCTGCTGCCCATCCTCCGGCTAATCCCTTAGTCGACTTTTACGACACCCACGGGAGGAGATGGGGTGGTGGTATTCTAAGCCGGCACCACACGGAAAAGTGTTTAAACTTAGTTTTTTTTTTTAAACTGATGAAAATGCGCCGTTTATCTGTTTGATAACTTTATAGGACGTTACGTTTTCTAGCAAACTATATCAAATTTTAGGCCAAATATTACAATAATTCAAATGATATAATCAATAATCATAATGAGCAGTTCATGAGTCGAATTTGGAAATACTGGAGTTTACTTACAATTAGTACACAGAAACTTAGACGTAAGAGATATCCTTTCGAAATGTTTCATCATCATTTCGGCCGAATGAAATCCACTGCTGGACACAGGCCTCCCCCAAAGATCACCACAACGACCGGTATGGTGTGTTGTGTGCTCATTGAGGGGTCATGCCATAATCGCCACGCTTGGCAGGCGGGTTGGCGATCGCAGTTGAGTTGTTAATGTACTCGAAGGACGCTGCTGCCCGTCCTCCGGTTAATCCCATAGTCGACTTTTACGACACCTACGGGATGAAATGGGGTGGTGGCATTCTGAGCCGGCACCACACGGCAAAAATGTTTACAGATACATAATTTAAATTAAGATATCGCTTTGATAAGTACAAAGAGATACACTTAAGTGATATCATCAGCCCTATTCTGGCTCCCGTTATGCATCAAAAGTATACATTGCTACTTCGATTAGAAGTAATATCTTCTCTCTTTCAATAAATGAAATTATTTACTTCGCATTAATACCACTACGCACGAAATGACGAAACAGTAACAATGAGTTTGAGGACAAAAAAAAAAGACTACGAGAACGACACCAGTATCCCTTTTTTTTTATTGGTGCCCAGTGGAAATTCTTCATGAACTTCCTTCGCCCCGGGGAACGGGGACTCCTACCGGCTAAAACCACTGGAGCGGTCATCTTCGGCACCTAAGGGAGGCTCCAGGTCCTCGTATGATCACACTAGAGCCGCCCACTGGTGCCACGCCTATAGGCACATCCCTGAGAGGGTGACTGTAAAGCGGTCACCCCCTCGGGGGATTGTAAAGGATCCCCCAAAGCGTCCCACGGCAGCGCGTGACCACATGCGTGCTACCGTCTTTTCTTGGGTCGCTCGGTGTGGGTACGCAGATTCCCCAATCTATCCCTGCCTCACAGCAACGGCAAGGGGTTTCAGGCGTGTGGGAATTACGCACCAGGGCGGTTGTTACCCCGGCGCCGTCTCCTCCTTCTTCGAGCGGGGTCGGCCCTCTCCCGAGTCACCAGTATCCCTATTACAAGTTTCCTTTTGCAATCGAAACGTAATAGTAAACTACATGTTTACTGCGTTCAGCCCTGTGATTGGTTAAAGAGTTTGGCGCGGGCCAATATGCGGGCATATTAACATTAGTATTTTATTTTATATATTTATGTTGCATGCATTTATGTTACGCTATACAAAGGTGTTGCTTAATTGTGTAGTGCACGTATGATTATTTCAGGTATTATTATGAGCAAGTGTGAGTGTATAGGGTAGAACAATATAATATTGTTTTATTTTGTATTTCATATATTTGTGTATTAATGACGTAATAATTGTATGTGCTAGTGGCTGCACGTTGCACGTATAGATGAATGAATTAATTAAACGCGATATATTTCCGTAAACTGTTTTCAATTCGATATATGAATGAATCAAATATCATCATCATCATATCAGCCAAAGGACGTCCACTGCTGAACAAAGGCCTCCCCCATAGTTTTCCACAACGAGCGGTTCCATGCCGCCCGCATCCAATGACTCAGCGTTGGATGCGGCGGGCCACATTGCTCGTAGAACTGTAGCCCTAGCACCAACAACTTTCGAGAAAGTATTCGTATCGTAATGTTAATGTGAGAGAACTTTGAATTCAAAATACTTGATTCGCACATATTTATAATTTAAACGGAAGACTATTCATACCTATATATGATACGAATTGTGTTTGCCGTATAGATTTAAACAAAACCACTATAGGATAGATGAAAACAAAAATCACTTTATTAAACAAGTAAAACGCAATCGTAAAAACAAAGAATGCTTAACTGCACAAAAATTACATATGCCATTAAACGACGCTTCTAATAATATGTTAAAATCCATCAAGTCGTTTAGGCTACAGATTGTACCAAAGAAATAGGACAAACAAACATACATACACTCGAAAGATTCTACCCTTCTGGGGCAGTCGTGTAATTAATATATCTCCTGCTCCAACTTATGCCAGTATCGCTACACGATTATAAACTCGCACACTACTTAATATTAGTCATTTTCTTTCAACAATAAAATATTTCAATTAAACATACTAAAAAAAGTGTTTAAAATTTGCCATTAACTATTCACGCTACCATTTCTAATATAGTCTCGAATGGTAGGTACGGTCATGTTCGCCGAGCGGCGGATCCTGGTCGATCAGATCGGGCAAGATCTCTCTCTGCCGGCAGTAGTGTCGGCTATGTTGGCAGAGCACGAAAATTGGAGTGCAGTGGTCTCCTTCTGCGAGAGCGTCATGCTGCAGAAGGAGACTGCAGAGCGGGATCGGGAGAGGGCCGATTCCGCACGGAGAAGGATGAGACGGCGCCGGGGCAACAACCGCCCCGGCTCCCAAGTCCAACACGCCTGAGCCCCCTGCCGTCACTTCATGGTGGGGGGCCTCGGGGGTCGCGGGTGCGCAGATTGGGGAGTCTACGTGCTCACACCGAGCGACCCCCGGGAAGACGGTGGCGCGCATGTGGTCACGTGCCGCCGTGTGCGCAGCATAGCGCAAAGCGAGGCTTGGGGGGATCCTTTACAATCCTCCCCGAGAAGTGCCTGGGGGGGCGACCTTTTTACAGTCGCCTTCCCTCCGCTAGAGGGGGTGACCGCTTTACAGTCATTCCTTCCAAGATGTGCCTAAAGGCGTGGCACCAATGGGCGGCTCTAGTGTGATCTTACGAGGACCTGGAGCCCCCCTTCGGTGCCGAAGATGACCGCTCCAGTGGTTTTAGCCGGTAGGAGTCCGGCATACCCCTTCACCCTTCCCCGGGGTGAAGGAAGTTCCATGTAGAATTTCCACTGGACATCAATAAAAAAAAAAGGTACGGTCATGTTCTAGAGGTTTTCAGTCACATACATTAGTAATAAATTATAGCGGCAATTGAATTGTTTATTACATGTGTTGAGTGTCGGCCATCTTGAATTTAATATATCTGTTATTGACTCAGGATTTTAGCGGGACAATGAGAGAGGGTTTGTTGATGTCAGACGTTAAAAAACAACAAACGGTTCAAAGTTACTTTACTGATTGTCCTGTTAACGATTTTAACGTCGTCGGCTAAATTGCTAATTAAGTGCGTGTGCACTTGTTGCCGCTATTTCGGAACGATATTGATATTTATATCAAGCCAATAGAATAGTCTACTGCTGAACAAACGCTTCCCCCATTGATTTCCACAACTGTGTAATTTTTGGGGGGGATTTGCCGATACTCAACACGCTTGGCAGGCGGGTTGATAAGCGCAGAATGGCTACTTTTCTACAGAAGGGACGCAGCTGCCCATCGCTCTAGTTTAGAGGCCTTAACGTCGAAATTAATAATCAATATATATTTTAATGTTGAGTTGTAACCTTTTTGGCATGATCATGCAAATGGTACATTTGTTATGTGCTATCAGTTTGTTTGTGCTGAATAAATGTGTTTTCTTTCTACTTTCTTCTTCTTAATAATAATAATAAAATAGCATAGACATAATCAAGTAGCCAGGCCCATCCACCAGCAACTTGGTTTGAAATACAACCTTGTGGAATCTGAGGTGCAATACCATAGGCATACATGCCCGACCCAGTTCTTGAAAATGGTCATATCACTTTGTACTGGGATCGTTCTATCATCACTGACAGGACTATTGCCAATAAGCCTGATATAGTGGTGATAGACCGATTAGAGCGTCACGCAATGATTGTCGACGTCACCGTTCCACATGATAAGAATCTCGTAAAAGCTGAAATAGATAAAGAAATAAAATATCTTGACTTAGCACATGAGATTGTTGACATGCGGAACGTAGACACGGCAATAATTGTGCCGATAGTTGTTTCTGTCCATGGCTTAATGGCAAAGAGCCTCGACCATCATCTCAAGAGGCTCTCGTTAGGCGGCTGGGTCAAGGGCTTGATACAGAAAGTGGTACTTCTTGATTCGGCACGTATTGTGAGGAGGGTCCTCTCTCTGGGGTGCTAACCACCGGTATCTTGGACCCTGTGCCCGATGCTGGTTGGTCACTATTTTTTATATCTTTAAATCATGTATTTAGATATATATTTAAAAAATGTTATTGATATGTAAATAGTTTGAATAAAGATAATGATAAAAATATTTATTTCCACGGGAGTTGATGGAGTGGTTCTATCTTCTTAACCCGGACAACACGCGGTAATATATTGAAATTGGATTGGAAATTATGCAGTCGAATTCGGAGCTGATACGAGGGTCAAATACCGACCACTTCGAGGCTACAATTTTCAGCAATAATTATAAGACAGCAAACAATTTCGGCCAATTAATTAAGAGAAATGGTTGCGAATTTTGTCTGCAGAACCCTCGCGGTGTTTAAAAGTACCCAGCGGCATCTTGACCCGACGATTGTATGACCCTGCGCCAGCCAAGTGGTCCCAATTCCCAACATCCACACGACGTTTGCGTTCCAGTCCGCGATTGGCCAGAGAATTAATGACAATATTGCGTACTTATTCGTTTGACCGTCTACGTACGTACTGTCAATTTAGCAATAGACGCTCAAGCTCTTGACGTCCGC
Source organism: Diloba caeruleocephala (assembly GCA_947459985.1). Lineage (NCBI taxonomy): Eukaryota > Metazoa > Arthropoda > Insecta > Lepidoptera > Noctuidae > Diloba > Diloba caeruleocephala. The sequence goes on along the minus strand of OX381631.1, from coordinate 10,126,989 downwards.
GCGCACCGGCTGCCCGCGATAATTTGATTTGAATTTCGAAAAAATTCGAACGGGTATCCGTTGTTGTACCGCGCAATTCAAATTCGACGATTTTAAACTGTTATTATTGAGTTAAAAATGGTTGATTGAGATGATTTATTTGAAGGACGCGGACGGTCGTGGAGATAGATTGTACATGTCTTTCGCCAATATGGCTTTGTAATAGGAAACGTAAAGATTAATCGGACCTCCTTGAATGTGACTTCTGTGTTTATGTGTTATTAAGGACTCGAAAAAAGGTGAGACCGTGTGGATTGCATGTGATTTTTCTTTACGGAATACAGGTTTTATTTTATCTCCATATTTCCTTTATTTACCTTATCTAAGAACTTCATGTTATTATTGATCTGCAATCTATTACTAATCAAGGAAATCCACATCTAGGCGCTTATTGCCAGTGGCACTCGCTGACCGGTAAATTATAGGCGAGGTTAAGCAACGCTGGATGCGGTCAGTGTATGGATGGGTGACCGCATGGCATATTTATATTTGAACTGGTCGCTTCCGCGCTTCAAAGGGCACCTAAAATTGTTGGTCCGGAGTGTTGTCATTACACGGCAGTCGTAAAGCCAAGCCAGAACCCTTTGGTCGGCTTGAACAACTCTGATACAAGGTTGGCCACTAACGATACAAAATAGAAAACAAAAGAAAGAAGAAGAATGTACGAACAATATATATTTTTTATTTCATCATGTGGTAATACATTATGTAGTTACTTCCTCCTCCCCGGGGAAGCGGTGGGGCATGCCGGACTCCTGCCGGCAAAAATCGCCGCAGCGGTCATATTCTGCACCGAAGGGGAGCTCCAGGCACTCGCCAACAATCACACTTGAGCCGCCTGTCGGTGCCATGCCCTTAGGCACATCTCGGAGGGGACGACTAAAGCAGCCACCCCTTCTAAGGGTAAGCGATTGTAAAAAAGCCGCCCTTCTGGTATATCTCGGGTGGGATTGTACAGGATAGCCCTGAACCCACGCTGTGCGTTGTACTGCGTACACAGCAGCTGGTGACCACGTGTGCGCTGCCGTAATCAGTTCGAGTTAACCTAAACTTATTAACGTATCTCTTCATATCGACCATTTATAGTCCACTGCTGAACAAAGGCCTCCCCCATAGATTTTCACAACTGTGTCATAATTTTGGGGGGTATTTGCCAATACTCACCACGCTTGGCAAATGAGTTGGTGAGCGCAGTATGGCTACCGTTTCTCAGAAGGGACGCTGCTGCCTATCCCACTGGTTTAGATTCCCTTAGTCGCCTTTTACGACATCCACGGGAGGAGATGGGTTGCTGTCATAATTACTTTTTTTGAGTGAAAACAATGTTCTTCGCATTTCGCGTTCTAAACATTATTGACCTATTTTAATCAGGGATCGTACAATCCATGGGCCGTGTGGTGCCGGCTCAGAATACCACAACCCCATCTCCTCCCATGGGTGTCGTAGAAGTCGACTAAGGGAGTAGCCGGAGGATAGGCAGCAGCGTCCTTTGAGTACATTAACAACTCAACTGCGATCCCCAACCCGTCTGCCAAACGTGGCGATTATGGCAAACCCCCACAATAAGCCCACAGCACACCCATATCTGTCGCTGTGGTGACCTTTGGGGACGCCTGTGTCCAGCAATGGACTTCATTCGGCCGAAATGATTTTATAACCAAGGCTAGGAGTTAAGTCTTTCGAAGGGTAACCCTTTCATGAGGTAACCTCTATAATGATATTACGTCTTGAACGTGTATTTTTCGCGTAACACATGAAAGGGTAACCCCTTCATTATGATAACCACCTGGAAGGGGTTACCCCTTTAACTTGGGTAATTCGTTGAAGACGCTTACCTTTTCAAGAGGTTTTGTTCGGGTTACTTTATGGATCACCAGCAATGGCAGGGTACCCCACCATTGATGGCGCTAGTAAATAACAATCACTTGGGAGTTCAAAGTTAGAACAAGTATTGACATGAAACGGTCGCGATTTTTCGAATTTCCTGCCAGAAAGAATAATAAGAATTTGTGTTATATTATTCGTTATCGTATGCCGTGTGGTGCCGGCTTAGAATACCATCACCCCATCTCCTCCCGTGGGTGTCGTAAAAGGCGACTAAGGTATTAGCCGGAGGATGGGCAGCAGCGTCCTTCGAGTACATTAACAACTCAACTGCGATCGCCGACCCGTCTGCTAAGCGTGGCGATTATGGCAAAACCCACCAATAAACCCACAACACGTGGTGATCTATGGGGGAGGCCTGTGTCCAGCAGTGGACTTCATTCGGCCGATACTATTACTACTATACTATTTATTATGGACTATTTATTATAATATTTTGGAGTCGTCTCAGGTGTGCAGGTTTCCTCACGATGTTTTCCTTCACAGTTAACACAAGTGATAATCAAATTCTGACAACCGACGCATTATTGATGTATTAAACAAAAAAATAGAATCAATGTTTACCATAGATATGTTACGTCCATATTAAATGGCGCGCGAAATGCAGTCTCGCCTGCACATTTATATTGTAAGAAGGAAGATACAAAAACTACAAGAGTAAAAGAGAGAGCTATCTAAGCTAACTGATTGCGAGGTACTACCATTGCTAGAGTTTCGCTTTTTACTTTTGGACTACATATCGATTTGAACTTGCCAACCATCAGGCAATTCATGAAAAAAGTCTAAACGCTTCTTCGACTCTGCCCTGACCCACTCGAAACCCTTCGTGGCCGCCTATTACCGACTTTCCCGTGTCAGTAGCGGTACGCCGAGGCGTGTACTGATCGACCCTGACGACCACCACCACAACCATCGTAGATCACAGGGGTCCCGCAGGGGGCGTTCTTAGCAGCAATTGCTTTGCGTATTAAAATTGATTAGTCTTCGCTAGAAATTGTCTGGTTAAGCAGCCTAAGGTCTGGTTAACCAGCCACATTTCCATGAAATGTTTGCAAAAGCCCTTCAAAAAATAAAATGAAATAAATCTTACTTTAAGCGCGCATGAAACATATAGATACTTATTTTTAATATATAATATCATTGAATAGAACACTCTTTATTGTACCTATACCAGGAAAAAATCTCTAATAATTGTTACTAAAATATATGTAGAAACAGCGGTTTTATCGCAGTCGGCGATTTCTACCAGACAAACTTAGGTTGCACAAGAACCAGTAGTGTTGGCTATGTTGGCAGAGCACGAAAACTGGAATGCAGTGGTCTACTTCTGTGGGAGAGTCATGCTCCAGAAGGAGGGCGCAGAGCGGGATCGGGAGAGGGCCGATCCCGCTCGAAGGAGGCCACGGCGCCGGGGTAACAACCGCCCTGGCGCCTAATTCCCATACGCCTGAAACCCCCTGCCGTTCCTATAAGGCGGGGGACCTCTGGGTGCGCGGGTGCGTAGATTGGGGAATCTGCGTGCCCACACCGAGTGACCCAAGAGGAAACAGTAGCAACAGGTCAGGAGTAGTAAACATATCATATAATAAAAATTGTCATAGCATTGATTTATAACGGCACGGTTGGTGCAGTGGCTGATACAGTCGGCTGCTGCGTTCCGGTTCGCGGGTTCGATTCCGAAAATATATTTGTACAATCTGTAGGTAGTTGTTCCGGGTGTATTGTATGTGGAATTTATATCTATAAACGCACCCACACAGGAGGAATCCTAGAGTGGGACAATGTTTAAAAATAAAGTGTATGCTGCCATGATGTTAAAATTTGGAAAAAGAACATTGAATCCAAATCAAAGATGCGATTTTTCGCAGCTTCCAAGCGAATCAACTACAAAATCTTTTATGAAGCCAATTGAATTGTGAGTGCGTGCTAGGTTTCCAATTAAAGAATTAAGACCAGTTAGCTCGAAAGCTTCTCTATGTGTTTAAGTTCTAAACTGTTAACAGAATTTATTTGATCCTTTAACTGGCATGGTGTACTCTGTGTGGGGAACAAAGTGTGGTGTTCCTCCATAGAAAAGGGAGGATTCTCCAGCCAGGCCGATGGTATGCCTGGCGGGCCGAAGCCCAACGGTTGATGTTGGGCGACTGTATATATGCAGCGTTGCGCGAATACTTTACAAGTGTGATTCAGGATTCTTTGACGTCATCGGAGAGTTGCAATTAATATTCAAGTAGATGTCGTTGTAAGTTGTAGTTTCGCTGGCGATGTAGGTGTCGCTACACTCTGGACTATAGTTTTATTTCGTGTAAGAGTGGTCATGTCCTGCAATAGATTGCGATGTGCGTTGATGATAAATCTACGCCTGTGATAACTCTAGCACCCTTTAAGATCCATAACGGCACGGTTGGCGCAGTAGGCTAAGCGCGCCAATGCAATTTGCGACCAAGCGCGTCGTCGAGGCCGTCCTGCCGCTCTTTGGAGCCTGGCTCAGAAGGAGCGAGCGCGTCACCTACCGCCTGACGCAGGTGCTCACCGGGCACGACTGTTTCGGTGCGTACCTGCACAGGATAGGACGCGAGGCCACGGCACAATGCCACCGTTGTGATAGCGTCCAGGACACCACACAGCACACGCTCGAGATGTGCCCTGCGTGGGCCGCCGAGCGGCGGATCTTGGTCGATCGGATCGGGCAAGATCTCTCTCTGCCAGCAGTAGTGTCGACTATGTTGGCAGAGCAGTTATGTTCCCCGGGGCGAAGGAAGTTCATGAAGAATTTCCACTGGGCACCAATAAAAAAATAAAAAAAAGGCTAAGCGCGCCAAGTGTCACGGGTTCAATCTCCGCACGTATCAAATATTTGTTTGGTTGTGATCACAGAAATAGGACATAAGGAGAAGTTGTACGGGGGCGTAACCGCGCCACCACGACATGCCCAATTTGGGCCATCCGGAAAAAATGGCCGTTTTATAACATCAGTTGAGATTCGATCGCGTAAGTGAGACTTTGTTAAATTGTCGTGTTGTTCGGGGATAATATGCAAAAACCGAAGCGAAAATAATAACTTTATCAAGGAAGGAATCATATACAATATGCAAGTGAAGGAATTTTCTTGTATTTGTCATTTGGATTGATGGAGCAGAACGATATTATTATTTTTGTACAAAATACAATCCTTCTTATCCACCATTTTTAACTAGCAGTCGGTGTATAACAAAAGCAGTGAATAGAACAGCGAATGGTACTCTCAATAAACTTACGCGTTGTGTGGTACGGCTGTCGTTTGCGGTCTGTACGCTCGGTATGATTGGCTACCTACAAAGTCGTGGGTGTGTTTTAGTATGAGAAGCCAATGATAATGTTGTGTTTATTCAGTTCATTGGATGAGACCTTGTAACTGTGTGCATTAGTGTGCTTTTATGAAGAATGGTAGTGGGATAATATGATTTCTAGGCTCGCATACATTTTGATCTACACGGCATATCTCGTTTCTTCCAATATCTTTGGTTGTGATATTTATGTCTATGCCTACTATTCGAGAGCTAAGAGAAAATGTAGAGTAAGGAAAATATATTTTTATATGTCTGCGTTCTGTTCATACATATTTGTTAGGTGTTGTGGCCCCAATGTGTGCAGCCCAGCGCACAGTGAGGCTGCGGGGGCATCATTTTCAACTCTCCCCTGCCCTTCATTTTAACAGCCGCCTTTTCTCCGCTAGAGGAGGTGACCGCTGTACAGTCATCCCTTCCGAGATGCGCCTTAATGCGTGGCACCAATGGGAGGCTTTATTTTTATTTTTTTATTGTACCGGTGGAAATACCTCATGTACTTCCTTCGCCCCGGGAAAGGGCGAAGGGGCATGCCGGACTCGTACCGGCTAAAACCACCGGAGTGATCATCGTCGGCACCGAAGGGAGGCTCCAGGAACTCGAAAGATCTCCATCTAGAGCCACCCGTTGGTGCCACGCCTTTAGGCACATCTCGGAGGGGATGACTGTAAAGTGGTCATCCCCTCTAGTGGAGGGAAGGCGACTGTAAAGAGGCCACCCCCCCAGGCATCTCTCGAGGGGATTGTAAAAGATTCCCCCGAGGCCTCACTATGCGCTGTGCTGCGCACACCAATGGGTGGCCCTAGCGTGATTTTACGCCAATTTCCAATCCAATCCAAAAAAAATGTTCATGTTGGATTTTAATCTCTCAACTAAGTAGAACTGTGAAGAGAGATTTTTAATGTTAATTATGGTATGTTTTTTATGAGATATTGAGTTTCATTTACCAGTTAGAAAAGGTCTAAATAGACTTAATTTAATAAATCATAATACAAAAAAAATCGTTTTAGGTTTTCTTTTATTTATTTCGGGTTTTTTATTAATACCATCTTTTGTAAATGTGAAGCCTCGCATTATGTTTATATTGTATCGTGGGTACAGTTTAAAGATCCATCTCACATGCACAAACATCCAAACCCGTAAGAACTGTCTGTAGATCATCATACTAATATTATAAATGTGAATGTAAGTTTGTTTGTTACGCTTTCACGCGAAAACTACTTAACCGACCATCATGAAACTTTGTACACATATTCTTGGAGGTATTAGAAGTAACATAAGATATTTTTATTGTTTTTTTTTTTACGAAAGTTTAAAACGATGCCAGGGAAGCCTCGGGTAAAAGCAGTAGTACAAATATAATTTTCTTTCGGTAATCGAACCGACGACGTGTACAGAGGGCCTAGCACGAATATTATACGTATAGTAACGTAGGTAAACGTATAGAATATATTGAAATCGAAAGTATAACTAGTAGTATTTTCGTTTAAATTTATACGACAAACACAATTTGTATCGTATATTGGTATGCATAAAGTCTTCGATTTAAATAAGTGCGAATCAAGTATTTTCAATAATAAATTCACTCATATTAGCGATAAGTTTTCGTTACTATACCTCATAATATTCGTGCTAGGCCCTCAGAAAACCAATCGTTTAGCCGCTGCACGAACCGTACCATCGAGTTCAAATGTCGAAGCAATGTATTACCTAAGTACAAATATTTTGGTCTTCAGAAGCTTGAATTTTTTGTCCTCCATCCGGCTCTGATTAGTTCCACCTAAATTGCGTTTATACGAACACCTGCGAGTATTTGACCGAGGCGGCAAATCAATCTGTTTGTCGTAATAAGATCGTGGTTCCAGTGCCTATTCAACACACTATTGCTAATACATGGCATTAAACTGAGACAAAATATAAGGTCAATTTTTTGTTGTTAATACATGCGTCATGCTCGTGAACTGGTGGCATTTGTCGGGATCTCATCAGATCAGTCTTCTCATATCTGCCATTACAATCTTATTATTGTTTGTTTTGATTTGTATGCTTTTTTGTGGGACCGGCGGTTATTGTAACTAATTATATTAATTTGTAGTAAAGGGGACGGACTGATTCAAAGCAGAAAAATGTTTTTGTTCAGTAGTGGACGTTGTATGGTCGACATGACTACACACTATAATTAAACTCTAGACATTTCTTTACTGCACTGTAGCTAATGAAATTATGCCCAGTATAAGAGACTAAATAATGTCTCGAGGTGACCAGCGCAGTGTGGTGCCGGCTACGAATAGCACCAACTCATTCCGTGGGTGTCGTAAAAGGTGACTGTGGGATTAGCCGGAGGATGGGCAGCAGCGTCCTTCAAGTACATTAACAACTCAACTGCGATCGCCAACCCGCCTGCCAAGCGTGGCGATTATGGCAAAACCCAATGAGCACACAACACACTGATATCGGTCGTTGTAGTGATCTTTACGGGAAGCCTGTGTCCAGTAGTGGACTTTATTCGGCCGAAATTATGATGTCGCTTATCACCAGGCGAATTAGGTACTTAGTATAAAAAGAAGGCAAGTAGGTATGTAGTACCTATGTAGGTACACGCTCAAGAGAGGTGACAACGAGTTTTATTAACAAGGGGCCGGAGCTCGCGTTTCTTCAGCACGTGTGTGGTCGCTCAATTGGACTCTGCGTACCGAGCAACGACTCGTGCGAATAGAATTGGTGTCCAAGGCTCCGCCATACGATACTGCTAAGTGAATAATTTTTTCTACATTGTGCGAACCACAGGAATGTATTTTTCGCTTTGTTTTTTCTATTTCTCCTCTTGTTTTTCTAAGCTATCTGTAGATCTGACAAATGTTTATGACGTGCACGGATAGGACGTGCGCGACACGTAGTGAGGAATGCCATAAGCTAGCCACTGCACCAACCGCACTTTAATATAAATAAAGAAAGATAATGAGGAGATTAAAGGCTTAAGGCAGTAGAGTAATAAATTAGTCGCGTCCGAGCTCCGAAAGGTTCAAGACGTTGCCATGCATTTTATGACGTACTGAAACTGAAATTAGCTGAAACAAACAGAGGGGGAGACCGACAGACAAAAAGTTTAAAAATTGATGTTTTGTTGTTAGTTCCATATATACTTTCATATGCATTTTGTAAAAAGCTGTTATTTCGACATTACAAACAGACACTTCAATTTGATTTATTTGTATAGATGATAAGTAACAAATAATCTAAATTACTTTTTAATGTAAGAAATATTAGTGGTCACAAGAGTCCGGCTAGGTAGGTACCACCGCAGTACCAGTTAATTCTGCCGCCAAGCAGTAGTGTTTAAACTTTAGACATTACTGTGTTTAGGTCTGAAGGGCACTGTAGCTAATACAATTACCGGGCATAAGACACCAAATAACTAATGGCTCGAGATTACGCCACGCAGAACTAGTCCTGGGTAGCATTATAATGTTAATTTACAAATAGATGCGCCATACACGAACATTATGACACTACAGAACGGCGTAAATTTTACTATACCTACTACCAGTACAGGGGTGCAATTTCTTAATCTCTAACATCCATACATCCTTGAATACAGAATTGAAATAACGGTGATAACCCAATTTGGTATTCCCTAAAACTTGTCCCCATGGCTCACCGTCTGCAACGTGTCCGTTTATAGCTTCAATCAAGTTTTAGCGTATACCGAATTGGTTTTTCACAGTCCTTTTAATTCTGTATTGAATGATGTATGGATGTTAGACCTTAAGGAATTGCACCTCTGCTCTCAACATGCGCGAAGGAATGGAGAGAAAATGAAAGCCACCATGTGGCATACCGGTTGTTTGAAAGAGATGAATATGTATCTTTAGTTACGTCAGGTAGCAGCTAAGCGCATGCTCGTTCGATGTCGTGCTGACGCTGGCCGCCATTAGACCGCGTAATAAAACAAAATACTGTAATTTTATTTACAGTATAGATTCTACGCATGGAATGACGTTTTTTTCTCACAGTTGTACTATAATTCGTGCATAAACCTTATATAAACACAGGAATGCATTTTTTCCGCAATATGTTGCAAGAATGACGTCCAGCCGCGACACTGGTTGGTGCGCGGCTAAGTGAACTCCGGGCCATTACCTTGCTTTCATGTGACCATCATAGAGCGCGGGCAACGCATCTATGCTTATAAGAACATTTTAGATGGGCAGCCGTGACGTTGACACCAGGCTCATCAGTCTGGTGTCAGACGATCATGTCATTAACATTATCGTCTCGTCGGGTTTATAATTTGTTATTCACAACAAAATTATCTGTCTTTTCCAGGAGCCGTAGTACACCGACCTCGCCACCAGGCCACTAGCTCCGCGAAGAATCGAGAGGTTCACACATCGCCACTTGTGCCCCATGGAGCCTATTCTCGCCCAGCCAAATTATATGATCGGGAATCGCTTCTCTAAGAAAACCTTCCCGGGCCAAATCCCACATACACAGTACCACCTCTGTCGCTCTAACTCAAAAATGCTCCTGAAAATAGAGAACGAACTACTTCAGAGCCACCGACAACGAGAAACGACGGGCATCAAAAAGTTATACAACTCGTTCTTCGTTCTATTTTAACGTGCTCACTCGTTTTTTACCTTTCATTCATCATTCATTCATCATTTAGTGACTTTTGTGTTGGCATGGCCATATTGTGATGGAATTTTACTCGGAAGAAAAGGACTATATTATGCATGATAGCAGAAAAGAAGATAATTTCACTTGGGAGTCTAGCGTAAGGCTGGCTTTGGTTGGCAGAGAAGAAGATTTAGGGATGTATTTAGAAGAAAGGGAGGGCAGGAAGCGGAAGTGGCAGGGGGAGGGGAAGATGATGAGGCGGGATGAGAGTGAGGAGAAGGAGCAGCGGAAAGTGCCGCCCAAGAAAATCATAGGTGAGTGTTTTTTAAACTCATATTAACGCTAATGCTCTCTGCTGTTGACCCAAAAGCATAATCGCATTGTTACCATGCTAAGCGACTCGGTGATATGTTTATGATGAAGAAAAACAATGGGGTGCTCATACGTCGTCAATTCTGCTCATTGTGAGACTAGCTAAAAAGCACTTCAATTCTCTGGGCCAAGCGACGTCAAAAAGTGTAAGAACTGATAGAAAAATAACAAATTCCGGAAACGAATGACACTTAGTAACAATTTGGTAAGTGTCAAATAAAGCTGTCAAAATGTGATAAAATCGTTCAGTCAATTAGCGACGGATGGCGCTGAAATTTTTTGATTCATTTGTTTTCCGGTGAGTCAGGGACAGATGGCGCTGAAATGCATAGTTTTGTGCATACAATGTTACACATACATACAATATTAAATTACATATTAAGACTCAGCTCATATAGGCCTGGTAAAAAAAATGGAACGTGATTCCATTCCCCACGTCTAAATTTTGCGTTCACCCAAAATGAAGTTTATAATTCGTCGACAATAATCATATTTTATTTAAATAGCCAATAAACTCCATCCAGTGGGGTGCGATTAGGGGGGGCACTATCGGTGCTCCCTACGTGCATGGCTTAAAAAAAAGGGGCCTACGCAATAGGCACATTTGGTACGTTGGCAGTGACTAGAGCGTAAAATGGAGGGAGATTAAGTGCGGTGTTTCGCAGGGGTTAAGCGGTGGCAGTTATCATGGCCAAAATCCACGCTCTGGGTCTGTAGATAGCTCCTCACAAAACCGAGGCGCTATGGCCGCAGAGCAGAGAACCACCCAGTTCGTGGATACGCGTTGGTGACGCTTAAATCAGGGTGGACCAGTAGATGGAGTACCTGGGGCTCATCCGAGAGCCGTTGGGGCTTCGAAGAGCACTTCGCGCGCCTCGTCCGGGGCTCCCGGTTAAGAGGGTAATGCCGGTTGCTGCTCAATCTCGGAGGACTGAACCAGAAAGTTCGCTGTCTCTACGGAAGGGAGTCGTGCGTCCATGACATACAGGGCGCCTGTCTGGTCATTCCGGCTGTCAGGCGTCCAGTCACAGCCTGTAGCGCATAGTGGCTATACGGATCGCACGGGGATACAGGACAGTGAACTTTTTTTTATTGTTGTCCAGTGGAAATTCTTCATGGAACTTCCTTCGCCCCGGGGCAGGGCAAAAACTACTGGAGCGGTCATCTTCGGCACCGAAGGGGGGCTCCAGGTCTTCGTAAGATCACACTAGAGCCGCCCATTGGTGCAACGCCTTTAGGCACATCATGGAGGGGATCACCGTAAAGTGGTCACCACTTCTAGCGGAGGGAGGCGACTGTAAAAAGGTCGCCCCCTCCAGGCACTTCTCGGGGAAGATTGTAAAGGTTCACGCCAAACCTCGCTTTGCACTATGCTGCGCAAACGGCGGCACGTGATCACGTGCGCACCGCCGTCTTCCCGAGGGTCGCATCCACGACCGCCGAGGACGTAGTGACGGCAGGGGGCTCAGGCATGTTGGACTTGGGAACCGGGACGGTTGTTGCCCCGGCGCCGTCTCGTCCTTCTCCGTGCGGGATCGGGCCTTTTTCGATCCCGCTCTGCAGTCTCCTTCTGGAGCATGTCGCTCTCACAGAAGGAGACCAGTGCATTCCAATTTTTGAGCTCTGCCAACATAGCCGACACTACTGCTGGCAGAGAGAGATCTTGCCCGATCCGATCGACCAGGATCCGCCGCTCGGCAGCAGTTGATTGATGAATTCGCCAACTACATAGTTTGGGCATGATACAAGTACATACGGAGCGATACACGGACCTCGCCATGAGAATGTTGTTTTTATTAATAAGTACTATCTCGGCCCATTGTTTTGTCGGTTATGCTTAAAGATTCTGGTCTAGCTCTCGTTATAAAACATGCGTTCAATACAGTCCATGAGGATTTATTTATTTATGCTTAATGTACAAGTGTGCAAAGGCGGTCTTAATGCCGTAGACATTTTCTACCAGACAACCTTTAGGTGATGCAGAGAACAACAAGGTAGATGCACCAATAAAATATGACAGGCAAGACATGAAAACAAAAGTGTAATAATAATGTATAAACTTGACTTCGCTTCCTTCCTGAAGCAGTAGTGTATACGGTGTTCTGATTCGAAGTGCCCTAGAGTTGGCATAGTAAAATTACTGGGCATAGGAGAATAAAGTATTGAGGTGACATGCTAAATGTGGTGCCAAGTAGGAATAGTCCAGGGTAACTTACAGTTGCTATGTACAGGCATGACGCTTACCACGAAGCGAAAGACTTTTCGTCTCGTGACTGGATAGTAAAATAAAAATATCTGCACTTAACGTGAATTGTTCGAATCAGAACACCGTATACACTACTGCTTGGCGCCAGAATATCTGGCACTGCGCGCTACCTATCTAGCCGGTCTCCTGCAGTAAGATACCTTTTTATGGATCCGGTGGAAATACATTAATGCATTATATACTTCCTCTGCCCTGGGAAAGGGTGGGATGGACACCTACCGGCAAAAACCACTGGAGTAGTCATCTACGGTACCGAAGGGAGACTCCTTTAAGCACGTCTCGTAGGGGATGACTATAAAGTGGCCCCCACCCCCTCTAGCGGAAGGAAGGCGTCTGTAAAGAGCCCGCCCAACGGCAGGCACCTCTCGAGGAATTGTAAAAGATTCCCCCGAGCCTCGTAAATTGGGATGGAATTCAAAGTTCATTAAAGGTTCCATTAGAAAGCTCAAGGTCACTCAGCGAACTCTAGAGAGAGCTATGCTTGGTATTTATCTGCGAGATCGAATCAGAAAAGAGGAGATCCGTAGAAGAAGTGAAGTTGCCGACTTAACTGTAAGGATTACTAGGCTGAAGTAGCAATGGACGGGACACATAGCTCGTAGTACTGATGGCTGTTGGGGCAAAAAGATTCTTGAGTGGAGACCGCGCGCCGGAAAACGCAGTGTGGGACGACCTCCAACAAGATGGACAGAGAACATTTTTTTATAATGAGTGGTCATCTTCGGCACCGACGGGGCTCCAGGTCCTCGTAATATCACATTAGGTCCACCCATTGCTGCTACGCCTTTAGGCACATCTCGATTCTCGGAGGGGATGACTTAAGAGCGGTCACCCCCTCTAGCGGAGGGAAGGCGACTGTAATAATGCCGCCGCTGTGCGCTGTGCTGAGCAAGCACTTGACCACGTGTACGAGTAACGATAGCTGGTAGTCGTTGGATGCTGGCGGCATGTAACGAATCTTTGTGAAGTGTATGGGGGAGTGTTTTGTCCAGCTGTGGACGTTCTTCGGCTGATATGATGATGATGAATGATCCCAGATCCTCTATTCTTACAAAGGTATTACACGTATTTCATGTGTAAACTCACAATATAATGTCACAATCAAGATATAAACTTCTTTATATATCGAGAAACTACTTGTGTTGACACTAGACTACCAATCAACGATGCCTTTACGAAGACTATGTTACTGTAGATAGGACAAAGAATTGATACTCTAAGAATTTGTAGGTACTCATCTGTTTTTATCTTTGGTTTTTAGTTGTCAATGTTTTCATTTCAAGTTGCTTTATTAAAGTGATCCATGTGACTTAAATGGTTTTTAGAGTTTATCATGGTGTACCATGATATCTTTTGGCAACTTGATAGTGACGTAGCTGGACACATCAATCACATGAATCTTCAAGCTAAAGTGGGGCGGGCAAGTTACAGGGTGGGGGCGATGGCGAAAGCGCCACGATGAGACAATACGCATCTATTTGTATGGCACCGTTCTCGACGAAAGCCGGAGCGGGCACAGCGCGAGGAGCGAGATACGAACGGCGGGCGATAATCGAGCGTTGTCTTTCTGTATAAAGCGGTCGTAATGTTGTTTTCTCCTTTATCAATCCTCGCTATTCTTGAAAAAGTTGCAATAATGGTAAACACGTAAATAAAAATAAAAAACAGTTTTAATAAACAGTTATGGTACGAAATTATAACGAATTCAATATGGAAGGCAGCGTACTTTCTGCTGATGGACTAATCGTTCTTCACATGGGATTCTAATTCAATAGTTTTTCGAATTTTGCCCCTCATTCCAGTGTAGTTGTAGAACTTGTCAGGATTTCGTCGCTGGGTTTCATATTTATGAAATTCACCTTGCGACTTCCTTTATAATTTATATGGGTGTACGGCGTCTTTCGCCCATAATAGGTATGTCATAACATATGAATTCCTTCAAGAAGTACATTACAACACTTCACTATTTAATGCCGAGCGGTACGTCCGTTCCCTGCGCTCGCCACTACGCTCCTCGTCTTGCCTCCGCTGCCGCCCGCTCCCCGAGTGGCCGAGAACGTGACCTTATAAAAAGAAGACCTTAGAGTGTACGGTCAGAAATTCACTTTGTGCAATTGGTTATCGAATCTAAGCCTATAGCCCAAAATACGACCAGCACGCCTGCAACAGCGGAACCAAAGCGGTCCCAATTAATATGTATCTTTATTTAGATTTACAGCGGAACCAAAGCGGTCCCAATCAAAATGTATCTTTATTTAGATTTACAGCGGAACCAAAGCGGTCCCAATCAAAATGTATCTTTATTTAGATAGTACATAACTGAAAACCAATCCCATTAGATCTCATCTGGGCTTTTATTTAGTGCTAAGTAAATATCTATTGCTAGGCAACGGTTTTTGTCCTTGACTGCTAAGTTTTGCGGAAGGGTCATCATCATCACTATATCCGCCAGAGAAAGAAAGAAACTAAGAAAAAGTTAAGTGCCTATGCTTGAGGCGACTCCATGCGGTCTTGTTCAAACATCACATGGTCACAAACCTTAAAATAGAATACGGTATTCTCGAGATCATTTTGGCAGATAATGCTTTTTAAGCGCACTCTGCCGTTGCCGCTCATTCCGCTGCCCACTACGGCGCGTAATATCGTAAGAATCCGCGCAATTTGAAACAATGCGCCCGAAAATCTGCGTTATCATGCACGAGGCCTAAGAGCCGAATGGTAGCTGCCAGTAAATATACTAGAGGAACACAAAGCATTCCAACTTGCCAAAGAGTGTGGTTGGGGTACCTACCTAGATGGCCTCTTGCAATCTCTTATTATTGAAATTGTTTGAAGAAGTATTTATGGTGGGTCTCTTACCCACCATAAATACTTCTTCAAACAATTTCAATAACTGGAATACGACCGTTGATCACCTCACAGAGTCAGCCTTATTGTAGGCAGAATATCACATGCAAATTATTCAACTTGCATCTTTAACTAATCTATGACGAATACTGATAATACGGTAATGAGTTATGAATTGTAACATACAACAGTGTCGCCTAACGCATCACGACAGTCGAACGTGATTGCGTTTTTTTTGTCGCAAGTTTGCGCGGTGCTGTGTTGTGCAATATAGTGTATAAAAAACATATTATGGTGTGTGTATTTGGACCTATTCAATAGGAAATCCAAGTAATGGTATCGGTATTAAAATAAATTTACATCTTGCGGTTTTTTATATGGTTGATGTATTTCACTACACTTTTTGCAAAGTATTTTATACGAATACTAGGTATCTTACCGCTCTTGGAAAGTAAACATTATCTTCATTTCATACAAGCGTCAACTTGAGCTGTGCTTAATAATAATATGAGCGCCTCTAGAGTTGTCAAAGGACTTAACGATCGATCTCAAACTTAGTTTATTCGGGTCGAAGTGCTTTGTTAATTATCCCAACGTTCTCTTGGTAGATTTTTAGAATTCCTTACCAGATAATGAGAAAACGGAACCCTTATTGGATTACATTGTTGTCCGTGTGTCAAAGCCATTTTCTCTCATAAACGGGTTGAGGTTTCGCGATAAAATTAATATCAAGTTTTATACTGCTGTTAAACTCGAGTTTCTACTTGAATCCGATAAAAACATCATCACCATTATTATTTCAGCCGAATAAAGTCCACTGCTGGACACAGGTCTCCCACAAAGATCGCCATCATAACCGGTCAGGGTGTGTTATCTGCTCATAGGGGGTTTTGCCATAATCGATACGCTTGGCAATCGGGTTGGCGATCGCAGCGTGCCACCATCTTCCCGTGGGTCGATCGGTGTGGGCACGCAGATTCCCCAATCTACGTACCCGCGAACCCAGAGGCCCCCCGCCTTATAACGACAGCAGGATATTTCAGGGGTACATGAATTAGGCGCCAGGACGGTTGTTACCCCGGCGCCGTCTCCTTCTTCGCGCAGGATCGGCCCTCTTCCGATCCCGCTCTGAAGGAGACTTCTGGAGCATGACACTCTCACAGAAGGAGACCACTGCATTCCAGTTTTCTTGCTCTGCCAACATAGCCGACACTAATGCCAGCAGAGAGAGATCCTGCCTGATCCGATCGACCAGGATCCGCTGCTCGGTCGCCCACGCAGGGGGAAAAGGGTACCTGTCTCCTTTTTTTTAATCAATGAAATCGATTAAGCCTATAGTAGGCTATGCTAGCAGCGCATGCAAATTGGAGTGCTATGTTCTCTTTTTGGAAGATCGTCGTGCTCCAGTAGGCCGCAGAGCGGGATCGAGAGAAGACCGACCCTGCTACGAGGTGGAGAGGGCGCCGGGGTAACAACCGCCCAGACGCCAGTGCCCCACATGCCGTAATCACGTGCACACCGCTGTCCTCCTGGGGGTCACTCGGTACGAGCACGCAGATTCCCACTGGAAACAGCGCGACCACGACCCTCGAGGCCCAACGCCGTCGCATGTAAGGCACAGCGCACAGCCAGGCTTCGGGGGAATGCTTTACGATCCCTCCCGAGACGCGCCTGAGGAGGCGGTCTCTTTACATTGGCCTCACCTCCGCTAGAGGAGTTGACCGCTTTACAGTGACCCCATCTAAGATGTGCCTCAGACATGGCTCCAACGGGTGACTCAGTGGAATTCTTTTCGATATCCCGGAGCCCTCTCGGTTCTGAACATGACTGCCTAGGTTATTTTAACCGGTAGGAGGCTAGCGAAACCTTCCGCCCAGTGCATGACGTATCTCAAACGGATGAAATAAAATAAAAAAGGTCTGACTTAACATTTATAACTGATCAATGTCTCCCAATGACATTTTACAAATAGATGCGCCATACACGAACATTATAACAGTACAGAAAGGCGTAAATTTTACTACGAGTATACCTATTACCTATACAGTTCTCAAACAGTGCGCGAAGGAAGGGAGATAAGCCAGGATAAAGCCACCATGCGGAATACCGGTTGTTAGAAAGAGATGAATATACCCCACAACATTGGCTTCAACGCGTCTCCTGGCGCTGCGATAAACACTGTAATTTTTATTTACAGTATAGATTTACGCGTATAATAATGTTTTTTCTGATTAGTGCAGTATAATTCGTGCATAAACTATAAACACAAGAAGGTAGTTTTTCCGCAATATGTTGGTGAATTACGCATAAGATTCGCGTCGAGCCGCGGCACTGGTCGGTGCGTTACTAAACGAACTCCGGGCAATTACCTTCCTTTCATGTGACCATCTTAGAGCTAGCAATGCATCTATACTTATAAAAACATCTGAGATGTCTCCTAAAAGTTTATCTTACGTAGCCCAACTGTGCATTGCAATATACGAATCGTTACAATCCTTATTTCCCTTTGGGATTCTTCTGCTTGGAATGTAAGTATTATCCAGTATTTTCAACCGACTAGCTCACAACTAATTAGTGTAGCAATCAATTGGTTAATTACCACCCAGGAGACTATTATCGTAACCAGTTTTAACTGTTATCTAGCTTAAAGATATTTGTCTTGTTTGTAGGTACTTCTAGGACTATATACTATAGGTTAGTGTAGTAGGTCCTTGGGCTGCCCAGCCGCACCATAACCTGTGACAGTATTTGTTCTTTAAGATTAATAATAACCTATAAAGATAGTATTTGCCATGTGGTGCCGGCTCAGAATACCACCACCCCATCTCCTCCGGTGGTTGTCGTAAAAGTCGACTAAGGGATTAGCAGGAGGATGGGCAGCAGCGTCTTTCGAATACATTAACAACTCAACTACGATCGCCAGTCTGTCTGCCAAGCGTGGCGATTATGGCAAAACCCCCCAATGAGCCCACAACACACTGTGGTGATCTTTGGGGGAGGCCTGTGTCCAGCAGCGGACTGCATTCGGCCGAAATGATGATTTAAGCGAATGCCTAAAAGTCGCCCATTCGGTATTTCTAGTCGCCCACTTAATATTTTCACTTGCCATTTTATTATTTCGGATATAATATAACAATGGTACCTTACTCACTAATAAATGCTTAACTGTTAATTTTAATAACAAGCAAAATTTCAAACAGAAATGTTTTGCTATACACCTTTTCTATGCCGATTTGTTTGTTATTTATTACAACTAAAACAATCTAAGTTCTAATTATTTGGTTATCAGCTTACCCCCTGTAAGCTGATGACCAAATAATTAGAACACGTGAAAAATTACCATGCATACGCTCGAAAAGAATGAAGAGGTTAATATATATAATAAGAGGTTTATTTTCAAAATATTTTTAAAGTCCCACTAATTTAGCTGTGAAGTGGCGAAAATTTGAAGTACGACCGTATAACGCTCATCGCCTTATATCATCACTTCAGCCGAAAAACGTCCACTGCTGGACAAACCTCCCCCATAGATTGCCACAACGACCGGTATGGGTTCGTGTTGTGTGCTCATTGGGTATTTCCGAAATCGCCACACTTGGCAGACGGTTTGGCGATCGCAGTTGAATTATAAATGTACTCGAAAGACGCTGCTGCCCATTCTCCGGCTAATCCCATATCCCATAGTCGCATTTTACGACATCCACGGAAGGAAATGGGGTGGTGCTTATATTCTTAATCCGGATACCGCACGGAAATTTTGTACGCCTGTATGAAACTTTCCTTTGCGTCAAATTTTAACATACTAGTTCCTTTGACCCAATCAGTCTAATTGTTGAAAAAAGGCTGTCTATTCTGCGTTGAGATAGAAGCTTAAATTTAGGTGCAGTCGGGCAGTTTTTATATGCAATATTTGCCCGGCTAGAATATTTAAAAAAGTGAGGCGATTAGTTGAACAGTCTGCAGCAACAACCCTCGATGCTATTTCAGTGAATGTCGAGCAAATAGTACCCGACGATGCCAAAATTCGTCAATTTGCATTGCCCGTGTAACAATCTCCGAACATACTGATCAGTATGGAGCAATTTCTCTTGATACGATTTGACGAGTAGGTATGCAAGATTGACCAGTTCTAAAATTAAACCTTATTCAGTGTTTAATCTCCCAATGAGCAGACAACATAGCCAGTTGCACTCAATGATCTGATGCTACGAATATATCACAATAAGCCAAACTTACCTACCTCATCAAAGAGAGAAGAACGTTGCCCGGTGCCTCGTGTAAAAACAAGTTTTGGACAAAAGCATTTTAATTGTCTCGCCCCATATGTTTATAATAAATGCCATTATATCAAATAAGAAAACTTAACAACAATAAGTATAAAAAAACCATTTCCAACTGGTTGACTATGAACCGGGCAATTACCTTGCTTTCATAGGTAGAGCGCGGGCCAACGCATCTACACTTATAAAAGCATCTTAGATGTATACCAGTACATTTATCTAGCCTCCTGGATAGTCATGAACGCAAAAGCATACAGATCAAAACACGACCAGAACAACCTGCCTTATCAAACTTAACCTATAAAATTGCAAAATCGATATCCAGTATGCCCGGCTGAGGGTCAAAGTTTAAACAATATCAGAGCGTTATTACTAGCAGTTTCAGCGTTAACTGACGGACACGCGCGAGGTTCAGGGGTCATCTATACAAATAAATAAAATTGAAGTGTCTGTTTGTAATGTCAAAATAGCAGCTTTTTACTAAATGCATATGAAAGTATGACCGTGTGGTGCCGGCTTAAAATGCCACCACCCCATCTCCTCCCGTGGGTGTCGTAAAAGTCGACTAAGGGATTAGCCGGAAGATGGGCAGCAGCGTCTTTCAAGTACATTAACAACTCAACTGCGATCGCCAACCCGTCTGCCAAGCGTGGCGATTATGGCAACACCTCCCAATGAGCACACAACACACCCATATCGGTTGTTGTGGTGATCTTTGGGGGAGGCCTGTGTCCAGCAGTGGACTTCATTTGTCCGAAATGATGATATGAAAGTATATACGGTACTTACAACAAAATAACGTTTCTTAATTTTTTTTGACTGTCTGTTCGTCTGTCTGTCTGTTTGTTCCGGGTAATCTCCGAAACGGCGGGACCGATTTTGACGGGACTTTCACTGCCAGATAGCTGATGTTATAAGGAATAACTTAGGCTACTTTGATGTTAGAAAAATAATTAGGGTTCCGCGCAAAAAATATAAGACCCTTGAAATCCACTATACATATTCTATGTCAAGTGTCTATGTCGAAGTACTCTAATTTTTTTTTTAAATTAAACGCGGGTGAAACCGTGGGTCCCAGCTAGTTTATAATGTGTTCGTATGTAGCTATCTGGGGCTGCGTGATGAAAGCAGCGTAATAGTTTTAATATGTATGTCTGTTATCTAATTAGGTTTTGACAAAATCCTTAATTATTTAAAATGAAGCGTTGATACAGACTATTGTTATTATTTACTAGCTGGGACCCACGGTTTCACCCGCGTTTAATCTATACAAATAAATAAAATTGAAGTATCTGTTTGTAATGTCAAAATAACAGCTTTTTACTTAATGCATATGAAAGTATGTACGTTACATATAACAAAAACACTATTTTAATTTGTTTTGTCTGTCTGTCTTTTTGTTCCGGGTAATCTCCGAAACGGCTGGACCGATTTTGACGGGACCTTCACTGGCAGATAGCTGGTGTTATAAGGAATAACTTAGGCTACTTTTATTTTAGAAAAACCAGCTCTGTAAACGTTTCACCGTTGCAGCATATGCTGAGATAGGGCCCATTTTTGGCCTCTTACAGCATCCATTTGTTTATAAGAATAACGATTTTCTTTTATACTGTTTCCAGATTCAGAATATAGCACCAGAACAGATGTCGTAAAAAGCGACTAAGGTACTTTAAACCAGAGAAATGAGCAGCAGCGTCCCTTCTGTGAAACAGTAGCCATTCGGCGCTCACCAACCCGCCTTTTTTTGGCGTGGGGAAATCCTCATGGACTTCCTCCGCCTTGGGAGGTGCGGGACTCTTACCCGCTAAAATCCCACGGTGATCCTTCCACTTACCTCTGGCTGGTGGTGAGGTGTTCGCCTTGTGGACATTGGACCACACCCCCGGTGTCACACACCTGCCGGTCAAGTGTGGTGAGTTCTGGCAAATTTTCCCCAAAATGAGGACACACTGCATGTAACCGGTTGTGAAGGGGGGAGACCTTTGTTTAGCGGTGGATGTCTTTTAGCTGATTATGCGACACAATAATCCACCGTGTGAAATAACCGGACAAGTGCGAGTTGAACTCGCGTGGAGAGTTCCGTACAATGAATATGTTAATACCATGTTTATCTTAATTCTGACTCAAATTTGTTTGTGGTAACTAAAATAATTTATCCCAAGTACAAACTTAATATTGCAGTTGAAAAACATGATTTCCCATACATTCCAACAGCAAAATGTAAGTTTGTACTCAAAATATTGAAATATTATCATGTTAATTTACCATGTTATTTGAAGAGGTCTTCGCTCTTTCTGATTAATTTTACTGTAATCTAAAACTATTAAAGAACTATTTTCTGTATTTTTTTCACAATTTCGGAGATAAGGGAAAGGAATAGTCAATCTTTATCTATTTTCTCAAATAACTGTAAAACTATTTACTTAAAAAATATTAAAAATAATTGAGACCCTCACAACAAGGCCACCCATTTAATATGCGGTATAGTTTGCAAAACTTTTTTTTTTATATTTTCTTATGTATCCCCTTGGTATAGCTTTGGGGAGGCCTTTGTTCACCAGTGGACGTATAAATGGCCGATATGAATATGTGTAACGTTCAGTTATTCCCCTCTAATCATTCTAACGTGTTGTGTTATATCACACACAATTATCACGTATGACGTAACCACCTGGTTATCTAAATAAAGCATATAAGTACTTGTGGCTTGCTTAATTGTTTGCAAATTTGGTTGGTATCTGTCACATTTACGTGAAAATAAATATAATAAACATGAAGATCTTATCTTTATGTCCTTGCTCGGTTTCAAGCGTAGTTTTTAAAGCCCTGGTGGTAGGTCTTTTATTGCAGTGTGTGGCTTGGAAGGTACCAGCGCAGTGCCGATATTCTGACGCCAAGCAGTAGAGTGGTGCCGGCTCAGAATACCACCACCCCATTTCCTCTCGTGGGTGTCGTAAAAGTCGACTAAGGGATTAGCCGGAGGATGGACAACAATGTCCTTCGAGTACATTAACAGCTCAAATGCAATCGCCAACCCGTCTGCCAAGCGTGGCGATTATGGCAAAAACCCCCAATGAGCCCACCACACACCCATATTGATCGTTGTGGTGATCTTTGAAGGAGGCCTGTGTCCAGCTGTGGACTTCATTCGGCCGACATGAAGCAGTAGTGTTATAAAGTTTAAACAATACTGTGATCCGATTTGAAGGCCATGTAGCTAGTGAAATTTCTGGCCATAACTAACTAATCTAATGTCTCGAGTTAAAGAGCGCAGTGTGGTGCCACGTAAGACTCCTGGGTTGAATTACAATTGTAGTGGGCGGTAGACTTACTTAGAGAACTATTAAGAATTTATTTCTGACATTGATCTAAAACGAACGATGCCGAGGGCATTTTCTTATTTGGTCTTAGTTCATTTACGGCCGAAATTAATAATCATCATCATCATTTCAGCCGAATAAAGTCCACTGCTGGACATAACCCACCCCCAAAGATCGCCACAATGAGTGGTCCAGGTGTGTTGTTTGGTCGTTGGGGGGCTTTTTCAAAATCGCCACGCTTTGCAGGCGGGTTGGCGATTGCAGTTCAGTTGTTAATGTAATCGAAGGATGTTGCTGGCTATTCTGCGGCTAATTCTTTAGTCGCCTTTTAGGGCACCCACGCGATGAGATGGGGTGGTGCTATTAGTAACTGGCACTACACGGTTAAAATCTTTGGATTTGAGATTGAGGAAGTGTCTGTTTTGTGTTAACTGTGATCTTAAACAAAAATGAGATCAAATTCAAAATCTTAAATTTAAAGATTTTGGATGAGATTGATTTTTAATGTCGGCCGTTGGTTATCGGGGCTCGTTAGGTATACATTTATACTCTATGTAGCGATGTTCAGCCTTCAACGGATCAATTTCATTTATAATTCATTGTTACGTGCGTGTAACATAAATAAATGAATGTTGAACATGCGGGTCACTTTTATGGGGGTGGATAATATAGAAAATTAAAGAATAAAGTTTTGCAAACTGTACCGTGTAACATATGAAATGGAAGGGCTTGCTGTGCGGGTGTCAAATATATTTATTTTATAATTTTAACTTATATATCATTTTCATTTCGGCCAAATAAAGTCCACTGCTGGACACATGCCGATATGGGTGTGTTGTGTGCTCATTGGGGGGTTTTGCCATAATCGCCACGCTTGGCAGGCGGGTTGGCGATCGCAGTTGAGTTGTTAATGTACTCGAAGGAAGCTGCTGCCCATCCTCCGGCCAATCCCATAGTCGCCTTTTACGACACCCACGGGATGAGATGGGTTGGTGCTATTCGTAGCCGGCACCACACAGGATATATAGTTTTAAAGTTATTTAAGAAAATAGATGAAAATTTACCATTCCCACTTATCTCCGAAACTACTGAGCCTAAATTTTGAAAAAATATAGATAGCATAAATTACAGGAAAACCTATAAGAAGTCTATGGTCTTAAAATAACATGGTAAATCTTTCAATATTGTGCGTACAAACTTATATTTGCGGTTGGAATGTATCGGAAAACATGTTTATCAACTACGATGTTAAGTTTGTTCTTGGTATAGGTATGTTATTGTCACAATTCAACAATAGACAACATATTCAGCAATTTCGGAACCCTCTCCACGCGAGTTCAACTAGCACTTGTCCGGTTTTTTGAGATGAACTTTCTTATATCTTGACATATTGACCTGATTAGTTCCTTGCTCCGCGTTTTGTTTGTGGTCGCTATTTCTGAACCTTTGTGCCTATCAGCTGCGAGTAGACATGACTGGGTCTACGAGGTACTTGGACCGTGTGAATCTTTTACAATTGCCCCCGAGAGATGCCTGGGGGGGGGGCCTCTTTACAGTCGTCCCCTCCGAGATGTGCCTAAATGCGTGGCACCAACGGGTGGCTCTAGATGGAGATTATTCGAGTTCCTGGAGCCTCCCTTCGGTGCCGACGATGATCACTCCGGTGGTTTAGCTGGTAGGAGTCCGGCATGTCCCTTCGCCCTTTCCCGGGGAGAAGGAAGTACATGAGGTATTTCCAACGGATCAATAACAAAAGGACCGTGTGACGCAAATTGTACAGTCACCAAAAATATCGAAAATCAGTTCTTGATTTATTTTTAATAATATTAACGTTAGGTAAACGTTACGATAAGTCCAAACGCAATTATGTCATGTCTGCATCAACAAAAATGTAGGTTAAAATATCTGCAGAGGGGCGAATTTTTTTAAGTAATTCAAATACTTTGTTGTTTGCCGTGTGGTGTCGGCTCAGAATACCACCACCCCATCTCCTACCGTGGGTGTCGTAAAAGTCGACCAAGGGATTAGCCGGAAGATGGGCAGCAGCGTCCTTCGAGTACATTAACAACTTAACTGCGATCGCCAACCCGTCTGCCAAGCGTGGCGATTATGGCAAAACCCCCCAATGAGCCCACACAACACACCGATATCGGTCATTGTGGTGATCTTTGGGGGAGGCCTGTGTCCAGCAGTGGACTTCATTCGGCCGAAATGATTGATGATTGAAATACTTTGTTTCCAACTGTATTAGAATTTGGATAAAAAATTGTTTTTTTTTTCTTATATTGCGATTGGTCCCGGTCTCCTGACTCCCTATGTAACGTGCTCATCCTAGCCTCTATTTTGTTGACCTTGGTTCGTGTACAGATTTCCTCGTCATCATTTTGCTTATTTAAAACATATCTGGGGCTGCTTACGTTTTCTTTTACTTGCTTAAGGTGCAATATCAATCAAACATTACCAATGCAAAAGGCACGTATCAACCAATTGTTTATTTATTTAAATGTGTCAGAAATAATTGATTACCTACGTACCGAAGAATCTCATGATATTAGAAAAATATCTTTAAAAAGTGTAGTGAATACTAAGTGTAAATGCTTAGTATCTTTTTTTTTTTTGTGATAATAATACAGTACTTATATCGTAAATAAAATACAAGAAAAGTGAAAAGTGAATTTAAAAACCTTCATCAGAAAAATGACTCTAGAACACTTTCGAAGCGCGACGAAATATCACAGAAATATTATTTTAAGCCAGACAATAACGTGGACGTTTAAGTTTACCTTCAGCAGCTGGTTTTTCTGACAGTGACAAAAACTCAAATAAAATACGCTTATATCTGTCTGTGATACCACAAATTCGTCCAAATCTACAATCGATACAAGTGCTGCCTACGATTCGAAAACAGAAACTAATCATACGATAGTATCGCCATCTATCAACGATTGTTTTAAACTTTAAAAGTAAAAACATTCACGACGTTCAAATAAAGAACTAAATTTATATTTCGACGAGAAAGCGACCAGCGGTGAGTGGGTGAAACACAAACTAGTAGCGCCATCTCTTGGTGTGGGACGTCAAGCTGTCAGACATGGTGGAAGACACGACGCCGCAGCAGGAGCGGGTTTCCGCTGCTGCTGTGCTGCAGTTCGCGGCAAGAGAAGCCAGAGAGGGGAGAAGATTCACGGAGTTCGGAGCTCACGCTTTCGCGAGCATCACTTATAATACTTACGGTATTTGTTTCAATCAATCTGTTCTGCTAATGATCTCTCATTACTTTGTATAAAGACCTAAAGCCACGTTTCAGTCTACCTCAGAGTCGTAGATAATCCTTTTCTTAGCTACCATCATACTCAGGTCTCTCGACTGTCATTTGCATACCCATCAGATACATCGTTTAACGTATGGAATGTTTTTTTATTGAATTCCAAAATGATCATTTCTCCTGCCTTTTCATTTGCAATTATATCATCCTTAATAACATCCAGCATTTGAAAAGAGAAGATACAATCTCATTCTTTGTCAAATTAAAGAGTATGCTTTATTGTCAGAAGGAAAAATACAGAGTATTACATCTGAATACATAATAGCATATTCATTTGATTCTTTTGATTCGTTATATGTTAATTTGTTATAATTAACCTACTTCATAATCATTTTGATAGCTCTTAAAGTTCAACGTTCGAATGTAGTTAGTAACATTGTCGATGTTTCTAGTGACACTTTTAGTGGCAGATTGGTACTTATCGCTGTTTTACGTAAGTACCACTCGGCACTATTATCTACAAGATAGTGCCAAGTGTAATTGCTGTAATTTTCCATTAAAAAAATATAATTTAAAATAAGATTCATACCGGACTTTGTTTAATTACCTATTAATTTTATCGATGCACCAGGATTTTTCTTACATAGGTACAGTTTACATACATAAATCTCACATGCGACAACCAAACTGTTCTGACATTGTG
This sequence comes from Diloba caeruleocephala, assembly GCA_947459985.1. NCBI lineage: Eukaryota > Metazoa > Arthropoda > Insecta > Lepidoptera > Noctuidae > Diloba > Diloba caeruleocephala. The sequence continues at coordinate 10,100,067 of OX381631.1, read as the reverse complement.
ACATTATCGTTAAGAATTGGTATAATAACAGATGAAACCTAATCCTGCCACTGTCGGTATATTAGAGTAGAATCTATACTAATTAATGAAGCTGAAGAACTTGTTTGAACGCGACCTCTTTAACTAATAGTCCGATTACAAAATAATATTTTTCATTTTATAGCTCCTTTCTTCAGGAAGTTTATTGGCTACAAGCTGTGCCCGCGGTTTTACCCACCGTTTTCTTTAAATGAAATCGGATTTTTCATAAATAACTATTATGTATTATCTATACAAATAAATAAAATTGAAGTGTCTGTTTGTAATGTCAAAATAACAGTTTTTTACTAAATGCATATGAAAGTATACAGGTGTCCAGTAAATAGCACGACATACTGCAGGGGGTGAGAGCTTGGGTCAATACCTACCAAAAAAACTTTTCAAATTCCTTGAAAACATTTTAGTTTTTAATAGAATAAAGACTTATCAATGAGTAAAGTAACTATTCACAAATAATTTGAGGTAAAACAAACTAGAAAAGGAATTTTTCATTACGATATGCTTAAAAATCTGTGTCAAGGTAGAGATTTTTCGATATTTCGGAAAATTTTGTACTACTGTAAATCCGTAAGATTTTGCTGAACATATATTGTGTTTTTTTGGTAGGTATTGACCCAAACTCTCACCCCTGCAGTATGTTGTGCTATTTACCGGACAACCTGTATATGGTACCTGCAGCAAAAAAAGCTATTTGTAATTTTTTTGTCTGTCTGTCTGTTTGTTCCCGCTAATCTCCGAAACGGCTGGACCGATTTCTACGGGACTTTTACTGGCAGATAGCTGATGTTATAAGGAATAACTTAGTCTACTTTTAATTTAGAAAAATAATTAGGGTGCCGTGCAAAAAAATAAACCCATGAAATCATCAACTCGCTTGGCCAACGTGGTGACAATAACATATAACAGCTGTGGACTGCAAAACATGCAATAATAATGAAACTGTATGAGATGTAAGGGTTCTCGAGTGAAGACCGCGCACCGGAATACACGGCGTGGGACGAACTCTAATGAGATGGACATACGGTTGCTGGGAGACGTTGGGTGCGGGCGGCATGTGACCGGGTGTTGCAGAAATCTATGGGGGAGGAGGCCTTTATTCAACAGTGGACGTTCTTGCTGTTATGATGATGATGGTGATGATGATGATAAGATGTAAAATATATGCCTTAAAATTTTCTCGACGGTCTAATTATACAAGCAATGTTCAATATAGAGATCCTCATTGATCCCGAAGGATCGAAGAAATTAATGCTATTAAGACTTGAGCGGACAGATACTCGAGTAGGTTATAACTAGTTTTCTACTGCGCCCCGGTCAAAGTGTAGCTGATAAGATTGGAAGAGTGCTGGATTGTTTTATATATGTTTCTATAGCTCTATTCAATAACTTGACGTTACTCGCCTGCTTCGATAGGCGTAAATTATATTTATATTCATATCTTCTGAACCCTGCACGATATCGAAATGGAACAGACACGAGGATTTAAATTAACATTCCTGTAATAATCCCTAAAATTTTCATTGATATCCGTAAAGCCATTTCCGAGCCTGTTCGCGACAAATTTTCAGTCAGAAATACAGACAGAATTCACATAAATTCTAAATAGAGTAATTTATGATTGGGCATCGTATAAATAGCAGTTTTCAGTTATTTTGAAATCGCAGACAGACACTTCAATTTTATTATATTGCTATAGATGTTGACCATTCCACCCATTTTCAGCAGTGGACGTTGACGGGCTGATATGTGCGTGCATATGTGTGTCTGACAGTATAGATCAGTAGGTCGTAAAGCATTTATTTTTATTGGGCCCGTTGGAAATTCTTCATGAACTTCATTTCATCCTCCGCCCCGGGGAAAGACGAAGGGGCATGCCGGACTCCTACCGGCTAAAACCACTGGGGCGGTGATCTTCGGCACCTAAGGGTCGTTCCAGGTCCTCGTATGATCACACTAGAGCCGCCCACTGGTGCCACGCTCATAGGCACATCTAGGAGAGGGTGACTGTAAAGCGGTCACCCCTCCAAGATTGTAAAAGATGCCCCGAAGCGTCCCTGTGCGCTTTGCTAAAACATATCTGGGGCTGCTTACGTTTTCTTTTACTTGCTTAAGGTGCAATATCAATCAAACATTACCAATGCAAAAGGCACGTATCAACCAATTGTTTATTTATTTAAATGTGTCAGAAATAATTGATTACCTACGTACCGAAGAATCTCATGATATTAGAAAAATATCTTTAAAAAGTGTAGTGAATACTAAGTGTAAATGCTTAGTATCTTTTTTTTTTTTGTGATAAAAATACAGTACTTATATCGTAAATAAAATACAAGAAAAGTGAAAAGTGAATTTAAAAACCTTCATCAGAAAAATGACTCTAGAACACTTTCGAAGCGCGACGAAATATCACAGAAATATTATTTTAAGCCAGACAATAACGTGGACGTTTAAGTTTACCTTCAGCAGCTGGTTTTTCTGACAGTGACAAAAACTCAAATAAAATACGCTTATATCTGTCTGTGATACCACAAATTCGTCCAAATCTACAATCGATACAAGTGCTGCCTACGATTCGAAAACAGAAACTAATCATACGATAGTATCGCCATCTATCAACGATTGTTTTAAACTTTAAAAGTAAAAACATTCACGACGTTCAAATAAAGAACTAAATTTATATTTCGACGAGAAAGCGACCAGCGGTGAGTGGGTGAAACACAAACTAGTAGCGCCATCTCTTGGTGTGGGACGTCAAGCTGTCAGACATGGTGGAAGACACGACGCCGCAGCAGGAGCGGGTTTCCGCTGCTGCTGTGCTGCAGTTCGCGGCAAGAGAAGCCAGAGAGGGGAGAAGATTCACGGAGTTCGGAGCTCACGCTTTCGCGAGCATCACTTATAATACTTACGGTATTTGTTTCAATCAATCTGTTCTGCTAATGATCTCTCATTACTTTGTATAAAGACCTAAAGCCACGTTTCAGTCTACCTCAGAGTCGTAGATAATCCTTTTCTTAGCTACCATCATACTCAGGTCTCTCGACTGTCATTTGCATACCCATCAGATACATCGTTTAACGTATGGAATGTTTTTTTATTGAATTCCAAAATGATCATTTCTCCTGCCTTTTCATTTGCAATTATATCATCCTTAATAACATCCAGCATTTGAAAAGAGAAGATACAATCTCATTCTTTGTCAAATTAAAGAGTATGCTTTATTGTCAGAAGGAAAAATACAGAGTATTACATCTGAATACATAATAGCATATTCATTTGATTCTTTTGATTCGTTATATGTTAATTTGTTATAATTAACCTACTTCATAATCATTTTGATAGCTCTTAAAGTTCAACGTTCGAATGTAGTTAGTAACATTGTCGATGTTTCTAGTGACACTTTTAGTGGCAGATTGGTACTTATCGCTGTTTTACGTAAGTACCACTCGGCACTATTATCTACAAGATAGTGCCAAGTGTAATTGCTGTAATTTTCCATTAAAAAAATATAATTTAAAATAAGATTCATACCGGACTTTGTTTAATTACCTATTAATTTTATCGATGCACCAGGATTTTTCTTACATAGGTACAGTTTACATACATAAATCTCACATGCGACAACCAAACTGTTCTGACATTGTGACATTATCGTTAAGAATTGGTATAATAACAGATGAAACCTAATCCTGCCACTGTCGGTATATTAGAGTAGAATCTATACTAATTAATGAAGCTGAAGAACTTGTTTGAACGCGACCTCTTTAACTAATAGTCCGATTACAAAATAATATTTTTCATTTTATAGCTCCTTTCTTCAGGAAGTTTATTGGCTACAAGCTGTGCCCGCGGTTTTACCCACCGTTTTCTTTAAATGAAATCGGATTTTTCATAAATAACTATTATGTATTATCTATACAAATAAATAAAATTGAAGTGTCTGTTTGTAATGTCAAAATAACAGTTTTTTACTAAATGCATATGAAAGTATACAGGTGTCCAGTAAATAGCACGACATACTGCAGGGGGTGAGAGCTTGGGTCAATACCTACCAAAAAAACTTTTCAAATTCCTTGAAAACATTTTAGTTTTTAATAGAATAAAGACTTATCAATGAGTAAAGTAACTATTCACAAATAATTTGAGGTAAAACAAACTAGAAAAGGAATTTTTCATTACGATATGCTTAAAAATCTGTGTCAAGGTAGAGATTTTTCGATATTTCGGAAAATTTTGTACTACTGTAAATCCGTAAGATTTTGCTGAACATATATTGTGTTTTTTTGGTAGGTATTGACCCAAACTCTCACCCCTGCAGTATGTTGTGCTATTTACCGGACAACCTGTATATGGTACCTGCAGCAAAAAAAGCTATTTGTAATTTTTTTGTCTGTCTGTCTGTTTGTTCCCGCTAATCTCCGAAACGGCTGGACCGATTTCTACGGGACTTTTACTGGCAGATAGCTGATGTTATAAGGAATAACTTAGTCTACTTTTAATTTAGAAAAATAATTAGGGTGCCGTGCAAAAAAATAAACCCATGAAATCATCAACTCGCTTGGCCAACGTGGTGACAATAACATATAACAGCTGTGGACTGCAAAACATGCAATAATAATGAAACTGTATGAGATGTAAGGGTTCTCGAGTGAAGACCGCGCACCGGAATACACGGCGTGGGACGAACTCTAATGAGATGGACATACGGTTGCTGGGAGACGTTGGGTGCGGGCGGCATGTGACCGGGTGTTGCAGAAATCTATGGGGGAGGAGGCCTTTATTCAACAGTGGACGTTCTTGCTGTTATGATGATGATGGTGATGATGATGATAAGATGTAAAATATATGCCTTAAAATTTTCTCGACGGTCTAATTATACAAGCAATGTTCAATATAGAGATCCTCATTGATCCCGAAGGATCGAAGAAATTAATGCTATTAAGACTTGAGCGGACAGATACTCGAGTAGGTTATAACTAGTTTTCTACTGCGCCCCGGTCAAAGTGTAGCTGATAAGATTGGAAGAGTGCTGGATTGTTTTATATATGTTTCTATAGCTCTATTCAATAACTTGACGTTACTCGCCTGCTTCGATAGGCGTAAATTATATTTATATTCATATCTTCTGAACCCTGCACGATATCGAAATGGAACAGACACGAGGATTTAAATTAACATTCCTGTAATAATCCCTAAAATTTTCATTGATATCCGTAAAGCCATTTCCGAGCCTGTTCGCGACAAATTTTCAGTCAGAAATACAGACAGAATTCACATAAATTCTAAATAGAGTAATTTATGATTGGGCATCGTATAAATAGCAGTTTTCAGTTATTTTGAAATCGCAGACAGACACTTCAATTTTATTATATTGCTATAGATGTTGACCATTCCACCCATTTTCAGCAGTGGACGTTGACGGGCTGATATGTGCGTGCATATGTGTGTCTGACAGTATAGATCAGTAGGTCGTAAAGCATTTATTTTTATTGGGCCCGTTGGAAATTCTTCATGAACTTCATTTCATCCTCCGCCCCGGGGAAAGACGAAGGGGCATGCCGGACTCCTACCGGCTAAAACCACTGGGGCGGTGATCTTCGGCACCTAAGGGTCGTTCCAGGTCCTCGTATGATCACACTAGAGCCGCCCACTGGTGCCACGCTCATAGGCACATCTAGGAGAGGGTGACTGTAAAGCGGTCACCCCTCCAAGATTGTAAAAGATGCCCCGAAGCGTCCCTGTGCGCTTTGCTGTGCTGCGCACACAACGGAGCGTGATCACCTGCGCGCCGCCGTCTTGACCGCTGTCAAGCATCGGATCCCGTTCGATCGGATCGAGCAAGATCTCTGCCGGCAATAGTGTTGAGCTATGCTGGTAGAGCATAAAAATTGTAATGCAGTGGTCTCCTTCTGTGAGAGCGGTCCAGAAGGAAACCGCAGAATCGGATCGGGAAAGGGGCGATCCCGCTCGGTGAAGAATAGGACACCGGCGCCCGTATCCGCCTATATGCCTCGGGACCTTGGGGGTTGGCGGGAACGCAGATTGGGGAATCGTCGTGCTCAAACCGAGCGCTCCCTGAAAAGACAGCAGTGTGCGTAGTACAGGGCACAGGGTGGCTTCAGGGTCCTTTACGACCAAATCCCAGATGCGCCTGGGGTGCGGTGGTAGCCTCTTTACAGTCGATTCTCCTCCACTAGCAGAGGTGACCGCTTTACATTTATCCTCTCCGAGATTTGCCTAAAGGTGTGGCACTAATGGGTGGCTCCAGTGCGTTTGTTGTCGAGAACCTGGGGCCCCATCGGTGCCGAAGATGACCGAACAGGTGGTTTTAGCTGATAAGAACACCCCTTTGGCCTTCAGAGGAAGTCCATGACGTCTTCCACCGGGGTGAAAATTCGAGGACGAAATAAAGGGATCGAACCCTGGACATGTAGCGCAGACAGCTGATTGCTTAGCCAATGCGCAAACCATGCCGTCAAAACACAGCCAAGTCAGAAACTCCACTGGTGTTGCGGATGTGTATTTGGGCGGCGGTGATTCCTTAGGTGACTTTTTTTAATTGGTCCCCAGTGGAAATCCATAATGAACTTCCGCCAACCCGGGAAAGGGCAAAGGGCATATAGGACTCCTACCGGCTAAAATCACTGGAGCGGTCATCTTCGGCACTGAAGGAGATTCTAGGTGCTCATCAGATCACACTAGAGCCGCCCATGGTTGCCCCGCCTGCAGGCACATCTCTAGGCAACTGTAAAAAGGTCGCCTCCCAGGCACTACTCGGGGAGGATTGTAAAGGGTCCTCTCGTCGCTGTACTGTGCTGTGCACGTGGTGGCACGTGACCACCGCGGCGCACCGCCCTCTTCCCGGGGGTTCTTTCAATCTACCTATCTCCGGGGATGTGGGACTCGCTCGCGCATTTACCGCACTCACTCGTCTCGCCCGCCCCTATGTGGCCTGGCTAGCGGAACAATCCAAAAGGACATATATAAAAACAGTAAATGAATAGGTACTTGAAAGTTCAGCTAGCCCAGGGAGTAAATAGATAAAGACATTCGACCGTACGTTCTGTAAACAAGTAATTATCAGAGGTCAATAAGTTAATTGTTTTGCTAACTAACCCGTTCTAGGTATAGGAGCACATCATGAAGCTTACGCTTACACGTTCCAAGTAGTTTATGATTTGTATAAATGATTGGTTTTGTTTTACTTCTAACTTCACATAACATTTTGCTTCGGGAGCCTTTTTTATTATTTTACCCGGTGGAAAGATGTCTTGTACTTCCTCCGCCCAGGTGAAGGGCGGAGGGGTATGCCGGACTCCTACCGGCTAAAACAACCGGGGTGGTCATCTTCGGTACCCAAGGGATGCTCCAGGAACTCGTAAAACCTCATCTTCGGGGGATTGTAAAGGATCCCCCAGAAGCCTCGTTGTATGTTGTGCTGCACACATGGTGGCACCGCTGTGTTACTGTTGTTTACGGGAGTCGCTCGGTATGAACACGTAGATTCTCCAGTATACGCGCTCGCGAGCTCCGAGGGGCTCCGCCTTGTAACGATGACAGGGGCTCAGGTGTATTGGACATGGGCACCGAGACGGTCGTTACTTGCGTGAGAGAGCCTAACGTTAGTCATCGGTTGACTTGAGCTCGTAAATGGGCTGGCTCGACCTGGGAAGTTCCACGCCGTCACGGAGTACCGGCATGAAGTAGCAACATTGCTGCTTTTCATAAGAAAGCCAACGAAATATCGAAAGCCCAACCCCCAAAAATATGGCAGAGAAACGAAAGAAGAAAGAAAAACTATTTATTTTGGCGTCAGATCGATGAACAAACACATAAAATAAAAAATACATACGGCATGTCTAACCTGACTAAATGCTTAAAATCTGCACACTAAATTTAATAACTAAACGTTCACATCTGTATTACATTTTAATACATAGCTGGCAAAACTGATCATTTTGTAAGCTAAACGTTTACATCTATATTGCATTATACACGCGCTGGCATCACTGATAATTTTGTAATCCTTAGCCTACGATTACCTCCGTGATAGTACGTTATACGTCTTCTCATTGTTATTACAACATTTTGGCTGTATGACTCTGACCTTTGGCTGCCTTTTAGCGAATTTATCACAATAGAAAAGTGGAAATTATGCGTCGCATTTGCGCAAAAACTTGGTCGTTGCTCGGCGTAAAGCATGGGGGTATTCATGGAAAAAGTGTATGGTTTTCTATGCAGATCCGCAATGACTTTGGTGTTGCGGATATTTTTGAGTGGTGGTGATCGCTTAGGCGACCTGACATATTCATCTGCCCTCCAAAATTATAAAAATAAAGATAATTTTGTCTGCTGTTTGGTTTGAACAGGAAAGTGTTCGTTAGCATGTGGTTTTCTGCTGTTTCTGCCTTCCCCTATAAAACGCATAACATTTCAATTCAAGCCTTTTAATTTAATTCCAACCCATTTCAGTAGATAGAAAAAACTCCTAGGTGGTGCTGTAAAACTACACTTTCTGGGTATTTTAATTATTTAACACGAGCCGCTATTGCTGCCATCTGTTGAAAAATTTAGGAAAAAGGCTAATTCAATAGCCGGACTTAGGGAGGTCACATTTATTTGTGTCAGATCAGTACGTAGGTTATATTATCTGTGCCGGTACAAAGCACGTGAACACCTATCATCATCATTATATCAGCTAAAGGACGTCCACTGTTGAACAAATGCCTCGCTCGTAGGTTTCCACAATTGTGTCATCATTTAATCGGAATTTGCCAGTACTCACCATGCTTGGCGCGGTGGGTTGGTGAGCGCAATATGCTACGCTACCGTTCCACAAAAGGATGCTGCTATTTTATCTCTCTGGTTTGGAGTCGCCTAGTCGCCTTTTACTAAATCCACAGGTGAAAATGTATTGGTGCTATATTTTTAATCCGGAGACACTGATGAACCTTTCGCTGATCTTTGCTAGTACAGACTTTAACCAGTGGCTCATAAGTACTATCACTCAGTTCAAGAATCATAAGTTCTTATAACACAATACTTGTTTTGTTTTCCTCAGCTGCCTTGAGCGACATGGGCGGCAGTGGCACCAGCTCCTCGTCATCACACATGTCTCCGGGCTGGCAGGTCAACGACTTGGATCTCGACCTACCCGGCGAACTGTCTATGAAGTGAGTATCATTGAAATAAGTACATATTTATGTGGAAGTCCATTGAATACCATCATTCTTCAACATCTTTTATAACAGGAGACAACATGGCTGGTGTTATAATTTAATTACGCTTGTTTGATGGCCAGTCCACCTAAATAATAAAAAGACACCGTTTACACAAAGACCAGTAGTGGTTTGGTTTTGTGCGATACTGTTTGATTTATTATTACTAAAACTTAAGTTACCTTTAGTTTCCAAGCTCAAAAAAGATACAAGATAATTATTTGATCTTATTGTACAACAACATCATAGAAACACATGCTTGTCTCACCGTGTACTTCAGCGCCATCTCTTATCCGACCCCCTAAAACACTCAACAATAAGTGCGATTCGTTAACACAGCGAGGCGCTGCTGTCGCTGCCGTCACTCGCAGTGTTCAAGCAGGAGGCACCATCGCCGACCGGCGCTGTGCTCTCCCCACCACGTCGGGGTTGGCCGCCTCGAAGACCTGATGAAAGACAGGTAATATTTTAGTAGAGTAACGCTTTACGTTGCTGAACTTCTTTTGAATGGAGCAATTAAGTCTTAGGTTAGTCAGTTGCCGAGTCGAAGTCGATTTTCACAAGAAATTGCGTGCTGTGGCGTCAAAATCCATTTCTATAAAATCCACTTTAACTGGATCTAACCTTTTTTTTTTTTTTTTTTTATTGATGCCCAGTGGAAATTCTTCATGAACTTCCTTCACCCCGGGGAAGGGCGAAGGGGTATGCCGGACTCCTACCGGCTAAAACCACTGGAGCGGTCATCTTCGGCACCTAAGGGGGGCTCCAGGTCCTCGTATGATCACACTAGAGAACTGGATCTAACCTATGTTCTTAAATGCGCTTCTTCTGGGTAGTGGACTGTAAGTAGACTGAAAGTGTGCATCAGAAATAGTATTATATATTTTTTTTTTTTTGGGCTAAATACAGGTTGGGCATTTAATCACCTACATTATTTGAATAGGTGAATCCACTACTAATGGAAAAACTGAATCAATACAAAAAAAAACACCTTTAATTACTAAAAAAATATTTTAGTTTTACAAACCCAGTCAATCTGTGAAGAAAGATCAAATAATAGATTACACACATCGGACTGAGTATTATTTATTGTAACCCTTACAATGAAAACTAACAGAAAAATATATAAAAACAGTTGTACTATGCGTTCATAGGTTCTAGTGTCCTTTTATCCGGCCTAAAAAGTAGGTTCTGGATGAGTGTTTTTTTATTGGTATGAGCTTGACAGCTGAAAATTATTTTTAATAAACGGAATACAATGCTGCTCTCTATTATTGTAGGTGTTTAAACCCAATTCCGCCCGTGTATGTAATAGTTATGTCAACACTACCACGGCGCCATAGTGTATTGACAAAAAACGTTTCGTTACCGCTGCGAGGTGCTAGTACGGGAAAAACATGTCTACAACCGCAGCAGAGGATACAAGGTTACATAAAATTTCTCAATTAGAACATTTTTACATGTCATACTCACAACCACTCAAAATATGTAACGAGATAGACCCAGGGTTAAGAAAGATTTTCACAAATCTTATAGGTTATATTTTCATTTCATTTTTAGAATACAAATAAGAAGATAGTATTAAATAGAAACAGTCCGGAAAATCATACTGAAGTACTTTTGTGGTGCGGTTCAATATCATAAATGCGAATCTACGCCGCACTTACAATCGTTATATTAGAGAAATTTAGAGAGAGTTATTCTAGCGCAGATGTATCAGCTTCCCATTCCAAAATGCAGGGACTATTCAACGCCGGTTGAATCCGGTTCCCGTAAATTCTCTAGGTTGAGGGTTCGAATCCGGTTCCCGTAAAGGGAGTCATGACTCCGATATCGGAACCGAAATCGAACCATCCATGGTACAGTCCAGGCCAAACAGTTGATACACCATGGTTTTCTTTTTAATTCTCAGATCAGCGCGGATTATACAGAAACACAGCATGGATACGCTGTAACGGGCAGTGATTTCAAGAATATTTGGGAGGTGGATATCCGTCATCAAAGAAGCGTCGTGTCATGGCCGTGGCGCGACTAACATTTCGTTTTCCTTAATTATCCGTGTGCAAAAACTCACTATCATTTATTTTACTGTACTAAGATAAAGATGAATAGGAAAAATTATCGGCCGTCTTTAAAAACAACACGAAATAACAAATTGCTTGAAAAAAAACGCTAGTTAATGAAATAACAAGGAGTAGTCTGCAAAAAGTCGGGCCACGGCTAGAACAGGGCGCGATAAATTATTTTCTTTTTTCTTTAACTCATTAAGAACTTAGAATGGCTACATTCACACACATGGGGAAATACCGAATAGTGGCAGCGTTCTTAAGGCTCCGAATATATTACCTATACCATATTAGGGTAGGGCTTTCACATAATGATTAAAAGTATACCCAAAACACTGATCTCTTCCAGCCCGCGTTCAGATAAACAAATAATAACGAGTGAATAGTTAAACCATGACTATTTACACACATTAAGTATTCAAAGCAGTGTTTGACAACCTTCCTAATCGCGAGACTCTATTACAAGTTAAGAAAATGTGGCGACCCACCCAGGACCGTGATAAAACTATATCAGTAATTCGAAAGACTAAATATATAATTTTCTTCCTATTGAAACTACCTACTGATCGAGAAATCGAGTGCACTATGCATGGGCTTGCAACCGCGTCCCCCCGAGCAAGACATCGCGCCCCCGAGGGTTGCGACCCACAGGTTGAAAAATACTGCAATAAAGTATCCATATTTAATAAGTGTAGTCAAAATAAAGTCTTATCAACGATATACGCAACAACCTTTCATATGTCATGCAAACAAAAAATCATAATGCATACTGAGATTAAATTATGAATTGACAAATATAATGGTATTCTGCTACTCTTAAAGTTCAGTCGGATTTCAGTATGATCTCAATCTAGTCTCATTTCAATCCCAATTATGACGTTTAGTATCTGTGACCGATCGAAATGTTAGCAGAATACCGTTATGACTACGATCAACTTTCGATCCATTTTCGATCTCGTCACAATATAAGTTCACATTTGACGTTGTTTGTTAGTTTAGGAAAATACCATTTAGGACATTGAGACGAACTATATTTTGAACATTTTTAAATTACGAGAATTGACCCTCTGATTTCTGGGAACTCTCAGAACCTGGGAACGATTGGTCAAGCACACGTAGCTTGTTAGTGCAATACCCATCGCTTATATGAAGCTTGCATTTTTATTGAATTATTTCATTTAGTAACGGACTAGGACCAAATATGTTTGATCCATTGCTGATCTGAGATAAAAAGGAAAAACATGTATTAGCCGGTTTTTGCCCCATGCAGTGAGCGGAAAGAACATAAATTAGGACAGTTTCTGTTCTGTCCACGATTGGATAGACTTTAGTATTCTAAATGTATGAGTAGAACTCTCGCGACCTTTTCGTATAAAACGCAGCAGCATCGTCTCTAAACAGAGAGCAGGGGCTCTACATCTTAAGGATAGCCCTAGGTTAGAGCCCATTAGTTGTCTGTTACGTGGATGTCACAATAAATGAATTCAAACTTGCAAAAGGATCATCATTTCCGCCGAATGAAGTCCACTGCTGGACACAGGGCTCCCCCAAAGATCACCACAACGACCGATATGGCTGTGTTGTGGGCACATTGGGGGATTTTGCCATAGTCGCCACGCTTGGCAGGCGGGTTGGCGATCGCAGTTGAGTTGTTAATATACTCGAAGGACGCTGCTGCCCATCCTCTGGCTAATCCCTTAGTCGACTTCTACGACACCCACGGGAGGAGATGGGGTGGTGGTATTCTGAGCCGGCACCACACGGCATGCAAAAGGATATTTTATCCGAAAAAGTTTCTGCCTCCAGTCTACTCCAGCCACCTTCTTCAGGTAGTCAGGCGTTCCACGCAATGCTTCCGTGTGATGTCTGGATTAAGAATATAGCACCACTCCTTCTCCTCCCGTGGATGTCGTAAAAGGCGACTAAGGGAACCTTAACCAGAGGGATGAGCAGCAGCGTCCCTTCTGTGAAACGGTAGCTATACTGCGCTCACCAATCCGCCTGCCAAGCGTGGTGAGTATTGGCAAATATCTCCCCAAAATGATGACACAGTGGTGAAAATCTTATGGGGAGGCCTTTGTTCAGCAGTGGACGTATAAATGGCCGATATGATATTGAGATATTGTGTTTAAATCATCGACATACTGATGTTTTATAGAATAGTAATTGATATAAAAAAATTACAATATGCATCCGTAACTGCGATAAGCTGAGATGATTGATCGAAGTATACTTATAACATTACATTTGTTTTCCATGCCTCATTCTACTTTTTAATGTGATAAGAATGGCAGTCGATTAACACAACCAAACCCGTAGAAATTGGCAACACAGTGATAACGGATGCGTTGGGGACCTAAGGCATAAGTTAGAATAACTTGTGTGTGTGTAATATCGCTGGCTGTTACTACAATAGACAACTTCGCTCAAACTTAGTTTTTATGGCGATATAGGTAGAACTGTAGGTGTCACTTCTCTCGAAACAGAAGCCTGTTTCAAAATTGCCTACATTTCATGGTATTCCCCACACAGATTACCAACATGGTAGTCGACGGCAACCGCGATGCTATGGAGGAGGGCAGCTGTCAGCAGTCGCCGTCTCACAACGGGAATATGTTGGTGCAGCATGGTAAGTAACGCCATCTGTTATTCATAGTAGTAATTGATGCTGTACGAGATAGTTTTGCTACTCACAGATAGGTAGTAGTACAATTGATCTAAAGCAAGATTTGGTATAAGTTATCCATGAACGTAGATAAATGGTCTCTTTTTTTAAAGGCTAGGCCTCTGGATAATGCTCTCGCAAACACCACAGCTCTCATGTAGCTAGATGTGTACCGCGCAGAATAGCCGAACTGCGAGGTTAAGCCACTTACCGCGGTCACGACGTGGATAGGTGACCATTCTTTCCTCACCAAGATCCCTCCGTGTCTCGAAGACCACGTTATGCCGTCGGTCCTGGTTGTCATACAAAGGCCTATATCGAGCAGCCAGAAAACCGAAAGTCTTTTAGCCAGTTAATTGTTCCTGTTTTTCGTACTTGGTGAAATCCATGATGGACGCCTTCCCTGAGGCGTACGCATGTAGTGCCGAACCCCTTACTGGCGAAATAGTCGCCATTTTGAGCACACATGGAGAAGCACCGGTAACTCCAGTGGAACGCGCCAATGCCCCTAAGTCGACTGTACACGTGTTAAACGAAAAATCGTAGCTTGAGGTGGCGTTCGCAACTGTTTAAAATGGAGCTGACACCAACAGACCTTACCTCTTACTAGATGATTCATGAATTTACTAATATTCTTCACGGTTCTTCTTGTTTGCTCCGCAGGCAGCCCTGAAAGCATGCAGTGCCAGCCAACAATGCCTCCTGGGACCATGGTGCCTATGAACGGGTATCACTCGCCTGATTCACAAGAAAACAAGAGTTAGTATCGGAAGCTTATTTCAGTTTGTCTAGTATTATGGTGCCGCGTGCGTGTGGCCCACGGTGTTCCTTATACTTACCTATGGCTGTGTTTGCGGTGTCTGTCTGCTAGGCATTGGTCCACACCCCCGGCAGGTATCGGCCCATCACTAGGTCTAACGAGCCCCGTCTATGCGACCTGGCCAGTCGCACATTCCTCCAAAGAAGCGCGTGCAGTTCACAGTACGCCGCCATCTCTGGTCTGCTTCTGGTCGGGCCATTGCCCAAGTTCGTCGCCCGCAGGCGGTAGAACTACCCAGAACACTATAAGTGTCTACACGGTGTAGTACCGCTACTAAGCACCAGATGGCGCCACGTTTCGCTATTATTTACTGGATGACGTAACAATATTTTTTACTGGATCACTGTTACGGGTTAGAGTTACTGCGTATAATGTTAACATGCTGTATAATTATTATTGTTTCCAGACGCTGGTCTTCTCATGTGCTCTCCCGTGGGGTCTCTGGACGGCTTCCTGCACTCGCCAACACAGCACCGCTCCGACGCTAGTTTCAAGGACGATACCAGGTGAACAGACTTGTTTTCATCATATCGGCCAAAGGAAGTCCACTGCTGAGCAAAGGCCTTCGCCATAGATGTGCTTGCTTGCAATGCTTAAATTAAACCTTCAAAAGTGCACAAATTATTTCAAAATTAACACCCGTAGAATAAGGTTTATTTTAGTGTTTAAAAAATTACTTTTCATTGATTGGTCATGTTCATTTTCTCTCCGTCGCTGCCGTGTCTGTATAGTGTTTTAATAAATACTCTTAGATGACACTGTTTCAATCATTTGAAGCATTCATCGAAATGTGGGCGAGCGTGTTTAAGTATAAACGATTGGTGTTCATTGCTATAAATATTAATTGTGCTTAGTTGCTTATTTTTAAAAGTGCTCTTATTATTATTTTGCTTATTTTGTACACAAACGCCCACCACCGGCTCCCCACCATTGTATTGTCGTGCCATCACTGTGTTGCGAATTCGGACCAATAAAACTTAAGCATTTAATATTAAAAATAAAATATCAAAGCAATATTAAAATTCAATTATTTATTGCGAGCATGTGGCAGCTTAAGGTGTATCAAGGGGCGTATTAGTGCTGTCTTTATTAAAGACTTTTTAATTGGGACATCCAAAAATATTTATATAAATACACTAGGAAGATTTTTTTAAGACAGTGGGTGTCCATGTTTTCTGCCAAGAGAAATGGACCATATATTTACCCATAATCTTTAACCAACAGATTCCAGTACGTCCTGGCTGCAGCCACATCCATAGCCACGAAGCAGAACGAGGAAACCCTGACCTACCTTAACCAGGGCCAGCCATACGAGATCAAACTCAAGAAGTTAGGAGACCTGTCGCATTATAAGGGCAAAATTCTCAAGGTACAGTACAACTGACAAAATTGAAATTACTGGGCATAAGAGACTAAATAACTATCTCGAGGTGACCAGCGCAGTCTGGTGCCACCCAGGTCTAGTCCTGGGTAGCATTAGAATTGAAGGGTTGTGAGTCTAAAGAGTCTAAGTGCCAATTTAATTATTTAGATACATAACAAAAAACATAAATATAGACAGTTCACTGAAATCATTACTTAAATCAATTATACACATGTCTTACGACTACACGAAATAGTAAAAAATAAATGGAAATGGGAATCGTGGGAAGTAATTCAAAATAAACATTCAAGAATTATGTATGATAGAAAGAAAAGAAAGAAAGAAAGAAACATTTATTTCTACGCACCAGACAACACTACACCCATCATAAAACAATCAATACAGACGACACATATCTAGAACTAAATAAAAGCAAAATGTTACTACTCCACAAACAAAAGAATAATGTAGAAATAAAACAGTAATAGGCAGGTAACCCTTTTTAGAATGATTGTGCTTTATGGACTTTGTGTGAGGTGAGCATAATTTATATTATCTATGACCGATATTATCATTTTCATCACGACAACACTTTATCGAGTTACCCACGTCATTTTAAAAGTACAATAGTAGACAAGTTACACAATAAATAAAATCCTGATGTGCATGTCTGTGCTGTGCGTCGTATGTGCGCAGAAATGGGTGATTGTTCAGCTTATTACTGTGACATCGGACGGACCTAATGCCACCAGCAATAACAATAACCTTTTCAACAATAGCCTCAGAGTGACGTAATGGCGTCCCACCGGTAACTACAAAAATACGAGTGAGTGCAGAGTTATTACTTAGATTAAATAAATTGTTTAGTGAGATAAACTACAATGTGATCTAGTAAATGTGTGTAACTTATAATAATAATATAATATAATCCTAATATATATTGTGATCGTCAAAGAAAAGAAACGAAACAGTCCTTGTAATCAAGTGACAGCTATTATTGCGTGGGCGCATGACGTAACGATATAGGTCTAATAGTAAACAACGCTTGCGTCCGCTAGTTACTAAATGTACAAAGAATCTTGGTTTGTGACGTAGTTTCTACCTATATGATCTAGTAAACAAATACTACGCTTTTTTATTCTATATTTGAACGTATTAACGTGGCGATGCACATCAGTGCAACTGGCCGGGGGATACGACTTATACCTTGATTATGTTATTCCAGTGTGTGACGAGTCGCTAGTCGGAGGTGTAACATATTTATATGTACAGAAATCTATCGTTATCTTTCAGTCATATCAGCCAAAGAACATCCTCAGTTGTATCCTCAGTTTGGGGTGGAATTTGCCAGCACTCACCACGCTTGGCAGGCGGGTTGGTGAGCGCAGAATAGCTGCTATTCTACAGAAGGGACGCTGCTGTCCATCCCTCTGGTTTGGAGTCCCGTAGTCGCCTTTTACGACAACGACGAGGGAGATGGAGTGGTGCTATGTTCTTAATAATCCACCTATATATTAGTAAGTGATGATGACTAACTCTTTAATCCTCTACAGAGTATAATCAAGATCTGTTTCCACGAGCGTCGGCTGCAGTACATGGAGCGCGAACAAATAGCTCAGTGGCACAGCGACAGACCGGGCGAGAGGATTGTAGAGGTAAACAGCCTTTATATTATAATTTATTTAGAAAATATATATATTATTGCTGGCAACACCAAAATCAAATTAAACAGCATAGTCACCACTCATACCTAGATGCGCTGATTCTGATAACGCGAATATTCGTGTTAACGATATCGGCTTAAATGTTCCGCCTTCCTGTGCGTCCGATATATACAAATATAGGTCGACCAGTACTTTGTAGAGTTCTCAAAATGTTCGTTATATAGAAGCTTCCAGGAAATTAGTACCGTTATTAAACACCAGATGGCGCGGCGTCTTCTCGTGAGAACAATCCCGAGCACTAGAAGTTTCAACACGCCATGGTACTGATAACAGATGGCGCCACGTGCACTAGTTTCGCAGCACAACTCAGAACACTATCTACACGCTGTAGTTCCGCTACTAGGCACCAGATGGCGCCACGTTCCGCTATTATTACTTGATGGCGTAGCACTATAACAGGAGAGGATAAAGAGACGCTAGTAACTTAAGACGCCGTATGTAGTTGAACATGGCATAAAGACTAATCTCAATTTTAATAACTTAATGTTCATCCGTGAGGTCGCCAATGCTGTGTAGTGCTGGCCAAGAATAGCACCACCCCATCTCATCCCGTGGGTATCGTAAATCCACTATGGGAGAAATCGAAAGATGGGCCACAGCATCAGACCGATCGTTGTCTTTGCGGGAGGCTTATATCCTGTAGTGGATGTCTTTCGGCTGAAATGATGATGATGTACCCATGTTCTTCAAATAAATGATCTAACCATTAATTCATTCATTCTGTCTGTCGCCTTAACTATTTCGTAAGGCGTCTCCTACGACACCTATGGGTCTATTGGCTGGGCACCACATGGCGACATCATTCATCATTTTAGCCCTGAATCGGGCACTCCTGGGTCTTTCATTGTTTTTCCCAGCATCCCCGATTAACTGACCCTCGTCTAGGTGCTACCAGCCGTTCTGGCGATATCATCAACCCTGCGAACCTGGTGAAGGTCGCTGGGAGTCGTTGGATGAGGGCGGCATGTAACCGCTCGTTGTGGAAATCTAAGGGGGAGGCCTTTGTTCAGCAGTGGACGTCCTGTGGCTGATATGATGTGTCTCGACTTAGCTCCATCGGCTATCTCGTCTGGCCTGATGTCCTGTCCAACTTGACTGAACATCAGTGACGAATGGGTTTGAGGATTTTTACGACGCTTAAAAACGATAATCACTTCCCTCATCATCATTGTCCAAAATTCACGGGTACATGCCGCCGCATCTAATGACCCCCCAGCGACCTTCACCAGATCGTCTGTCCATCTCATTGTCGCCGCCACACGCTGCGTTTTCCGGTGCCGCGAACTCAAGAACACCGTTGTGTGCCGGCTCAGAATACCACCACCCCATCTTTTCCCGTGGGTGTCGTAAAAGTCGAATAAGGGATTAGCCGGAGGATGGGCAGCAGCGTCCTTCGAGTACATTAACAACTCAACTGCGATCGCCAACCCGTCTGCCAAGCGTGGCGATGATTGCAAAGCCACACACAACACGCCCATATCGTTCGTTGTGGTGATCTTTTGGGGAGGCCTGTGTCTAGCAGTGGACTTCATTCGGCCGAAATGATGAACTCGAGAACCTCTATTCCAACTGCCATAATCACTATAAATATGATTTATCCTAATCAGGTGGACGTCCCGCTCTCGTATGGAGTGATTCGTGTGGAGCAGCCGGCCTGCCTGAACTCGCTGCATGTCTACTGGGATCCCACTAAAGACGTCGGCGTCTATATAAAGGTAATAAACCCGTATCTGCGCTATCCGGCTCACCGACGTCGCGGAGGCCTATCGCCGCGTCACCTTCCCGTTCAAGTTAGCACTTCTCCCTCCCGTCTCTTGCTCGCGCCGGCCCGTGCCGAGCCTGTAGTTTTAAATGTTCCCTAATACATTATAATGTCCCCAAAACAATAGCTTGTTATCGCCAGCAATACCCTAAGCCGAGGTCCGTGTCCCGCAGGGGCGCCCTTAGCGCAAGTTGCTTAGTTTTTAATATTAATTTTAAGCCTGGCTGGAGGCCACTTTTGGCTTCGCCCAGAAATGACTGGTTAAGCAACCACATTTCCCAGAAATGTACGCCAGAAGCACAACAAAAAAAAATGGTGCTATTTTTTACCTTAACTTTATTAATTCTGTAACTACCGAAACTATCCGGTCGTGATACAGTTTTTTTTTTACTAGTACGCTAATCTAAAAAAAATAGTAGGGCCAATCAGTCTGATGACAACCAATGCCTACAACCCGCCGTATTTTCCTTCGGACGTTCGGAACCCTAAAAATAATACAGATTAGCTTAATAATGTCTTAGGTTTTCGCGAGTATTACACATTATAATAAAACACTTTTAAACGGATTCTATCGCGTATATTTTAGATTTTTGTTTTTCCTGACGTTTCGAATGCTTTGCAGGATGACTGCGACCACGAATGCTGCAAAGCATTCGAAACGTCAGGAAAAACAAAAAGTGTTTTATTATAACAGATTAGCTTACCATAATTATCCCTTTGTCCAGGTGAACTGCATATCGACGGAGTTCACAGCCAAGAAGCATGGAGGTGAGAAGGGCGTACCGTTCCGTATACAAGTGGAGACTTACCTCGCCAGCGACGACCACACTCGCCTGCATGCTGCCGCCTGCCAGATCAAGGTAACTGCTTCTCGTTCTTCCTCTCAGTATTAAAGCAGGATGTATGCAGGGTGTTCCATCAGTATCAGTTTTTTAATTTTTAAAACAGATCAATTCACTCAATTAGTAAGGCTACATTTCCTTTGGCGCGTTTCATGAGAGTAAAATTTGGAGCTGCGCGTCTGTATACGTGAAGTTGACCGTCAAAAATAAATAATAGTGCATATTTATTACTACTCATAATAATTGATTTTAAATATATTTGAGGCGTTCATGTGATGTTTCATTAATTTTTTTACCAAATAAAAATTAATGTAATTTAAATTTAACTATGTAATTTTATGTCTAAAGCTTTTATTATGTGTACTTCATCATTTCGGCCAAATGAAGTCCACTGCTGGACAAAGGCCTCCCCCAAAGATCACCACAACCACCGATATGGATGTGTTGTGGGCTCATTGGGGGGTTTTGCCATAATCGCCACGCTTGGCAGGCGGGTTGGCGATCGCAGTAGAGTTGTTGATGTACTCGAAGGACGCTGCTGCCCATCCTCCGGCTAATCCCTTAGTCGACTTTTACGACACCCATGGGAGGAGATGGGGTGGTGGCATTCTGAGCCGGCACCACACGGCATGTGTATGTGTACTTAATATCTTTCTTCTATCATTTTATCGTTTTACCTATTTACATAAATTATTGATATATCGTGTATCGTGTGGTGCCGGCTCAGAATGCCACTACCCCATCTCTTCCCATGGGTGTCGTAAAAGTCGACTATGGGCTTAGCCGGAGGATGGGCAGCAGCGTCCTTCGAGTACATTAACAACTCAACTGCGATCGCCAACCCGTCTGCCAAGCGTGGCGATTATGGCAAGACCCCCCAATGAGCCTACAACACATCCATATCGGTGGTTGTGGTGATCTTTGGGGGAGGCCTGTGTCCAGCAGTGGACTTCATTCGGCCGAAATGATGATTGATATATGAATAAAAATAAATATATATACCTAATCTACGCGCGTATGACATCGTTTTTTTTTATTTATTGTTTTGAATGAAGAACGATTGACGAAAAAAGTGTATAAGGCGAGTGTGAATGAAAGTGCTGGAAGGGGTAGACCTTTTTATTGGTGCCCAGTGGAAATTCATCATGAACTTCCTTCGCCCCGGGGAAGGAGGAAGGGGTAGACCTAGGCGGACGTTTCAAGACCAAATCAGGGACGTCTTGGAAAAGGCCAGGTCAAGAGTACCCTAAACCGAAGAGCATGTATGAAGGGAATAATGAAAGTGGACGAAGCGAAACAAGTATGTAAGGATCCTAGCAAGTGGAAAGAAGTGGTCTCTGCCTACCGCTACGGGAGAGAGGCGTGATTATATGTATGTATGTATGTATGTAACAATAAGACAGCGAATTTTCTTAAAAAAACAATCTTGGGTACTTTTTCTTGGACAAAAACAAGGTCGCTGGGAGTCGTTGGATGCGGGCGGCATATAACCGCTCGTTGTGGAAATCTATGGAGGAGGCCTTTGTTCAGCAGTGGACTGCCTTCCGCTGATATTATTATGACCACAAGTAGTCGAGTCACGTTGACGGCATGGTTGGCGTAGTTGTTAAGCGACTGACTTCCTGCGCTAGTTCTATTCCTGCACGGAACAAATATTTGTATGACCTTTTTTTTATATTGGGGCCCAGTGGAAATTCTACATGAACTTCCTCCGCCGCGGGGAAGGACGGAGGGGCATGCCGGACTCCTACCGTCTAAAACCACTGAGGTGGTCATCTTCGGCACTGAAGGGGGGGCTCCAGGTCCTCATATGATTACACTAGAGCCGCCCACTGGTGCCACGCCTATAGGCACATCTCTGAGGTGACTGTAAGCCCCCCCCCCCCCCACGGGGGGGTTTTAAAGGTTCCCCCGAAAAATCCTCCCTGTGCTGTGCGCGTGACCACATGCGTGCCTTATATAGTCTACAAACAGTTGTCCCAGCACACTGACTACCTAAAAACGGCGACAGCAGTTATCGCGCATTCAGGGATCCACCGGTGGGAAATCGCCTGAAATTTAATAATAATTGTTATTTTTTGGCATAACATTAGGGTTAGGTTAGGAATTTTCAGTTAATTGATTGTCCGAAAGAGGCGCGTCAAAGATAATTGTCGTCTGTTTAATCGCTACCGGCAAATACGTAATACCAATTTGGTATTCCCTACGAGTCCGGGTGTATTGTATGTGGAATTCATGTCTGTAAACAAACCCACAACACAGGAGAAAACCAAGAGTGGGGCAACATTTTAAAATAAAAAAAATACACGGCTTTTGCTTCTCTACAGTTTACGAATGAGGTCTTCGCTCGCAGTAGCATTAACGGCCGGACAAAATAAATCTATCGAATTGATTGCCAATTTACAAGTTAAAATTGAAACTACTTTTGGTCCTAGGTCTTCAAGCTGAAGGGCGCTGATAGGAAACACAAGCAAGATCGCGAGAAGGTGATGCGAAGACCGCGCACTGACTTAGAGAAGTACCAGCCTGGATGTGAAGCCACAGTCCTCACCACGGTAAGTGATCACGCATGTGGCAGTCCACTGCTGGACTTAAACCTCCCTCAAAATCTGTGTTGGTCATAATTTAATTTCATACGCAATTAACAGATATATGTATTTTTTATTGTCATCATCATCATTTCGGCCGAATAAAGTCCACTGCTGGACAGGCCTCCCCCAAAGATCACCACAACAACCGATATGGGTGTGTTGTGTGCTCAGTGGGGGGTCTTGCCATAATCGCCACGCTTGGCATACGGGTTGGCGATCGCAGTTGAGTTGTTGTGTGCTCGAAGGACGCTGCTGCCCATCCTCCGGTTAATCCCTTTGTCGACTTGTACGACACCCACGGGATGAAATGGGGCGGTGGCATTCTGAGCCGGCACCACACGGCAAACGGCAATTTGTTATTGTGGTCAACAATAATTGCCATTCCTCTGACCATGACTTGAGTCATGACTGCTCTTTTTATAAAAAAAATTAATGAATATATCTGTTGGTTTAAAAGAGAGTGACAGTTCGGAGTCAGTACAAAATATATATGTATTCCTGAACCGATGGCTCATCCTTAGTTGAAATTGAGTGTTGTAAGCACAGGCTTCGCACGGCAGGCAATCGGAGGGTGGTCGCCACAATCGATGCGATGCTCCGCGAACGGCGCAGGTTCTCCCCCTTCATTTCATTCATCATTTCGGCCGAATGAAGTCCACTGCTGGACACAGGCCTCCCCCAAATATCATCACAACCACCGATATGGATGTGTTGTGGGCTCATTGGGGGGTTTTGCCATAATCGCCACGCTTGGCAGGCGGGTTGGCGATCGCAGTTGAGTTGTTAATGTACTCGAAGGACGCTGCTGCCCATCCTCCGGCTAATCCCTTAGTCGACTTTTACGACACCCATGGGAGGAGATGGGGTGGTGGCATTCTGAGCCGGCACCACACCCCCTACTGCGAAGATATTTCCATACTCTTCGAGCAGTTGAGCCAGACTTTCCTTCTCTGAAATTGACCAATGCTGTTACTACCCTCATTATTACGTATGCCATCTGCCGAAGCGTACCCGACGACGTCTCGTGCAGTCTCACACCGCAAGTGGTGAATAACCCGAGGCCGATCGACACTGAACTGAACTGAACTTTATCTAGATTCATAGCAACAAATTGCGTTAAATCAAGTACAGCATCTTCTGTCGAAACTCCTGACCTGAAGCCATATTGACTGTCAGCTATTATTCGATGCTTATCCAAAAAGTTTCTAAGACCATTGTTATATTCTTGTACACAGGTCAGGCAGGGTAATATTTTTTTGTGCAGTGGCTGATACAGTCTGGCTGCGCACCGGGTCGCGGGTTCGATTCCCGCACGGAACAAATATTTGTATGATCTGCAGGTAGTTGTTTCGGGTCTGGGTGTATTGTGTGTGGAATTTGTGTCTGTAAACGCACCCACGACACAGGAGAAATACTAGAAGGGGCAATGATTTAAAAAAAAATTACAAAATAAATAAATAGACAAATCATGTTGAAAGAAAATGTTCCTTAATTCTTTTCTTGAAAACATCTGATGAAGGGCTATCACACATGGAATGAGGATGCGAATACCAAAGGCGCACTGCGCGTACAGGGAGTGACTCATGATAACATGTTGAGATGTGACGAGGAGTACGTAGGAGAGCAGAAGAGGCCGTGCGGCAAGGTTTCCCTCTGGGGATGAGGTACTCAAATCGATCCCGAAAATTCTCCCCAAAATAACGACACTATTGTGTAAATCTATACCTTTGATTTGATCTAGTGTATGATTGTATATCGTTTGCAGTACAAGCAACACGACTTTGGTATGCCTTACCCGATACAGTTAAACAAGCTCAATCATTACAAGCTTTTAAAAAAATTGTAAAAGAGCATTATCTATCTCTTTAGTTGACGTAAATATAGATATTTACGTGTTGTTTCAGCAAGTATCTATGTATAATATTATATTATATATACATATACTTGTATTTATGTATTAACATGCATATTGGTGTAACTATACTGTATATATACTTATTATCTATGCAAATACGTGTATTTTCTTGTATATATATCGATATCATTATATAATCCATCGTTCAGTATACATAAATTTCCTTATTTCCCTACTTTTAAATCCATCCAAAGGTTGTCTACAAAAGATCGTTTTTAGCGATAAGACCGCTCATTGTGCCACGCTAACTATTGTAAATAATCCTTTATATTATTTTGGTGTACAATAGTTATATTCTATTCTATTGTATTCTATCATGATTAATCTATAGCGGAGGCCTTTGTGCAGCAGTGGACTTCGTTTGTCTGATATAATGATTAATGTATAACCTAACAATTATGTTCTGTATCCTGATTGTAATGTAATTCTATTTTTGACAGCTGTCACACGACGCGTTGATGCCGCCGCCATCTTTGATTACTACCTCACCCCCGTACTCGCCTGAACTATGGTAAGTAGTATATTATAGTTGAATTCTTGTACTAGTTTTCAAGAAAAATGCTTTAGCGAGTCCAGTGCAGTGAGGGGGCAGCTGCTCTCCGAGGCGAACGCAGAAATTGACCGAAATATTGCTGTCCCTGTCTAAAGAGATGCGCTTCTATTGTACTACCTTTCGCTTTTTTACGTTATAGGTACGAATATCATAAATGAAAATGTTCTTTTATGTTTTTAATGCTAATGATAAACATGAAAGTACACCGTGTAGCCATATAAAGTGTTATAAAGTGTATGACTATTTATGGAGGTTAGACCGTAAAGAATTTTTCTAATCCGACTGGTAATTCCATAACCATAAGGCGGATTCGATTTTTTTTTTAAATTTGATAGCACAATGCTTAAGGAAGGTTTTAGGCTATTTAACATCACGCTACGAGTGATTGGCACCGAGCAAAAAAGAAAATGTCGGTAAGACACGCTACGCTAACGTACGAGCCGAACTTTGCGTGCCTACGTCATAAAGACCAGTATATACTAATACCACATGAAAACATTACAAAAAATATTGTCTATGAAGTACTCTAAATTATTTATAGATATTCCGTTTTTTTTTTATATTAAATGGTAGGTGAAATCATGGTACCCAGCTAGTATCGTAATAAGAGCAAAAACCAAAAAATAGAAAAAATAAATCAACTTCCTGCTCTGGTTGGGTACAGGGAGGTTTCTTTTTTTAAAAAGACGTTGCCCTACTCTATGATTTCTCCTGTGTCGTGGTTGCGTTTACGTTTATGAATTCCACATACAATACACCCACAACCCGAAGCGCAGCAGCTGTTTGTATCAGCCACTGCACCAACCGTGCCGTCAATCTCGCGCACTTCGAGATATCTCTATCCCGCTAAGTCGAAGGAAAAAGTTACGAAAATGTCAATCATTTACAAAATCGTAGTCTCGCAAATAATACACGTCCCGCAGTAGTTGCGAAGGACGCTGCTGCCCATCCTCCGGCTTATCCCATAGCCTATCGCCTTTTACGACGGCACCACGCATACACGACGATGTTATTTTGAAATAAATCTTCATTTGTTTAAAGTTATTGATGAAATAACCTTGCATTAATGTTGTTAATAAAAAAAAAAACCTAATAAAAACAACCTTTTATTCACTATTTTCGTATTCTTCTCAGTAAACCCCTTCATTTGATATCCATATTATGGGGGTGCATAAAAAATAACTGGTCCGCCATCTTGGAGAGTCCGCCATATTAGATGACGAGTTAAAATGACGTCACTTAGCCATTCATTGTCATCCAAACTAAACAATTTCAGCTTAATCGGTTGGGAACAATGATATTATTTATTGAAAAGAAGTAGATATGTTACATGCGTGCCAAAAGTAAGAACCAAAACTCACCCAATTGTAGCACCTCGCAATCGATTCGCCTAGATAGCTATCTCTTTTACTCTTGTTATTTTCGTATCTTCGTTCTCACGACATGGTTGTGCAAGCGAGACTGTATTTTGCGCGCCATTTAATATGGACGTAACATATCTTTGGTATAATATCATTGGTTGGGAATAATTGTTTTAAAATTCAGTTGCAAGATTTGACCCATACTAACAAGGCAACTTGTATAAAAAGCTTTCAAATTAATAAAATAATTGGCTGGACTTACGCTCGAAATATGAAAGGAAATGTTTTCCGTAAATATGGTTATGCGTGTGTTGTCCGGTTTTAGAATAAGGCATCATCCCATCTTCTCCCGTGGATGACGTAAATGGCGATTAAGGGATTCTAAACCAGAGGGATAGGCAGCAGCGTCCTTCTGTGAAACAGTAGCCATTCTGCGCTCACCAACCCTCCTGCCTGCCAAGCGTGGTGAGTATTGGCAAGGACTCCCTTAATATGACGACAGAATCGTGAAGAGATGGGTTGGTGGTATTCACAGAAATAGGAAATAAGGAGAAGTGGTACGGGGGCGTAACCGATCCACCGCGACATGCACAATCCGGGCCATTCGGAAAAATGGCCGATTTATAACATCAGTTGACATTCGATCGCGTAATTGAAACTTTGTTAAATTGTAGGGTTGTTCGGGGATATTAAGCAAAAACCGAAGCGAAAATAGTAACTTTATCAAGGAAGGAATCAAATACCATATGCAAGTGAAATAATTTTCTTGTATTTGTCTATAAAAATAATAAATTAAAAATTATTGTTTTCTTTACATTTGGATTGATGGAGCAGAACGACGTTATTATTTTTGTACAAAATACAATGCTTCTTATCTACCACTTTTAACTAGCAATCGGTGTATAATAAACGCAGTAAATAGAACAGCGAATGGTACTCCCAATAAACTTACGCGTTGCGTGGTACGGCTGTCGTTTGCGGTCTGTACGCTCGGTATGATTGGCTGCCTACAAAGTCGTGGGTGTGTTTTAGTAGCCAGTTATAATTTTGTGTTTATTCAGTTCATTGGATAAAACTTGTAACTGTGGGCATTAGAGGGGAAATCTGGATTTCTAGGCTCGCATACATTTTGAACAAGTTGGCATATCTCCTTTCTTCCAATATCTTTGGTGGTATTCTTAGCCGGCACCACACGGCACACATTTTGGTAATATATGAGTATAATTATTGAAGCCAAGAAGGCATCATTTTTAACAACCCGGGGCGGTTTCGAGCCGAATTTTACCACTGTATATATGCATTAGCCCCTTAACCCAGATAGCAAGCCGTATGCAATTTATAAAATCAGTGTCACGCGAGGCTGTGAATTTAGAACAATAAGCAACAATTGATAGTCATGTGAGACACAATTTATGGGGTAACGTTTCATTAAATGTGGATGTAGGTTGCCTTATTGAAACCTTATATGTCATTTCATTATATCAGCCATAGGATGCTACTGCTGAACAAAGGCCTCCCCCTCAGATTTCCACAACGAGCGGTCACATGCGGCTCTCATCCAACGACTCCCAGCGACCTTCACCGGGTCGTCTGTCCACCTTTTTGCGCCAACGGCCGTCAATTCTACGAGCTATGTGCCCCGCCCATTGCCACTTCAGTTTACTAATCCTTTCAGCTATGTCGACAACTTCAGTTCTTCTACGGATCCCCTTATTTCTGATTCGATCTCGTAGAGAAATACCAAGCATAGCTCTCTCCATAGCTCGCTGAGTGACCTTGAGCTTTCTTATGAGGTCCATTGTGAGTGATCACGTCTCTGTTCCATATCTCATCACTGGTTAAAGACTTTCGTCTTGAGGCATTGCGGTATTGTATTATATGTATTATATTAAAACTATAAATAGTTATTGAATGAAAGCAAGTTAATTGCCCGGAGTTCACTTAGTCGCACACCGACCAGTGTCGCGGCTGGTCGCAATTAGACGTCATTCTTATACGTAATTCTTGCAACACATTGCGGAAAAAATGCATTCCTGTATTTATATAAGGATTATGCACGAATTATAGTACAACAGTGCGAAAAAAAGGCATCCCATGCCTAAAATCTTTACTTAAATTAAATTACAGTATTCTGTTTTATCACGCGGTCTAATGGCGGCCGGCGCCAGAACGACATCGAACGAGCATGCGCATAGCTGCTGCCTGACGTAAAGGTGTATATTCTTCACTTTCTAACAACCGGTATGCCGCATGGTGGCTTTCATTTTCTCTCCATTCCTTAGCGCATGTGCGAGAGCTGTACTGGTAGTAGGTATAGGAATGTTTACGCCATGCTGTAGTGTCATAATGTTCGTGTATCTATTTGTAAAATATCATTGTTATAAACCCCCAAATGAGACACACAACAGAAACCCATACAAGTCGTTGACAATCTTTGGGGGAGGCTTCTGTCCAGCAGTGGACGTTATTTCGGCTGAAATTATGAAGATGATATATTTACAGCAATTTTTTTAACGTTGTCCCTAACACCGATATCTCCTGTGTCGTAGTTACAGTTTACAGATAGAAATCTCACATGCACAAACATCCAGACCCGAACCAACTATCTGTAGATCATACAAATACATGTACAGCGCAGAAAGCTAATTGCTGAACCACTGCACGAACCGTGTTGTCTATTATATATACAACCTAACGACGACGGGAGCAAGTCGTTCGCCTGGTGGTAAGCATTCCTGCCCATAACAATTGTAATGCTACCCAGGTCTAGTCCCCCACGGCACCACACTGCTCTCGTCACTTCGAGACATTAGGTATTTAATGTCTTATGCCCAGTAATTTTACTAGCTACAGTGCTCTTCGAACCTAAACACAGTAATGTCTAAACATTACTGTGGAAGCAGTAGCTTAGCGGCAGAATATCTGGCACTGCGGTACCTAGTAAACTTTTTTTTATTGGTCCCAGTGGAAACTCTTCGTGAACTTACTTCGCCCCGGGGAAAGCCGAAGGGGAATCCCGGACTCTTACCGGCTAAAACCACTGGAGCGGTCATCTTCGGCACCGAAGGGGGGCTCCAAATCCTCGTAAGCTCACACCAGAGTCGCCCATTATGGTGGCGTGGGCCTTTAGGCACATCTCGGCGGGATGACTGTATAAAGCGCTCACTCCCACTAGCATAGGGAAGACGACTGTAAAATGTTTGCCGCCCCAGGCACTTCTTGGGAAGGAGGGGAGGATTGTAAAGGTGTGAATTGTGCCCAAGCCTCGTTGTGCGCTGTGCTGCTCAAACCACGGCGAGTGACCACGTGCGCGCCACGTCTTCCCGGGGGTCGCTTGGTCGCGTGGCAAACAGGCATGCCTTGTTGTAAGCGGTTACCGAAACCTATGAACGCTTGCAGCATCGCGTGTTGCCGACCCTGTAAAAATCCTTTCATGCCCTTTTTGATGAGCCCCATGCTGTAGTCTCTTAGGAAAACCTCGGTAGGGACCTGATTCCATAACAGTTTTAGTTCACTTTGTATTGGTCCCAGTGGAAATTCATCATGAACTTCCTTCGCCCCGGGGAAGGGCAAAGGGGCACGTCGGACTCCTACCGGCTAAAACCACTGGGGTGGTCATCTTTGGCACCTAAGAGGGATTCCAATACTTCGTACGATCACACTAGAGCCGCCCACTGGTGCTACAATGATTCCACAACCTGAGCGTGTTAATCCGGATACAACACAGAAAAATATTGATAAACATGTAGAATTTGGTTACTCTTATTTTTCTTTATTTTACAAAACTAAATACGAACTTTATTAGGTAATAGTTTTTTCAAATAACAGTCAACTGTATGTATGACGTATTCTTGGTCTTATAACTCAATTATAAATTCTTAAGGATTACAGTGTAGAAACTTTTATAAAAATATAAGCAATCTATAGAATACGATAACTTTATATAACCAGTGAATACACATAACAGATTGGTTTTCTGCGGCGCAGGCTTCTCCGTGTGGTGCTGGGTAAGAATACCACCACCCCATCAACCCGTGGGTGTCGTAAAGGCGACTATGGGATTAGCCAAATGATAGGCAGCAGCGTCCCTTGAGTATATTTATAACTCAACTGCGATCGCCAACCCGTCTGCCAGGCGTGGCGATAATGGCAAAACCCTCCAAAGAGTCATCATCATTTCGGCCGAGGAATGTCCACTGTTGGCCAGAAGCCTCCCCCAAAGATTGCCACAACGACCGGTATGGGTTTTTGTTGTGTGGTCATTGGGGGGTTTTGCCATAATCGCCACGCTTGGCAGACGGGTTGGCGATCGCAGTTGAGTTATAAATGTACTCGAAGGACGCTGCTGCCCATCCTCCGGCTAATCTCATAGTCGCTTTTTACGACACCCACGGGACGAGATGGGGTGGTGGTATTCTTAACCGGCACCACACGGCAAATGAGTACACAGCACAAACCCATACCGGTCGTTGTGGCAATCTTTGGTGGAGGCTACTGTCCAGCAGTGGACGTTTTTCGGCTGAAATGATGCTGTAGAATGTATCCACGTTATAGGAGAAAATACGCCGTGGGGCATTGTGTGAAAAAAAACACTATTAATATATTGATTGCAAAGTACCACTAATTAGAACTAACAAAGGATGGTTAGCAGCGAGTTTTGGGCCGGGGAAGGGGATAATTAACGGCCTGAGGAAATAAATGCCTTAAGGTTCGGTTGCGGTTGACGGCACGGTTGGTGCAGTGGCTGATACAGTCGGCTGCTGCGCACCGGGTCGTGGGTATTAATTTAGACTATGACTGAAAGTTGAGCAAACTGAGATTGAATTATGAATTGACTTACAAAATTGTATCCTGCTCCTTTTAAAAGTGCAGTCCGGTTTCAGTCTAATCTCAATTCAGTTTCATTTCAATCTCAATTCAGTTTCATTTCAATCTCAATTATGACATTTATTTAAGGACAATTTTATTACCTGTGTCAATTCAGAATGTTGGCAGAATACTGTTACAGCTTCACTCGACTTTCGATGACGTTTGACGTTGATTATTAGTTCAGGAGAATACCATTGCACATTTGTGGCATTTATGACATTGAAACTACATTGGCCTAGATTTAAACATTTTTAATTACGGGGTTTGGCTTCTCCATGTCATAATTATGTACTTTCTTAGACAAATTTATCGTCTGTACTGGCCATAAGCAAATAACTTGAATTACGTGAACAATGACAACGCGCAAATATACTCCTCACTAGAATGTTCGAGAAATGCATATAGAATTGACTTCATGCAATGACCCCTGCGTGTCTTCGCTCATTGAGTGCAGTTAACTGGCTTTGATAGTTAAGTGACGGACTAGGCTGAGACCCGAGCTAACGAGCGGTCATTGGAAGATATGGAACCTAAATAAAGTCTATACATGGTGTAAATGACAACGTACCGAAAGCTTTGGACAGAGGTTACTCTTAGGCCTATGATAAAAATAGAAAAGCCATTTACTACAGAAATAATATGTTACAGTTTTGTCATTTTTGAGCACGCAATGTATATTAAACAACGCGATCAAAACGCTACTTGATTATTGTATTACGATATGGATATTGTTATTCTACTGCGAGCGAAGACCTCATCCGTAAACTGTATCGATACAACAGCCGTTTAGCTTTTATTTACATTGCAGTTTTATGTGAAAATAGTTTTTTATAGAAAATAGCGATATGGTAGACGGAAACAATAATTTTATAATGAAATCAGTAAGATAAACAGAAAAATGTATCTCGAAATTCATAGACTGACTTCTAACGCTTAGGGTTTTAGAATCATGTACTGAATCCATGTTATCAGTTTTCTTTACGATGTCACTTACCCACGTTATATTGGTGGTAGTACTGCCTTAGGTCACCTGGCAGAATAAAACAAGATCTCTTTTTCCTGTGATGATTGACATACATGACATTTTGTAATATTTGTTATATTTGCAAACAGTAAAAGCGGAAATTTCATTGAAAAATGCTTATTTAGAACAAACTTGAGACGAGAGGACGGGGAAGTCCTAGCTTAGACGATACTTTGTACTATGTACAAGTGAATCGGCAAATGGTAGTTTAGTCGTATCAAGAGGTCAAAAATAAAGGCAGAGTATAGGTCAGTGGCGTATGCTCCACTGACAAGTACTTAGTTCTTAAATACTGAAGAAGTCCACCCTTCGAATGTTACCTCATAACAACTTTATATATCGCCCACACCCATAGAAAGATAAGATAATATAGTCTTGCCTTTTTAGCCTATTACTCCAAAAGAAAGATAAATATTACAGCAAATTATAGAGATTACAATCTGCCAAAGATAAATCTTTGATCTGCCATATGTCACATTCGAGTCATGATCTCACTACTGACCTAAATTCTATGATTATAGTGTACTCATTTATTTGTTAGCTTGTATATTCCTTACCAATAACTTCAAAGACATTTATTTTGTTTTCTATTTGAGTTATATATGTTAGGTTCAAAGACTAAAAACGCTCAAATAGCAAAGAAATCAACCACATTGCGTTGTGGTCTTACAGTCATTAAGACATTATTTTTAAACTATCTTTTTGGCACTGCACCTTAACCAACTATGACAGTGTTTGGTTCATAAATATCTTGTAAGATTTGGATTAATTTGACTAAATGCATATGAAAGCATATACGTAACCTACAACAAAAAACTTTTTTTTATTTTTTTGTCTGTCTGTTTGTTCCCACTAATCTCCGAAACAGCTGAACCGATTATTACGAGACTTTCACTGGCACATAGCTGATATTATAAGGAATAACTTAGGCTACCTTTATTTTAGAAAAATAATTAGGATTCCGCGCAAGAAAATTAAAACCCATGAAATCCAATATATATATACTTAATCTATGTCAAGTGCCTATGCCTTTTAATTTAAACGGCTGGCGAAACCGCGGGTCCCTGCTAGTTGGAAAATAAATAGTTTGTGTTTTATTCAAAATAATGTTAGGATAGACGAAACCAACTATTTTATACTAAAATCAATTAAATAAACCGGAAACAATAAACAGACAATTTACGAAAAGACCGACTCAAAGTTCTAACACAAGGGCTTCAGAACCATGTACCAGTCTACTAATCCATAGTATCAGTTTTCATTACGATGTCATTTACACCCGTTATATATATATCCGCCTTTGAAGGTTACTTATCTGTTATTTTAACTTTGACCGTCACAGAAACAAATTGTTATTGTGAAAAACGTGAGCAGTCGCGAGACGCTTGACAGATAAAAAATAAAATTTTATGATTGATATAAGCCTCAGACGTCCGGTGATAAACAAAGCTAAACATTGTTCAAGCCTCGATGTAGGTTTAAAATCAGTAGAGTAAACCTACTTATCCTCATCCTTGCGTACCTACTTAAACGAAAGCAACACCAGTTACGCTTTTCTTTCGTAAGATGGCCACACTTCCCATAATATATAATATCATTGTGGCCGCAATATTGAAGGAGGCATTTTTTATTTTATTCATCTAACAAATCAATCATAAAAATCATACAGGTTGCACAATCACACAATGCACTGACTGAATCACGAGCAGACTTAGCCTGCCATAGGTCTTTTCGTACCGATTTATTACCTATTTTTAATGTTTAATAAATTATCATCTCAAAATCGTCAAAATTGCTGAAGTTTAAAAAAAAGTTTGAATGTAGTGTATAGTGTAGTGCTTTATTTAACGATGTCGGTTTTCTTGGTTTCGATTCATTTTTATCAATAACGGTTCTGTAGGTTTTACCAACTGTTTACCTTATTAATATTACCCTTAATAGTAGAACCCAAATTCTTACATAAACATTGGAATTCCCGATGATTACATAAGTAGCGATTTATGTGGTAACTGCTACGCAACTGGTAATATTTGATGAAGTTGTCAAACTGAAAGGTGACAATTGACATCCGGATATATGTAAGTTCGTACTAGAATAAACTAGATTTCCTTGAGTCGTCGATTCTTTTCCCTCTGTTTTATATTGTTAGGGTGGTACGCCACTCATCCAATAAATAACTGTCCAATTTCTTTGACGTCTGCTTTATGTCACTCATCCTATATATTTGGTCAGGATGTTATATTTGACAAGTGCCATATTCAATTCTAAACTCATTATTTGTTTTATTTTTTGTCATTTGGCGTTATTATCTACGAAATTTCATGTAATGTAAAATATTGAACGAAAAATGGAATGTTCCCGAAGCAAGGGCGGATCCAGGGGCCCTTGTCCTGAAGAAACTTAACTGTCACCTATGAATTCAAATCTAGTTACTAATAGTTCTTTGTACATATGATATTTATGTCTGTAAACCGAAACCACGACGCAGAAGAAACCCAAGAGTGGGGCAAAGTTCATCAGCCAAGAGACGTCCACTGCTGGATATAGGCCTCTCCCAAAGATCGCCACAACTACTGGTACTGCACTACTCGTATCCAGCGGATTCCCGCAACCCGCACAGTGGCCGTCGTGGGGCAAAAAAAAAGTATTTTGAATGATGCTTGTAAATACTTAGGTATCATAGGTATATGGTTCCGTTATTCTTCATTGTAACATCAGAACAACAGAAAAATTTAAATAATTTAAGTCGTCAATTTTAATCAACTCGCGTCAACAATCAATTTATTTTCAATTCAAATTATTTTAGACAGTCGCAGTAATTTTAGTAATTTATTCAGTATGCATTGTTTCTTTATTTTTAATGCAGCTTGCTTGCTAAATAAGGTTTAATTGAAAATTTATTATGACAAGAAACGATATTTACTGTGCGCTCAGAAATGCGAACGAGTAATTATACGGCAATATTCCTTAACAATAGTTCATTGTAGTGATCTATTGGAAACCCATGTTTAGTAGTAGACGTCTTAGAACCGATAACAGGGAAATTCAGAATGGCTCGGTTCGCAGCTGGTAGATATTTTCAGCTTCCTGATGCATGCGCCATGCCCTTGAAAGGGCGCACGCTGTCGGGGCTGGTTACGCGAATAATACATGTAGAACTAAAATAAACCAACTGATTTATTCGCGTTATTAATTAGGTACATCTCATTTGAACATCTGTGCAGCAAATCCATATGAGCACATGCTTTCATGCGGCGGTCACACTACAAGTTTTTAGATGACCTGTTAATAATTTAGAAGAAGACTCCTATCTAAGCACCGTTGTATGAACACATAACTGTGTTCGATCTCAGCATGGCATATTTGTATACCTACATCTACTATAGATTGAATTAAGAATTTCCTGGGCACATAATAGAATAGAACTTTGGCAATAAAAATGCAAATATATTGTACATAAAACTAATAACGGCTGGGATGACTTATGTTTGCGTGCTGCTAATGCTCACGGCAACATCACAGGGAACCGTTTCGACTCTAGGTAAATTCCTATTGTATTTATTTGCCGTGTAAAATCGTTGCCTTGAGCAGTCGTGCTACAGTTGAGGAATATTTCAACACCTATTTGCGATGACTTTTGGATTATAATAAATATATTCTAATACTGAAAGGCCTCTGGAATATATGTCTCGTTCAGACGATCAGCTTTTATACCTTTTTAAATGCCCGACTCACACTAACACCCAGGCGCGGAAGGATTATCTATAGATCATACAATTATTTGTACTCTACAATAATTGTGTGGGCATCGAACCCGCGACACGTAGTGCAGAAAGCCAATTGACTAATCACCAAACGTGCTGTCACACGAACTTTAACGACTAAATGGTTACTCAATTTATCTGTTAGCTATAGAAAACCTTGTCATGAAATAAAATAGAGCCTAAGCATATTGAAACAATATTTAAAATTTGATAAGCATGTCAACAAAAACCGATAATTACGGCAATTCCTACCAATATCTTCATAATATCAGCTGTCCACTGTAACTGCTGGGCAAAGACTTCTTCTCATACAGAGAAGGAGCGAGCATTGATCACCACGCGGTCACGGGCTCATGGGGATTTCAGACCATTATACATCCAGATTTTTCCTATACGTCCTATTACATAAATAAGGAGTGCCGGGATGTATAAGAAATTTTGAGGAGCAATTTTCAATTGTTCATCGTAATAGCGATTCGTCATCCTTTTCACTTGTTTTCATATCCCTCCCTTTTATATAATCGGTTCGGATATGTTCACCATTCATCTTAGATTTCCTATGATATTCCGAAAAGCCACATCAGTACATGCCAGGATTTGAACGCGCTAGTAAACTACCGGGCCGGTTATGTTATATTATAGGACATGGTTCATCCATATCATAAATTATAGCTTTTAAATCGATATTACCTAAACGATTGTGACATTTACGCAAAGCAACAAAGCAATTTTATTTCAAACGAATGACAAGTTATCAAAAACCGGTTATAACCGCTAAATAGCTATCGACATCACTAGCGGTATAAAAATAGCTCGTCCAATTCAGTCCTCCGGTGCGTCTAATTTAATGCTAGCCTTATTAGACATAATTAGTATGCTGACCATTCAATAGCGGACAATTGCCTCCCTTGATGTCCCTTGATCTGCGTGACGACGTTTGCATGGCAATTGACGTATACTAATAATACGTGACTTGTTATTCAGAGACCAAGAGTGTTGTTATTAAGTTCTTGTTTGGTTGTCAGATGTTTATTTCTTTATTTAGGTTAGCCTACAATTGTTTACATAATACATTTACATAAATTAATTTATAGTACATTCATAAGTGCAACAATTACTTACAGGCTGACACCACATGCGCCATTTATGGTTATAACATATGATGGTATTAAAGATTTACCATTATTTTGAATTCTATAATAAAACAAATTTTTCAAACAAAATTTGGAAATGTAGACAAGCATGCACGCAGTTGTTTATTAAAAAAATATTAAACTACTTCTTAGTTTTCCCGTATCATAGGTGATATTTCTATGATAGGTATAAATCTTGTAACAATGAAATTTCACTGTGAGATAGCTTGGCGCTATTAATAGTATAAAAGAGTTAGGTACGAGTTTTATTGTTGTACTACTATCGGTTATGCCGTGTGGTGCCGGCTCAGAATACCACCACCCCATCTCCTCTCGTGGGTGCCGTAAAAGTCGACAAAGGGATTAGCCGGAGGATGGGCAGCAGCGTCTCTCGAGTACATTAACAACTAAATTGCGATCGCCAACCCGCCTGCCAAGCGTGGCGATTATGGCAAAACCTCCTAATGAGCATACAACACATCCATATCGGTCATGGTGGGTGATCTTTGGGGGAGGCCTGTGTCCAGCAGTAGACTTCATTTGCAAGAAGCCGGCTCCATCCATCCCAGTGTATTCGCCGCTAAGCAGTAGCGTTTAAACTTTAGACATTATTGTGCTCCAGTTAGAAGGGCAGTGGCTAGTAAAATTACTGGGCATAAGAGACTACCGTCACGTCTTAAGGCGACGAGCGCAGTAAAATACTAGGAGTAGTCCTGGGTAGCATTACAATTGTAATGGGCAGGCATGACTCTTACCATCAGGCGAATGACTTGCTCGCCTCGTCACCAATTAGTATTAAAAAAATCTCCAACGTCATATTCCGCCACCAAATGATACACACTCACCAGATGGAAGCCATTTATCCCTCACTATTACAGTACCGGAACCTTCCTAATCGTAAATAGTTTTAAGGTATCATTACTAAAACTAGACTGTTTATGAATGTAACATGTCTAGGTAGTTTTTCTCATCCTAAACAATGTCTTGTTTTTTACTTTTATATAGGAATACAAATTACAGGATTCAACGATTTTTATATAACTTTCACCTAGCACTTTCTTCTTAACTTGGATTTAAACGTTGATCTAAAACTTTGCTGACTCATGCAGCCGTATATGTTAGGTTCAAATATGTAATATTCCCACGCCTTATAACAGGACACATAATTTCAATTCAGACCGCCTAACAAAAGCTCTATCAAAAAGTAATTTATCACAGCATCACATAATATGATTCAATATTACACAACTTCTTTGACCTGGCACGCATCGTCCATTCATCCTGCATTAAGACGGCGCGGCGTTCGAATCAGTTACCGACCCCGTTACTTTAAATTGTACCCGGCTATATATAGAACGGATTCGACGGTTCTATGTATACTAACGAGACATAAAAACTTGTACAAACTGGATTCAAAGGATGTAACGATATTGTAAGCAGACTGCTGTGATCTGTCACTTTTGTCGTAACCTTTGGCTTTAGCGGTGTATTCGTAAACAATAAAATATTTTGAAGAAACTGAGTGTTAAGTTAGTTCTAGGGTAGGATTCTATGGCCGCCATCAGTGCGGCCGTTCTATTCTCTAATCTAACGGCCGAATGAAGTCCACTGCTGGACACAGGCCTCCCCCAAACATCACCACAACGACCGATATGGATGTGATGTGGGCACATTGGGGGGTTTTGCCATAATCGCCACGCTTGGCAGGCGGGTTGGCGATCGCAGTTGAGTTGTTAATGTACTCGAAGGACGCTGCTGCCCATACTCCGGCCAATCCCTTAGTCGACTTTTACGACACCCACGGGAGGAGATGGGGTGGTGGCATTCTGAGCCGGCACCACACGATTTTTATATTTTCTTTTCTTTTATATTCTCTAGATATATACAAATTATTACATTATCATAAAGTCATCGTGAGTACGGATATTATTGGTTTGATCCTGATAAATCTTGAATTGCTAGTAGTTTGCGTAAAACCATATAATTCTTCAGTTTTTCACAAAATAGGTATCAACAGCAAAACATTTCCTGTCCATTAAGTTTATTGCTGCCTATCCGTACCTCTCAAGAAATGCCACATAAAGAATATGTGCATAAGTTTTTGCTCGTGTATAATCTGTATTCTTGTCCTTTTCTAATTCTCTCATTGGTGTGCGCTTAGCTGTTGTAACCTATTTAGAATACAGGGTCTGTTCAGGTCGTTGACTTTTATGGTTTGCTGCTTACGCAATATCAGTGTTCTACTTACGTGGAGCACCTATTTTAATTGCTGATAACGTTTATTATGTGGTTTGAACGTCTTTATCATGAAAAGTTTTTAGTATTAATTCATCTATAAAAATTAACTAGATTCGTGAAGCCTCGTTACATTAATGAAATGTTTATACTTAACAAACGTTAAAAAGCAGACATTTACGTCGATAACATTGTAAAGTCACGTGCTACATACATTCAACAACAAAAAACACATTCTCAATTTACCGGCTTCGAAAGCAACTATAACTGAAAATTTCAGGCAGAAATTTAGTCGGTGTCCAATTTACAAATAAGACGATGCAATTTGCAGTTTGTATGCACTGTTAATTAACATGTAGCAGACGTATTCTGCCCAGGGGAAGGCGGAGGGAGGGGTATGCTGGCTTTACCCACGGTGTTCCTTCACCCATTCATCGCACCCCCACTAGGTGATGTCCGTTACTCATTCTGGCGGACCCCGCTCCGGGCCCGAGTTGCCGCCGCCGAACAGTCTATCGTCTGCAACGTCATACCGCACTTGCAGTTGTTTCAGAATGCTGCGATAAATAATTATTACGATTTTAGATAATAACTGTCAAAAAATCGATCGTATTCTCACGCGATATTGATTGATATCGAGGAACGAGGAACGTGACATATGTCGAGAACAATATCTTCAACTTTTATAACAGTTTACTGCTACTTTATAAAAAAAGACGGTTTTGCACGTCAGTACTTTTTTGGGCAAGCTCCAGGAGGCCGATGATCACTGAGCCAGCCTTTGCACCAGTGTCACCCGGGTAATAAGGAGCCCAAATTTTTCACCTAACGACGGCTCCCCATTTAAATGTACATAATACCTTGTATTCGTGTCAATGCGCTATGCAATAATAAAACCTGTTGACACTTGGCTAATACTTCTTGGGATCACGCCAAATGATGGCCGATTGTTGAGAAAGGTTCAAAGTCGTTTGTTATTCTTCGATCATAATATTACTTGGGATTAATGCAGTAACGACCTGTTTTCCTGACGGGAAACACTTCAGGTATGGTATGGTATGGTTGCTTATGTTCTTTATCCTGCCGTTTACCCCAATTGTTGCAAAGTCCCACTTATTAAAGGTTTGGATTTACATTAATGTGCAAAATGAGTGTATTCTTTTAACAAAGGAACATGGTTTGCTGACCGTATTTTTGAAATAAGCACAATAAAGAGTATTGTATGTTTATCTCACTTACGAAAAAAGGGCTTTTGTGTCGGTGAAAGCAATACTAAGTAGCTGAACAAAACATTACAATATTATTATTACCCGTGTACGATTCAGTGATCAGTCTTACGTTTTCCCTGATATTCACACCGTAATCCTAAACACGTATACAATTAGTTTTTGCCGCAAAGTCGTATGAAGGTGGCAAGAACCAGCTTAAACCAAACCAGCAGTGGTTTTAGCTAGCACCCCTAGTTAATTTATTCTTGACACGACCGAGTGACGTTGTTGGCCTGTAGCTAGCAATTAAATTTTGTTATTAGATTATACGTTATATTTAGAATTTTTACTTCAACAGTTATTTTTTTGTAATAGCTGATAAAATATTATACAAAAATAATAAAAACTGTCTTTAGTCAACTACAATAATTGGTTCGTTTGTTTTAGTTATTGTCGACTATTTATTTTATTGTGGTCATCTGAATTATTGTAAAAATGTATTGATTCGATAAATTACAAAATCAACACGGACAATATTTCTCACAACATCACAGCATTAGATAGTTATTCTAGAATTAAAGCAATTATATAATACATAAAAATCTTGCTCGAACATCCATAAAAACAAACACAGCACTAATAATAATGTAAAACTATGTATCTGTGCTAACCGGCGGATCATAAGTGTGACGGAAGAAATCGCTAAGCTGCCAGTTACAACGTTGTCTTAGGTCCGGTACAGTTTATTCTATTATCTCTACATAGTGCTGTACGATTCTTATGGTATGTCAGATTTATTTTATGATCTTTGGAATGTAAAGCATCCTAATCCTAGAAGCTACCACTGTGCTATGCTATGTGTACGAAATTGAATCAGAGTGTAAATACTTAAGTAGTATTATACAAATATTCAAACATACTATTTTAAATATCAGATTAGTGCATTTATTGACATTAATAATTATATATAATACGTCTGCCACAGAATTTCACTATAAACGTTGAAAGGCAGACGCCGTTTTTTCAGGTTTTAGTAGTATATTATCCATTTAGCACCCATTACAATAGACCTAATAATTGTAGTTTCCATCTTATACAATAGTTTTACACCTCCGGGGACAATCCGAGACTGCATTTCATAGTGTAGCCATGGAGAGTTCCCGGTTAGTGTCCCATTACATTTTAGATTAAAATTCTCTAAAGGGCCTCTGCGTGTTGGACCCATGTCCCCGCGTAAGCCTATCAAAAGACCGGGTTCCCCCGTACAGGGGATATAAACCCGTGTAATAGAGAGATAACATATAATATTATCTTTTTTTTTTATATCTCGACGTTGATCCTGGGTATAACATGTCACCTGAAATCTCTGTATACCAACTGGTCGTTAATGGTTGTATTAGGCTAGGTCCCATATTATTAAGCACGAGCCTCTTGCTGTTTATCGACCACAACGCTGGTGGAATTAATATTTTGCTTCACGATGCCAAACTAGAGATTACTAGGCCAACGAACGAAAGATGATAAATCTCAACAACAAAAGTGTTTTTGTTTTTTCATTTAGCTGTCGGTGCAGTAATGCTTCGGGAAGTATGTGTCGCATAGGCCAGAAGTAGATGCTCGATGGTCACCATTGCGGAGACTACCCGGAGGACACGGCACAGCACAAGTTGGAGTGCCGATTGGTGATACTACAACTGTGAAAGTGGCGACCTCTGGTTTCGCGCCCTGGTTCGGACCAAGGTTCATGCGAGAATGCGTGTGTAGCCGTCGCTTAATTTTGTGAGGAGATGATGTACCCAAAGAAGGCGGTAGAAAAAGTAAGAGGAAGAGCGGTGACCAACTCTCTCCTGTCCAGCAGCAGATGCACTGCATGTTGGTGGATACTTGTCGATCTCCGGCTTCCATTAGTTACAGTCTGCGGGCTCTGGACTTGAGACAGTTCGTCGCCCGATCAGAGACAGGCTCTAGACAATGGCGCAGCGTTCCACACGCGCCTCTAGGATTATTGTAGTGCTGGCCAGGCTTCACAAGACGACGAGGGCCACAAGAAATAATGGTGGGCCGAGAACTGTCTAGAGTGCAGTTAATGCTTGAGTGAACCCAGCGCCTCCGGCGTTAAGTTGGTCAAAGAAACACCGTGGTGGTCTTAGCCTGCAAGATTCCAAGGCGGAAGGTGACCATGAGGATTTCCTCTTGACAAAAAAGCTTATTACAGACCAGTTGTTTGGGCTATGAATGGAATTAAATCTTTTTTGAGAGCCACACACACTCGCATCCTATAATCGTCCATTGCTGAACATAAGGTCGATGATCATTACAATTATCTTTCATATAGGATATTGCCATAATCACCAGGCTTCAGAGAGGGATTAGTGATCGCAGTGTCTTTATAAGAAATCGGGAGGATGCTGGTACCCATCTTCTTGATATCGACCCTTAGCCACCTTTTACGACACCCATGGGTCGAGAGGGGTTGTTTATCTGGACTAGTTTGTCTGGAATCGCACGGAATATTTTACTAGAGCGGTTCAATAGTGAGTCTAATTAATTTGTAGAATAAATTTATCACATAGACTTCTTAAAAAGATACAGGAAAGATCAAGTTGTAACTGTATAATAAATATACTCTGTTTTCTTCTTCATCATAAAAATATAATCTAATAACCTGTTTAGGTATTGGCACCAAAGTCTAAATTGGGGAAGGGTTTAGCAGGCGAACAATTTTATTGTTTTCTAATTTCGTGTTGTCGTCTTTTAAGAGTCATAGGACGAATTATCGTTGTAGTATTAGTTCTTATATCAATAATACTGATAGAATTATATTTATACGATCCACTACGGTCGATTTTTTTCAATTATACTATTTTAATTCATATGTCAACAATTTAAATTTAAAAATGTTTACCGATCTATCTAGCTCACTTATATTATATGGCAATTACGCAGGTGCACGTCTAAATCACACGGCTATGTTTAACTGGTAAACAATCCTCTTAGGCGTTTTGCTATTTTAGTACCCTTAATTATTGTTTCTCTATAGTACACTTTATTATTGTTATTCTTATAATAAAACTTGAGAACACAGTCATGAATCGATATAGTTAAGTACGCGATAGCGGTTATAAACATGTATTCCCCCTTGGAAACAAGTGATAAAGTCTAGTTATTGTATAAACCGGATTGCATTAGTTTGCAATGAATTGACACACAA
Source organism: Diloba caeruleocephala (assembly GCA_947459985.1). Classification (NCBI taxonomy): domain Eukaryota; kingdom Metazoa; phylum Arthropoda; class Insecta; order Lepidoptera; family Noctuidae; genus Diloba; species Diloba caeruleocephala. The sequence continues at coordinate 10,055,707 of OX381631.1, read as the reverse complement.
TTGGCCGAAACCGAATAAGGCGATTATTATATCTGGTTTGTTGCCGATTCGTCTAACTATTAAATTCATAGCACTATAGAACGTATGCTGTTAAAAATATCCTACTGTAGATATACTTTGACTATAATTTACACCAAATCTTACCCCATAAGTTGATAAACTAGGTATAAATCATGTTAAACATAAAAAAGTATAATTTATAGTAAATTTATTAATAGAATATTTTTGACAACAACAAACCTATTTGTCCTCCAATAAGTTCACCTAAATTACTATTATTTTAAATGATATAACGATAAGAATAAAATTATCATCATGACTCAATCGGTCATCTCTGTCATGGTCATATAAAAAGTTGTTAAGTAAATAATGCGCTTGTTACAGCTATTTGTATCCAAAATAAAAAACCGAATCGATACGATATAAACATGCGTTTCGCAACACTAGCGTACGGCGGGCTCACAATGCACCGAACCAAGCCAGCCGCAGCCTCTGCAAACCGATTCCAACCGGTTTTGATCCAAACGAGGTGCGCGCCGCACTCGACAACCAATCAGCGGCCATTACGCCCAGTCGCTCGCGCTCCGCCGTCTGTCATGTACTCCTTTGTTTCTTTTCAACACAATTGTTTTTCCCTGATAAATCTTTAAATATTCACTGCTCAATATCAAACCGGTGTTATCCTGTGTGTGTAACGTATTGCTGAGTAGCTTACTTCATTTATCGTCATTCGCGTATCGTTTTCTGCGGGCATTTGATTGACTAAATATGTTGGACAAGTAAAAAGGTGCTGCGAACAGTAAAAGAACCTTGCAGCCTAGTGTTCTGGTGTATATAGTGATATTAATCGTGACAAATGGTTGTTGAAGCGAGTTGCAGGCCAGCTATGGTGGTTACGCGCAGGCGGGCGTATCGTGTTGGATCTGGTGCTTTTATCTTCTTCAACCTAACCAGGCAGGACTATAGCTGACGAGTAATATGCTCGTGCTCGAGCAGAGACTGAGTGCGCGGCACCTAGGGCGTGGAGTTGTGCTCAGTGCTCGCCTTGTGCACGGCGTGGAGGCGCAAGGGTGGCGTATGAAGTTTTCCCTCTTGAAGGCCGAGGTTGAGATAGAGGCGGACCCGGCAACGTATAGGGAACTCGCAAGGAGGCTGAATGCCGCTAATGTTCACGTCAGACCTGCTCGCCGTCCGCGATTGGTGTAAATATACTTTTGGTTTTGTTTTTTTAATTTTGAAAGTAGTCAACCATACTATATGACTTGTTTGCGTCTCATATCCAAAACAATTACATATGCTATACTGTTATATTTTCCCCTTATTTTTCTTTATTTCTAAAAAGGAGTCTTCAGTTATGTCTAAGAATAATTTCTGTCAGGTTTATTGTGACATGCCAGTAATACTGCATTAGTTTAGGTACAGATTTGTGCAAATCTTATACAAAATCAGTTCCTTTGTCAGTCCAAGAACACTACTGCTTCTCGAACATACTGCAAACACAAATCTATTTGAATGGTGATTATGGTAATGTGTTGGTAACATAGTAAATAGGCTTTTACAGCTCAATATTTATGGGCTTCTGCCATGTGAAAGGGTGTGTATAAAAAGCAAAAAATGTAAGGTATTCATGTTTGTTATTCTTTTAATTTTTGTTAGGGTGGCTCATTGAAATTAATGCATTGATGATGATTAAAAGAATTTTATTATTATTTTGTGAGTTGAGTAGATATTATTGGTTTTATTATAGTAATAATATATAATACTCGAAAATTCGAAAATAATGTAAATTGTATCAAGAACCTATTTCAAATAAAAAACACATGTTAGTTTTTGCGAGCACAGCAACTCTAAGCAATATGGAGCCAATTGTTTTAGTTGAAAAACATGCTAGGCTTCTTCCCTTTGGTGGTGCAGAGAATGCATGGGTGAATCCCGCACCCTTGCCAATAGTTTTAGCAAGTCTAACACATCCCTCTGCCTGGCCTTGTGGAGAAAGTCCATGAGGGATTACCGAGGTTAATTTACATCTATTTTCTTTATAATATAAATACATTTGAGACACTCACAACAAGCCATTCCATTTCATATGTTACATGTCACAGTTTAAATTTTTATTCTGACATGGTCACTGACTCTATTATTAGAACAGGAAACGGAATGTTTACCATTTTTTAAATTTATTTTGAGTTCCCGATATACTGAAATGTGAAAGTCGCAAGACATTTTATATGTGGTAAATATTTTTTTACTGTTCATCACACATCACCTCAACTCAAAAACATCCACTGCTGGATAGAAGTCTCCAAAAGATTGCCACAACAGGTATGCATTTGTATTGTATGCTCATTGGGGCAGTTTTCCTTAATCGGGTCCTTGGGGTGAGGGTGTTCTTAGCTGGCACCACAAGGCAAGTAATTTATTGTTTACCATCAGATTAATACCGTTTGAACGGGCTAAGCAATTATCATTTTGATCGAAGGGGGGAGGGAAGTAGCGGGGGAGACGGTGGTGCGCTCGTGACTACGTGCCACAGTGTGCGCAGCACAGCTCTCTATTAAAGTCCCCCTGAAAAGTGTCTGGGGTCGGCCTTTTAACAGTCGCTCCGCTAGAAGAGGTGACCGCCTTACTGTCGTATCTGTAAAGCAGTCGGGTTGACCGCTTTCCGGGGGGATTGTAATCCCCTGAAACGACCTGTTCGTGGGTCGCTTTGTGTGGGCACGCAGTTTCCCCAATCTACGCACCCGCTAACTCATAGCGATGGCAGGGGGTACGGGACTAATCCTAGTGGCGGAAATTAGCCGTAATCGTTCCTCAAGTTGATAACCTAATTCCCAATTCCAACCACATAGGCACAACAGCAACAAAATGCATCCTACATTATTTACACTGTCAGTTATCACCAGATAACAGTAGGATTACATTTATCTATGTTTACTTCCTGAAATGTATTTGTTTTCCATTATCTGTACTTATCTTATGTCAGTGCACAGTGCCCCAAAAATTCCACAAGGATGTTTGATATTTAATAATCAACGGTCACTATTACACAACATTGCTCACATCCGTGTCAGCTATGTTCGTAGAGTATGAAAATTGGAGTGCAGTGGTCTCTTTCTATGAGAGCGTCATGCTCCAAAAAGAGACCACAGAGTGAAATCGGGCAAGGGCCGATCCCGCGTAAAGGACGGGACTCCGCCGGGGTAACAACCGCCGCATCGCGGTTCCAACACGCCTCAGCCACCTACCAACATATAGCAAGGGGTCTCGGTGGTCGCCTGCGCGCAGGTTGGGAAACCCGGCTTCCTCATACCCAGAGACCCCCGGGATGACGGTGGCGCGCACGTCGTCACATGCTGCCGTGTGCGCAGCATAGCGCACCGTCTTCCCAGGGGTCAAACACCAAGCGTATAAAAAAACAGCCCATGCCATCTCAAACAAAATGATATAGAGCGATCTCGCCCGCGAGTAATTATTTCGAACCCATACGAAAATTTGATAACGTATTGAAAACTTATCCTACGTAAGTCTACGGCATAATCTACCGCTGCCAAATTTCATTAGAACCTATTCTGTCATTCTGCCATGTTATCTCAGTGAGCTCTAATATACAAAGTTCATTAATCATAACAAAGATTGCAGGCAGGACAACTTGGAGGTTAGGCGAAACTTCGCTTTAGTTAAATATAATGTTTCTTGTATTCTATGGTAAGCTAAATAACCCACAAATATTAGAGTTGGGGCTACTCGTTCATATAACCAAGCTGAAGCAGGGCCCAAGGGGGAGGCTGTTTGAGCTCCCGGTAGCCGGCACAGACATTTTTAAATTTGCACCCGTCGTTCGAGCACTGTCGAGCAGCACGAATACTTAACACCATCTCGCTACGGCTTGATATTTTTACTTGCTCATTGGCGGAATTCGAGAGGGGACGCTTAATTATTTGTCTTTTGTGTAACTACATTGTTGGATTGTGTTGAAAATTAATAGAGTTATAGCAATTCATCATTTCGGCCAAATGAAGTCCACTGCTGGACACAGGCCTCCCCCAAAGAGCACCATAACCACCGATATGGATGTGTTGTGGGCTCATTGGGGGGTTTTGCCATAATCGCCACGCTTGGCAGGCGGGTTGGCGATCGCAGTTGAGTTGTTAATGTACTCGAAGGACGCTGCTGCCCATCCTCCGGCTAATCCCTTAGTCGACTTTTACGACACCCATGGGAGGAGATGGGGTGGTGGCATTCTGAGCCGGCACCACACGGCAAATATATATTATAGCAATTGTAATTTGTGAAATAAACAAATAAAAATGAAACTTTGTTGCAAGAAGCGCTAAAACGACTACATTCTGAACTTAGAATGTGTTAAATGTCAAAGAAACGTGTAATGTTCTCGCCTGTACAGAGCTATTTATTTATGTATTGTCTTGTTAATTCATTCCCTGGTTCCCGGCAAAGAATAGGTAGCCCTCTCCAGCTATGGGTGTCGTCGTAAAAGGCAACTTACATGAAGATCAAAAGGATTCGCTGCAGCATCCTTCAGTGTGCCAATACATTCCACGATAGCCAATCCGCCCGCCAATCTGACTAATTATGGCAATATCCTGCAATAGGCAATATTAATATCCGCCGATTGTAGTGACCGTTCATCATTTCGGCCGAATGAAGTCCACTACTGGACATAGCCCTCCCCCAAAGATCACCACAACGATCGGTATGGGTGTGTTGTGTGCTCATTGGGGGGTTTTGCCATAATCGCCACGCTTGGCAGACGGGTTGGCGATCGCAGTTGAGTTGTTAATGTACTCGAAGGACGCTGCTGCCCATCCTCGGGGTAATCCCTTAGTCGACTTTTACGACACCCACGGGTGGAGATGGGGTGGTGGTTTTCTGATATTCAGCAGTGTACATTTGGACTCATGGCAGTGTTCTGAAGTGTTTTTTTTTTACCCTTGTCCCACTACGCACACAGGGATTTCTTCTGTGTCATGGGTGCGTTTACACACATACATTTCGCACACAATACACCCAGACCCGGAACAACTACATGCAGATGATACAAATATTTGTTCCGTGCGAGAATCTAACCCACGACCCGGAGCGCAGCAGTCGACTATCGGCCACTGCACCAACTGTGCCGTGTTTGTATGTGTTGTTCTCTTATATATTATTCTCTCATTCGTGCGGTGTCCGGATTAAGAATATAGCACCACTCCGTCTCCTCCCGTGGAAGTCGTAAAAGGCGACTAAAGGAGTCTAAACCAGAGGGATGGGCAGCAGCGTCCTTTCTGTGGAACGGTAACCATTCTGCGCTCACCAACCCGCCTGCCAAGCATGGTGAGTACTGGCAAATTCCCCCCAATATTATGATACAATTGTGGAAGGAAATCTATGGGGGGGAGGCCTTTGTTCAGTAGTGGACGTTGTATGGCCGGTATGATGAAGATTCTCTTATACCTACCAAAGAGATCAACTTTTTTTTTTAATTCTGCCATGTTTTTAATAAACCTTATTTTTGTTACAGTGTGGCCCCAAAGACTGTTGCAAGCCCGATATTGGTAAACAAACCAGTTTTACCCCATAACGGTAAGTTTACACGTTGATAAGTTTCTTGATGTCATCATCAAACCGTCATCATTCCCGTGTAGTGTCGGCAAAAATATCACCACCCCATCTCATCTAGTAGGTGTCGTACGACTATGGGATTAGCCGGAGGATGGGCAGCAGCGTCCTACTCGACTGCGATTGCCAACCCGTCTGCCAAGCGTGGCGATTAGAGTAAAACCCGCCAGTGGGCCCCCAACACCAACAACCCGGCACGGTTGGTGCAGTGGCCGATACAGTCGGCTGCTGCGCTCCGGGTCGTGGGTTCGATTCCCGTACGGAACAAATATTTGTATGATCTGCAGGTAGTTGTTCCGGCACAGTATTGTGTGTGGAGTTCATATCTGTAAACGCATCCACGACACAGGAGAAATCCTAGTGTGGGGCAACGTTTTTTAACACAAAACGTTCGCTGTGGCAATCTTTGGAGGAGGCTTCTGTCCAACAGTGGACGTCGGCTGAAATGATGATCATCAGCCCGCGTTTAGGGCCCGAATACAACATTGCGGTGTGAGGACGCATCGTAAGTAATTGTATTCTCAAACAGCTCTTGCGGTGCGACGTAGCCGTACCGTAGAGATGTGTTATCGCTTTCACACTGCTGATCACGGGATTCTTCAAAGACCTCTACCGGTTGTAATTTTTTTTTTTTTTTAAACGTTGCCCCCACACTTGGATTTCTCCTGTGTCGTGGGTGGGTGCGTTTACAGACACAAAGACACAAATTCCACACACAATACACCCAGACCCAGAACAACTACCTGCAGATCGTACAAATATTTGTTCCGTGCGGGAATCGAACCCACAACCCAGTGCGCAGCAGCCGACTGTATCAGCCACTGCACCAACCGTGCCGTCTATAAAAAAGTTATTGCCATATTAACCACTAGCCACTACAGAATTGAAGCCACAACCTGTAGCATAAAAGCCAATCGCAAATGAAACAGTTATTAACTTGGCTACTGAGACAGATTAAAAAAAAAAAATCTTTCGTTTTCAGCTATACTCGCCTCTCCAAATCAAATGAAGCCGTCGTATTGCCAAGAGTGAGTATTTTACAAATTATCTATTAACCAGGCAAGAATCTAGATAGCATAATTTATCCATCAAGGACAAATGAGAAAGACTGATCCTCGTGGCTTACCTTCTACAACGTGTCCTTGAATAGCTTGCATGTCTTAGCGAATACCAAATTGGGTTATCATTGTAATTTAATTCCGTATTCAAGGATGTATGGGTGTTTGAGCTTAGAGAATTGCAGCCTGCTTCGTGCGTACAGATTATAGATGTGTGATCGACCGATGGAAATTCCAACTTCTTACTAAAAACAATCGAGTTATTGGATTGTTCCATTTCGATTACAATCGAAGAACTATGCGATTGTTATCGTCTACTTTGGTAGACGATGAATAAAACATCATCTTTAGTACCATACCCAGTAAGACTAACATACAAAGAATAGCGTTGGTGCGTCTTTCAAAACCGCGATGTGTTTTTGAAATAGGTTCTTAATGCAATTTTACATTATTTTAGAAGGCGCATATGCCTGTAAAATCCAGTTTGTAATATATCTAACAAGCCGGGATCCGCGGTTTCACCCGCGTTTAATTTAAAAGAAATTTAGAGTACCTCAACATAGACACTTGACATGTATATTGGATTTCAAGGGTTTTTTTTGCGTGGAACCCTAATTATTTTACTAAAATAAAAGTAGCCTAAGTTATTCCTTATAACATCAGCTATGTGCCAGTGAAAGTCCCTGGAAAATTGGTCCGGCCGTTTCGGAGTTTACCCGGAACAAACAAACAGACAGACAAAAAAATAAAAATATGTTTTTTTTTTGTTATATGTACCGTATATACTTTCATATGCATTTAGTAAAAAGCTGTTATTTTGACATTACAAACAGAGACTTATTATTTATTTGTATAGATGGTTTAGAAAATAGTCAAATTAGCAGTGCTATTTCCGCCAAAACTTTACTTGAAAAATACTTCATGAATGCAATAGGTAAATAGCGGTCTGGAAAATTGGATCTTTCACATAGCACATTTCGCTGGCGCAGTGATCCTGGACTGCAAACGACCTCCTTTAGGCACCATGTTGAAGACTGGCTCGCAGTTGTGTTATTTCGAATACTCGATCCAACGTCAGGGTGGCCAAAAAGTTTGCTGCGGACTCTACCTGCCCAATCACGTACTATATCATGTGGTTATTGAGTTTTTTAGCTTCCCGTGGGTATCGTAAAAAACAATGATAATGTCAAAGGGTAGTAAACAACATTCGCCTTTGTGGTTATAAGGATCATCAATTCGTTTGCCAACTGTGGTGATTAAGCCAATGCTGTCTTACGAACGAGCTGCTGGAGGCCCATGTCCAACAGTCATCGACTCGCCCCACTAACATGGAACAATTGGTGGGTATACAGTAATACATGACTGCTGTCCTCCTTGGGAAGTATAGGCGTGAAGGTTATATTTGTTATGGAAACAAAATACTACTTACATTAGAAAGTATTCGCCGTTCAGTCCATCTGTTTTCAAGGCCACTTAATACTAAAATAAATACAGATTTTGGCAGCCTTCGTAACCAGTGCACTGTTTATATTGTTACTAATGTGATTGTGAGGAAATTGAACAAAATATTTACTTGTTTTGTTTATAATAAGACGTTCACATCATCATGTAAATTTCCACTAGGCCAGCATTCTTAAATATTTCCACTATCACGACACTAGGTTTACGGGTCGCTGCACAGGATAGGATGCGAGGTCACGGCACGGTGCCACCACTGTGGAGACGACCAGGATACCGCACAGCACACGCTCGGAGAGTGCCCTGAGTGCCTGAGCGGCGGATCCTGGTTGATCGGATCGGGCAAGATCTCTCTTTGCCAGCAGTAGTGTCGGCTATGCTGGCAGAGGCCTGGGGGTCGCGAGCGCGCTTATTGGGAAATCTGCGTGCTCATACCGAGCGACCCCGGGAAGACAACGGTGTGCGTGTGGTCACATACCGCTGTGTGCGCAGCACAGCGCATAGTAAGGCCTGGGGGCATCTTTTACAATCCCCTCGAGAGATGCCTGGGGGGGTGGCCTCTTTACAGTCATCCCCTCCGAGATATGCCTAAAGGCGTGGCAGCAACGGATGGCTCTAGATGGAGATTATTCGAGTTCCTGGAGCATCCCTTCGGTGCCGACGATGATCACTGCGGTGGTTTTAGCCGGTAGGAGTCCGACATGCCCCTTCGCCCTTTTCCGGGGGCGAAGGAAGTACATGATGTATTTCCACCGGATCAATAAAAGAAAACAAAAAAAGGGTTACGGGTATCTGACCATATGACCATATGACCAATGTCGTTATCACTTAGAAGGATACCGCTGCCTTGCTATACACCTTATAGTCACCCTTAACGATACCCATAGGTCACGCCAAGAGTCCCGCATTATTGCCGACGAGCTCCAAGAGTCGGCGATTCTTTCCCGGGATCTACATCGTATGCATCATCATCAGTTCGAAAATATTCTCTTCAGAAAATGGACCTGCCAATGAGCACAGCGGACATTTTTAACTCACCACCCTTGGCAGGCGATCTGGTGATTGCAGTATGACTTAAAGCTCATCCTCTGTATTATCATCTCACACCCAAATTGATAATCAATCTTATCCAAAATCTTTGGATTTGTGATTAGTTTTTTTGTGTTAAATGTGATCCTAACATATTATTTATTAATAACATATCATATTCCGATAGTACGATTCATTGGCCAAAAATGACGCACCGATACGATTAGAAAATCATATGTTCCTCACTAATGACGAAGAATAACCGTAATATACACCATTCAAAAAACCAAAATATGTTTTATACTTTGGTGTTAATGTTATGCGCGTCTCTATGGTATTCAGAAATAAATACTTTTTCTTTCTTTCATTCGATGACTGATCACAATCCTGTGCGTAAAATTCGTACAGGCCAACTAGTACTGACATATATTTTAGCATCATCAGACGAGGAATTTCCTGTTTTATTTACTCCAACGGATATTTTAAAAAAAAAGATACAACCATGCTTAAGAGTGGTGTCGCGTAGGCTGCGCGGCCCGTATGATTCGTGTGAGCACAGTAGAGCAGTTACGAGGTAAGTTGACGGTGTAGTGCCATGGTCCGTCTAACAAAATGCTTTGTTTCACAGTAGCGACGTGAAAGTGACCTCTCCGCAGTGCCATTCTCCCGGTGCGATACTGCCAGACTTGCCGCAGCCCGCGGAGGATCCCGACAAGGTAAACACAATGTTCTGTTCTTTATTTTTACCAAAAGTAGGTATATTCCATGTGCAAACGCCACATGTAATTAATTTACGTGTATGTAAACTTGGATCCCGGCCGACATATTGTGTGGCCGTGTGGTGCCGGCTCAGAATACCACCACCCCATCTCCTCGCGTTGGTGTGGTAAAAGTCGACTAAGGGATTAGCCGCAGGATGGGCAGCAGCGCGCTTCGAGTACACTAACAACTCAACTGCGATCGCCAAGTGTGGCGATTATTGCAAACCCCCCAATGAGCCCACAACACACCCATATCGGTCGTTGTGGTAGCCTGTGTCTAGCAGTGGACTTTATTCGGCCGAAATGATGATATGTCATGCTATCACTATAATCAAAATCAAGTCAAATCAGTGGACTTCGATAGACTGACTTTAATCAACAAAAATCAAATCGTTCATTTCCTTTTGTTTCAGAACTCGGGGCTGTCAAAAGAAGCGTCATCATCGGAGACGCAGGCGTGGCTGGCGAGGCAGCGGTTCGGTCACCACGCCGCCACCTTCACCAACTTCTCAGGAGCTGATCTGCTCAGGTCAGTATCGGAGCCCTCTAAAATGATATCCCATTATTTTTTGGATTTTAAACGTCTAAAGAAAAAAAGGGCGGAACCCTTTGCCCCGATTAAAGTTTTGCTAACTGTACCGTGTAACATATGAAATGGAAGGGCTTCTTGTGAAGGTCTCGAATATATTTATAAATTATATAGTTTTGAAATTATTTAAGAAAATGGTCGAAAATTTTTTTGGAATCACCACCTCGTTTTTATTACCTGCGAAAACTATTAACTGTTATTTTTATTATTGTACGCAGATTGTCGCGCGATGACATTATCCAGATCTGTGGGTTGGCGGACGGTATTCGTCTTTTCAATGCTCTGCACGCCAAGTGAGTATACTGCTATAACTGTGATCGTGATAGATAGACCAGAGGAACTGTTCTAAACGCGTGAAAACTTTTATTAAATATCTACCAAATATGATTGTCGCTTACATAAACACTGCTGCTGGGCACGGACCTTTTCTCGCGATGAGAAAAATTATGTGTTAATCCACCACGCTGCTCTAGTGCGGGTTGGCGGACTACACTTTTTGTAAATGTGAGAACTTCGTTGACTCGTACCAGTAGTACACCCACGGGATGAGATGGGTTGGTGTTATTCGTAGTCGGCACCACACGGCAGACCCAGCTACCTGTAGGCCAGCTTTTTCTGTGCAGAAATCGAACTCACGACACTTAGCGCAGAAAGCAAGGGATTAGCCACGGCGCCTCTGATTGCGATGAGCGCGGTTGGTCCAATTTAAAAACACAACTTTATTATAAAACCGCACTTCATTTCGGCCGAACGAAGTCCACTGCTGGACACAGGCCTCCCCCAAAGATCACCACAATGACCGATATGAGCCCACATTGGGGGGTTTTGCCATAATCGCCACGCTTGGCAGGCGGGTTGGCGATCGCAGTTGAGTTGTTAATGTACTCGAAGGACGCTGCTGCCCATCCTCGGGCTAATACCTTAGTCGACTTTTACGACACCCACGGGAGGAGATAGGGTGGTGGTATTCTGAGCCGGCACCACACCACTCACCACGCAACAAAACCACGCCACTATTCTGGATTCAGTTCAAATCTAACCTAGGCTTTGGACCATTTTTGAATTGGATCAGTCGCACATAAACTCCCAGACTACTTCTACTTTTTGGTGGTTAATATAGCATCTAGCGCGATTAAAAGAAGTAAATTTTAGAAATTCCACACCTTCTTTTTATTTATTGGTGCCCAGTGGAAATTCTTCATGAACTTCCTTCACCCCGGGGAAGAGCGAAGGGGTATGCCGGACTCCTACCGGCTAAAACCCCTGGAGCGGTCATCTTCGGCACCTAAGGGAGGCTCCAGGTCCTCGTATGATCACACTAGAGCCAGAAATTCCACCCCTAAGGTGGTAAAGTAGGACTTGAAAGGTTGTATGAAACTCCGTGTTTTAGTGTATTTTATAAATTGTATGCCTATTAAAAGGGTGAAAGTTAGTATGGAGTATCCGTTATTTTGTAACGCGGGTGAAACCGCGGGCGACAGCTAGCTAAACGATAATTATGATGTCCTTTGTTACAGACGCATCGAGCCTCGCCTTACAGTCTACGTCTGCCCCGCTGGCAGCAACATCTACAGCGCGCTATATCTTCACGCCTGCCGAGCTCACGAACTCTTGCACAAACTAAACACGCTCGTGCACGCATCCAAGGTAACTTCACCATCATATGAACATGGAACCGTCTACCATGAATATGGAACTCTTTTAAAATACTGCAAGGGATCATCATCATCATATCAGCCGTTTATACGTCCAGTGCTGAACTAAGGCCTCCCACAAAGATTTCCACAATTGTGTCGTCATTTTGGGGGGTATTTAACAGTACTCACCACGTTAGGCAGGCGAGTTGGTGAGCGCAGTATATGTACTGTTCCACAGAAGAGACGCTGCTGCCCGTCCTTCCGGTTTAGAGTCCCTTAGTCGGCTTGTACGACATCAACGAGGAGATTGAGTAGTGCTGTATTCTTAATCCGGGCACCGCACCGATTTCCGGTCACCACACGGATTTCCGGACATCACACGGATGGATGAAGGGATGGTTGTTTGTAAAGAAATATTGCCGTAATTAGTTAGGCAAACGGGATTCGTAATTGAAGTCTGTGGTTGTCGCTCAGGAAAGTGATACTGCACATGTCCTTGATGTATCTAATTTTCTGTTAACTTATGAACATATGAATGCAATAAAGATTTGAGTTTTTTTTTTTTTTTATCTATACAAATAAATAAAATTGAAGTGTCTGTTTGTAATATCAAAATAACAGCTTTTTACTAAATGCATATAAAAGTATATACGGTACATATAACAAAAAAGCTTTTTTTGTCTGTATGTTTGTTCCCGCTAATCTTCGAAACGGCTGGACCGATTTCTACGGCACTGGCAGATAGCTGATGTTATAAGGAATAACTTACGCTACTTATATTTTAGAAAATAATTAGGGTTCCGCGCAAAATAATTAAAACTCATGAAATTCAATATATGTGTACTCTATGTCAAATGTCTATTCCGAAGTACTCTAAATTATTTATAACTAGCTGGGACACGCGGTTCCACCCGCGTTTAATTTAAAAGAAATTAAGAGTACTTCGACATAAACACTTGACATAGAATATATATATTGGATTTCAAGGGTTTTATTTTTGTTGCGCGGAGCCCTAATTATTTTTCTAAATTAAAAGTAGCCTAAGTTATTCCTTATAACATCAGCTATCTGCCAGTGAAGGTCCCGTCAAAATCGGTCCAGCCGTTTCGGAGATTACCCGGAACAAACAGACAAAAAATTTCAAAATAATGTTTTTGTTGTAGGTACCGTATATACTTTCATATGCATTTAGTAAAAAGCTGTCATTTTGGCATTACAAACAGACACTTCAATTATATTTATTTGTATAGATAATTAAATTTCTTTTAAATTAAACGGCGGGTGAAACCGCGGGTCCCAGCTAGTTTTTATACAACTTGTGACGAGGCGAGCAAGTCATTCGCCTGGTGGTACGACTCCCCTAGCAATTGTAATGCACCTATAGACCTGCGTGGCACCACACCGCGCTCTTCACCCCGAGACGCATTAGTTATTTACTCTGAACATACCCAGTAATTTCACTAGCCACCAGTTTAAACAGTACTACTTGGCGGGATAACATCTGGCACTACGGTGGCATTAAAAACAAACCATCTCCGCGGTCATCTTTGGCTACCGAATATTTAGGCAGTTTTATCAGATATTTTACCTAAAATCTACATATCACGTATATTTGGGCATTTTTCTATAATTTAAACTATACAACTAGAAAAATACAAAAAAGTACATACTTTTAATACTTATTACTACTGACCATTTGGAACATGCTTTATTGTTAACGTTTTCTAGAGCAAAAATGATAAAGTCTCGCTTAAAATGTAATAAATAAAGTAATATGTTTTAATAAATTTTACGTAGAGTTATTGAAATAGCAAATGACGGTAATTACTAGTATTTATTTAAATTTAATGTTGCACGTTTTGACACTTTTTGCTGTTTATTTCGATCCTTTATGATGCATATTTCAACCATATTCAGTAGCATATAAGCCGGGCACTACTTATAGCCAACCTAATATATCAATTTCTCCCCAGGAATGCGAAACAGTTCTCGTGTCTGGTCCAAATGGAGCTCGCGTGCGTCTTACCGACGACCTGGTGCGGCACATGCCGGACAACTCCACATATCGGCTGGAGAGGGTGGAAGATAGCAGTGCTCTGCTGCTGTGTGCTACCAGCAATAACTGAGGGGTTGGTGATGATGCGTGGGGGATGATGGGGACAACTAGTTGATGAAAGTTGCAATTTTCTCTGAAGTATTTTTTGTGAAAGATGTTCCAGACTGATTTATCTTTTCCAGGCATTGCCCAATTGATATCAAATATAATATGATGTAAGTACTAGTCTTACTCTATAATGATGGTGGATAAATAGTAATGATATATCGAAAATTGTATCGTAGATGATACATGAAATGAACTTGTAGAGAAAACACTATTATAATGTGAGCAATACAAAGGGTTGAATTCATTCAATTTTATTCAAACTCAAACTCAAACTCAAATTTTTTATTTCATATAGGCCCTAATAGGCTCTTACGAAAAGTCAAGCTAAGTGCACGGTTCGGAAAAGTCGGTCCTATGGAGAAGAGCCGGCAAGAAACTCCATGGATATACTCTTTTCAAAAAAAGTTATACTACAATTTTGTTATTACATGGTAATAAGCTAGGTATGTGCGAACAAAGTAGACTAATTAAATGTAAAATACACACAATAACAAAACAGACAATTGCCTCTAATTATGACCTACTCGTTAACCTTTTCGAGTGCCACGCTCAGGACTGAGAATGCGTTTATATACGCCGAGCATAAGTTGTGAATCTAATAAATATATAAAATCTTTTCAGTCGATTCTAAATGAATAAAATAAAATAACACAAGTTGAATGTAATAGAGATTATAATATCAACAAAGGCTACGAATAAAAATCGAGCTTGAAAAATTTGGGCAAATAAAATTGCTAGACCTTGAAAAACCTTTTCAATGTATCAGAATAAGTTGATTCCAGTGATCTATTTTCTCTTTCACGCATCTACATTTTTATAACGCCTACAAGAGAAAAAACATTGGTGAATGTGAAATCTAGACACCTTTGTAATATACAGATAATATAAATAACTATATTTAAGTCTGAGCGTATTGCATTTAGTCATTATTTTATTTATCGATCAACTCTGCCTATAAAAATGGACTCGGTATAGTTTATGAGATTATTGACAAAGTTCCTTCGAGAAAAATGTATAGTAGTTTGAACAGCGATGACAAACGCGAAATTCTGTTTATTAATTATTATAAATTGATAACGGTGAATATTATGTGACATATGCTACTAGGAAATGGCTAGCCGTCATACGCAATGCATTGCAATTAAATTATTTGTAATTGTTTTCAAATTAATTGCAATGTTTGTCTAAGGATATGACAAAATAACTTGCACAGAAAGTGTTAGCTTTCTGTTAAATGCATGAAGATATTTCTAATATAGGGGCCATGGAGTATTTCTTGTCATTAATATCATATCATCAATCATTCTCACTCAAAGCTTATATTACGAAAAATATCTTATAGTCTATATGTGTAGTTATATATAATAGGTTTACATGTGCAGTTGATCGTTGATGAATAATCAGTTGTATGTAGTTTTAATTATTTTACTATAGTAACATAATTTTAAATATAACATTATAATTATAATATAACATTAAATATTGTAATGTTGTACTAATATCGAAACTAAAATAACAAAGTATTTTTTTAAACCATGTGTTGAAAGTACAATGTTTTAATATATGATTCCTATGTATTATTTACTACATTGCTCGTAGAACTGATGGCCGTTGGGGCACAAAGATTCTACGTATGGAGACCGCGCACCGCCAAACGCAGCGTGAGACGACCTCCAACGAGGTGGACAGACGACCTGCATGGCTATTCTGCAAGAACTCCCTAGCAAACTCACTTCTAAATCTGCAGTGAAATCTTTAATATCGTCTTGCTTCTGCTACTTTTTACTTCGGATTCACTAGCAAGCTCATTTCTGAATCTGAAGTAAAATCTCTAATTTCGTATTGTTTTTACTACTTTTCGCAGCGAATTCACGAGTGAGTTCTTACAGAATACCACTGCTGGTGTAGGTCGCTGGGGGTCCTTGGATGAGAGCGGCATGTGACCGCTCGTTCTGGAAATCTAAGAGGGAGGTTTTTTGTTTTTGTGTTTGCTTTGTTCAGCAGTGGACGTCCTGTGGCTGATATGATGATGTATTATTTGTAGGCTTTTGCATTAAAGTGAAGATGATAGCCACACAATGGAACCCTGTGTTGTTTATTAATATTATTATATAGCGAATAGTGTGCGAGACCAGCAGTTTTACCACTAGGACAAGACAAACCTTTGTCGTATCTGTATCTTGTGACATATTTCCTTTTTGGTATTGTCTTCGGGCTAACAGGATGACATGTAAGGTCATGCGGCCGGCCGTCACTTGAGTTCCGTGATAGATAATTCCATTAGTTAGTGTTGAGTATGCTGGTCGCCTGCATCAACGCGGTATCGCACTGTGGATGTTGTTGGACATTTTGGCTTATTAGCAAAGTCATCACATTATACAAATAAATTAGCGCCGCCTACTTCGACCCTCAACCCCCGAACGGTTCTTCCACAGAAACGCTTGCAATTTGCGACTGTTTGAATTAGGTTGTTACACCGTTTCGAAACACCACATTTAATGTATAGCAACTTCAAAAATGGAGAAATATACATTATAGATATAATATATATAAAATTATTAATTTAGGGCTTCATGCTTATTTAAACTTTATCATTGAGCAGGATTAGCTTATTTAGCAGGGATAAGTAGCGGGAATCAAAAAAGTTAACTAGAGATCACTTGTAATTTAACTATTTTATAAACATCCAAAGTTATATAATATATAAAACATTTATTTAGAAATTACCAAATTAATATTAAGTTTCTCAAGTTAGGTCTCGTCACATTGTTTGTGTCATAAATAAGGCAGCTGTACACCATTTAATGTTTACTAGCTTTAATCTCAGTTGTTATGTAATCACAGATTATAATTGTTATTAAGATGTTTATATTAAGCGCCTCGCGGCGTAATGCATGTTATTTTAGATTAATGTATTTTAATAATTTCAAATAAGTTTCAAATTTAAATATCCTCGTATGAATAAATTGGTTTTAACAAACAAAAGGGTAGGTACGCCTTATTGCGGTGGAAATACATCATGTACTTCCTCCGCCTCGGGGAAGGGCGCAGAGGATGCCGGACTCCTAATGGGCAAAACCACCGGAGCAGTCATCTACGGTATCGAAGGGGGGCTCATAACAGTCAAATATTTTATTTCAAATAAACCAATGATGGCACTTATATGAAACGTCAGAAATTAAGTTGTACAGTTCCTATTATTTGATTCTATGGACATGAGCCGGCAAGAAACATCATGTACATCATATACTCTTTAAAAAGAAGGGATTTGTAAACTGTTGATTGGTACAAGTGATGGTAAAACATAACGGAAATAATGTAGGTGAATGTTTAATAATAAAATATTATAAAAATTGCCATGGCACTCACATTGGAGCCGCCCGGGGCCACGCACTTAGACTAGACTCTTAGGGGATGACTTTAAACTGGTTGCACACTCAGCGGAGTGGAAGCGACTGGAGAAAGGCCTACATTTCTTAGGATAAGTCATCAAATTAAACAGCAGGATCATACTTGAAACTTATTTCGAAAAAGGTGCCTTAAAAGTGCCTGAACACGACCTCTGAGGTCCGCGCTGTTGCATTACGGAGTATTATAATAATGTATAGTATAAGGTTTTATATTATGAGAAGATATTATGTTGCATGAATTAGTTTTAGTCAACTGTATGAAGTATAATTATAGCCAATAAATGTATAAAAGACGCATCACTGCCTTTCAGTTTCTGATTCCCAATATCTCACTAAAAGCTAGCAAATGCTAGATCAGAGGTGTCCAACATATGGTCCGCGGGCCACGATGTGAAAGATTCTCGGTGAACGGTATTTATAAATCTATTTCAGGCTTCAATGCTTGTACAGGTTTTTCACAACTGCTGCAACGAGTCAGTTTTTCTTTCTTTTTTTAAAGTAAATGTTATTTTATAAATTAACACACATAACTCAGATTAAATTCTGAACGCCATTTAGCTCGTGTAAACGCGTTTAGAGGGCTGTGATTATTCTTCGTTTTAATTCCCAATAACGACTGCGTATATTTTGCGGAGCTTTGTTTGTTTATGAGTTCCTGGTTGGATTATTATCTCGACGAATATTCGAACATGCCACTTCTGACTATATGTATAAACCAACTCATCATCATTTGAGGATGAAAGATGTCCACTGTTGGACAGAAGCCTCCCTAAAGATTGCCACAACGACCGGTATGGGTTTGTGTTCTGTGCTCATTGGGGGTTGTGCCATAATCACCACGCTTGGTCAGGTTGGCGATCACAGTCGAGTTAAAAATGTGCTCGAAGGACGCTGCTGCCCATCCTCCGGTTAATCTCATAATCGCCTACTATGGCACCCACGTGATGATATGGGGTGGTGGTATTCTTGCCCGGCCAGATATATATATATATATGTTTCACCCGCTTCCTACAGGAACTGTAGGTACATGTTTCAAGCAAAGAAAGTAAGTAAAGTAGCCTATTTCACTGTCCCGCCCATAAACTACGTACGCACCGCAATTATGTTTGAGATCGTGACGATATTTACATTATATGACATTAAAACTTGGTTTTGGTGAACGCGATCAAAATGTACCTGATGAAATCAGATTGACGTAAACAGAGATCGAACTCAACGTTGAACTCACTTGTACAAAACTTAGTTTTATTGAACTCGGTCCTATGTGTTGATATCAAGATGGGCAGACGCATCCTCTCATGTCCGAAAACGACATACTGCGTCACCAATCCGCCTGCGAAGCGTGTTGATTACGGCAATATGGATATGGCCGCTCATCTAAGAGATAGTTGGGAAGCTTACGGAATGATGCGATTGTGATTTACCCACAGAAATAGGAAATAAGAAGAAGTGGTACGGGGGCGTAACCGCGCCACCGCGACATGCACAATCTGGGCCATTCGAAAAAAATGGCCGTTTTATAACATCAGTTGAGATTCGATTGCGTAAGTGAAACTTTGTTAAATTGTCGTGTTGTTCGGGGATAACCTGCAAAAACCGAAGCGAAAATAATAACTTTATCAAGGAAGGAATCATATACAATATGCAGGTGAAGGAATTTTCTTGTATTTGTCTATAAAAAGAATAAATTAAAAATTATTGTTTTCTTTATTATGTTACATTTGGATTGATGGAGCAGCACGACATTATTATTGTACAAAATACAATGCTTCTTATCTACCACTTTTAACTAGCAATTGGTGAATAACAAACGCAGTGAATAGAACAGCGAATGGTACTCCCAATATACTTACGCGTTGCGTGGTACGGCTGTCGTTTGCGGTCTGTACGCTCGGTATGATTGGCTACCTACAAAGTCTTGTAATTGTGTGCATTAGTGTGCTTTTATGAAGAACGGCAGTGGGAAAATGGATTTCTAGGCTCGCATACATTTTGATCTACATGGCATATCTCCTTTCTTCCAATATCTTTGGATTACCTCACAATTAAAACATTTTATTCAAACATTATCATTATTATTAATCCTTGTTACAAAGGCATTCAATGCTTGGGCATGAGCTGACAATGCCTGGGCGAGTTGCGCTACTGAGTTCGCCATGGCTTGCTGCCCCCTAGCGTTCAACTGCTGAGATCGAGCGGTGATTATTTCCGCTTCGACCCGTTTCTCCTCGATGGCTATGAATCTATCAGCCAGGATATCCATCGGGGAGCGATGCGTTGAGGATGGAGAACGCTGCAGGTTGCGACGCTTTGTTGCCCGCTGTGGTTGCGCACTGCTGAGCAGCGGGCGTCGCCGACCTGTCAGCCGCCGCCTCACGGGACCTGACAACACAACATTAAGATATATTTTGACTGCCCCATTTTTATATTTTTTTGTTGATGTCCAGTAAAAATTCTACATGGACTTTCTCCGCCCCGGGGAAGGGCGAAGCGGTATACCGTACTCCTACCGGCTAAAACCACTGGAAAGGTCAGAACCATCTTCGGCACCGAAGAGGAGCTCCAGGTCCTCGTAAGATCACACTAGCCGCCCATTTGTTCCACACCTTTAGGCACATCTCGGAGGGGATGACAGTAAAGCGGTCACCCACTGTAGCGGAGGGCGGGATTTTGAATGCTACTAATTAAGTTGAGGGCACCGTGGGCGCAGTGGCTAAGCAATTGGCTTTTTGCGCTACGTGCTGAAGGTTCGATCCCCGCACGTAACAAATATTTGTATTATCTAGAGATAGTTGTTCCAGGTTTGGGTGTTTGTACATGTGAGATTTATGTCTGATCTGTACGCACGATGCAGGAGAAACCCTAACTTGGGACATCGATTTTTTTTCAAGATAAAGCAAACGTAACGTTTCCCTGCAAAAGTGCAATTTTGTTTTGTTTATTGCAAGAATTATATTTTGGTATTGCGTAATAAAAACCAAGTCGAATAGCACCAACCCATCTCATCCCGTGGGTGCCGTAAAAGGCGACTATGGGATTAGCCGGAGGATGGGCAGCAGCGTCCTTTGAGTACATTAACAACCAAACTGCGATCGCGAACCCGCCTGCCAAGCGTGGCGATTATGGCAAAACCCCCAATGAGTACACATACCCAGACAGCTCGGTGTGGCGATCTTTGGGGGAGGCCTGTGTTCAGCAGTGAACTTTATTCGGCCGAAATGATAATGTCTCCTTTATATAGATGTCTCATTTATTCTATAAGTACATACCTATGTACTACTCTGTCAAGAAAGTAACGGGAAAAGATCAATAATACACAAAATGTTTGTTATTCATCCAAATTTATTTTATCACCTTCAAAGTATGCTCCTTCAGAAACGATACACTTACGCCAACGAATAATCCAATCATCAAAACATTTTTTAAACGCTGTTTCCGGAATTGAGTTCAGTTCTCGCCGCGAATTCTCCTTTATGTCTTCTACCGATTGTAATTTGAGTTTAGGAAAAAGAAAGAAGTCGGCTGGAGCCATATCTGGTGAATATGGTGGTTGCTCGATAGTATTTGTTGAGTGTTTCAAAGTAAAATTTCAGGTCTTTTGGGACTAGCCGAGCGGTAACATGTTTCATACCCAAATTATTAGTTAAAATGGTACGGATCGACTCGTGAGATACAGAAAGTTCGGCGGCTATCTCTCTCAAAGTTGAATGAGGATTTTCAGTCACTATTTCCTTCACTTTTGCGATGTTAACTTCAGTTGCAGACGTTGATGGCCTACCAGAGCGAGGCAAATCTTCCATCACATCTCGAACGCTTTGTACCACTTATGCACGTGTTTTTGATAAAGTCGATTCACCGTAAGCCTTCTGTAACATTTTCAGTGACTCCGAACACGAAATTCCATTGGCAATGCATAACTTAAGACAAACTCTTTGTTCGGTGTTTTTGTACATAATGAAATTCGCTATACACACTAGATATGATAACTAAAAACAGTACTGTATTTAATATAAATAACAGATGCAACTCAAACTCCGCGCCAAAATGGAAAACAGTTGTGCCAATCTAACAACAACAATAAAAACAAAATTTTGAATTTGGAACCATAAACAAATCATCCATTCCCGATACTTTTTTGACTGAATGTATATAATTAATTGTTGTCTGACTGATTCATCAATGGAAAGCCTAAACGGCTGGGGCTATAACTTTAAATTTTGGCAGGTGAAGCCTTTAATAATGTAGGCGTCCACTAAGGAAGGAATTTAAGAAATTTAAGAAAAATGATAGATTTTCATACAAACTTTCAACCCCGCTTGGGTTGAAAGTTTGTATGAAAATCTATCATTTTATAAGTCAGGTCTATGAAGTAAAGTTTTTAGTTCAAAATAAAAAATAAAAGTGTTTTAGTGTTTTCGTAAATTATGCCCTTAGATAAGATAAAATAGGGAAACTTTCCTGTTACAAAAAACCGACCAGGAAATTGAACCCCGGATCTCACGTTGAGCAGTTGTGCTGTATCTATGTACTAATATCGTACAGAGACTGTTTGTTTAAATGTAGGGGGTAATCTCTAATTACTAAACCGATTCCGAATCTAAAATTTATTACATTAAAAGAAGCTACACTATCCCCGAGGGAACACAAACAAGTATTTGTATCCTTTTTTTTAAACTTTGCCACACTTGTATTTCTCGTGTCGTGGGTGCGTTTACAGACACAAATTCCACACACAATACACCCAGACCCGGAACAACTACCAGCAGATCATACAAATATTTGTTCCGTGCGGGAATCGAACCCGCGACCCGGAGCGCAGCAGCCGACTGTATCAGCCACTGCACCAACCACCACATCAATATTGATCAAATAAGCGCGCGGGTGAAACCGTGGGCAACAGCTAGTTTTGTGATAGTTATTATATCGATGTGCACCAATCCATGGAACCAGGCTCCCCATAGATTTCCACAACGACCGTTTACATGCCACCCGCATCCAACGACTTCCAGCGACTCACCAAGTCGTCTGTCAATTTGGTACGAGACCATCCCACGGTCTGCCCAATCGCCATCAGTTCTACGAGTTATGTGGCGTCGTATAATAACGAATATTAATTTTCTCGTAAGAAACCACAAATCCATTTAGCAGGATTGACAGTTCGATACACTGCTCATTCATCATCATCATTTCAGCCCAAAAACGTCCACAGCTGGACAGAATCCTCCCCCAAATATTGCCAGAATATTAATATATATATATCATAGAAATCGCTATGGGTTTGTATTATATGCTCATTACCCCTCAATACCCCCCATTGGCATGGTTGGCAGACGGGATGGCGATCGCAGTTAAGTTATGAATGTACTCGAAGGACGCTGCTGCCCATCCTCTGGCTAATTCCATATTCACCTTTTACGACACCCACGAGATGAGATGGGGTGTTCGTATTCTTAGCCGGCACTTTTGTCGCCTGTAGGGTGTAACGTTAAAGAAACCCTTCCTGAATAGCTGTGCAAGCTTCTGTTTTTTCATGGGTTTGAATTTATTTATGAATATAACTTGGGATTTCATTGTAAAACCGTACACATTGACATTTAAATGAATTGCGTATCTTCTGGAGTTTTGCCACTAACCAGAGAAGATCAAGCAACTAGAAATATATGGTAAGATACCTACTTGAAATATCACCCTCCTGTTGACCACCTGCATCCCCATTACAACCACCAGGTGGCAATGGTGATGCAGGCGGGGGATCATCTTCCGCGCCAAATGAAACATCAACACTCACAGAGGTTAGATCTGGCTGTGGAGCTTCATTGTCTTCTGTAGTTTCATCCTAAAAGTATTAGTAATAATAATTTTATTACTTGCATATATTTTTACCCTTTTGTAAATGTGCCTTTATTTTTTTTAAAAGAATCTATCCTTCGATTTCCGGTTCAAGCCTTGTTGAAAAACTTTCTTGTTGTTGAATAACTTGAATATTCATTTAATTTTTTTGTTTATTTTATATATTTTTATCAATTACCTGTAATATTATCTGTACGCGTTCATACGGCTCCCCGGTATCTTTGGCAACGGGTTCTGTGTTAGGAGGACCCTAGAAAATATGAAAAATTTACTTCACAAGTATTATTTTTATTAGGATGTGATGATATCAGAATTGCATTTACAACCCTTGCAGGGGCACATCTGAGCGACCATTGTTATCTGTGTGGTGAATATAGCGGCACTCCATCTCTCGCATCACACGGTCTATACACCAAGAGGATGGGCAGCAGAGTCCCTTGAGTGGAACAGCATCATTCTGCGATCACCAACTGCAGGCGCCAAGCCTTGGTATTGGAAAATCCCCCCCAAAATGATGACACAATTGTGGAAGGGTCTACGAAGACGTCTAGTGCTAAGCAGGCCTCCAGCATAAACAACGGGATAAATGTCTTGTGTTGTCATTTTGTGCAGAATTTCCAAATACTTGCTATGCTTGGCAGGCCAGTTGGTGAGTGCAGTATGGCTACTATTCCACTGAAGGGATGCTGTTGATCATCTGGTTTAGTCCCTTAGTCGCCTTTTAAGACATCCACGGGAGGAGATGGAGTGGTGCTATATTCTTAATCCAAACACCGCATGAACAATATCAATACCCTCATGTAATTAATGTGGAATTACATTGTGAATCTTGACATTTCTTTTTTTATTAATGAACATGTCCACTTTTGTATTATATGTATGACTGTTTGCATAATGAAGATCGAAGAGAGGCACTAAGTATGACTTAAAGGTATATTAACCAAGTGGGGTTATAGTAGGTTTTTGTACTGATTGTGAGCAGAAGCATACTCTCCCACTCTGTGATGTAAAATAACACTATATTATTTTCAGTTAGCAAATATACAAACACAATGAGTAGTGTTCAGCGGTACTGCAATGAACAAAGGATAAAATGGGGTTAGATGAGAAACAATCTACCTTTCTTACTCTTTATCTTGGCATGTATGGTGCAGTCGCAGATGCTATACTTTTCCATAACATGTTACGGGTTTGGTCATGTATGCACCAAATATTTTAACTACTGCAATTTATCTGGGTGTGTGTTTGTACAATGTCAGTTGTACCCATGATTCAGGAGAAAAACTAATGTGGGCATAGTTATAAAAAAAAAATAGATAATATAATTTATGTGTTACCTGGAAATGGTTAACTTCTAAAGGCTTCTCTCCTATATCAGTGTTTTCTCCCATTAATGTAAGAATTCTTTGTTCCACTTCACTAAGCTCGGCTACGTCCTCCGAGCCTGTACCAGCTTGCTGTCTAGCAGTGGCAATACTACTAGCCTTTCGTTTTATAGCTCCCTTTTTATCTTTCCAGTACTAGAAAAAAGCTTAGGCATATGAATAACACTGGTGCAGGGTTGCTATTCATCGACTTATCCCTGAGTAACCCTCTTTTGAGGAGTGTCCAGAGATGTCTGGTTTTGTATGATTATGTTGCCAGAATGTTGTAGAAGTTGTGACTATATGATTAGCAAAATCATTTCTTATTCTGACTTTATACAATGACTAATGACTTTATACTGCTATCATCATCACCATTTCAGCCAAATAAGTCCTGCTACTGCTGGACACAGGCCTCCCCCAAAGATCACCACAATGACCAGTCTGAATCCATTGTGTGCTCATTGGGAGGTATTTCCATAGTCTTGGTAGGTCGGTTGGTTTTAGCAGTTGAATTGTTAATGTAGTCAAAGGACACTGCTGCCCTTCCTCTGGCTAAACCCATAATTGCCTTTTACGACACCCACAAGATGAAATGGGTTGGTGTTATTAGTAGCCGCCGTCATATGGTCTATTCGTATAATCCCCAGCAACACTAATTGGGCAGAAGCCCAAGCAATTCCAGTTAGTTTTGGGATACAGGCAAAATGTTCAGGATTTGTTTCAAATCTTCAGTTTTTGATCATTTGATCATTTCCTCTTGGAAACCATTTATTTTTCCCCCCTACAACTAAGGAACACGGAACATACGAACCTTGCACCACCGCTGCCATGTTTTCACGCATCCCCTGCCACTGTCACAGTTTAAGGCTGTCCCAATCTCCATCCAAGCTTCACGAGTTCGATTTCTAGCATTCGCCGTACGCGCGTGGCCGGTCGCAAGCCAAGTTATGGTTTCCATAAAGTCGACTAGTTTTTCAAGCTGTGCCGGCGACGGCGCTGAATGGCGGGACACTAAAACACAATTTGACGAAATTTGTCGTAATATGACAAAATGATAGCGAATAGACACGTACACCATCACCTCCCGTGGGTGTCGTAAAAGGCGACTAAGGAATTAGCCGGAGGATGGGCAGCATCGTCCTTAGAGTACATTAACAACTCAACTGCGATCGCCAACCCGTTTGCCAAGTGTGGTGATTATGGTAAAACCCCGCAATTAACCCACACCACATACATATCGGTCGTTGTAGTGATCTTTGGGGGAGGTCTGTGTCCAGCAGTGGACTTCATTCGGCCGGAATGATGATGAATGATAGACACGTACAAATAAAAGGTTCAGTTTGGTTGAATGAGATCGCTTGGTAGCGTAGATTTCATATCCGTAGGCCTTCCATTCAGAGTTCATAGGTAGGTGGTATCAAATACTCAAGTGACTGAAGTTTCAGTGGTTTAATGGGCACTGCAGCAGCCAAGAGAACGATAACACTAAGGTCGATAATACATCTGCAAGAATAGTTATTAAAAAGAAAATTTACTTACTGCTTAATCAAATCAATCAATCAATTTACTAACTTATGCAAATAGATTTTAATTTGCATTCGGTCAACGCCAAACATGCATGAAGAATTTGATACATGAACTCATGAAGGCTTTAGATGAGATTGGTTTGGCTGAATAAATTGTGTTTTTGAATGGTAAACAATCAGAAATGAAAAACAAACAATCTAAGAATTATGAAATGCTAGTGACTGCGATTATGACCACAGATTACTACCTATAATATTAAAATACGACATTCTAACAAATTATCCGGCACGGCAATAGTAAATGCTAAAGGAAAGGCCACGGAAAAGTAGTAAGTACCGATAGTCGATGCTTTTTGATATCGATTATATCTCTTTCGATACCGGTATTTTTATACTCGATACTTTTATTGGTATTTCTAGTTTTTGATATCGTGACATATTATATGATTCCTACATAGTAAGTCCAAAGCCACATAAGGCAAAAACTCACTAAACTTAGATTTTTTGTTTACTTGAAGCCGGATTCACATATTCCTGTTCCTTGGTTCTTCGAGGATAGCGTAAATGACTCAGAAACAAGAATAACAGAAAATGCACCTAAAAACGCACTCCTCCCACCGCGCGTCACATCTTCAAGGTTTTTACTAATTTAACTTATACTGCAACAAATAACCTACGTAAATGCCTTAGTTTTTTTCTCAAATACATTTTAACTATTACCTACCATTATATTTCACTTTTGTTTTTCCGTGTGGTATCCGAATTAAGAATATAGCACTACTCCATCTCCTCCCGTGGATATAGTAAAAGCGACGAAAGGACTCCTCCCAAAATGATGACACAGTTATAGAAATCTATGGATCTATGAGGAGGCCTTTGTTCAGCAGTGGATATCCTTGGCTGACATGATGATATTTATTTGTCTTTCTGAAGCAAAGATGATGAAAAGAGACAAGAAGTTACTATCGATTATTTCTTCCACAATACACTCAAAAATGATTACATAAATTAACTGAATGTTGTTTAATAAAAAAAATAAGGTTTGTACCGTTGATTAATCCATAGATTGTTCTTTGTAAAAGCGAGTAAAACCTACGGCAGTAGGTATCGACACCGTGAGCTATCGATACATTTGGTTCGATGCTTTTATGGGTACGACACTTTCTACTGATACTCATATTATTAGTAAATTCATGAAGTTGAAAATTTGATATTAATACTATTCATTCGATACCATTTTCCTAAATCTTTGATTCTGACCAGGGATCAGACGTATTTACGTTAACAGGTTTTAAAACCAGGGCTTTGCTTCCAAGTAGCCCTGGCATGGGCGGCAAATACTTGCAGTGTGCTGATCGAGTATTTCTGATGTGTAGCCGCCATAGATTATAGTTATACATACGTAGCCGCTTACTAGCAATGCGGAGCCTGGGGTGCCCGGCGGCGCGATGAACGGCTGTGATAAAACGTCTCAAGTGCCTGGTAACATCACCGGCATCCATACCCATCAAACCAGAACATAATAATGCGGGCGAATTACTTGGCGTTAAAAATAGATATGGTAGCAGTTCTACCCCCAAAAAAAACATAGATTACTTGGGTGGGGTAGTCAAAGGCGAAAGTTTTTTATTCATGTAAACCATTTGCTGGCACTCTGAGTACGTAACCACTCCGTTTTACTGGTAGGTACTTACGAATAGTCAGAATTTAAATACTTGCACGGTTCCAAAACGGGCTAATCTGACCTCGCTAAAGATCGGTGCCAGCTACTATATACACTTGTTTTGCAAAGAAATGTTTTGATTTCGAGTTTTTATAATTATAGTTAAATAAAACCACAAAAGTAGCTTACAATTTTTATTAAATATTACAAAAGGCACTGTCCCTTAATACTGGTTCTATATAATATAATATAGTGTTTAATTTGTGATGGTTAAGACATAACAGTTAGTTCAACAATGCAGTAAGGCGATTCGCTATTATAACAGACTTAATACGATTATAAGTAACATCTGTGACTATCTAAACCTTTAGAAAAATATACATTTTATTTAAATTGAGAAAACGATTTAAAGGGTATGTGCTTATCTCTTAATCCAGTACGGTTTTAGATTTTACCCCGTGAAGACTCACATTCCCTCCAGGTGTTCATATTTACCCAGTGTCCCATTTTTTATTTATTGGATGCATCGTTATGTCGGTGATTCTGGCAATTATGTCAAGTTTGGATAAAGCAACAATGTTGTAAAATGACACCAGTAATTAAAATAGCCCTTGAATATCTATCCCGATCTGGTTGAGTGACATTTTAAGATGACATTTGCGCAAATTAGTAAGTGTTTTTGACAGAGAAAACACCGTACGACGTTGCCTTATACTTGACATTGGCGAAATTGTGGAAAATATTCCACAGAAGCCATAATCTAAGGGAAGAAGAAGAAGTTTTTGACAGATTTATTCAGATTCATTCGATTAGATGAGAGACACCTCAGACATTCTGTAAATCTAGTTACGTTTTCATTTAGATAGATCATATTTCTATGTTGGATGTTTCTTCATAATATCACATCTAAATTCTATATAGGCAAATCTCTAGTGTTGGGTGAGGATATTTGGTAGACTATCCGCTCGATAATCGATTTTTGATCGATATTAGTCGGAATGAGAAGCTCTGGATAACCTTGATTGACGTTTCTAAAACAGAGTTGACAAATCTTTTCTCAGCTCAAGCTTTTTGACTTAATTGCAAACCTATTATCTCATACTATTCTTATTACATATTATAAAAGCAACTTCTAAATTATCTTCATAAAAATGATAAAATGGAATGTAATACATATAAGTCTTGAACAGATTAAACAGTGCCTAATATTATGCAGGTATGTATACATTTCGTGTCACATAAAATATTTTCATTTAACTCGTGTATGTTAACTATAAGGGTGTATTTACAGGCTTCACGACCTGCCCTTACGGGGTATCCAGGTACTAATATTAATGTTAATTCTAAGTAAAGTATAACAATAGAACGGATCGTCGTATCGGACTTATATCTTGGGGTAATTTCAAAAATATATCAGTATTAAGTAAGAATTTCTTTTACAATAGAAACGTAATAGTAAACTAGACATTTCCGCGTACAGCGCTGCAATTGGTTGAATATTTTGGAGCCGGCCAATCGCAGCGCCGAACGCGGTAAATGAGTAGTTTACTATTACGTTTCTATTGTAAAAAGAAACTTGTACTTAGGGGTACAGGATGGACGCTATTGGATCTAAGGCAGTTTTGACAGCAAACAGTATTCGAAAGCCCCAATATAAGTGACAAATAAATTACAAAATATAAACGGGCGCAGATAGATTTTAATTTGCGAAAATTACCGATATTTCTTAAAAAATAAAACATAAATACTTAATAAGAAAGCAATGCCGTGTGGCCACCCGTGGGTGTCATAAGACGTGACTAAGATACAAGAAGGATGGATTTCACCATACAAAGACGACTTGGTACTCCATAAGCGGTTACACAATAATCGCAGCACGTAAGATATGACATCAGCTGTATCATCTATTAAGGAATTAGTCGTCACACTGTAATATGACCGACTAATTCCTTCAAACAATGCGGGACTAAATGAAACAACATTGCATTAATGAGATTTAAAAAGTCATATTATGTTTAGAAATATAGTGGAATGGACATTAAATGCCTACATTATGATCCAAAAAGTTAAATTTGTTCGCTCAAAATATTTAAAGCTGATATTTACGAAAACAATGTTTCTTTTAACAACATTATTTGGCCTGCTATAAATTAAAATAAATATTTTCAAAGTGTGTTTTTCAATCTACAGCTTGGTCTTATTAAATCAAGATTCCTTACCTTAAAACACAAGTTTAAATAAATGTTGTAATTAATAAAATAGAGCAGAACATTGATTGATGATTTGGTAAAATAGTTGCTTTTAATATCAAGTTTGTAATGTAATTCTAACTTATAAAGAAGTTAAGGCCTTTGTATTATCCAGTCCATGGCCCAGCCTTTTAATTCAGTTTTAATGTTAATTCAGTCATAAATATCCGACTAAAAATATCATGCACGTCAGACAAGTAGGTATGCCATTTTAAGCACAAATCGAAATTATTTTCACATAACGGTTAAAATATGGGTATTCTCCCACCCTTTGAAAAGGAACACTGAGTGTGAATTTAATTTGTGTGTAACAGATCAAAAGGTGGTAAAAACAGTCCTTAAATATATATATATATATATATACATATTTTATCTTATTATAAATAAATTTAGCAAAAAGTATATTTTATTCTCTTATTATTATACATAAAACATCTTTACATAAAGTAATGCTAGTGGCAATTTAAAAGAAACCAACATTCTACTACGCAAATAATATACACTTATTTTTTAATACAAATCTCTCACTAATGATGTTTTTCAAAATCTAGATTTTCACACATCAAAATTGGTCCAGCCATAGCTTATACATATTTTTGCGTAGTTGAATATCCAATGAAATAATAGTAGACGTAACTATTCAAATCTACATGAGATTTATAGTTGTTGCATGACACAAATGTAGAAAATAAGGTTAGGTTTATACATCAAGGCTTTTTTTTGTTACAGTATTTATTATTTTTCTACATAATGTTGTAGGTACCTTCACACTATACGGGCATTCAGGGAGGACAGACATATTGCTTAAAGTCTCCACAATAGATAGTTTTTTTCTGAATTCTAATAGTTAATTTAGGCACATTTTAATTACTTTATTTTCTTGATGAGAAGTAGTAAGCTTTAACTGTTTGTGAGATGTAGAAGCCTAACATTAAAATTGCAGTATTTAAAGTCAACGTCTATGATATTTAAGAACTAGTCTTATGTTAGATTAGCGTGGTAAACCACATTGTAGTGTACGATTGTTAATATATTGTATACTAAACAGAATCATTAAAGCCTAATGGTTATCCATGAGACCCTTAGCTACAAAAGTGTATGGGTAACCAATATCAACCTTGACCCTGGTCCACCAACCAACCACATTTTATTACATAATTGCCTGTTAACTTATCAACCACATGCGTCCTGCAAAACTGCTGATAAATCTCCTAACCACACACTACAAAGTAGCTCAATCATCTCAGTGTGGTCTGCGGTCAGTTGTCGTAGTGTTGTGGTACCGCATTGGAAGGTGTGAGCTCCACGTAGTTGGCGGGCAGCATGCCGGTGCGGCCAGTGCGTAGGACTTGACCGGTCATCCAGCCGGAATCGATCGAAGTCACGTTTGAAATTAGATCGCCTTCGCGAAATGATACCTGTAAAAAAATTACATCATCGTGTTATGTTCGGAAACAGTCTTACGAAGTCCACTGTTGAATATGACACTACGCTGGGCAACTGGGTGGTCAACTCATCGAGTGGACCGGCACTGCCGGAGTTGCGGACGAATGCGAAAACGCTTCCCATGACCTTGGCGTAATCTGCGAGGAGGAACACCGTAGGGTTTTACTGAGGAAGATTCGGTATGTACTTCCATCTTCCCCAAGGCGGAGAAAATAGACTAGAATTTCCCCACGCACCAACAATCTAAACGAAAGCTCTTACACTTCAGAACACGTGTCAGAAGTGAAACATGCCCGCGCATGCGCCCACACAACGTTACACATAAAACGTTGCGCTCAAATTTGACCTTGAAATTTTAGTGCTAGTTAGTGTAGTGTGGTAGTTTTCGTAGTGCCAAATAAGTTTCACTTTAAACAGTTGTTAACTCGGTCGTTGATCGTTATTGTAATTTTGTTACAAATAATCAAGCGTAGTCTCAATAGCATAGTAGACCATACTTCACAATAGAGACTAAGTCATATAAACAAATACTTTGGTAATATTTTTGCTATAATTGCCACGCTCGGCAGGCGGATTGGCGATCGCAGTTAAGTTGTTGTACTGGAAGGATGCTGCGACATGAGATGGGTTGGTGTTATTCTTAGCCGGCACCACACGGCAAATATATGTTTTATTTATATTAAGGTCAATGTTAAAACAGTTTGTATGATAATTTTATAACTTACCTCATCACTGTCGCTCGCTTCGTAGTCGTACATGGCGATGTATACTCGCTGTAATAAATTACAAAATATTATATTAATATTTTAATAAACTACCTAAACTACCGACTTCATATTAGGAAGTCGATGGTAGAAAAATTACAACTTACGAAGTGGGATAGATAATAATTCTCGGAGTGTTGTTTGACATGGTTCTGGGGTATAATTTGCCCTCCACTACGATTTAGACTATACTTCTAAAGAATTCCCTTTCATCATAATCAACATCATCATATCAGCCAGTAAACGTCCACTACTGAACAAGGGCTTGCCAATGATCACGGTTGAAAAGTTTAAAGCCGGCCAATTGCAGCGAAGATTCTGTTTTTGAGAGCGTTTATATTCTGTTTTTGAATGAGATTCTGTTTTTGAGAGCGTTTATATTCTGTTTTTGAGTAATGTTTTGAGGGCATTTTTTTTAACTTTGACCCACTCTAGATTTTCTCCTGTGTCGTGGGTGCGTTTACAGACATGAATTCCACATACAATACACCCAGACCCGCAACAACTACCTGCAGATCATACAAATATATGTTCCGTGCGGGAATCGAACCCACAACCCGCAGCACAGCAGCAGACTGTATCAGCCACTGCATCAACCGTTTAAGATCCATTTTTGAGAGTACCCCCAAAATTTAACCCTTGCAATAGAATAGTTTACCTGATTATGATGGTTGGTAGTCTGTCTGGGCAACTCGTTGGCGAGTGGATCGAGATCGGTCACACGACCAATCTGACGACTTTGTTGTTGCTGATGACCGCTCTGCTGATGAGAGCCTGTGGATATAGCGTGAATATATTAGATGTCGAAACTTGGCGAATGCAAATAGGCTCTCTAAGGGTCTTTCTATTCTATTGTGGCTCTCACGGGCTCAGCGTCAGCCGAACGCACTTCGACCCTATTGGATCTATTGTGCTGAAGCTCTATAGAGGGTCTTTAGAGCCGATAAAGATTTTTAATTAAGTTAGCACCAGTTTACTCATCAAATCATAATCTTGGCTTAACTGAATACAATATAATTATATGGCAGCGGCATAACTTCGGATTCTAAACTATCCCAAAAAATATATGCTGCCCTGTTTCTATTGACATGATTTTGCAAAAAAACATTACATTTTAGCAAGGTTTTAAATTGCCAAATATACTCAATTTAAATAAAAGTATTATTTTTACAATGGTCGATCTTTGTACCGAAACCCCAAAACATGTACGCGTACACAAGGTGTGAATAACATAAAATGAATGATGCTCTGACCCACACCATAAAAGCCATTTGAAACATATTTGGGTATTCGACTAACTCTAAGAACTGACATATCTCATAAAATTTATATTATTCAAAAAAAATCGATATAGATAATCTTTTCCAAAGTAGCCAAATACCCAACGAAACACAAAATTGTATAAACAAACCTCTTTTCCCATCACTAGTGCTATTATAAATAAGCGTAGCGGACGCCCTTTGCGTATTCGGAGGGGCTCTTGGTCCATCACTAATGGGGTCATAATCCTGAATCCTCCCAATCTTCTGCTGCTGTTGTTGTTGTTGTTGATGCTGCTGCTGCTGTGGCTGTTGTTGCTGAACGGGGTAATGTTGATACTGGGGGTAATATTGGCCCTGGTATTCTTGGTACTGGGGGTAATACTCTTCTTTTGGCTTGTAGTACTGTTCTTGGTACTGTCGGTTGTGGCCTGAAGGTTGATGAGCAGCCTGTGGTTGGACTTGTTGTTGAATTGGTTGCTGGATTGGCTGCTGGACTGGTTGTTGGGTCGGTTGATGTTGATACTGGGCCGAAGGCGTTTGATAGTGGTTCTTCGGGGGTAAGTTTGGTGGAGGTACGTTCGGAGCCAGCATTTCGGTTGCGTAGTTGTCAATTTGCTGGTGATAGTTGTCTGGAGGTACGTCTACAGCGTGGACAAACATTAGAAACATATGGATGGGAAGTTGATCGGAAAAATAACATTCATTTACTCAATAATTACTATAACATACATTTTTTTTGACTCTCATAACAAGATGAATTAAAAAAAAATTAAATACACGCGGTCGCAGCATAAATTTGAAATCGTTATCAAAATATGATAACTAACAATTACAGAAACAAAAAGAGACTTGTGTATCAAAATAATGTTAGGTTCTTAAAGTTTGTGACCGATTCTGATAAAGATAAAAATACCAAAAATAAACTCTCGTCCGGGCAAGGAGTCTCATCTTCAGTATTGTTAAGCAATTTTGATATAGTAGATAGTTTTTTTAATGTCATTTTTCCAATCAACTTTTCAATATGAAAAGTTAGCAACAAATGGTCATAAACCTCATGATTGGACATAAAATATTGAATCACTATTGTGAATGTGTCATGAAACTGTGTATCTTATGAATTGAACATTGTGGGTGATCATTTGCAACCGTCATAGCAAATGTGGCGAACCCTACTTTTTGTGCATTGTCATTTTGATCACAATTTTGAAAAGCCAAAATCATCTTCGAATCATGATCACCTTGGGGGGAATTTGCCAGTATCCAACACACTAATTGGCATTCGGGTTGGAGAGCCTTTTTTATATTCTTTTATTGGTGCCCAGTGGAAATTCTTCACGAATTTCCTTCGTCCCGGGGAAGGGCGAAGGGGTATGCTGGACTCCTACCGGCTAAAACCACTGGAGCGGTCATCTTCGGCACCTAAGGGAGGCTCCAGGTCCTCGTATGATCCCACTAGAGCCGCCCACTGGTGCCACGCACTGCATTCCAGTTTTCGTGCTCTGCCAACATAGCCGACACTACTGCTGGCAGAGAGAGATCTTGCCCGATCCGATCGATCAGGATCCGCCACTCAGTGGCCCACGCAGGGCACACCTCGAGCGTGTGCTGTGCGGTGTCCTGGTCGCTATCACAATGGTGGCATTGTGCCGTGGCCTCGCGTCCTATCCTGTGCAGGTACGCACCGAAACAACCGTGCCCGGTGAACACCTGCGTCAGGCGGTAGGTGACGCGCTCGCTCCTTCTCAGCCAGACTTGAAAGAGCGGCAGGACGGCCTCCACGACGCGCTTGTTCGCATACTGCATCCGCAAGCGGTGACGCCACTTTCCAAATGCGCGCCGCCGAGCTAACCGCCTCAGCCTGTCCAACGCGCCTGGAGGCACGCCTTCACCGCTCTGGCTGAGGGAGCGTGTCTGATCATAGACCCACGCATCCGGTAGGAGTCCGGCACACCCCTTTGCCCTTCCCCGGGGTGAAGGAAGTTCCATGTAGAATTTCCACTGGACATCAATAAAAAAAAAAAGGGTTTGGTTGGAGAGCCTAGAATGTCTGCAATTGCACAGGAGGGACGCTGTTGCCTATCCCTCTGGTTTAGGTTACCCTAGTCACCTTTTACGACATCCACGTGAGAAGATAGAGTGGTGCTATATTTACGTTACCCAGATACCAACCGGGCAAAAATGCATGCCCCTCCGCCCATCCCAAGGCAGAGGAAGTCCATGAGGATAACACCACGACAAAAAATAAAGGTAGGTACCACCCAATGCCTGAATTCGCCGCTAAGCAGTAGTGTTTAAACTTTAGACATTACTGTGCTCCGGTTAAATAAGCACCGTGGCTAAGTAAGCTAGCTAAGTTACTAGGCATAAGAGACTACAACACCCGGTCATCACAATTCCGCATCCAGCCGGAGCGAGCAACCTTCTTCAGGTCGTCCATCTCTGGTCGGTGGGCGTCCCACACTACGTTTACCCATACGCGGTCTCCACTCTAGGACTCGTCTGCTCTATTGGTCCTTTGACAGAGGTGACCAGCCCACTGCCACTTCAGCTTGCTAATTTGGTGTGCTATGTCGATCATTTTGGTTCTCTTCCGAATATCATAATTTCGGATTCTATTCTTTAGAGAGACTCCGAGCATAGCACGATCCATAGTCTGCTGAGCGACTTGAAACTTGTGGACTAGTCCGACTGTTAGTATCCACGTTTCGGCTCCGAAGGTCATAACAGGTAGGACGCACTGGTTGGAAACTTTCGTTTTCAGACACAAGACGACGAGAAGATCTGACGAAGCTTGCCGAACGCTGCCCGGCCTAAACGTTTGCTTCTGTCGGCTTCTCTGTCAAAGTTGTGTCTACCCAACCGGAGCGTTTGCCCGAGGTGGACGTACTAATCCACAACTTCGACCACCGTACCGTCGATGCTAATCGGCCTCGGCACAATAGGTCTATTAGGCATGATGCTTACTACCAGGTGAATGAATTTCTCGTTTCGTTAACATGCCGTATAAATAATAATAGTTTAAAAAAACTAAAAAAAACACGCTAGGTTGTGCTGAACTGAGTGCCCGAAAGAGCAAGTCTGGAACTGCACGCATACGTAGTTCGCGCACTAGCTCTGTCTCTCTTACTCGCATGCAAAGGATGCGGAAAGAAATTAATTAATCCTGGCGAATCTAATTAGGATAATCGGATATTTTGATCGGATTATTGCATTGTCATCGACCTTTGACAGGTGTGCAAAGTTTGAATCAAATCTGATCGTTCAAAGTAGGGCAAAATCGAGCTCAAAGGAGTCGGTTACAAACAAACATACATACAGGTGAAGCTAATAAAAGCGTGTTAAAAACCGCATCTGCAACGGACCTAGTTACGTCTTAATTCGACCGATTTCTGCTATAATGCATGCTACATACATGCTATGTCGCAGTGGCGTGTTGCCGAAAATAAGTGGGCAGAATATTGCCTTTCAAAAATGATCGTTATATTCAAAATTGTGTTCAATTTCAAATGTGGATCAAGCGATTTGCTTCGACGGTTTTATTTCTGTATTAATTATTGTCAATGGATATATAATGCTCTGAACTAAATCTGATAAACCTTAATGATTTGTTGATGATTATTTCATCATTGATACTCCAAAACATATGAATTCTTTATTTAAATTGCGACACTGTTTTTTGTACGAAATTAATTGCTTGTTGTTGCTATAGGTTGTCCCACCGGTAACGCACGATATTTTTTAAAATAAAATTGTTTTAGGTTTAGAAAGTGACAGTCTGTAATTTAATTTAAAAACAATGCATACAAAATGCGATTACGTTTTAAATAAAGATATCTGCCAAATGTCCTGACGACTATCTCTGTTTCTTTTAACAACATTTTCAGTGATGCGCCCCAATCTCACAGATACTCGTTGGATCTCGGCCTTAAGCTTAAGCGGGAATTTATTGTGGCTTCCTTGCTTGGCATGGCGTCAAATAGCAAGAGCTTGTTGGCCAATTAACATCGGCGTGTAGTGAGATAACACGGCCCAGAAATCGTTGGTGCAACAACTCAATTTTTGACGCAGTATGGCAGGTGGCGACCTTCCTGATGTTACCATGTAACAAGAAACTCCATATAATTTAGATGAGGCTACGAAAAATAGGTTATCATATTGCGGTAACGAACACGAATTTCGAGTTGATTCCGCATAATTTTGATCATATTTATAGTGAATTTTAACAATATTAATGCGTTGTTCCGTCGTATATCATTCCATAATTAATTATCGCAATAACCTCAGATAACTAATATCAATCGCATCGCCAATTACAAGAAAAAACACGTGGCCTGTATTCAAATGTGCGTTCCCGATGGGACAGACTTTATTAGGTTATGTTTGATTTTTATAATTTTTAAGGATTTAGTCTGAGACTATAATTTGCTATTATACCTATGTATATCAGTAGTAGACTGAAAATAATCAATATAATAAATAAGTACTTAAAAGCATTAAACCGTTACCAAGATTTAGTCCAATGCAGAGTGCCAACATAAACCACACAACACTTAACCAACATGACCAGATATTACCAATATCAAATGTTGGTGACACAACTAACATAAGCAGACAATATCACCAACTGTGCCAATTTTAATGCCAAACTTACCAACAATTTCTCCATTCTCGTTGATCTGTCGTTGTTTCTCCATCTGAGCCTTCTTCTCTAGTTCACCGTGGTAGGCCACGTTGCTAATTATTCTAGTGTTCGCTTTAATTCGGAGGGTCTCGGGGTCGTCGGCAACCTGTAAGTAAGAAAAGTACTAAACTGAAATTCAGAGCTGTCTTGCATAAAAATCTTTCCGATTGTAAAAGAGTCAGTATTGCTTAGCACGTGTTCTGCAGTATTGGGCTTCAGCTAATATTCGTGGATAAGAATACTAGCGATCCGTCCCTGCTTCACTCTGGTGTCACAGTCTATGCGATCTTATATACGATACGATTTTCACATGTCTCACAAGCCTCCGTGTGCGTACACACAGCGTACAGGTTTGGGGATCCTATACAGTCCTCTCCGAGCAGTGCCCGGGGGCGCGGCCGTATTATATTCGCCTTCCGTCCGCTAGAGGGGGTGATCGCTTTACAGTCATCCCCTCCGAAATGTGGCTAAAGGCGTGGCACCAATGGGCGGCTGTAGTGTGGTCTTACGAGACCTGGAGTCCTCCTTCAGTGCAGAAGATGACTGTTCCAGTAGTTTTAGCCGGTAGAAGCCCTTCGCCATTTCCCGGGGCGGAGTAAGTTCATGATGAATTTCCACTGGGGTAGAAGCGATTAGAAGGGTACTAGTGTAATTACGGAGCATAAGAGACTAAATAACGAGTCTCGAGGTGACGAGCTGAGTGTGGTGCTACCCAGGGCCAGACCTGGGTAGCATTACAATTGTTATGGGCAGGACGCTTACCACCAGACAAATGAGGAGTTGCCAGAAGGTTGTAAAAAATGACGCTAATTACGAATGAGTTAAACAAAAGATGGTAGACGCACTGCAAGGCAAGTCCCGCTTACAGTATGACGTCAGATTAACAGACAACCTATGTATGTGACAACGTACCCAAAACGTTAGGAACAGGTTACAGTAAAGCCTATAATAAAAATATAAATACCATTTATCTCGGAAATAACAGGTTACAGTTTCTGTCATTTAGCACGCAATGTATCGTAAACAATGCGATTAAAACGCAACGGATTATTGTTCTATGATAAGATATTACTATGCTACTGCGAGCGATGACCTCATCCGTGAACCGTAGCGAAACAACTGCCGTTTACTTGTTATTTACATTGCAAGTTTATGTGAAATAAATAGTTTATTGTGTGAAATCAGTTAAATAAACAGTTTTTTTTAATATTCATGAAAAGACCGACGCTGATTCTAACGTTGAGGGTTCCAGAATCATGTACTGAATCCATGGTATCAGTTTTCATTACGATGTCACTCACAGCTGTTTTAATAAAACCAGTGAACTCACACCGTTGCTGCCCGCGTACTACATTTACATAGTCGTGTGGTGCCGGCTCAGAATACCACCACCCCATCTCCTCCCGTGGGTGTCGTAAAAGTCGACTAAGGGATTAGCCGGAGGATGGGCAGCAGTGTCCTTCGAGTACATTAACAACTCAACTGCGATCGCCAACCCGTCTGCCAAGCGTGGCGATTATGGCAAAACCCCCCAATGAGCCCACAACACACCCATATCGGTCGTTGTGGTGATCTTTGGAGGAGGCCTGTGTCCAGCAGTGGACTTAATTCGGCTATGAAATGATGATGTAGCGGTGCCTTATTAGTAAGCATTGTGGATTAGAAACCACAGTATATATTATTAGTGGACAAGAAATACATTTAAATTTTGCTTTACACAAACGATTTTCGAGCGTAAGCGACGCACTATCCTGCTGAGACGACCGCGGCGCTTCACATCGTCGCGATTTCTTTGAAAACCACTGCCGCGATACAATGCCTTGATCTGGCATGACTTTTTGTTATATGGCTCCGCAGTCAGCTCATGAAGCTGTAACTGCTTCACCAGAATAAACTGGCGAAGTCATAGGGGCGTTCAGCCGAGCAATGAACTTATCAAAGCTACACAGCTAAGGGCTACTCCTAGTGAGACGGTGATCTCAGCTTAAGGCGTTGCTGGGACTTAGGGACATATTTAAAGTTACTGCTAGCAAGGGTCAGGGAGTCTGGCATAATAGTTAATCTCCACCACAATATATTGCAATAAAGTAAAACAGAAGATATAAAGAAGTAGAGCTACCGCAAGGCAATTAGGTCATGCGCTTTAATCATGACGTTACAGTGGGCTGCGCCGAAAACCTTAGTTTCAAGTGAACCGTCACCGCGTTTATTTCTGTTTCTAAAGAGATTTTGACTGGCAACACCACCGTATCTTTTTCTCCTAAGCGGATCTGCTAAATTCGCGACCAAATGCCTACGCTGGATAATCGCTTGTGCTAAGTCACCTTTAGTACGATGTTTTTTTACCTGTGTGAATTTCCCCTTACTCTTCTCGAAGTCGGCGTGGTACTTGACGTTGCTCTGTATCTTCGTGTTCTCGGCTATTCGTTTTAGTTCGGGCGTTTCCGCCATCGTCGTGTGCTTCGCTTTCGGTACATGTCTGAAATCGGAGTATAATATATGTGTTTTTATTGATTGCTAGTCTCGGTAAGTTATATTTATATCGTATCTTCTGAAACCAGCAAGATATCGAAATGGAACGTACACGAAAATTTAAGTTAAATTCCTGTTTTATTCCCTAAAATTTTCATTGAAATCTATTGAGCTCTGTTCGGAGCCCATTCGTGACCAACTTTCAGACAGACAGACAAATATTTCAGAAGCCGTTTTTTATGATTAGGCATCGTAAAAAATATTTAAAAATACCACCTATTTGTAAAAACAAATGACATATGAATTCAATGTACATCTAAAGCTTCCCAAAGAGTTCTTTATTCGAAAAAATTTAATATTTTTTTACTGGTCAATTCTAAAAACACTCAGTGGGACCTACGCACACAGTTGCCGTACCGTAGGCCGCTTCTTGTGCTAGTGAAGTTAAAATTACCGGGTGTTGAAGCAATTCTTCAGTTTTAATTGCACCATTAGAAACTAGACTTATTGCAAGATTGTCTATTAATTTCATTTATAACTATCAATTCCACTGATTTTCATGTAATTACAGCTGCATAAACTCCGGTATTTGCTTTCGAGCGTATAATTTTGCGTCATTAATTAAAAATGGTGGTTTCCGCGATCTGGCCGGTAAAAGTGTGAATAGTTGTGGCATTCAACTTTCATTTCATGTGACAGCACGCACTGCGAAGACATTGTTGATTCACTGGATGACAATATCTTCAAGAAGGCAAGTTTTTTTTCTTTCTTTTTTTAAAAACTTTGCTCCACTCAAGGATTTCTCCTGTGTCGTGGGTGCGTTTACAGACATGAATTCCACATACAATACACCCACCTCCCACTCCACCCACTCGGAACAACTACCTGCAGATCATACAAATATTTGTTCCGTGCGGGAATCGAACCCACGACCCGGAGCGCAGCAGCTGACTGTATTAGCCACTGCACCAACCGTGCCGTCAAAGTTCGTGGTCACCTACGATGGGCCTCATAAGAAAGCTCAAGATCACTCAGCGACCTATGGAGAGAGCTATGCTTGGTATTTTTCTATGAGATCGAATCAGAAATAAGGAGATCCGTAGAAGAACTAAAGTTGCCGACATAGCTGAAAGGATTAGTAAACTGAAGTGGCAATGGGTTGGGCACATAGCTCGTAGAACTGATGGCCGTTGGGGTAAAAAGGTTTCTTCTCGAAGCGAAGCGATAAAGGGTGGGCGATTTAGGGGCTGTCTTGTATAATGTGGACGTTCAAAAGGTACTATTCATAGTCTACTTTGAATAAATGTTATTTCATTGAACTCGATTTCCTTGAACTCCTCAGACGTATCCAAAGATTTTGGTGTAGATGATTTTAATTTCAGCCGTTATTCGTCTTTTAAGACACTCACGTGTTAATTTTGATAGTTGCCTATTCTTTGACAGACTTCGCCAAACTTGTAATTATTCCAAATTATTTGGCAGATGGTGACTCCACCCACTCACAAGATAGGCCTAACAGCCAATATGTATGTAAATTATTAATACTAGGGATGCACCCGATACCGGCGATACTTCGTTTTCGATATTTCGATATCGACGGTATTCATTTGTAGATACGAAGCATTTCGAAGAGACACGGTTCGAGCTATGTATTAACATCCTTGTTGATTCGTATTATCGATCTCACACCCCTTTTATGAATGGATTATAGAATCGAATAAGAATTAGGAATATTCATCTCATCATCATATCAGCCACAGGACGTCCACTGCTGAACAAAGGCCTCCCCCTTAGATTTCCACAACGAGCGGTCACATGCCGCTCTCATCCAACAACTCCCATCAACTTCACCAGGTCGTCTGTCCACCTCGTTGGAGGTCGTCCCACGCTGCGTTTTCCGGTGCGCGGTCTCCATTCGAGAACCTTTGTGCCCCAATTACAAATATACATCTTATTAATTTTAATTATAAACTTCTGACTTAAAAATTTGTTAAATAAAAAATTACAGTTTTCAATTTCGATCTGATTACCTTTTTAAATAAATGTAATCAACTTTGATTATGTGCTATTTGAAGTTCTTACATTTCTTTAAATTTACTCGCTGTATCGGCATCGCTGATACTTTTCCATAAATGTCCGTATCGATATTTGTATCGTATCGACAAAAGCGCGTATCGTATCGATGCATCCCTACTTATAACCTAATTTGCGTGAGGTTTTGATGTTCATGTCGCACGCACGCTTGTTTTACAAGTTTGTTTTTTATGATCAAGGTTATAAACATGACAATGATATAAGTTTTTAAACTGACATGGTCACTGACACTATTATTGGAACTGAAAAGGGGATATTTACCATGTTTTTTATTACTTTTTATCTGTGAACATGGCGCTTGCAACAGCGCGGGAACTCAAAAGTAATAAAAAAAATGACAATGATATTTAAGTTTGGCCAGAACGTCGAATCGGCTCAATCAAGTCAGAGCTTTTATTTCACATAGTCCCTAATAGGCTCTTAAGAAAAGACAAGGATGAAGGTCCACGGTTTGGAACAGTCAGCCCATTGGAGGGATGACAAGAAATTTCATGGATACTCTTTTGAAAAAGATAAATATTAAGTATGACAACCTTGATTGGTATACTATGAAAAGGTAGAAACATTTTGTGAGATATAAATACAAACAATAATAGTATAATAATAAAAAGTACGACTGTCTCATAACTACACGAAGAAGCCCAGCTGGAGGGGACTTGTCGCAAAGGCTTTGGAACCGTCGCTGATGTCGGTTTCATCAGCCCGTAGACGTGTGCTGACCATGGGCCTTCCAATGGGCGGTCATGAGGGACAATGCCAAAATCACACGCTTGATCGATGTCGGTGATATCGGTGCTCAACTTAAGATGTAATTTCCAGCATTGGACAGCTAGATTCCGATTCCTGAGACGGAGAAAGCTTGTCTCAAGCCACTACATTTTTAATCACTCTCAGACTTATAATCTTTTATTTTATTGGATATATTCAGTGTAGTTTTTGAAAACAAAAATCTGAATTGCCCTGTAATTTTTTGCAAAAGCAAGCTTGCATAAAACCAATAGTGTTGCACACTGTTGAAAGAATTCTTGACGATTTTGATTCGATCTTCATACATGCCAAAAGAAAGTGCGTTCCCTCTAAAACGCAAACGTAATGGTGAAGACATTAAAACTCATTGCAGGCGAATTTTAAGAGGTATTATTGAAAACATGCTAGTGGAGAGTCACGCAATAGAGAGAGGTTTTATTTTTGTGATCTGATGTTCTTAGCGGCCTCATACAAGGGTACTGCCGGTATCCCAATGGATTCCTATATCCAAACTCAAACTCAAATCTTTATTGCATTCATATGTTCATAAGTTGACAGAAAATTGGACGCGTATCAATATGAAACCCTGTTAGGGCGCAGCAATTTTACTATACAATAACAATAGTATTTTTGTTTGCTTAAAATATTAAAAGGAAGAGATTAATACATACTTATTAAAGGTTATGGCGATTAATAAGCAGTTATGTATATTAATTATTAATTTTTGATACATCTTGTAGATTGTAATATTATATTATTATTAAAGCGAAATCTGATTATTCTTATTATATTATATTAATATTATTTACTTAGCTGGTATAGAATTTGTTTAATTAATTAATTATATTATTATTATTTAATAATTATCCACATAGCCTATAGGTACGGATTTAGTGCATATTTATTTTTAAGGAAACTTCTCATAGACTCGCTCCGTGCACACTCCGGTGATACACATCCTCACGCAAAATATGCCATAGATTTCCTGCAACTGCTTTTAATTATTTCAAAGCATGTTATAGTATTTAAAATCGATCATTTTCGTAGCGAGCTTACAATGTATTTATGGAAGTGACGATTTCAGAGAATTAAATTCCTTAAAACAACAGGTTATTATTTGTACAATAATAATATGTACAAGCC
Source organism: Diloba caeruleocephala (assembly GCA_947459985.1). Lineage (NCBI taxonomy): Eukaryota > Metazoa > Arthropoda > Insecta > Lepidoptera > Noctuidae > Diloba > Diloba caeruleocephala. The sequence continues at coordinate 10,010,718 of OX381631.1, read as the reverse complement.
TTTTCCTGGAGTTATTCGTTTTGCTAAATTAATGACCACAATGTGGGTCATAGAGTCACCAACGTATCTGTGAAGTTGCCAAAAATGGTACTACGGCCAGTGTAATTTAACAAATAGATATACACGAACATTATGACACTACAGAACGGCGTAAATTTTACTATAGCTATTACCAGTACATATCTAATAATATACAAATATACAGCTCTCAAACAGTGCGCAAACAAAGGGAGAGAAAATGAAAGCCACCATGCGACATACCGGTTGTTAGAAAGAGATGAATATACACCGTTAGTTACGTGGCAGCTGCATGGCGCATAATCGTTGGCGTGAACGCATGCGACGTAACGTGTATCTCTACAAAATACTGTAATTTTTATTTACAGTATAGATGAAATGATGTTTTTACTGACAGGTGCAGTATAATTCGTGCGTTCGTTTATTTCTATAAACACAGGCTGGCATTTTTTTCCGCATTATGTTGCAAGAATAACGTTTAAGATTGACGTCTGGCCGCAACACTGATCGGTGCGGGACTTTAGACTACGACCGTATATCGCGCACTGTCTTGTTTAAAAAGGAAGAAGATTTTGAGGGTAAAACATTTTTTTGTTCGTAATTAATATTTTTGCATTTATTTCGGTAAATTAATGATTAAAGTTGCGATGGTTAAATTATTTTATCACCAAATTATTATGAATACAACACAAACACACAAAGAACACGCACCGCAATGGGTAATAATAGTGTGAAAAAAAGCATTTTTGAATAACAAACGGCACGGTTGGTGCAGTGGCTGATACAGTCGGCTGCTGCGCTTCGGGTCGTGGGTTCGATTCCCGCACGGAACAAATATTTGTATGATCTACAGGTAGTTGTTGCGGGTCTGGGTGTATTGTATGTGGAATTCATGTCTGTAAACGCACCCACGACACAGGAGAAATCCTAGTGTGGGGCGGGCAATGTTTATACTAAAAAAAAATAAAAAAATCGCATCTTCTTTCTTCATAAAAGCTAGTCGCTTTTAATGTAATGTAAAATTATAATATAATGTTAAATAATAATGTAATGTAAAAGTAACAATATTGTGAAGAGAAGCAATTTTGAAGTAAAAAATCCCAACTAACGAAGATTTTTGCCGTGTAAAGTCCAAAAAAGATACAAATTGGTAAGAAATATGGTTTGCAGTTGTTAATATGGATTACTCCTTCTCATCTTGTGGGTGTCGTAGAAGGAGACTAAGGGAAAATCGGTGCCATTACGCGCTTTGTGTGACGCGCAGGTGGTAAATCACAACACTAGCATATCCAAAAAGGGTTGATGTCAGACAGGCCGATTGTATAACCCTTTTGCCAAAAACCGTGCAATATTTAATATTGCGCCGACCCCAAGTAGCTTGGGACCAGGGCAGAAAGAAGAATATTATTTTGTTTTAACGTTACATCGTGCAACAAATAAACATGTTCGTTACGTCAAAACAACTGAACTAATTTCAATGCAAATTAATAATTAACAACCACATTCAATAATTATGTAAGTTATATGCGCATATTTTATACTTTTTTTTTTTTTTTTATTGATGTCCAGTGGAAATTCGCGCATATTTTATCCTATAACGAAGTCTGCATTTATCATTATGTCTGTTTTCATCAATGGACGGACTCTTGCGTAAGCGACGCCGAACGAGATATTTAGCATGATTGAAAAATGCTCGGGCGCCTAATCGATTCTGATGCTGTGAATCAAATCGGGGTGAAATTCCTGTGGAATGATCTCATCCAACTCTTGAAGTATATGACAAATCACCACGAACTCCACCCGAAGAGTCATCGGTTCTCTGCAGCTAATATCCCCAGCCGACTGCAACTTCACTTCGCTAATTCTTTATTATCTCTCGGATAGCGATCCTACAGAGAATCTCCATGCATATCCCTTTCCTAACCGGCTGAGCAACATTGAAATGCGATATATAAAAAACGTAATAATTGAAGTGAAAACTTCTTTTAGCGCGGTACGCATATTTTTATATGGGAGGCTTTGGGAGGCTTGAATAACTCGGACACCAAGTTGGCCACTACCACTAGCCACACGAAAAGAAAGAGAAGAGAACAGAATTATTACGTCCTAACACATACTTTTGCACGTCATATTGAGGGCATTTCATAGCATTTCAATAACAACAATAAGTTAGTTATTTATTTATTTGTTGAAGCGAACTCGAGTACATCGCACGCGCATGATTCACACAACGCACTATAACAACTACATTGTGAGTAATCCAGTAATAGCTATGAATAAGGACATAAATATATACTGCTAGCCAACCATGAAATATGGAGTTACCGTTTGGCATGTCATTTCTCGCTGTATATTATGATATCATCCGCAGGAAGTCCACTGCTGAACAAAGGCCTCCCCATAGGTTTCCACAACGACCGGTTACATGGTGCTCGTATCCAACGTATCTCAGCGACCTTTTTTTTTTATTGGTGCCCAGTGGAAATTCTTCATGAACTGCCTTCGCCCCGGGGAAGGACGAAGGGGTAAAACCACTGGAGCAGTCATCTTCGGCACCTAAGGGAGGCTCCAGGTCCTCGTTTGATCACACTAGAGCCGCCCACTGGTGCCACGCCTATTGGCACATCTCGGAGAGGGTGACTGTAAAGCGGTCACCCCCCCAGGGATCTCAGCGACCTACAGCAGGCCAGCCATCCATCTCGGCGGATGCCTTGCCACGCTGCGTTTTCCGGTGCGCAGTCCTCACTCGAGAACCGTTTTGCCCCAGCGGCCATCCGTTCTATGATCAATGTGCTCCGCCCATTGCCACTTCAGCTTTCTATTCCTTTTAGCTATGTCGGCAATTTTAGTTTTTCTATAGATCTAGTAGAGTTAGTCACCTTTTATTATCCAATGCTCAAAGAAAATTTGTGGTATCCGAGCGCCCTACGACACGTAATCAATACCTATATTCGTATGTATATGTATACGTATCCGTTCTACCTTCATCAACGATCGCCGCCGTCCGAGGCGTTCTTATTGATCCGGACGATGAAAGCGTGTGATTTCAGCATAAAGCACACCCAGACTCCCATTGCAACCCCACCACGACTCTTGCTCGAGCCCAGCTAGTAGCATTAAAAATGCCCCTATATCTAAACATCATTCCAATCTCTAAATTCCTTCCAGCTAAGCCCTAAGCCGCAGCCAGAGTCTCATTTGGGCGCGCCCTAAGCTTTGGCCTTTTCTGCACCGAGAAGACTGCAAGAAACCCATTTAAAAGAAGTATCCGCTGTTGGAGGAAACTGTTCAGCTATGCTTTCATGAGCCGCATCGTTTACTGTATTATGAATTATATTGTAGACTGTTAAAGTTGAAATCAGCCAGACAGTTTCGGCGTAGCCATCTTTGTAACAAACCGCCATTATCTATTTATAATTTTTGTTGAATATTATTTCATTGTGTTGGATAAGACTAGGCAAGATGCAGTGGACGTCCTCTGGCTGATATGATGATAATGGCGGTTTTAAGATCCCCCGCGAAATAAAGACCACAGGTGGGATGATGTGTAATTCGTCAAGAAAACGGTGTTGACGTGTAAGTAGTCAGTTTTGTATCTGTTAATTGCTCTAGTGTGATGATATGAGGACCTGGAGCCTCCCTTGGGTGCCAAAGATGACCGCACCAGTGGTTTTAGCCGGTAGGAGTCCGGCATACCCCTTCGCCCTTCCCCGGGGCGAAGGAAGTTCATGAAGAATTTCCACTGGGCACCAATACAAACAAAACGGTATGAGTTAATTATTTTTCTTGTTTAATTATTGTCTTTTAAAAATCGTTTCTTTGATCATGAACTCCTCCATCATGTATCAATCGACGGCGACACCCTGTTAGCACCTGACATATGCTCGATTAGGACTTTAAACCGAACTTATGGTCACAGAGATAGCAGTATAATTGTTAGCTACTATATGGATTTTCGGAGTTGGCGTTTAACTTAAATCGCCTCGCCTCAGACTGCAGTTGCTGTATCATTTTTTCTCACCGCTGTAAAAAACCTTATTGACTTTCTCCGCCCGGGAGATAAATCAGTTCCTTACAAAACGTTGAAAACAGTTATCAACAGCTACACGATACAAGTATTAGTACAGTTCCATATGATTTCCAGGGAAGCCACATGTGCAGAAAAGAACTAACGCCATATGTCCCTATCGTCATATCTCTTTAATCTTATTGTAGTTCCCTTTATGAGAACTGATTTAAAGAATATAATTGATGATTTTGATTCAACTGAACAGGAAAAAAGTAATCTGGTTATGAATGAGGAGTCTGTTGAAGACTATGTGGGTTTGGTTGAGGGTACAAAGAAAGAAGACCAACTAGCAAGGGCGGGCTCCAATATCCACTTCATTGACCCAGGGCCATTAGGAGAAATAGCTCATTAAACCACCACCAACAGGCATAACATGCACTTCATCATTTCGGCCGAATTAAGTCCACTGCTGGACACAGGCCTCCCCCAAAGATCACCACAACCACCGATATGGATGTGTTGTGAGCACATTGGGGGGTTTTGCCATAATCGCCACGCTTGGCAGACAAGTTGACGATCGCAGTTGAGTTGTTAATGTACTCGAAGGACGCTGCTGCCCATCCTCCGGCTAATCCCTTAGTCGACTTTTACGACACCCATGGGACGAAATGGGCTGGTAAAAAACATCTCAGAGAATGGAGGGAAGCGAGAGGCCTAAACGACTCCGAAGACTTTCTAGAGCACAAGGGTAGACCGTTTTAAGAGGCAGAGTGGAATCGGGAGAGGGCCGATCCCGCTCGGAGGAGGACACGGAGCCGGGGTAACAACCGCCCCGGTGCCCGTGTCCAACACGCCCGAGCCCCCTGTGATCTTTGTAAGGCAGGGAAGTGGACTAAGGGCTAACTTCTCATCGTCAAAACGCCCGTGCCCAGTAGTAGGAGAACGGGCTGATAATATGCTATCTCATGCACATGTAGCAACAAAATATGACCATCCGTTTTCCAAACGTGGTGATTATGGCGATATCCCTTCGCAGCCTTAACGTTTGATATGAAATGTTATTTATTGATTGTAATCTATACTAATATAATAAAAGCTGAAGAGTTTGTTTGTTTTTGTTTAAACGCACTAATCCCTGGAACTACCAGTTGGATTTAAAAAAGTCTTTTTGCTATTGATAGCCCAATTCTGGAGGAAGGTTATATGCTATTTAACATCACGTTAGGATCTTAAGGAGACGAGCAAAAAGAAAAGTTAGAAAGAACGCTAAGTGAAAATGAAATAATAGCGCGGGCGGGCGATGCGACGCGATGGTTCGTGGGGTGCGGGCGGACACCCGACGAGAACCGAGCATTACCGAGTTGAGCCGAAGTATGCCTGAGTAAAGAAAACGTGATCGTTATACTGTCACCCTCTCCGAGATGTGCCTATAGGCGTGGCACCAGTGGGCGGTTCTAGTCTGATCATACGAGGACCTGAAGCCTCCCTTCGGTGCCGAAGATGACCGCTCCAGTGGTTTTAGCCGGTAGGAGTCCGGAATCGGAAAAAATAAAATTTAAAAAAAGGCTCTAGTGTGATCATACGACGGCCTGGAGCCCCCCTTAGGTGCTAGCCGGTAGGAGTCCGGCGTGTCCCTTCGCTCTTTCCCGGGCGGAGGAAGCTCATGATGAATTTTCACTGGATAAATCTATACAAATAAATAAAATTGAAGTGTCTGTTTGTAATGTAAAAATAACAGCTTTTTACTAAATGCATATGAAAGTATATACGATACCTATAACAAAAAATCATTTTTATTTTTTTTGTCTGTCTGTCTGTCTGTTTGTTCCGGGTAAACTCCGAAACGGGTGAACCTATTTTGACGGGACTTTTTCTGGCAGATGGCCGATGTTATAAGGAATAACTTAGGCTACTTTTATTTTAGAAAAATAATTAGGGTGCCGCGCTAAAAAAATAAAACCCTTGAAATCCAATATATTATTCTATGTCAAGTGTCTATGTCGAAGTACTCTAAATTTCTTTTAAATAAAACGCGGGTGAAACCGCGGGTCCCAGCTAGTATAAAATATAAAGATCTAGTATTGCAAGAGTCCGGCTATAAGTATGTATTTTAATAACATTACTCCGGTTTGAAGAGCACCGCAGCTAGTGAAATAGTGGACATAAGAGACTAAATAACTAAAGTATCGAGGGGATGAGCGTAGTGTGGTGCCTCGCAGGACTAGTCCTGCGTAGCATTACAATTGTTATGTGCTGGCATGACACCATACCAACCGAATGACAACTTGAACTCGTCTCATCGCTAACTTATCCAAAATACATAATAAAAATATTACGTTCTTATCGCAGATATATCAATGGCTACATAATTAAATGAATTCAAATCATCGCGTTTACGACCTTGACCTTACAAGGAACAAGCGTGCTTTGAATAATCATTCAAGTTACGAGAATTAACATTAGGTAATAGGTAGGTACTAATTTACATATGTAAGAATGAAAGTGAACATGACAACTTTGTTTGATCAATCCGGTTATTTTATATATTGTCGAGCCAGTCTTGAATCCGGTTCGAAAGTTTACGGGAACCAAAACCGACCCAATTTCGCAAATCCGGGCCTTTTCTTACTACGTGCGCTCGGCCTTAGATATCCTACTAATATTATTTGACGGCACGGTTGGCGCCACAGAAATAGGAAATAAGGAGAAGTGGTACGGGGGCGGAACCGCGCCACCGCGACATGCACAATCCGGGCATGTCGGAAAAAATGCCCGTTTTATAACATCAGTTGAGATTTGATCGTGTAAGTGATACTTTGTTAAAGTGTCGTATTGTTCGGGGATAACGTGCAAAAACCGAAGCGATAATAATTACTTTATCAAGGAAGGAATCATATCTTAGATATGTAAGTGTATCAATTTACTTGCATTTGTTTGTAAAAATAATAAATTAAAAGTTATTGTTTTCTTTATCTTGTTACATTTGGATTAATGGAGTCGACCGACAATATTATTTTTGTACAAAATACAATGCTTCTTATCTACCACTTTTAACTAGCAATCGATGAATAACAAACGCAGTGAATAGAATAGCGAATGGTACTCCCAATAAACTTACGCGTTGCGTGTTACGGCCGCTGTGTGCAGTCCGTACGTTCGGCATGATTGGCTGCCTACATAGTCGTGGGTGTGTTTTAGTATGAGAAGCCAATTATAACGTTGTGTTTATTCAGTTCGTTCGACGAGAACTTGTAACTGTGTGCATTAGTGTATTCATATGTAGAATGGCAAGGGAAAACTGGATCTCTAGGCTCGCATACATTTTGAACTACATGGCATATCTCCTTTCTTCCAATATTTTTGGTTGACGCAGTGGGTAACCGGCTGGCTTGCCTCGCTAGATATCGCGGGTCAACGGAACAAATATCTTTATGATGTACAGATAGCTGTTTTGGGTCTCGGTGTTCGTGCGTGTGAGATGTATGTCTATAAACTGCCACGACACAAGAGAAACTAGTGTCCCAACGATTAAAAAAATATAAATGTGAAAGTTTTTGAAGATGTTTGGATGTTTGTTATTCGATCACGCTGAAACGGCTGAACGGATTAGGATGAAATTTGCCACACAGATAGACCATAATCCAGAATAAAATACAGGGTACTTTTTATCCCGGGAAAATAAACAGTTATACTAAAAATTATAATAAAAAAGTAAGATACTCACGATTCGCAATATGGGAGCTTTCCATATCCTTTGTAGGTTCGCATGTTGAGTGTCATGCCGCACTCCTGGCATTTGAAGCACCCTTTGTGCCACACCTGTAAAAAAGAGCACCGTTGTATTAAATACATTCAGTGTGGTATCCGGATTAATAATATAGTACCACTCTAGCTCCGTAGATGTCGTAAAGGCGACTAAATGGGACTAAGGGACTCGAAACCAGTAGTGCAATTCTCTAAGCTCAAACATCCATACATCCTTAAATACAGAATTGGGATTAAGGTGAAAAACCAATTTGGTATTTGCTAAGACATGACTGAAGCTTTTCAAAGCTACATTGCAGACGGTGAGCCATGAGGCCGAGCCTTAGCGAATACCAAACTGGATTTTCACCGTTATTTCAATTCTGTACCTATTCAAGGTTGTTTGGATGTTTGATCTTCGAGAATTGCACTACAGAGGGATGGACAACGGTGACGTGGTGAGTACTGGCAAATTCCTTCAAAACGGTACCGGTACACAAGGGGACTTAATTTGGCTTTATGATAATTTTAACGTAAGCGGCTCATTCTGGCTGCGTAAGGGGCAATTGATTGTTTGGTTATTTATATTTTTGATAGACTAACTAACGGATCAATCTCAATGATCGGTAAGCGATCGATTATGCTTTTTTTTAATGCTTTTATTAAAGAACGTTGCCCCACACTAGGATTTCTCCTGTGTCGTGATTGCGTTTACAGACATGAATTCCACACACAATACACCCAGACCCGGAACAACTACCTGCAGATCATACAAATATTTGTTCCGTGCGGGAATCGAACCCACGACCCGGTGCGCAGCAGCCGACTCTATCAGCCACTGCACCAACCTTGCCGTCTAAAGATCGATGAGGTTAAGCATCACACGGCGCGGTCAATCTATAGATGGTTGACCGCATAGTGGTATTTGCATTGACCGTCGTTTTCAGAGGGCAAGCAAGCTCGTTGGTCCCGGTAGAAGTTATTGAACCAAATTGCCGAGCCAAGAGCCGGTTGTAGTCGGAGGCCTTTGGGCAGCTGGAACATCTCCGACACAAACAAGGTTGGCCAAGGTTGTTCAACTTAATCGGTCCAGTAGATTCGGAGTAAATTGACTGTGACAGACGGACAGAGGGCCAATTCGTAATTAATTTACACTATGACAGAAACTTGACCGAACTGAGATTAAATTACAAATAGACCGAAAAAACTGTATTCTGCTACTCTTAAAGTTCAGTCGGCTTTCAGTATAATTTCAACCTAGTCTCATGTCGATCTCAATTTTGACGTTTATTCAATGCAAATTTAGTACATGTGACAGATCGAAATGTTAGCAGAATACCGTTTTGACTTCGATCAACTTTCGATCTCATCACAGTGTAAGTTCACGTTTGACGTTGTTTGCTAGTTTAGGAGAATACCATTTGTGACATTTTTGGCATTGAGACTAGATCGGAACTATACTGTGAACATTTTTAAATTACGAGAATTGGCCTTCTGACCTTATGGTCCTATGAGGGTACCGCCGTTTTTCATTCGGACGTACGGTATAATACTTATATAATAACTAGCTGTTGCCCGCGGTTTCACGCGGCTTTTATTTTTAATAATATACTTAGATGAAAATAGATAAGTGTATGCCAGTGAAAGTCCTGTCAAAATCGGTCTAGCCGTTTCGGATATTAGCCGGAACAAACAGACATTTTGTTTATGTCTATAAACAAAATGTTATTTTGTTATATGTTCCATATATACTTTCATATGCATTTAGTAAAAAACTGTTATTTTGACATTACAAACAGACACTTCAATCAATCAATCATTTCGGCCGAATGAAGTCCACTACTGGACACAGGCCGCCCTCAAAGATCACCACAACGACCGAAATGGTGTGTGTTGTGGGCTCGTTGGGCGGTTTTGCCATAATCGCCACGCTTGGCAGACGGGTTGGCGATCGCAGTTGAGTTGTTAAAGTACTCGAAGGACGCTGCTGCCCATCCTCCGGCTAATCCCTTAGTCGACTTTTACGACACCCACGGGAGGAGATGGGGTGGTGGTATTCTAACCAGCACCACACGGCACTTCAATTTTATTTATTTGTATAGATATCTTATTTGCAACTACCAACCCACCGTATAATAAGGAAAACTGTTTTTCTCGTAAAAAGCGGCCTACTCAAAGCACCGCTTGCAGAACATCCTTCATGCCTTATCTCTGCGGGATTGTATGGTGTGAATGTTTGCAGAGCCAATATTAATCGATATTTATCGGCTCTGCAAACATACACACTATCGCTTTATTAACTAACCTAAATTTGTCATACCACTCCTCGCAATTAATTTGTCCAAGATTTGATCTAATTTCTTTGACGTTGCGTCATGCATACAATATCTTTGTCAAATATTTGAATTTTGTCAATTGCCATATTCAGTTCTAAACGCATTATTATATTTTTATAATCTGGGTGTCTTGTATTACAAAGATATTGGTTGCTTTGATACTCATTAAATATTGCTTTCATGCCCATTTACTTGTGATTGATTGAAACTATTTGATCCAATAAAAACATAAATTAAAATTTCAAACACAAATCATCAAATTTCTAAACATCCGCGTGGTGACCGGATTAAGAATATAGCATCACTCGATTTCCTCCCGTGGATATCGTAAAGAGCGATGGGCAGCAGCGTCCCTTCTGTGGAACAATAGCCATTCTGCGCTCACCAACCCGCCTGCCAAGCGTGGTGAGTACTGGCAAACTCCCCCCAATATGATGACATAATCGTGGAAATCTATGGGGGAGGCCTTTGTTCAACAGTGGAAGTTGCATGGCCGATATGATGATCAAATTTCTTTAATCAAATGTAAATGCGACTTAGATATTTTATGAATAGCATTCAACCCTAAGGGTGGAAAATGATGGAGAATCGATAAAATCTTTATTTTATTTATTTATTTATTCAGAAAATATTTCACACTCAAAATACTGCTGATGATGTAAGTCGCAATAGCTGTTTATATTACTGCATTTATACAAAATTAATATTTGGGAATACAAACAGCATTTCATATCAGTCACATCTAAAATATTGAGCCACAGTCCATCGGGCGTTGCGCAAGCGCAGTTTTCGCAAACGTTGGCCCACTTCACAGCATATAATACAGCAATTAGGTAACAATACCCAGCATTCCGCGTCGATTAGCGCATATGGATGCGGCTATAACTTTGTTGCAACCTGATGTATTCTTTTTGACATTGGGAGATTTTACAGCATTGTTATCATAAGTTTTGGTCTCGGACGAATTGCAATAATATATAATTGCATTAGTACATATTTATTTTAAACTATGTTTTTCGTTAAATACTAGGTATTTTGGAATTTTAAATACTAGGTGACGAGACATGCAATTAATTCACCCGGTGGCGACCGTCACTGCTCATACAATTGTAATGCTACCCAGGACTACGTGGCACCACGCTACCCTCGTCACCTCGAGACATCAGTAATTTAGTCTCTTATGCCCAGTAATTTCACTAGCCAGTGCCCTTTAAACCGGAGCACAGTAATTTCTAAAATTTAAACATTTCTGCTTGGCGGCAGAATATCTGGCACTGCAGAAGTACAAAGCCGGCCTCTTGTTATAAGAGATCTAGCACCGTGTGGTGTTCGAATTAAAAATAAAGCATTATTTCTCCTCCCGTGGATGTAGTATATGGCGACTAAGGGACTTCTGACCAAGGGATAGGCAGCAGCGTCCCTTCTGTGAAACAGTAGCTAAAATATGCGTGAATCGGAATAGTTGCGCGTTTTAGACAAATTTTAATTGTTTCCTAAAATGAATATAATATGCTCACCAAATATTGTTTTACTTAAAATATAGATTGCAAGCTACTCCAAATATTGTCACATAAGGTTAAGGTGTGGCAGAAGTAACCCTCGGGCCACCCGAATACCACAAACATTAATCCTTAATTGTAATCATATTTATCGTATAAAATAAAAATGCCAATAATTAGTTATTAGATACTTTATCAGTGCAATTTGGTGATCATTTATCCGTTTACGCAGAGATTTGATATTTTTTTTGGTAGTACTAAAGGTACATTGCTTATAAACGTTTCAATACAAGCGGTTTATAATGATTGTTGTGTATGCTGTGGTGTCATTTAATTGAGAAGTACACGTGTCTAAAATTTTGTAGTTGTGATATGTGATACTCATGTATATCCTGTGTTAAAGGTCTGTTAAATAAATAAATAGCCTTACCACGACACTGCATTATTTATAATCCTTTGCCACGCCGTATTTTCACACTGACCCAGATTGTACTCGACTAAATAAAGCAGACAATAGTCAACAACATGTCAATGGAGTGAATAAAATGGATGGTGTAATAATATATGAGTCAGTTTTAAAAATAGCATCTATTGTAATAACTACATCAAGTCTCTTTGTATAACAGATGGATTATGCTGTTCACAACACGATCTTTTAGACATTAAAACCCTCATGCAGCCTACCTAGTTCAAATGAGCCTCTTGAAGTCAAGGGCGGATCCAGGGGGGAGGGGCAGGGGGCCATGCCTCATGCCATGTAATTCGCCAGGTGTTCTCTTACCATGTCAGTATTGTGATTGGTCCAGACTACTCACAGATGTACCAATCAGGCTTCACCACGGCTCTTAAGCTTCTACGATAAAGCTTAAGAGCCGTGGTGAAGCCTGATTGTTCCGCCGTCGCCGAAAGAGAATACTGTTGCCACAGTATGCCACTGTGGAGCCTTGCTTGCCTTTTTCTTCTACTGCTTACCTGGATCACCTCCAGCACCAAAGGGGTCTCGACAGCGAACGCTCCGGAGCCACCCATTGATACCACGCTTATAGGTAGCAATCTCGGAGGGAATGACTGTAAACAGGTCACCCCTCTAGCGGAGGGGAGACGACTGTAAAGAGGCCGCTCACTCGGGCTCATTGGAGAGGCGGGCTGGTAAAGGATCCCCACGAAGTCTAGCTGACTGCTGTGCATAAGACGGAATGTGGCCACATACGTGCTCCGTCATCCAAGGGGTGACTGAAGTTAAAGCTATCGTAGTCCTAGCTTCGTCTGGGACCTCCGAAAAATATATTTACCGGATCATTGGGAATTAGTACCCAGATTTAAAACGGTATGTTTTGATGACTGGACAAAACAATGTGTAAGTAAATCTATAGATAAAGGCATATGGTATAAGACCATATAAAAAAACGAAAGAAGAAAGAAAGCATATATTGCCGTGTGGTGCCGGCTCAGAATGCCACCATCCCATCTCCTCCCATGGGTGTCGTAAAAGTCGACTAAGGGATTAGCCGGTGGATGGGCAGCAGCGTCCTTCGAGTACATTAACAACTCAACTGCGATCGCCAACCCGCCTGCCAAGCGTGGCGATTATGGCAAAACCCCCCAATGAGCCCACAACACATCCATATCGGTGGTTGTGGTGATCTTTGGGAGAAGCCTGTGTCCAGCAGTGGACTTCATTCGGCCGAAATGAGGACCACACTAATTTAACACAAAAAAAATTTACAAGAAAATAACAAGAAATCTGTTTGTATGGTGTGGCAAAAGGAGCGGTCTCAGCAAAATGTTGAACAGTGAGCAGCATAGCCGTAACACTGCCCAACGCTGGTTTTCAAATATAGGGTGAGCTTCCTCGTGTACCGTGGTTTGATGACACTAACTTAAGTAGAAATTATATTAAAGTAGCCCTTAGGACGCTATCCATCAGCAAAGTTAGCATACTTATTGAAAAAAACAAATTCACCCAATTGTTATCTACACAAAAAAAAAATTGAGGTGTCTGTTTGTAATGTAAAAATAACAGCTTTTTACGGCATGCATATGAAAGTATACGGTGCATATAACAAAAAAAACAATTTTAATTTTTTTTTGTCTGTCTGTCTGTTTGTTCCGGGTAATCTCCGAAACGGCTGGACCGATTTTGACGGGAATTTATGTTGTAAGGTACTTTTGGTTACTTTTATTCTTTAAACAACCTTGAAAACCAATATATATTCTATGTCGAAGTGCTCTAAATTTCTTTTAAATTAAACGCGGGTGAAACCGCGGATCCCAGCTAGTTGGCAATAAAATTTAAGATGTACAGAATTTGCTGATGGAATGTATCCGGAATACTGATTAAAGGTATTTTATCAAGGCCGAATTCGGAGGCAGAAAAATACTTAGTTATTTGGTAACAGTCGCTCAGCAGTGATTCGTTACTTAAAAGTTAGTAACTATAATTAAGACTTTTTTATTTGTTACGGTGTGAGTTATGCCCGTGTGGTGTCAGGATTAAGAATATAGCACCACTCCATCTCCTCCCGTGGATGTCGTAAAAGGTGACTAAGGGACTCTAAACCAGAGGGATGGGCAGCAGCATCCCTTCTGTGAAACGGTAGCCATACTGCACTCACCATCCCGCCTGCCAAGCGTGGTGAGTATTGGCAAATAGCCCCCAGCATGATGACACAGTTGTGAAAATCTATGGGGAGGCCTTTGTTCAGCAGTGGACATATAAATGGCCGATATGGTGGTGGTGGTGGGAGTTATGTCCTAATTGGATAAAAACCATTAAAAAAACAAAAAACACCATGCCAAGTGAGTTAACTCCGAGTCGGCCTTTTAACAGAGGTGATGCTGGCATTCGTCGCGAAGCCGGGATACATCTAAACTAGCAGGTATGTTTTCCCTGCCACTTGTTTTTCTTAAAGGCCATTGAGAAATTGTAACGCCTGTATATGAAAGAACAATCTACAACAAACGACGTACAACAATTATGTTTACAAAGTTACTAATTTAGTATACCTAACTAAGTACTATGTTGATAATTTTTAATAATATTAAAAGATCGAGTCTCTCGATGCAACGAGCACAACAAGCGAAGAGCGACACCCCCCCCCCCCCCCCCCCCGCGCCTCGCCACCCGATGATTAGCTAATTATAATGAACAGCAATAGAGTAGTCAAACTGCACCTGTTGGCAGTTGTACGTCGCAGTTGTGTCAATAGGTTCCCACTCAGCATAATGCTATGATGTCGCCAGAGCAACACCATAACGCTGGTTTTCAGTGATAACCCCTGTTGAGGAGCGATCACGGAACTGTAATCTCCACTCACTAGCTAGTATAATATAATGTATATAAATAAGATGTATTACTGATGTTATTATAGCAGCTTACGTAACTAGTCCAAACTTGTACAACTAAAGCAGTTAACTGTGTAATAATAGGAGTTAATTAAATGAACCGCTTAAAATTATATGAGTCATTTCTCGCAAATAACTCATAATTTAATCATTGGTGTTTCCGTTTCAACAATGTGTATTTAATTTTGGTTGTGCGTTATGCGTTATGACGGCGCTTTTCTGTATTATGTGAGACAGACGGCCTTTGTTCTATTAGAATTCCTGTAAAACTTTACAGCTGTATTTTACAGAAGCGGAATCTAATTTTTTATTGGTGTCCAGTGGTAATTCTACATGGAAATTCCTTCGCCCCCGGGAAGGGCGAAGGGGACTCCTACCGGGTAAAACCACTGGAGCGGTCATCTTCTGCACCGAAGGGGGGCTCCAGGTCCTTCGTAAGATCACACTAGAGCCGCCCATTGCTGCCACGCCTTTAGGCACATCTCGGAGGGGATGACTGTAAAGCGGTCACCCTCTCTAGCGGAGGGAAGGCGACAACTCCTGCGCTACCTCAAGACATAAGTTATTTAGGTACTTATGGCCAGTAACTTCACTAGCTACAGTTCCCTTCTAACCGGAGCACAGTAATGTGTTAAGTTTAAAAACTACTGCTTAACGGCGAATATCTGGCGATTTTTTATTCAACCCGGAGGAACCACATGTACTTCCCCCACCGAGGGAAGGGCAGTGGAGCAGGCTAGACTCAAAACTACAGTCATCTACGCGCTCCAAGTCCACGATACAATCACACTAGAGCTGCCCATTGGTGGCACATCTCGGGGGGACTGTAAAAGATCCTCCCGCAGTCACTCTATCATATCACCAATCTATGCGCCCGTGACCCCCGAGGTCGCAATAAGACACCTACTATAGGTAATACAAACAAGTACAAATTCAGGGCCCGCTTTCCTTTTCCTCTTGAAAATAGTTTGCGTTACAATTATGACACTTACTGTAGTTAACTTAAAGCAGCATTAGCGTTACTCTGATAATATTTCTTTGCAGCACAAAGAAACTGACAGCCAATTTAGTCGAGGAAGTAACACGAGTCTGTCGACATGATCTCGATTGCCAGCAATGTGGAACACACCGGGCTAAGGAAGCTAAAATAGCACCTTAAAGGGCTTATAATATTCTTCTACACTAGGGCTGCTAAACGTCGGGATACACCGGCGGGCTGATTACGTAAGTCGCAGACGCTTTGCGACAGGCGTAAATCGCGTAGACGCCGCTCTTAAACGTCATTTTGGTATTACGTATTTGCCGATAGCGATTAAGCAGGCGAAGATCGCCTGACGCACAGTCTGTTGGACGATCAATGAACTAAAAATGACATCCTCGGCTTTCAATTTCAAGCTCTTTTCCACTGGGAACCCTTAGATCCGCGATAGCTGCTGTCGCGTCTGCTGTCGCGTTGTGTCCCCGTGTACCGGTTAGTAAGCCGATTTGCACGTGGCCGGGACGAAGACCGAGGTCTACGAGTTATAATTTTTTATTATTAAAACGATGAAAAGTAGTAACATGCCAGAATTTTACACAAATATGATGATGAATAAATAATACTGAAAACGGTTCAGACCAGTGTGTTGTGTGCTTATTAGTATGTCTTGCCATAATCGCCACACTTGGCAGCCGGGTTGGCGAACGCAGTTGAGTTGTTAATGTAATCGAAGGATGCTGTGCCCATCCTCCGGTTAATTCCATAGTCGCCTTTTACGACACCCACGGGAAGAGATGGGTTCGTGCTATTCGTAGCCGGCATCACATGGCTTTAGAAAAATTATTACGATGTTGTATATGCCTGTAGGAGTCATCCAACCACTTCGCCCTTCGGGGCGAAGGAAGTTCATGTAGACTTTCTACTGGAGACGAATTTAAAAAAAGGAATAAATAAAGTATTTTTACGAACTAACAGATTTCGTTGTTTTCTACAATATTATAATAATTGATTAAGAACTTGTGACGACCCTAAGAGCTATTATTCCGTGCAATTACTACGTCTTAACTGAGGTAAGTGGGTCAATTTACTGTACTTGACCGTCAAGCATCTAACCAGTCATTAGTGATGCTCTATTGTTATCTTTAGATCGGAGTATTTACTCGTTTACAAGCTCTCGAGATTTCAAAATAGAAAAATAAAACACTTTCAATTTCGATATTGAAAGTGTTTTATTTTTCTATTCAAAAATTATTAATTAATTTTAAACAGTCTGGAGGATAGTGCAGAACAAACACACGCACGCACGCATTCACACACGCAACAGCCCGTAAAGTTGCTAAACACGTGTCTCCCGCTACATTGAGTGGCCATATTGGCATAATCAGCAGGCTTGGCTGGCGTATCACTGAACGTAGTATGTCGGAAGGATGCTTCTGCCCATTACCTTAATATCGACCCTAACGAGCGCGTAATACAGAAAGTCCAAAACTAAAGTAGAACTTGAATCGGGCTTTTTTTTAATTTGCCCCACACTTGGATTTCTCCTGTGTTGTGGGTGCGTTTACGTCCGCAAATTCCACACACAATACACTCAGACCCGGAACAATTACCTGTAGATCATACTACATCTATGTACATACATACATATTTGTTCCGTGCGGGAATCGAACGCACGACCCGGAGCGCAGTAGCCGACTGTATCAGCCACTGCACCAACCGTGCCGTTATCAATTAATTGCTAGACCTATTAAGTAGTGTTCATATTTGATTGATGTTATCTAGACTTCAGTTCTACTTAAGTTCTGATTATCTTCTGTAATAGGGGCTTTTTTTTATTAACCCGATGGAAATACGTCATGTACTTCCTCCGCCCCAGGGAAGGGTGGAGGGGTATGCCGGACTCCTACCGGCTAAAACCACCTGAGTGTGACGACTAGAATGATCTCCATCTAGAGCCACCCATTGGTGCCACGCCTTTAGGCACATCTCGGAGGGAAGGCGACTGTAAAGAGGCCACCCCCCAGGACTCTCGGGGGGATTGTAAATAATTCCCCCCGAAGCCTAACTATGCTCTGGGCTGCGCACACGGCAGCACGTGTCCACATGCACACCGCCGCCACTACTCACCACTCTTGGTTGGTGAGCGGAGAATGGCTACTGCTCTACAGAAGGGACGCTGCTGCCCTTCCCTCTGGTTTAAAGTCCCTTAGTCGCCTCTTACGACATCCACGGGAGACGGAGTGGTGCTATATTCTTAATCAGTACACTCGGTTCCTATCTTAGAGTTATCAAACGCAATAAGCCATGGGCTCCATCTAGGGTGTTAGTCACCCAATTAGATTATCATCATCATATCGGCCATTTATATGTCCACTGCAGAACAAATGCCTCCCCCATAGATTTTCACAACTGTGTCATCATTTTGGGAGGCCAATACTCACCACGGTTGGCAGGCGGGTTGGTGAGCGCAGTATGGCTACCGTTTCACAGAAGGGACGCTGCTGTCCATCCCTCTGGTTTAGATTCCCTTAGTCGCCTTTTGTGACATCCACGGGAGGAGATGGAGTGGTGCTATATTCTTAATCCGGACACCACACGGAATTAGATTAGTGACTACAATAAGGATCTATGACCAGTTCGGACATCATGCAAGAAATGACATACGACTGGCTTTTGAAGTAACATATAGGTACATAAATCTGTTTTTCTGTGGATGCTGATGTTAGTGTGCCGTGAGGCTACGAATAGCACCAACCCGTCTTATCCCTTGAGTGTCGTAGGAGACTGTGGGATTAGCTGGAGCATGGGCAAAAACTCTCGCAAACCCGCCTGCCAAGCGATTACGGCAAAACCTCCCACATAGCACACAAAACACTCAGGCCGGTTGTTGAGGCGATCTTGGGAGGAGGCCTGTGTCCAGCAGTGGACTTTATTCGGCTGAGATGTTGATATTAGAGTAAAGCTAACTGGTTCTTGGTTCTCCACAGAAAAAATGAGGTAGCAAATTTCCATCCACCATTCAGTAAACGCAACAGTAATATTTGACCCAATTTCCATCAAAGTTGCGTTCAATTGAACGGTTTACTTAGATACCGAGATAAAAGTGAGTAACTGTAACTTTGGATCGCACCATATAAGGTTATTGTAAACTTAGGTTAAGGTGAACTTAGCAGGCAGTTATGACTTTTAATGATATAATGTTCGCTATTACACACGATTGTGTGGCGAAAAATAACTTGAACAGATGTTTTACGAAGGTCTGTTTCAAGTTTAAGTTTAAGTGAAGCTTTGAAAATATAAGCTCATAATCTCATAATTATCCTACTTAGGCTATTAAAATATTCTTCGTTTTAGCGTACCCGCAATTGGCGAAGTGGTCACAGAACTATTATTTGAATAGACGATCTTCCGAGCATTTAACACAAGTTTGTTCAGTGTATATGAATAACAAAGTCAAATTAAAAGAAAAACACCGTTCATCTACACCTATTCATCTGATGTCGCACACAAAAAGATACGGCCTTTGTTTGTATACTTGTATACTGGTATACTTTTTGTAATCTTTTGCATGTTATTTACAAATCACAAAACAATTCGATACCATATTTAAGGTCGTGAGTCAAACGTTTAGTAAAAGTGCACTTCCTTGTATGCCATATGTGATATTTATAAGAATCAACCTTACATTTATGATGCCTAATATAAATAATTTCTTGCAAAAACAATACCTCATTTCGGAAATACATAAACTTAGTTGTCAGTAAGAAAAGTTATTCGAGATACAATGTTTCGCAAAACATAAAATCATAAATCGAACACGTTTAACTAGCGTCAGTTAAATAACAAGAGATCAGCATTGTGCAACCGGCGCTCGACCTTCGTGGCGCCACGCGAACGGGTCGCAGCAGTTATGGTTTACTTGCTACTTTCTACATTGTGACGACCATCTGCATCAGCGTTCCCATTTTGTGCACAAATACGATAAGTTAAAAATAATAAAACAAGTCTTTCAGACGATTATATTTTGCATACGCTTACTTCAGCCTATTACAGTGGATGGATATGTCAGTACTGGAGATAGTCCTTCCATAAAGTGATATAATACACATTGAAGTCATTGTTGCCGGAGAGTTAGACCTATCCGCAATAATTTTGCTGCTTAAACTCTAGGGAGCGGTGAAGGGTGGGATATATGGGTGCTGCCTTATATTGACGTTCTAAAATATTTTTAATAATCGGTACTTCTATTTCTAGTGACGCGGCCCAGTTCAGTTGCATAACCACAACAATAAACCCTTAATTGAATTGAACACGTCCAGGCAACGTCAGTTTGCCAACAAAAGATTAGCATTGTGCAATCGGCAGTTAAGTGTGGCGCCATAACAGTAGTAAAAATAAATTCTATTTTATTTTATCAAGTACTTTCAATAGCACATGTGTTTGTCTCTTTTTTCTATAAACTTCGTGTGCACACTTCTATTGCGCAGTGACCGCAAGACACAGTGGACCAAATTGAATTATTAAATCAATAATCACGTATGCAGGCGCGCCCGCTGACTATAGGTACCATTAGTTCTTCAAACTTACGGATAGGTCCTAAATTACAATTTCAAATTGGTATGAATGACTGGATGCTGAACTCTTCTTGAGAATTAAATATAAACGGACAACCCTTAGGCCAACCTCGAAAAAATAAGGATAGCCACGGGTGCAAAAAGCCATAATTATGTAGAAGAACCCTTCAAATCAAAGACACACAAAAGAAGCAACCATGATTAAAAGATGTCTGTTTTGTTTAATAACTAGCTGTGCCCCACGGTTTCGGCCGCCGTTTAAAACAAATCGGATAATTTATAAATAGGTAGTAGGTACTTTGGCATAGACTGCTTACCTAGAGTATACACATAATTATATTGGATTTCATGAGGTTTATGGCATTTTTGGCGCGTAGTCGGAATTATTTTCTAAAATATAAGTAGCCTAATTTACCCCTTATAACATCAGCTATCTGCCAGTGGAGATTAGTTAGAACAAACAGACAAAAAAGTTAAAAATTGCTTTTTTATTGTAAGTAGGTATCGTATATACTATAATATATGCATTTAGTAAAAAGCTGTTATTTTGACATTACAAACAGACACTTCAATTTATTTGTATTTATAGATTGGCCATGTCATTCATACGTGACCACGTTTCCCTCGTTTGTAGTACAGGCCTATATGGCAGTAAACTTTGATCATTACAAGCTAATAAATTGATTCATCATTATTCATATATTAATATTTATTATATTTTACGTAGAACATTTTGTATTTTTTATATTTTGCCGTGTGGTGCCGGCTCTGAATGCCACCACCCCATCTCCTCCCATGGGTGTCGTAAAAGTCGACTAAGGGATTAGTCGGAGGATGGGCAGCAGCGTCCTTCGAGTACATTAACAACTCAACTGCGATCGCCAACCCGCCTGCCAAGCGTGGCGATTATGGCAAAACCCCCCAATGAGCTCAAAACACATCCATATCGGTGGTTGTGATGATCTTTGGGGGAGGCCTGTGTCCAACAGTGGACTTCATTAGGCCGAAATGACGTAGAACATATCGAATTGCGCACCACGTAGTTTCCCGAATGTCCAACAAAGCCACTACAGAATGTCACCGTACTACCGTACCGTCATATCGTCACGGTGTTAAACATGGGCACAATGACTCTTGATGGCTCAACGCACCAATTCTGCTACGCTGAGAATAAACATAGGATTAAAATTATCAGCAAGACAAGCAATGCCATGACCACAATCTGACACAGATTTTGTCAAATCTACGGTGTCTTAAGTTCTTCTTTGGCGACAATCTGTTGGTTATAAGTTATAACGCTATATGACGGTTTTAGAGTTGAGTGATAAATTGAATGTGAACGGAGTTTTATACATCGTTCGACACTATTTTGCTACTATGCCAATTTAGGAACAGCGCATAGTCAACCCATATAGAAGTGGTAAAATTAAGAATAAAATAGACACAGTCACCCCTTATAGATAAAGATTAATGAAATCACTCCCCTCGCAACTGTTCGTTGTAGACAATTTTGGGGGAGGCAATGGCATGTTCTACAATGGACGGGCAGCCCGATATATCTAAAACGTGACTGCAATATTTGGACGCATAATGCTTAGAACACTGTATGGGTCTTGATAATTGATTTCGCCAAATGTGAAAAAATAATAATACAAAATAAAAGCACTATACAGTACAGTAAAGATAAAACTATACAACTACAGCACTTAAGCATCGAAGTTTGAAGCATTACTGTCGCCAGGTAACGTGCCCAAAAGACTGGCAGCATTGCTACATTGGATGGCAATTCTAATTCTTTCGCCCATCAAATAAGATTGATTAAGCGATCAGGTGCTACGAAATAAACGTTTCTTTTTTCGAATTTTGCACATGGACCTACGACCGGAGCGTTTCAACCCCAACGGCTCAAAGATAATGACTACCTATAACGGAGCTATATTCGCGCTCTTTGAGGATTTCCGTACCTACTGCGGGAGATATTTAATTCATATGGAGTTTTGGTCCTGTGGACCTTGTAGCACCGTTTCTACTTCGGAGCAAAACAGGAAGCGACGTAAGGTTAGCGACTGATGTGCTTAGTCTTGTAAATTTTGACGCAAAAAGACTAAGTATTAAATTAATGATTTTTTATTTACTTGGTCAGTCTCGTCAATCCAATGATAAGTTCAGAAAGCAATATTAGGTACATGACGCATTACTTCTTTTTTATACTCCTTTTTTTTTCTATTGGTTCCCATTGGAAATTCATTATGAATCATCATCAAATCTTCATTTAGGCGATCGAATCTCAACTGATGTTAGTTCAGCCATTTTTTCCGAATAACCCGGATTGGGCATGTCGCGGTTACGCCCCCGTACCACTTCTCCTTATGTCCTATTTCTGTGGACAGCAGTGGGATTACGTAGAACAGTAGCCATACTGCGGTCACCAACCCGCCTGCCAAGCGTGGTGAGTACTGGCAAGTTCGCCCCAAAATTACGACACAATTGTGGAAATCTATGGGGGGAGGCCTTTGTTCAACAGTGGACGTCGTTTGGCTGTTACGACGATGAAATACATGCCAAGCCATTTCAATATTACATTCACATTACGAAATACAATATTTTATCCATCAAAGACATTCGTTCGTGTTTCTTCAGTCAGTAATTATGAAATCGGCTGAACCAATCTTATTGTTATCGAGTTATGTCATTTTTTAATTACGGCTGTCGTAAACAATCGCGTATGACAGGGCATTTTGAGTGTCCATTGACATTAATAATTAACTTCCTACGTCTTGAAACGAACGAACGAACTTAAACGAAGACCTCTGGTTCTTAGGCCAAGCATTTTATTACAATAGAATTTAATGTTTCACAGTTACAGATTTTATTATTTACTAGTATTTACTACCCGCGCTTTTATTTTTAATAATATACTAAGATGAAAATGTATAAGTATAATTAGTATATATATTGGATTACATTTCATGGATTTTAATTTTTTTCGTGGCAACCTAACATTTTTTCTAAAATAAAAGTCTAGAAAGCTAGTAGCCTAAGTTACTCCTTATAACATCAGCTATCTGCCAGTGAAAGTCCCATCAAAATCGTTAAAAATAGTTTTTTTGTTATAAGTTCCATACTTTCATATGCATTTTGTAAAAACCTGTTATTTAGACATTACAAACAGACACCGTGTGGTGCCGGCTACGCATAGCTCCAACCCATCTCATCCTGTGGGTGTCGTAAAAGGCGACTAAGGGATTAGCCGGAGGCTGGGCAGCAGCGTCCTTCGAATACATTAGTAGCTCAACTGCGATCGCCAACACGCCTGCCAAGCGTGGCGATTATGGCAAAACCCCCCAATGAGCACACAACATACCGATGTCGGTCGTTGCAGTGATCTTTGAGGGAGGCCTGTGTACAGCGGTGGACTTGTTAGGCCGAAATGATAAACAGACACTTCAATATTATTAATTTGTATAGATTTAAACTTTATGTACATTGATTATACACAAGGTGGACTTAATGTCATGTCATGAGGCATTCTCTACCAGTCAACCTTTGGGTTAAAGAAACACTTTGATAGAGGTATGAAAACAAAGCTATAGATGATGTGGTAATGGAAAAAACATTGGAATATATAAGTATAATTAAAAATTCTATGTTAACAATAACTAATACAAAAATAGATACTATATTATATTACAGTTATAATAATTAATTCAAATTAATAACAGAATACGAAAATAAACTCATATAAATATTAGCTCTAATGATGAAGACCGTTTTGAATGATCAGGATTGCAACGACTTCAAGAAGTGTGGACGCACTTTACGTTTAAACGTGAATTTAGTCGAAGCTTTCTTTATAGCAAGAGGAAGCGCATTCCAGAGTTTTATTGATGAGGCGAAAGAATTGGACATAAACCCTTTATGGTGGGATGGAATGTAAAGAATAAAATTTTCAGAAGCACGAAGGTTATGACTACACAACGGAGCCACCCAAAAGTTGAAAAGTAACAATTTCAGACGTTTTTACGAGCTCTTTCGCCCCGGATTATCACACGTTACGTGAAAGTTATTAATTGCTCATGTATACAATGAGTTTAAGCCAGGTAGATTTTTGCCCACCTGATGCCACCCCAAGAATCAGTAGATCAGGCAGTCTGCTGTCCACATTGCACGGCCCTGGAGTTACGGCAATGGCCTGGATGCATCGCCGTACGTCCGTAGGCCAACAGCTGATGGGCCACGAAGGCAGCGGTCCATCAAAAGGCGAAAGCAGTTCACACGGCGGAGTTTTAGTGGGTGCAAGTCCCACATAAGCACACAGTATCCCCGGACGGCGAGGCACGCATTACGCATTTTATTCGCCAAAAAATACCATTGAAGTGTTGCTAACTACTTAAACGAATCTTTTTAATCCCAGTCGAGAAATTAAAGTTTAAAAAGGTGCCTACGCAAGCCATTGCCACTGCTTTATTCTTTTTCAATGTGTTAGGTCGTGTGGAATCCTTCGCTAATAGCCTCACATTTATCCCCATGTGAGGCTATTAGCGAAGGATTTATAGCACGAATGCACTTTAATATTCCGGTCAGTGGACAGTCTAGAATGACTTATGGCGCTGACCTTACTGGCGATCCCAAGATAGTACTCGCACATTGTCATGTATAAGACAGATGAACCTGAAAAAAGCGAAGGGAGTATTTTTTTATACAAAGTTCGTGGCATCTGTGTTTTCTGCCTATTCCCAAATGGTCATCGTTATGTATGTAGTTTGTAGAAACAGTGAATTGAAATGATGCTGAAGCTCTGATGACCGAAAATTTTAAGAAGGCTGTTAGATTCCAGATCCAATATACGGGCATCGAAGAGCTAACGCAATTTTATAAAGGCTATGTCCAACAGTGAACAGGTTGTGTGTGCAGCAGGCTGTTAACATCAATTTAAGCTTAACGGCCGTAGACAGAGTAAACAATTGGACGTTCCAAAAACATTTTCAAATTACGAACGCAACTTTCGTCACAGATTACAAAACGGTTATGACAGTCTTGAAGAATAAAGTGCAACGAAATGGTGCTAATTACCGTCATATTCATTTGCGAAGTGTCTATGGCCTTTATAGTTGAGCTTTCACGCTTTATTTGTATGCAATGTTGCGATAAATATTTTAATTGGCGGTTACTTAATGCCGTATCATTAATATTCATTGATATATCTGTAGTTAATGTTATGACGCGAGCGAATGGCTAGGTATGACATGTAATAATGAATTGTGAAAAAACAATTGAACCGTACGACGTTGCCGACATATTTTTTAGATTTTTTTTCATTTTTGAGCAATATTTTATGAATATGTAAAGATTTATTCATCTAAATACCGTACGACGTTGCCTTAAACTTGACATTGGCGAAATTGTGGAAGATAACCTACAGAAGCCATAATCTAATTCTAAGAGAAGAAGAAGAAGACATGTAATAATGTTTTCTTAAAGGAACATATCAACACATCCATATCGGCGGTTGTGGTGATCTATGGGGGAGGCCTGTGTCCAGCAGTGGACTTTATTCGGCCGAAATGATGATGATGACATTCCTGTTGTAGGTATATAATCAAGTAACAAATACTGGGTACCGTGTGTGCCGTTAAAGAGATGGAGGATCGGCAGCAGCGTCTTTCAAGTATATTAATTACAACTCAACTGTGATCGCCAACCTGCCTGCCACGCGTGGCGATTATGGCAAACCTAGTGATCACACAACAGCCGAACTGACTTTGTGGCGATCTTTTGGGGGAGGCCTGTATCCAGCAGTGGACGCTTTTCGGCTGAGATTATGAAGAAGATTATGTCGACCACACGCAGTCTAGACGTAATGAGGTCACTCCGTTTGCGAGTAAAGTTTTTCTTTTGCGGTGGATGAAGATATCCCGCCCATACAATATGAGACAGCTTTTAAATTGAAATTCTTAATTCAAAGTGATTAAAATCTGCGTGCCCAAGGGTTTCATGTGGAGACATGACGCAGGCACCATTTACCTTCGTATTGGTCTCAGTAAATTTAGGGACACAGTAAAATTTTTTTTTTTCCATTACTGGCCAGTTTAGCTTGCTACAATTAAATCCAAGTAGGCATATCGATAGCTGACACGTCACGCGTGTACATAACCTCCTTTTACAATAGACAAGCTTGAAGATACCAAGATAGCATAAAGATAATAAACATGCCCCACACTTTCTTATCAACAAAACATTTGTATAATAGAACATTACGATGTATGTCACGTACAAAACACATGATTACAAGTTTCATGACTGAATACCAATCAATGATAGGTCTGTACAATTTAGTGTGATGACGTAATTCATTCCATTTGTAAAAATGAAAGCGTCTATACAATGTTGTACCTAATTTCGATTATACACTCAACTGGTTCCGTGGTGTAGTGGTTATCACATCTGCTTTACACGCAGAAGGCCGCCAGTTCGATCCTGGCCGGAATCATATCTTTTTGCGTTGTTTTTGGGATTTTTATAAGTAATCGACAATATTATTTAGTGTTGCTATTTTAATCCTCTTAAATCTACTTATTCGCCTTTTTTCAAGATTGTTTTCTACGCGCTTGAATTAAATAGATAAGTTAGATGAAACGTTCTGGTAATTGTTTTTATAAATAACCCATCAAATTAGTACTAAACAAAACTGGAATACATTTTTACTAAAACTATTTCTACATAACATTTTTAAAAGTGAAAGTAAACTCATACAGAGATTGTGACCATTTACTGCAGTTACAGATAATAATCTAACAGATAAAAATATCAACCGAGTTAAACTGCTGATATTTAGTATCAATTAACACCATATTTAATTTGGCAGACCAGGATGTTCACAAAATAAGTT
The DNA here is from genome assembly GCA_947459985.1 of Diloba caeruleocephala. NCBI lineage: Eukaryota > Metazoa > Arthropoda > Insecta > Lepidoptera > Noctuidae > Diloba > Diloba caeruleocephala. Next base: position 9,983,325 of record OX381631.1, on the reverse strand, counting down.
TAACTAAAATTCAATCAGTTTATTGTTATTATTACTCCTACTAAGAAAAATGAGGAAGGCAGAAGGGTAATAGCGCTATGATAGCAGCGGTAAGACCCATCAAGAGGAGTGACTGGTGAGGCGGCATGACGCCCTCAGGTTCCAGCTGACGCAGATACTCTCGGGGTACAGATGTTTCGGAATGTATCTATGCCACTGTCACAGTTTACGTTGAAGGATTGATCAGCTTGTGCGAAGCAGCGTCTTGACTACGTCGCGCTGATCGAACGTGGCTACCTCTCCCTTCGAGCCCCGGTTTTGGGTTTGGAGTGAGAGCCGGTGGAAAATAGAGTTGCCGCGCGTCCTGGGGACACGTTTGGACTTATACGGTCATGTCCGGCTTATATTAGGGTTTATGTCAGTGTGACGCAGTCGCGCGCAGCTGTCAGTTATAGCTGGTTCATTTTGTAACCCAACTGTATATGTTACTGTGATTTTGAATTTAAATGTTATGTGTTAACTCTCAGCTAAAAAAGAATGTCCGGCTTTGAGAGAAAAATGTCCGGCCTAATAGAGTACCGAGCCCGGCTTTGTTTTATTATAGAGCCTGGAAACCCTGGGCGGGAAGCCGTCGCGACCTTTTGCGAGGGGTGATGTACGCCAAGAAGCCTACGCAAGGGAGAGGGCAACCAACTCTCTCCCCCAATCGTTCAGAATGGGACAGACCCGCGATGGTGGCTTAAATCTGTATAAGTCCGGTACTCTCCACCGCCTTCCCCAGGGCGGAGGACATCTATGAGAATTGCTCCAACGTGTGGCAACACATAGAAAAATAAGTATGGGTATATTTTCTTAGTAGCAATGTTATTGGGCCATGTGGTTATGGGCCATAATGTTTTAACAAAATACCTATATGTAATATATAAATTATACATAAAATTTATTACTTACATGTCTTGTATAAATCAAGTAATTCTGTAGTGTACGACACACTAAATTTGATTCAAGTTAATATCGAAAAAATAACTAATACAAAAATGGTATGGTCTGTCGACACATTTGTATAATTATTTATTGTCTGTAAAGATGAGGTGTTATAATATGTTATCTTTACGAAACAAAAAGCTAATTTTAACATATACACATTATGCAGCATATTTTGTTTTTTCTTTTGTAGTTATTTAATAAGATCTCGAGTCGATAAAATGAGGTTGTGGTCAATATTATGTCATATCAATTTATCTTTATTAAATTATATCATGGTTTCCTGCAAAAGCAATATATACCACAACAATAACTCATAATTAATGACATTCATAGCATTAATTAATACAATAATAGTGTATATATTGAGATTAGAAGAATATTGATTGATTAGTCATTAAATATTCGTGTGTAATCTCCGTGTGGTGTCCGGATTAAGAATATAGCACCACTCCATCTCATCCCGTGGATGTCGTAAAAAGTGACTAAGGGAATCTATACCAGAGGTATGGGCAGCAGTGTCCCTTCTGTGAAGCGGTAGCCATACTGCGCTCACCAACCCGCCTGCCAAGCGTGGTGAGTATTGGCAAATTCCGCCCAAAATTATGATACAGTTGTGGAAATCTATGGGGGAGGCCTTTGTTCAGCAGTGGACGTATAAATGGCCGACATGAAATATTAATACAGTTGTGGGGTACACTTTTTACAGTGTTCAGAGCTTAGGCATCAATAAAAAGTAATCCATAAGAGACTACAAAAAATGGTATAAGTTATGCCACTTTCGTGGTTGATGTTAAGTGACGATTTGTTAGACGATGAAGCACGCAGAAAATACGTACTTATTGACTTGGTTTTATAACTTTTAAATGTCCACCGGGGAAGATTATTCCTATAATCCTTTTACTTGAAATACTACAAAAACTGTGCCTATTATAAAGTCAATAGCTATAGGAGTAACAGAAAAATTGCTGTGACACAGAGAATAAAAGAAAATATATAAAAAAGGAGTATTAAATACCTTTCGTCATCGGTGCTAGGCGGTTACACACGGTGACTTTTTTTTTTATATTAACGAGCGACTGCATTGCGATACTAGCCTAGATGGGTAGACATTTAAAGTCTAAACGACCTACTTTAAGCCCTGCCTGCAGGGCCCTACGTGCAGTATCTCTGCCGGATTTTATAGTGTGAATGTTTGCAGAGCCGATATTTATCGATTTTTATCGGCTCAGGGCTTTGAGTAGGCCCCTTTAGCGACTCTATCGCGAGTGAATCGCTGCAGAAATTCGCAGCGTGTAACCGTTCTATGGTTTCGCTTATACAAGATGTTCATTCGAATACCGAATGATGCTGACAGTAGACAGGTTATAGACATTAACTGTATAAAATCACAAAAGGTAGTCTTAAATATTGACGGCACAGTTGGTGCAGTGGTTGATACAGTCGACTGCTGCGCTCTGGGTTGCGGGTTCGATTCCCGCACGGAACAAATATTTGTATGATCTGCAGGTAGTCGTACCGGGTCTGTGTGTGGAATTTGTGTCTGTAAACGCACCCACGACACAGGAGAAAACCTAGTGTGGGGCAATGCATTAAAAAAGAAAAGAAATGAGATATTAGGCAATTGTTAAATATTATTTAATAACTGTCTACTATGTATCTATCTATCTATAAAATATTTAATGTTATAAAAGACAAGCACATTTAAATACATGAGGTGGATGCAGAAATCCCAGGAGTCAGGGATGAGACTACAAATAAGAATACCTACAGTTATAAACATTTACCTCATTGAATGGATTTTCCTATGACTACACAGTTTTCATGACTTTATGATGCTGCCTATGACTTCACCTTCTGATTAATTATACAAAATGAGGATAAAATTACTGTAAGCTGTGATTAAAATAAACAGTTTAATGGAATAATACAGCTAAATTACTTACTAGCCATACCTGCTGGTCTGATAGTGTTCAAAGTTAGTGTCCAGGGATATATGTTCATCTTTTCATGTCCTATTTTTAGTTTTAAATTACCCATTTGCCATAGATACTTGAAGCAGCAGATTAGCCATTAAGATTTATCAAACACACAGTTTTTCTTTTTTATGTAGAACTACTGTATGTCTCAAGGGAGATATGGTTGCTTAACCGGACAATTGGCGAAGCTTGAAATAGCCTCCAGCCTGGCTTAAAACTAATATACTAAGTATATAAATAAAGGCACCCCCTGCGGGAAACGGACCTTGGCTTAGGGTGTTACTGGGATAACAACAAACACATAGGTAGGAAGTATATGAGGCATATCCATTGGGTTAGTAAAAAAAAGGTATCAGCCCTTGGGAGTTAGTCTAGGAGTCATTTGGCCAGAAAAGACTGGGAAACCCATGATTTATATGATGATAGACTTAGTTATAAACATAATAATCTCATTGTAGACTAAATGTGCTGTAAGTGTCATCAAAATGATGTCACTGGAACAGTATTTCAAACTAGATATTGAAATTAGCATGTTTTTGCTGATAAAATACTTGTGTAGGTGGAACCAGAAATGGTAAATACACAGTGTTGAAATGGAGATTGTATGAAATGGTGCACATTTGATTTTAACATCTGCCTACTCAAATATCTTTCATATGCCCTTTTATAGGTTTGAGGAAACCTTAAAATGTTCCCCAATTCTTTAGTTATAATAATTTCAGCCGTACGAACTTCCACTGTTGGACAGAAGATTGCCACAACAACTGGTATGGGTTTGTGTTGTGTGCTCATTGGGGGATATTGCCATAATCGCCACGCCCAGCAGACGTGTTGGCGATCGCAGTTTAGAAAATTTCATCCTAAGTAAAGTAAACCTAAGTAAGTAAGTAAGTCCTTTTAGAGAAAATAATAAGGCTTTTAGAAAACATTCAGGATATATAAAAAACATAAAGCGTTATGAATGCCAGACTGGATTAATATTATTTTTTAACGAGTGAGCCTTAGCACCTTTATAAAAGCGATGTTTTTTTATATTGAAGAATCTTGTTGTATATAAAACAACCTGAATAGACATGTGTAAGTAATGTACATAATATTACTCAGGTAACATCACAATGTGATGCAACATTACACATTATGCGAGAGAAATATATCACCCATACATTACTTACTTCTGAGTTCTGCAGTAGAAATAAGTTTACGTATGTGACAGTGTGATGTTAGTTTCTCGTTTCTCTTGCGTAATTTCTAAGTTGGTGTATTGTAGCCAAATGAAACCAAATGAGATTGACTGAACCAATAGACAACCAAAATACATAAATAAAATTGTTAATTCCATAATATCTAGATGTAAATAAAATATAAAACCCACTCATTCCATGTTAGTACAATAAGACTACAAACATTATAGAAATACCTCTATAATTAAAACTTAGTAATAAATTAATTTATCATTGTAATAGGTTGCACACATAATTATGATAAAAACTATTACTTATTATAACCATGTCTAAGTATCGGGTAAGTAATATGAATAATAGTATGAAGTACAAACATATGAAGTAATGATTTGGGTATAAAGACAACAATATCTTTTGAATGCATTGGGTGATATTTTTGAGTAATATCACCTGACTATAAAGGTAATATCACATCACATCACTTTTAAAGGTAATGTTTTGCACATGTCTACAATTAAGTTAGTCAGTCAATAGGTGGTGCTGTAGACAGAGAAATAGAAACTGAATAAAAAGATTAAGTCACTATTCCTCCAAGGTGGCTTCAATATTTTGTGATAATCAATGGTAGGAAGGCCACTAACACAATGGTTGCATTTTGATGACACTTACAGCACATTTAGTCTACAATGAGATTATTATGTTTATAACTAAGTCTATCATCATATAAATCATGGGTTTCCTAGTCTTTTCCAGCCAAATGACTATTAGACTAACTGCCAAGGGCTGATAACTTTTTTTTACTAACCCAATGGAAATACCTCATATACTTCCTCCCTATGTGTTTATTGTTATCCCAGTAACACCCTAAGCCGAGGTCCGTGCCCCACAGGGTATGCCCTTATTTATATACTTCTTAGTATATAGTTTTAAAGCCAGGCTGGAGGCTATTTCAAGCTTCGCCAATGGTCCGGTTAAGCAACCATATCTCCTTCGAGAAGTACAGTAGTTCTACATAAAAAAGAAAAACCGTGTGTTTGATAAATCTTAATGGCTAATCTGCTGCATTTTTTTAAGTAACTATGGCAAATGGGTAATTTTAAACTAAAAATAGGACATGAAAAGAGGAACATATATCCCTGGTCACTAACTTTGAATACTATCAGACCAGCAGGTATGGCTAGTAAGTCATTTTGCTGTATTATTCCATTAATCTGTTTATTTTAATCACAGCTTACAGTAATTTTATCCTCATTTTGTTTACTTAATCATAAGGTAGCTGGTTAAAGTACTACAGCAGTAGAGTTAAGAAGTAACAGAACAGAAATACAGCTGAATTACAGATTGTTAAGCACTTATGAATGTTGACAGTATAAACAACAGGAAATCTTTGTTTAAATATTGTTAAAGGATGAAAAAACTTCGAATCTTATAGAAGGCTCAGGTGTTAATGACAATATTGGGATAAAAACTAGCCATTAAACATATTACAGTGATGAACACGCTTTCTTTATACTTAGACCAAAGTAAGTTTAGAAGTAGGAAAGAAACTATATTTTTATTAAGATTCACTTTTTATGACATTCAAATCTTCGTAATCTTATCAACAAAACTTGAGTACATAATTTTGTACTTATCGTATAGATAACGCGTTAGGCGAGCAATATCAGATGATAAACTAATTATAGTGTAAACAATTTGCGGGAAAATCGTCGCTAGCTTTTATCTCATCTCATTTGCCTAATTGATGAACTCCATTCTTCCAAGGGAATCGAGATATAATTTAAATACAATCGATGAATAATGTGACACAAGGTCGAGTATTGCACTAAGACGACTCTAATTAGGTAAAAAGGTCGATGCAAGTACAGACACGGTATTATAAAGAGCTCACAATGATATCAGCAGCAATTTAAATAATATAATGAGTCACGCGTCCGGCTGTATGAATTGATGTGCCGGGCACACGACTATAGTTACGAAAAGTTAGTCGTTGAAAGTTAGAACACCGAAATTCACATTCAGTAGCCAGTTTTCAAGTCAGTAGTTCTATTTCAACTATCGTAAAAATCTTCAATTAAAAAAAGTTTACCGGTCCGTGGTTTTATAAGGAATAGAAGTGAAAATTACCTTGTCCAAACATTTCAATTCTTCAGTCGGATAAACTGTTTTCTCACACCTTGCGCAAGTTTTATTCATGCTGAATGTTATTTAACACAAAAACACAATAAATATATAAGCACTGATTTTTCACAGAGCAACACGGGCTTTCACGATTCACAAACAAAGTTCGAAAAATCAAAACTCGGTATTGTAAGAAAACACTCAAGAGCACGATTTTCGTTGCATCCCCGAACGCGCATGCCAAAAAAATGACAAATGGCGGCGGTTAGTGCTGCCAACGTGGTATAATATTTCTACCAAAAGCGAGTTATTGTTGTCACACCTATGGTATACAAATCTTTATATTGTATTAGTGATTCAGGCCACTGAAACTAGTAGCGCTTTATAATAATTTGATTGATTTATTTCTTCTTTATCTTTTATAAACGTTGACCCATACTAGGAATATTAGTTCCGTGCGGGAATCAAACCCACGAACCGTAGCTCAGAAAGCCAATCGCTTGGCCATTGGCCAGCCTAGCTATCAGTATTACCGCCGTCAAAAATATATATAGTTGATTCTGGAAAACTATCTTATAATGCCCGGCAGCTGATGGATCTTAAGCGATCCGTGAAAGAGCGGGGACTGAAGATTAATTTGCACAGTTCATCACATCAAGCATAGGACAACCACTACTGAACAAAGGGGGAGTTCCATAGATTTCCACAATTATGTCATCTTTTTAGGAAAAATTTGTCGGTATACACAACGCTTGGCAGGTGGGTTGGTGAACGCAGAATGGCTGCTGTTCCACAGAAGATATGCTTAATCCTTATAATGCCCGTACATTGCGCAACTGCATACCGCAAAAAATAATTTCTGTGCAGTTGAAGAAGTCAATGCTCGAGATCAGTGCCGGTTACTATAACTAGAGGTGTACGCCTTTCAGAGTGTCACGGTGTATACTGTATGTGGAATTCATGTCTGTAAATGCACCCACGAGTTCCACGACCCAGGAGAAATCCTAGTGTGGAGCAACGCTTTTAAAAGAAAAGAAAATAAAAGTGTCTGCAAATATTTTAAAACGTTAGGAGTAAGGAGACTTTTCCATGGTGGTGGTCTTATAGTTAATGGAACCAAATTATTGCTGGCAAAGTTCGCTGCGAAATTCAATCAAGTTATACACAAAACCTCTATAATGAAAGACATAAAATATACAAAAAGATAACTAAGAACAAAGGCATTTTTCTCTTTGAAGCACCATCAATGCCTCATTGAACAACTGTTTTGACGTTTGTATCATTTCAGTCAAATGGTTGTAATCATATTGTTTTTCTTCCTCGATCATTTTTAGTTTGTCCTCCACAATTTTTAATTTCTCTTCAGTCAACTCTAGCTTGTATTTCAAATCTTCTTTGTCAAGCAAATCTTCACCAGGTTGTTCAGAAGTTGTCGTAGTTTCACTTGGTTTCTCAGCTACAGCTGCAATTGACGACTGCTTTTTCGTTACTGGCGCAGCTCCAGGGAAGATATCGAAATGATTTACGACCGAAGACTTTGATATTCTTGAACCTCTTCTTGAATCTCTAAGTAACCTTAGCTCATCCTCCAAATTAGTGACTTTTCGTTCTAAACGCTTCTTCTTTTCTTTTACTTTTCTGTGGCTGATTTCTAATTCCTCCCACTTGTGCCGCTCGTCATCTAACCTCGAGTTTAGGGTAACAACTAATTCGGAAAGCTTCTTTATTTCGTTGTCAGTTGCCGTTTTCATAGGAGTAAAAAAAATGCTTTGTAAAGAGCACTCCTCATATCTCAGAAGTTGGGCTCTAAGTTCTTCGATTTTTGTAGCTTTTTCAGTTGCTTGTTTTCTTAAAGCGTCTATTTTAGCATCGGTATTTTTTATCAGTTTTTGGTATTCACCAATCTCAACATTCATTTTATTCATCTTAGCTGTATTTTCTTTGAGAATCTCTTGGTAGTAAATTTCTGAACTTTTAATTTGGTTCTGGAAGTTAATTAATATTGACTTTATTTTGAGATAGTCTAAAAATTCTTAAATCTAATCTTTAATTTTAAGGAAATAATTAGTAGTAGATAAGTTAGGGATCGTGTATATTTATATCTGTAATTAATTTCTTTTACATTTTTTGCAACAATTAACGATAGCCAACCCGCCTGCCAGGCGTAGCATTATGGCAAAACCACCCTTTGCAAACACGTCACTGACCGGTCGGTGTGACAGTGGCAAGTGCAGCAGTGGAGGTTTTTCGGCTGAAATAATGATAAGAGAAGAATGTTGGATGCAAAAGAAAAGTAAAAATAGGAAAATAGGAAAGTATATGTTCTTCTTGCTTTACATAGGACTATTTCTATCATTCATTTTATTTTGATAAACTTCCATAACTGAAAAATAAAACCAATGGGCTGGTCTTTTTCGTCACCAAAAGGAGGTTCCAGGAACACGATAATTTCCTTCTAGATCCACCCATTGGTGCCACGCCTATAGGCACATCTCTGCGGGGATGACTTTAAAGCGGTCGCCCCTTCTAGTGGAGGGGAGGCCCAGTCGAAGTATATTTAAAGAAGCTCAAAGCCAAAGTCAAAAGTATTTTTATTCATGTAAACCATTTACTGACGCTCTCACAGAAGGAGACCACAGCACTCAAATTTTCATGCTCTCCAAGCATAGCCGACACTACTGCTGGCCGAGAGAGTGCACTCTCCAAGCGTGTGCTTTGTATACCACAACTGATCGTCTCCGATTGTGCCGTTACCTCGCATCCTATCCTGTGCAAGTACGCACCGCAATAACCATGTCCAGTGAATACCTGCATGTACCTACTGTGCATACATACGTAGTATTCTGGAATACTGCAGTAATATCTGGAATCCAAATTACATAACTTACGTACATCAGATAGAATCAATACAGTCAAAATTCGTAAAACATCTAAATTATCGCACACAGTTCAGATCCCAAGATTACATTGTATCATGCAGACATAATAATATACTGCCATTAGAGAGCGACATTTTTAGACATGACACTTCTTCATAAGATTTGTAGTGGTCTCATCGATTGCACTGAACTAAATAACTCAGTCCTTAAATTAAAATTAAGAGCTCCATCACGTCGAACCAGACACACGCAACTTTTTGATGTACCACAAAGTGTCACGAATTATGCACAGAACTCGATTATCAGTAGAATAAAAAGATGCTACAGCAAGAAATTTTCTAGTCTGGATATAATTAACACGAATGTGGGTACGTACAGGAAGCTGATACTTACTGCTCTAAATGACGAAATGACGAACTGATAATTACTTATACTTGTTACATATAACTAACTTATGTTAAACTTTATAATAAAACAATTTTAAACGGATTAAATAGCGTGTATTATTGATTTTTGATTTTTTGATTTTTGTTCAACAACGCACCACACTAAAAAAACATCAAGACACTGTGAGTGATTACTGCGTGCATCGAAACAATTTTTTGATTCGTTTTGTACGGTATATAAAATAACTTTTTAAATCTGTAACGACGCTTGTCACCTTAGTCATCCTGCGACCACGAACCCTGCAAAGTGTTCGAAACGTCAGGAAAAACAAAAATCAATAATACACTCGATTTAATCAGTTTAAAATTGTTTTATTGTAATGTGTAATAATCGCGAAAACCTAAGACAATATTATGTTAAACTGTTTGGATGGAAGTATCTCACGTGGTATGCACTTATAACAGGGATACTCCACACACTCATTCCCACACTAACACTCCGCACCTACACATACATACATACACTTATGATTTACGTATTAGTCTTTGTTCTTTATTACTTTCTGTATCTGTTGCATAAGAAGTAGGAAAGTAAATTGTGAATCCGTAATTGGCTGTAAGATTAATATTTAAGGAAATTTGTAATATTTAAGGGCTGTGGATTTTGTGATCAATAAATAAATAAATCAGGCAGAATGTGACCCGCTCACTCCTTTGGAGCCGGGCTCTGAAGAACGGCAATGATGCGCTTGTACACGTACTGTGGCAACATGAGCCACTCGCGCCTTAGCTCGATTGCATGCCGCCGAGCCTGCTGTCTCAAACTACCAAGTGAGGGTGCACCCTCACCGCTTTGGTGAAGCGAGTGTATTTGGTGATCACCCACGCATCAATCACTTCCAGGATTACAAAAGGAGGAAAGCGCGCCAACAGATTTGCATCCTCAAAGGACACCGTTCGGTATCCTCGTGCGATCCGTATAGCCCTTCTACACTGCAAACCGTGAACCTTGATTCTGCAGCGCTGGACGCCCGAGAGTCGAGATGACCAAACAGGTGCCTCTTAGAGGGCCTCGTTGACGCGGCGAGCTTCTTCCTTTGGTCCCCCGAGATTGGGCACTAGCCGGAGCAAGGCACCCACTATGCTTTCGACCTAGAGGACAAGATGCTCGAAGTACGCCTCGAAGCCCTAGTGACTGTCCAGAGTGAGTCCCAGGTACTTCATTTACCAGACCATCCAGATTTGTTATTTAAACTGAGTTAGTCGGAAAGGATGAACGATGCCGAAAGGGTGTTATTGCACCTGTGATAATGAACAACTTTTGATCCACCACGTTCCACTAAAGGCAATCGTTTTAAAGATAGGTTCTCGAAAAATACGCTAACACAAGCCTACCATCAGCTGTACGTTTAATTTCATATTTGGGATACGGATTACTGGCACCGACTAATTACAGAACAGCCCACAATCGATGTAAAATAAATAAATTTCCAAGAAAGAAGTCGTCCAAGATGTCACTACATGCCGCTTATTATTCGGTTGCCTTCGGTTGTCTAAGAGGTTGCGCTCTTAGAAGCTTTTTTTTTTCTGAATGTGAAATTTCGTGATGTATCTATTGTGATAAGGTTAATTCGAGTTAACTACGGTCGTAGTGGCGTGCATTCAAAATGCAGTCATTCGGGTTTTATGTTTCGTGACTGCATACCATATGGACCTAAAATAATAGACAAAAAAAATGAACAGGTTTCTTGCAAAAAAAAAAATACGCTGTAAATGAAACAATGCTGCAATGAAAAAGCATTCATCTCTTCCGAAATATATTAAGTAGAAAGAAAAATACGCAAAATTATGAATCTTACTCACTCTCTGCTCATTGATTAACATGTCATCATGATTGCTCTTCTCAATAAAAGTCTGTATCTTCTGCCTTATGGTAGTCGCATCACATTCTAAATTTCTAATCCTACACCTAGCTCCATCTAGCTTCCTCTTCAGCTCTTGGTTATCTTCTTTGAGGGTTTCCATTTCCTTCATTGCCTGGTCTACCTCCTTTTTTCTTTTTAGTTCTATTTCTCGGATTACCTGTGAGAAATTATAATTATCCCAAAACTGACTCGGTTGACTGAACTGAAACGACTACAGGTTAATTAGGTTATTAGCGCTTGGCCACATCAGCACGGTGAGGCACCGGAATCTTGAAAGGCACGGCACCGTCATCGTAAATCGGCACGGTGGCGCGGCGCTCACCATCACCACAAAATGGTGCGGCGTTATGTCGTATCATTCTAAAACAGTATAAAAAGATGGTCACTGGCATTTGAAGAGGCACTTTCTTCCCAGATAAATAAAGAGAAAAAAGAAATAGCCACAGCCATCAGTTAAAACAACGGCCATGGTGCTGTGCCATGCCACGACACGATGCCACATCATTTTACGTCGATGCTGTTTATTTGCACGGCCACCTCTCAAATATGAATAATCGCGGGATGCGAGACACAATATAATTTTAAACTCGCTCATAATTGGAAGTTCAAAGTTGGAGAAGGGTTCATTATAAGTATACGTATTCAAGAAACCTATGGAAGTTAATGGGAGACGAGGTCCATGTCTAGTAGTCTCATCTTGAGGCTGATATGATGATGATAATGACTATGCAAACCCAAGAACTTAATGCTAAAAAAAAAAAAAAAAAAGAATAATTTGACTGTGACTTTGCTACTAGAGTGAGAGATTGTTTAAAATGTTTTAAAAAAGCGTAGTACCTGACTCTGATCTTTCTTCTTAACATCCACCAGCAGGTCAGATTTCTGCTTTCCGCTCAATTTTTCCTCAAGCTCAGTAATCTTAGCCTGCAACAACAATATCTGCTGCGCCCTACCTTTCCAACCAGCAACATCATTTTGCAACTCTTTTATACTCGTGAACTTATCTCCCAATTCTTGTTGCAGTATTTTCGTTGCCATCAGAATATCGTTTTTGAGTTCTAGGTTTCTGTTTTTACTATCATAAAGTTTCCTATTGACAGTAGCGAGTTTGCTGTTCAACTCTTTTAATTCATCTGGACTTGCATCTATTGGTTCATCTTTACATAAGCAAATATCGAGTTTTTCATGTTCTTTGTTCAGAATATCCAGCTGCATTACTTTTCGTTCTAAAGCAGCATTTTTGGTTTTGAAGCCTTCTACTTCGGCAACTAAATGTCGGTTCTGTTTGCAGAGCTCAGTTATCTTTGCACTGATGATACCGGCGGATTTCGAGGATATTGCAGGGCCAGTTCCAGAAATGATGTCACGTATTCGCTGGTTTAGATCAGTTATAGTTTTGTTTAACTGTTTGATATCTTGGTCTTTCGTAAACATACATTTGCGGAGTTCGTTGTTTTCAGATGTCATAATCTAAAATGGTATTTACTTATTAAGCCTTCAATATACGATATTGCTGTAACCAGCAATATATATCTTCTACTAAATATCTTCTAAACTTAAATTATAACTATGCAAACTTTGCTGTGCCCTAGGTCCATAATGATCTCATATTTTTTAAGCTATCCCCTAATTCCATATTGTGGAATGCAATAAATAATTGAGAATTGAGCTATACTCGTAATTCATAATTTTTCTGCTCCTTATAATATCAAAAAGCGATCACCAATTCACTTGCTGGATAACGACGATCGGACGAATATAATTAATTATATCAGTCATTGGTTATAGCTGCCAACACGGGCTGTTTATTATTGGACATTTAGATGTTGAATGTGTTATAAGCAATAACTACTGAAGGGTGAAAAGAATACTTTAATAACATACTTTAAGTTGTTCAATCAAATGAGCATTTAGTTCAGGCGGGTACAGTAAATCATCAGGTTCCGGCTTTTCAAGTGCAGCTAGCATTTTCAGTTTCATCTCATCTGTTTCGTCAATTTTATTTGCTAAATCTGCAAGTTTCTCTTCTTTTAGATTTTGCTTTGAGCGATCTTTCAATGTCGTTCCTTTTTGTTTTTCCATTGTTTTAAATTATATTGTTGTATCTAAAATATAAATAAAATCTTCGCATTGCTCCCCGTAACACGTTGTGACAATATTCTCATTGTCATTGTCGAGTAATTAAAACTGACGTCAACATTAAAATATTATTCGAGTTTCAAAATTATGTTGATGTTGGGCGATGGTTGGACGTTGTAAATATATGTTAAAATGCCTTTTTTATGAATAATTCATCCTCTTTACTAGGCACCTGCTTTAATCGGTTTCCAACCCTACGATCCAACGCGGCCTGTAAGGCATCGTGTAGTAAGTGCTGCGTTTAAATAAATTAACTTTTTACGGCTTTTATCGTTCATATTATCATATCATCAAAGGATATCCACTGCTGTACAAAGGCCTCTTCTAGGTTTCTATAATTGTGTTTACATTTTCATTGTTTCACACTTTCTTGTTTCTGGCATACATTTTATTTTTAAGTGTTCCGATGTCAAATTTTATTCGTAAGTATATTAATATTGTTGCTCGGGTTTAAGCACCAACCTCGGTTTACCCAGTTGATGAAGTAAGAGGGAGGACGTAAGTAGGGCCATACATAGCTCATGTGGATGATGGTAAATTTCAAAGCAAAGCTGGACCCGATGGTAAGTTGAGAGTGGGGCAATCTAGTTATGAACAGCGGAATCCGGACAGAGGCTAGCTGACTTTTCGGAAAAGGAGGGAGTCGTCGTGATAAGCTTTTTATATAAGTCGCCTCACAGGATGCAAAAACTGCAGCTCGTAAATGGGCCTGTAGCTTGTAAATGAGCCTATAGCTCGTAAATAGGCTCACTTGACTAGTGAACCACGCTCTCACAGACCTTATTGGCACCCCCTCTCACACTGGTTGTCGAATTTTGCATATTGCAAAGACACTCGATTCAAATCTCGTGGCACCACCATCTAAAGACGGCGATGCTATCAATTATCTTTCTAACAGAGACACAGATATCCTCCCCGGGTGATATATCGTACCTATGCTTTCCAGGCTATAAATTTGAACACATGTTTATGCAACGCGCTGGAGTATGCGTTTAGTCAGTGAGAATATTTGTTACTGTTGCCTTGACAGTGTTGAAGGAAGGGATCTGTCTATCCTTTGGGTAAGTACATATAGATTGTGGTGATCATCATACTTATATTTATGCGTGCCTCTACAGATCCCGCAGTAGCAATGCCGAAACAGAGCGAATCATTAAGCATGTCCAAACGATGGCTGATACCGTACTCAAACAGATCCTTGCTGCGGGGTCCAGGTCCTTTCTGGGCGATTTTAATGCCAATCACGCTGATTGGCTTGGGTCACGTACAACTGACCACATAGGAAGATTTGTACCCGATTTCGTCTTGGCCTATGATCTCCGCACGCCGCCGCAAATGGTATCCTTGCCTACGTGAGGACTGGATGTAGAAAATCCTTTCCTTATTGGATCTCTTACTGACCTCATATCCCGAAAACTATGGTGACCATTTGTGTTTTGTTATGGTGACCACTGCCTGATACAGTGTAGTGCCTCTTACGGACGCATTGCATTGGCAAACTGCAGGTAGCCACCGAGTTACAATTATTATATATTTATTTATATGTATATATACCTTAATTGAATATATATAGTTATAGCTTTGACTCTTTTTTTGAAAATACAAATGCTTTTACGTACCCGTATATCAGGCGGTAGCGAATTCCATAACCTAACTGCAAGCACAGATAGCGAATAAGAGTAGAAATCGGTTTTGTGGGATGGGAATTTGAGAAGGGTTTTAAGATGTAATCTGCAGGGTGCATGCGGCAGACGGGTGTAAGAAAAGCGTTCCCGCAGGTAGGATGGGGATGTCGGGTTATGTAGGATATTAAAAAGGGGACACAATATCCGAGTATTCCTGCGAAGGTTAATTGGGAGCCACTTGAAAATCTTGCGGATATTAGAAACATTAAGATCGTATTTATTAAGATTGAAAATGAAACGAATATGTAAATTTTGCAGTCTCTCAAGTTTGTTTAGTAGCTCCTGGATGCCACTCAAATAACAGGCGTCAGCATAGTTTACGATGGGCTGAATGAGAGTTTGAACAAGAGAGATTTTGGTTTTCAAAGGCAAAAAGTTCTGGAGACATTTCAGTGGGTGAAATGCACCTTCCTACTAACGTCAGCAACCTGAGCACTCCACGACAAATTACTGTCTATAATAACTCCTAGGTTTTTAGTGGTTTCCGCGTAAGCAATTTAAACACCATCGAGACTGAGTGATCCAACATCAACTCTACTCCGCATGTTTCTGGTGCCGATGATTATGGCCTGAGATTTACTAGGATTTATGGTTAGGCCAAAAGACCCAGCCCATACAGCGATACAATCCAGATCACGGTTCATGGCAGAAATAGCGAGTTCCACTTCAGACCCAACAAATGATCGGTACAGCTGCAGGTCCTCTGCGTAGAGATGGAAGTTAGAAGAGTTAACCCTGGTGACAGAGTTTATGAAAATAGAGAAAAGAAGAGTATGATTGTGAAACAGTCATCAGTGTTACTTTAAGTTGGCCGCGATTTGTACACCTTTTCCGAATAACGTGGTATGAGACCTATGCACGCACCTCACCCAAAGTGAAAAATCTAAACTTCCGTTCAAATATCCGTTATAAACTTGCGGAAACAGAACCAGAAACGGACGTAAAAAAGTACGCGGAACTTCCGCAGTTGCGGACGCGGAAGCGGAGGTCAGTTGCATCACTATTTTAGATTTTAACAATACTGCCAACTTTGCAACATTATCTGTCAATGTCAACGTCATCTTACTCCACTGACTGTCTGTGACGGCAGGAGCGATTGATTGTCGCAGTAACATCATTTTTAATAAATTTAAAGTTTTAAAGTGCGTATCAGTGCAAGTGGTGGCAGTTCCCATGGACATTTAGCAGTGTAGGATATAATACTACCTTTAATCCGGTTCCTCAGAGTGCCATCCAGGTAATAAATTGATTAGACCTTGGGTTGGAAAACAGACGGTCCTAGAAAATAATGTCTTATCATATTATTATGTTAACAAAACATCTCCGCGGCTCATTTATGTGCTATTTATGCTGTTACCTAACGCACCATAGTAGAAATGGTTTTGTCACATGATAATTATATTCAATTATAAACTTTAATCTGTTTATAAGTTGTTATTAAATTATCTCTATTGTAGTTCTTGGTTAGTGTTACGTTCTTGTTTATTTTTTCTATTTGCCAGTAAACAGTATCTAGAAAATAGAGTTGGCAACTGTACTAAAATCAATACCAGGAGTGCTTCTGTCTTGGGTACCACACTGTACTCTTTATAAGTACATATAGTTTTTGCTGGCCCTTCTTCATAGGAACAAGAGTAGAGATTCTACTAAGAATCAATGCAAAGAAAATCATAGGCGGAATCATATTTCTTTTTATAACTAACTTTATAAAATCTTTAAAATCATTTGAAATTAAATTAGATGGGAATTAAATTGTTATTATTATAAATATACTCTATCTGCTGTAGTATATATTCCTAATGCTGAAAGAATTTTCTGAGGGGGTCACTTAATTAGCCCCAATATATTAACAATCATACTCTCTTTAATAAATGTACAGAAGCAGTTGCACAATGTTGGTCTTAATGCAATGAGAAAATTTTACATAGAACCTAATTGGACAGCAAAAATATGAAAGAGACAGAGGAGATAGTCTATGGTGTAATAATAATTTTATTTTGTTTTCTAGTCTCGTGTTTATATATGAATTCTAATTATTAAGTATACCAGAACACAGAAATAAAAGTAAAAATAATTTGTTTGTACTTAAAATGTTGTCTATAAAACAGTTTGTCTCTTTCCTAATTAGAATTTAGGAAAAGGAGTTTAAGCGATTAGCCCTCAATAAATAATCAAAGTTATCTTATCTATTTGTCGGCTGTATATGGGCTCTGCTGATATTGGAAGGCACCTCAACCCTTGTGGATCTTTTCTGATCAAACCCATACTCTCTCTATAATAGTATTAACACATTCAGGATTCTGGTCTTCATTGGAGACTTGTTCTTAATGTAACAGTAGATGTATGAAAGAAATAAAGAAAGAAAATAACAACCATTTATTAAACATGTATGTTACTGAATTGGCAAAGTGGTGATGAAGGTGGCCAAAAATATAAATCTGGTTTTTATTAGGGTATTTAAGTTTTTTGTACCAACTTACATTTGGGTATAGCAAATCCTACAATTTGATCACTGCATAGCTTGTTCTGTTTGGTTCCCGGCAAAAAATAGACCATTCCTCTACAAGCATAGGTGTTTTAAAAGGTGATAGGTTGAGCACCAGCATCCTCCTGTATGCTAATTAATTAAATTTCTGTAATTTATATATAACAAATTTACTGTTATAGTTTATTTTAATATAGACATATTTATGTCTTCACTCTCGCTTCCTACTTTGCATGTGCCTGAAAGGGTCCATAATCTATGTAGATCTCATAATTTATGTTTACTAGCTAAGGCTTCATTGTGGATATAAATAAATATACTGCTAATAATTGTTGTAATTTTTTAATTGAATGTACATGTATTTATAAATATTGTATATGACAGACTAATGTGTTGCTCCGGAGTTTGTTGCGCCGTTTCTTCTCCCCAGCTTAAACACTAGGAAGCGGTGAAGCGTGGGCTTAATGGGTGCTGTCTAATGTTGACGTTCAAAAAATCTAATAATTTAGTCTATTTTGAATAAATGATTATTTCATAGTATTGTCTTAGGTTTTCGCGATTATTACACATTATAATAAAACAATTTTAAACGGATTAAATCGTGTGTATTATTGATTTTTGTTTTTCCTGACGTTTCGAACACTTGGCAGGGTTCGTGGTCGCAGGATGACTAAGGTGACAAACATTGTTACAGATTTAAAAAGTTATTTTATCTACTGTACAAAACTAATCAAAAATTGTTTTGATGCACGCAGTAATCACTCACAGTGTCTTGATGTTTTTTAGTGTGGTGTGTTGTTTGGGATTTTATTAATTTAATAACCGGATTCCAAACAGGTGGTACTTGCCAACCATCTTCTCTATTAAAATTAGGATGTTTTTTAATTTCAATAGCCAAATCAATAATACACGTGATTTAATCAGTTTAAAATTGTTTTATTATAATAATTATTCCATATTTCAATACTGCTAATACTGAATATACTGAATATCTGAATATACTAAATATAATAACAACATGCTGCAATAACTATTGATTGCAACAATCAATAAATTGACTATTGATTGTTTTGTTATAGTCTAATACTTAAAGCTGGACATAGGCCTCTCCTACCCTACGCCTCAACACTCGGTCATCAGCCTGAAGAGAGACTATGTTCAGCAGTGGACCCTTATAGGTTGATGATTTATTCAAGACTCATTGTGGCCTTGTATATATAAGTAGTAAGTGTGTAGGTATGACAATGTTAATTCTGAGTTAACTACATCTCCAGAAAAAAAAATGCTTGATGCTTCCCACCAGTTTTCGCTTGGTAGTCTCGTCGACAGTTTGTATTAAAAAAAAACAAATGTGACTTAATAACAATAATTTAAAAAAAACTTTACAGCTCACCATGCCAGGCACAAACCTCATAGTGCCCGTAGTACTATGGGGCAAGCATGCTCCGACTCACTGCGTGTCCTCCGTCTACCTTTCCCGTGACCAGAAGACCCTTGTTACGGGCTGCTATGATGGACAGATATGTATATGGCAGGTAGACCCGGAGAATCTAAGGATGACTCCGAGGTGCCTGCTTGTGGGGCATACGGCACCGGTCACGTGTTTGTCTAGGGCTTCGATAATTCAGGTGAGATTGTTTATTCATAAAACTTGTTTATTCACGGCACGGTTGGTGCAGTGGCTGATACACTCGACTGCTGCGCTCCGAGTCGTGGGTTCGATTCCCACACGGAACAAATATTTGTATGATCTGCAGATAGTTGCTCCGGGTCTGGGTGTATTGTATGTGGAATTCATGTCTGTAAACGCACCCACGACACAGGAGAAACCCACTAGTGTGGGGCAACGTTTTAAAAAAAAAAAAAAAAACAGTAAGCTATTATACAGGGCCATATCCACGTATACTAGATTTTACAATACTTTGTGTTAAATATACATATGTTGTAAAGTCCAATATTGCAGGTTTATACCCACCGTTTAATTTAAAAAATGCGGATTATTTATATAAATTATTTAGAGTACTTCGGCATATACAGTTGACATACGGTATATATATATTGGACTTCATGCTTTTTCATTGTGTGCACGGACCCTAATTCTTATTCTAAAATAAAAGCATCCTAAGTTACTCCTTATAACATCAGCTATCTGTCAGTGAAAGTCCCGTCAAAATTGGTCCAGCCGTTTCACAGAACATAGTCTGCCCAGCCAGCTAGTTTATATATAGAGTATTTTTTTTTTATTCAAAGCAAGCCATCCTCCAGAATGTTGTAAAAGGCAGCTAAGGGACTCCCTTAACCGTAGCCATACTGCGCTCACCAACCCGCTTGCCTAGCGTGGAGAGTACAGAGTACCACGGTGTACGGTGCTCCAATTGGCTGAGGAATTTGGAACTGGCGGAATCGCCGGCTGCCCCTGTTTCCGTTTCGATTACGTAAAGAAACTCGCACTGGGCCCTCTCACTAATTCTTCAAATCTATGGGGGAGGCCTTCGTTCAGCAGTGGACGTCCTTTGGCTGATATGATGATGACTATAAAAATGAATTTGTAAGGCATATGAATTCACTTGGCTGGCCTGGCTTCAGAAAGGAGGAGGTTCTCAATTCGATGAGTATTTTTTTAAATTTATTTTATTACGAGGCATGCCTTTTAAGTTTTGTCGTTTGAAGAAAAAAACAACTAGAACCTTATAGTACTTTTTATTGTTTTTCAAATTATTCACCGCGTAGCTTAATACACTTTTCCATTCGCTCAAACCAGTTATTTATTCCACTGTAAAGTGGGTGTGTCCAAAATGGCTGACTTGAAAGCGTCGACTGCTTCTTCATCGGACTGAAACCTTTGACCACGAAGACTTTTCTTAATTTTAGGAAATGTAAAGAAATCGTTAGGGCTTAGGTCAGGACTGTATAGAGATAGGTAGTAGATAAAATTATTGCACGAACATTTTCCTTAGAAAGATTCATTTTCGTACGTAACCTGACAGATTCCAATCGACGCTGTGACTAAACAATAGCATTAATCCTAATACTTTCAACTGTTTTGAGATTCAAAATTTAAACACATTCGAATACAGAACAGTTCCAAATTCAAAATTGCCGGGAAATATGGAAACGACAGAACTTAAAAGGCATGCCTAGTATGTATGTACACCGATTACTCCGAGATTTGTAGACCGATAGAGCAATTATTTTTTTAACTGGTGCAGAATGCTTTCGAATTGGTCCCTTAAAAACCAAAAGAATACTTTAAAAATAAAAGAAAACCAAAAGAATAAAAGAATATAAATTTCATTTCATTTGATTGAGTAGTTTTTTAACCAGCTTCAATAAACATGTTAATTGACTGCGCTTATCTAGATGATGTCCTAATAGTTTCGATTCCTCTGAGATCAGAGAACCGATTTGAGTAATTGTTATTTTTAGTGTTAAATACTGATACCAAACACCTTACATTTATTTACACTGAAAAGAAACAAATAAAACTTTTTAACTAAAAAAATACCGACTTCAGAAACCCTACACAATAAAAATATTAAAACCACTGAAAAGGAAAAAGAAACTTTATTTATGAAGTCGGGCGGGGCCAGGTATAAACTTCTCGATGGTCTGCATGAACCATGGTTGGTTTTTGAGGTCGGTATTTTTTTAGTTAAAAAGTTTTGTATTATGAGGAGACCCTCACGAACTTCCTCCGCTCAAGAGAAGGTGGAAGAAGGGTTATCCCTCTTAACAGCTAAAACTACCACGGTGTTCCATCGACCTAACTTTCGCTTGAGGCGCGAGATTCGGTCGTGCATTCACCGTACCTCCAAAGCTTTCAACTCTGAGGATAGCCAGCTGAAGTGACAATGAAGTCTTCCGTTATATAACTTTAAAATATATGTAAACATCATATCAGCCAAAGAATGTCCACTGCTGAACAAAGATTTCTACAACAACCGGTTACATACCGTGTGTCGTTATTTTTTTTTTTTTAAACGTTGCCCCACACTAGTATTTCTCCTGTGTCGTGGATGCGTTTACAGACATATATTCCACACACTACACCCAGACCCGGAACAACTACCTGCAGATCATACAAATTTTGATCATATATTTGTTCCGTGTGGGAATCGAACCCACGACCCAGAGCGCAGCAGTCGACTGTATCAGCCACTGCACCAACTTTGCCGTCAAAATTTGATAGTGTATGTATATGTAGTATGTATGTATGCTGCAGTATGGATGCTGCTTTACAGAAGGGACGCTGCTGTTCAGCCCTCTGGATTTCATACCCTTAGGGGGCGACTAACCTTTTACGACCATACGCAAGCTTAATATTTATCTACACTAATATTATAAAGAGGAAAGATTTGTATTTTTGTATGTTTGTAACGAATAAACTTAAAAACTACTGCTCTGATTTCAAAAATTCTTTCTCTATTGGGATGCTGCATTATTTTTGAGTAACATATGCTGTATTTATTACTAGAAAAAAATATGTATCTCTACTAAAACTTCAATAATGTAACCCAAGGTGTAAAAAATTGTCCATAAGACGTCTTTCATCGCATGCGCTGCGGAAACTATTCATGATAGAACAAAAAAATGTTCTACAATATTAAAGAACATATCAATATCTATGAAAAACTTCGCGATACCATGTGTCCAACTATTGTTCCCCTTCCCCCCCGGACCTTCGTAATTTATCTAAGTTTATCACAAAATGTTTAAAAAATAAAAGTCCACCCGTGCGAAGCCGGGACGGGCCGCTAGTATACTAATAAAATAAAATAAAACATGATTCCAGGATAACAACTTTATAGTTTCATCATCTGAAGCCGGCGAGATGTGTACCTGGGACCTAGTCGACGGCAAGTGCAGAGAGAGCATCAAACTATCACAAATACATACCAATATACAGGTTAGAATTGTCATAATAACTATCGCATACATTTCTATATGCTCGGGCGTGGAAGTGTCTAACAGTGTAATGAAAGGGAAACCTGCTCAAGTCTGGTGCAACCGGTGCCGCACCTCTCGACACCCCGAGCTGCGTTGGTTGGTGTTGCCCCCTATCGTCTGTAGTGGTGGCCATTTAGGAGACTCATCTCGTCAGTGGCTGCCACAGAATCTATATATTAATACGCGAAGAAAAAACTTTGTGCCCCTTTAGCACATTGCGCGCACAGACGAGTGTAAGATTTGGCTCTTGGTTCATATGGAGGAGAAGTGCAGAAAAGTATAATTTAAGTAAAAAAAAATGTGGTTGAATCTCGACCAATGGGCGACTACTACTGTAAATAAACGTCAAAATTGAGATTGAAATGAGACTGAATTGAGATCGTACTGAAACCCGACTGAACTTTAAGAGTAGCAGAATACTATTTTTTCGGTCTATTTGTAATTTAATCTCAGTTCTGTCAAGTTTCAGTCATAGTGTAAATTAATTACTAAATTGGTCTTCAGATCATTGTAGCCTCAATTTCATACAATAGTCTTCCACCACCGGGGACAGTACATGACTTTTTTTTCTATATATTAGTTTTATTAGTTTTTATAGTATTAATTTTCTATAGTCTGGCCATGGAGATTCCCCGGTTAGTGTCCCATTATGTTTAGGTTATGATATTATGTGGTGGTTAATATAGCGTCTAGCGCGATTGAATAGCGCGCTAAATTGACGCAACATATAGCACACGCTATGCCGGCTCCAACTTGACGTTATAAAAATAGCGCCATTAAAAAACAACGAGTAGGTAGCGAGGATAATAGCGCGAGCAAAGGTATAACGCGGCGTGGCAAGCCGGGCGGCAGTAATCGCGAGAAATCGCGCGCTGTCGGTCGTTACCTAATGCGTTGATTAAAATATTTATTTATTTTAGATATTGTTAGCGTAACAATGTACGTACATTAAAATAGATAACATACATAACATTTGATGACGTCAATAATAGGCATACACAACATCAAATAATTTCAAATTTCAAATTCGTTCAATGAAAACTGCTATAAGAAATTTAAATAAACGGAATATAACCCTATCCTATGTTAATTTAATACATACAAATCTATTATCCCAAGCATGGATCTCATATCCATTGCATTCAATACAAGAGGGTCTCAGTTCGATCCCGGCTCGTGCCTCTGACTTTTCACATTAATGTGCGTATCAGAATTTGATTATCACATGCTTTAACGGCGAAGAAAAACATCATGAGGAAACCTGCACATCTAAGAGGGCTCACAAATGTTCTCAATGGTGTGTGTAGTCCACCAACCCGCACTAGGTCAGCCTTACCTTTCTCACCATGAGAAAAGGCCCCTGCCCAGCAGTGGGACGGTAGTGGGCTGATTAAGTAACCTAGCAAATTGTAATAAATATGTTTTCCTGTATTTCTAGGCATACCACATGTGCAATAGTGAGGACTTGCGTCTGTTCTGCAATGGGTACTACGCAGAGATTCTTATCATGGACCCATTCTCATTAGAGATACTCTTCTCTCTCAGTTCTAAGATGAATCCTGACTGGATCTCAGCATTGCATGTAAGTTTTTTCTTTACTTTCGTAATTTGTCTTATTAGGAAATTGAATTGATGCGTGCTGTGTGGTGCCGGCTACTAATAGCACCAACCCATCTCATCCCTTGGCTGTTGTAAAAGGCGACTATGGGATTAGCCGGAGGATGGGCAGCAGCGTCCTTCGAGTACATTAACAAGTCAACTGCGATCGCCAACCCGCCTGTCAAGCGTGGCGATTAAGCGGACCATGTGGATTATTAATTTATTTTGTTTCATTGACGTGATAGTTGTCTGGCAGTTTAGGTATGTCATGCTCACTCAAGTGTCCTGCTGATGGTGGCGTCGTGTATCGGGTCGCTTAGTTGCCCTACAATATGGTTGAGCCGAGCGACGCTGATGCATGCGTCATGCTCGTGAACGAGTGCTGTCTGTTGGGATTGGTCATCTTAATGCTGCCATGACAATTTAATCATAAGTTTTTCTAAATATCAGGCTTGTTTAGTGTGGACTTTTTAAGAAGTTTACTTTTTTCTGCTACATTGTCCTCACATTATTTATTTTAAGAACAATGTAATAAAAAGTACTGTAACAATTATTATGATTTAAAAAGACTAACCATGGAGTTTCTTGCCCGTTCTTCTCCATAGGAAATATACATCGTGGAACGCGGCAACTTCTTTTTTTTTAACGTTGCCCCACACTAGGATTTCTGTGTCGTGGGTGCGTTTTACTGACATGAATTCCACATACAATACACCCAGACCCGAAACAACTACCTGCAGATCATACAAATATTGATCATACAATATTTGTTCCGTGTGGGAATCGAACCCACGACAAGGAGCGCAGCAGCCGACTGCATCAGCCACTGCACCAACCGTGCACTTTTATCTTTATCATCAATAAAGCTCAACTTTTAACATGTATTCGTTTTCAGGTTCTCCGCCCATCTTCAAGAAAGGACGACGTTGTCCTTGCCATCTCAATCACTGGGACTGTCAAGGTAAGCACAAAGTATAGATTTCGCCTATAATCCGTTGTTATATTTAGGGTTCTGTTGTTAAATAAATAACCTTCAAGTCTGTCCGCCAGTCGTCCACAATTTCCAACAACTAGATATATTCTGAAAAAGAATATGCTTGTGTATTATGATAATATATCTTAAGTTTAAATCTATATATATATATAACGAACTATATATATATATGAACGAACATAACATTTATATATATATATATATAAATGTTATGTTCGTTTGTACAAAATCCCAAAACGCCAAAAGTTCTTTAGAGATCGTTTTGAAATTTTTACATATTGTTGTATTCATATACGCGCATGTTTTTATTGAACCAGAGGCCGTGGAGACACTTTATTTGTGCCGGGTAAACCTAGTTATAATATAAAATTTGAGATAATCAGAACAAAAATTTACATGTTAAATTATCACATCGAGCTGGCAACACTTGATTGACTATTGTGCCAACCATTACAGATAAAATTAAAACTTTGAGAAGGCAATCGCAATTGAATTTACTATCCATGCGAGAGTATATCAGAGAGACTGCCAACTTAGCCCAGCTTGGCGACACTGGTTTCCCTCTATGTGATGGACCCCTGAGTACCGTGTGGTGTCCGAGTTAAGAATATAGAACTACTCCATCTCCACCCGTAGATGTCGTAAAAGGCGACTAAGGGACTCTAAACCATTGAGGTATTATGTACTACGTACTAGAGTGCCTATCACAAACAAATGATAGCGCGCAACTTCATGACCGCGGAGCGAGCGTGTTTCATAG
Source organism: Diloba caeruleocephala (assembly GCA_947459985.1). Lineage (NCBI taxonomy): Eukaryota > Metazoa > Arthropoda > Insecta > Lepidoptera > Noctuidae > Diloba > Diloba caeruleocephala. The sequence goes on along the minus strand of OX381631.1, from coordinate 9,957,282 downwards.
AACAATCCACGCGCGCAGATGGGACAATTTTTTTATTCTGCCTACTAAATTGTAGACAGGCAATAAATCAAAAGACTATTTCAAGCAGGAACATTTTAACGTTAAATGTTATGGTCACATGTTTCTACACCACAATGCCTTTATCTAAAAAAACAAATTATGATTTTAACTAAATATACTATAGTGCTTTTATAAACTGAAGTCTTTAATTTGAATGCAATAACATTTTCATCATTATCATTGGAACTGAAAACGGGATATTTACTATGTTTTTTATTTCTTTTGAGTTCGGGTGTCAGTGACCATATCAGTTTAAAAACTTACATTTTCATCATGTTTATATTAATTTCATTGTATTATTTATATTATGTAATGTAATTAATATGTTTATATTAATTACGTTACATCTCGACAGTGTCAAGTCTGCGCATAGAAATATTTTCACTCTTTGTCTATTACCGAAGTATGGCGCCACGCGTGACATATTGATAATATTTAATTTAATTACGCATGTTTTAAATATTTTGAACTTACTCCTTGACTTTTAATTTATTCCAAGGACGCTGCTGCCCATCCCCCGTCTAATCCCCTAGTCGGCTTTTACGACACCCACGGGATGAGATCGGTTGGTGCTATTCGTAGCCGGCACCACACGGCACATTCCTAGCCGGCACCACACGGCACATTCCTAGCCGGCACCACACGGCACATTCCTAGCCGGCACCACCGCACGTGGTGGACGTCCTTTGGCTGATATATATAATAGTAGTAGTAGAACGAAGTACATTCATGTTCTTATTCATTATCAAGTCTCTAACGTTAAGACCTATGGGCCGTGGAGACACTTTATGTTTTTTTTTAAATTCAGAATCAAAATCGTGTTGGAATTACGTGCATTTAGCCACAGCAACGCGTGGCCGGGTAAACCTAGTTATAATATCGCTATCGCTATCGCCATCTGCGCGCGTGGATTGTTCTATGAAACACGCTCGCTCCGCGGTCATGAAGTTGCGCGCTATCATTTGTTTGTGATAGGCACTCTAGTACGTAGTACATAATACCTCAATGGTTTAGAGTCCCTTAGTCGCCTTTTACGACATCTACGGGTGGAGATGGAGTAGTTCTATATTCTTAACCCGGACACCACACGGTACTCAGGGGTCCATCACATAGAGGGAAACCAGTGTCGCCAAGCTGGGCTAAGTTGGCAGTCTCTCTGATATACTCTCGCATGGATAGTAAATTCAATTGCGATTGCCTTCTCAAAGTTTTAATTTTATCTGTAATGGTTGGCACAATAGTCAATCAAGTGTTGCCAGCTCGATGTGATAATTTAACATGTACATTTTTGTTCCGATTATGCGATGTTTTTCTGATAATTTTTGCTGTAATATTTGTCAATCTCCTGATCTGTCCTTGCTCGACAGAATCGTCGAATGTTTTAGTCTCGTATTTGTATTGTTTTTAGGGTCCCGAACGTCCGAAGGAAAAACCGCGGAACCCTTATAGGATCACTCGTGTGTCTGTCTGTCTGTCCGTCTGTCGAAGCCAATTTGCTTCGAATCTACATGGCCGATTTAGTTGAAATTTGGTAGACATATGGATTTCTGCGACCCAATCGTAAATAAATGAATCTTGAATATGGGGGTACTTTTTGGGGGGCAATATAGAAAATTAAAGAATAAAATTTTGCAAACTGTACCGTGTAACATATGAAATGCAAGGGCTTGTTGTGAAGGTCTCGAATATATTTATTTTATCATTTCATAATATACAGTATTAAAGGTATTTAAGAAAATAGACGAAAATTTACCATTCCCGCCCTTATCTCCGAAACTACAGTCTAAAATTCCGAAAAAATATATGCATTAGCTCTTTACCTATAGATTACAGGAAAACATGTAAGAAGTCTATAGTCTTAAAATAACTCGTATATAAATCTTTCAATATTGTGCGTACAAACGTACGTTTGCGGTTGGAATGTATGGGAAAACATGTTTTTCAACTACGATGTTAAGTTTGTTCTTGGGATAAGTTATTGTTAGAAGACCGAATCCAACAATAGATAGTATATTCAGCAATTTCGGAACCTCCACGCGAGTTCAACTCGGTCAACAAAACCGGTCAATTTTTTAAATCTGTGCGGCCTATCTTTGGGCGGGAATAAATAAATATTCATTCTTTCTTTCTTTCGTCCACAGGTTTGGTCCCTCCTAGGCCACGAGAACAAACAGTCGGAGCCGATCTACGAGAACGAGTCCAAACAGATCCGCTGTTTGAATGCGTTGTCCCTGAACTGCTGCGCTTACAACCAAAGAACTGTGTTGATTGTGTGCGCCAAATATTGCCAGATATATGATGCCGGTACGTTTTGACATTGGTATGACATGAATATGCTTAGTATTTCTCTAAGAGATGGGATCAGAAATGCGGAGATCCGTAGAAGAACTAAGGCTGAACGGATTAGTCAGGTAAAGTGGCAATGGGTGGGGCACATAGCTCGTAGAAGTGATGTTCGTTGAAGCAGAAAGGCTCTAGAGTGGAGACCACGCACTAGAAAACGCAGCATAGACAGACGGTCGGTGGAGATCATTGTACAATATTGGCATCATCATCATATCAGCCAAAGGATGTCCACTGCTGAACAAAGGCCGTCCCCATAGATATCCCCAATTGTGTCATCATTTTAGGGGGAGGTTTCCAGTACTCAACACGCTTGGCTGGCGGGTTGGTGATTGCAGTATGGCTTCTGTTTCATAGTAGGGACGCTGCTGCCCATCCCTCCGGTTAGAGTCCCTCCGCCAACTTTTACGACATGCACGGGAGGAGATAGAGTGGTTATCTATTCTTAATTCGGATACCACGTGCACACTATTGTACTTAAAGCTTAAAAAAAAAAATTAAAAAAAAAAGGTTCTCGAGTGGAGACCGCACACCGGAAAACGCAGCGTAGGACGACCTCCAACCAGGTGAACAGACGACCTGGTGAAGGTAGCTGGGAGTCGTTGGATGAGAGCGGCATGTGACCGCTCGTTGTGGAAATCTAAGGGGGAGGCCTTTGTTCAGCAGTGGACGTCCTGTGGCTGATATGATGATGATGATGATGATTAAATAAATAAATAAACCAGCGGCTACTGTGCACAGATTAACGAAATTAATAATCAATCTAATCATATTCTGATACGAAAACTAATAATAAGCAGCCCAAAAAATATTGCACTCTCAAATTCTCCAGCTGTAAGTGGGTTTTGGACTTGTGACGTCACATCGGAACCTTAACTCCAGGGGCTAAGGAACTGCTCCACGGAGGCCAGCGCGGCTAAGCAACATAACACAGCAAGTTCAAACTACTTTAAACTCTTTTTTACAGGTGACTTCTCAGTATTATGCTCGATACAGGCGCCTTCTGGTGAGCGCTGGATGTCAGGTGATTTCTTAGCTCCTGACAGGGTACTCGTGTGTTCTACTGAAGGCAAAGGATACTTATATGGGTTGCCAGCCAAGTAAGTGTAAAGTTGTTTTTGTAGGTTATGAATGTATTTCTATTTTAATCACCGTTTGTATGACCGACAGAAGAACTGATGGCAAACTGACTGATCAATACTGAACTAACTTTCTGACTAACTAAAGGAACGATAAATAAAATTATTTACCTATAGGTATGTACAGGTTGTCCGTATTTACTAAAATGGTGTCTAATTTTGTTAGTAAACTATTCGGCAATATTTGCAATGTTACCACTTGCAGCAACAGCATTGAAAAATCTAGTAGAGAAAATGAAAAATTTTTTTTTTAACTATTTTTACCATTCACATATATTGTTGGAACTTAACGCTTTACGTTTACGTAACCCTTTACGTTTACATAACCCTTTACGTTTACATAACCCTTTACCTTTTCGTAACCCTTCAAGTTTACGTAACCCTTTACGTTTACATCGTTACCCGTTACGTTTACATTGTAACCCTGTACGTTTACATGGTAACCCTTAAGTTTGATCCATTATTTCCGGGACAACCTGTATATACTACCGATATAATTTGCTAACACGCCATAAGGGCTGTTTGATCTTTAGTAAAAAGCTAACAAAGCTAGTGTTTGCGTTCTGAAACGATGAAGCCCAATTTTTTATTTTTTATTAGTAACGTGACTATTTATTTTTTACTACTAAACATTTGTTTCTAGAATGGCCGCTTTATTAAATAAATTAAAGTGTTGTGGTAAAAAATGAATTGTTTGAGATTGCAGTGAACATGTGAATGGTGGCTACTAAAACATTAATAAATCAAAATATAACAATACCAAATGTATGCAGGGTGTATATTTGAACTCGAGTAATCCTGAATGAGAAGATTGTGTTTTGTTTATACAACCTAGAGATCAGACGAAAAAGTCGTTCGCTTGACCAAGTAAGCCTGGAAAGCGGCACTGCCCATAAAAAATGTAATGCTGTAGCTACCCAGGACGTGTCCTGCGGGACACCACACTGCGCTCGGGACATTAGTTATTTCACTAGCTACAGTGCCCTTCAAGCCAGAGCATAGTAATGTCGAAAGTTTAAACACCTACTGGCAGCAAAATATCTGGCACTTCGCCGGTCCCTGTCTAGCCGAACTTGCAATGAGTTTTTTTTTTTTGGGCCCTATGTAAAATTCTTAATGAACTTCCTCCACCCCGGGGAAGGAGGAACGGGCATGCCAGACTCCTATCGGCTAAAACCACTGGGGCGGTCATCCTCGGCACCTAAGGGGGGCTTCAGGTCCTCGTATAATCACACTAGAGCACTAGAGCCGCCCACTGGTGCCACGCCTATAGACACATCGCGGAGTGTAATGAGAGACCTACCATCAGTCTCAGGACTAAATCATCGTTCACCATTTCGGCCGAATGAAGTCCACTGCTGGACACAGGCCTCGCCAAAGATCACCACAACAACCGATATGGGTGTGTTGTGGGCTCATTGGGGGGTTTTGCCGTAATCGCACGCTTGGCAGGCGGGTTGGCGATCGCAGTTGAGTTGTTAATGTACTCGAAAGACGCTGCTACCCATCCTCTTGCTAATCCCTTAGTTGACTTTTACGACACCCTTGGGAGGAGAAGGGGTGGTGGTATTCTGAGCCGGCACCTCACGGCAAAACCACAGGACTAAATCGGTAAAATTAATATTTTTGCATGATTGCCAAGCTTTGGAAAGTATGGCGGATAATATTCGAGGATGTTATACATGCCAGTCTCTCGTTGCCTACGGCCTGGTACGCGATTTTGTCGATCCTTAATATCAGCCCGAAGCTATACCACTACTGGGCAAAGACCGGTTTTTACACAGAGAATAAATGAGCATTGATCACTACGCTTGCTCAATATGTTTTCGCGAGTCGACTGTCTTCTGAACTTCATCACTACAGTATTGAAGTCACTGGTTTCCTTAATTCAAAACAGTTTGACTTTGAGGCTATTGAATCCTTATGCTTAAGAATTTCATTAAAATTACACGAGAATGATCATGGAAATACCTAGCTGCAATTTTTCTTCTCAGAAGATCTGTAAGCGAAATGCCCTCCGTTGCTTCCATTTGCATAATTAATTAATGCCATGTGCCGTGTGGCGTCGGCTAAGAATACCACCACCCCATCTCATCCCGTGGCCGTCCTAAAAGGTGACTATGGGATTAGCCGGAAGATGGGCAGCTGCGTCCTTCGAGTACATTAACAACTCAACTGCGATCGCCAACCCGTCTGCCAAGCGTGGCGATTATGGCAACATCCCCTAATGAGCACACAACACAAACCCATACCAGTCATTGTGGCAATATTTTGGGGAGGCTTCTGTCCAGCAGTGGACGTTTTTACGGTTGAAATGATGATGATGAATTAATGAATATATTATTATAAATATAATATTCTGTTCTGGGCTCTATCAGCTGCAGAACAGCGGATAAATAAATTCGAGTGTTCTTTTTAATTGGTTCCCATTCATTCCAAATCACGTTTACAATCGTCTCGTTCAAACCTATGTTCAAATTTATACCTTGTATAGTTTGGCTAAACGTTTAGTTTCAATTGGCATGTCAAGTGTGATCATCATTAGATTCTCATCGGAGCACTATACGCCTATGTTATAGATGTTTATTTGGATATTATAGGGTTGTTCATAAGCAATGTATTATTAAGAAAATGTATACCGGGTGCCGATTACATGCCGATTTAATGACCTGCTACTATTTAGGACGTGAACCAGAGCACGATTATATATCCAAATCATTAACAAAACATATATATAATTTTTTTTTGTCAATATATCCACTTCTTTTCGAAGTCAGCCCACAACAGCTGGCGGTCTGTGGCCTCAGGCGCTACCATGTGATAAGATGGTTGGTAACAAACATCTCCGCAGTGCCCGCCTCGCGCTCGGTTATTGTATGAAACGAGTGCGTATGTGAGCCGCTAGTGTAATGTATACGAGCGGCCCGTCCCGGCTTCACACGGGTGGACAGTTATTTTTCAAATATTTTTGTATAAATGTAAACGTGGTCCGACTTTGATCGGCATTTCTGTCAACTTTTAAAATGTAAAAAGGAAGTTATAGTTACATAAATTCAATAGTTGGACATATGGTCTCGCGAAGTTTTTTGTAGATATTGACATGTTCTTTAATATTGTAGAACATTTTTTGTTCTATCGTGACTAGTTTCAGCAGCGCTTGCGATGAAAGGCATTTTATGACGAGTTTTTTTAAACCTTGGGTTCCATTATTGCAGTTTTAGTAGGGATCCCTAAATTTTTCTAGTAATAAATAATACCTATGTTACTCAAGGATAATGTAGCGTCCTAATGGTGAAATAATTTTTAAAATCGGACCATTGAATTTATTCGTTACAAACATACAAAATACAAATCTTTCCTCTTTATAATATTAGTATAGATATACTAACTACAATATCGCGTGAATTTATATAAGTTTGAAAATATTTTAATGGGATCAATGCTCTACCGCATTGGAGTGTTGAAGGCAAGGAAATTGGCACCCAATATTTGTTCATGACGTTGTACGTTCCAATTTATTAGTTTTATTTACTGATAAAATCGGCTCAAAGCTTTTTGGCATTTCCTCGGCTTGTACTAAAAACTAAGAGTACTGGAAACTCGGTCGGTCGCCAAAATAATAAACACAATAGGCACTCAAAAAGTGCACCTGCTTTAAATTAAATAATTATTGAAAGAAATCATTGCATTGTTTATGGTCAACCCCTAAATTCCGTCCATGAAAACCGAACCATCCATTGCCAAAAAGGGCAATTTTGAACAGCTTTAACCTTAAGCTACACCTAAAGCTATAATATACGATAATATATGAAGATATAAACGTTTCTTGTTATAGCAAACTACGAGGACGGGCTATCAGTAGGTCAGCACGTTACGTAAACGTTTGTCTGTTTGTATGTACCAATGTAGATAGATTTATGTTGCTAGCACTTTAGTAAGCTTCTTTTGTTTATTTCAATCTAGATATATAGATTTGTGTGGGCGGTAGAGATTACTAAGCATTCCTTTCGGATAGATTCGATCAAAATATGATATGCGATATAAAGCAAACGCGCGGTCCAAAGTAGAACAAATGTTTTAATTGTCATTCCAAGCTTTTATTTAACTTGCCTTGTTAGTTTGGGTCAAATCTTGCAACTGAATTTTAAAACTGTTATCCCCAACCGATTACGTTGAAATTTTGCATACAATTTTGGTTTGGATGACAATCCATGTTTGGATGACAATCCATCACTTAGCTATAAGTGACGTTATTCTAAATCCAATATTTTCGACTCCCAAACATGGCGGACCAGTTATTTTTTAAGCACCCCCATGATATGGGTATCACATAAAATGAATAAAAGCTTGCTTTTAAAAAGTTTTTTTATTAATTCTAATTGGATTCACTGACTGAGTTCTAAGATCGGATTTTGTAACTCCTTGTTTTGTCCAGGTCCATTTTCGAGTTGGCCTTTCTCCACCTTGCATGAATAACCCTGTTAATTCATAACTCCTATTGTAATCAGAAACATAAAAAAACTAAATCCATACACTTGTTGTGGAAGTATGATTCCAACAGACATTATTTTTAGAATAAAACATTTTAAACGGATTACATCTCGTATATTATGGATCAGGATCTGGTCATCCTGCGACCACGAATGGTGCAAAGTGTTCGAAATGTAATGAAAAACAAACACATAATAAACAAGTGTTTTATTATAATGAGTAATAATCGCGAAAACCTAAGATATTATTATTTTCTCGTCTGAAACATTAGTTATAGCTAATCGATATCGCCTGTACTGTACCATTAGCTTAACGTATCCTTAATATCGTTTGGTTTTAATACTAAGTTGTTTTAAAAAGAAGTTATTTAGACAAATTAGACAGTATTTTTCATTTGCAGTTGCACTATCATAATATTGTCCATCTATTTTGTTGTACTTTAAAAAGTAATTTAAATAAAGTTAGTTAAGTAGGTGCGTAGTACTTGCAACCAGTGTGCGTGTATGTATGAACATGGAAGAGTAAAAGGCGTGTGAGATGTCTGCCTACCCCAACGGCTAATATCGTGAATTTTTATAGTCGGCTACTAAAATATGTATACACTAAGAGAAACTTTAAGTATTAACACAATTTTTGCTACCATGTATGACTCGCTAACAATGTCTCACTGCAGAGCAGTCTTCTCATCTCTCTTTCCTCTTATCCTTTGTCGCGGGGATGCATATCCTCCGTCTTGGGAGGGGTGGAGGGTCATGCCGGATTCTTACCGGCTATAACTCCACGGTGTTCTTTCCAATTACCTATGGCTGGGTGTGAGGTGTTCACCGTGTAGGTATTCGATCACTCTTCTAGCAGGTATCGGCCCGTCACTTGGTCTGACGAGCCCCGTCTGTGCGACCTGCATGGCCGCACATTCCTTCAGACGTAAACCTTATATCTACGAAGCAGTCGTCGGGCGGGTGCACCCTGCGCACCGGACAATAACTACTCCAATTTTTGGAGGACCTTGTTGCCCGATGGCTAATATTCTGACGAGTAGGAGCCCAGTAATTGGGCTCTAGCTAGCCGTAGGGTGATTCTCCGTTTTCACAGGAGCATGGGCGGGCTTTCAACGGGCTCGGAGGGAGATTACGTGCGGGGTTCCGCAGGGGTCAATTTTCGGCCCTTTCTTATGGAACCTCGCCTACGACGCGGTCCTGCGGGTCAATAAAAATATATTTAAAAAAACCATTTTAGCTTGGCAGTTGTCTGGCCTACTATGTTTTGGACTGCAGTGTCGAGTTTCTTTTACGATGTCTAAGTTTGATTCCTGCAATATTGTGTTCCATTGCCTGCTGACAGGCCCCGAATAAAGACTTAACGCTTTACGAATCTTGTTAGGAGGTTCCTCTCTCTGGAGCCCTGATCTCCAGTAGCTTGGAACTTGCTCCCTATAGGTGAAGGCTTCTATTTTAACCCCCGAAGCAAACAGAGGGGATTTATAAGTTTAACGTGTGCATCTGTCTGTGACTTCGTAGCTTCCACACGGATGAACCGATTTTGTTCTCTTTTGTTTGAAAGGTGACTTGATTATGATTTAATTAGCCCGGATAATAGCCTCTATCCTTACTATTGCACTCCCCTGTCCACCTCTTTAGGGAATTCGGGCTTGATGATGTATGTATGCTTCTTAAATTGAACCTTAATTAAATTCGACTACTAACCGTTTGCTCGGTGTGACACTTAAGAGTGATTCTATGACGCAAGAAGTTCTAATTGAGACCTCAATTATCATTTTAGGTCATTAATTATGGTGTTGTATAAATTATTTGTTATGTTGTAGCTCTGTACCAGATCATAAAGGGTTCCACGGTCCAACAGTGGACCACGACAGCCCGGTGCTGTTTGGGCTACTTGCGCATCCCGATAATAAGGTATAGTTGATAATTGAAAGGTAGTTATTGTTATATTAATTGTCGTGTGGTGCCGGCTCCTAATAGCACCAACCCGTCTCATCCCGTGGGTGTCTTAAAAGGTGGCTATGGGATTAGCCGGAGAATAGGCAGCAGCGTCGCAATGCCTTAACAACTCAACTGCGATAGTATAATAAATAAGCGCTGCAGAATTTAGATGTTGCAGCACAATGTTGAGATAGAATCCTATTCTGGCCTCGTACCATGTTTCCTTATTAATTTATTTTTTGTTATGTTTGTTTGTATTTTAGAATAGAATAGAATATTCTTTATTGTACACCATTTTAAAAACAACTACTAGGAATCATTCTATGAACAGTAATTGTACAATGGGCGGTCTTATCGCTATTAGCGATTTCTTACAGACAGCAGGAAAAATACAAAGGGGGTATTCTGTGGTGTACTTATTACATTAATATAATCAAATAGTGTATCTAGACAATTAAATATAATACAAATAGGAATATATTCCATAAATTACTTAAATAATATGCACATATATACAACATTAAAAAACAAGCTTTTATTCATTTTTTTAGTATTCTTCTCAACGGACCCTTTCATTTCATACCCATAGCATGGGGGTGCATTAAAAGTAACTGGTCCGCCATCTTTGGGCGTCCGCTATACTGGATTTAGAATGACGTCACTTAGCTAACCATGCATTGTCATCTACACTGAAGGTGTATGCAAAATTTCAGCTCAATCGGTTGGGGATAACTTTAATGTTAAGCTTGTAAAAAGAAAAGACCAGAGAGAAGATAAATTAGAATGAAATACATATAAAAATAATTACCAGTGATGACATATGGAACAGAGACGTGGTCACTCACAATGTGCCTCATAAGAAAGCTCAAGGTCACTCAGCGAGCTATCGATAGAGCTATGCTTGGTATTTCTCTACGAGATCGACTCAGAAATGAGGAGATCCGTAGAAGAACTAAAGTTGTCGGCATAGCTGAACGGATTAGTAAACTGAAGTGGCAATGGGCGGGGCACATAGCTCGTAGAACTGATGGCCGCTGGGGCACAAAGATTCTCGAATGGAGACCGCGCACCGGAAAACGCAGTGTGGGACGACCTCCAACGAGGTGGACAGACAACCCGGTGAAGGTCGCTGGGAGTCGTTGGATGAGAGCGGCATGTGACCGCTTGTTGTGGAAATCTAAGGGGAAGGCCTTTGTTCTGTGGAAGTCCTGTGGCTGATATGATCACATGTAATAAGTACCCTATATTTGTTTTTCTCCGCCAGATCCTGTCCTGCCCGCCAGCCATGCGTTTCGTGATCACCTCAGTGGGCGGCAAACAGCGTCGCTTGCTTCTCCGCGGTGACTCAGCTGGCGTAGTCTCCGTGTGGAATGTGGATGATGCTGCTGTACCCACTCCTAACCAAATGCCTTGTGAGTTATTATTTAGTTGATATTTCCCATAGGATGTCTGCTGCAATCCACACCCTCTTATACTCTGCCCTTTCTGTCGAATGCTACTGCAGAGCTTTCATCAGCTGGAGATGGGCTATTTCAATGTAGGTTAGGTTAGGTAACTTACGACGCGGTCTTGAGTGTCGTTCTCCCCGCTGGGGTCAGCTAAGTATGCTACGCTGATGACATTCTTGTGTTGGCCGGCGGAGAGTCTTGGTTGTCAACGTTGTGAGGTTTGACGTAACAACACTTTGTTAGTAGCTTGGTGAATGGTGAGCCAGTCCTGTTGCACGGGTAATGCCTCTATGCACATGCACATGCATTCACATGTATATGCAGTCACATGTACATGCATTCACATGTACATGCATTCACATGTACATGCATCACATGCACACGCATTTACATGTACATGCATTCACATGCACACGCATTCACATGTACATGCATTCACATGCACCTGCATTCACATGCACATGCATTCACATGCCCTTTTCTGGGAATTTTTCATGAACTTCCTATGGCCTCGGGAAGCGCGGGAGGCGTGCTGGACTCTTACCGGCTAAAACCCCGCGTCACTTTCCCCCAAATTAAATGGCATGTAACCGTTCGTTTGTGGGGAGACCTTTGTTCAGCAGTGGATGACTTTTGACTGCTATGATGATGATGATGAATGGTGGTAGCCATACGGAAGAGCTCAACCGGGGCGATACTACATTCCAACATGTGTCGCCTGCCATATCAACTATATGAGCGTAGACGTGTTCCCGGTAAGGGGTAGGAACAGACAGTGAATTTAACGGAACAATAGGCATTCCAACGAAAGCCTAATGTCGGCAGTGCATCAGTAATACAAGGTTGCTGATGCGCATGGAAGCGGTTGCGACTTACTATCCGATAAGCCGTAGCTCGTTGTCCATACTATTTATTTAAATTACCTATTTGCTCCTTTTAACAGCGCACGCACCGATCGTGATGACGAGTTTGGACATAGCCTGGGCTGAGATGAACCCGAGTCCGGTTGGTATACTGGACCAGCTATACCACCCCGAAGAACAAGGTATTTATTTATTTACTACTAGAATTATAATAAATTGCGGTTATACTAATAAATTGTATTTTACATAAAACGTTTGTACTTTTAACATAGTGCCATCTATTGGATACTTACTCAATCCAGTCAACTTATTACCTTATACCGCCATCTGTTAGAATCTTATCGAACTAACAGATAATTATGACGCTTTGTCAGATAATAAACAAATAATTCGCAATAAAATAATATTGTGTAATTCATTAATATGTACTGGCAATATCAGGTCTATATAGGGCATTGCGTAGTAGAAGCTGTTTTCTAAACGATTATTAAATGCTCTTTTGGTAATGTGTAGGTTTCTTTATACTAACACAATCTGTATTATTATAAAATCTATGTTAGTTTGTAAGGTATATATCTATGGGCCGAAGTAGCCTGAGAATAAAGAATTTATTATTATTTCCTTTATTTTAAATATATACATATAAATTACATTTTTAAATACATATAAAAAAATACAATATATATTTAAAAATATAAAAAATAGTAGCCCACCGGCATCGGGAACAAGGTCCAAGCTACCGGTGGTCAGGGCTCCAGAGAGAGGAACTTCCTAACAATGAGAGCCGTGTCTAGGAGTACCGCTTTCTGAATCAAGCCCCTGACCCAGCTGCCTAACGAGAGCCTCTTGAGGTGTTGGTCGAGGCTCTTGGCCATAAGGCCATTGGCCGTAACAACTATCGGCACAATGATTGCAGAGTCTACCTCCCACATGTCGACAACCTCGTGCGCCAAGTCAAGATACTTAAGTTGTTTATCTTTCTCGGCTTTCACGAGATTCTCGTCATGTGGGATAGTTATATCCACAATCATTGTGCGGCGCTCTACTCGATCTATCACCACTATATCAGGCTTATTGGCTACAATAGTCCTATCAGTGATGATAGATCGATCCCAGTACAACGTGATATGGTCATTCTCGAGAACTGGGTCGGGCACATACTTGTAGTATGGCACTTCTAAACTCACAAAGTTGTATAGCAGTGCAAGTTGTTGGTGGATAATCCTGGCTACTTGGTTATGCCTGTGCAAGTACTCGCCGTTAGCAAGACGAGAACAACCGGAAATAATGTGACGGATAGATTCACCCGGATAGTGACATGCCCGACAGATGTCAACCGTGCCGTCCTTCACAATATATTTTCGGTAGTTCTTCGTCATAATAACTTCATCCATAATTGCACAGATAAAACCTTCGGTTTCCCCAAAGAGGTCACCAAAACGTAGCCAAGACACGGACGCTAAAAAGTTCACATCAGGCCCATGAAGGGCCCGGTAAAAGCGTCCGTGAAGCTCCTTGCTCTGCCATACCTCCTTACGGTCATTAGTGTCAAGCACTACAGGTTTATGCCAGTTCTCTTTAGCCAAGGAGAGCGGGGTGAGTCCTTTATCCATCGCAACCACATCTCGGTGCATCCCCACTTCGGCATGGAGAAAATACTCCCTGAGGTTGCACACCTCACGATTGTGGAGGGTCTTAGCATTTAGAAAGCCTCGACCCCCACATTTTCGTGGGATGTACAGCCTCATTATCGACGATCGTGGGTGATGCATCCGATTTGTGGTCAACAACGTACGGACTCGTCTATCCAGGGCGTCTAATTCAGTCTGAGTCCACTTGAGTATGCCGAAAGAGTACATTAAGACTGGCATGACCCAACCGTTAAAGGCGCGCACCTTGTTACCGCCTGATAAAAGACTTTTCAGTACTTTTTTCAGGCGGCCAAAGAAGCGCACCTGTAACGATTGTTTCATGTCAGCTCCGTTGATACCTAACGCCTCCGACATACCCAAGTATTTGTAGGTCTCAGATGAGGAAAGGGATCTGATGTGTATGAAATCCGAAAGTTGTAATCCCTCGGATTCCATAATCTTCCCTCGCTTTACATGCATGACTGCACATTTATCCACACCAAATTCCATCCTAATAGAGCTACTAAAAGTTTCAGTTACCTTCAGTAACTCTATTAGCCGCAAATTGTTGGGGGCAAAGAGTTTCAAATCATCCATGTAAAAGAGGTGAGATATTATCTGACCACCTCTTCTCATCTGGTAGCCTAGCCTCGAACTCTCCAGCTGTGTGCTCAGAGGGTTCAAGGCTAAACAGAACCACAGTGGACTCAGGCTATCGCCCTGAAATATTCCAATTATCCAATCACCTTCGGTATGACTGACGGGCACCGACCAGATGCTGCGCCTGAATGCACTCACGGCATCATCATCCGGTAGGTGGACGTCACTCATACCTGGGTCAGGTCGTTCCCAAGTTCTATATACCCACCTTTGGTTACTTTGGAATGTGCGATTCAAGGTATACCGCTCCACCCGCCGTTTGTACCTACGTATACGGTTTGCCCATGCATAAATTTTCTGCTTCAGAAAGTCTATGCGCTCTGTGACACGAGCTATAAATTCTTGAGGCCTGATATCAGTCCCCAAGAACGCCCGTCTCACAAAGCGCATTACTCTTGGGTGGGTATTGCCCTCTCTGAAGCTAACTAACTTGCCAATGAGTGCCCTAGCCTCATTGATACGACGTTCAATCCTGCACTGCCAAGCTGGCAAGGCAGATTTCGGTCGTGTGGCTCTGTCATCATGTGGGAATTTGACATGAGCCACACGACATGCCGCAACAGCCGCGCAGTACAAGATTGAATGTGTATCGCCGAGGTCTTCGCTGTTGTCGAAATAATCCAACAACAGCGAATCCAGGGCACACACCAGCACTCTATTTTTTTTATGCATAGGCAAACGTGGTAAACGTGGCCTAAGGTCAGGTGGTATATAGCGATACTCATGAATCGCATTGTCCAAAGCACTCCTTAAAAGTTCATTGTACTGGTTACCTGCAGAAATAACCCCGTCATCCTCTTCCTCATCCACGCAGTTGGACTGCGGCCGAACCGCAAAAGTTGTTTGCGGTTGCACTGCGGTCTGTGATGGGGGAGAAACGGCGGGGTTTATCTGCATCTCAGAGCGCAGCCGATCAAGTGCGGCATCATCCAACCTATGATCACGTTGAATGACCCGCACCTGATCCGAAAGTCGTTGTGCCGAGACGTTGACAGCCGGTTCAAGTACCTGAAACAGAGAGAGCATCCGAACACGGTACGCAGTCAGGTTAGTTCCCCCCTCTGTCGCCCCAAAGTATGCGCGCATGACGTTTTCGTTGATGGATTGAGTCCATCGCATGCGCTGCACACTTCCACCGGAAGCGGGGACCCTGTCAGAGGCAGGTGGGCCTCGAGGTCCTAAGCTGGCCGGTGGTCGTCCTCTTCCACGCCGACGTACAGATGGCGGCGACGTCGGAGGAGAAAAATACTCGTCGCTCGAGCTCAACGCGACTGCAACAGCCGGTGTCACAGTACATTCGGAGGCGCTGGATTCCGGCAGTTGCGAGGCGGAGCTGAGCGACGGGGACGAAGGTGGTGGGCGTGTACTCAGTAGTTTGGCACGATTTCTTGTTATCATTGCATTTTATTGAAATCTGTTGATGTCATCTGTCAAATACGTCTTCCTTCTGTACCATTTTTCTTATATTTGTGGTCGAATATCATGGTTTGTAAATAGTTTATATATTTTTCTACTCTTCATTATATTTTCAGTTTTCTTATTCTGTAGTTTATTTTGATTTGATATTCTATTTTATTTATATAAAAAATTCAGAAAAAGATATTGACGTATTCAGATGTGTTGCCATGTTTATTATTATTATTATTATTATAGAACAACGAAGGAGTAGCCTACTACCCTGAAGGTGGGTGGGAGTCGTTTGATGCGGGCATGTAACCCGTCATTGTAGAAATCTAACGGGGGAGGCCTATGATGATCATGATAATGATGATAATAATAATGTCGGGCATGCCACCGTCCGGGTGAATCCCTAAGACATATTATTTCTGGTTGTTCTCGTCTTGCTAACGGCGAATACTTGCACAGACATAACCAAGTGGCCAGGATCATCCACCAGCAACTTGCTCTGAAGTACAATCTTGTGGACTGTGAGGTACCGTATTACAGATATGTGCCCGACCCGGTTCTAGAAAATGGTCATATCACGTTGTACTGGGATCGATCTATCATCACTGATAGGACTATTGTCCCCAATAAGCCTGACATAGTGGTGAAAGATCGACTAGAGCGCCGCGCAATGATTATTGATGTTACCATTCCGCATGATGAGAATCTCGTGAAAGCCGAGAAAGATAAACAAATTAAGTATCTGGACTTGGCTCACGAAATTGTCAACATGTGGGATGTGGACTCTGCAATAATCGTGCCGATAGTTGTGACAGCCAATGACCTTATTGCCAAAAGCCTCGATAAAGTCCACTGCTGGACACAAGCCCCCCCAAATATCTCCTTAACGACCGGTCTGGATGTATTGTGTGCTCATTTCAACCCCCCCTCCCCGGCTTTGCCATACTCGCCACGCTTGGCAGGCGGGATGGCGATCGCAGTTGAGTTGTTAAAGCACTGGACGGGGGACAAAGGACGCTGCTGCCCATTCTCCAGCTAATCCCATAGTCGCCTTTTACGACACCCGCGGGATGAGATGGGTTGGTGCTATTCGTAGCCGGCACCACACGGGAAATGGTGCGTATGCTAAGAAGTTAACATGTATCTCGTATAGTAAGCTTATGTTTTTTTATTCTCGTTCCAGAAATAAAGCTGACAGCATCCATATACCTGCTTGCCGCCAACCGCTTGGTGGTTGGTCGAGAGGACGGCTCCATAGTGATAGTGAACGCAACACACACCGTGCAACTGCAACTGTTGCATGGCAACCATCAGCAACTTGACGGTAACTATAGATTTTGTTGACCGTGTGCTCTAGGTATGGGGGAGGGGGAGAGGGCCGATCCTGCTCGAAGAAGGCGAGTGGCGGATCCTGGTCGATCGGATCGGGCAAGACTCTGCCAGCAGAAGTGTCGGCTTGTTGGCAGAGCACGAAAACTGGAATACAGTGGTCTCCTTCTGTGAGAGCGTCATACTCCAGAAGGATACCGTAGAACGGGATCGGGAGAGGGCCGATTCCGCTCGAAGAAGGAGGAGACGGCGCCGGGGTGACAACCGCCCTGGTGCCTAATTCCCTCACGTCTGAAACCTCTGCCGTTGCTATGAGGTGAGAGTCCTCTGGGTTCGCGGGTGCGTAGATTGGGGAATCACAGAGGTGTGCGGTTAGGCGTAGCACTAGTGGGAGGCGCTAGTATGATCGTACGAGGATCTGGAGCCCCCCTTAGGTGCCGAAGATGACCGCCCCAGTGGCTTTTGCCGGTAAGAGTCCGGCATGCCCCTTCGTCCTTCCCCGGGGCAGAGGAAATTCATGAAGAATTTCCATAAGGCACAATAAAAAAAAATGTATGCGGGACGAATAAGCAGAGGATGGACGTCGAGCTCACTCAATCTCTTACCGACGCATACGTCCTCGAGATCCGGGAACAGGGGCTTCTCTTCTTCCCGCTTACGTACCTAAAGCTGGTGTTGAAATTCACCACCCAGGAGGTATTAGCTAGTAATAGCTCGGCATACCCTTCGCCTTTACCCACGGGCGTTGGATGACGCATGAGCAGTTCCAACATGGTAGGAAAGAACAAGATTACTCAAGTAACTTCATCTTCGTACAGTCTTTTAAAGCTAGTCTGATAGGCGTCCCCAAGATCTGGAGCCCCCCTTCGGTGCCGAAGATGACCGCTCCAGTGGTTTTAGCCGGTAGGAGTCCGGTGTAGAATTTCCACTGGACATCAACAAAAAAAGGCGTCCCCAAGATTTACCTGGGGAGACGGCCTTTTTGTGCCGGGGAGGCTGACACCCCACTAATAGAGTAGTTGACCGTTATAAACTCGACCCCTCCAAGATGCGCCTAGCGTGACAGCAACGGGCGGCTCTACTGTTATTGTATCGAGGACTTGGAGCCCCCTTTCGATCCCGAAGATGACCACTGGTGATTTTAGTCGGTGGGAGTCCTGTATGCCCCTCCATTCTTTCCCGGGGCGAGTAAGTACATGATGCATTTCCACCGGATCAGTGAAAAAGGGGGATGGGGGTGGGGGAATTGGCGGGGCTTATGTTTTTAATGTGACCGACCGTCTGTTAATAACCGAAGAATTCGTTCATAGACCACGCGGCCTACGTGAGACTTGGGGGTTATGGGGGCACCTGCCAATACTCACCACGCTGGGTAGGCGGGTTGGCGAGTTGGCATTGCCACTGAAGGGACGCTGCTGCCCATTCCTCTGCTTTAGTCCCTTAGTTGTCGGAGGAGATAAAGGAGGGCCTCAAGACGTCTAAATCGCTTCCAAAAGAAGAAGGGATAGTGGACGTTTCCTTACGATTGTTTTTTTGTTTCAGATTGGCCTCCACACCAGTTACTTCTCGGCCACAATGGACGCGTCAACTGTTTGCTCTACCCGCATCATGTGCATCACAGGTAAATAGTGACTTGGATTTAGGGATTAGGGATGGTTGGATTTTGGATGGATTGGTATGATGGATATTTAAAATATAGATCCAAATAAGAAAGAAAGTCTGTCTGTTGGTAGGTCTCATATTGAAAGAAGTCGGCTAGGTAGGTACCACCGTTACATGAATATGTAGAATACCTGGGGCTCACCGTGGACAGTCGTTAAGGCTTCGAAGAGCACTTCCAGCGCCTCGTCCCTCGAGTCGAGAGGGTAGTGGGTTTATTACACCGGGTGCTGCCCAATCTCGGGGGATCGTGCGAGGAAGTTCGCTGTATCAACGGGGAGGTCGTGTGGCCCTCTACCGGGCACCTTTATGTCATCCCGGCTGTCAGGCGTCCAGCGCTGCAGAAACAAACTTCACAGTCTGCAGCGCAGAGTGGCTATACGAATATCACGGAGATACAGGACAGTGTCCTACGAGGCGGCAGGTCTCCTGGCGCGCTTTCTGCCATTCGACATCCTGGCGGAGATGAATTCGTGGGTCTATGATCAGACACGCTCCCTCCGCCAAAGCGGCGAAAGTGCGCCTTCAGAGGCGTTCGACAGACTGTGGGGCTGGCTCGACATCAGATTCGAAGGAAGTATATGTCGTATATCCCCTCCCGCGGATGTCGTAAAGGCGACTAAGGGAATCTAAATCAGAGGGATCGGCAGTAGCGTCCCTTCTGTGACAAGGTAGCCATACTGCGCTCACCAACCCGCCTGCCAATCGTGGTGGGTATTGGCAAATACCCTCCAAAATGGTGACACAGTTGTGAAAATCTATGGGGGAGGCCTTTGTTCAGTAGTGGACATATAAATGGCCGATATGATGATATGTTGTATTTCCACAATATCACAATAAATACTAGTGAAATTACTGGGCATGAGAGACCAAATACCTTCATGTCTCGAGATGACGACCGCAGTATGCAATATTTGTTCCGATCGAATCGGCGACACCTACGAAGAAAGCCAAGCGACTAGGCTCGGCGTATTAGAGCGGTTTCTAAAACATCCTATTTACTCCTGATACCTCCAAGAATAGGTGTACTGGGTGTAGCTGAAAACCAGCGCTGTCGGTGTTGCCTTGTCGCAAAATCGCAGATTCATGCTGAGCTACAACCCTTTTTTTGCACAGACGTGGCGCACATGCTCCCGTAACATAGATAAACACCAGTGAACATATTAACATAATGCTTTTTATTTTTAATAACTTGTAATTTTTCTTTTTTCTTTTTGTCCTAGCTGGGTAGTGCAATGTGCACGGTACACTCGCATGCTTGCATGTTTTGCGTTCTACCGCCGCGTTGCGCTTTGATATATAGCTAGGACAAACCTGTACGGCCAATTAGTCTTGTATTTTTTTTTATTGTTAATTTGTTTATGTAATTTTTACTTTTACATTTTATACATTGTTTCTATATTATGTGCGTCCTTGTTTGAGTAAAAATAAATTTTCTTTCTTTCTTTCTTCTTTCTTTCTACAAAGTTTCATGATGATCGGTTAAGTAATTTTCGCGTGAAAGCGTAACATACAAACTTATATTCACATTTATAATATTAGTATGATTTCTTCCAACAGATACGACAAGTCGCACTTAGTATCGGGCGGTATCGACTTCGCGGTGTGCCTGTGGGACCTTTTCAGCGGAGCTTTGCTGCACCGGTTCTGCGTGCACGCAGGCGAAATCACACAGCTTATTGTGCCGCCGCATAACTGCAGCGTGAGTAGCGTGACACATCCGGTGCATGAATGGCGTAATTTTAGGGTATATAATTTTAGAGGGAAGGCTCATTGCGTGTCGTAAAACGAGACACAATTAAAAATCTATTGTGTCTACACGGCTGCCGGCAATTGACACGCGAGAGGTGATTTGAATTTTGTTTGTTTCGTAATGGTTGACTATCATCATCTTTGATGGCATAAGTGGCCTCTAGAGACAAGTAGTCGAACCAGAGATTTGTCGTTCTTGAACCGGTAGAAAATAGTTTTTTAAGACTTGTACTATACTCACATCTATACAAATAAATAAAATTGAAGTATCTGTTTGTAATGTCAAAATAACAGCTTTTTACTAAATGCGTATGAAAGTATATACGTTACCTATAACAAAAAAACAATTTTTAAATTTATTGTCTGTCTGTCTGTCTGTTTGTTCCGGGTAAACTCCGAAACGGCTCGACCGATTTCGACGAGACTTTCACTGGCAGATAGTTGACGTTATAAGGAATAACATAGGCTACTTTCATTTTAGAAAAATAATTAGGGTTCCCCGCGAAAACAATAAAGCCCTTGAAATCCAACATATATATTCTATGTCAAGTATAGTATGTCGAAGTACTCTAAATTTCTTTTAAATTAAACGCGGGTGAAACCGCGGGTCGCGGCTAGTGTAATTAAAAAAATGACGTTTTGACGAATTGCGTCATTCTTGCACCGGATGTGCGATATGTCATCAGTGCCGTGACCGAATCATGACTATCTTGAATGTTCATCATCAGTTTTGACGGCACGGTTAGTGCAGTGGCTGATACAGTCGGCTGCTGCGCTTCGGGTCGCGGGTTCGATATTCCCGCACGGAACAGATATTTGTATGATCTGCAGGTAGTTGTTCCGGGTCTGGGTGTATTGTGTGTGGAATTCATGTCTGTAAACGCACCCACGACACAGGAGAAATCCTAGTGTGTGGCAACGTTTTTTTAAAGAACAACAAAAATAATAAGAAGGTATTTTTTTCATCATTTCAGCCGGAATAATTTCAACTACTGGACATACGAGTAGATCCCAAAGATCACCACAACGATCGGTCTTGGTTTATGTTGTGTACTCATAATTACCACGCTTGGCAGGTGGGTTGGCGCTCGTAGTCGAATTGTAAATCTTAATGTATGTAAATTACGTGTCACGTTGTTTGTCCGCTATGGACTCCTAAACTACTGAACCGATTTTAATAAAATTTTGCACACTGTGTGCAGTTTTATCCAACTTAAAAGATAGGATAGTTTTATAATCGCAATATTATTGTATTGCGTATTATTTGTTTATTAGAGTCATAATTATCTGCTAGTTCGATAAGATTCTAACAGCTGGCGGTATATGGTAATTCGTTGACTGGAAATAGAAATACGGATAAGCTATGAAGAATTGCAATTTAAAATATATTTGTTAAATAAAGAATAATTTTGTAACTTAAATAAACAATACTGTATTTGTCTACAACGGTTCATTCCACTTTCAATCATAACTGCATCCTCACACTTATAGTAAGTTAGTTAATTTTTATTTAACTACAACAATATTTCCTATAAATAATGTATATGGCAAAACAACGTTTTCCGGGTCAGCTAGTTATTCAATAAAATATTCTTCCCTTGTGCTAATAACAACATCGATCACCAATCCGCCTGACAAGCTTGGTGATTATCGCAGTATCCGCTATGACCGCTCATTGTTGTGATCATTTGGAGGAACATGTTCGGCGGTGGACATATACGGTCTGATGAATGGAGGCGATTAAAAGAAACAAAAAAAACCACGTTATGTTATATAATAATAATATCATTTATTTATATATATACACCCAGACCCGGAACAAATACCTGCAGATCATACAAATATTTGTTCCGTGTGGGAATCGAACTCACGACCCGGAGCGCAGCAGCCGACTGTATCAGCCACTGCACCAACCGTGCCGTCAAAATATGAATGTACCGATGCGCGTTTTGTTGTGGTAACAAATCGCTTTTCTTTCTTTCTTTCTAATAAAATATATTGTTACAGACCCGCATCCAGAAATGCATTTGCTCCGTCGCCTCAGACCATAGTGTGACTTTACTCAGTAAGTATTATTAATTATATTGTATACCATAATATTGAAACCTGAAACTTTATTCTTAAACTCGAAACTGCAAGCTCAGTCTAGGTTTTCGACGGCAATATTGACGCAGTGGCTAACCGATTAGCTTTTGACGCTACGGGCTGCAGGTTCGATTCCCACACGGAACAAATATTTGTATGTTCAACAAACTGCAACTAATGGAGGCTGTCGGGCGTCGTGCCATTTCCTTTTAGTGTCTTTTCCGATAAGTTTCATTAATTCCGGCTATTGGCAGTATATTTTTGGTGTGCAATATGCAAGACGAAAGTCTTTAACCAGTGTGTGTTACTAGTGATGACATATGGAACAGAGACGTGATCACTCACAACGGGCCTCATCAGCAGAAAGCCACTCAGCGAGCAATGGAGAGAGCTATGCTTGGTATTTCTCTACGAGATCGAATCAGAAATGTGGAGATCCGTAGAAGAGCTAAAGTTGTCGACATAGCTGAAAGGATTAGTAAACTGAAGTGGCAATGGACGGCGCACATTGCTCGTAGAACTGATGGCCGTTGGGGCAAAAAGGCTCTCGAGTGGAGACCGCGCACCGGAGAACGCAGCGTGGGACGACCTCCGACGAGGTGGACAGACGACCTGGTGAAGGTTGCTGGGAGTCGTTGGATGAGGGCGGAGGGTGCTGTTACCCATCCTCTTGATATCTCCTCTCTTCTTGGTAGTCTATTCTTTGCCGGGAACCACACGGTATCATCAGACGGGAAATTTCAGATTTTTTCCTTATTTTAATGTATCTTCTAATTCCTCTAGGTCTAACTGAACGAAAATGTGTGACCCTCGCCTCACGTCACCTGTTCCCCGTGGTGACCATCAAATGGCGTCCAGCTGACGACTTCATGGTGGTCGGCTGCAGCGATGGCACTGTCTTCGTTTGGCAGATGGAGACTGGACACCTGGATAGAGTGTTGCATGGTAAGTGTGTAGTGGTGATTAGTAAATTTATTTACGCTGTTGTATTTTATTAGAATCATTCGCTGCGGTCCTGTTGAGATGCATAAGATGCAAGAAAACAAATTGATGAAGTATTACAAGTTGTGTGTCATCTGGTGATTAATGAATTATGTCATATGGTGGTCATTTAGGTATGTTGGATATAGACTTGAGTTAAAACGGGCATTACGCTATAGGTGTGAAGTGGTGATTGTAGGTCATAAATTGATGCAGTGGGTTGTGACTCGAGGTCACGGCGCTTACGATCTACCTGTCACGGCCAGCTGTTGCAGCAGTTTAATTTAACGAAAATCTGTAACCGTCAGACCCCGCCATTTCAAGCTAGACTTCTGGATAGATTGTTGCATGATATGTGTCAAATGGTGATTAAGTTATTATGGCCGATTGGAGAGATTACACTGTTAAACAAAACTACCGGGCTGTTTAAGCAAGTGAAATGTTTGAAAGGTTTGGATCGCATAGTACACGGTGCGTGTCAAGTGGTGATTAAGGATTAAGGGGATAGGGTGAATATACGGTACTGTTTAAATATGTACGATGGAAACAAGATCTACAGAAGTTGATTGTGTAGTTGTGATCATAGACTATACTTAGGCGGAGTTAGATTCTACTAGGTTAAGCGAAATTGTCCAGGTTGAATCTTAGAAGGTTACGTACAACAGCGGCATAACAAAATGGAATGACGAGGTTACCCATTTTGTCTATCAGGTATGATTGCAGAAGAAGTCTTGGCTGCGTGCGATGAGGCTCTAGCTGATGACCTTGGAGGATCGCTGTCTACTGGCTCCAGCGATGGCCTGGCGAATCCAGCTGTACACTTCTTCAGGTATTGTGGATTTATCATAGGGCCAGTTCTCGTAAATTATTTACACTATGACTAAAAGTTGACCGAACTGAGATTAAATTATGAATTGACAAAAAATTGATTTATGCTCCACTCCAAGTTCAGTTCGGTTTTAATTCAATTTAGTCTTATTTAACCGCCGAAATTAACAATTAATCTAATTCAAAATCTTTAGATTTAAAGTTATCAATTTCATCCATTATTGTAATCATATTTAACACAAAAAACAGACAACTTTTTAATGCCAAAACCAGATTTTGGATTAGATTGATTCTTAATTTCGGCCGTAAATCTCAGTTTGACGTTTATTTAGGTACGAGAAGTTAAATTTTATTACCTGTATCAATTCGGAATGTCAGCAGAATACCGTTTCGACTTCCATCAACTTTCAATTCAATTCTCGAACTAATCACAATATATGTATGTTCACGTTTGACGTTGTGTTAGTTTAGGTTTATACCATTTGTGACATTTACGCCATTGAGACTAGATCGGAGCTATATTTTGAATATTTTTAATAGGGATATTTTCCAAGGAAGTTAGCCCTTAGGATTGAAGCACTAAGTCGCTTGAAATAACAGGGTCAATGATGACTGTTATGCAGTAAAAAAGAACTCTTTGACTTAATTTTCGCCATTTTCTGTAACCGTCAAATACAACCCTATTTAGTTAGGAGTCTCAATTATGATATTAAATCTAATCACAGCTAATGATATGGATTCTCTCTTTATCTGATTGCGTTGAATATACGCTCGGTTTGTAAATTGGGTCACTACTAAATTCGTGGACTAGACCTCGAACCATAATTTTGAATTTTTCAGAAACAATATCTAAAAGTAGATATAAATGGCATAACATCACCAGGGTCTCAAGTAAAAATTGGCGTGCCACAGGGCTCAATTCTGGGTCCGTTTCTGTTCCTAGCCTATGTCTATTAGGACCTATTTACTGAATAAATGATTCTATTCTATTCTAAGCTATTGATTATTGAGATCAGTTGTGTAAAAAAAGTTATTTATTATGAATACTGTCACACCTGTTCGGATTAGCTCCCTTTCAGACTGACCTTGTATGAATAGATTTTAGTGACGATGTCAATTCCGTGTGGTTTCTGCAACGAATAGACCACCCCTCTTCACCCATAGGTGTTAAAAATGACTGAAGGTTGATGGTTGATTTCCACAATAGTGACGTCGTTTTGGGGGAATTTTCCGGTACTCACCACGCTTGGGAGGCGGGTTGGTGAGCACAGAATGGCTACTGTTCCACTGGAGGGACACTGCTGCTCATCCCTCTGGTTTAGAGTCACTTCGTCGCCTTTTACCTCACTCACGGGAAGAAATGGTGGGGTGCTGTGTTCTTAATCTGGACACCGCACGGAGTACTCCATCTCTTTCTAACTTTTGACAGTGTACGCCTTGATTATAAGTTTTTGGTGAGAACATACTTCAAGGTAAAATAGTAGAAAATGCCAATGGTCAAGTTCTGTACATGTATGTGCATAAACAATAAAAAAATAAACATACAGTACCTCAATAATGTAATTCTTCATTCTCATCCCAACAGAGGCCTTCGTCACCGCAACCTAACGGCTATGCGCGCTGCAACCCAGCGAGGATTAGCAGCGCTGCAGCACAGTGGTCCAGCTGGTAACGCTGGGCCATTAGCAGAGCCTGCTAGAGCACGACGTGCTCAACTGACTGTCCAGGGCTTCAGGTCCAACCCTGCTGGTGAGTCATACTTACTACAGGAGGGAACAGAGGATCAGGTGGAGGGAGCAGTGGATCAGTAGGATGTGGTGGATTATTAGCAGGGACTGCTGGTGCGAGACTTTCCCGACTAACTGTTCTGGGCTCAGACTCTAACCATACTAGTTAGAGACCAGACCAGGTCTTTGAAAAAGTTAATGTGTGAAATATTAACAGAATGTATGAAATTTTGCGAGAAGAATGCGTGAGGGTATTTTGTTTTTTGATTTTATGTATTATGTTGTATATTAAATAGTGTAATTGGCTATGGCCGTGGTTACTGTAAAAACAAATAAATCAGTCGTCTCTGGTTAGACTAAAGGCGATCATTTGATCACTAAATGCAACACGCGGCGACATCATAGCCTCCGCGAGTACCGCGGTTTAGTGAAACTGTCGCCTTGTTACCCGTATGGAGAACGAGGTGTGGTGTTCCCCCATACAAAATCAAAATACAAATCCTCCAGCCAGGCGGATGGTATGCCTGGCGGGCCGAAGCCCAGCGGTTGGTGTTGGATGACTGTATATATGCTGCGTTGCGCGAATGCTTTAATAGCGTCATTCAGGATTCTTTGACGGCATCGGAGAGTTGCAATTAATATTCATGTAGATGTCGTTGTAAGTTTTAGTTATATGCTGGCGATGTAAGTGTCGCCACACCCGGTTGAAAGTCTTCATGTACTTCTTCGCCCCGGGGAATGGTGGAGGGGTATACCTTTTACCGGCTAAAACCACCGGAGCGGTCATCTTCGGCACTGTAGGGGGACTCCAGGCCCTCGGTACAATCACACTAGAGCCGCCTATTGGTGCCATGCTTTTAAGCACATCTCGGAGGGAATGACTGAAAAGCGTTCACCCTCTCTAATAGAGAGGGGGAGTGCACGTGTCTTAGTGCTACTACACTAACTTAGGAAATGCTATGCTGATTGATGACTGTAATTAGTAAATTTGTGACGAAGTCATCCTTCATCTTCATTTCAATCAACCTCTTTCATGACTTCGTAACTTTTATCTCCATCACTGTCCACTTCATGATTCATTCTTTATTCAAATCAAAATTCGAATTTAGTATTGTGGTGTCGAATCGTTCATATTTTGATCATTAACACATCACATTCGATTCTGAAAGTGATTGGACACACAGCTGTCACTTTGACAAATAGTCTCCTGCAATATTACAATTACTGATTTTTAATTAGCTTAAATTTTGATAGTAAGCTATATTTTTAAAGACATACAGGCTGTCCAGTAAATAGCACGACATACTGCAGGGGGTGAGAGCTTGGGTCAATACCTACCAAAAAACACAATATATGTTCAGCAAAATCTTACGGATTTACAGTAGTACAAAATTTTCCGAAATATTGAAAAATCTCTACCTTGACACAGATTTATAAGCATCTCGTAATGAAAAATTCCTTTTCTAGTTTTTTTATTTACCTCAAATTATTTGTAAATAGTTGCTTTACTCATTGATAAGTCTTTATTCTATTAAAAACTAAAATGTTTTCAAGAAATACAATTTTTATTAAAATGTTCACAGTACAATTTTCTAATCGCATAACTTTAACCTACCGTGGTGAAAAAAAAATTCCGTAAGATTTTGCTGAACATATATTGTGTTTTTTTTGTAGGTATTGACCCAAGCTTTCACCCCCTGCAGTGTGTCGTGCTATTTACTGGACACCCTTATAATCATCATTATATGTGTTTAAAAATATATAATAAAAAATATAGTGTTGCAGTTGTGAATAACAATATACCATTAACAATATATATGTTACGTTTCTTTGATCTCGTTAACTGAACTCCGTTACTTGCTGCCGTGGAGACAGCCTCCTTGTTTAGCTAACCGGGAAGGAAACACGGAGGGAGCCACTCTGCGACAAACTTAATCCTTTTTACGCCTTTTAGTGTAACATAATGTTTTTTTTGCCTAGATCCTGAGAGCCACATCCTATTCTTTGACATCGAGGGTTTGATAGTGGAACTGCTCAGTGAGGAGTATTCCGCCATGAGTCCTGCTAGTTTGGAGGTAAATATTGACTAACAAATACCGGTTATGATGTGAAGTGATAACTTATGTGATAGAGCGGGACCGAAGGAGGGCTGATCCCGATCGAAGAAGGAGGAGACGGCGCTGGCCTAACAACCGCCCTGGCGCCTAATTCCCATACGCCTGAAACTCCCTGCCGTTCCTATAAGGCGGGGGACCTCTGGGTTCGCGGGTGCGTAGATAGGGGAATCTGCGTGCCCACACCGAGCGACCCAAGAGAAGACGGTAGCACGCATGTGGTCACCCGCTGCCGTGGGACGCTTGGGGGGATCCTTTACAATCCCCCCGAGGGTGTGACCGCTCTACAGTCATCCCATTCGAGATGTTCCTAAAGGCCCCCTTTAGCGGAGGTAAGGTGACTGTAGGCCGCCCCCCATGCACTTCACGGGGAGGATTGTAAAGGATCCTCGCTGGAAGCCTCGCTGTGCGCTGCACACACGGTGGCACGTGACCACATGTACACCGCCGTCTTCCCGGTGGTCGCTCGATATGCGCACGCAGACTCCGCAAAATGCGCGTCCGCGAACCCCGAGTCACCATCCCACCTGCCAAGCGTGCTGAGTACTGGCTATTTCTAGACGGCACGGCACGGTTGGTGCAGTAGCTGATGCAGTCGGCTGCTGCGCACGGGGTCGTGGGTTCGATCCCGCACGGAACAAATATTTGTATGATCTGCAGGTAGTTGTTCCGGGTCTGGGTGTATTGTGTGTGGAATATGTGTCTGTAAACGCACCCACGACACGTGAGAAATCCTAGGGCGGGGAACCAGAAATTAAAAAAAAAAAAAAAAACTTAATAATTACCATTTCTTTTTTACTTTCATTTAATGTTGTTTATGTATTATCTATATTTAAATTCATCATCATCATCATTTCGGCCGAATAAAGTCCACTGCTGGACACAGGCCTCCCCCAAAGATCACCACAACCACCGATATGGATGTGTTGTGGGCTCATTGAGGGGTTTTGCCATAATCGCCACGCTTGGCAGGCGGGTTGGCGATCGCAGTTGAGTTGTTAATGTACTCGAAGGGCGCTGCTGCCCATCCTCCGGCTAATCCCTTAGTCGACTTTTACGACACCCATGGGAGGAGATGGGGTGGTGGCATTCTGAGCCGGCACCACACGGTATATTTAAATAATGGTAGTAAATGGGGACGGACTGAAAACCAGCGTTGGGCAGTGTTGCGGCCATGCTGCTCACTGTTCAACATTTTGCTGAGACCGCTCCTTTTGCCACACCATACAAACAGATTTCTAAAAAAAAGAAAAATGTAAGTTTTTTTTGTGTTTGAAAGAAAGAAAGCATTTATTACCACACAAATTTATAGTATGGTAATAAATGCTTTCTTTCTTTCTTTCTCCTCAAATTGACGACACGCGGGATGGGAACGGCCGTCTATGGGAGACGTTTTTGTACAGCGGTGGACATACTTTGGCTGATATGATGATGATTGTATTTATTTATTTTTCTGTGTATCTCACAGGCAGCCGGTTTGATAACGAGCGAGTACATGAAGGTGGCAGCATTGACGCAGTCGGCCAGCCCTGACGCCACCAAGAGAATATCAGGTGCTTACGTGACTTCCTTTAAAAATATCGACAGCTTTTATACAATTTATAAAGTAGTGTGGTGCCGGCTTAGAATTCCACCACCCCATCTCATCCAGTGGGTAAAAGGCGACTATGGGATTACCCGGAGGATGGGCAGCAGCGTCCTTCGAGTACATTTATAACTCAACTGCGATCGCCAACCCGTCTGCCAAGCGTGGCGACTATGGCAATACCCCGCAATGGTCCACAATACAAAATCATAACGGTCGTTGTGGCAATCTTTGGGGGAGGCTTATGTCCAGCAGTGGACGTGTTTTGGCTGAAATGATGATAAAGTAATAATGTCTTAGGTTTTCGCGAGTATTACACATTATAATAAAACACTTAAACGGATTCTATCGCGTATATTTTAGATTTTTTTCCTGCGACCACGAACCCTGCACAGTATTCGAAACGTAAAGAAAAAAAAAAAAAAAAACTAAAATATACGCGATAGAATCCGTTTAAAAGTGTTTTATTATGATGATAAAGTATTAGTCGTTTAGTACAAGAAGAAAATTTGTTGAGTTAATTTTTCGTCTACTTTATGAAAATCATTTATAACTTTAACTTTGTATTATGCTACATCGTAAATCCATGGTTATTTATGTAAATATTTTTATTACGCACGCTTTCACTAACGGATAGATTTCTTCGGCCGTGTCAAAGACAAGGCCGGAGATATGGAGAGGATATTAAAGGAGAAAGATAAACATGGTTGGTATTAAATACAAAAGCTGTATTATTAACGTAAAAGCTGATTTTTATGTTAAAGATAAAGATAAGATAAAGATAACTTTATTTGCTAAAATTTGTTTGTTAACCAAACATGCTGTGCTGAAAATATCTGAGTGTCAATTCTAGTACTTTCTATTATGAATTACAGTTGACTGAATTACGATTAAACTACGAACAGACAAAAAATACTACCATTAAAATTCAGTCCAGTTTCAGTATGATCACGATCTAGTCTCATATCAATCTCAGTTTTGACGTTTATTTATGGACGACAATACCAATTATAGTACGTCTGTCAGTTCAGAATGTCTGCAAAATACCGTCTTGGCTTCGATCTCATCACAGTATAAGCTAACGTTTGTTTGTTAGAATACCATTTCTGACATTTAAGGTATTGAAACTAGATCGGAACTATATTTTGAACATTTCAATTTTTTTTTTTTTTTTTTTTTTTTTAAACATTGCCCCACACTAGGATTTCTCCTGTGTCGTGGGTGCGTTTTACAGACATGAATTCCACATACGTGATCTCATCGTTGTTTTTCCTTTTTTTTTATGATACACGATCAGTTAAATAATGCTGCTATAACTGGCAGATCAGCTGTTCGCTTTTCACTCGTAGAGCATGTGTGCGATCTTGTGCTAAATTGATGCGGTGCACCGATACCAAAATAATAGTGGCGAGCTTGGAGCGCCGAGTCGCGGTAGCCAGGCGGAGAGAGCCGACAAATTGCAAAGCCCTAAGGCACGGCCAGGTGGAGAGAGACGATGAGTACCGAGGCTGGCCGAATGGTACGTCGCGACGTGCCATCGGAGCCGTTCTTACCCCCGTATATGCCCATCTTTAGATATTTTATATCAAAAAGCTAACACTTAATAATCCTCGGCAGGTATACTGGCTAAAATGAAGGAGGGTGCAGAGACTATGCAGACGAAGCTGCAGGCGAAGGCTGAACAGCTCAAAGGTCATCTCGACGCTAAAGGTAGGTGGTTCTGCAGGTGGAGAGGACCAGAGCTACCGGAGACACTGTATATTATAGGAGTCATGTATGCTATAACCTAAATGTTAGGGGATTTTAAGGACGGAAAACATCTGTATTTTTTATTGAAAATTCAGTATTTTCAGTGTGTTCATTTGATGCTATGAATATATGTTCGTATTTGAATAAGTTAATAATGGATAAGGTAAAAGAACTACGTTTGCAAGTGGCGCTACTGTGATCATATCCACAGCTTAAATAGGCTTCTTGCCTGGGGGTGAGGGATATTCAAGGGGCGTCGGAAACAAAAAAGTTTGGGTTAGGAGACATGCCAGTTGTCCCTGGGGACGACTAGCAGTGTTAAATACTCCGCCAAATAGCAATCTTGGGTGCTGTAATTCGATTACTTCTAATTTCTATTCGATTCGCCGTTTTGATACTTATCCCAATGAATGTTTTTTTCGATAATGATCAAGTAAGTTTTAGGGCCTCGTAACATCCGCTGCAGAATGCGCGCCATTTTTCTATTTTTGAAGCTATACTTCTTTTTCCTCGCTTAATGAGTGGAATACTTGGGAGCTCCGCGCGTATACCGGCACGAACATCCAGCGATATGAAGTTAGCAGATAAAAATAATTAAAAGTGCATATTTACTTTACTGACTAATAATTAATTTGAAATATATTTTAATCGTTTATATAACAATATACAAAAAAAAATGCACTCCGAGAGTGCCGACAGAAGTGAAAACTTATTTTGGCGCGTTAGGTGATTTTATCTCATCTAAAAATATGCGTACCGCGCTAAAAGAAGTTTTCACTGCAAGCCTCTCGTAACGGTGTCGCGAGTCCAGAGATTTTATCTCATCTAAAAATATGCGTACCGCGCTAAAAGAAGATCAGTTCAAAAAATGTTTTTAACTGTATGAAATAATTATAATTTTTATTTTATTACGTTCCATTATCAAACCATTATTAACTGTATTTAATTTCATTTTTCGACCATTTTATCGTTTTCCTACTTAAGGAAATTATATGCTCATGCATGTGTAAAAAAAATTACCTCAAAGAAGTTTTCTAAAGCGTGTACACATACCGTTTTTAACACCTTGTACCGTCGTATTTTTTTTTTAATAAAAACTTTTTTCAACGTGGGGATTCCTCTTGGACTAGCTCAGTCGAAGCTGTGTCTGAAGTGTGATGGACTCTTATCGATAGAACTACCACGTTGTTCCTTAGATCGACCTATACATAGTAATGTTTAAACACTACTGCCTGGCCGTGGAATATGTGACTGCGGTGGTAGGTTTTTTTATTTTTATTGATCCGGTGGAAATACATCATGTACTTCCTGTACCCTGGGAAAGGACAGAGGGGTATACTGGACTCCTACCGGCTACAACCACCGGAGTGTTTATCTTCGGCACCGAAAGGAGGCTCCAGGAACTCGGAATAATCTCCATCTAGAGCCACCCATTGGTGCCACGGCTTTAGGCACATCTCGGAGGGGATGACTGTAAATCCGTTACCCTCTCTAGCGGAGGGAAAGTGACTGTAAAGAGGCCACCTCCCCTCGCTGTGCGCTGTACTGCGCACACGGTCGGACGTGACCATATGCGTACTGCCGTCTTCCGGGGGTGACTCAGTATGAGCTCGCAGACTAAGAGACATACCGCCTTTTTTGATTGGTGTCCAGTGGAAATTCTACATGAACTTCCTTCGCTCCGGGGAAGGGCGAAGGGGTATGCCGGACTCCTATCGGCTAAAACCACTTGAGCGATCATCTTCGGCACCGAAGGACCAGGACCTAGACTTATTAAAGAATACCTAGAAAATCCGTATAAATATTTCTACAAGTTTCTAGTTCATGTATGTAAGTAGTTAATCTTTCTGTACCAACATAATGTCAATTAAAAGTCAAAGTCAGCAACTGATCTTTAAGCGCCGCAGCGGCAGCCATAATCTTAACTATGGTCGCAAGCGAATCAGACAGCTATCAATCAACATGCCAGTCTGCGACCCGATATCCAGCTATAATGACACTTAATTTTATTATCTTGTTGAATTGTGGTAAATTGGTATGTTTTATCTGAGTGATTAAATTATAAATTAATAAGAAAAGTATAGCCGTGTGGTGCCGGCTCAGAATACCACCACCCCATCTCCTACCGTGGGTGTCGTAAAAGTTGACTAAGAGATTACCCGGAAGATGGGCAGCAGCATCCTTCGAGTACATTAACAACTCAACTGCGATCGCCAACCCGTCTGCCAAGCATGGCGATTATGGCAAATCCTCCCAATGAACCCACAACACACCCATATCGGTCGTTGTGGTGATCTCAGCAGTGGACTTCATAAGCGATATAAGCTAATATGCCGTTTGGAGCCGGCTAAGAATAACACCAACCCATCTCATCCTGTGGGTATCGTATAAGGCGACTAACTTAACTGGAGGATGGGACAGCGTTCTTCGAGTGCATTTACAACTTACTGCGATCGCCAACCCGCCTGCCAAGCGTAGCGATTATGGCTAAACCCCCCAACGAGTACCTTGAGTATTGCGTTGAAAGTATCTGATAGTTGAGCCCCAGGGCTTCATCCGCATTCATTAGGATAAAAAGTAAACAATCGAAGATGGAAGTTATCTCTCTGCGAAGGTTCATCAAAATCGGTTAGGTTGTTAATTAGGAAACCTATAAGAAATCTATGGTCTTAAAATAACATGGTAAGTCTTTCAATATTGTGCATACAAACTTACGTTTGCGGTTGGAATGTATGGGAAAACATGTTTTTCAACTACGATGTTAAGTTTGTTCTTGGGAAGTTATTGGTACAAGACCATATCCAACAATAGACAATATATTCAGCAATTTCGGAACCCTCTCCACGCGAGTTCAACTCGCACTTGTACGGTTTTATTTAAAAAAA
Organism: Diloba caeruleocephala; assembly: GCA_947459985.1. Classification (NCBI taxonomy): domain Eukaryota; kingdom Metazoa; phylum Arthropoda; class Insecta; order Lepidoptera; family Noctuidae; genus Diloba; species Diloba caeruleocephala. The sequence goes on along the minus strand of OX381631.1, from coordinate 9,922,606 downwards.
TGTTGCCCCACACTAGGATTTCTCCTGTGTCGTGGGTGCGTTTACAGACTAATTCCACACACAATACACCCAGACCCGGAACAACTACCAGCAGATTATACAAATATTTATTCCGTGCGGGAATCGAACCCGCGACCCGGAACGCTGCAGTCGACTGTATGAGCTACTGCACCAACCGTGCCGTCTGTCGGTTATGTAGATTGTAACCTTAAATAGATAACGGGTACTTAAAGAGTTACTTTCAAATTTATATTATTCATCATCATCATTATTTGCCGTGTGGTGCCGGCTCAGAATGCCACCACCCCATCTCCTCCCATAGGTGTCGTAAAAGTCGACTAAGGGATTAGCCGGAGGATGGGCAGCAGCGTCCTTCGAGTACATTAACTCAACTGCGATCGCCAACCCGTCTGCCAAGCGTGGCGATTATGGCAAAACCCCCCAATGAGCCCACAACACATCCATATCGGTGGTTGTGGTGATCTTTGGGGGGGGGGCCTTATGATGATGATGATCATCATTATTTCAGCCGAATAAAGTCCACTCTCCCAAAGATTGCCCACCACGACCGGTCAGTGTGTGCTGTCGACATTTGGTGTTTTTGCCATAATCGCTACGTTTGGCAAGCGGTTTGGCGATCGCAGTTGCGTTGTTATTTATTCGAAGGACGCTGCTGCCCATCCTCCGGCTAATCCCATAGTCGCCTTTTACGACACCCAAGGGATGAGATGGGTTAGTGTTATTCGTAGCCGGCACCACACGGCAAAATACAGATTCTGAACGTAGATATGTACGTGAAGCGATGAGATACTTTTTTAACAAACCATTTAGTCTAGGGAAAATGCTATTATCTCTTCTCATTGGATAATGGGATCAGAGTTTAATGGGGCGAACTAGGATTAGCCAGATAAAGGCTTTCCACGTCCCTCTCACCCTCATTTGCGGCCGGTAGTTCCCATTTCCCCTGGAACGTAATTAAAAACTCAAAAGGTGTTGTCGATTAGTATCGAGTATCGAAGAATGTATCGACTATCGCAATCAATTTTTTTTTATTAGTGCCTAGTGTAAATTATTCATGAACTTCCTTCGCCCCGGGGAAGGGCGAAGGGGTATGCCGGACTCCTACCGGCTAAAACCACTGGAGTGGTCATCTTCGGCACCTAAGGGAGGCTCCAGGTCCTCGTATGATCACACTAGAGCCGCCCACTGGTGCCACGCCTATAGGCACATCTCGGAGAGGGTGACTGTAAAGTGGTCACCCCCCGGGGGGATTGTAAAGGATCCCCCAAAGCGTCCCACGCCAACCCAGAGGTCCCCCGCCTTATAGCAACGGCAGGGGGTTTCAGGCGTATGGGAATTAGGCGCCAGGGTGGTTGTTACCTCGGCGCCGTCTCTTCCTTCTTCGAGCGGGATCAGCCCTCGTCCCGCTCTGCATCGCAATCAAAGCTAACGAATACATATTTACTTGAAATCGTCCTCAAAGCATCGTTAGTAGGGTCCTCCAACGCAAACTGCGTCCGTCATCTGTCACGCCGCGTAACTCCATACGGCTTCCTGTGAATCATGCGTGGGTTATTTAAACCATCAATAGATCGTTTTAATCACGCATTTGTGTCGAATATTTCGTGTGTCAGCTAGCATGCTGGTAATGCCCGATGTACAACGTCTACGATGGAACGACATCACCCAGAAGATGTCTGTTCACAAAATAAAAAAAATAGACAAATAAATAAATTAAACAAATTTCCACTTTATCACATTTTAATTATCAAAGCCAGTTATTCTAAACCTACTCTAGTTACTCAGGTATTATAATAATATGTCCAGACTTGTCTAGGCGTGGTTGACAGCCTTGTATTGTTTGAACCGGTTTGCCCACGTGAACGTATGCATGTTGCAGTTAAAGTTTGAACAGATGCTATGGCAAATGGCTGAGCGTGTATTTGAGAAGCTGGTTTCTGTAAAAAAGTCGCAATGGTGAGCAGAATCCTTTTTCCTCCTGGCATCTTACTTGTTTTCAATGTTAAGGTTGAGGGCTGAACCCAATCTTGCTTTTAATTAGATCCAGCAAATCGCTAGCGGCTTCGTAATTAAAGAAGATGTACGCCGCATTTCTAGAAATGGAAAATTTCAGTATAGGAAATAGCCGATAAAGAAACAACAAAAAGAACTTTAATTTTCAGAGATTAAAGTAAGCAAACATATGCTCTCAAATACTTTATTGTATGCGATGCAATGCTATAGGGTTTTACATGTAGGTAGTAAGTACCTTATCACATCACCGCTAGTAGGTAGCAACCAGACTCTTTGCTGACTCTCTGTATTTGCAATTCCACCGTAACATATGTTTACGAAATTGCAATTTCGTAGTACAAAGTCGATTTAATGGTACAATGGTCCAATAACTTTGGGATATTTCGATCTTTGATTGCTTCACGAATTATGGTGATTCTACAGTCAGGTGCAAATCATATCTGTACTGCGCTTGAGTGTATAATAAAATAATCTTACTCTCTCCTCATTTATATTATCTCATCATCTGTCCACTGCATGTCAATCCATGTCCTACCGAGGATGTCGTAAAAGGCGACTAAGGGACTCTAAACCAGAGGCATGGGTAGCAGAGTCTGTTCTGAGAAACAGCAGCCAAACTGCATTCGCCAACCCGCTTACCACGCGTGGTGAGTACTGGTAAATTCCCCCCATAATGACGACACGATTGTGGAAATCTAAGGGGAGGCCTTTCTTCAGCGGTGGACTTCTTATCGCTGATATGAAGATGATGATTCATGCTAACCCTTAGTCCTTTTACGACACCTGTGGGTTGAGACGGGTGATACTGTTATTATTCGGGAACTACATGGAACACAGTGAGGGTCAGACACAGAGAGGTGTATTTTTTTTTTTCTCACCACAATAATGTAAAAGTAAATACAAATGTATTGTGGGAGACTTTGTGTCTCTTGTTTACAGACACAAATTCCACACACAATACACCCAGACCCGGAACAACTACCTGCAGATCATACAAACATTAGTTCCGTGCGGGAATCGAACCCGCGACCCGGAGCGCAGCAGTCGACTGTATCAGCCACTGCACCAACCGTGCCGTCTTAAATTTATAAACTAACTCCAGTGTCGCTTTATGAAATTCCCATAATCTTTAATCAGTTCTACTGCCTTGCTCCTTATTAATTGGACACACATTTTGTTAACAACAGCCTGGAGGCCTCTTTTGGCTTCGCCAGAAACGATCTGTTAAGCAACCACACTTCCCAGAAGTGAATGCGAGAAGCCCAAAAAACTAATAAGCAATAGCGCGTCTGTAGTGATAGTGATACATGGTTCTTGATCATCATCATCATATCAGCCACAGGGTGTCTACTGCTGAACAAAGGCCTCCCCCTTAGATATCCACAATGAGCGATGATATGCCGCTCTCATCCACTTTTTCTTTCGTTCGTTCTTCTACGGATCTCCTCATTTCTGATTCGGTCTCGTAGGAAATACCAAGCATAACTCTCTCCATAGCGCGCTGAGTGACCTTGAGCTTTATTATGAGGCCCATTGTGAGTGACCACATCTCTGTTCCATATGTCATCTCTGATAACACACACTGGTTAAAGACTTGCGTCTTGAGGCATTGCGGTATTGTTGACGAAAAGACGTTGCGAAGTTTCCCAAACGCTGCCCAGTCGAGTCGGATTCGTCGATTGATCTCTTTCTCGAAGTTGGACCTACCTAACTCGACAGTTTGTCCCAGGTAGACATACTCGTCAACAACTTCGACAACAGCTCCCGACGGATATTGGGATGGGCACGACATGGGTATTTGACATGACTTTCGTCTTGCCCATGTTCATTTTAAGGCCCACCTTTTGGGAATCTCTGTTGAGATCATCGAGCATTGTGCTGAGCTCTTGCAGCGATTCTGTCATGACTACGATGTTGTCGGCAAATCGAAGGTGAGTGATATACTCCCCATTGATGTTAATACCGAGTCCTTTCCACTCCAGTAGCTTGAAGGCATCCTCCATTGCATTGGTTCTAGATCGTAGCACAGAAATTAGACCATAAGCTAGGATAAATAGAAATTATCTAGAATAAAGGCGCTAACGGCCGAATATTAAAACGCCATTCAATATGTAAAACACACTAAACTATTTGAAACTCCCGTTCCTCTACCGAAAATGGGTAGGCAGAGATGTAGATAATTACACCCACAATTGTTATGAGGTCCCATGTGGGTGAGAGCCCAATACCGAACACAATGCTAAACTCCGACCTACTATTTATAATCGGTCAACAGAATAATCCAATAAAACTTTCCCTGAATCGAGGAAAGTATTATTGGATTATTTCTGCGTCTAACTCAGGACGTTACGGCAGCAATAGACTACTAGACCAATGAGGCAGATAGCAAATACGTATAAAATAGTTCAAAAAAAAAAACAACATTTTTTTATTTATGATTTGTAAAGGAAGTGTGAATAAGCCCGACCTTAGCAAATATGTATGTTAATTGAAGGTGCGTAATTAGATCTTGTTTTATTCATATTGTATGGTCCTCAAGGTGATCTACATTCATAAATAATTTCGTCCAAATGATACCTTTGGACATACGGGAGAACGTTGCGTCGAACTTGTTGAGCTTGTTGGGCGTTGGCTTGGGTAAAATTTTACCTCTTATCCCGGTCAAGACGGCAGCTTGTTGAGGCTACGTGATGCTGTGAACACCACGGGGGTTCCGAGGACGCTTTTTTTTAAACCATATATTTTGACACACCCAGAAAATAAACAAATTAAAAAGAAAGTACAACTTGAGACTTCAGATGCCAATGCATTCCACCAAATACTTTGATAAATCTTTTACAGTTCAGGCTATACGGTTGTGGAATGCATTGCCATTGTCAGTGAGAGCTGCCAAATCATTACCCTCCTTTAAAAATTTAATAAAAGAACATTATCTGTCCTCTTAAACGACTAATTTGTCTATGCTATTTCATTGTTATCACATTGCGTTTTATTTTACCATATCTCTTTACTGTGTTCATAATTATCTAAAATGTATGTATTTATATATATATCTGTTATATTATACTGAGGTTTGTTTTAAATATTTAGTACTATCATCTACTTATCCGTACACCACGTCCTACCCCATTATTATTTTTCGTGACTTTCTTGTCCATCCTAAGGTTGTCTAGAAAAGATCGCTTTTAGCGATAAGACCGCCCATTGTACATTGTATTAATATTTTAAGTTTTCTTTTTAAAAAAAATGGTGTACAATAAAGTATATACTATTCTATTCTATTTTACAACAGGACACATTAGAAAGAGCACGACATTCATGCTTACATTATATGCGTAGCAAGGGATTCAGCTCGGTGTTTGCTGAGCACCGATTTTCAGCTGATCCCTTCCATTTGGACAAACTTGATTATATTACGATTTAGACTTGATTATATAAGATATTATGTAAAAAATACACCTCTCTGTGTGTGACCCTCACTGTGTTCCATGTAGTTCCCGAATAACAACAGAATCACCCGTCTCAACCCACAGGTGTCGTAAAAGGACTAAGGGTTAGCATGAATCATCATATATCAGCGATAAGAAGACCACCGCTAAAGAAAGGCCTCCGAAAGGATTCAGCTCGGTGTTTGCTGAGCACCGATTTTCAGCTGATCCCTTCCATTTGGACAAACTTGATTATATTTATATGCATTACAAGATGAGAAAAAAAAGAATAAATAAAATAAAAGTACGAAAGACATTTAGTATCGACTAACACATTATAAGTGAACAAATCGATTTCAGAATATAACATTATTAAAAAATCTAAATAACGAACAATGTCTACAGCCAGCCGGAAAAATAATAATTAAAAGTTTCCATGGGGACGTGCTGCGGCACTGCACAGTTAGGTTCCCATAACTGGAGATCCCGAAGCATGTGGAGACGACACGGTGATTTTGTATTAATTAAAATCTGAGGTATATGAGAACATACCTATCAGCCTCATCAAATAAATGGCTTAATAAATTTTTCTGATATCTCTACTTTTTAAAGTTGACTAAATATTTCCGTGCCGCGGTATATATTAGATTTAAACTGAGTGCTTTAACTCCGTCTGGTGTCTTGATTCAAAATATAGCACCACCCCATCTCCTGCCGTGGGTTTCTTAAGAGACGACTAAGGGACTCTAAACCAAAGGGATGGGCAACAGCGTCCCTTCTGCTCAACAGTAGCCATACTGCGCTCACCAACCCGCTTACCAAGCGTGGTGAGTCGATACTCACCACGCTTGGTAAGCGTTTTCATGTTTTTTTTTTATGTATGTACACCGATTACTCCAAGTAGACCGATTTGAGCAATTATTTTTTTAACCAGCTTCTATAAACATTTGCCAGTGCAAATTCCCCCAAAATGATGTCACATGGACATGGCACGTAACCGGGCAGTTATGTGGGAGGTCGTTGTTTGTTGTCCATTCTGCACTCGTTAACCCACCTGTCAAGCGTAGTCAATACTGGCAAACACCCCTCAAAATTACACACGGTCATCTACGGGGTAGGCATTTGTTCACCAGTAGATGTTTTTCGCTGATATGATGATGATGACTGCCGCCGGTTGTCAGTCTTACAAAAAGTTTACTCAAATCCAAACAATATTGATTTCTCGACGGGACAAGCCAAATTAAATAACTTAGACCCACCACGCTTTACAAATTTTCTCTCTGTATGTTTCCACCAACAAAAGCCTACGCCCTCACCAAGGCAGTCTAGATATCAAGTAAACGAGTTAACAGTACACAGAGAAACGTAATTGGCTCTTATTATCATTGTACTAAAGTTCGTATTGTTGTGGCATATCACAGCAGGGATAGGTTTTGCAATTTCCAGAAATATACCTTCTTTGTTCTTTGTGGTATTTTGAACTATATGAAAGTTCAGGAAGTTCCAATTATTTCTGACGTTAAAATTATGGTGAGATCAATATTTATATGTCACCTTTACGTATGTGTAGTAACCAGTGTCGGACCGAGGGTTTATGCGGCTAAGATTACATTAATGGCATTAATTCTTTATAAACAGGTGGCTTCCCTGGAACCTTCTATGTCCGTCAACATATACGTTTATCGGATAACCAACTCTAAATTGAAATGAAATTGATGAAAGTAAAAATGATTATTGTTAGAGTGCATTAACTATCATTTATTATATATGTAATTTTTTACTATAACCAATATGATATTATATAAATCTTTGACGTTTATAATGCCCTATATTTGATGTGATTTAATAACTTCTGCATTTTGTAAATGTAAATCTCATTGACTAGCTTAACTAGCGTTAAGAATTCTAAATTTTCATGTTGTTTATTTATTATAGCGGAGATCGAGTGTATTATAATCGTGTGTATGTATTATCAAAACCTAGTAATCAAAGAACTTTAATTACTAGGTTTTCTGGTCTATTTGGTGGACCGCACCAACGACATCAAAAGGAGGAGGTTCTCAATTCGATGCGTATTTTTTATCGTTTTTTTATGTATGTATACCGATTACTCCGAGGTTTGTAGACCGATTTGAGTAAGTATTTTTTTAACAGGTGCAGAGTGCTTTTGAGATGGTCCCATATAAATGTTATTACATTTGATTCAGTAGATTTTTTAATCATCTTCAATAAACAGGTTAATTTGACTGCGCTTATCTAGATGATGTCTTAATAGTTTCGATTCCTCTCAGATCAGAGAACCGATTTGAGTCATTGTTATTTTTAGTGTTAAATACTGATACCAAACACCTTACATTTATTTACACTAAAAAGAAACAAATAAAACGATTTAACAAAAAAAATACCGACTTCAAAAACCCTACACGATATAAAAATATTAAAACAACTGAAAAGGAAAAAAAACTTTATTTATGAAGCCATTAGATTTCCACAATGTACGGTTCTATTTATCTCTAACTTGGGACTAAGCCACCCCTAGGCTGATTTGTATTTGATTGCACTGACAGGATCGTATTGCCCGCTCTAGTGTGATCTTGCGAGGACCTGGAGCCGCCTCTTCGGTGCCGAAGATGACCGTTCCAGTGGTTTTAGCCGGTAGGAGTCCGCCATACCCCTTCGTCTTTCCCCGGGGTGAAGGAAGTTCCATGTAGAATTTCCACTGGACACCAATAAAGAAAAGGATCGTATTGCCCGATTGTACTAAAACCGCTGTTGGAGCGCCCGGCTTTATCTCGACCTGGCAATTTGTGAACTATTTTCCATAATCAATCCTCACTTAGGAAGTATTATTCTAGTAATCAAAAATATTCAAAATATAGTTCCGACCTACTCACAAATGAACAGAGATTTTGGGAGAGTAAGTTATACCTACAGCTGACTCTGACAAAGACCTGCGAGCCAAATTAAACCAACGTTATGCCGAAGATATCCCGGACATCAGCCTGTACGAGATTAGGATGGCTTTGAAACAGCTTAATAATATCAAGGCACCGGGTGATGACGGACGCTGGCTTTGACAAAGACCTGCGAGCCTAATTAACCCCACATTATATCGAAGATATCACGGTCATCAGCCAGCACGAGCTTAGGATAGCTTTGAAACAGCTTAATAATAACAAGGTGATGACGGAATGACGACAGAGCTACTGAAAGCGGGTAGAACACCTGTACTTAAGGCCCTTCAGAAACTATTCAATTCCGTCTTACTCAAGGGCACAACGCCGGAAGCATGGAGCAGAGGCGAGGTGGTCTTCACTTCAAAAAGAGTGATAACACCCTGTTGAAAAATTATAGGTCCAACTCGCTTCTGAGCCATGTTTTTAAGCTGTTTTTCATGGGTCATGACGAATCGTCCCGAGTGCAGGTTTTGTGACTTCTAGCCTCCCGAACAAGCCGGTTTCCGAAAATATTTTATTACCATAGACCACATCCATATACTGCGGTTGTTTATACAGAAGACCGAGGAGTAAGTCTTCGGTTCGATCGAAATCTGGGCTAAAAACTATGCAGCGGTGCCATATTGATTATCGGTACATCGAAGTGTTAAAGTGCTTATACAGAAACGCCACCATGTCGGTCCGAGTACATGAACAGGGCACGGGGGAAATTCCATTGCAGAGAGTTGTAAGAAAGTGGGACGTTATTCCCCCGAAACTGTTACCTGCTTTGGAGAATGCTTTCAAGCTATTGGAGTGGAAAAGATTCGGCATTAACATCAATGGCGAGTGTATCACTCATCTTCGATAGAGACTTAAATTAGACTAGATTGAGATCATACTGAAACCGCGCTGAACTTTAACGGCGGAAAGGAATAATCATCAATCATGTTACACAAAAAAAAATTGAATCAAAGTTTTGAATATCATTTTTGTATTTGGATTACATTTAACACAAAAACAGATAAATAAATCCTTAATCACAAATCCAAAGATTTTGAACTACAGCGATTATTAATTTCGGCCGTAAGAAGAGCAGAATACCAATTTTTTGTTCATTCACATTTTGTTATTTCATCTCGGATCTATCAACTTTCAGTTATAGTGTAAATTAATTACGAGACTTTTTATTGTCCCTCTGATCTATGATTATGAGTATTGTTTGGTAATTGGTTTCAACAGTTTTGTTTAGAATCGAAGTCTTAACTAATAACCACTTTATGTTAATTAGTTGGATTTACTTATACTGGTTTAGTAGTTAAATGAAATATGATATTAAAAAGCAAAGTTCTCTCGTTTATCTTAAGTGGCTGTAACTGTGTGTGGCAGTGTGGCTACTGTCTCACAGAAGGGGAGCTGATGCCCATCCCTCTGGTTTAGATCCTTTAGTCATCTTTTTCGACATCCACGTTCGGAGTTGTTCGCTATATTCTAAATCGGGACACCACGCGAAAAATTATGATGATTTGATTTTGAAATTTGGCTGATATGATGCCGAGATGACATTAATTAAGTGCTGTTTTTACTACCATGGTTTTTTTCGATAAGTATGTGTATTGCGAGTCATAGTATGGGTTATAAGAGGAGCTTAAAATAAAATTAGGTACTATGTTTTGTAAAAACGTGTTTATTTACACTTTGGCAGTGATGGCATGTTTTATTAACTTTTTATTTACAAAGAGAGTCACTATATGAGACCTTAGTTCGTTTGAGCATATTTCCTTCCGTTTAAGCGGTGGTGTTATGATCAACCCTAAGCCAACCGTTACCTGGTAACACTCACGATATAAAAAACACATCACCAGTGTGGCCAGGTATAACCGACCTAGTGACCACCAGTAAGTTATAAAAAAATAACAGCTACTTATGAAGTAACTGCTATTTTTGAAATAACTGTCTAAGAAATCGGTTATCAGTTTACCAGCCGTGGTAGCCAAGACCGGCAATGCCGTAAGGAGCAGCTAGACCGTGGGCCGCATAGGGAGCAGCGAGGCCATAAGGAGCGGCGATACCGTAGGGGGCAGCAATACCGTAGGGGGCAAGACCGGCACGACCGGCAACGACTCCGCTCAAGGCAGCAGCCTGAGATTGAGCAGCGGCGACGGCGTTCTGGTTAGCGGCGAGGGATCCCCAGTAAGCGTTCTCGTGGAGGTCCCGGTTGGTTTCAGCGACTTGACGAACAGCCTCAGTGTTGAACTCGACAGCGGCTTCGGCAGCACGCACCTGGCCTTCACCAATGGCACGCGCGTGGTCTTGAGCAGCCACTGTCGCGTCGATAGCGGCAGCCTGAGCATCACCAGCGTTAACCCCGTAGACTAGGGGGCCGATGACGCTGGCGGAGGCATAGCCGATGATGGCGACGAAAGCGATCTGGAGAAAAAGAAACGGGAAGTGTTAAAAATCTGTTTGGCAGAGTTGGTTGTTGTGTTGAAGAGTATGTGGATTAGTTGTAGCAATTTAGGACCAACTGGGTGTACCTTCACCCTCATGCTAAATGTTAGCATTAATGCGTAGTCCCAAGTTTTTAGCCTGGATGAGTGTTGTAAAGAATTCGAGTCATCGAGTCCTATATAAACGGCCTCGGATGATGAATTACAAGACTCGACTCATTACAACAGGACTCCAAGATTAGAGAACTGAATACTCTACGAGCTCTTGAATGTTACATGAGAGCTCGAGTCTCTTTTTGCGCTCGAGTCCTGGCGAGTCTAACGCAAATCCTCTTCGTGTATCAGTCTAGCAATTAAATTGTAACATTTACAGGACGGGGAGAAAGGCTCAGATAAAAAATAACAGTATTTTTTTATTTTATTTTTTAGTGATAATTTTTTTTTTTTTTTTTTAAACGTTGCCCCACACTAGGATTTCTCCTGTGTCGTGGGTGCGTTTACAGACGTAAATTCCACATACAATACACCCAGACCCGAAACAACTACCTGCAGATCATACAAATATTTGTTCCGTGTGGGAATCGAACCCACGACCCGGAGCGCAGCAGCCGACTGTGTAAGCCACTGCACCAACCGAAATCAGAAATTCAGTGTAATTTTTCTTGAAGACTCGAGTTCAATTTAAGACTCGAGTCCTTTGTAAGACTCATATGGTTGTTAAATGACTCGGACTCGGCTTGACTCTAGACTCCGAGCCTTTTTAGCACACTGAGTCTTGCTTAATTGAGCGGAGTCTTTAAAATTACGACTCTAGGATTCGAGTCTTTTGCAACATTAGCCTGGATACGCTCTATCACGTGTAAACGCATATCTTTTAAAACAACGATTCGTTTATAGGGGTTAACTATATTGTTTATAGGGGTTACTAATAAATATTGCGTTTTATTTATTTTTAGTTTAATGCTGATCTGAAGTGTTCAGTAAATCAAGCGATCCCACTGAACGCCCCAAAACCTTTGTAGTGAAATCATCAATGTATCAAATACTCAACAAAGTTACACGTGTTGCCTAAAATAATTTGCAGATTGTGAACGCGATGTGTAATTGGCAAATTAAAAGTTATAACTGGCTTAAAATACCGTGAAATCATTAGCATTCGGTCTCTTTACGACTAGGATATAAGTCAGTTATTCATTTCGTGACCGCCTTGAATTTATGAAAACGTTTTAGGAAATAGCTATTGTTATAATAATTCAATGTGCGTTTCCGTTATTCACGTTAGCCGTTGAAATAACAACTTGTTAACAGTAATAACAGGTGTAACTGTTATTTGTGCGGTGCCCACCGTCGGACTATTAAAGGCTGACTGACGTCGTGGAAAATTGTAGAAATATATATCGTAACAAAATTTGGCTGCATGTTGCCTTATAGCCCATGTTATTTATTGCACACATCGATTCAATTTGCTAGTGCACATAATAGCGGCCTGAATAATTGATTTCCACTAACATGTTGCTAATATAAAAAACAAAATTATAAGGTAATGAAATTAACGAAAATGTAACTATGACAAAATTCTATTAGCATTAGATTAGTACCCTGGCTATATCCGTGCGACTATTTAGGAATAAGTGGCGACTTTTCGTAGCTATACTGTATCCATTTTGCATTACGAAACTTAAAATTTTTGCCTTTTATCCTTGCGGCTAAGAGAAAATTGTATTCCTTTTTAAAATAACTAATCGTGAAAGTAATTGATCTAAACCAAAGATTTTATTGTAAACAGTTTAAAGTTACAAATGACAATTTATTTGTCTGCAATACAGATTGTCACCTCCAATTCAGGTGCAGCAGTCATCCAACGGTGTAACGATCTATTTTTTTTATATGGCAGAACTAATTATCCTAATCATTATTTTAACATTTGCAACATTTAGTGTAACAAACGTGTAGTGAGACTATTAACGTTTTTTTCGTTCAGCGTTTAGGTTGTGAAATAACAGTTGATGTCGAATCGATTCACAGGACTTAAAATCTTTGATCAATCAAAAACTCTGCCAAAATCGCCGTCCATCTTTCCTGTCTTGTCAACAAAAGTCTGATTGTGATGTTTCAAATGTTATTGGTATGCTTTTTGCATATTCTATTTTCTCCCCACAGTTGATTACCCATTCAGAGGGATCTTAACACCGATCTTTGTTTGTTTATGTACTGCAAAACCTAGCTAAAGTACTTTATTTATACAACCTCAATTGAACCTATTTACCATATCGCAACATGCTTTATCTACAAACATTTCTAGAACGGGTTAACGCCTTACATATTTTAGTTAAATATTCTGTCGGACGGTAACGTCTAGTTAATCTTTGACAGTTTTGGCTGTATAGTTTTTGACATTGCCCTATAATTTTATTTGGTTACGTGATAAATAAGTTTAGCGGTTCAATACCCAAATTTGAAAGACAAATAAGGCTAGTGTTGTTACATGTACGTGTATTTTGTGCGTCTAAGTCTTAATGAATGAATCGATTTGTGTGCGAACTGTGTTAGTCTGGTGGTCATAATGAAAATTTCAAACTTCTATATGAATTATCATAATACGCAATTCCACGTCCATTTTACTACAATCTCATTTTAGTATTGAGTAATGAATCTGTCTAAAATTTGCGCCTACATTGACTGACCAAAGAAGAAACTGAAAAAAGGACACATTTTTCATTATGGTTGTGAAATATTGTATTTGGTTTAATGCCATGAGGTCCCGATTCCTATCGGTATCGTGAGATGCGACTTTAAAGATTTATTGATATTAATGTTTTGCGTTTTTTTTTACGGTTCTTGTGAAAACGTCCAAAGTTATAAATACATTTAGCATACCTTTTGTAATGAGCTTGTTGCGATCAGTTCCTTTGTGCAAATCTTTATGTCTGCTTTAACTTAATCTCTAAACCTTGACCAAACTCAATTTTTGATGCATACCACGCATTAATTGCTACCACATTTACACCACATAACGCAAAACGGAACAATAACGCTATAAAAATAATTACGTTTCGTGTATGGTCTGTTTTTTATCTGTCCTTGATAATGACATTGCGCGAGATGGAATTTGATTGTTATTATTTGTCATTAACTCATTACGCGCAATGCTTGAGCTTTAATACATAACTTGATCGGGTTACAGTGGCATGAGATAATTTGTTTAGTTGCTATGAAAAAAAGAAGTATAGTTGGACGAGATGGTCGCAATAGTAAATTTTCTGCCTGCATTGATCAGCATTAAGGATAAATATGGCTATAAAATATGATTTTATACACGCATCTATCTACAGGCATCGATAGATTCACTTTTGGAGCTTGTATGCGACCGATCAGAAGTTATTTGTTTTTAACTTGTATAGTAATCAAAAGCATGAAATCTTAAAGAATACTGTATTGATTTGGGCTTTATCATTCAGCCACTGTTAAGTATGGTATGCTTAATCCAAACTTACACGTCCTAAGAAATCTTATCTACCCAAGTATTGGAATATCATTTAAAAACAAGTGATAAATTCTAAATCACAATAAAAAAAATATTATTAAGCTATTATCTATGATCTCGCCTTTGAATTCTTCAACTCAATGATTTAGATGTGAGAAATATATAAATTATAATTTCAATATGCATAATATAATTACATAATACATCGATAAATCAGAACACATTATTGCTAGTAAGTTTACCATAAACCAGACATTTGACATTTTATGCGCGTATATCCGTGCGTTGACGCGCGCCACATATAAACAATGCTTAGTCATAACCTACGATTATGATAATGTGTATAAATTACAGATTATTGTTTCCCAATATAATTTTAATATTAAAACTAAACGAAATTGTTATATACTCTTTGGATGGAACAGCTACCTATGTTGAATTGCATGTGTCCTGGTGTGTTTTTGTTTGTCACTTTCCTTGACCAACCGGTTAAGCACATGAAGTAATGTTGTATAGATGAGCGAAATAAAAGTGTGATCACTAAGGATGTACAATACAATGAGACTTAAAGAAAGCCTTTTGGGAAAAATAATCCAAGCAATGAATAGGTATAGTGCTAGAGTAGAGTTGAAATGACGGGGTGTCGAGGGTTAGCAATGCGCACTTCTAAGGTCGAACTTATGTCCGCGGAGAATAAATTGAGATCCTTACCATTGTAAGTTCTTTATAATTTGCGACTTTACAAGGAACAGGTTATATGTGTAAGATGTATGTTTATATAATCGATATTATGTAACCTTGTTCTCTAAATTGAAATAGCTCGTTTTTTTTAAATTCGGTCACTGGATGGCAAAGGTGGGACGAAATGCCTGTTATAAATGAATAAAACGAACGTTTTACCAGTATAAGCATAGCTAAGTAAGCATAGTTCATTATAAACAAATAAAGATCATAAGAGAATAAATTTACATATCAAGATTTTCGTGTTTATTTATACGACTAGATTTAACGGAATAAATAGAACATTCATAACGGAACACATTTAAGGCGGTCTGAATCACTTACTTGTCATACAATATTTTGGCGCGAATCTTTGACATTTATAGACAGATTAGTTAGGTACTAATCCAGATTTAGGCGGCCGTTTGATATTTCAAAAGTTAATATATTTTTGGCGCGAATTTATTTTTTTGAATATATAGTCTTGGAAATAATTATAAAGTAAGAAACAACCGGTACACTGATTGATGTTTAAGGTCTTATTAATAAACCGGTAAGGATTATAAAAAAATTCAAAACGTTAAGTTATCAATGTTTAAAAAAAGAAACCTACCAGAAATCTCATCGTGCAATTCTTGTTGACTACTCGATAGCTACTGAATGCTGTTGTGGTGTTTTACCGGTCTTTTATACAGATACAAGCGTCGTATAGTGTGATTGAAAGTGTAGCGAAGTACCCGTACCTTTTCACATATTACTCCGAAGGATTAGACTAGGCGGACCAGTGATGCGGGCAAGGTCTCAAAAATGAAAAAAATAAAGTAACTGAACAATTTTTAATGACATTTCTTAAAATTTTAGTGACCTTGTTTATATGTATGTATGTAGCTCTTATTCGCTTGATACAGATTTATTTTGACTGTTGCTAGGGTCCGCCCTATTTCAACGCCTATTGCCGCATTGTAACAATTTTGGCACCACTCTTGATAAATAAAAGAGTGATGATTTTTCACATATGAACAATGTGGGCTATTAAATTAAATATTTATATTATGTCAGAAAAGTATAAAATAGTACATTAGTCGTCAATCTACGACTGACCGCATGCGGCCCGTATTGTAGGTTCGTGCGGCCCAAAGCTCTCAAGCGTATTTTATAAGATCTAACGAGCGGTTAAGCTAGAATATTACTAGCAGAAATAAAAGAGAAAAAATACAAAAATTATATATACATATAAAATCACATTTTTATTTGTTAGGTTGAATTAAAATCTAGATGCCGTGTGTAGCCGGCTCAGAATGCCACCACCCCATCTCCTCCCATGGGTGTCGTAAAAGTCGACTAAGGGATTAGCCGGAGGATGGGCAGCAGCGTCCTTGGAGTACATTAACAACTCAACTGCGATCGCCAACCCGCCTGCCAAGCGTGGCGATTATGGCAAAACCCCCCAATGAGCCGACAACACGTCCATATCGGTGGTTGTGGTGATCTTTGGGGGAGGCCTGTGTCCAGCAGTGGACTTCATTAGGCCGAAATGATGATGATGATACCACAAAATCAAATAAATTTGGAAGATCCCAAACCTAAATCCGTCATATTGCTAGGATTACGATTAAGATTGTTTATACAGATCGAAGCAATCGTCGAAAGATACGGATAGATTTAGACACGTCCTAAATGTAATTATTTTCGAACAGAGGTCAAGTCCATCCTCACAAAGATTGATCAATTGAAAATAAAACAATCTCAATCGTGAAAAAAATTGCTGCTTAGGACTCGATAAAATGTGCGCCATATAGCGTCAATGCCGCTTCGGACACGTAAAAATATGCGCCATATAGCGTCAATGCCGCTTCGGACTCGGAAAAATGTGCGCAATATAGCGTCATTGCCGATTCGGACACGGAAACGGTTCGCCATATGGCGTCAATGCCTCTTAAAGTGTTCAAGTTGTTTTATATACGCTTAATTTTTTTTTTGTTTAATTAAAAGTGTATCTTTTCAAGAAGCTGTAAAAATTCAAACGATATCTTAATTCCTACATTTATTTAGTTTAAAATTATCGTCATATGGTCTGTAAACGGCCAAGCGTGAGCTACTGCCCGTTCTCTAGTAAGAGCCTCAGTTGCCTTTTATGAAAGGTAAGCGTGAAAAGGAGGGGTGGGTTATTTTGCAACCATACTCTCAACAGATATCAAAAGTATGTCGAACAAGAGCTCTAGCTTGAGAACATTTTATTAATACAGATCTTTGTTCCTCAAATTGACTAGACGAGTTAATGAATTGGCCTGATGGGCCTTCGGATCAAAATTCATCACCACAATAGAATGCTCATTCGTATGTCTAAAATTTACATTACAAAACATCGTTCATTGTCCGCCAATAGAGGTAGAATCAGCAATCCAGTTTCCTAAGCTCAACCGTCCATTCATCATTGAAGCAACGATGCGAAACCAATTTGGTATTCGCTAGTGCTGGGGTCTCATACATCGAACAATATAAACTTTTTTAAGAAATACGTTGCCCCACGCTTGATTTTCTCCTGTGTCGTGGGTGCGTTTACAGACGACACACATTTCACACACAACATACCCAGACCCGCAACAACTATTTGCAGATCATACAAATATTTGTTCCGTGCGGGAATTGACTGAACTCTTTCTATCTATCTATCTTTTTCTTCTTTTCTTTTTCTTTCTCTATCACAGTGTGACTAACAGAATGATCTGGATTATGGATGAGAAGTATGCCAAGAAAGGCCGAGGACTATCCTCCAATTCCATAGTAAATTGACTTTTACTATGTATTGAATTTAGGTGTTTTAAGAATGCAGAGACTATTGTGACGCAAGATGGTAAAAGTGTCATCTACGTACCGTTTAAACAACTTCGGTTCAGCCGGGGCTGTCATCATTGCTCTCTCCTCAAAGTCCTCCATGAAAATATCGGCGACTACAGGAGAGACCGGTGAACCCATGGCCACACTGTCAGTTTGTAGGTAAAACTCGTTGTCCCACAAAACGGGCAGCAGCTCACGTGGCCGTTTACGGACCATATGACCATGATGTTAAGATTGAAGGAATTAAGATAACGTTTACGAACGTAATGTGATTGAATAATGCTGCATTACGACCATCCTTCTCCGGCCGTCGTCGTCTTCATCTTCGTTCTCTTAGATTTCGAATCGATTGGGAACGTCTATCATATTAAAGTATAATCTTTTGAACCCTTTTAATAGTACTTTCAAACTTAGCCCTTTTTCATGGATCCTATCATCATCATATCAGCCAAAAGACGTCGATTGCTGAACAAAGGACTCCCCCCATAGATTTCAACGGCCAGTTCCATGCCTCCCGCAACGAACGACTCCCTGTGACCGTCACTGGGTCGTTTGTCCTTCTTTTTGGAGGGCGTCCGACGCTGCGTCTTCCAGTGCGCGCTCCCACAGCTTTTCTGCACTCGTCAGCGGCACGAGAAGGGTAGCGGTGCTGTGGACCTGTGTGACTATTCACCTAAGCTGTTAGAAGATACTGAGCGGTGCGAGGATGCATAGCGGACTCTTTACACTAGTGCTGTGCGAGAAACAAACACGGTCTACTGACTGGTAGTCTGGTAGCTCGCTTAAGGGGCCTACTCAAAGCCCTGCCTGCAGGGTCCTACATAGTATCTTTTCCGGATTGTATAGTGTGCATTTTTGCAGAGCCGATACTTATCGGCCCCTTTAGCTCGCACGCCTCTGAGCGCGCGTGTCAGCATCCTTTGCACACATCTCTCGCTTGTGTTGTATTTACAAAGACCTCTCTCCGCTTATATTGTTTGAACTCTCAAATTGTTGTATTAAAATACTTTATTATTTCTATTTAGTCTCTATGGTTCTAGTGTAAACTCTAAGCTGATCTATGTTAAATGTATTGTTGTACTAATTATCATTCTTGTCCGATCATAGAATGCATTATCTCATTAATTAACTCCCGCAAAACGAGACACAATTAAAAATCTATTGTGTCTACACGGCTGCCGGAAATTGACATGCAAGAGTTTTTGCACAATTTGACTGAGCGGCAAGGTAAAGAAAGCTAATGTGAAATAGTTACATGCATGATTCAATGCAATCAATTATTACCGCAAATAAAAAACTGATTTACGTCTCAAAGATGTTCTAATATTGGGAGAAAAGATCTCGTGCAACTCGGTACATGCGATAGCAGTGGAACTTCTTTGTTACAGGGCACCGCCTATAGCATATAGCATGGAAGCAATCGGTAATACCTGCGCGTGCCTACAACCTACAACGTTACCAGGAAACGTTGCACTCACATTTTACCTTAAAATTTTACTCTCATCACGCCATAAGTAGTTCCGCTTCAAAAACCTTTAATATTCGTACAGTCATGAGCACAGTCAAGTAAACATTTACCAAATTTCGACTGTGAATTTAAAACTAATTAGTGATTGAAATCAATATTTAAGTTTTGCAGAATTGACGAGCACATTTATACAAATGTAAATGGTGTGTAATATTCTATGATTAAATTTAGAACTATATCTTAAATTCACAGTGGAGTACTGGTAAGTATTTACTTGGCCGTGCTCATGACTGATAATATGACTTGTCTATTAATTCTTCTATCCAAGTTATTCTCAACGTGATTTTGGCCTTAGTTTCATTGGTATTCCGTGTGGTGTCTAGATTAAGCATATAGCACCACTCCATCTCTGCTCCTGAATGTCGTAAAAGGCGTATATGAGACCCGAGGAATGGGCAGCAGCGTTTCTTCACTGGAACAGTATCCATACTGGGCTTATCAACCCGTTTACCAAGCGTGATGAGAACTGTAAAATTCCCTCCATAATGAATATACAACTGTGGTAATCTATAGGGGAAGGGAAATATGTGGAAATATATATCTTTGTTCAGCGGTGGACGGCCTTTGGCTTATATTTCACACGAGTTTTTTACTGCTATGTACATATGTACTTTTACGGAATATGTATTGGAAGTCACAGTACGGGTTATAATAGGAGCTTAAAATAATTAGGTATTATGTTTTGTAAAAACGTGTTTATTTATACTTTGGCAGTGATGGCATGTTTTATTTACAAAGAGAGTTACTATATGAGACCTTAGGTCGTTTGAGCATATTTCCTTCCGTCTAAGCGGTGGTGTTACGATCAACCCCAAGCCAACCGTTACCTGGCAACAATCACGATATAAAAACACATCACCAGTGTTGCCAGGTATAACCGACATATAGGGACTACCAGTAAGTTATGAAAAAAATAAAAGCTACTTATGAAGAAACTTTTTTTTTAAAATAACTGTCATAGAAATCGATTGTCAGTTTACCAGCCGTGGTAGCCGAGACCGGCAATGCCGTAAGGAGCAGCTAGACCGTGGGCGGCATAGGGAGCAGCGAGGCCATAAGAAGCGGCGAGGCCGTAGGGAGCGGCGATACCGTACGGGGCAGCAATACCGTAGGGGGCAAGACCGGCACGGCCGGCAACGACTCCGCTCAAGGCAGCAGCCTGAGATTGAGCAGCGGCGACGGCGTTCTGGTTAGCGGCCAGGGATCCCCAGTAAGCGTTCTCGTGGAGGTCCCGGTTGGTTTCAGCGACTTGACGAACAGCCTCAGTGTTGAACTCGACAGCGGCTTCGGCAGCACGCACCTGGCCTTCACCAATGGCACGCGCGTGGTCTTGAGCAGCCACTGTCGCGTCGATAGCGGCAGCCTGAGCATCACCAGCGTTAACCCCGTAGACTAGGGGGCCGATGACGCTGGCGGAGGCATAGCCGATGATGGCGACGAAAGCGATCTGGAGAATAAGAAATAGGAAGCGTTAAAAATTGGTTTGCTCGAGTTGGTGTGTTGTATTAAAGAGTATGTGGATTAATTGTAGTCATTTAGGACCAACCGGACCTTCACTCTCATCCTAAAATTTTCGCGTATTTATGCGTAGTTCCAAGTTTTTAAGCCTAGATTCGCTCCATCATGTGTCGCAAATAAGCGCATATCTTTTAACAGCGATTCGTTTATAGAGGTTAGCGAGTTACTGACATTGCGTTATATTAATTTTCAAACTACCTTAGTTTAGCGCTGATCAGAAGTGTTCAATAAATCAAGCGATGGGATCTGAAAGTCCCAAAACCTAAGTAGTAAAATCATCAATGCATCAAATACTCAACTCAACAATTAAAAGTGTTACCTAAAATTATTTGCTGATTATGAACGCGATATGTAATTAGCAAATTAAAAGTTATAACAGGCTTAAAATACCGTGATATCATTAGCATTCAGTCCCGTTACGACTTATATTCTTTATTCATTTTGTTACCGCTTTGAATTTATGAAAACGCCTCAGGAAATAACCATTGTTATAATAACTCAATGCGCATTTACGTTATTTACGTTATCTGTTGAAAAAATGACGTGTTAACAGTAATAATAGGTGTTACTCTTGTTTGTCCAGAGCCCAATGGTTGGACTATTAAAGGCTGACTAACGTCGTGGAAAATTGCAGGAAAAGATATTGTATTTAAGTTTGACTCCATGTTAATGCCTAATAACCCATGTGGTAAAGCATGATCCATCTTATGCAAGAGTCTTAAAATTATCACACGTTATAACGGTAAAAAGCTTATAGCGCTAGCTATAATGGCGGTCTGATTTTTGAATTTGTGTTCACTGGAATGTAGCTAATTTAAAAAAAAAACTGCTGGTAACGTAATTAACAGAAAAAAAAAATTGATTAGCAGACTAGCTACATCTCTGTGACAATTTAGGAACGAGTGGCGAGATTTGGTAGTATCTATACTGTATCGATTAGACACTACAAAACTAAAAGTTATTGTCTATCTCTGCGGCTCAGAGAAAATTGTTTTTAACAAGTAAACAGTATAAAGTAACAAATTTACAGCATCATTATTGCATTTATTTAACATTGCATTACAACTGTCACTTCCAATTTCGTAGCTGTCATCCAAACATTTTTATGATAAATATTCTTTATACATTTGCTACTTTTTGTTACTAACGTGTAGTGAGACTGTTAACGCTTTTTTTCGTTCAGCGTTTAGGTTGTGAAATAACAGTTGATGTTAATTCTGCTAATCGATTCACAGGATCTTCGCAACAGTTCGTTCGTATTGTGCAAATTGTTTATTTATTTCAAAAAGTCGAATGATCAAGTTTGTAATTTCAAGTTTTTGATCTAATAATAAACTCAGCCTAAAACTAACGCGCCGATAAGGTGTAATTGTTAAGATGATTTTTTGTAGACTGCTTCACATTTAAAGAATTATTTTTTACAATGGCAATATATTTAAGTACCGTCATAGTCTTTGGTCCTCCGCCTTCCCTGTCAAGTCAACAACAGTCTAATCAACCAAATCTTGGATTATCGTAATTGTGATTTTTCGGAAGTAGGTTGTAGGTTGTTAGTATGCTTTTTGCATATTCAATTTTCTCCCCGAAATTGATTACCCATTGAGATCTTAGGCGCCAACATTCATTGGCCTGAGAGCCAATTCTCGTAATTAATTTACACTATGACTGAAAGTTTAGTCAAAACTGAGATTAAATTATGAATTGAAGTTCAGTCGGATTTCAGTATGATCTCAATCTAGTTTCATTTCAATCTTAATTTTGACGTTTATTTAATAACAATTTTAGTATCTGTGCCAGTTCAAATTGTTAGTAGAATACCGTTTAAACTACGATCAACTTTCGATCCATTTTCGATCTCATCACAGTGTAAGTTCATGTTTGACGTTGTTTGTTCGTTTAGGAGATTACCATTTGTGACATTTATTACATTGAGACTAGATCGGAACTATATATTGAACATTTTTAAATTACGAGAATTGGTCCTCAGTACCTACAAAGATTATTCTTTTGTGACCTTTGTATTCCAAAAATAACTGCTAAACAATATAACGGTGCACATGATTTTATCTTAATAATATTTATGTCTGCATTACAATAAGAGACCTTGAAATCACGCATTCGTGTGTTATGACATGCGTCTATAGCCGTAGTGTTGTCTAATATGGGCTTGAAAAAAGGACACATTTTTCATTATGGTTGTGATATATTGTGTGTTGTTTGTGTGTTTGTGGCATTAAGCCATGAGGTCCCGATTCCTACCGGTATCGTAAGAGGCGACTTTAAAACTTATAACAACTTACGGTTTCAATCTTGTGAAAAAGTAAATTTTTAAATTCATATGGCATATGTATCTTTTGTAATGAGTTTGCTATCAGTTCCTTTGTGCAAAGCGGATCATGAATCCTCGTAATTGGCCGGTAGAATGTTGAGATGTACTTAATTTAATGGAATTATACTAAGACGGAAAATAAACCTAACTAGATACATTTAATCCCTAAACCAATTCAAACTCCAAACGCAATTTCGGATGCACACCACTTAATTGGTACCATATTTACAGCCCCTAACCCTAAACGGAACGTTAACGCTATGTCACAAAAATAATTACGTTACGTTTATGGTCTGTTTTTATTTGTCCTTGATAATGACTTTGCGCGAGATTGAATTTGATTGTAATTTTTTGTCAATACCCGCAGTCATTGACCATTAAATAGGTAAGTTGATCGGGTTACCCTGGCATGAGATTTTTTTTTCTATAAATCGATAGTAGATGTATTTGTTTGGTTGCTATAAAAAATAAAGAAGTATAGTTTGAGTGTGTCGGTCGCAATAGTGAATTTTCTGCCTGTATTGATCAGCAATAAGGATATGGATATAAAATATGATTCTATATACAAATCAATCTAGAGGCATCGATAGATTCACTTTTCGTTCACGTTTCGAGCTTGCATGCGACCGAGCAGTAGTTTTTAGTTTTTAACTAGTACAGCAATTAAAAGCTTAAAGAATACTGTTTTGATTTGGGCTTAATCATTTAGCCACTATTAAGTATGCTGTGCATAATCGAAACTTACACGATCCTAAGAAACCTTATCTATCCAAGTATTGGAATTTCATTTAAGCACCAAGTGCAAGTTCAAGGCGGTTATATTATATTTCTCATTGGTTTCATTAAAAGTTTTATTGTCTATTATCACGCAAGGATATGCTAAATATACGATTATGCAAAAAAAGCCCACGTCCATCAAGCCGAATGAAAATACAATATATTGATGCGACGGAGTCATTGCATTCAATTAAATCGATAAGTCTTATGAAGAATCGTGGGAAGTATGTTTTTGTCGTATTTATTATTTGTTACTTTTATACACTATCGTCCATATCCATCAACACGGTGCCTAGTGCATTGGAAACAACAATGTTTAAGTTACACAAAACAAATCTATGAATTACGTTGTTTATGTCTGCAGCTTTCTTATCTTTGCTCTGATTATTTAAGTAACTATTTAGATTGATATCAGATATATTAATTAATAAGCGTTATCTATGATCTCGCCTTTGAATTATTCAACTTAGTGATTTAGGTATTTGAAATATCATCATATCGGCCATTTATACGTCCACTGCTGAACAAAGGCCTCCCCCATAGATTTGCACAACTGTGTCATCATTTTGGAGGGTATTTGCCAATACTCACCACGCTTGGCAGGCGGGTTGGTGATGGCGCAGTATGGCTATCGTTTCACAGAAGAGACGCTGCTGCCCATCCCTCTGGCTTAGAGTCCCTTAGTCGCCTTTTACGACATCCACGGGAGGAGATGGAGTGGTGCTATATTCTTAATCCGGACACCACACAGATTTGAAATATACACATAAAAATATCAAAGTGCATAATATAATTAATACATCGATAAATCAGAACACATTCATTGCTAGTAAATTTACCATAAACCAGACATTTGACATTTTATGCGCGTATATCTGTACGTTGACGCGCGCCACAGATAAACAATGTTTAGTCATAGCCTACGGTTATGACTTATGATAATGTGTATAAATTACAGATTATTGTTTCGCATTATAATTTTAATGTATTTAACTAAACGCAGTGGTTATATATTCTTTGGATGGAACAGATACCTATGTTGAATTGCATGTGTTCTGTTGTATTTTTGTTTGTCACTTTCCTTAACTAACCGGTTAGGCACATGAAATAATGTTGTATAGATGAGCGAAATAAAAGTGTGGCCGCTAAGGATGTACAGTACAATGAGACTTAAAGCAATCCTTTTGGGAAAAAGAACCCAAGAAAGAAATAGGTATAATGCTCGAGTAGAGTTCTAAGGTCGAACCTACGTCCGCGGAGAATAAATTGATATCCTTACCATTGTAAGTTCTTCATAATTTGCGACTTTACTAAGGACAGGTTATAAGCGTAAGATGTATGTTAATATAATCGATTTTATGTAACCTTGTCGTGCAAATTGAAATTGAAGTTACTTTTATTTGGATCAGTAGATAGCAAAGATGCGACGTTATAGTTTAAAATACCTGTTATGAATGAAAAAGATCAAAAGAGAATAAATTTACATATCAACTTTTCATGTTTATACATAACGGAACACATTTAAGGCGGTCTGATTCACTGTCTTGTCATAACATATTTTGGTGCGAATCTTTGTCATTTATAGAAAGATTCATTACTGATCAGATTTTGGCGGCAGTTAGATTTACCTGAGTGACCTATTTAAAAAAATGTATATATTTTACAATTTCTTTTGTTTAATCAATATAGGAAATATTTTTAGATAAGAATCAACGAATATAAATACACCTATTGATTAAGGTCTTATTAATAAACCAGTAAGGATTATAACAATTTTCAAAAACGTTTAGTTATCACCGTCTTGGAAATTAAAAAAGAAATCGTACCAGAAATCTCATCGTGCAATTCTTGTTGACTACTCGATAGCTACTGAATGCTGTTGTGGTGTTTCACCGGTCTTTTATACAGCTACAAGCATCGTATAGTATTATTGAAAGTGTAGCGAAGTACCTGTATCTTTTCACATGTTACTACGAAGGATTAAACTAGGCGGACCAGTGATGCAGGCAAGGTCTCAAAAATGAAATTAAAGTGAACAATTTTTAATGACATATATATTTAAACTTTAGAGCACTTGTTTATATGTATGCATATAGCTCTTATTCGCTTGATACGGATTTATTTCGACTGTTGCTAGGGTCCGCCCTATTTTAACGCCTATAATGCATTGTAATGAATTTTCACATTGTGGGTGATTAAATATTTACATATGTCATAAAACTGTAAAACAGTACATTGGTCGTCAAATTCCGACTGACCGAGGACCGCATGCGGCCCGTATTGTAGGTTCGTGCGGCCCAAGGCCCTCACGCATATTTTATGAGATCTAACGAGTGGTTAACCTAGAATGTTACTAGCAGAAACAAAAGAGAAAAATTACTAAAAATATGTATACCGCACAAAATAGAACATAATCACATTTTTATTTGTAAGTTTGAATTAAAATCGAGATTCAAGAATAAACCTGTACTTTTTACATTTTACATTCTCATAAACATCTGTCATGCTATATATTAATTAATATATTTGTAACCAATTACTTAAAAGATCGGTACATAGGTACTGTAGGGTCGTAGTCAGATAGCAGCGTGTACTGGGAATTATCTATACTATATTATTATGGCTAAGACTCCCTAAACTCCTTAAGCACATGACACACCATGATCGGTCGTTGTGGCGATCTTTGGGGGCGGCCTGTGTCCGGCAGTGGACGTTATTCGGCTGATATGATGATGATAAAATATATACCTATTTAAATAAAAATTGTTTACATTTATTCACTTGTGTATTTATAAATATATATCTATATAAATATATACCTATAAAAATAAATACACTTAATTAATAAAATGATAAAAAATAGACATTTAAAATAATTAATATATAAATAAATTAAAAATAAATTAAATTAATAACTAAGTATAAATTAATATATTACATGTATTGAATACTTACTTAGCATAATATTACTTATCAAATTAATTTGGAATATTTCAAACCTAAATCCGTCATATTGCTAGGATTACGATTAAGATTGTTTATACAGATCGAAGCAATCGTCGAAAGATACGGATAGATTTAGACACATGCCAAATGTAATTTTCGAACAGAGGTCAAGTCCATCCTCACAAAGATTGATCAATTGAAAATAAAACAATCTCAATCGTGATAAAAATGCCGCTTCGGACTCGAAAAATATGTGCGCCGTATAGCGTAAATGCCGCTTCGGGCACGGTAAAAATATGCGCCATATAGCGTAAATGCCGCTTCGGACACGGAAAAAACGTGCGCAAAGTAGCGTCATTGCCGCTTCGGACACGGAAATGATGTTCGCCATATGGCGTCAATGCCACTTAAAGTGTTCAAGTTGTTTTATATATGATTTTTTAGTATACCCATTTCAAGTAGCTGTAAAAATTGAAACGTTATCTTAATTCCTACATTTATCAAATTAAAAATTATGGTCATATGGTCCGTAAACGGCCAAGCGTGAGCTACTGCCCGTTCTCTAGTAAGAGCTTTAGTTGCCTTTTATGAAAGGCAAGCGTGAAGAGGAGGGGTGTGTTCTTTTGGAACCATACTCTCAATAGTTGTCACAAGTGTCAGTCTCAAGCTAGAGTTTGCGAACGGTTTATTAATAGAGATCTTCGTTTCTCAATATTTTCTTTAACTAGCAATTGATGAGACGAATATGTCAATTCGCCAGTTGGTAAGCCTCATGCTTCCCATAACAATTGTTGTGGTACCCAGGACAAGTCCTACGTGGCATTACACAGCGCTCATAACCTCGAAACATAAATTATTTAGTTATTTATGCCCAGCGTTTAACCTAGCCGAACTTTTGCAATAAAAGTCCTACCACCGTTAGAAATAACATCCTCGGCGGCTTTCACAGCTACTAAACAACAGTTACGTCTGTTGTGGGCACTGATTCTATGTTGGATAAAACCTTAGGATCAAAATTCATGCTCATACGTATGCCCAAAATTTACTTTACGAAGCGTCGCTCATCAATAGAGGTAGAATCAGCAATGCAGTTCTAGGGAACTGTTTCTGAATCTATTTAAAAAGACCAAAATATTGGAACAATTTTGCTATTGCACTATTGTTTTTTGTTAGAACTGTTAATGGTGCACGTGCACGAATCAAATTCCGGGAATTCGCATTCAAAAAACCGCCGCTCGACGATAAAAAACTTATTCTTATTCTCTATTGTACAAACATAAAACGATACACAGATTTGAGTCCAGCTCGGCGTCGAGTCCAGGCTGGCATCGAGTCCAGTCCAGCGTCGAGTGCAGTCCAGCGTCGAGGCCGGGCATGCGTCGAGTCCAGGCCGGCGGCAAGTCCAGCCCGGCGTCGAGTCCAGGCCGGCATCGATTACAGTCCAGCGTCGAGTCCAGGCATGCGTTGATACCAGGCCGGAGTCGAGTCCAGGTCGGCGTCGAGTGCAATCCAGCGTCGAGTCCAGTCCAGCGGCGAGTCCGGGCAATTACAATTAATTGCTAATAGAATAATTCATGGACCTTAAGAAGAGCGTTATTTATATCGTCTATTTAAAAAACCAAAGAAGTATCATCAGCAAATAACACAATCTTCACTCGATCCAAAGAATATGAGGCAGGTAATTTTTGTACACTAAAAATAATAACGGCCATAGTATCGAACCCTGAGGTACGCCCAACGTTACTCTAAAACAAATAAATCGTAAATCTAAACATTTTGCTGGCCGCTTTGTAAGTATAATTTTAATAATTTTAACGACTTATGCCTGATCCGTAATGGGCTAGTTTCAGCAGATGCGTCTCGTGGTCTACACAATCAAAGACTTTTGAAAGGTCACAGAAGACGCCAATCGCATCTTGAGATCTTTCCCAAGCATCGTTGATATGCTTGATTAATGTGATACCTGCGTCAGTGTAGTACGCCCTTTGGTGAAACTATATTGCTTATCGTGAAAAAAGTTAAAATGCAATAGCATTTGATTTGGCACAACTTTTTCAAATAATTTGCTAAGTACACATAGAACGGATACTGATCTGAAATTTCCAGAATCGTGGGTGTTACCGGATTTAGACAAAGGTATTACTTTACTAAATTTAATTAAATCGTGGCAGGTTCCCTGGTCAACACACCCTGTTAAATATTACTGCCAAGTAGGGTGCTATGGTATTAATAATACCTTTATATACTTTTACCGATAATCCCTACAAGTCTTCCGTTGAAGTTGATTTTAATTAATTTAAAAGGTTTGATAATTGACCGGGGATAAAAATGCGTGAATTTTAAATCTACAGAATGGTATGATAGCACTAATGTACGGACGTTTCATGTTTTCAGTTCACTATGCACTGCTTGAACTGAAGACAGATGAAACGTCCGCACATTAGTGCCGCGCTGATCTGTGATATGGATTGGATTAAAGGGAGCATTATAGGGTTTATATTCAATTGCGAGGTGGAACTGATACATATCTACCTATATAATTTTTTTGGTAAGTCAAATGTTACAAATCATTTTTTGACGCCATAAAATACAGTACGACCGCATCGTCCATTTTGTGTTTTTGCGATTTTATCGCGATATAACAATACGACTACGCATGTGGCCATGTACATTCGCAGTAGGCTGAAGACGAAATTCTCTTGCAAGAATATCATCGCGATGTATGAGACCCCGCATTAGCGAATAAATACCAAATTGATTTCTCACCGTTGCTTCTATGATGTATGGATGTTTGAGCTTAGGGATTTGCATTGCTGATTCTGCCTCTATTGACGGACAATGAACGATGTTTCGTAATGTAAATTTTGGAAATACGAATGAGCATTCTATTGTGGTGATGAATTTTGATCCGAAGGTTTTATCGGACATTGCATCAGTGTCCGCAACAGACTCAACTGTTTTTCTTAGCTGTGAAAGCCGCTGAGCATGTTATTTCTAATGGTGGTGGGGCTTTTACTGCAAATTTTGCGGCTAGGTTAAACTCTGGGCATTAGAGATTAAATAATGTATGTGTCGAGATGTAGAGTGCTGTGTTATAGTGTGTCCTGGGTACCATTACAATTATTATGGGCAGGCATGAGGCTTACCATTAGGCCAATAGACATACTAGTCTCGTCAATTGTTAGTAAAAAATAATATTGAGGAACTAAGATCTGTATTAATAAACCGTTCTCAGGCTGGAGCTCTCGTTCGACACTTTTGACATCTGTTGAGAGTATGGTTCCAAAAGAACCCACCCCTTGCTCGCTACGCCACGCTTGCCTTTCATACAAGGAAACTAAAGCTCTTACTAGAGAACGGGCAGTAGCTCACGTGTGGCCATATGACGATTATGTTAAGATTGTGGGAATTAATAAAACGTTTACGAACGTAACGTTATTGAATACTGCATAACTGACCATCCTTCTACGGCCGTCGTAGTCTTCATCTTCGTTCTCTTAAATTTCGAATCGATCGGGATAGTCTATTATATTAAAGTAAATCTCTTGAACCCTTATAATAGTACTTTCAAACTTAGCCCTTTTTAATGGATCCTATTATCATCATATCAGCCAAAAGACGTCCATTGCTGAACAAAGGACTCTCCCCAAAGATTTCAACGAACGGTTCCATGCCGCCCGCAATGAACCCCCAGTGACCGTCATGTGTGGTCTGTACTTCTCCTTAGAGGGCGTCCGACGCTGCATTTTCCGATACGCACTCGCACAACTTTTCTGCACTGTAAGGCTGCGTTTGTACCAGATATCTGCGAGGAATCTGAGTGGCACGAGATGGCGTAGCGGTGCCGTGGAGCTGTGTGACTCTATTCACCTAAGCTATTCGAAGAAACTGAGCGGTGCGAGGATGCATAGCGGTCTCTGTACACTATCACTAGTGCGGTACGAGAAACAAACACGGTCTATTGACTGGTAGTCTAGTAGCTCGCTTGAGCCCCCTACTCAAAGCGCTACCTGCAGGGCCCTTTTTTTTTATTGATCCGGTGGAAATACCTCATGTACTTCCTTCGCCCCGGAAAAGGGCGAAGGGGCATGCCGGACTCCTACCGGCTAAAACCACCGGAGTGATCATCGTCGGCACCGAAGGGAGGCACCAGGAACTCGAATAATCTGCATCTAGAGCCACCCGTTGGTGCCACGCCTTTTGGCACATCTCGGAGGGGATGACTGTAAAGCGGTCATCCCCTCTAGCGGAGGGAAAGCGACTGTAAAGAGGCCACCCCCCCAGGCATCTCTCGAGGGGATTGTAAAAGATTTCCCCGAGGCCTCACTATGCGCTGTGCTGCGCACACAGCGGTATGTGACCACATGCACACCGCTGTCTTCCCGGGGGTCGCTCGGTATGAGCACGCAGATTTCCCAATATGCGCGCTCGCGACCCCCAAGGCCCCCTGCCATATAAAAACGCCAGGGGGCTCAGGCGTGTTAGACACGGGCGCCGCGGCGGTTGTTACCCCGGCTCCGTGTCCTCCTCCTCCGAGCGGGATCGGCCCTCTCCCGATCCCGCTCTGCGACCTCCTTCTGGAGCATGCCCTACATGCAGTATCTTTGCCGGATTTTATAGTGTGAATGTTTGGAGAGCCGATAAATATCGGGCCCTTTAGCAATGCCGCCTCGCACACATCTCTCGCTTGTGTTGTGTGTACAAAGACCTCGCTCCGCTTATATTGTTTTAACTCTCAAATTGTTGTATTAAAATACTTTATTATTTCTATTTAGTCTCTATGGTTCTAGTGTAAAGACTAATTAGCTAATCTATTATAAATGTAATTCTTTTTCGTACTAATCATCAATGCATTATGCACAATTTGACTGAGCAGCAAGGTAAACAAAGCTAAGGCGAAATAGTTACATGCATGATGCAATGCAATCAATTATTAATAACATCCAATATTGGGTGAACAAGAAAGGACCGCGTGCAATTCAGTACACGTGATAGCATTGGAACTTCTTTGTTCCACCACACCAACTATAGCATGGAACTATTTTTTTTTTGCCGTACCTACTATTGGAATCAATCACAATAACTCACAACAACAACAACAACCCGTAATTAAATATTTATAAAAAATTTGTACCCGGGGTGCTTGGCAACTAGGCTTATCCTAGTTGTACACTCCCAATTATTGTGCCTATGGCCAAGTGTATTGTCTGTCTCCTGCTTGCTATGGAGGGAAGTGGAACGTATATTCTTTCCTACTCCTCCTTTTTCTTTTCTGATTAATTTAGTTGCGGGTTCCAAGACAGTTATTCATTTCTCTGGGACACACCGACCTTCATTGGTGGGTGTTCTTTTTGGTGGTCGCCATTGTAGATCCTGGCTTACAGGAGTTGCAGTGGTTGGGAATGTGTGGCGGGCTTGTCCCAAATTTTAATCGGTTACACATGATACGTTGCACTCACATTTTACCTTAAAATGTTACTCTTATCATGCCCAAAGCAGTTCCACTTCAAAAACCTTTAATATTCGTACAGTCATGAGCACAGTCAAGTAAACATTCGCTAAATTTCGACTGTGAATTTAAAACGAATTAGTGATTGAAATCTGTATTTAACTTTTGAAGAATTGATGAGCACATTTATACAAATTTGTGGTGTGTAAAATTCTATGATTATATCTTAAATTCAGAGTGGAGTACTGGTAAGTATTTACTTGACCGTGCTCATGACTGATAATGCGACTTATCTATTAATTCTTCTATCCAAGTTATTCTAAACGTGATTTTGGCCTTAGTTTAATTGATATTCCGTGTGGTGTCCTTTATTATATATTAAGAATATAGCACCACTCCATCTCTGCTTCTGGATGTCGTAAAAGGCGTATATGAGACCCGAGGCATGGGCAGCAGCGTTTCTTCACTGGAACAGTATCCATACGGGGCTTATCAACCCGCTTACCAAGCGTGATGTGAACTGTCAAATTCCCTCCATAATGAATATACAACTGGAAATCTATAGCGTAAGCCTTTGTTCAGCGGTGGACGGCCTTTGGCTGATATTTCACACTAGAGTTTTTTACTGCTATGTACATATGTACTTTTACGGAATATGTATTGGGAGTCACAGTACGGGTTATAACAGGAACTTAAAATAAAATTAGGTATTATGTTTTGTAAAAACGTGTTTATTTACACTTTGGCAGTGATGGCATGTTTTATTTACAAAGAGAGTTACTATATGAGACCTTAGTTCGTTTGAGCATATTTCCTTCCATTTAAGCGGTGGTGTTTATGATCAACCCCAAGTCAACAGTTACCTGGCAACACTCACGATATAAAAACACATCACCAGTGTTGCCAGATATAACCGACATAGGGACAGTAACAGTTATAAAAAAAATAACGGTTACTTATGAAGAAACTGCTGTTTTTTAAGTAACTGTCATAGAAATCGGTTATCAGTTTACCAGCCGTGGTAGCCGAGACCGGCGATGCCGTAAGGAGCAGCTAGACCGTGGGCGGCATAGGGAGCAGCGAGGCCATAAGGAGCGGCGATACCGTAGGGGGCAGCAATACCGTAGGGTGCAAGACCGGCACGGCCGGCAACGACTCCGCTCAAGGCAGCAGCCTGAGATTGAGCAGCGGCGACGGCGTTCTGGTTAGCGGCGAGGGATCCCCAGTAAGCGTTCTCGTGGAGTTCCCGGTTGGTTTCAGCGACTTGACGAACAGCCTCAGTGTTGTACTGGACAGCGGCTTCGGCAGCACGCACCTGGCCTTCACCAATGGCACGCGCGTGGTCTTGAGCAGCCACTGTCGCGTCGATGGCGGCAGCCTGAGCATCACCAGCGTTAACCCCGTAGACTAGGGGGCCGATGGCGCTGGCGGAGGCATAGCCGATGATGGCGACGAAAGCGATCTGGAGAATAAGAAATAGGAAGCGTTAAAAATCAGTTTGGTTGAGTTCGGTGTTGTGTTGAAGAGTATCTTGATTGCTTTACCCTCATCCTAACATTTTTCGCGTATTTATGCCGAGCTTCAAGTATGTATATTTAAGCCTGGATTCGCTTCATCTACTTATCGCTTGTAAGCGCATACCTATTCCACTAACATTACGTTATATTAATTTCAAACTGACTCGATTTAGTGTTGATCTGAAGTGTTCAATAATTCAAGCGATCCCATTGAACGGCCCAAAACCACTGATCGCATTGAACGGCCCAAAACCACTGATCGCATTGAACGGCCCAAAACCACTGATCTCATTGAACGGAGAAAAACACAGTTAGCACCTAAATAATTAGGGTGATATTCAGAAAGAAAGAAAGAAAACGTTTTTATTTCTACGCGCTATTGACACACACAACACTTAACACAAGACTTTCTTCAGCCAAAATAATAATAACATTATAAAAAAATTGTAGCACGGATTTTAAATAAAACTTATCAGTCCGTAAGAAATTAGATCTCTGATTATCCAGTTTATAAAGTTCAATGGATCTGTATTATCTGTGGTTGTGATTTCTCGATGTAATAAAAAAAGAAAAAAGTAGTATGTCTAAGTAATCTGTGCATTATCTATTATCATTAATCTTGAACTTACGCTTCCATCTGTCAAAATGCACTACTTGCGCTCATAATTTTGACAAATGGAAGCGTAAGTTCACGCTTAGACTCGTTTCTGAATCTCACCCTTAGTGTCGATACATACTTAACAAAGTTACACGTGTTACTTAAAATAATTAGCAGATTGTAAACGCGATATGTAATTGGTTAGTTAAAAGTTTTAACTGGCTTAAAATATCGTGAAATCATTATCATTCGGTCTCGTTACGAGTTATACGAGTATATCCTTTATTCATTTCGTTACCGACTTCAATTTATGAAAACGCCTTAGGAAATAGCTATTGTTATAATAACTCATTGTGCATTTCCGTTATTTACGTTATCCGTTGAAATAACGACTTGTTAACAGGTGGAACTCGCATTTATCCGGTGCTTAATCAATGGACTATTAAAGGCTGACCGACGTCGTGGAAAATTGTAGAAAATGATGTTGTATTTAAGTTTGACTGCATGTTGCCTTCCAGCCCATGTGGTAAAGCATGATCCATCTTATGCAGGAGTCATCAAATTATCACACATTATTGTACACATCCATTCATTTTTTGCTAGTTTCCATAATGGTAGTCTGATTTTTGAATTTCTGTTCAAATCTGAACCGTTTAAAATAACAAATTTACAGCATCAATAATGCATTTATTTAACATTGCAATACAACAGTCACTTTCAATTTCGCAGCTGTCATCCAAAGGGGTAGCAAACATTTTTTATGATAAATATTCTTTATACATTTGCAACTTTTTGTTACTAACGTGTAGGGAGACTGTTAACGCTTTTTTCGTACAACATTTAGGGTTGTGAAATAACAGTTGATGTTAATTCCCCTAATCGATTCACAGGATCTTCGCAACAGTTCGTTCGTATTGTGCAAATTATGTTCACTTGTTTCTCGAATGTTCCACTTAATAAATATATTCAAGTGACGTGTTCTTAACAAGTGAATTGATTTTAAAGCGGTCTTTTATATTAATTTATCCGTTTACCGTTAAAACTTACTTTATTGCTATCTTTTAAACACAATATTTGATCTATCAACAAACTCAGCCACAATCGCAGTTTGCTTGACATAAATCTGTTTCAAGTTGCATCATAGCCTTTGGTCCACCGCTTTCCCTCTATAGACAACAACAGTCTAATGAACACAATCTTGGATTATCGTAATTGTGATTTTTCAGAAGTAGGTGTTACGAAAGTATGTACATCGTTATAGGTATGCTTTCTGCAGATTCAATTTTCTCCCCGCAAATGATTACCAATTCAGAGAGATTGAGCTATTAACACAGATCTTTGTTATGTACTGCAAAACTAATCCAAAGCTAGAATAGCTAAAGGACTTTATTTATACAACCTCAATAGAACCTATTTACCATATCGCAACATGCTTTATCTACAATAATTTCTAGAACGAGCCAACGCCTTACATATTTTAGTTAAATATTTCACAATCCGCAATGTTCGGACGGTAACATCTGGTAAATCTTTAACAGTTTGGGCTGTATGGTTTCTGACATTGGCCTAAAATTTTATATGGGTACGTGACAAGTAGGTTTAGCGGTTCAATACCCAAATTTAAAAGACAAAGATGGCTTGTTTTGTTACGCGTACGTGTATTTGTGCATCTAAGTCTTAACGAATGAATCGATTTGTGTTGGTGCTGTGTTAGTCTGGTGTTCATTACGATTGAAGAAGACTACGAACGGCAGTAATTTTGAAACATCTGTATGAATGACCCGAGAACGCAATTCGACGTCCATTCTACTACAATCACATTTTAGTATTGAGTAATGAGTCTGTCTAAAATTGGCGCCAACATTCATTGACCAGTACAAATATTATTCTTCCGCGACCTTTGCATTCCAAATATAACTGCTAAACAATGTAACGGTGCACATGATTCATTATATCACAATAATAGTGATGTCTGCATTACAATAAGATACCTTGACATCATGCATTCGTGTGTTATGACATGCTATGCGTGTGTAGCTGTAGTGTTGTACTAATATAGGCTTGAAAAAAGAATAAATTTTTCATTATGGTTGTGAAATGTTGTATTTGTTTAATGCCCCGAGGACGCGATTCCTACCGGTATCGTGAGAAGCAACTTTAAACATTTTTAAGAACTTACGTTTAAATCTTGTAAAAACGTGCAAAATGTTAAAAACATTTGGCATATTTTTTTGTAATGAGCTTGCGATCAGTTTCTTTGTGCAAAGCGGATTCCCTAGTAATTTGCCGGTAGAATGTTGGTATGTACTCAATTTAATAGAATTATATTTACTAAGACGGGAAAGAAATCGTAAGTAAATAACATTTATTACATATTTGTGTCTGCTTTAACTTAATCTATAAACCTTGACCGAACGCAATTTCGGATGCATACCACGCATTAATTGCTACCATATTTAAACCACCTAACGCCACACGGAACGTTAGCACTATGTAATAAAAATAATTGTGTTTCGTTTATGGTCTGTTTTTTATCTGTCCTTGATAATGACATTGCACTAGATGGAATTTGATTGACATTTTTTATTACGGGTCTTGATTGACCATTATATACCTAAGTTGATTACCGTGTCCTGAGATTTTTTTTTCTATAAATTGGTAGTGGAGGTATTTGTTTAGTTGCTATGAGAGGTAAGGAGGTATAGATTGGGTGTGATGGCGCAACAGTAATTTTCTGCCTGTATTGTTCAGCTTTAACGATAAATATGATTTTATCTACAAATCTATCTACAGTCACCGACAAATTCGCTTTTCGATCTTCCCACTAAAGGCGCGAAGTCTTAAAGGAAGACTTGATTTCGGCTTAATCAGCCACTGTTAAGTATGCTTTACTTAATACGACCCTGAGCACGCCTTATTGAATATATTTTTGCGGCTTTTACTATGCTAATCAATGGTATTTAATTTAAAAGCAAGACATACATTTAATCACCAAGTGCAAGTTCAAGACGGTCATATTAAAATTATCATTGGTTTCAATCCAAGTTGCATTGTTTATTATCACGCAAGGATATGTAAAATATACTTTTGCGCCATTCTTTCCCGCATCAATTTAACTGTCTATTAAGGAAACACGATCTATCGATACGATGCAATAATTGCATTTATCGATTAAGTCTCATTATGAATCGTGGGAAATATCTTTTTGTCGAAACAAAATAGTTTTTACTATTTTATATTATCGTCCATATCTACACGATGCCTAGTGCATTGGAAATAACATATATTTAAGTTACACAAAACAAATGTATGAATTACGTTGTTTTCTCAAAAGCTTTCTTACCTTTGCTTAAATAATTATCTAGATTGATAGCAGATTAAAAAAATAAATTTAGTTATCTACGACTACGATCTCGCCTTTGAATTCTTGACCGGATTAGCAAAGAAAATAAGAAAAAGATTGCTAAGTAAAAAGCGACTGTTATTTTAAATATGTAAATAAAAATATCGATATGCATAATACACCTAATTAATACATTGATAAACATTTGATTGAAGCACATTCATTGCTAGTCAATTTACCGCAAACTAGATGATTGACAATTTATGCGCGTATATCTGTGCGTTGACGCGCGCCACAGATAAACAATGATTAGTCATAGCCTACGATTATGATAATGTGTATAAATTACAGATTATTGTTTCGCAATATGATTTTAATGTTGGAACTAAACGTGTCTACTAAACTGTCGTTATATACTTTTTGGTTGGAACTCTACCTACTTTGAATTAGATGTGTTCTGTTGTGTTTTCTTTTGACAATTTCCTTAACCAACCGGTTAAGCACATGAAAGAATGTTGTATAGATGAACGAAATAAAAACGTGGTCGCAAAGGATGTCCAATTTTAGAAAGCCTATTGGGAAAAATAACCTAAGCAGTAAATAGGAAATGTTTAAATTGGTATATTGAGAGGGTTATGAATGCGCATTTCTAAAATCAAACTTTATCTTTGCAAGTTCTTTATAATTTGTGACTTTACAAGGAACAGGATATAAGTATGGTAATATATCCGATATTATGTAACCTTGTCATACAAATTGAAATTGCTCGTTACTTTTAATTGGATCACTGGATGGAAAAGGCGGGACGTTATATGTAGTTTAAAATGCCTATTATTAATGAATAAAACGAACATATTACCAGTATAGGTAAGCATAGTTAAGTTCATTATAAATATAAATAGGAACCATAAGATAATGAATTAATATCAACTTTTTCATATTTATATTACAAGATTTAACGGAATAAATAGAACAGTCATAACGGAACACATATTCGATCTGATTCACTTCCTTGTTAAATAATAATGTTGGCACGAAAATATGAGAAATAAATAATGATTCGTTACTTATCAGATGTTGGCAGATTTGCAGATTGCAGTTGGCAGTTAGATATTTTGAAAAATGATTACATTTTCGAATTTAGTAACAATAATTTTTGTTAAAGAATATTGGTAATATTTTTAGATAAGAAACAACCGATATAAATAAACTTATTGATTTTTAAGGTCTTATTAATAAACTAATGGATTATAAAAAAATTCAAAACGTTTAGTTATCACTGTTTTTGAAATTAAATAAAGAAATCGTACCAGAAATCTCATCGTGCAATTCTTGTTGACTACTCGATAGCTACTGAATGCTGTTGTGGTGTTTCACCGGTCTTTTATACAGATACAAGCGTCGTATAGTGTTATTGAAAGTGTAGCGAAGTACCTGTTATATTACTACGAAGGATTAGACTAGGCGGACCAGCGATGCAGGCAAGGTCTCAAAAATGAAATAAAAAAAAGTGACTGAACTATTTTTAATGACATTTAAAAAAAAATTGTGCGCTTGTGTATATTTATGTAATTGCATGTTGCTCTTATTCGCTTGATACGGATTTATTTCGACTGTTGCTAGGGTCCGCCCTACTGCACTCCCATTGATGTATATTACAACTTTGGTTGAACTCTTATTAACTAATAGAGGAGCGATGAATGTTCGCATATGGCCATTGTGGGCTATTAAATATGTTCATATATCATGAAAGTATAAAATAGTACATTGGTCGTCAAACTCCGACTGACCGAGGACCGCATGCGGCCCGTATTGTAGATCCGTGCGGCCCGGGGACTTAAGACGTATTTTATAGGATCTACCGAGCGGTTAAGCTAGAACTAATAAAAGCAGTAAATTAAGTAAAAAGAAAACTAATAATATGTACACCGCACAAAATAGAACAAAATCACAAGACCATTTTTATTTGTTTAGATTGACAAAAAGCTAGATTCTAGAACAAACCTGTATTTTTTTAATACCCATTCGCATAAACATCTGTCATGCTCCATATTAATTTATATACGAAATCAATTATTAAGAACATTGGTTCTTCATACCTATGCGGCCAAAAGTGCAGCCACACGCTTCCAAATTGGTTCGTGACGAAAAATAATTGAGGTACACTGATATAGGATGTGCCGTGTAGTGGCGGCTACGAATAACACGAACCCATGTCATCCCGTGCGTGTCGTAAAACGCGACTATGGCATTAACCGCAGGATGGACAGAAGCGTCCCTCGAGTACATTAACAACTCAACTGCGATCGCCAACCCGTCTGCCAAGCGTGGCGATTATGGCAAGATCCCCTCCAATGAGCACACCACACAACCATAACGGTCGTTGTGGTGATCTTTGGGAGAGGTCTGTGTGCTGCAGTGGACTTTATTCGGCCGAAATGAATGATTTATACAGGTGATTTGTACTAATATATAAGATCTTATACCAATATCTGCTGGAAACTCTCTTCTCGATACTCGATATTGTTGACTAGTATGTCTACCTGGGACAAACCGTCCAGTGAACTCTGTTCAACCTGTGAAATCGTCCAGTTCGGTAGGTTCAACTTCGAGAAAGAGGTCAACGTCGAATCCGGCCCGGCTGGGTAGCGTTCGGGAAACTTCGCTACGTTTTTTCGTCAACTATACCACGATACCTCAAGAACAGAAAAAAAAGTCTTTAACTTAACTAGAGTGTGTTACCAGTGATGATACATGGCACAGAAACATGGTCACGCATAAGAAAGCTCAATGTCACTCAGCGAGCTATGGAGAGAGCTATGCTGGGTATTTCTCAACGTGATCGTATCAGAAATGAGGAGATATGAAGAACTGAAGTTGCCGACATAGCTGATAGAATTAGTAAACTGAAGAGGCCATGGGCGGGGCACATTGTTCGTAGAAGTGATGGACGTTCGGGCAAAAAGGCAAAACGCATCGTGGGCCGACCTCCAACAGTGTGGACAGACAACCTGGTGAAGGACGCTGTGAGTCGTTGCATGCGGGCGGCATGTAACCGGTCGTTGTAGAAATCTAAGGAGGAGGCCTTTGTTCAGCAGTGGACATCCTTTGACCGAAATTAAGCTGTGAATCTTCATTAAGCAAGTTATTTACTACTCTCGGTCTCTGGGAAGAAATGCGGAAGCAAACTGAAAGATTCCTCTTTTAAAATCCGAACCTATTTTATAGTAAAATATAATGTGCGAAAATAGTAGGGCAAGACACTAAGTAAGGCAAGATCGGGTTTTGTGGGATAAATGCTGCATTCATATGCTTTTTTTTATGGCAGTTGTTATAACATTTTGCCAGTGTCAAGTTAAGGAAATAATGTTTAGTTATATTCGTAGATCAACTATTTAAAGAACTAATAAATTAAAGTGTTCGATTTTTGAACACTTTAATTTATTAACAAATATAAACTGATTATTTTAACCTTTATTATTGAACAAATCTTTAGAACGTAATTTTAAATTTTTTTTTTTTTTTTTTTTTGTTTACGTAATAAATATAATAACATTTTAAGTACTGGACGGATACCGTTTTTTTTTTACGTATATTGAACATATCTTTAAAACGTAATGTGTTTATTTATTGAAGTATAAAATCTTGCTTACATTTGCATGCTTACTAAGCCTTTTAAATTTGTACGTAAAAATACTAGGATTCTAAGTAGCCCTCTGGTGTGATCATACGAGGACCTGGAGCCTCCCTGAGGTGCCGAAGATGACCGCTCCAGTGGTTTTAGCCGGTAGGAGTCCGGCATACCCCTTCGTCCTTCCCCGGGGTGAAGGAAGTTCATGATGAATTTCCACTGGGCACCAATAAAAAAAAATAAAAAAAAGGATTCTAAGTAGCGTACAAAAGATTTTTTCAAATGTTTATCTTCGTTTACTGTTTTACGCTTACTAAGCATTTTGAGACGATGCGCGGGAATGAAAGCTGTTATTATTTGTCTTTCATGAATATGATTACAGTTCCGTGTGGTGTCCGGGTTAAGAATAAAGCACCACTCCATCTCCCGTGGATGTCGTAAAAGGCGACTAAGAGACTCTAAACCAGAGGATGGCCAGCAGCGTCTCTTCTGTGGCACAGTAACCATACTGCGCTCACCAACCCGCCTGCCAAGCGTGGTGAGTATTGGCAAGTTCCTCCCAAAATTACGACACACGGCATGTTACGGTCATTGATGGGGGAGGCCTTTGTTTAGCAGTGAGCAGTCCTTTGGTTGATCATATCAGCCACAGGACGTCCACTGCTGAACAAAGGCCTTCCCCTTAGATTTCCACAACGAGCGGTTACATGCCGCCCTCATCCAACGACTACCAGCGACCTTCACCAGGTCGTCTATCCACCTCGTTGGAGGTCGTCCCACGCTGCGTTTTCCGGTGCGCGGTCTCCATTCGAGAACCTTTGTGCCCCAGCGGCCATCAGTTCTACGAGCAATGTTTTTTTAAACATTGCCCCGCCCCTTGCCACTTCAGTTTACTAATCCTTTTAGCTATGTCGACAACTTTAGTTCTTCTAAGGATCTCCTCATTTCTGATTCGATCTCGTAGACCGCCTTAGACGTAGACGTACCTTTGGCTGATATTATCATCAAATTAATGTTTTGATAATATCTTTGCCTTTAGCTGAGTGTATTTTATTCAGATGAGTAGGTTACACTGCTTGCTAAGAAC
Organism: Diloba caeruleocephala; assembly: GCA_947459985.1. Lineage (NCBI taxonomy): Eukaryota > Metazoa > Arthropoda > Insecta > Lepidoptera > Noctuidae > Diloba > Diloba caeruleocephala. Next base: position 9,879,993 of record OX381631.1, on the reverse strand, counting down.
CAATTTCGTCGTCCGTGTCGTGAGGAATTTCTTGTTGTACGCGGAGCAACTGGTGCCTACGAATACCACCACCCCATCTCATCCCGTGGGTGTCGTAAAAGGCGACTATGGGATTAGCCGGAGGAGGGGCAGCAGCGTCCTTCGAGTACATTTCTTTTTTTTTAAATAATTTTTTTACAACACAACTGCGATCGCCGACCCCAATCCATAGCGGTCGTTGTGACAATCTTTGGGGGAGGCTTCAGTAGTGGAGCTTTTTTGGCTGAAATTTATATGATGATGAACTGTTCACCTTCGCTGCCATATGGGGAACCAGTTATGAAGTTATTAGAACGTGCTGCTTTTTACGTTATCTACGGAAATAATTTGTAAATGTTAGTTATATCAGTTATAGATAAATGATCATTACATGCATCATAAAGTCTAGACAGGAATTTGATTATCACTTGCGTTAACGGCGAAGGAAAACCTCCTGAGGAAACCTGCGCTGCTCTAAAACAGCTCTAAAATATTCTCAGTGTTGTGTGTAGTCAGCCAACCTGCACTAGGCCAGCGTAGTGGACTAAGGCCTAACCTTTAACATCATGAGAAAAGGCCCGTGCCCAGCAGTGGGACAGTAGTGGGCTGATTATGAATAGCACTTTTTAAAGGATCATCATCATATCAGCCAATGGACGTCCATTGCTGAATAAAGGCCTCCCCATAGATATCAATGGCCGGTTAAATGCCGCCCGCATCCAACAACTCCCAACGACCTCCACCGGGTCGTCTGACCTCCTTGGAGGCCGTCCCACGCTGCATTTTTCGGTGCGCGCTCTTCACTCCAGAACTTTTTTCCAGTTAGCTTACTAATCCTTTCAGATACACATGTGTCGGCGCTTTAGTTCTTCTAAGGAGCTCATCTGAATTAAATATTTTGTAGCCCATCTTATACACCTTTCCTCACCCGAAATATTTTACGATACCAATTTTGTATAATTTATATTCAATTCTAGCTGCTTGCCCCAGCTTCGCACAGGCAAGAACATGCAAACCCTATTGCAGCGCCACCTTTTTTTTTTATTGGTGCCCAGTGGAAATTCTTCATGAACTTCCTTCGCCCCGGGGAAGGATTGCAGCGCCACCTACCAGGTCGAATTGGGGAACAAGGTGTGGTGTTCCTCCATAGAAAAGGAAGGACCCTCCAACCTGGCGGGTGGTATGCCTGGCGGGCCGAAGCCCAACGATTGATGTTGGGCGACTGTATACAGGGTGTCCAGTAAATAGCACGACATACTGCAGGGGGTGAGAGCTTGGGTCAATACCTACCAAAAAAACACAATATATGTTCAGCAAAATCTTACGGATTTACAGTAGTACAAAATTTTCCGAAATATCGAAAAATCAACCAAACCTTGACACAGTTTGTTAAACATCTCGTAATGAAAAATTCCTTTTCTGGTTTTTTTTAACCTCAAATTATTTGTGAATAGTTACTTTACTCATTGATAAGTCTTTATTCTATTAAAAACTAAAATGTTTTTAAGAAATACAATTTTTATTTAAATTTTTACAGTATAATTTTCTTATTGCTTAACTTTGTACTACTGTAAATCCGTATGATTTTGCTGAACATATATTGTGTTTTTTGATAGGTATTGACCCAAGCTCTCAACCCCTGCAGTATGTCGTGCTATTTACTGGACACCCTGTATATTTAAGATATTGCTGCCCTGTATTTGAATATTTAGCATGATTAGTATTCTGCTCATGATACAAAAAGTGTAATAGTGACAATGTCATAATGCAATTACCAAGTCATAAACCGACAGCTTTTGAGTTGAGTACGTGTTCGTGCAAGATAAAAAACCTAAACTAGATTTTTCGTTGACCCAGAATGCTAAGTGATTACGATTATTTTTCCTTTTTTGGAACGGAGTCCCTTATCGCACTTTATCGTTCTGATTTGTTTGCGGGCTGCGGGGCTAGACCGAACAAAGTGTAACAATGGAAAACGACACCAAAAACCGACATCTTTTTACAGTGATTTTTGAGGCACTTCCCGATCACCTAGGAACCTAAAACTTTTTTCAATCGATTTCTTCTTGCCTTCAATTTTGAGAATATACAAAAATATACCCTTTTTTACTAATATAAATAAATGTAAATAATCATGTTTGGGTGATTAACTTTATTCCCATTTATTCACATATCACTGACTCTTTATTTAATCATTACTTAATACAAACACAAAAAGATATAGTGAAAGGAACTCTGTTCCAACCACCCGATTCGGTCCATAAGACACCTCCCTCATTTTTTATTTATCCCAGTGGAAATTCGACATGGACTTCCTCCGCCCCGGGGAAGGGCCTGTCGGACTCATACCGGCTAAAACCACTGTGCCGGTCATCTTCGGCACCTAGGGAGGCAGGCTCCAGGTGCTCGTATGACCACACTAGATCCACTCACTGGTGCCACGCCTATAGGCACATCTCGCAGAGGGTGACTGTAAAGCGGTCAGCCCTCCCGGGGAGATTGTAAAGCCCCTAAGCCTAACAATGATTATTTTACCTACATCCTAAAAGTAAGGTCTCTGGGCGTCATTGGTTGGGAGCGGCATGTAATAGGCCGTCGTGGAAACCTACGGGGGAGGCCTTTGTCTAGCAGTGGACGTCAGTCGGCTCATATGATGATGATGAGCTTATCTTTTATTTTACTCTCACCAACTGGTATTAGTTCAGCGTGGCCTACCTTTCGAGGTCCCTGTCGCTGGGTTGCAAGATTCGCTGGCGTATCCACCGCACTCGTCTATAAAGCTGCGTTTCCACCAGACATGTGTGTGGCGTAGCAGAGCTTTGAAACTGTGTGACTCTTTTCACCGAAGCTGTTCGAAGAAACAGTGGTGCGAGGATGCATAGTGGACTCTTTACGCTTTACGTACCGGCGCTGCCCACATCGAGAACATGCCTGTCGTGCAGATAAGCCCGATGATACCCTGCAGATGGATGGGGGGGGGGGGGGGGGCACCGAATGTGGACTAGCACCCCGTTAATCGCGCCCCATGGAAAGGTGTTGACATTGACTATGTCATGACTGACAGCCAACTGAACAGACATAATCTCGTCAATAGTGGACCCCTGCTGGCGGTGGTAGCAACCTAACCGGATGTTGCAGTAAGAAATCTACCACCAGTGAATACTTCTAATTCTTTACAGTCTACTGTAAATAATTTAAATAATACACAGTCACATCTACAAAATAGTAAGTCTATAACAATGGCTGATCACCTGGGTGGAGCAGGAAGCTTTTTGATATTACCAATGAGAAAAAATACTGTCACAATGTGTACTGACATTTAACACGAGACGAATATGTTCGGTTGACTGTTACACCGTAGCGAGCGTGTCCGTAGAATATTGCTTAATAAATTTAATCTTTTAATAAAACAAAACTGCAATGAGGAGATATGAAGAACTAAAGTTGCCGACATAGCTGAGAGGATTGGTAAACTAAAGTGGCAATGGGCAGGGCTAATTACTCGTAGAACTGATGGCCGTTGGGTAAAAAGGTTCTCGAGTTGAGACCACGCACCAGAAAACGCACTGTCGGATGACCTCCACGAGATGGATAGACGACCTGGTGAAGGTCGCTGGGAGTCGTTGGATGAGGGCGGCAGTGGAAATCTATGGGGAAGACCTTTGTTCAGCAGTGGACCTTTGGCTGATATGATGTTTCTTTTAAAATGTATTTAATACAAAAGAAAAAGGTACATGTTAACAATAGAGACACATTTGAATCTTACTGCTGTATATAAATGTGTTTGAAGCTCCATCGCGCTCAGACGGCTAAATGGATTCTACGGGAATTTGGCATAGGGGTTGATTATATTGTGAAATAGAATATATGATACACATACTTTTGCATCCGTGTCTGGATTAAGAATATAGCACCACCCCATCTCCTCCCTTGGATGTCGTAAAAGGCGACTAAGGGGCTATAACCAGAGGGATGGGCAGCAGCGTCCCTTCTCTAGAACAGCAGCCATTCTGCGTCTGCAAACCCGCATGCCGAGCGCGGTGTGGACTGACAAATTTTAGAGATTTTTTGCCTGATATGATCATATATAAATTGTATAAAAAAATCAAAACAATTTGTACAAAATATTGTTTTTGGGTTTGTAGTTTATTACGTAGCAGCTAGAATAATATAATACCAGCTGCAACCTTCGGGCTTCTACAGGTTACTCGTAGACCAGAGAAAAGGGAACATCAGCAGTTAATACTGAAAACCGTCGCTTTGTTGTAGCTCACGATGCAACACAGCATCATGCTGAGTAGGAACCTCGCTGCCAGAACTACGGCGTCCACAGTCGATTATTATAAGTAATTTAGCGTAGATATACGTTTTTGTGCCGCGTGGTGCCGGCTACGATTAGCACCAACCCATCTCATCCCGTGGGTGTCGTAAAAGGCGACTAAGGGATTAGCCGGAGAATGGGCAGCAGCCTCCTTCGAATACATTAAAAACTCAACTGCGATCGCCAACCTGCCTCCCAAGCACACAACACACCGATGTCGGTCGGTGTGGTGATCTTTGAGGAAGGCCTGTGTCCAGCAGTGGACTTTATTCGGCCGAGATGATACGTTTTATGTATGAAAGGATTTTATGCATAGTATAGAATAAGATTTGAGTATCCTTTAGAATATTATTTTTATATCCCTTCCATTTAATACAGAATGAGCTCAGTATATCAGTATGGTATAAATTAATTTTAAGGTTATATGTTTCGCGTATTCAAAGCACGTTTATTTTCTGTGCGACTAAATTAATTTTCTTTCTTTCCCTCTTTCTTTTCTTCTATGTGCTAAAACAACATACTACATCACCAATCCATCTCGTTTAAAATAGTGGCCTAAAATTTTAATTGAAAGTCTCATTTGGATATAATCTAATTCAATGTTACATTCCAAACATTATCACGCAATATGTGTCAGTGTGACATAAGGAAACCAATGTAATTAATTATAAAGGCAGTGGTTACATTGCATTTTTAATTGTATCTCCTTATATACATCTGTGTGGTGCCGGCTCAGAATGCCACCACCCCATCTCCTCCCATGGGTGTCGTAAAAGTCGACTAAGGGATTATCCGAAGGATGGGCAGCAGCGTCCTTCGAGTACATTAACAACTCAACTGCGATCGCCAACCCGCCTGCCAAGCGTGGCGATTATGGCAAAACCCCCCAATGACCACACAACACACCGGTATCGGTCGTTGTGGTGATCTTTGAGGGAGGCCTGTGTCCAGCAGTGGACTTTATTCGGCCGAAATGATGATATACATCTGAGCACATTGCAAGTTTATTATGGGGATGTGAAGGAATTCCAGCTGTTGTCTTTTCTGATAGAATGATGAAGGGTTTTCATTTCTATACTTAATAAAATTATCACTTTATAAGGTATAGTATCCGTTACCTTGTATTTTCGTGCTTTTTAAACTATTGCATCATACGGGAATACTTTTCGTGTGTATATACATGTTCGAGGTATTGGGGTGGCCGTAGGGGCACCGCCGCCGCACCATAACCTGCAGTGTTATTTTGTAAGAACTCATTGGAAATCTCTCTTCTGAATTCGAGGTGAAAAGTAGAAAACGCAAAACATTATTAAGAGATTTATCTGCGGATTCAGACGTGAGTTTGTTAGTGAGTTCTTACAAAATAGCTTCGCTGGTGTGACAAAAAATGTACTATCCATCAGTAAAATAGCTCTTCGATGTTTAGCGTTGTAGAAATCCATCCTATTCGAAAACGTTACGAAAATAAGTATAGTCACACGCTATTAAGGTTGTCACTGAAAACCAGCGCTGTTGTCGATGGATCTTTTCAACGTCAAAGCATTATGCTGAGTGACAACCTTTTTTTGCACGGGTGCGATGCATTGGTTTTTTAGATTTTTAACGGTTAGCATTTTAAAACCTACATAAAACTGGTAATGTAGTTTATATTTTATGTTAGGCCTGGATTCTAAGTCTTTTGGCCATGTACGCTTATTATAATTTTGTGTTGACATTTTATTGCATTTTGTATGTTTGTTTTTGTGTTTCTTATAAATATTAAGTGCCTACTTTTAACTGTGCGTCGTTACTGGTGCAAAAATAAATAGTTTTCTTTATTTCTATTTCAAGAAAGTCTGTCAAATGTAAGTGCTAACAATTTCACATCGCGGCATTGGAGAATAATACAATGCTAATATATGTAACTAAACAAGTATTCAATAATAATTAATTTGCCCTGTAATAAGATAAGTAATCAATAGTCAATTCTGTTTTCGAATGTATCAATTGCTGTCATTTAGTGTCCTTACATTTAACTTCATCATACCGGCCATACAACGTCCACTACTCAACAAACGCCTCCTCCACAACTGTGCCATCATATTGGGGGAGTTTGCCAGTACTCACCACGCTTGGCAGGTGGATTGGTGAGCGCAGAATGGCTACTGTTCCACAGAAAGGAGACTGCTGCCCTTAGTTGCCTTTTACGACCTCCACGGGAGGAGATGGAGTGGTGCCATATTGTTAATCCGGACTATTTAACTTTACACCATGCTAATTGGGTAATTCTATGGAGAAGTCTTCCAGAAACTCCATGAATACTTTCTGAAAAGAATGGAGATGATTCGTTCCCTTTTCGGTTAGAGGCCAACCTTGACATCCGAACCACGGAGACGACACTGTCGGTGCAGTGGCTGATACAGTCGGTTGCTCCGGGTCGCGGGTTCGATTCCCGCACGGAACAAATATTTGTATGATCTGCAGTTAGTTGTTCCGGGTCTGGGTGTATTGTATGTGGAATTCATGTCTGTAAACGAACCCACGACACAGGAGCAATCCTAGTGTGGGGCAACATTTAACAAAAAAAACCAAGAACCTCACTATGTTTTCCTTCACCTAAAGTCGAGGTCTAAGAAAATACATATGACGTTGGAAAATTAGCTTTGGAACAAGTAATTTGAACCCACAAGGTGAATAAACAAATCGGCACCTCGGCGCCACCACAACATTCAAACAAACAAGACGGCCAAATAAGGCACATTATATTCAAATGATATCATCACTCATATTATCTCGCTTGTTGTGCTTAGCGTTTTTTGTCATTGACAAATCCTCATGGACTTCCTCCGACTTTGGAGGGGCGGAGAGGCAATCTGGACTCTTACCGGCTAAAACCATACGATTTTCCTTGCAGTTACCGTGGCTGGGGGTGAGGTGCCGTGGAAGGCAATCGTCATGTAGGCATTAATGTTATGTTTAGTACTTATTTTGATTGTGTTTTGCCTGGCTGTATTGGTCTGTCATGCTCACTAAAATGTTTTACCGACAGTGGCGTTGTCTATCGGGTCGTTCGGTTCCCTTCAATATGGTTGAGCTAAGCGATGCTGATGAATGCGTTATGCTCGTAAAAGGGTGCCGTCTGTTGGGACTGGTCAGTCGTTAACTGCCACGACAAATACATAATTATTATATTATTGTGGTATGTTCCATCTTTAGACATTAACCTACATTTTTCTCGGTATATGTTTTACAATCAATTTTGTATCAATCAGCATTGTAATCTCAATTATTTTAAAAGAGTATCCATGGAGTTTCTTGCCTGCTCTTCTCCACGAGATCGACTATTTGGAACCGTGCAACTTAAATTCTGACGTTTCATAACTGCCAATATTTGGTTTATTTAAAATTAAAAGTCCGTGTGGTGTCAGAATTAAGAATATAGCACCACTCCATCTCCTCCCGTGGATGTCGTAAAAGGCGACTAAGGGACTCTAAACCAGAGGTATGGGCAGCAGCGTCCCTTCTGTGGAACAGCAGCCATTTTGCGCTCACCAATCCGCCTGCCAAGCGTGGTGAGTACAGGCAAATTAACCCTAAAATGATGACACAATTGTGAAATTCAATGGCCTTTATTAGTGTAGTGTAGTGTATTATTTAGTGGACGTTGTATGGCCGATATGATGAAATAAAGAACACTGACTTTGACTTTGAAGCATTGGATAGGGGTCTGGCCCCTGGCAGATCCGATACCTATAGCAATCTTACAAAGAAACGGGCCCGTTTCTTTGTAAGCTGGCCGGCCGCGCATCCCTTCAGGGAGGCGCGCGCAGTACACAACTCGCCGTCTCGGGTCTATTTCTGTTCGGGCGACAGTCTGGCCCTAGTTTGTCGCCCGCAGGCCGCAACCCATGGAGGCCGGAGATCATTCAGCGCCCACCGCCGGCGCCATCGCTCCACCATCACTGGGGTGGTTGTATTCTTAGACACCACACGGCAAAATTTATGTCATCATCATCATCATAATCAGCCCATGACTGTCCCACTGCTGGGCACGGCTCTTTTTGGAGCCCTCTCAGGTGTGTAGGTTTCCTCACGATGTTTTCTTTCACCGTTAACGCATATGATAATCTAATTCTGCGGCTCAGAACATGAATCAGAGGTGCGGGTCGGGATCAAACTCAGGCCCTCTTGTATAGCAGGCAAGCGTTCAACCACTAGGCTATTTATATATCATAACATGTATGTAGAGGCTTACAATATTTTTATAACATCAATAGTACCTACTTCTTGAGATTTTTTCATTTTACTTTTCAAATGTAGAATAATTGCTAGCCGATATTATGTAGCAATGGCATACCAACCTACTGCAGGTAACGCTTCTGTTTGTTTCATATAAAAGCGTAAACGCAGCGTGGGACGACCTCCAACAAGGTGGACAGACGACCTGGTGAAGGAGGAGGAGGGGAGTCGTTGGATGAGGGCGGCATGTGACCGCTCGTTGTGGAAATCTAAGGGAATCTTTGTTCAGCAGTGGACGTCCTGTGGCTGATATGATGATGAAAAGCATAAATATGTATTCAATATTAAAAATGCCGTGTGGTGCCAGCTACGAATAGCACCAGTCCGTCTCACCCCGTGGGTGTCGTAAAAGGCGACTAAGGGATTAGGCGGAGGATGGGCAGCAGCGTCCTTCGAATACATTTTCACATCTTTGACGTCATCGGAGAGTTGCATTGAATAGTCGAGTAGATGTGGTGTAAGTTGTAGTTGTATTGCTGGCGATGTAGGTGTCGCCACAGGTTTATACTTTATGGCATCATCACCAAATATTTGCAGACGGTTTTCGTATTCGTATACAGCATTGTGGTGCCGGCTCAGAATGCCACCACCCCATCTCCTCCCATGGGTGTCGTAAAAGTCGACTAAGGGATTAGCCGGGGGATGGGCAGCAGCGTCCTTCGAGTACATTAACAACTCAACTGCGATCGCCAACCCGCCTGCCAAGCGTGGCGATTATGGCAAAACCCCCCAAAGAGCACACAAAACACCGATATAGGTCTTTGAGGGAGGCTTGTGTCCAGCAGTGGACTTTATTCAGCCGAAATGATGATGATGATTAAAAATAACATGACAGACGTATTGCTGGGGAGTTTGTTGCACCGTTTCTTCTGTTTCACCCCAACTTAAACACTAGGAAGCGGTGAAGATACGAAGTTCTGGGGACTGTCTCATAATGGTGCCGTTCAAAAAGTACTATTTTTAGATTGTTTTAAATTAGCCATTTTTAATTTGAATTTAATTTGTAGTTAAATATGATATTCACACGACTGGAAACTGTTTCATAACCCGATATAAAATAATGAAAAGTGCGCGCGTAGGTATTTGACCTTACACAGAAGTAACGGTCGTCTTTAATAAACACGACTAAATGGTAATTTAATATCCAAACTTCATTTCAACCCATACACAAAAGTAGCCACCCAGCTCTCCCTTTCCAACGAAATGCGCCCACTTCCCGCAATCCGTGGCTACTATTTCATCAGCTTTCGTTCTAGTCGACCTTCCGATTTGCGGATGCAATATACTTGCGGACATATTTAGGGTAACATATATAATTTGTTGTAGTAAGTACTCTTGACTTGTGGTGCTGGCTCAGAATGCCACCACCCCATCTCCTCCCACGGGTGTCGTATAAGTCGACTAAGGGATTAGCCGGAGGACGGGCAGCAGCGTCCTTCGAGTACATTAACAACTCAACTGCGATCGCCAACCCGCCTGCCAAGCGTGGCGATTATGGCAAAACCCCCCAATGAGCCCACACCACATCCATATCGGTGGTTGTGGTGATCTTTGGGGGACACAGTCCAGCAGTGGACTTCATTCGGCCGAAATGATGAAGTACTCTTACTCCCCTAACGCAAATTAACAACATAATGTAGTTTCGTGAGACTTCATTATCATCATCATATCAGCCAAAAAACGTCCATTGCTCACACAGGCCTCCAAAATAGATATCTACTACTACTGTATTGTAAATTTGGGGGCAATTTGCCAGTACTCACCACGCTTGGCAGACGGGTTGGTGAGCGCAGAATGGCCGATGTTCCACAAAAGGGACGCTGTTTATCTCTCTGATTTACGAGTCCTTTAGTCGCCTTTTACTTCATCCACAGGAGGACATGGAGTGGTGCTATATTTTTTTATCCGAACACCACATTGATTATCCCAAACTCCTGGTCAATCCACTCAATTTTTCAGTCAGTAGTGAGAGCTTGTAGAAGTCAACGCTAAAAGAGGCCTTGAGAATAGTTATTTTATAGACTGATATATAGAATAAGTAGCCTACCATGCATTCTTAAGGGCATCCGGAATCAAGTGGCATTAAACTCTCGTTACAATAATACTGACCACAAAAAACTCACTTAATGTATACCTTTTCAATCGTGTCTCTGACATTAGTTTAACAAAAACATGATTGACACAGGTGCCATTTTGAATGCCGAAAAAACAAATAGAATGCACCGAGATACTTGCGAATTAATCGAATTGATTCGTGCATGTATGTGTAACAGGAAGAATGTAGAATTCTCCGCGTTATAAAATGACTAGCCGCGCTAGAAGACGGGGCTTTTACCTTTTCAATCATGTCTCTGACATTAGTTTAACAAAAACATGATTGACACAGGCGCCATTTTGAATGCCTAAAAAATAAATAGATTGTATTGAGGTATTTGCGAATTAATTGAATTGATCCGTGCATTTATGTGTCACAGGGAGAGTGTAGAATTCTCCGCATTATAAAATGACTAGCCGCGCTAGAAGATGAGGTTTTTATGATAGGTAAAAGTTAGGCAGGCGGCGGCGAGCGGGATAGGCCTACACTAATGTATGCGAATCGAGAGTCCAGTACGTCCAAAGTGAAATACTCGGAGAGGCCAATCAAAAAAAATTCTATTTCATCAGGATAATGCACCGGCCCACTCGTCTGCAATCGCGACATCAAAAATTGTCGAATTAAGATACGAATTATGGCCACACCCTCCGTATTCGCCAGATTTAGCCCCCTGTGACTTTTTCCTCTTCCCAAACATGAAGAAATGGCTTGGTGGGCAAAGATTTTCGTCAAACGAAGAGGTGGTAGCCGAAACTGAGGCCTATTTTTCAGGGTTTGACAAAAAATATTTTTTTGATGGGTTAAGAGGTTGGAACGTCGCTGGACTAAGTGCGTTGAGTTGAAAGGAGATTATGTAGAAAAATAAAAAAATGTATATGTAAAAAGAGTGTTTCTTCTTTCCAAAGTCATGGACTTATCAAACCGCCCTCGTATATGCGATGTAATCCATTTCAAATCCTTTTATTACGATGAGTAATAATCGCGAAAACCTAAGACATTACTAGGCCCTTGATTCATAGATGTGTGTACGCTCAGGCATATGTACGGTGCTCAAGGCCTTAGACGGTATTGCCACTCGAGTCTCGACAGTTCCGCTTACAATTACTCACTCCCAAAACACGTGCGTATATTACCATAATACAATTCAAATCACATACTGTCACATAATAAATTGCTCTGGTCACCCCGTTACGTTCTAACAGTGAAGAGAATAACAATACATGATTCAACAGGTCAACATAAGCATATCACTTTCGTTATTGGCAAATGTTGCGGGAACATTGTGAAATAAGACGTTCTGTGAAATGTCCGGATGTGTATGTTTTACATGTATAATGTGGTGCATTTGAATATTTGCGACAAGACTAGGTACTCTATATGTACGATGTATACAGCATTGGATGTAGGCTAGGATACAACATTTACCGATCCGCCTGATCGGTAAATATTGTACCCTTTTTTTTTATCGTGTGCAGTGGAAATTCTACATGGAACTGCCTTAGCCCCGGGGAAGGGCGAAGGGGTATGCTGGACTCTTACCGGCTAAAATCACTGGAGCGGTCATCTTCGGCACCGAAGGGAGGCTCCAGGTCCTCGTAAGATCATACTAGAGCCGGCCATTGGTGCCACGCCTTTAGGCACATCACGGAGGGGATGACTGTAAAGCGGTCACCCCCTCTAGCGGTGGGAAGGTGACTGTAAAAGCATCCCACCCCCCCAGGCACTTCTCGGGGAGGATTGTCAAGGATCCCCGGCGGCACGCCCTCGCCCTTCCCTGGGGAGGAGGAAGTTTATGAAGAATTTCCAATGTTGACCAAAAAAAGAAAATATTTAATGGTTGGTTATTTATAACAGTTACTGGTTTTAAAAGGTATCGGGCCTTCACTCGCTATGCCATGTGAAATCACGTTCTATGCGTGGAATTATTTCACATGGCATAGCGATTAAGGGCCTAGGAAAGACTCAGGACGGCCCTTAAGCCCCTAAACACATCAGAGACTATTTGGGATTAGAACTGAAAAGAAAAAAAATACTATCTACGCCAATATAATATTTAAAATTAAAATATCTGTCCGTGAATTTGAAAATAAATGCCAATAATTTGCTGAAAACTGCTATTTGTACGATCCCATATAATAAATGAAGCCGGCAACACAGGCTACGAATAACACCAACCCATCTAATCCCATGGGTGTCGTAAAAGGTGACTATGGGTTAACAGGAGGATGGGCAGCAGCGTCCTTTGAGTAAATTAACAACTCAACTGCGATCACCAACCCGTCTGCCAAGCGTGGCGAATACACACAACACACCCAGACCGGTCGTTGTGGCGATCTTGGGGAGAGGCCTGTGTCCAGCAGTGGACTTTATTCGGCCGAAATTATCATAAATGACCGTGTTTAAACTTTTTCTGTTTGTCTGAAAGTTTGTCTCAACGAACTTACAATGATCTCGTTGTTTCTAAATCTTTTATATCGAATGTAATTCGTAATGATTATTGACTGCTTATTAATTTGGTACGATGAATATGCTTATTAGTGATTATTTTACTATAGTTAACTTATCTATGACTGTTATGGACTATATGAATGTCTGAAATAAAGATTTATTTATTTAAAACAGGAATTTTAACTGAAATTTTCGTGTATATTCCATTTCGATATCGTGCAGGGTTCAGAAGATATGAATATAAATATAATATACGCCGAGCGAAGCACAGGTAACGTCTAGTTTTAAATAATAATGAGAAATATATCAGAAACAAATGGCATGTGGTGTGCAGATATAGTACCATCCCATCTCCCATGGATGTCGGTTAAAGGTCTCTAAACCAGAGTTATGGGTAGCAACAGCCGGCTTTCTGCGCTCACCAACGCGCCAATTGAGGCACCCATTGTGGAAACCTTTTGGATTTGCACAATTGGGTCGTAATTTTAGGGGCAATTAGCCAGTACTCCCCACGCTTGACAAGCAAGTTGGTGACCGCAGTATGGCTACTGTTCCACAGCTCCTGCTGCTGCCCATCCCTCTAGTTTAGGAGCCCCTTATTCGCCTTTACGACATACACGGGAGGAGATGGAGTGGAGCTAAATTTTTAATACGGACACCACCGGTCTATGTAACACTAAAATATAATAGAGTAATTACTTAAGAATGTACAGCAAAAGCTATAGACAGGAAGTGTTGTTTAATGGGCAATACACCTCGTGTTGCGTGGCAGTTTCTTTGTTGAGATAGTGTGTGTTTATTAATATGGCATGAAATATAATATAACATGATATATAAGCTGTGCATGGACAGAATTATCTATATGGATCTGTCGCAGTTTCCGTTTGGTATAAGAAATATAAACCTACTCCATCGACCCCTGTGGATGTCGGAAAGGCGACAAGGCACCAACGGCCGAAATTAATAATCTATGTAACCCCAATGACGGCAAGGTTGATGCAGTGGCTGATACAGTCGGCTGCTGCACTCCGGGTCGTGGGTTCGATTCCCGCACGGAACAAATATTTGTATAATCTGCAGGTAGTTGTTCCGGTTCTGGGTGTATTGTACGTGGAATTCATGTCTGTAAACGCACCCACGACACAGGAGAAATCATAGTGTGGGGCAACGTTTAAAAAAAAAAGAACAAACTTTGGGTTGGGTTCCGGATTGCGGATATGTCTGTTTTTTGTGTTAAATGTGATCGTAACACAATACCGGATGAACTTCAAAATCTTAAATCTAAAGACTAGTTTAGACTGATTATTAATTTCGGTCGTAAAGGACGCTAGAGGTGGACAACAGCGTCCCTTCTGTGGAACAGTAGCCATACTGCGCTCATTAACCTGCTTGCCAATCGTGGTGGGTACTGTTAAATTCTACCCAATGATGACACAAACAAAGAACCGGCGCCCTGTGTAACCGGATGATGTGGACATCTCTGGGGGAGGCCTTTGTTCAGAAGTGGACATCCTCTGATATGATGACGATCTGTCGTTTACTTTTAATATAAATATGAATTTAAACAATTTATAGCAATACAATATACGACTACTTGCCGTGTGGTGCCGGTTCAGAATGCCACCACCCCATCTCCTCCCATGGGTGTCGTAAAAGTCGACTAAGGGATTAACCGGAGGATGGGCAGCAGCGTCTTTCGAGTAAATTATCTATCTGCGAAGCGTGGCGATCATGGCAAAACCGCCCGATGAGCACGCAGCGCTAACCCAAATCGGTAGTTGTTGCGATCTTTTGGAGAGGCCTATGTCTAATAGTGGACGTTTGATGAGTGATGGTGATGAATAGCTCAGTCTTCTTTTTGATCTTAAACTAATGATACAATTTAAGTTCATATTTAAATGCACTAAAATTACGACGACTTGACTCAAGGAAATCACTCTTATGCTCTTGACATAGTCTCTTTTACCGTCCGTTTTAATTTATACCAGTATCGTAGTAATTCAAAGATGTAGTTATCGGCTTGGAACAGGTGAACTCGATCGTGCGTGAATATTGCGCCTAAATTGGTTTATCTACATAGGCTTTAGTATTTTAGTTGCGACTGCGTATAACCCGTAGTTTATTTGGAGTTCAAATATGATTGAAGGTTCATCATATCAGCCAAAGTACGTCCACTGCTGAATAAAAGCCTCCCCCTTAGATTTCCTCAATGAGCGGTTACATGCCGCTCTCATCCAACGATTCCCAGCGACCTTCACCGGGTCGTCTGTCTACCTCGTTGGAGGTCGTCACACGCTACGATTTCCGGTGCGCGGTCTCCAATCAAGAACCTTTGTGCCCTAGTGGCTAGTTCTACGAGCAATGTGCCCTACCCATTGCCACTTCAGTTTACTAATCCTTTCAGCTATGTCGACAACTTTAGTTCTTCAACGGATCTCCTCAGTTCTGATTCGATCTCGTAGAGAAATACCAAGCATAGCTCTCTCCATAGCTCGCTGAGTGACCTTGAGCTTTCTTGTGAGGCCCATTGTGAGTGAACATGTCTCTGTTCCATATGTCATCACTGGTAACACACTGGTTAAAGACTTTCGTCTTGAGGCATTGCCGTATTGTTGATGAAAAGACGTTGCGAAGTTTCCCAAACGCTGTCCCAGCCGAGTCGGATTCGACTCGATTCAGTGTGTATGTAAACGCACCCACGACACAGGAGAAATCCTAGTGTGGGGCAACGTTTTTTTAAACAAAAACAATTAATTTTAAAATAGTCGATGCCCTTTTTTATTTAATAGTGATCAGTTTGCAGCATGCTTAGTGTTGCCACATTTGTCTAGGGTCTTGACGGAACGATTATCTTGGCCGAGGCCATTGATATGTTCTCTGAAATAATTGCCGTTAGTAGGAAATTACGTATAAGCACCGAGGAAGGTGGTGTAAGGTGTTGTCTCGTGGGTCGCAGGGTCGCACGGTCGCAGATTGGGGAATCGGCATGGTCATACCGAGTGATCCCGGTAAGACGCTGGCACGTGGCCACATGTACGCCACCGTCTTCTCGAGTGTATGCGGAGCACAGCACACTACAAAGCTTCGGAGGGATCAGTTACAATCCGGGGGCGACCGCATTACAATCACCCTCTCCAATATGTGCCTATAGTCGTAGCATCAATGGGCGGCCCTAGTGTGATTATACGAGGACCTGGAGCCTCCCTTAGGTGCCGAAGATAACCGCTCCAGTGGTTTTAGCCAGTAGTCGCTCTGTTCACTTGTTGTACTGTACTTGTCCTCTTATAACCAAATAAATCAGTTTGCATCTCCACCCGTTGTTTTGCCTTACTCCATAATCCAACAGGAAGTTCATAAAGAATTTCCACTGGGCACCTCGCAATCATATCATTCATATGGTTTCATATCGGCCATTTATACATCCACTGCTGAACAAAGGCCTCCCCCATAGATTTTCACAACTGTGTCATCATTTTGGGGGGTACAAAACATATATTTTATCACAGGTGCGATAAAAACATCGAGTACACGTGTTGTAATTTTAGATAGCTATCTCTTTACTGTCGCAGTTTTTGTATCATCTTTCTCACAGCAAAGGTGTGCAGTTTTATAGGTTTATAGTTTATACATACAGCGAGACTGAATTTCGCGCACCATTTAATATGGACGTAACATATCTATGGTATAATATCATTGGTTAATAAAAATATAGTCATAATGGTTAAATATCCGTGTGGTGTCCGGATTAAGAATATAGCACCACTCCATCTCCTCCCGTGGAGGTCGTAAAAGTCGACTAAGGGACTCTTAACCAGAGAGATGGGCAGCAGCGTCCCTTTTGCTGAGCAGTAGCAACTCTGCGCTCACCAACCCGCTTGCCAAGCGTGGTGAGTATCGGCAAATTCCCCCCAAAATGACAACACAACATAAGCACCGGCCCCCAGTTCCCGGCAGCCCCGCCATTCCTGGTCATGGTAGCGGCCACGGAAACGGCGGGGCAGGGGGTGCTAAGAATCTCCGGATGGGATCCGGCTACCACCCAAACCGAAAACTGGCCCTGGTGACATATAACACACGCACACTGAGGGCAGACGAAAAGATTGTTGAGCTGGAAGAAGAAATAGATAAGTTGCACTGGGATATCATGGGTCTATCAGAAGTCCGAAGAGAGGGGGAGGACACGATAACCCTGAAATCCGGCAACTTATTCTACTACCGGGAAGGCGAACATCTGTCTCAAGGTGGTGTCGGGTTTCTCGTCCGCAGGTCCTTCATTAACAGTATAGTGGCCATCGAAAGTGTGTCGAGCAGGGTAGCGTACCTTATACTCAGAATATCCAAGAGATATTCGTTGAAGGTCATACAGGTTTACGCACCGACCTCGACACACCCAGATGATGAAGTAGAGAGTATGTATGAGGACGTAAGTAGGGCCATACATACCTCGAAGACACATTTCACTGTTGTGATGGGGGACTTCAACGCAAAACTGGGCACTCGATGCGATGGTGAGTTGAGAGTGGGGCAATTTGGATATGGGCAACGGAACCCCAGGGGACAGAGGCTAGCCGACTTTTTGGAAAAGGAGGGACTCTTTATGATGAACTCCTTTTTCCAAAAGCCGCCTCACAGGAAGTGGACCTGGATGAGTCCCGATGGTTCCACGAGGAATGAGATTGACTTCATCATGACCAATAAAAGACAAATATTCAATGATGTCTCTGTGATCCACAGGGTGAAAACCGGTAGTGATCACCGAATGGTAAGAGGCACATTGAATATTAACCTCAAAGTTGAGAGGTCTCGTCTGATGAGGTCTACGCTCCGGCCCTCTAGTGCTCATATCCAAAACCCCGAGAGCTTTCAACTCGAACTCCAAAACCGCTTCGAGTGCCTGGAACATTGCGTATCTGTGGACGATTTAAATGGTAGGTTTGTAGAAACTGTCCAAACGGTTGGGTCTAAGTTCTTTAAAGCCCACCGTAAAGGTAGACCAAAAAAGTTCTCCGATCACACTCTCGACCTTATGGCAGAAAGACGCGCCATGACGCTGCAGTCTTCCGATGATGCTGAAGCATACCGACTGCTCAATAGACGGATATGGAAGTCCTTGCGGCACGATATCCGCACCTTTAACACTAACGGTGTTAAAGAGGCGATTGAGCGGAATCAAGGCTCCAAAGTGTTCGCAAGAGACAAGTCTATTGGGCAAAGTCGTATTATGAAGCTGAAGACCGAGGACGGCAGTGTAGCGTCGACTAAGCCAGAGGTTTTGAGAGAGATTGAGAACTTCTACCGGCAGTTATACACCTCGGTTACTATACCTACCATTGGCTCTGACAAAGACCCGCGAGCTAAACTAACCCGACACTATACCGAGGATATCCCGGACATCAGCCTGTACGAGATTAGGATGGCCTTGAAACAGCTTAAAAATAACAAGGCGCCTGGTGGAGACGGAATTACGACAGAGCTTCTGAAAGCGGGTGGAACACCGGTACTTAAAGTCCTTCAGAAGCTATTCAATTCCGTCTTACTCGAGGGCACAACGCCGGAAGCGTGGAACAGAGGTGAGGTGGTGCTCTTCTTCAAAAAGGGTGATAACACCCTATTGAAGAATTATAGACCCATCTCACTTCTGAGCCATGTTTATAAGCTGTTTTCAAGGGTCATCACGAATCGTCTCGAGCGCAGGTTTGATGACTTCCAGCCTCCCGAACAAGCCGGTTTCCGAAAAGGTTTCAGTACCATAGACCACATCCATACGCTGCGGCAGGTTATACAGAAGACCGAGGAGTATAATCTGCCACTATGCTTGGCGTTTGTGGACTATGAGAAAGCCTTCGATTCGATCGAAACCTGGGCAGTGCTGCAATCTCTGCAGCGGTGCCAGATTGACTATCGGTACATTGAAGTGTTGAAGTGCTTATACAGAAACGCCACCATGTCGGTCCGAGTACATGAACAGAGCACGGGGGCAATCCCATTGCAGAGAGGTGTAAGACAGGGGGACGTCATTTCCCCGAAACTGTTCACCGCTGCAATGGAGGATGCCTTCAAGCTACTGGAGTGGAAAGGATTCGGCATTAACATCAATGGCGAGTATATCACTCACCTTCGATTTGCCGATGACATCGTAGTCATGGCAGAATCGCTGCAAGAGCTCAGCACAATGCTCGATGATCTCAACAGAGTTTCCCAACAGGTGGGCCTTAAAATGAACATGGGCAAGACAAAAGTCATGTCAAATGTCCATGTCGTGCCCACCCCAATATCCGTTGGGAGCTCTGTTCTCGAAGTTGTTGACGAGTATGTCTACCTAGGACAAACTGTCCAGTTAGGTAGGTCCAACTTCGAGAAAGAGGTCAATCGTCGAATCCGACTCGGCTGGGCAGCGTTCGGGAAACTTCGCAACGTCTTTTCGTCAACAATACCGCAATGCCTCAAGACGCAAGTCTTTAACCAGTGTGTGTTACCAGTGATGACATATGGAACAGAGACGTGGTCACTCACAATGGGCCTCATAAGAAAGCTCAAGGTCACTCAGCGAGCTATGGAGAGAGCTATGCTTGGTATTTCTCTACGAGATCGAATCAGAAATGAGGAGATCCGTAGAAGAACTAAAGTTGTCGACATAGCTGAAAGGATTAGTAAACTGAAGTGGCAATGGGCAGGGCACATTGCTCGTAGAACTGATGGCCGTTGGGGCACAAAGGTTCTCGAATGGAGACCGCGCACCGGAAAACGCAGCGTGGGACGACCTCCAACGAGGTGGACAGACGATCTGGTGAAGGTCGCTGGGAGTCGTTGGATGAGAGCGGCATGTGACCGCTCGTTGTGGAAATCTAAGGGGGAGGCCTTTGTTCAGCAGTGGACGTCCTGTGGCTGATATGATGAATGGTTAATAAAGCTATGCTTTCAAAGTAATCAATCAGTTCAAATCAGTTGTATTCGAGAGTTGAAAGCCACGATTTATTGATAGTAAGACGCAAAATGGCGGCGCTCGCTGTTGTGTACTAAACTCACAATAGAACATGCCAGTTTAATTGGGCCATAGATCGAGCAAAGTTTATGTACATTCACGTTGTTTGTTACTTCTATGGTCAGCGGTTATTTAAGTTTTAAGCTAATGAGAGTTTAACTAGATGAATCGGAGTTAGCGCTTGTAGCCAATGTGCGCTAAACTAAAGCTATGTATGTGTAAACCCATTTACGCCCTTTCGTTGAGCCCTGTCAACGACTGTATCGTTTTTGCTGAGCTGTAGTTAAAAAGAGAGTGTTGGATGTGTTTGTATGTGGTCGTGGTGGTTCGTATAATATTACCAACACTATCCGCTTACGTATTGGGACCTGTGGGTAAGTTGCTAGTAAGTTGGATGTACTACGAATAGCACAAACCCATTGCATCCCGTGGGTGTCGTAAAAGGCGACTAAGGGATTAGCCTACGGATGGGCAGCAGCGTCTTACGAATACATTAACAACTCAACAGCGATCGCCAACCCGCCTGCCAAGCGTGGTGATTATGGCAAAACCCCCAAATGAGCACACAATACACTGATATCGGTCGTTGTAGTGATCTTTGAGGGAGGCCTGTGTCCAGCAGTGGACTTTATTCGGCCGAAATTAGGTGGAGAACTAAATATTAACACGTGCGTCTATAAAAAAGCTAGAAATATTCATAATACTGTATAGATACTAGAACATATATTTGTAACGACGCTGTATATCAGAAAACATTAATTGAAAGTACATACAAACCCCATAAGGCAGTCATTTATTATTAAGTGGATATCATAATGAAATGCGACGTGGTAATGCAGACTTATCTTTATATGGTATCGGAAATATAAACAGTTCACAAGTGTACTTGTAGGCTCGTAAAAGCTGTGTTTGAAAATAATGTTTCTATCTTTACGTGCTAGGCTTCTTAGTACCTGATCTGGCACAAAGCAAATATGCAACAGTCACTCAAAAAAATAGGTCACTTGAATAAATTACCATGTCTTGGTATTCAAACTAAAGAATCATAAATGTCGTCGAGAACTTTGCAAATACTTTTTTTAGAAATAGTTATTGAAATAAATACGTTGTAATTATGATGTTTTTGGCACTGAGGACAATGTCATCAGCAGACTTTTTGGAACTAGAGATTATGAACATTCATATATTACCTTGTCAATTAGTTGAATGCCTTCATTGGAGTGCACGTAATATTTGCATTCTAAAATGAATTATTTTAACTAGACCGAAGCGAAGAAGGAAATGTTGCGACATTTGCAATATATGAAGCAAGGTTAAGTCAAGTTATTAAAAATAGTGTTTACGTGTAAGCTAAAGGCTAGTTAATTATGACCAAGCACAATATGGAAATAATACCCTTAAAAATTGTGCGATCGGGAATCCCCATTAGGAATGAAGTTCCTTACATGCGATAAGGACACAATATAAGTCCCGTGTGAATTAAAACAATATCAATTTTTGTTTTAAATAACATTTACTCTTGTCTGGAATTGAGGTTATACAGCTTACCACACAATATTTGCTGCTCGAATCTCGATAATCGCACGCACACACACATACAAACGTATATAATAGAAAGAGACACAGAGAAAGAGAGGGAAGGTCACCTGGAGGGGCATAACTCTTTTTGTTTACGTGACAATTTCTGTCAATTTACACTACTGTAAACCGCGAAAAAGAACTCCAAAAAAAACATTACCCCAAACTAGGATTTCTCCTGTGTCGTGGGTACAACTGCTTACAGGCATAAATCTCACATGGACAAACACTGGCCCCGTAACAACTGTCTGTAGCCTGTAGAAATATACTTTCTGACTAACACGGCATTTGCTTAATGGAAAAATATTGGATTAAAGAAAGAATGAATACGGTTATATTTTAGATCACATTTGGTTCCTATGTGGTAATAAACTATATATAAGTTATCAGAGTTGTAATATTTTTGAATCAATAAACATTATTATTATGTCTCTCTTTTCACGGGTTTATATCCCCTGTAAGGTCAAACCCGGTCTTCTGACAGGCTTAGGCGGGGACATAGGTCCAACACGCAGAGGCCCTTTAGAGAATTTTAATCTAAAATGTAATGGGACACCAACCGGGGACTCTCCATAGCTGCACTATAAAATGAAGTCATGGATTGTCCCCGGTGGTGTAAGGCTATTGTATGAGATGGAAACTATAACGATAAGGTCTATTGCAATGGGTGTTACATGGAATAAAAAGACTAATAAATACGGGAACAACGGCGTCTGCCTTTCAACTTTGATCGTGAAATTCTGGGGCAGACGGTGACTCGCCACTCACAAGATGGGCCCCCTAAATGGCCACCACGACCGTTTATTATTATTATTACCACTACAGGCGACAAGGAGCATCACCGGTGTGAGCGGCTAGGGGTGTAGAGAGGTGCGGCACCGGTTTCATCATCGCGCGTCTCGAAGACTCGGAGCGGGTTTCCCCGTTATTACGCCATTAGACACTTCCACCCCCGAGCATAGAGCTCTGGCGGCCCCCCTCTGATCGGCCAACTAAGGCAAACCAGAGTTGAAAATCCTGCGGGCACTCATGGGGTTCCACTCCAACCAACCAATAAAGGCAAGCGGAGACGAGGCCCTGACCGACTCTCTGGAGCATTCGGGTACGCAGTGTCGCCACAAACTGCCCTGCGTTCTGTAAGCTACTTAATATACTTTTTTATTATTATTTCCTTTATTTCACTTATAAACATATTATATTACATTTTTAAATACACAATATAAAAATATTATTATTATTATTATTAATAAACGGTCGCAACACTGCGGCAACAACGCAATGACGCATCATTGTACCGTCATCCTATGGAAATATTGATTAAAAGTATCATCATCATATCAGCCAGAGGACGTCCACTGCTGAACAAAGGCCTCTCCCTTACATTTCCACAACGAGCGGTCACATGCCGCCCTCATCCAACGATTCCCAGCGACCTTCACCAGGTCGTCTGTCCTCCTCGTTACAGGTCGTCCCACGCTGCGTTTTCCGGTGCGCGGTCACCATTCGAGAACCTTTCTGCCCCAACGGCCAGCAGTTCTACGAGAAATCTGTCTCAAATAGCTACATCACACTCACATTTACAATGTGAATAAATAAAGTTATATAATAATAAATTTTAGATTTAATTTTCATGACAATGTCAAAATAGAAATATCAATTATACAAATGTCAAAAAATATCAATTATACAAATGTCAAAAATATCAATAATATTAATGTCAAATGTTGTTAATTATAATGATTAATTATAATATCTTGCCACGTGCGTTGCGGCGTGCCAGCTGTATTAGAACGCAATGGCTTGGCCCGCGACGATGGCAAAGACCGGACGGTATGTCGTTACTGCCTTGGAAAATGGGTAGGCCTCTGGTGTGGGACGCAATTTGTGTCGACACCTTGCTCCTTCCCATCTTCCAAGCACGGCTGGCTGTGCTGGTGCTGCCGCTTCTGCAGCGGAAAACCTCAAACGGCGCAAATATAATAATCTCATCGGAAATTATTGTTTTGTAATCGTTAGTTTAATCATGAATAGTGTATATATAATTAGTTTTAATGTGTATATCAATATTATAATAAGTTATTGTTACAAATATATTATTATAATTGATGTCACACAAAACAATGCCGTCGAGGTGTCAACATAATGAAGCGAAACCACGTGTAATTCTAGTCTTGCGGAGCTGGACTAACACTGTCAAACATTTTTATCTATTAGATAATCATCTAATTTATAATATGCCCGTGTGCATAGAGTATGTTCTACAATCTTTTTTTTTGTGGTAATTGTAAAACGATGTCCGGTATTTTATTATAAAATGTTATACTGTATCTCTTGAAAGAAGTATGGACTTTAGCTAAAGGAAAGGTTAAGTAAATCAATAACTCTAATTTATCGTTACTTGAGCATCGAAACAATTGAATAAGTATCTTATACAATATGTATATCTTATATAATATATATATATAATCTAATGAATCTACTGAACCGATTAAATTTAAATTTGGCATACATAAAGATTTCTGCAAACCAAACACGTACGTGTAACGTATATGAATGAATTTTGAATAAGTTTTGGGGGGCAATATAGAAATTTTAAAGAATAAACTTTTGCAAATTGTATTGTGTAACTTATAAAAGGGCTGGTTGTGAGGGTCTCAAATGTATTTAATTTATAATTTTAAAATTAGTCTTCTCCTTCCTATCATCGATTATGCTGATGCCACTATCTTGATCTTACCGAGGAAAAACTTGATAAACTCGAGCGCCTTCAAAAATTTTGTGTAAGATTCGTATTTGGTCTGAGATAATACGAAATTCCCTTCCGTGAAACGGTAGCCATACTGCGCTCACCAACCCGCCTGCCAAGCGTGGTGAGTATTGGCAAATACCCCCCAAAATGATGACACAGTTGTGAAAATCTATGGGGGAGGCCTTTGTTCAGCAGTGGACGTATAAATGGCCGATATGATGATGATGATGATGATGAATATGATCATGTCTCAGAATTCCGCACTAGGCTCAATGGTTACCAATTCGCCTTCGTCGGAATACTCATATTCTTTCGCTACTTTACAGTGTACTTTCCATTCCTTCTACTCCCTCTAACGTTAAAAAACGCTTCGAGTTCCTTGTGATACTACGCGAATCGTAAGATCATCAGAAAACCTAAGGCTTGGAATGCCGATGCATTCCACAAAATTTATTGATAAATCCTTCAGGTTCAGGTTGCTCGTTTGTGGAATGCATTACCGATTCCAATAAGACGTGCTCAATCGCTGCCAGTGTTTAAGGGACTAGTAAGGGAACATTACATTTAGTTAAAGTTACAAATTGTGACTACTTTGCCTTTATTCTGCTCTATTTTACTTACTACTAAATTATCAGTTGGCTTTAATTATATTTTCATATATATATCGCGGTATTATTTAAATATGCTTGCATATATGTTTATGTATATATGTATATTTATATATATAACTATATAACCTTCAGTATTTATTTAGAATTGTTTTGTTGAGATGTATTGATATGCAATTTTGTGTGCACCATCGACTGACCCATTTTTGTCCAATTCAGATTTTTATCCTAAGGTTGCCTGGAAGAAATCGCCGAAAGCGATAAGGCCGCCCATTGTACTATATATACTAGGCCTCACTGTTTTTATTATTTGTATAGTAATTGGTGGACAATAAAGAGTTTAAGGTCAAGGTCACTCAGCGAACTACGGAGAGAGCTATGCTTGGTATTTCTCTACGAGATCGAATCCGTCACGATTTCAAGTGGTAATTAATGACCGCAACTACTTACAGTATGTGTAGGTAGCTATAACGTGTAGTAGTTGGCAATTAATAAAACACTGAACATTAGTCGCCAATTCAGCATTTTAATGATACCGTCAACACACATATTTTTACCATACAGTCTTCACGCAATTAGGAGTCAAGACTCCACGAACCTGCTGGTCAGCAGAGGCATAATTCAAAATTGGCTGCGAAAGGACCTGTCCCAAAGCCGGCACGGCCACATCATATTTGTAAAAACCAAGAGGGGCTGTGAGCCAAGGCTGGCTAATCAAAGCAGGCTTTTCGTTCAAGTTCGCTGCGGCTTTTATAGCAGCAGTTTCAGTCTTCTCGGCTTCAACAGATTCCGCAGGCTTCTCTGGTTCGACTGATTCCGCCGCCTTTAGTTCACCGGATTCCGCTGGCTTCTCTGGTTCAGCAGATTCCGCCGGCTTCTCTGGTTCCGCTGTTTTGACAGCCGCTTCCTGGCCCTCTCCTTTTATATCGCTCTTGATTTCCTGACTTTGGATCCAATTTTGAGCTGAATAACTTTGAGCAGCGACTAAGGGAGTGTAAACAACAGGTGGAATGGGGCTTACAATTGGTCTTATGGGGCCAACAGCGGCCAGATAAGGTAGAACACCACTGACTGCTGATTTGGCTAGAATATTGGCATTGCTGGCAACGGCACCATCAATTTGGGCCTCAGCGGTCTTAAGCGCATCAACAGCCTGCCATTTCTTGTCTTCAGCTGTCCAGAAAGCTTCTAAATTCGGTTCACTTGCCGCAGACGATGCACTGACAACTTTCTCATTAAAATTTTCGGTTGCTAGTTCAGCTAATTCCCGGGCTTTGTCGGCTGCAGCTTGGGCGAGGTCCCGGGCTTGGACCTGGGCGTCTATGGCTGCTGCCTGTATGTCTCCAGGTGAGATGGTTGGGAGCGCAGCTGGTACAGCAACTGTACGCACGGCCGGGACTATGAGGGGCGCGTAGAGGCCCGAAGGGGCAGCTGCCGCGACGGCGAGGAAGGCGGATAGAATCTGAAACAAATAGGTTTTTGTTGAGTGCAATGAATTTATTCTTCGCCTCGTTGTAGATTTTGGATCCCCGCACTTGGGGTTCTCTTGTATCGTGGGTCCAGATTACAGACATAAATCTCACATGCACAGACACACAGACCCAAAACAAACATATGTAGGCCATACATATTTGTTCTATGCGGGAATCGAACCCGCGACACGTAGCGCAGAAAGCCAAGGGACTAGCCACTGCGCCAAACATGTCATTTGCATAATAAAAGCTCCTTGTAGAAAAATAAAAGTGTTGATAATACTGCCCTCCATCTTGTTATACTGGTCGGAATAGAAGCTTAGGCATACCTACGTGTACTTCTAGAGTTTACATAATTTATGTTTACATCACTTATAACTGAAGGTGAATTTATAATTTAATGAATATTAAATTGTGCTGACGAATAAATATGCATTTATTAGTATTCGATTAATATGAATATCGAGTAGCTTGATGGTGGCTTCCCACGTCGCGTCTTTAGATTATCGCGTCTTATCAATCTCGCTGCTCAGCGTCTGTATACGGGCAAAACGCGTCAACCACTATAGTCGATTTCTGCCGGCGGTTGGCAAAACGGCTATAAGCATAACAGAGACGTGGTCAATCAATGGGTTCATAAGAAAGCTCAAGGTCAGCTATGGAGAGAGCCGTGCTTGGTATTACTTTACGAGATCGAATCTGAAATGAGGATATCCTTAGAAGATCTAATGTTGCCGACATAGCTGAAAGGATTAATGTAATAAACTCAAGTGGCGATGGGCACGGCACATTGCTCGTAGAACTGATGGGGAAAAAGATTCTTGAGTGGAAACCGCGCACCGGAAAGGCAGCGTGGGCCAGCTCCAAAAGAAAAGGACAGATGACCTAGTGCAACAGGTCGTTGTGGAAATCTATGGGGAGACCTTTGTTTAACAGTGGACGTCCTTTAGCTGATCTGATGATCTGATCCTGATATGATGATCTGATCCTGATATGATGATGACGAATCATAGATATTACAGTGTTTTGGAATTGGACGAGCGTTGTATACGAGGGCGGCACTGAAAATTTCGGGAATCAAGGAAGTGACACAACATTACTATTTAAAAATGTATTTATTGCTTTTCGAAGTATTCTCCGCGAAATTTGACACATTTTTCCATACGATGGAACCAATCATTGAAGCAACCATTCCATTCGGAAGTGGGGGTCTCCAAAATGGCCGTTTTGTAGGCGTCCACAGCTTCTTTAGGTGATGAAAATCTCTGTCCACGCAATTTATTCTTTATTTTAGGGAAAGTATAGAAAGCATTAGGGCTTAGGTCGGGGCTGTACGGCGGATGGTCTAATAATTCTATGTTTTCTTGCTCTAAAAACTCTTTTGTTCTGTGCGCGGTGTGAGAACTCGCATTGTCGTGATGGAGGATGATGCGGCGGTTGCAGTTCTCT
Organism: Diloba caeruleocephala; assembly: GCA_947459985.1. Lineage (NCBI taxonomy): Eukaryota > Metazoa > Arthropoda > Insecta > Lepidoptera > Noctuidae > Diloba > Diloba caeruleocephala. The sequence continues at coordinate 9,851,995 of OX381631.1, read as the reverse complement.
CTACGGAGTTCAGAAACGACCTGTGGCAAACAAATGCTAGCATACCATTCTGCATTAACCGTTCTTTGTCCCTCAAGAGGAATAGTCGTAACATGGCCGGTTTTGGAGACAAACGTGGCCACCATTTTTTTTTGCAACACTCCGTGAACGAACAATTTTTGTTGGCTTTAACTCATTTTCGAACACCCAAACTCGTGACTGGTTTTTTGTTTCGGGTTCGTACGCATATATCCAGGATTCGTCACCTGATACGATGTTGTATACAGCATTTGAGGATCCTGCGTGGAATCTTTCGAGAGTTCTGACGCACCAAGTAACGCGAGCCGCTTTTTGCTCTTCACATAGCAAATGCGGTATCCATCGGGAAAACAACTTTTTTACACCTAATTGTTCATGCAAGATTATTTGTATTTGACTCATGCCAATGTCTAAAGTTGCCTGAATTTCGCGGTATGTCACATGTCGATCTTCCTCAATCAGCTTACGCACAGCATCAACGTTTTCTTGGGTGACTGCAGTTTTTGGACGACCTTGACGAGGATCATCACTGAGCTTGACACGTCCACGTTGAAATTCAGCAAACCAGCGATAAATTGTGGTTTTCGATGGGGCTTCATCACCAAATGCAGAAATCATCCGGTCAACACACTGTTTTTGTGTTAAACCACTTCGAAAGTCATAATAAATCATCGCTCTTGAATTTTCTCGAGTCAATTCTATTTTCTCAACGACTAAACAAGTTTGACAAAACCTTGTGACAAGACCGTGAATCTTTTTAAAAATAAATAAATGGTATTCGATTTGTAAAACCAAGGAGTTTTCAATTAAAAAGATTTTAATATGACAGGAACCGTGGAAATATTCCATTCCCGATACTTTTAGTGCAGCCTATGTATGCAATGCTTCTAGCATGGCTCTCATAGCCAGTTGCACTTACTAATCGGTAAACGACTGGCGAGGTTAAGCAACGCTTGGCGTGGTCAGTCTCTGGATGGGTGACCGCATAGTGGTATTCCAACTGAGCGTCTCCGCGCTTCGGAGGGCACGTTAAATCGTCGGTCCCGGTTGTTGTCATTAGACAGCAGTCGTTAAGCCAAGTCGGAGGCCTTTGGCCGGCTTGAACAACTCTGACACAAGGGTGGCCACTAACCATATGAAATAATAAAATATATATATATATGGCAGTTACTTCCCTATTTTTTGCCCCCAACAGCAGTGTAGCAGCTTGCGTCGGAACTAATTGGCCCAATTTGGTCCGTGATATTCACGCGCTATTCGAGTCCATCATAAGGTTGACCATGGCTTACCAATATTTGTATGATCAACAGATCGTTGTTTCAGGTCTGGGTGTGTGAGATTTATGTCTGTAAACTGTTTAAAAGAAATAGAACCCTAAGCTTATTGCAAATTGTGTACCTTATACAATACGATGCTGGTAAAGGAATCCACATATTCACCAATGGTAACATTCCGTATAAAAATAAAAATATAAGACTACTCCCATAAATGACGACATGAGAAACTATTTCGTGTCCAAGAAAAAATATTTTCTTCTGGAAACACTTCCGCGTACTGTACAGTACGGGTACAGTTAACAAATATTTTTGCAAGCACAGTTCGTTGGCCATACGATTATTCGTTCGGTGCGGGAACAAACCCGCGACCCGTAGCCCAGATCGCTAATCGCTTGGCCACGTCGCCAATCGCTAGGCCACTTCGTCAATCGCTAGGCCACTTCGCCATCCAAAGGTTGTCTGTAATAAATAGATCGCTTTTAGCGATAAGACCGCCAACTGTGCTACGGCTATCCTTCGTATTATTTTAGTGTACATTATAGTTATATATATATATATTCTATTCGCCAACTGTTATACTGAAATCCCAATATTCATTCAGCATTTAGCACAGAAACTATATCTAAAATCGCATCACTAAATTGTAATTACCTTTCTTATATTTTTTTAAAAAACGTTACCCCGCGCTAGTATTTACAATTAAGTACAGAAAACATTATTTTTTAGGACATCGTTTAAAAAAGTCCGAGTTACCCTTGAACATCAACCCCATCAACATCACAATGAAGACGGAATCCATGTCTTTTTAGGGTTCGGAACGTCCGAATGAAAAAACGGCGGAACCCTAATAGGATCGCTCAGGGCAGGCGGGTTGGTGAGCGCAAAATGGCTGTTGTTCCACAAAAGGGACGCTGCTGCACAGACCTCTGGTTTGGACTTTGGGAGTCCTTAGTTACCTTTTAGGACTTCTACGGGAGATGATGACACCACAAGAAAGTAGACTGATTTGAGTAGGTAACATTAAAATTCAACCTGTCTTGAAGGGAGTTATTTTGTCCCTAACGCAAAATTCTGTAATTATTAATATCATAGGGTTCCGACTGCCGAAGGAAAAATCGGCGGAACCATTATACGATCACTCGTGTGTCTGTCTATCTGTCCGTCTGTCACAGCCAGTTAGCTTCGAATCTCTTACCCATATGAATTTCTACCCAAACACGTACATGTAACGAAAAGAAATGAATTTTGAATATGAGGGTGGATGGTGAATGGAGTAGTGCTATATTCTTAAACCGGACACCACTTGGATGAGAAAGACGGATAAGAGGAGCAAGAAAGTATTCATCATACCGGCCATACAACGTGCACTACTGAACAAAGGCCTCTCCCATAGATTTCTACAACTGTGTCATCATATTGGGGGAATTTGCCAGTACTCACCACGCTTGGCAGGCGGGTTGGTGAGTGCAGAATGGCTACTGTTCCACAGAAAGGATGCTGCTGCCCATCCCTCTGGTTAAGATTCCCTTAGTCGCCTTTTACGACATCCACGAGAGGAGATGGAGTGGTGCTATATTCTTAATCCCGACACCACATGGTTAAAAAGAAAGTATTAAGTAGGTATATTTATTGTTGTTGTGAGTTGCACAGAAGTCTGAATCGATGATAATTATCTTCTAAAGTATTCATTTGAATGCTGTAGTGTATAGGACAATTTTAATCCATATGAAATGCACAAGGTCACTAACATATTCATCGGATTAAGGATTTATAATGAACTAGCTGGGACCCGCGGTTTCACCCGCGTTTAATTTAAAAGAAACTTAGAGTACTTCGACATATATACTTGACATAGAACATATATATATGTATTGGATTTCAAAGGTTTTTTTTTTGAGCGGAACCCTAATTGTTTTTCTAAAATAAAAGTAGCCTAAGTTATTCCTTATAACATTAGCTATCTGCCAGTGAAAGTCCCGTCAAAATCGGTCCAGCCGTTTCGGAGATTACCCGGAACAAACAGACAGACAGACAGACAGACAAAAAAATTAAAAATAGCTTTTTTGCAATTGGTCCCGTATATACTTTCATATGTATTTAGTAAAAAGCTGTTATTTTGAAATTACAAACAGACACTTCAATTTTATTTATTTGTATAGATTGGGGGAAGTAGCGTCGCAAACAACCTATCGCTTTTTACTAATATTTAATAGATAAAAATAATTATTGTGAGTGTACTTTAGGAGATAGACACATGTTATCCGGACTTTACTATATTTATTTTAAAACCTGCCATTTTATAGTGAATTGTTTTGATATATCTCTTAATATTTTTAAGCGTAGAAAAACTATTTTTTTTGACATAACACCGTCATAGTTCAGCCATTTTGTACAAAATCTTTACAAGTTATATACACAAAACTTCTTCGTTTATCGCTCTTTCTATTTGTGAAAACCGTATCAAAATCCGTTGTGTGGTTTTGAAAAAGTAAGCTGTGAAGCAGACAAAGGCAGATATAGACTTTGTTTTATACTATTAAGAGACATACTGGTAGTAAGATGAAGTCTAACCGTGTGGCACCGGCCAATAATAGCACCACCCTATCTCTTCCCGTGGGTATCGTAAATGGCAACTATGGGATTAACCAGGATTTGCTGGAAGATGGGCAACAGCGTCCTTCGAGTAAATTTACAACTCAACTCGGTTCACCAAGCGTGGCGATTGTGATAAAACCCTCCAATGAGCACACGACACAAATCCAGACCCGGTTATAGCGATGTTTGGGGGGGAACAATTTCCAGCAGTGGATGTTTTTCGGCTCAAATGGTGAATGGTGTTGCTGTAAGCCGTGTTGTGTCCGGATTAAGAATATAGCACCACTCCATCTTCTCACAAAAGGCGACTAGTTCTCTAATCAGAGAGATGGGCAGCAGTGTCCCTTCTGTGGAACATAGCTGTACTGCGCTCACCAACCTGCTTGCCAATCGTGGTGAGTATAGGCAAATTCCCCCCAAAATGACGACTCAATTGTGGAAATCTAAGAGAGAGGATTATGACAGCAAATATATATCATCATTTCGGCCGAATGAAGTCCACTGCTGGACGCAGACCTCCCCCAAAGATCACAACGACCGATATGGATATGTTGAGTGCTCATTGGGGGGTTCGCAGTTGAGTTGTTAATGTACTCGAAGGACGCTGCTGCCCATCCTCCGGTTAATCCCATAGTCGCCTTTTACGATACCCACGGGATGAGATGGGTTGGTGTTATTCGTAGCCGGCACCACTATCGGGGTCACAAATATACATAATATAAAAATTATAAAAAAAACTTATAGCGAAGCAATTCCTGCAACCATTTAAAGGGAATAGTCTTTTGTGAAATTACAAAGTGTACTGTTAAAAATCACTTTTCAGTCTAAAATTAATATTATAGCAAATAGATCTGACCAGAATTCTCATCTTGACCCCCGGAATCTGATGGCTACTGATGACAACTATCTTTGTACACTGCTATTTATACGTATATATACTCGTATACAGTAGATATAGAGCACCTCAGACGCAGATATAAATTAATGAGAAAAATATACATAAAAACTATTGAAGTATAATTTATGTGCATGTGAACTGAAGGTTCCGTAGGTTTATCTATTTCATGTCCAAAATTGCTGCTACGTTGAGTTATTTTACTTGGACCATTGTTCATAATGATTATTTCAGCCGAAAAATGTCCACTGCTGGCCAAATCAGTCCGGGTTTATGTTATTGGTGGTATTGTCCTAATCGTCATGCTTGGCAGGCGGGTTGGCGATTGCAGTTGAGATGTAATGTACTCGAAGGACGAAGTGCTCATCCTCCGGCTAACCCGATATTCGCCTTTTATGACATCCACGAAAATCGCGTTTTAAAACTATTAATAAAACTTACTAAATACGAATATTATTTTATCCTAAAACATTTGAATCATAGATATGTTTTTCATTGAATAGCTTAGGCTTCTTACTAGCAGATATGTGTATTATCACAAACCGTACAAAGAAAAAGGTATGGATTATATAAACCATTACAATAAAACAATTTTAAACGGATTAAATCGCGTGTATTATTGTTTTTCCTCACGTTTCGAAACACTTTGCAAACCATATTTATTTATACCATCAAACATTGGAAACGAACGTTACTTGGATGCGTTGATGGCTTATAAAAACCGTCATCTCAGCCCATTGTAATTTATATTAGCGGATATATAGAGAGGTCGAGAAATATAAAATATATATGTGCAAAAAAAAAATTCATGCTTAAAACCTTTTTACGTTAACATGAGTCCTTAACTCAACCATTTTATTTAAATCAATAAAATATTTAAAAAATCGAATGCTAAAAGAAAAAAAATACTTATCGACTAAATCCTCAAGATCACACTAAATAAAAAATACAGTAAATCACAATATAATGCAATTAAAATCACTTTTCACTTAAATCCAAATTAAATAAATGCTTTTAAAACTGACCAGAACTCTCATCTTGACCCTCAGAAGCTGGATGGCTACTGATGCCAAGCATCTCTGACCAATGGTATTTATAGTTGACAGTATATAGAGCAACCGGGACACTGATGGTCAATGTAGTTAAATAAGTAAAAAACTATAATGTCGAGGATACTTTGTTGAGATGTTTTGGGACCCGTAGTTATTTTCAGAATTAAAATGAACAAATTTTGAAAATTATGGCGATTAGATTTAATTTTATATTCCTAGCAATGTTTTTCTAAATGACAAGCTGTGGTATAACTTATATAAATATTTTAATCCCTGTCTTTTCATTTACTTGACTTGGGTTTTTATAAGTAACTATAAACATATTTGTTTCCTTTCGATACAATTAATTATTCTTTATAACGGCGATGGAGCAAAATTTTATCCTTGTGATAGCAAAGATTTTGTAAAACCGCATCCCACTGCTGGGTAAAAGCCTCTTCATGATTAAAAAACATTTCGATCTAGAGCCAGTGTTTTTTACGTATTGGCCGTATTTTTTTATTTAATCTATAAATATCTCGTCTCATTATCTACTTCGTGGTCTACCGCGATGCCTTTCGCTGCGTCAGGGCTTCACTTAATACCAATTTCGGCCCACAGCTCATCAGGCATGGCACAATCACACTTGGTTTTACGGCTTTGAGAGCTGTCAGTAATTCGTATTTTGGATGTAGATTGTCACGTCACACATCACCTAAAATACTGCGCTCCATAGCACGTTGGCAGACCTTTAGTTTGGACTTTTGGAAGTCTAAGAATTAGTTCCAGCTCCATTTGTCCCGATGAATAGGATGTACAATGAGTTTCCGCTGAAGTGACGCTAGAAGGTGTGATTTAGAAAAATACAGTCGGATGAAAACTTTATTTTTGTATTGATGAAACGACAAGCAGCCGCTTGAAATTTGCTCCCTTTTCAGTATTTAGCTGGTTTATAGTGTTGTTTCCAATTCCATTGCATGACTAAATTCATATGTCACCCAAATTTCGACAAATTCAATGACAAATGGCGTGTCCAAGAGTGCATGCCAGTCTTTCTTTTTTTGTACTGGGGGATTTCCTCACCTCTTCGCCCTGTGTAGGGCCGGAGGGGCGTGCCGGACACTTACCGGCTCAAACTCCATGGTATTACTCTAATCTACCTATCGTTTGGGGTGCGAGCTTCGCTCGCGCATTCACCTCATTCCTGCAGGTCTCGTCCCGCCTATAGTGTATCCCGGCTCATCGGACAGGCCTGTGTATTCCATTGGAAGCCTAAGCGAGCGTAGACATCTGCTTGAAAAGATAATATTTCCCATTTTAGATACCGGTAATTTTTTTTACATACATCCAAAAGGTTTTTTCCAACTAGCTTTACCAAACGGTACCCTGATTCGGGCGGTCGGGCGAGGGCGCAAAGAATGCAGGAAGCTTCGTTTGACAAGCTGGCGCCATCTTGCTTTTTAGTTATGATTTTTTGAGTACTCTGTTGCGTCAAGATAATTAAAAAATGAACCTGCTGCGTGATTGGGTTTCGGTTGAATTAAACCATAGATTTTTATTTGATTAGGTCGGTTTTCTATATTGTTATTGGGATACTTAGTTTCATTTGATTATGATGAAAACTTACTCCAAATAGTTGTGTAATGATGTTTAAATTAACATATCATATAATAGTTATTTTTATAGAAACAAATTGGTTCTGGATGCTCTGTTAAGGTTTTATACGTGAATAAACAATTCGTGAATACACATGCAGATTTAGAAAGAAAGAAAAAACATTATTTTGGACCTACACAAGAAACAGATTAATAAAATTAAACACACATAAAATATTCATTGTGATAGTGCTGTACGTGGCCAAAAGGCCATCTCAGCATATGCTGCAACAGTATCACCTGCAGCATTGGTTTTCAAATGAGTTTACCGTAGAAACGTGAGCTTACAAGAGTCCTCCATTTGGCTACCATCTGGCAACCATCACGCTCCAACAGCTGAACTGATGCTAATGAAATTTGGCATAGAGGTAGATTATATCGTGGAATACGACATCAAATTGTTTCTTAAGAAGGTTCGGACGAAGACGCGTGTAACAGCCAGTTCAAAATAAAATAAACAAATAGATTCCAAACATTCCTGTGGGCGGATTTAATTAAGTTCTGTTTTATTTTAAACTAGGCTTTACTTATTACTCCTTTGCGTCCAATTATAGCTTCATGTAGCAAACCAGTTCTAGCACTGTCACTGGAACAATTTTATTAAGTTTAATAAAACTGCGTGATTTTTTAAAAGCATTCTGCGGTTTTGAGTTTATTTTTAAAGTAATAAGCAAAACTCCAACTATAAGTGATGACATATGGAACAGAGACGTGGTCACTCACTGTGGGCCTCACAAGAAAGCTCAAGGTCACTCAGCGAGCTATGGAGAGAGCTATGCTTGGTATTTCTCTACGAAATCGAATCAGAAATGAAGATATCCGTAGAAGAACTAAAGTTGCTGACATAGCTGAAAGAATAAGTAAACTGTAGTGGCAATGGGCGGGGCACATAGCTCGTAGAACTGATGGCCGTAGGGGCAAAAAGGTTCGCGAGTGGAGACCGCGAACCGGAAAACGCAGAGTGTGACGACCTCCAATTAGGTGGACAGACGACCTGATGAGTCGTTGAATTAGGGTGGCATGTAACCGCTGGTTGTAGAAATCTAAGGCCTCCGCCTTCCACCTTTGTTCAGCAGTGGACGTCCTGTGGCTGATATGATGATGGTAGAGATGATGAACAAAATGTCATGTCGGTAAGAAATGGTCGGCGTTATAGATAGATTTTGTAAGATTCCTGTGGTGCAATTCCCTAAGCTAAGCTATTGAAATAACGGTGACAACCCAATTTGGTATTCGCTAAGACTCGTCCTCATGGCTCACCATCTGCAACGTGTCCTTGAATAGCTTCAATCATGTCATAGCGAATACCAAATTGGTTTTTCACCGTTATTTTAATTCTGTATTTCAGGATGTATGGATGTTTGAGCTTAGGGCATTGTACTGCTGGGTGTTTGGCTATTCTTGTGGTGGTAGATGATCAGGAACATTTTAGATTCATGATCATTCACGTGCATAAATGTTGATCTTTAAATTTTGATGATTGGATTGAACAGCCACTCTCCAAGTATAGGTGTCATTATGATACGTCCATCATCAGCCGAAAGATGTCCAGCGCTGAACAGGTGCCCCCTCATATATAGGGACTTACTTTATTAATGGAAAATATTTTAGGAGGTATACCTATAGGTTGCAATGATGCGTTTCAGCAAAAAAAAAAACATAACATCAACCTTTATTTTATAAAATAATACAGAGTCAGTAAACATTTCGCTAGTCGAGTATTTAAAAATGAATTAAATTATTATCAGTACCGACACTTGATATTTGAAATGAATTCTATACCATTCATAGAGCCTAGCCCCAAAATATTTTTAATTATTAAAGTAAGACCCTATATATGGAATTTGCTATACTCACTACAGTAAATGGCTCAACGGATTTCAATGAATCTTTTTGGGATTGAAACAATTTGGGCAGGAGATGGAATGGCGCTTTGTTCTTAATCTTAATCCTCTTTTTAACAAATACGATGCCAACACACTAAGTTTTCTACTGTATCGTGGGCACAGTTTCCAGACATAAATCTCACATTTACAAACATCCAGACCCGGAACAGGGTATCTGTAGGCTATCTGTAGGTGATATAAATTTGTTATGTGCAAGGCAACCGGCCCGTACTACAAATCAAGAATCAAAACTCAAGTAGAACTTGAGTCCAGATGGCATTGATCAAATATGAACCCCACGTAATAGATCCAGCATTAATATTTAATTGATGCAATTACGACTCAAGTTCTGTTTTGAGTTTTGATCCTCGATCTGTATACGGGCTTTAGCGACTCCACCGGGCATAGCCGCCGTCTGACTCTCAGATTACAATTCTTATTACGGCCATCGTAAATCGATTTGCCCAACCAATAAAAATGTACACTCCAACATTTTCATTATTATCACAATATAAAACCATTTATGAACATACAGACGTTTCGTTCTTGTTTTCCTTTATGTAAATTCTTTGTTTTTAAACTCATTACCCGCTTTATCTGGTGTCAGTTGTAAATGTCAACCGTGCAACATTATAGGGTTCTTTAGGTAGACATGTGAAACTGTGATGTTATTATTTGCAAAGTAATAAATAATAGTAGAGACGTGGGTCACACTGAATGTTTTTAGAATTGGCTTGGTCAAAAGACTTAGACTCCAGGCCAAAATAATAACAAAAAGAAAAACTTCAAGTAAGAAAAGATTCCGATAAAAAATTATTTTAATTTCGAATAAAAAACTCTTTGGGAAGCTGTAGCCATACACATATTGCCATGGCCATACATACATTGAATTCATATGTCATTTGTTTTTACAAATTGGCGGCTATTTAAACAGTGCGTATCGTGCGTCGAAATTAATTTGACTATAAACAAATTTCGTTGAGGTCTTAATCAACAACTACGTTATAATAGACTATGACAGGCATTTCTTCTTGAAGCACCATCATGTCCCAACTGGTTTAATGAGTTTAAACATGGTCTAAGAAATTTCACGAACGACGTCCTTCTATAGCGACCACTGAAGATAACGTGAGTACTGTGCGGCTAATGATAGAAGCTGATAAAATAGTGACATATCAATAGATCCGGTCAAGTTTAGGCATTGGTATGAGTCGAGTGCAAAAAGTCTTACAAGAACATTTAGGCGTTTAAGCTTTGCACCTTTAGTGTGACGATGGTGTCGTGGGATATCTGGGTTTGTGTAGTGTACTCACTAGGGGGGTTTGCTATAGAGGGTCGTGGGTGCGCAGATTGGGGAGTCTGCATGCGACCCCCGGCGTAAACATACACAGCGAAGTTTGGGGGGATCCTTTACAATCCTCTCCGGGAAGTGCCTTGGGGGGCGACCTTTCTACTTCCTTCCCTCCGCTAGAGGGTGTTACCGCCTTACAGTCATCCCCTCTGAGATGTGGTGCATAAAGGCATGGCATCAATGGGGGCTCTAGTGTGATCTTACGAGCACCTGGAGCTCCTCTTCGGTGCCGAAGATGACCACTCCAGTGGTTTTACCCGGTAGAACTCCGGCATGCCCCTTTGCCCATCTCCAGAGCGAAGGAAGATCATGTAGAATTTCCACTAGAGATCAATAAATAAAAGGGGCGTTTTGTTATAATCGCTACGCTTAATGTTCTCGGAGGATGTTGTTCCCCATCCTCCGGCTTATCCCATAGTCGACACCCATAGGATAAGATGGGGTGGTTCTTAGCCGGCATCACAGGACAAAAATATAATTGGAAAGAAGAAATTTTACAATACGTACGTATTTTATAATTAATATAATTCAGTATGAAAATAATTATACATTTTTTACTAACACAATATTAATATAGGTAGTATGTACGTATGAGTTAAATATAGCATAAAATATTAATTTTTGAAATTGAAGTAAGTCCATTCAATATTCAGTCTCGATGGGGGGCATAGATTTCCAGAATTATGTCGTTATTTTGGGGGATATTTGCTAGTACTGACCACGCTTAGCAGGTGGTGGTGAGCCCAGTATGGCTACTGTTCCACAGAAGGGACGCTGCTGCCCATCTCTCTGGTTTAGTCCCTTACTCGCCTATACTTCGCCCATGAAATATACCTTCTACAGAACCCTGATTAAATATGGTTTAATTTACGCTTAAACAATTTATTTGCGATTGATATATTAAAATAGTGATATTAAGATTAAATAACACTGCGCAGTGGGCAAGAGATATTTAAGGACATGTCGCAGCTATTTTTAGTGCGTGCCATATTGGCTTACGAAGTTTTATCGATTCTTGCTGGAAATTCAGAAAATGTTACCTTTATTACTTGTATACGTCCTCTACGGCATCACGTACTGAAAGATTTGTCCACGACAGGTTCTTTCAGGGCTTTAGTTAATTTTCTGATCGATCCAAGTCTTGAAATGACACTATAGGTCTTGGGTCTTGTTCTGTGTGGTGTCCAGATTTAGAATATAGGACCAATACATCTCCCGTGGGTGTCGTAAAAGGTGACTAAAGGGTTCTAAACCAGAGGGATGGGCAGCAGCGTCCCTTCTGTAGAATAACAGCCATTCTGCACTCACCAACCTGACGGCACGGTTGGTGCAGTGGATGATACACTCGACTGCTGCGCTCCGGGTCGTGGGTTCGATTCCCGCACGGAACAAATATTTGTATAATCTGCAGGTAGTTGTTCCGGGTCTGGGTGTATTGTGTGTGGAATGTATGTCTGTAAACGCACCCACGACACAGGAGATATCCCAGTGTGGGGCAATGTGGGGGCCTGCCAAGCATGGTGAATACTGGCAAATTTTCCCTAAAATGACGACACAATTGTAGAAATCGATAGGGAGGCCTTTGTTCAGCAGTGGATGTTTTTCGGCTGATACGATGAGGTCTTGTTCATAAGCGGTGTTGGTGGAGAATGCTCAAAATATATGCCAAGTCGTTAGTTATTTAAATTTAAGTTACTCATAACTAAATGTCAAACTACTGTACTTAACTCAGCCAAAAGACTCACGTCCACTCCTGAACAAAGGCCTCACCCATAGATTTCCACAACGAGCGGACATATGCTGTCCACATCCTACGACTCCCAGCGAAATCACCAGATCGTCTGTCCACCTCGTTGGAGGTCGTCCCACGCTGCGTTTTCCGGTGCGCGGTCTCCACTGGAGCACCTTTTTACCCCAGAGATCACCAGCGTGTTATTTTTTGAATTATGCATTTAAGTACTGGACTTGTTTCTGGTAGGAAAATAAAAGCGAATATTACACAGGTATAATTATGTCGTGTATAATTGGTAATTGCGCCATTAACATTGTATTGCTCTCAAAATATGTAATAAATGTATGTTAGTTGACTTCCGTATTTTTTTCAATTTTACAAATGCTTACGCATTTTTATGAGGCTGTCTTTATGTGGTCCCGTGTGGTTAACGGAAAAAGAACAGACCACCATTCTCCCTAAGGCGACTAAAGGTTGATATCACAGAAATAGGAAATAAGGAGAAGCGGTACGGGGGCGTAACCGCGCTACCGCGACATGACCAATTTGGGCCATCCGGAAAATGGCCGTTTTATAACATCAGTTGAGATTCGATCGCGTAAGCGAAACTTTGTTAAATTAAATTGTCGTGTTGTCCGTGGATTACATGCAAAACCGAAGCGAAAATAGTAACTTTATCAAGGAAGGAATCATATACAATATGCAAAGAAGTAATTTTCTTGTATTTGTCTATAAAAAGAAAAAAGAAAAAAATATTGTTTTCTTTATTATGTTACATTTGGATTGATGGAGCAGCACGACATTATTATGTTTATACAAAATACAATGCTTCTTATGTACCACTTTTAACTAGCAATCGGTGAATAACAAACGCAGTGAATAGAACAACGAATGGTACTCCCAATAAACATACGCGTTGCGTGGTACGGCTGTCGTCTGCGGTCTGTACGCTCGGTATGATTTCATTCATTTCGGCCGAATTAAGTCCACTGCTGGACACAGGCCTCCCCCAAAGATCACCACAACCACCGATATGGATGTGTTGTGGGCTCATTGGCGGGTTTTGCCATAATCGCCACGCTTGGCAGGCGGGTTGGCGATCGCAGTTGAGTTGTTAATGTACTCGAAGGACGCTGCTGCCCATCCTCCGGCTAATCCCTTAGTCGACTTTTACGACACCCATGGGAGGAGATGGGGTGGTGGCATTCTGAGCCGGCACCACACGGCAATTGATTGGCTACCTACAAAGTCGTGGGTGTGTTTTAGTATGAGTAGCCAATTATAATGTTATGTTCATTCAGTTCATTGGATGAGAACTTGTAACTGTGTGCATTAGTGTGCTTTTATGAAGAATGGTAGTGGGAAAATGTATTTCTAGGCTCGCATACATTTTGATCTACATGGCATGTCTCTTTTCTTCCAATATCTTTGGTTGATATCAAGAGGATGGGCAGCAACATGCTCCCGTGTGCTCATCATTATCATCGCAGCCATTTACACGTCCACTGCTGATAAAAGGCCGCCCCCATGGATTTCCGATGACCTGGTGTTGTTTGCGGGAATCCGCTGGTTGCCAGCAGCACAGGACCGGTCGTTGTGGCTGTCTTTGGGGGAGTACTATCCAGCTGACATGATGATGGTGCTGAATGTCTGTATAAATACAGATCAGATCAAATCAGGCTTTATTTCTCACCCTACCACCACCGCGTGACAGGTCATGATTCAGAAACCTTGAGAGATCGCCCTGTGCGATAAGACCGCCCATTGTACATGTATCTTTTTAAATATTTATCTCTATGTATGTATTATGTGGTGTACAATAAAGAGTATATATATAATGTTCTGCTATACCACAGTAAATAAACAATCTGTTAAAGATAATGTATATGGCACTTTTAAAGCGGAAGATATTAACATACGAAAGAAGTTCAATAAAACCGGATCACTATAAAGCTCACTTTCTGTTGAACTTGAACTGAGATGCGCGTGCGATGACCTTTGGATGTGTTTTAGTATTCTTTAGTGACGTGGATATCTTAATAAATGTACAAAATAAGTCGGTTATTCCAAAGTTAATAATAAGTTACCAAAACGAATAACAGATCTTACTGATGGGAAGTTTAAAACGCACATTCATCATTTTGGCCGAATGAAGTCCACTGTTGGACACAGGCCTCCCCCAAAGATCACTACAACGACCGATATTGGTCTGTTGTGGGCACATTAAGGGGTTTTTCCATAATCGCTTGGCAGGCGGGTTGGCGATCGCAGTTGAGTTGTTAATATACTCGAAGGACGCTGCTGCCCATCCTCCGGCTAATCCCTTAGTCAACTTCTACGACCCCCACGGGAGGAGATGGGGTTGATGGTGATGATGATGGATGGTGATTCTGAGCCGGCTCCACACGGCAAAACGCACATTAAAGCAATTCTAATAAAAATGCCTATTACAAAATCAAAGACTATGTTGACAATAGGGACGTGTAGCGTTAATTTTTATCATTTCTTATCAGTTGTCATCTGCACATACGGCTTCCCTGGAAACTTATTTCATCTGCATTGCTTGTATTGTATAGCTGCAAATGTTTTTCAATGTATAACAGCCGTTTTAAATATATTTTAAACGGCTAAAGTATAAAAGAACCCTGAGTTCCTTTCAGCCTTTCTTCTCAGAGGTTGTCATGTAGTGAAATTGCCCTCCGTTGTTTCAATATGACGTGTAGGTGTATCTAGGACACAATTACTGAATAAATGATTGAATTGAATAGAATTGAAAGATAAAATTTCTATCGTAACGGGTGGGTGTATTTCCCGCAACTCCATAATATACCTGAACTTTTGAAGTTTTACTAGCTACTACTAACTATTATAGCTGCGACCGCATGCCGTCACGAAAATCCGACAGTATCAAATTGGCCGACAAAGATGTCGTCCACAGTTGAATACAGGCCTCCCCTCGAATTTCCACATTCGTGTCGTCATGTTGGTGGGAATTTGGAAATACTCACCAAGCTTGGCTGGCAGGTTGGTGAGTGCACTATGGCTACCGTTACACAGAAGGGACGCTGCTGCCCACCCCTCTGCTTTACAGGCCATTAGTCGCTTTTTACGACATCCACGGGAGGAAATGTAATGGTACTATATTCTTAATCCGGACACCGCACGGTATTTTTTAATTTTTATCGTCTTCAAAAAGGAGGTTTTCAGTTCGATGCGTATTTTTTTATGTATGTACATCGATTACTCCGAGATTAGTAGACCGATTTGAGCAATTTGTTAACTGGTGCAGAATGCTTTCGAGTTGGTCCCATATAAATTTTATTACATTTGATTGAGTAGTTTTTTAACCAGCTTCAATAAACAGGTCAATTTGACTGCGCTTATCTAGATGATGTCTCAATAGTTTCTATTCCTCTCAGATCAGAGAACCGATTTGAGTCATTCTTATTTTTAGTGTTAAATACTGATACCAAATTATAATATTAATTACATTTACACCAAAAAGAAACAAATAAAAACTATTTAACAAAAAAAATACCGACTTCAAAACCCCTACACGACATAAAAACATTGCGCATTGGCGGGGCCAGGTGTGCCCCAACCATGCAGACCAACAAGAAGTTATATTTTATACCTGGCCCCTCCCGACTTCATAAAGTTTATTTTCCTTTTCAGTGGTTTTAATGTTTTTATGTCGTGTAGGGGGTTTTGAAGTCGGTATTTTTTTTGTTAAATAGTTTTTATTTGTTTCTTTTTGGTGTAAATGTAATTAATATTATAATTTGGTATCAGTATTTAACACTAAAAATAAGAATGACTCAAATCGGTTCTCTGATCTGAGAGGAATAGAAACTAGGTATAGAGGCTAGGTTTTAGTTGTATTATTTAATAAACTAGTACTGGTAAATGTATACGATAAATAAGCTGTATTTATTTATAGACACAAAAATAAAAGCCCCTTTAAAGTTACGCCATGAAGACGTATAAAACCGGATCCTACGCTTACTTTCTGTTGAACTTGAACTGAGGATGCGCGTGCGTCGACCTGAGTGCGA
The DNA here is from genome assembly GCA_947459985.1 of Diloba caeruleocephala. Lineage (NCBI taxonomy): Eukaryota > Metazoa > Arthropoda > Insecta > Lepidoptera > Noctuidae > Diloba > Diloba caeruleocephala. The sequence goes on along the minus strand of OX381631.1, from coordinate 9,835,500 downwards.
TCTAGCGCGGGTCTGAGTATATAGCCGTGCTTAACGTCACTGAAGCTAACATAACGAAGATTAATGATCTAAAATTTACATAACTTTTTAATTTTTTACTTTTGTTTGTTGAAAACTACAATTATGCCTTGGCACGCCATACCTGGGAAACTTATCAATTATGGGACGGAATAAGGTTATTTAGTGTCCTACAAAAATAGTGAATCATCATCATCATCAACATTTTAGCCGAATAAAGCACAAGACGGCACGGTTGGTGCAGTGGCTGATACAGTCGGCTGCTGCGCTCCGGGTCGTGGGTTCGATTCCCACACGGAACAAATATTTGTATGATCTGCAGATAGTTGTTCCGGGTCTGGGTGTATTGTGTGTGGAATTCATGTCTGTAAACGCACCCACGACACAGGAGAAATCCTAGAGTGGAGCAATGTTTTTAAAAAAAAAAACAAAAAAAAAAACTGCTGGACATAGGCCCAAAGATCGCCATAAGGACACGTCTGGGTGTGTTGTAAACTTATTGGGGTCTTGCCATAATCGCGACGCTTGGCAGACAGGTTGGCGACCTCGGTTGAGTTATAAATGTACTCGAAGCACGCTGCTGACCATCCTCCGGCTAATCTCGTAGTCGCCTTTTACGACACCCACGGGATGAGATGGGGTGGTGGTGTTCTTAGCCGGCCACCACACGGCAAACACTAAAAAAGCATACAAAACGTAAAAAAATATTGTTTGATTGAGCAGTGAACTGTGAGTTGTGACAGACTTAATGGATATGACATAAGTGAGATAACCCACGTGTTGCGTTGTTACTTTGCGTTGATCTTGAACTGCAAAGATGCGCGGGTGCTGACCTCCGCGAGTAGTCATTTTGATGACGTAATAATATATTATGAGGTTTAGTACGTATGTATGATGAGTTGATGACTCTGATGACGTTGGTTCGTGTCTGTGCGCGTAAGACTTATGTACGCGTTAGTTTAAGCGTATGTGAGTGAAGATCATGTTTGTAATGACGTATCTATTGTAGCTACGATCTCGGATCATGGATCTGTGTGGTAATGTGCTTTGCTGCAGCTGGTCTCGGGGTAGTCAGCCAGCAAGGCGGGGTTGTGGCTTAGTCTACCTATGTATGCGCCGAGTGCGATTGCCCTATTGGCGCCTCCGGGAAGGAGCAGGCCCTCTCTTAATCTCACTTGGTAGCAGACACAATCTGCCTACAATTTTGCTGAAACTTTTTCAGAACACAAGCAATATTGTATTCATGCGAATTAAAACTTTTATCGGAAAATGTTGATTATGTATTTTTTTACGTAGTATCTACACACAGACGCGGAAAATACATAAATATATCAGCAGTGATAGCCTGTTGGTTAAACGCTTGCCCTCTATACAGAAGGGTCTGAGTTCGATTCCGGTCCGCACACTGACTATTCGGTTTCATGTGCAGATCAGAATTTGATTATCACTTGCGTTAACGATGAGCGAAAACATCGTGAGGAAACCTGCACACCTGTGAGGGCACCTAAGTATCTGTAGTCCGCTAACTCACACGAGGCCAACGTGGTAGACTACGGCCTTCTCATGGGAGAAAAGGTCCGTGTCCAGCAGTGGGACAGTAATGGGTTGATTATGCCGTATTGTGTTGAATTTGCTAATGTATTTCGATTTAAAACTATTAAACGGTATGTCGGAGTGCGTTTACCTGGACAGTTTCAATGAGCAATAAGCAGGAATCAAACAGATTGCATGTTGATAACATTGGCGATTAAAATTTGAAGTCAACAATTTCGGAGCAAATGTTGTGATTTCACAGTCGTTAAACGGTTGACTTCTAATAGAACTGAAGTTTTCAAAATTTCCATTAAATCGATCTACGCTGCGTCCGTGCCACATTTTGCCTGCTCAGTTTAGCATAGCAACGTATCACTTGTGTAAAGTTTGCAGTAACAATTCGTTCAGGCGTTTTAGTCTATTTTTTACTTTGTTGTAGCGTAGTTTTCTATTTCTTCATTGCGGTCTTATTGCTACAGGCGCGCATGTTTTATGATGTCCTCGGTACGATTGCTTAAGACTACTAGCAATGTAGTATGCACATCATTAGTATGCATCATCTACTGCTGAACAAAGGCGTCCCCCATAGATTTCCACAATAGTTCTTTTTAATTTTGGGGGATATTTGCCCATAGTCATCACGCATGGTAGGCGGGTTGGTAAACGCAGTACGGCTACTGTTTTGTTAAGAGCGCTGTTGCCCATCCCTCTGGTTTCGAGATCCTTAGTCGCTTTTTAAGACATCCACGGGAGATGGAGTGGTGCTATATTCTTATTCCGGACACCACAGGGAATGTTCTCGTTACTATGAACCTATCCAACAATCCAATAAGTTGAATATGATTGTGTTAGAAGTAGGGAATCGGGTCCGTGTGGTTCTCGGCGAACAATAGACCACCTGTCTCCATCTGTGGGTGTCGTGACAAGGGTATCAAGAGCATGGGCAGCAGCAGCCTCCTGTATGTTAAAGCCAACATGCTGTAGTTACCAACCCGCCTGCCAAGGGTGGTGATTATGGCTCCTATGACGAGAAGTGATATCAATAGTGCAACTGGAGGACCTCTTGATCGAGTCGAATGCTATAGCCTCTACGCTGTGTACACGGCTACACATCAAGCTAAACAAATCCAGTTTACGCTGATCTACATTATACTGGAAATGTGTAGCTTGATAGCTGTGCGTACTAACTAGTCCCAGGGAATTAATTTTGTTAGACTTGGAACCCACCTTTTCATTACTAATCTACAGGAGGTAGGTTTCTCACCCTTTCCAAGATGTGCCTATTGGCATCAGTGGGCGGCTCTAGTGTGATTATACGAGGACCTTGGAGCCCCCTTAGGTGTCGAAGATGACTGCCCCAGTGGTTTTAGCCGCTAGGATGCCTCTTCGGCCTTCCCCGGGGCGGAGGAAGTTCATGTAGAATTTTCACTGGCCCAATAAAAAAAGGTGGTAGGTCTCATATTGCATGAATCCGCCTGCCTTAGGATGGTGATTATGGTAATATGGCTCATAGTCTGCTCATAGGCATGGTTGCTGCAATGGCTGATACAATCGACTGCTGCGCTCCGGGTCGTGGGTTTGATTCCCGCAGGGAACAATTTCTTGTTTGATTTCCAGGTTTGGGTGTATTCATCATTTCGGCCGAATAAAGTCCACTGCAGGGCACAGGCCTCCCCCAAAACTCACCCCATCGACCTATATAGATGTGTTGTGCTAATTGAGGGGGTTTGGCCATAATCGCCACACTTGGCAGGCGAGTGACTATCGTTTGGCTAACCCCTTAGTCGCCTTTAACGACACCCACGGGATGAGATGGGTTGGTGCTATTCGTAGCCGGCACCACACGGCAAATTGGTTTGTTTAGATATGTCAATATTTAGGTACTATCATTAATTCTAAAATAGGTTAAAAACCAACAATCTCCTTCACAACTTCATTCCCACCTTAGAATTCTGTTAGCCCACAACGTAATCGCTTAATGATACTTCAATTGTACCCGATGCTGATCTAATTTCACTTTCTCTGAGTATATCAAATGTACAAATAACCGGTTCAAGTTATGCGATTAGGATGCTGTGTGCGTTTCAAGATGTAGTTACGACTACGATGCATACCTTTAGATATAACCACCGCCTCAAAGAAGGTGCTGCCAGTTATATTTGACATAGATTTTGAATGAAATAACAGATGTAATTTGAAAATAAATGCATGCCAAAAGGTAGACAGCACTGGCTCAACAATACAGTACAAGTAAGTAATATCCTAGCAAATAAAACGATTGGATTTGATTGATTGAAGTTCGCGCGGCTCAGATGTCAGGTACATGTTAGCCCAGCTTAGTGACTACGTGCATTATCTTCCATCGGTAGAAGCCTATATCCAGCAGTAGACTACAATAAACTGAGCGTGCACAGCAATGGATTTAAACTTGAACAAGTTAACCGAATAAATCGTAGTTCTTTGTATTGATACCTTTTCCCTAAGCTAAATTATGCTTACGGTTTATCCTCATGCATCGTGTTCCTTTTTTGAATACACACTTTTCTTTTTTTATTTAAACACCTACATACAGCCAGCTTTCAAATAAGTGCTGATGACCAACTAAGGTGACATTTGGCCACATGCTATCTCTTTAACTAACAACGCAATAAAAATACTGCCTATTATAAGTTACCTCCACTGAACTGATTTAAAAATAACGCGCCCAACAATGTCTCCCTGATTACCCTACGTTGGGTAAATTACCCGATAAGAGGAAAAACATTAAAGAAACAAATAGTGTTATTCCAGTTTGATTGCTGGTGTAACAATCCAACATGGCGGCTGTAATAATATCTAGGATATAGTGAAGTTGACTAAACTAGAATGTAGGTAAAGACGTGGCTAGAATGGGACAACGAATTGCAAATGACTTGGGTATAGTCATATATTTTAAAAGCGTAACATAAATAATTGTGTTTAAACATATTAAAATTTTCAAGTATTGGGTACTTTTTTATTCTTTTTGTTTATGGCCACTCTATAATATTTTGTACTTATTTTTATTTAAAAGAGCCATTCTTTGACAGATAGTTTGAATTTTTAACACGCTTTTATTAGCTTGGTATGTATCTATTTACTCGTATCTATGTAACAGAATTTTGAGACTCGATTTTCATCCCCTTCAAAACGTCGGGTTGATTTGAAACTTCGCACACATATGAAGGATTGATGACAATGCTTGACATAATTTAAATAGTTTGTCCCATTATCCTTGCCAGGATCCTCAGGATTAGCGACGTTTTCATCTCTGAGACCCAGAAAAAATGATAAATTCATCGTTATACACAAACTTACACAAATAAATACCTCCTTAAGATGTTAATTTAATTTCCGAGGCAAGAGTGCGATGAGACTCGAATAGTGTCTCATTCTTCAGGTGATTTTATCCGTAATGGAGGAAGAATTTGTTTACTTAAACGTCGAAAGGAAGATGCTTGGGTAAATAATTACCACCCGGAGTTATTGAGACGACGGACAGGCAACAGGTCATTCAGCCTTGCGCAAAACCAAAAAAGCATGTGTTTGTAGTTAACCGCACTAAAAAATTTAAAATAAATAATAGTTTAAATAAAACTAAAAACCACTTTTTTGTAGATAACCGAACTAGAAAGTAGAAAATGATTTTGAATAAGATTAAAATAATTTTATTTCTTTTAGTTGCCTTAAACTATTATTTATTTGAATTGTTATGCATTGGCTTCCCCTCTTCCTTAATTAATAACATTGGTTTATTTAAATCTAGAAACTTTATAACGTTCAAAACGGAAAGGACATTTTTGTCCTAAAAGTCCTGTTTAAAATAGAGCGTCGATTTATATTTCGGTTAAAGTCTGTTTAAAAAGAACCATAGTCGTTTTGTTTTCATATAATCTGTTGACAAATTCGCTTTACAAATTATTCCTGGAGATTTCATGGCAATTTGTATGCTGTTATTATGAAGTTTAATTTAATAGTGAAGACTGTTTAAATTAGAAGAGAGTAAAATCAAACTCCTGTAACTTATGCATGTTTGTGCATTTGTGCACGACCTGTAAATATTTACTTACAATTTGAAATGTCTGTCAAAATTGATATAATAAGAAACATTAAAAATATTTTTCTATTCTGCTGGACATTGTTACCTACTATTTCAGTTTGTTTGCAAATTAATAACTTTATAATTTTTTTGTAATCTATGTGATCAAAACCAATGTATATTTGTACGCCTATTGGCAGAATATAGAGGCACTTACATTTAAAACAAAACGATGCCCCGTACTAGGATTTCTCCTGTATTGTGGGTACAGTATACATACATAAATCTCACATCCACAAACACCCAGATCCGAAACAAATACCTGTAGATCATACGATTTGGGGATCGAACCCGTCACACTTAACACAGAAAGCCAATTGTTTAGCCACTGCGCCAAACGTATCGTCAAACAATCCATCTAAACCGTTCTTACATGCTCGTAGGAGTCCCTAAATGATTTGATTTACTGTAAAGTTATGAATCATTGCTGAATATTAAAGCTGGCACAGTAGGAGAGTGCATTCCGCATGTGGTCACGCACTGGAGCATCATTTGGAGCATCCTCAACAATCCCCCCGGGGGGGTGACCGCTTTACTGGTCACCCTCTCAGAGAAGTGCCTAGAGGCGTGGCACCAGTGGGCACCTCTAGAGTATTCTATCAGACGAGGACCTAGAGCCTCCCTTAGGCACCGAAGATGACCGCTCCAGTGGTTTTAGCCGGTAGGAGGCCGGAATACCCCTTCGCCCTTCCCCGGGGCGAAGGAAGTTCATGAAGAATTTCCACTGGGCACCAATAGAAAAAAAGGAGAGTGCATTTATCCGTGCTTCTGGGCAGTCAGCGCCGGTAAATAACGAAACAAACTAGGAGGGATTTATTTACTTGAGACTTATATTTCTCTGTTAGCAGTAGGAAAAGTTTGGTCGAAGCTCGCGGCATACTTGCATATCTTGTAGACACGGGTACATATCAAGCTATATACATTTTTCGTTATACCACCAATGTGGCAAACAAGCATACGGCCCGCCTGATCGTATGTGGCTACCGTGACCTATGAACGCTTGCAACACCGTAGGTCTCACTCGTGCGTTGACGACGCTGTAGAAATCTTTTTACGCCCTTCTTGAAGAGCCCTAAAGCGGTAGCATTATAAGCGAGATCAGCCTATACTGTAGAGATGAGTCGCTCGCGACCGAGATATATAAAAGATATATATCTCTCTCAAAGACATATACGGTACCTATAACAAAAAAACTATTTTTTAAATTTTTTGTCTGTCTGTTCCGGGTAATCTCCGAAACGGCTGGACCGATTTCGACGGGACTTTCACTGGCAGATAGCTGACGTTATAAGGAATAACTTAGGCTACTTTTATTTTAGAAAAATAATTAGGGGTCCGCGCAAAAACAGTAAAACCTTGAAACCCAACATATATATTCTATGTCAAGTGTCTATGTCGAAGTACTTAAAATTTCTTTTAAATCAAACGCGGGTGAAACCGCGGGTCCCAGCTAGTTGCAACTATATCTTTGAATCCTTTGTATCTGTGGCTGGGCTAATTATTAGAAAGAGCGACTGGGTGGAAAGGTTATTGTTATCTACATAAAATTTGTCATACTAATGTCGCTATAATCTAGTCACGTTTTAAAATCTTGAATTAGGTAATTGTGCATACTGCATATTGTGACACGGAGCACAATTTTTGTTTCAAATCATTTCTTCGCTTCTGAACGAGAGAGCGATTGTTTCGAATTTTACTCACTCAATAGATCATATCTTCGTCACCCGCTCTTCTTTCTCCGCGAAGTGACAGTGTGCCTGAGCGGCTCCGATTTACTGAGCGAGTTGGGATCTAGATATAAAAGAGTGATTTATATCTTTAGGACTAAAGATATATATCACTCTTTTCTTGTCACTGATACACTTCGCGCATCTCTACTATACTGGAAATGTAGCCGTGCATACCCTCGACGCTATATAACCATTACGACATAGTTTCTTCACTCTGCACGCGTCTTTACTGCCTAGCATTTGCCATTTACTTTAATTTATATCTATTTAGTTGCCTTACTTGAACTGATTTCATAATTCTAATTGTTGTGGGAAGGAGACCTATTTTATATTGACTGTTATATTTTAGAACGTTTATGATGTAGTTGTGTTTCTTAGTACATGATATAGTTATTATTTTAATCCGAAGCGTTATTTTTGGTATAGATGTAGTGTTTCTACTTTCTATCATAAACACAAACTTTTTAGACAGAAATATTCGTTCTTTCTTGTCCAAAAACAGATAGACTTTTTTGTTGTTATTTTGGATAAAGCTCTGGGTTAATGTCGATTCTAAGTTCCTCTCGGACATCTTACGTCATTATTTCAATATGACAGGATTGACAGCAATTTACATTTCACTTTTTAACAGTGCATTTTTAAATTAAACATTATTAAATTGTTTGATGTGGGTCTAAAAGTTGTATAAGTGATGTTAAAATTCTTGATTAAGTATTTGGTTCGTTAATCATGACCTTGATTGAGTAAACATTTTAATATAAATTACCCTTGATAAATATCCTGCAGCCAACTAAACAAGCTTTTTTTTTACCAATAACGAGTACTGTATCTCTAAAATACAAATGTCGTGTCTTATAAAAACCGACAAATACATGCTATTATGATCGTAAATAATTAATTTTATACGGTAACTGATACAGAAGCGGAAGTCTTAAATATCCGTGCATATGACCTTGACTATACATTTATATAAATTACAAAAAAGTAATTCACGGTTTTAGAACTAGGCGTGGCGTTTTTAAAACCTTTATATATGTTTAAAAGTAATAATTGACATTACTGGCTGTAAGGAAGTCGTTGCCTTTGCCTTTTTATGATTTATTGCAATAGGAATGATTGTAATGCAAATGAGGCAGACTGAAAATGTTTTGTGTACTTTTAAATTAGGGTTGTGTTATAGAACTGTATCAATAAAGTCGGTAATTTGTTTTTAAATTATTGATTTATAAATTGAATGTTACTGTGTTAAGGCCAATGGTTTTAAATATGAACTTGACATTTTAGGTCGTATAATAGCTACGATTATCTTGTATGTTTTAAATCATCAAAGTAACTACCGATTCGATTCGACCGACTTTCAATGGTTCTTTTGAAGTAGATAATGCTATGAGTAAACAATAGGCGTAACTTTAAAATTCAAGACTTTTGAGCTAGTTATGAAGTAATAAATCTGTATCAGTGTATAATATTTGAAGGTAGCGATGAAGGGAAACAATGTATTGTATAAAATTACTATTTCATTTATTCACACATCCTCGCCTCTGTAAGCCTGTATATTTTTTATAATTTATTTACAAAATCCAAAACATTGAGTATTATTTTTTTGGTATCTAAGTACTATTACAGATTACCATGCGTGTCCGTGGAGTCCATGAGCGTAACCGAGGGCGCCAGTATGTACCACAGGGGCGGCGTGGGCTACCGTGTAGGGGGCAGCGTGGACCAGGGGACCGGGGTGGGACTGGGAAAGGGACTGGCTAACGACAGTCTGGCTGGAAGCGAGACCGGGGGCAGCGTATGCGGCGACACCAGGAGCGACGACACCGTGAGCGGCATAACCATGACCAGCGTAACCAAGACCGGCGCCGGCGTAACCGTGTCCGGCGTAGGCGAGAGGGGCGGCGGCGACCACGGAACCGTGACCAGCCAGCTGCTTAGCGAGCACGGGGGCGACGCCGGCGGCGGCACCATCGAGTTGAGCCTCAACGGTCTTTACAGCATCAACCGCTTGCCAAGAGTGGTCTTCGGCGGCGTTGACGGCCCGTCCGTGGAGCTCGGAGGCCTGGTCGTGATATTCGCGGGCGGCATCGGCGGCGGCGCGGACGTGGTCGGAAGCCTCAACATGAGCGTCGATGGCGGCGCCCTGGATGTCTCCGGGTGAAATGGTGGGGAGGGCTGGAGCGGCGTGGGCAACGGCAACCGGGGCGTGAGCGTAGGCCAAAGGTGCGGCATGAGCCAAACCGTACGGAGCCCCATGGGCTACCGCAAGACCGGCATGTCCGACCGCAAGACCGGCATGACCAACAAGGCCATGACCGTAGGGTGATGCCAGCAGACCGGAGGGGGCGGCTGCGGCGCAGGCGAGGACGGCGGCGACAATCTGTGAAATAAAACGGATTAAAACATCGATTACAACACAATTTATTCCTAAGTCGATAATATCCGTGTCACATCACTAATCACAGACACTGAACCTCGCAAACACTTTATACAAACATATATTTTTGAATTACTAGGGTGATAAAAAGCACAGAAACAAAAGAGTTTTTAAGTAATGAAACTTCAAGTTTCAACTAACCAGAACTCTCATCGTGCACTTCTGTGTTAGACTGCTCGAAGGCTACTGAATGCTTTCGATTGGACGCCGCTGGTTTTTATACCATTGCACGTTGCTTGTGCTCTGTACGTAAAAAAAGTAAGTGGTCCGTATTCAAGGGCGGGAAGGGTGAATAGGAAGCGCGAAACATTTTTGGCTGATAGATTCGTATGTCGAGGAAATGGCCGACGACTTTTTAAAATTGGAACATGGACAGTGTGTTCAATTTAATTTGAATAATATCAACTGATACTGCGTTCGAATTATAATTTAAAATATAGGTATCGTTATTAAACTTTTTATGATGTTTTATTATATTTTTATCTCTGCTCTATCTATACACGTAGCGAATATACGATACAGCTAATCTTATTATACTTTTATTATTGGACTTAACTGAACTTTTAAATGACGGAGAAGCCTTAGATTTGATATTGAAGTAAATCGTTAATTTAAATATTCATGTTAATTAATTAATTTCATTTCATAATCAACCATGCATAGTAATCTCGTCTGTTTTTTTTTTACTGTTGATAGGTCTCCCGGACTATCTTATTACTAGGGATATAGAATTTATTTTCGTGGGGAATTTTTCCGCCATCGGGATTGCGGAAGCGGAAGTCTTACCGGCTAAATCTCCACGGTGTTCCGGTGTGCGGGATTCGCTCACCAATTTATCCCTATCAGAAAACCAGCGCTGCAGCATAAAGCAGCTTCCCCTTGATATATAGCGCCAAGTAATTTTTTTTTCAAACGCGAAGTTGCGGAATACTTTTTGAATTCGCTGGAATCCTAATTGACAATTACGGTATGGGTACATTGATAAATAGTGCGTATTATATGTAGTATATTTTAAACCTATGTATTTGACCGTATCTATAGTATGTAGATTTTTATGTATATATATCTTATTATATATTTTTTGTAATAAATCTTTTTTGTACCTCTTTTCGATGCATTTCTTTTTAACCCAAAGGTTGACTGGTAGAGAATGCCAAATGATATTAAGTCCGCCTTGTGAACCATCATTGTCCATAAAAGTATACATAAATAAATCATTGCAGCATATGCTGAAATAGGGACCTTTTTGGCCTTGTAAAGCATGCTTGTAGTTATATTTAATATGTTATTTTGTTATTGGTTCTCATTGTTGTTTTGTAAGAGTCCAATACAAAAATTTTTGTTTCTTCTTTCCTAATTGCATCTAGGGAATATTACCAAAATGGCACAATATTAATTTCCAATATAAAACCAAAGTTAATACTCATTCAGGTTTTTCGAGTTCTTACTCACTTTACTTGTTTTAACTAGTCTGGATGACCCGATCTTTGTTGTAACTCTGATCCAAAATAGTGTCAAAAATGAATAGAACCAGCCCATCTCATCCCCTGGGTCTCTTAATAGGCGACTATGGGATTAGCCGGAAGATAGGCCTCAGCGTCCGTCGAGTACATTAAATAATCAACTGCGATCGCCAACCCGCCTGCCAAGCGTGGCGATTATGGCAAAATCCCCCAATGAGCACACAACACCCATATCGGTCGTTGTGGTGATCTTTGGGGTAGGCCTGTGTCCGGCAGTAGACTTTATTCGGCCAAACTGATGAAAATTATGATGATCCATGATGATGTTGATGATATCCGTGTACACTTGGGTAAATAGGGGTTATTTATATATATTTTTATTGCTCTTGGGACTATTTTGTTTATATAATAAGTATTACAGATTGCTAATAACAAGCCTCCACAGATAAATAACAAACAGGCATTTGTCTGTTATTTCATGTTTGACTACTGCTGGGCAAACATCTCCCACATATCCTTCTACATCTCCCGTTTGGTTGTATTCTCTGAGCCAGTCCTTTGTGATCTAGGTCAAAATGAAGTTACCAAGCCTGCCTTCTGGACTATGTAGCATTTGATATTATAATAATACCACGTCATCGTCCGGCCCATAAACGTCCACTGCTGAACTAAGGCCTCCCAATGACGCTGCAATTAACGTTCATAGAAAATAATCATTTTTCCTACACGCCATATTGACACGACGGAGGGCAAATCATTCAGTAACATATGAGGAGAAATGGTGAAAGCAAATGAGGGGCTAGTTATTTTTTTAAATCTGGTATACATACACATCAGCCGATAATGTCTACTTCTAGAAAGAAAAAAACATTCGACACAGAGTATGTGGTATAAATAAACAGAAATAAAAAAAGTTTACCATAAAAAAAAAACAAGGAAATAGTTTTTGTGTGCCCCACAGCGTCGCGTGGCGTGATTCCCAAATTGCCCCATTTTACCGGTAAGGCTTTAGAACAGTCTCAATAAAACAACCGTAAGCTATGCTATATTTGCTCACATTTCGTACACGAGGTACACCTTATCGGCCGTTTTTAGTTCATTGCCGTGCGCTTCAATTTGCACATTTTCTCTGGTTAATACTAGGTCGTTATGAAGTCATAGTTGGTAGCAGAGCTTTTTGACGTATAGCTACGTTTAAAAGTATTATGGACTAGTTGTTGCCCGCGGTTTCACCCGCGCTTTCATTTTTAATAATATAGTTAGATGAAAATATGTAAGTATAATTAGTATACATATTTTTTTCGCGGAACGCTAATATATTTTCTTAAGTAAAAGTAACTTAAGTTATTCCTTATAACATCAGCTATCTGCCAGTGAAAGCTCCGTCCAAAATAGTCCACCCGTTTCGGAGATTAGCCGGACCAAACAGACAGACAAAAATACAAAAATATTTTCCTTTCAACGTCAAAAACCCTGCACATTGCTACTTAAGCTCCCAAATCTAACTATATTTTTCCAATTTCTTGATGTTGTTTGGTACGTGGCATTAGTTTGATTATTTTGTTTGCCGGGAATCAATATTTTCTACCACTTAATTATAACATAGTTACACCAAATAATTGTTAACGGAAGAAATTTGTGCTAAAGTGGTTGATAAGAATCGCGGCGAATCAAATCTCCGTGTGCTCTGCAGTTTGTTTAATCATTCTGTGACACATCGGTCCTCGCGGTACACCTTGTCTTGTTTTCATTCTTAACTCGCTTAACGGTGATATTTGTAGTAAAATGACAGCATAATATAGTTAAATGGCTATTTGAAAAGCGTTAAGCTCGTAAAATTATAATGGTAATGGTGATATTATGTTCTCTGATGAATGAATAAAAGAATAACACGATAACAATGTGATATGAGTGGAATATTTTATAGGAGCACAATAATCATCATTTCGGCCGAATGAAGTCCACAACCACCGATATGGATGTGTTGTGGGTTTATTGGGAGGTTTTGCCATAATCGCCACGCTTGGCAGACGGGTTAGCGATCGCAGTTGAGTTGTTAATGTACTCGAAGGACGCTGCTGCCCATCCTCCGGCTAATCCCTTAGTCACCTTTTACGACACTCACGGGAGGAGATGGGGTGATGGTATTCTAAGCCGGCACCACACGGCACAATAATATTAGTCTGTAATTAATTGAAATGCAATAGATTAATTGAAATGATGTGAATTTATTCGGCTTGAATGTGGATAGAATTGGATATGATCACAATATGTATTAGTTCAGCACATTTAGGTACCATTTATGTGGCATGCAAATATGTCAAGGTTTAAATTTACGAGAAGTCGACAGAAGGATACGTTTAGGCCGGGCAGCATTCGGCAATCTTCGTCAGATCTTCTAGACGTCTTTTATTCCGCAATGTCTGAAAACGAAAGTTTTCAACCAGTGCATCGTATCTGACCTACGGAGCCAAAAACAGTTGGACTAATTCACAAGGTTCAAGTCGCTCAGCGGGCTATGGAACATGCTATGTTCGGTGTCTCTTTAAAAGATAGAATCCGAAAGAGGATATCAGGAAGAGAACCAAAATGTTCGACATAGCACTCCGAATTAGCAAGCTGAAGTGGCGGTGGGCTGATCACGTCTGTCGAAGGACCGATGGCCGATGGAGCAGACGAGTGGAGACTGCGTTTCGGTAAACGTAATGTTGGACGCCCACCGGCCAGATGGATGGACGACCTGAAGAAGGTTGCTGGGTCCGGTTGGATGCTGAACGCCACGGTTGAATGACTGATGACCGGGTGTTGTGGCGCAGGCTTATGTCCAGCAGTGGACTGATATAGGCTGATGATGACCATGATATAATCGTATGTACCTATACGTTGTAATATCTTCGCCACAATATTAAGTACGACAAAAACTACAGTGACATTTTTAAATGAGTGACTTATAGTGATTTTTAAATAATTATTATTATTCACATCACTAGTGTGTACTAAGCAACATCGGTAAAGCGGTATTTTATAGTATACCAGGTACATACCTATAGCAAATCGGGTAGCGGTCTTTGAGCAATTTCCAATACTTATCAGAATGTAGTTCGATTAATTAACTCTGCGGGAGGTTGGAGCCAGTTGCTACAATCATAGGCTTCAAAGTTTTTAATCCGAGTAAAGCTAGCTAGAGCTGCGTGCCGTATACGCCCTTTGCCGACTACAAAATTATATTTATATATATTTTGTTTTACGGACGTGATATTTGTCTGGCGGTTTTGGTATGTTCACTCAAGTGTGTGTGTGGTGGCGTTGTGTATCGGGTCGCTGAGTTTCCCTACAATATGGTTGAGCTGGGCGACGCTGATGCATGCGTCATGGTCGAGAACGAGTACAGTCTGTTGAAATTGGTCATCTTAATGCTGCCATGACAAGTGAATCGTAAACTTGAATAAATATAGCAATCAGGCTTGGTTAGTGTAGATTTTAAAGAAGTTCTTTTCTCCTGCATTGTCCTCACATAACCATCGTTTCGAAAACAATGTAGCCAATCAATATTGTAACATTATGATTTAAAAAGAGTAACCGTTTCTTGCCCGTTCTTCTCCATAGGAAATCTACATCTTGGAACGCGGCAGCTAAAGTCTTGACTATTCATAAATGCCTGTAAATGGTTAGGCGTGAATAAAAAACATTTTCAATTAAGTGCTACGCTTAGAATATACGTAACCCCTAGACTAATAGTATCTTGCGAACAACTGTCGCAAACGACTTACCTAAACACTAGACAGCACACCATACTAGATATGACTAGCGTAAGGCTGACTTAGCATTCCAGATGGATCGATTTGAGCCTTTGCCATTTTGCCGCCTCCTTTAATAAAATGAGCCTATTATTGTCCCCTGTGGAACACCTCTTCTTATACAGAGATATTTTTCGGTAGGAGAGCCCAGCTGTAGTCTTCAGTTGACTAGAGCTCGTAAATGGGCTGGCTCGACCGGGAAGGCACCACGCCGTCACAGAGTACCGGCGTAAAGTAGCAACATAGTTGGTAACAACAGTGTTGCTGAATACCGAAAGCCCAACCTCCAAACATATGGCAAGCATACGATATGGGGGGCCTTCAAGGAAAAAGTGTATGTCAGCCTCAAAGCCTTCACGGAAAAAGTATATGTCAGCATCAAAGGTCACACCCGTGACTCCTCTGGTGTTGCGGATGTTTAGTGTCTTAGGCGACTACCATGTTTGTTTGCCCTCATGTACCAGAAAAAAAAACAGCGATGGACTAAGTATCACCACGCTTGGTCACTGCGTGTTGGCAGGTCCAGGTTTCCTCACGATATTTTTCCTTGGTAATAGACTGACTTATTGGGATGTCAGATTTTGAACTAGCAACGCCGATTTTCGAGTGTATACCTCTGAGCCTCCACGAAGAGCCTCAATAGCACCTATATTCAAAATTATATCACCTGATGCGGTAGAATATTCATCTTCTTTCGCTTGTGTCAGACTTGTTCAAGCCTGGGTGGCTTGAACAAGTCTGCCTCCGACTTGTCTTAACGACTGCCGTTTAATGACAACAACCGTGACCGACGATTTTACGTGCTCTCCGAAGCAAGGAGACGCTCAGTTCAAATATCACAATACGGTCACCCATCCATAGATTGACCGCGCCAAGCGTTGCTTAAGCTCACTAAAGTCGTTTACCGATCAGTAAGAGCAACCGGCTGTGGGCGATGATAAGAATATTCTTTATTGGTCGGATTTTCGCGAGCTCCGAATTCTAATCACATTCGGATTTATTCGAACCTAATGATGGATTTCCATGACGGTATGTATGCGCGGCGCCCTATTTAAATTCAACTCTTAGATTATGGCTTGTGTAAAGTAATCTCCCACAATTTCGCCAGTGTCATGTATGTCGGCAGCGTTCAGTGTTCAGATTAAATATTCATAAAATACTTCACTAACATGAAACATTCTACAAAAAAGTCGCCACGGTTTTCGAATTTGCTCTCAATTCTACTCTCATCAAACATCTTTGACGTAACTTCATCTCATATTTGACGTTATGTGTGTGCAGCTCCCAATTCTACTCTCATTAAAAGCGCCAATAGATTTAAAAAAATATTATTGCTATTGTTATATTATTTTGTCAGTGTCAAGTTATGCAAAAGAACATAAAAGCAGTCACTACAATGGGCGGTCTTGTCGCTATTAGCCATTTTATAGACAAACTTTGGATAGACAAGAAACGACGAATGTGTTAGTCTGTGGTATACAATTCACATAATTAAGTCATAATTTTAAATGCCTTGCGTTCCTTTACTTTTACCACGTGGCTTTGCAAATAGTTTGTTTTAAACAAGTTGGTCAAGGCAATAATTTATAAAGCCTACATATTTTTACGTTCTATAAGTTATTCAGGCAATTACTGTAATATGTATCAAATGCGAAAGACGAAGATTGACAAAGGAATGGAACGAGGACGGTAGCTCTCTATCTCTTTCTTAAATTATATACGCTCACATACTACATCATTTCGGCCGAATGGAGTCTACTGCTGGACATGGGCCTCCCCCAAATATCACCACAACGACCGATATGGGTGTGTTGTGGGCTCATTGGGGGGTCTCGCCATAATCGCCACGCTTGGCAGACGGGTTAATGTACTCGAAGGATGCTGCTGCCTGTCCTACGGCTAATTTATTAGTCGACTTTTACGACACCCACGGGAGGAGATGGGGTGGTGGTATTCTGAGCCGGCACCACACGGCACATACTACAGTAATGATTACAAAAAGAGACGAGAGTAGCGCTTTTCTTTGACATGTTTCGGTGCGTTGTGCGCAGTCCATAATAATGCATTCATAGCCAGTTGCCCTCATTGCTCGCAAAATGATCGTTGAGGTTCATCATGCGGTGTTAGCCACTCCAGTATTAGTCTTTGCTGATAAATCACTGCGTTAAACCAGGGATCAGGTAACATCATTCGGAGTACTGGTCAAATCAAACCAGTTAGGATGCTTAATCAAAATATAAACATATGTGTTATTATTATATCTATGTGTATTTATTTTACACGTAACCTACATCGTATACCAAGACTTTAAAGAAAATACACACTTTAGTCTTTTAGTTCGTGTTGTGGCAGAGGGCGTGTGGTGTCCGGATTTAGGTATATAGCATTACCCTATCTACTCCCGTGGATGTCGTAAAAGGCGCCTGAGGGACTTTATACCAGAGGGATGTGTAGCAGCGTCACTTTTTGTGGAATAATAGTATAGCATGTAATACTGTGCTCACGACAACAGCGTGCCAAGCGTGGTGAGAACTGCCAAATTCCCCCAAAATTATGACACAGTTGTGGAAATCTACGGGGGAGGCCTTGTTTATCTGTGGATGTACTTCGGCTAATATGATGGTGATGATAACACTTTCAAAGCTACGAAGATTTTTGCAGGCTTTTCTCCATAAGACCGACAATTCGCCTGTAAAGCTGACAAGAAATATAAATTGATTGATGAATTGATACTGAAGATTCCTTTTGATCATCATCGGCTTTCGGACTAGAGCAATGAGGTTGCTAGGCTAATATTATTATAACAATTAATAATCGTATAAACACTATCACTGCAAATTAAAAATAAAAGAAGCTTTTCGCGTTGATATACTCTAAAATTTAATAGATTTTATTGGGGTCTTTAACCAGTGTGTGCCTAGTGGTGCAATATGGCCCTGAGATATGGTCACTCACCATGGGCCTCATAAGAAAACTTAAGGTCAAGGTCAGCGAGCTATGTATAGAGCTATTCTTAGTATCTTTCTACGAGATCGAATCAGGAATGA
Source organism: Diloba caeruleocephala (assembly GCA_947459985.1). Classification (NCBI taxonomy): domain Eukaryota; kingdom Metazoa; phylum Arthropoda; class Insecta; order Lepidoptera; family Noctuidae; genus Diloba; species Diloba caeruleocephala. Next base: position 9,817,358 of record OX381631.1, on the reverse strand, counting down.
GAAGATTCGTAGAAGAACTCAAAACGACAAGGATTTCCACAGCCAAAGGACGTCCACTGCTGAACAAAAGCCTCGTCATAGATTTCCATAAAAAGCGGTTACACGCCGCTCTAATCCAACGACTCCCAGCGACCTTCACCAGGTCGTCTGTTCACCTCGTTGGAGGTCGTCCCACGCTTCGCTTACCGGTGCACGGTCTCCACTCGAGAACCTTTTTGCCCCTACGGCCACCAGTTCTACGAGCTATGTGCCCCGCCCATTGCCACTTCAGTTGTTGGCTGTATTTTACTTCGAAAAAATATCGCTGCAAATGAGAAGTTTGCTTTCTACATCTGTCTTCTTGTGCGAAACCGGTACGAAGAGGTAGTCTTAAATAATAAAAAACGACGTACAACAGTGTGCTATCCACTATATCTTAATAGAACACTTAGTAATCTATTATAATTTTTTAGACCGCAATCGACACTAACTTTCTAAAGATTAATGTAACGGTATTATAACTGCGTTCATTTTTATTTTAATTAGTTAATCTAGTTTCGAGCGATATGCAACTTGAATTTTAATATCAGATTATGTAATTTTAAAAGTGCCTATTTTTTTGTGTGTGCAAATTAATTGTTCTTCGAGTTGCCTAGATTGCCGGCTCTTCTCCATAGGATCAACTATTTGGAACCGTGCAATTTAAATTCTGACGTTTCATAAGTGACAGTAATTGGTTCATTTGAAATAAAAATATTTGACTATTTTCTGGCTGTAGTATTACCGTGTAGTGAAGGTTAAGAATACCACCACCCCATCTCATCCCGTGGGTGTCGTAAAAGGCAACTATGAGATTAGCCGGAAGATAGGCAGCAGCGTCCTTCGGGTACATTAACAACTCAACTGCGATCGCCAACCCGTCTGCCAAGCGTGGCGATTATGGCAGAACACCCTCAGTGAGAACAACAGAAACCATACCGGTCGTTGTAGCAATCTTTGGGGAAGGCTCCTGTCCAGCAGTGAACGTTTTCCGACCAGCGTGAGACGAAGCATGTTAGCATGCATATTATCTACACATTTTTACTTTTTCTTTAATGATAGAAAATCTGTACAAGTACTTAGGCAAATGATAATCTCATTAAGCTCCTGTTCGACAACTAAATCCAAAGCAAGAAACCGCATGAGTAATACAGATCACCTGATACATGAACACAATATTCGTTTATATGATGGCTCATTGCCATCATACGGCGTTGTACAAAAAACCTATTTCATACAATTTCTTTTTTTTTTAAACAGTGCCCCCCACACTAGGATTTCTCCTGTGTCGTGAGTGCGTTTACAAGCACAAATTCCACCCAGACCCGGAACAACTACCTGCAGATCGTACAAATATTTGTTCCGTGCGGGAATCGAACCCACGACCCGGTGCGCAGCTGCCGATTGTATCAGCCACTGCACCAACCGTGCCGTCATTGGTCACGCACGATATTTTTTATATCTCATCTACATATATAAATATAATTAGAGGATCCTTTCAATTACGCATAACATAAAACGCATAAAGCATTTTTCGTGAATTTATTACCACACCTACATAACCAACCCATTACAGTCCCACTGCTGGGCACGGGCCTTTTCTCTCAATGTGAAAGGTTAGGCCTTAGTCCACCACGCTGGCTTAGTGCGGGTTTGCGAACTACACACACCATTGAGAACATTTATGTTTCTCGTATAGAAAATGCAACATGGGACGACCTCAACGAGATGGAGATGACCTGGTGAATGTAAGTGGGAGACATTGGATACGAGCAGCATGTGACCAAATTTCCACAATAACCTGTGGAAATTTGCAGGGGTGGCCTTTGTTCAGCAGTGGACTTCCTTTGGCTGATATGATGATGGTGATCAAGAGACTAATATCACGAGGTAGTGGACTCTGCACTCCACTCTGCATTGTAGTGCCACGCAAGCCTAGTCCTTTATTTATGAATTTCATTTCTATATACATAAAATTAAACGGCGGGTGAAACCGCGGGTCCCAGCTAGTGGCGCCATCGGTCAAAGATTGGTCGTACCAACTCGGAAACCTTTGTGGGCTCATGCACAACACTTTGCTGAAGATTATGACATGATCAAATGCATAGTTTACGATTCTATAAAGGACATACACACAGACATTAATTTTTATATATAGATAGAAGATAGATTGGTCCAGTGGATTCAGACCAGTTCAATTTATCATGAACTTCCTCCGCCCGGTGATGGGCCATGCCGGATTCCTACTGGCTAAACCATTGCAACGGCCATTTTGGCTCCGAGGGGGGCTCCAGGTCCTCGTAAGATCACACTAGAGCCGCCCATTGGTGCCAAACCTTTAGGCACATCTCTGAGAGGGTGACTGTAAAGCGGTCACCCCCTCAGGGGGATTGTAAAGGATCCCCCAAAGCGTCCCACGGCAGCGCGTGACCACATGCGTGCTACCGTCTGCTCTTGGGTCGCTCGGTGTAGGCACGCAGATTCTCCAATCTACGCACCCGCGAACCCAGAGGTCCCCCGCAGCAGGACTAGTCTTAGCATACCAAATGTTATAAGCAGGCGCGTTAGGCCACCAGGCCAACGACTTGCTCGTATCGTCACCATGTTGAATAACAAATAGTACCTTATAAGTTTTTAAACTATCGCGAATTTCACTCATATTTGACTTTGATTTCGGGATTTTTTGCGCACAGATAAATCAAAACAATATTTTGACTAACCCCAACGTTTCGGCTAAGTCTTCTCGTGGCCAGTCAATGCAACTTGACCGAAGCGTTGAGGTTAGTCAAATTATTGTTTTGATTTATCTGTGCGCGAAAAGTCCCGAAATCATAGTCTAATATGAAATAAGACCTTCTGTACATTGTACATATTGTGGCGTATAATATGACTGGCTTGTCGCTGTAGCTGCAAAGGAAACGGCTCATTACTTCGTTCGTTGCAAGGGGGCAACTACCTGTCACTGACATTATAGATCTACTTGTATATTCACGCCTCTGTCGCGTATGAGGTCGGTAGAGTTTGTTTTAGTATATAAGTAGCCGTTGGGCCGACTTTCGTCGTGGACTTTTGACTCGCTTTGGACTCTATCTGATGATGATTGGTGACCAACAAATCAGGCTTTCCATCATCATCTTTTGCCTGAAAAACTGACTAACTGGCCTAACCTTGAATCTCCATTAGAGTGTGAAAGTTAAGCAACAGTTGTAAATGTCCATTGCTAAATATGGGTCTCTATCCGGAGGATACTGCGATCATGAATTCGCCTGCCAAAGGTGGTGATAATATCCCCTACGACCGCTCACTGTAGTGATCCATTGATTATAATTTCAGCCGATCGCCGTCTCCCCCAAAGCTTACCACAACGGCCGGTATGGGTTTGTGTTGTCTGCTCGTTGGGGGGTTTTGCCATAACGGCCACGCTTGGCAAACGGGTTGGCGATCACAGTTAAGTTATAAATGTACTCGGAGGACACTGCTGCCCATCCTCCGGCTAATCCCGTAGTCAGCTTTTACGACACCCACGGGATGAGATGGGGTGGTGGTATTCTTAGCTGGCACCACACTGCATTTAATCCAACGATCCAATGATCGCACACGGCATGTAACCAGCCGTTGTGGAAATGAGGAGATCTTTGTTCCGCAATGGACGTACTTTGGCTGACATGATGATGATATTTTCTCCTGTGTCGTGTGCACAGCTCACCATCATCATCATCATGAACCAAAGGACGTCTATTACTGAACAAAGGTCTTCTCCATTTATTTCCATAATTGTGTCGTGTTTTGGGGTGATTTACCAGTACTCAAAACGCTTGACAGGCGGGTTGGTGACATTGTGATAGCGACCAGGACGCCGCACAGCACACGCTCGAGGCGTGCCCTACGTGGGCCGCCGAGCGGCGGATCCTGTTCGATCGGATCGGGCAAGATCTCTCCCTGCCAGCAGTAGTGTCGTTTATGTTGGCAGAGCACGAAAATGCTCGAATGCAGTGGTCTTCTTCTGTAAGAGAGTCATGCTCCAGGAAGAGACCGCAGAGCGAGATTGGGAGAGGGCCGATCCCACTCGAAAAAGGAGGAGACGGCGCCAGGGTAACAACCACCCTGGTGCCTAATTCCCATATGCCTGAAACCCCCTGCCGTTACTATAAGGCGGGGTATCTCTGGGTTCGCAGGTGCGTAGATTGGGGAATCCGCGTGCCTACACCGAGCGACCCAAGAGAAGACGGTAGCAGGCATGTGGTCACGCGCTGCCGTGGGACGCTTTGAGGGACCCATTACAATCCCCACGAGGGGGACACCGCTTTACAGTCACTCAGAGATGTGCCTATAGGCGTGGCACCAGTGGGTGGCTCTAGTGTCATCATACGAGGACCCAGAGCCTCCCTGAGGTGCCGAAGATGACCGCTCCAGTGGTTTTAGCCGGAGTCCGGCATACCCTTTCGCCCTTCCCCGGTTGGTGAGCGCAGTATGACTACTGTTTCACAGAAGGGACGCTGCAACCCATCCCTCAGGTTTAGTCCCTGAGCGCCTTTTACGACATACACGGAGATGGAGTGGTTCTATATTTTTAATCCGGACACCACAAGCTATTTCGATTCTTGAATAATATCGTTTTATGTAACGTAAATTGGTCGAGTTGTTAGTTCATTGCAGAATATAGGTCACAAAGGTAGCTGAAGTAGATTGTATGCGGAAGGCGTGAAACCGGGTTTTATATAGCAGCTTGGGAAATGCCCATGATTCATAAACCCCTCCCAAGTTGCGACACTTTATTTGTGATATTATCTTATACCCGGAACCTTATATCTCATGCCGTATTGTGCCGGCCTAGAATAGCACCATCCCATCTCATACCATGGGTGTCGTTAAAAGCGACTATGGGGTTGAGGGGGACTATGGAGGGCAGAGTATGGGCAGCAGCGACCAAACCAAACTGCGATCGCCAACCCGTCTGCCAAGCGTGGCGATTATGGCAAAACCCCCCAATGACAATACAACACAAACCCTGACCGGTCGTTGTAGCTATCTTTCGGGAGGCAATTATTTTTCAAACGTTGGCCCACCATCGTATTTCTCCTGTGTCATGGGTTCGTTTACAGACATTAATTCCATATATAATACACCCAGACCCGGAACAACTACCTGCAGATCTTACAAATATTTGTTCCGTGCGGGAATCGAACCCACGACCCCCGGCGCAGCAGTCGACTGTATCAGCCACTGCACCAACCGTGCCGTCGTTATATCCTGCAGTGAATGTTTTTCGCCTGAAATGATGATGTTAAAGGTTAACTGTGTATGAGACAGTATTTGCGTCATATTCGTGAACGGTTGCTGCTTGCAATGACTCCAGCCGACCAGACCAGAGGTCGTCCAGCTGACCATTATATTTTTTTTAATTTTAGTTACGTTTGCTTAGGCCATGACGCCAGTCACCAGATGCATAACCTCGGAATAACTTAATTAATTTAAACATTATATTAATAATAATAATTAACATAATTAGCAACTATTGCACATGTCAGCGGGCACGCTCTTTAAAACCGATTTATGTATACGCACAATTATTTTATACTTAATATTGATTTAATGCCCGTGTGTTTTTTTTAATTCAAATGTATAAGGATGTGTGCTAGCTGATCTGTAGCAATTACGCAGCAACCTATTGCGCGTAATGATTTTGTTTTGATTTATTTTATATGAAGTAATAATTAAAATGTATGTAATTCAGTAATTAAAATTTTAATGACAGACAGAGACGTGTGGCTGGGCAGGTCGAAGCACCGCTTCTTTCCAGCCTAAACAATAGGAAGCGGTGAAGGGTGAGTGGGTTGGTTTTTGGAGACTGTCTTGTGTAATTATGACGTTCAAAAAGACGTTTTTTTAATCTTTGCCCCACACTAGGATTTGTCCTGTGTCGTGGGTACGTTTTACAGACATGAATTCCACATACAATACACCCAGACCCGGAACAACTACCTTTTTGAGTAAAAATTATTTCGTTTCAAGAGATAGGCAAAGGCACTATAATTCCCGCTGAATAATAGACGGGGTCACCATGGGCATCGTAAAAGGCGGGTATGGATTGATATTGATTATGCCAATATCTCTTATGACCGCTCATTGGAGGTAGTGATGGGGGCCATGTGCAGCAGTGGATGTTTGCATTTACGGATGGGTGTGTGAGTGTGTGTGTTTATGCGTCTGAGAGTCTATGTATGTGTGTGTCTATGGGTTTGAGTGCATGTGTGGGTGTGTGTGTGTGTGGGTGCGTCAATCGGAAAGAAGCTTTTTTGAAATAGCTCCAGTAACATCTTTAGCATACCCGGCAGGTAAACTCTTAAAGTTTAGAGTTTACCTTACATACAAAAAATGAACAGACTATCATTATAATAATGAAACAGATTTATCACCACGCAAGAATCGCGAATCTCAAACAGTCTCTTTTAATTTTGCAAACTACGATACGTTTTAAAACAAAAATCAAGAACGCACCCAATAAATGAGGTCGAATACTCATAGGCAAGATGGCCACAGATAATAAATCTAATTATTACCGACCTTCTCGGACATAACCGTGAATACTTGAATATAATTCATTGTGTTTTAACGTCTTATTATGTGGAATCGTGTAAAAATGTCAACTTTTATCTCGTAATGTAGGGGCGTGCGAAACTTGGGCATGGTAGCGTTTCGTGATACCCGATGTAGAGTGACTATGTGAATTTCAGGCTTTGAGATAATTCCGGAGTGCCACATCTCGTAATTAAAAAGTACAAAATATGGTTGCGATCTAGTGTCAATGTCGTAAATGTTACAAATGGTATTCTCTTAACATAATAAACAACGAAAAAACAATTGAAAACCGTACGACGTTGCCCACATATTTTATAGATTTTTTTCATTTTTGAGAAATGTTTTATGAATATGTAAAGATTCATTATTCTAAACACCGCACGACGTTGCCTTATACTAGAAATTGGTGAAATTGTGGAAGATACTCTGCAGAAGCCATCATCTAAGAAAAGAAGAAGAAGATAATAATAAACGTCAAACGTGAAATTTTATTGTGATGAGATCGAAGGTGGATCGAAAGTTGATCGTAGTCAATACGGTAATCTGATAACGTTCTAAATCGACATAGGTAATAAAATTGGTATTATCGTTCTTAAATAACGTCAAAACTGAGACTGGAATTAGACTAGATTGGGATCATATTGAAACCAGACTGAACTTGGAAGAGGAGCAGAATATTTTTCTGGTCAATTCAAGTATTAATCTCAGTCCGGCCAACTATCAGTCATAGTATACATTAATTATGAACATTGGTCTTCTGGTTTGGAGCAACCGCCACTGCTTGTCTTTATTCCTAGTTCGAGCTACGTGCAAGGATTTGCTTTTGGGATTATCTCAGTAATGATCAGGTATCGAAAGCTAGATATTCTGGAAGAATTCACTGCCCATCACATGAGATCGTTCAGAGATCCGTAATTTGTAATTTGCTGTGTATATACATCATCATCATATTAAGTCGTCAGCTTCAACTGCTGGCCGATACCTGCCGGGGGTGCGGTCTAATGCAGATAAAGCGTAACCTCACCCCCGGCTAGAGGTAAGAAGAAGGACACCGTGGGGTTTTAGCTGGTTTGAGCCCCTCCGCCTAAGCCGGAGGAAGTCCAAGAGGATTTCCCCACGTTAAAAAAAAACAGTGTCAATTGCTGGTTATTTGCCGCCAGCATAGATTTCAAACGAAAGTTTCTAGGCCGATTGCATCCAACATCTACTAACAACCCTTAGTCGGCGGTCCGTCCATGTAGTTTTGGGCCATCCTGTGCTTCACTTTATTTCTTTATACTTTCCAGTTCATGATCTTATTTTTACTTGTCTAGTCTTACCGTAAAATAATGATGTTATACCCGCGCTTTACAAAATAAATAACATTGGGCGCTATATCGATCCTTGCGGAACGCCCTTAACCACGGAAGCCATATCATATACATTTTTGGTTCCATTTATTTCACGAATTTCCACAACTGGGTACGGTTGTACGCTGAGATAGGTTTATAGATTTTCGGTTCTTGCGTACTGTGAGTCGCCCGTTGCCACTTTGGTTTGCTAATCCTATGAGGCATGTTGGTTACTTTAAGATGTCTCTTAGGAATCATCCGATTTTGGGCTTCTATCCACGAATAGCACAGTGTAGTCAACAGCACATGTACGGATTGCTCACACTATTCCCATTGGTATTATTGTGTACAATATACCTATCCATTATGGCTAATTGACACGTCTTCACTATTTGTTTCTATACGAAAGAACTGCTCCTATGAAATGTTGCGACGTACCATTCGGCCAGCCTCAGGACCTATTGGCCCTCTCCGCGCTGGCTGCCTCGACTCGACGTCGCCGAACTTAAATAGTGTGTATCGGCGTCAGTTTTGTAGAAATATATGTATACAGGTTGTCCAGTAAATAGCACGACATACTGCAGGGGGTGAGAGCTCGAAGAAGAAGGAGACGGCGCCGGGGTAACAACCGCTCTGGCGCCTAATTCCGATACGCCTGAAAACCCCTGCCATTGCTATAAGGTGGGGGACCTCTGGGTTCGCGGGTGCGTAGATTGGGGAATCTGCGTGCCCACACCAAGCGACCCAAGAGAAGACGGTAGCACGCATGTGGTCACGCGCTGCCGTGGGACGCTTTGGGGGATCCTTTACAATCCCCCTGGGGGGGTGACCGCTTTACAGTCACCCTCTCCGAGATGTGCCAATAGGCGTGGCACCAGTGGGCGGCTCTAGTGTGATCATACGAGGACCTGGAGCCTCCCTTAGGTGCCGAAGATGACCGCCCCAGTGGTTTTAGCCGGTAGGAGTCCGGCATACCCCTTCGTCCTTCCCCGGGGCGAAGGAAGTTCATGAAGAATTTCCACTGGGCACCAATAAAAAAAAAAAAAAAAAAAAAAGGGGGTGAGAGCTTGGGTCAATACCTACCAAAAAAACAATATATGTTCAGCAAAATTGTACTGTGAAAATTTAAATAAAAATTGTATTTCTATAAAAATTTCTAGTTCTAGTCTAGTCTTACCGTAAAATAATGATGTTATACCCGCGCTTTACAAAATAAATAACATTGGGCGCTATATCGATCCTTGCGGAACGCCCTTAACCACGGAAGCCATATCATATACATTTTTGGTTCCATTTATTTCACGAATTTCCACAACTGGGTACGGTTGTACGCTGAGATAGGTTTATAGATTTTCGGTTCTTGCGTACTGTGAGTCGCCCGTTGCCACTTTGGTTTGCTAATCCTATGAGGCATGTTGGTTACTTTAAGATGTCTCTTAGGAATCATCCGATTTTGGGCTTCTATCCACGAATAGCACAGTGTAGTCAACAGCACATGTACGGATTGCTCACACTATTCCCATTGGTATTATTGTGTACAATATACCTATCCATTATGGCTAATTGACACGTCTTCACTATTTGTTTCTATACGAAAGAACTGCTCCTATGAAATGTTGCGACGTACCATTCGGCCAGCCTCAGGACCTATTGGCCCTCTCCGCGCTGGCTGCCTCGACTCGACGTCGCCGAACTTAAATAGTGTGTATCGGCGTCAGTTTTGTAGAAATATATGTATACAGGTTGTCCAGTAAATAGCACGACATACTGCAGGGGGTGAGAGCTTGGGTCAATACCTACCAAAAAAACAATATATGTTCAGCAAAATTGTACTGTGAAAATTTAAATAAAAATTGTATTTCTATAAAAATTTCGATCTTCTTATACTATCCTATATTCGACGGCACGGTTGGTGCAATGACTGATACAGTCGGCTGCTGTGCTCCGGGTCGCGGGGACAAATATTTGTATGATCTGGAGGTAGTTGTCCCGGGTCGGGGTGTATTGTATGTGGAATTTATGTCTGTAAACGCACCCACGACACAAGAGAGATACTAGTGAGGGTACACGTTTAAAAACATTATTATCCCAACTAATACTTATTGGTAGACATCCTACCTTAGTCTGAGGTATAAGCTTTATATATCAAGTATCTTATGACTCTCGCAATAGCTCGACAACTGACCCACTGAATACCAGTTCATTGTTATAGTAACACACCAATAAACACCATAACATGATTTGCGTAAAGTCTGTTTCACATTGCTCTAAAAGGTAGATATGGCGTCAAGGTAAATTTGAACTTAATTCCTAAAATTGAGGGTTGAGTTTTAACTGTCGTAAAAAGTTCATGTCTATTGCGTTTTGCTACAATTTATTTGCTTTTAATATCTTGTTGACTGCTTGAGAAGTCATAGTTTGTTTAGTATGTTTGTCGGAACAGAACTAAATTTTGATGGATTGTGCTGTTTCGAGTTCTTGCCACAGTGTGACCGGCTATTTCACACGATGGTCCATCACGTTGATATTTGATTGACTTTTGACATCAATATGGTCGTCACATATGATACACTTAAATTATCAAAATTTATTCCTTTTTTAATAGAAAAGGAAAAGGAAGGTCAGAATAAAATATCACTTGTTAGGTTAGGTTCAATGATATTTTTTTCTTAAAAAATTATTATTTATAAGTTTTCTTATAAAACTTTAAATCTGAATGTAAAACATTCTCTAAATTCCCGGTATTGAAATCCCGGGATGGGTATGCCCACACTACCATTTCATGGGACAATATGTGGGGTTAAGTATGTGGGAAATGTAGTCTGGTAGAGATTGGGACCTGGTTTTATGTCAATTAATAATAGATTTGGGTGGAATGTGTAGAATGTACGCATAACCGAAATGTGCTGTGAGCATTATCAAATAAATACTCTATTCAAATCGTATATTTTATTAATGGTCAGTACCCTACTACTACTACCCAAAAGGCGACCATCGTCACAATACGCCAACACCCCAACTTCTTATCACGTATTAACTTAGTAAGTGTGCGGCTTGGTGTCGGCTACGAATAGCACCAACCCATCTCATCCCGTGGGTGTCATAAAAGCCGACTAAGGGATTAGACGGAGGATGGGCAGCAGCGTCCTTCGAATACATTAACAACTCCACTGCGATCGCCAACCCGCCTGCCAACAACACACCGATGTCGGTCGCTGTGGTGATCTTTGAGGGAGGCCTGTGTCCAGCAGTGGACTCTATTCGGCCGAAATGAAGTAATGATGATGAACTTAGTAAGTAGCTCGTGAAGTTCTTTTTATTCGTCTCCATTCTGGTTTGATTTCATTGCCGATCGGCTAGACAATCGCTCTGATTGCCGCGTCATTGCGACATGATTGTGGCCACCACGACCATAGTGTCAGTGCGTACTTTCGTAAGTAATGACGTTTTGATTATAGCATACATACGTATTGCAAGGACTTGTTGTTAAAGGTTGTTCTGAGTATCTTATGACTTAGGGTTTCGAACGTCCGAATGAAAAAACGGTGGTATCCTTACAAAAAATATCAATCGTGTGTCTGTCTATCTGTCTGTCACAGCCAATTTGCTCCGAATCTACTGGACTGATTAAGTTGAAATTTGGTACACATATTAACGGACGTGTAACCTAAATAAACGAATTTTGAATATGGGAGTCACTTTTGGGGAGCAAGACAGAAAAAAATGAGTTTACTAATCCTTTCAGCTATGTCGACAACTTTAGTTCTCCTACGGATCTCCTCATTTCTGATTCGATCTCATAGTGAAATACCAAGCATAGCTCTCTCCATAGCTCGCTGAGTGACCTTCAGCTTTCTTACGAGACCCATCGTGAGTGACCACGTCTCCTTGCCATATATCATCGCTGGTAACAGCCTGTATGGTGTAACTAAATCGAATTTGAGAATAGAAATTAAAAAATCGATTGCATTATTTTTAAATTAATACATGTACAATATATTGCAACTGATAAATTGTTCTCCAAATGGAACATTGTTATCATTAATCTATTTTGAATTTGATTGATTGATACAATTTATTAATTTATATTAGACACAACTGCAGTCATTGCTTTAGTGGTAACGAGCTCGGCTGCAGTCTGTTCTGGATACGTTCTATGTTCAGACAAGAGGTGTGATTTAGGTTTTGTACTTAAATAAGGCGAACTAGAGCGGATCGTAACGAAATTTTCATTTCTTTCGGGACTTTACCTATACCTTTGTCAGCTATTTCCGGGTGTATCAAGCAAACTAAAGTAGTCTTTAAAGGAAAGTAAAGAAGCTCTCATCCAGGTCTTGGCCTGCTACCAATTTTCGCGTACCCCGTTCCCCTGAGCGGTCTGTGCCCTATTTAATAAAAGAATCAATGGTACTGATCGCCACGGTTTTCACAGAGTGTTATTTAATAAAGCAGACAAATATGTCAGACAGTGACCGGTATATAGCCGTTGAATTTTCGCATCCTCAACTGTAATTTAATTAAATTGTAAAATATGTAATATTCAGTTTTGACTAAATTGTGGCAGGTACCACCTGTTTGGAATCCGGTTATTAAATTAGTAAAATCCCAAACAACACACCACACTAAAAAACATCAAGACACTGTGAGTGATTACTGCGTGCATCGAAACAATTTTTAATTAGATATGTACGGTAGATAAAATAACTTTTTAAATCTGTAACGACGCTTGTCACCTGAGTCATCCTGCGACCACGAACCCTGCAAAGTGTTCGAAACGTCAGGAAAACAAAAATCAATAATACACGCGATTTAATCCGTTTACAATTGTTTTATTATAAATTGTACCCGACAAATATGTTGCAGTTTTTTCTTATTAATAACTCTAGATTCTTGACGTTGATCACTTAAATAAACAGTTATTTATTTAATTATTATGAGGTGTGAAAAATAATAATTTATTAAATTAATCAATGTAATTGACCGTTTGGGGATTTAAACACCGTTTATTTTGACGGTATGGTTGGAGCAGTGGCTGATACAGTCGGCTGCTGCGCTCCGGGTCTTGGGTTCGATTCCCGCAATGCAAATATTTGTATGATCTGCAGGTAGTTGTTCCGGGTCTGGGTGTATTGTGTGTGGAATTTGTGTCTGTTAACGCACCCACGACACAGGAGAAATCCTAGTGTGGGGCAACGTCAAAAAAAAAGAAAAAGAAAATAAAGCAGCAACAACCGATCATCATCATCACCATCATGATACGATATTGCTGATTAAGTGATAAAAAATAAAATAAAATAAAATAAAATAAAATGTCTGGGCCTCAAGTAGGGTTGCCAGATGGCAACTGACTTCAATATCTGGGAAAAATTTCAAAATGTCGGGATTTTGGGATCCTTGTCGGGACAAATAATATTATAAATCAAAATCATAATTTTAATTATGAAAATTAATACGAAAAAACCTTTCTTCTGCTCTTGTACTGTGATTTGTGAACTCAAATATGAACTTTCTTCTTGTGAATAAGTTTCTGTGACTCTGTATCGTGCTTACTTTGTTTTTGGTGACAATTATAACAAATACACTAAAGTGGTGGCGTTCCGTTTAGTCGAAGTGAAGTGATAAAAAAAAGCTCTGGTTTATTAAAAACTTGACGAGAAGCTGTTCGTCGGGAAATTTTGTATTTTGTCGGGGTTCTGGGCATCATATGAAATGCCGGGACAATCCAGACGAATCCCGACCATCTGGCAACCTCAAGAGATTTTATTTGGAATATACAGTGATAATTTATGCATAACAAAATTAAGAAATGGAAAGAAATCACTGCTATGCACAATCTGCTTGCAGATTCTAACTGTATATAGCTTGATATACGCCAAGTCTCCTGTCGAATTTCTATGACAGTTCTACAGTTATTTCAACGTGTCACGACAATGTTGTGTTTAATAAAGCAAATCGGACAAGCATATCGCGACAATTTGTCACCTATGCTATAGATGTGAAACGATTTTTTAACACGCTTTTATTAGCTTGGTATGTATCTATGAGTCTACGTATCTATGTGTCTATGAATCTATGTAACAGAATTTTTGTACTCGATTTTCATCCCCTTCGAAACGTCGGATTGATTTGAAACTTCGCACACTTATCAAGGATTGATGACAATGCAATAATTTAAATAGTTTGTCCGATTATCCTTGTCAGGATCCTCAGGATTAGCGATATTTTCATCTTTAATATCCATAAAAATGACAAATTTATCGACATACACAAACTTGCACGAAAAATAATACCTCCATAAGATATCAATACTGATCCTTAAACCAGTGCTGCGGAATTGCGTTATTTGCTGAGATAGGAACCTTTTTCATCTCAACAGCTTGCATTCCTGTCTCGAATAAGGCCACCTCATCTCATCCCGTGGGTGTCGTAGAAGGTGACTAAGGGAGTTTTGAACCCAGTGCTCTAGCCACAGTGTATTAACAGAACACATTAATGTCTAAAGTTTTACACTACTGCTTGGCGGTGAATATCAGGTATTCACCAACAAGCAGTAGTGTAACAGGGTTGGTACGGCTCTTGCCGAAAAGAGACCACCACTACCACCACTCTGTGGGCCATCAAATGTCACCACTAAAAAAGAGCCATCCAAAGCCGGGATATCTGGCAACACTTGTCGTCGATAAACCGGTTCTGTTGCACGATGTCAGTGGCCTAAATTAGTAAGACTTGTTTGATACCATTCTTAATACTAAACTGTAACGAAATTGAATCCGATTGGTTTCAAATGTACGTAACAAAATACTTGTAACAGGTACCTACGTTAGTTTGCGTAACCTTTTGTTAAGCTGTAGTTCTAGTTATGTTATACAGGATGTACACACTCAGATACGAGTGTCGGCACGACGACAGAAATGTTGCATCCATCCATATCAGCCAATGACGTCCACTACCGAACGTCGCCTCCCACACAGATGTCCACAATTCTGTGAATTTGCCGCGTTTGATTGGTGAGCGCAATATGGCTATGCTCCACTGTAGGGACTGCCGCCCGTCCCTCTGGTTTAGAGTCATTTTGGTGTGTTCCATGACATCCGCGGCAGGAGATGGAGTGGTGCTATATTCATAATCCGTATTCGTATGCGTACTACGCTCACCAACCGGCCTGCCAAGCGTGGTGTGTACTGCCAAATTCTCCCCAAAATGACGACATTAATGTGTCAGTCTGTGAGGGAGGCGTTTGTTCAGCAGTGGACGTCCGTTGGCCGATACGGTGTATGTTTGAGGCTCTATCACGCTCAAACGAATGGTGAACGGATCTTACTGAAATTTTTGTTATAGAGATAGATTATGTTTTGTAACAGGACGGATATCAAGTTTTTTTAAGAAGGACGTGGACAAATGAAGGACGTGGACAAATGAAGGTCGTGGTCGTGAAATCAAAAATCAAAATGGTCTCAAAATACTTTACAAAATACGAAAGAGCAGGAAATTCTTCAAACACAAGTATCATTATAATATACGAAAGCACGGTTGGTGTAATGGCTGCTGGTGCTGGTGCTGGACGATGAATGAGCTTTTCAACCGCGGCAAATAGAGCAAGTTGGTCAACATATAGTCTGCATCTTCAAAAGAGTCACTCAACTGGCTGGAGGCCGCTTTTGGCTTCGCCAGAAATGACCGGTTAAGCTACCACTTTTCCCAGAAATGTATGCGAGAAGCCCAACAAAAAAAAAGAAAAAACGCTCATACATTTTCGGCCTGTTTGAAAAATGAGTTTGACCGGTACCTGTCAATCACTGCACAAAATGTAGCATACAATACAATATGGATAACTTATATTGTATTGTATAAAATATAATGTATGGTTGTATATACTATTTAAGTATGTTATGGAATATATACCTATCCGTATTATATTTAACTGCCTGGATACGCTTTTTAATAATATTAATATATTAAGTACATGTACACCACGGACTACCTTTGTCAATTTCCATCTTTTTCTTGTCCATCTAAAGGTTATGTGTAAGAAATCAGCGATAAGACCGCCCATTGTACAACTATTGTTCATAGAATGATTCCTAGTAGTTTTTCTGATGTGTACAATAAGAAATATTCTATTTTTTTCTATTCATACAAAGTGTGACTACCGACTATGAAAGCATGGTGGGGGGAACCTTTCAAGCCAGCCCATTTTCAAACTGACTACAAATTGGTTCTACCACGACAATAATTTTGCCTCAGCTTTTATTTAGGTTTCGTTCGGTCTATTGGGTCATTAACATAGATATTTCCGAATAAAAACAGAATTGTATCATAAATGCCATTAACAAAACGCTCATCGGTGAGAACTCTGCGCCATCTATAAAAGATACGAATAAGTTGTGTCTTCACACAACCTGAGGGCCAATTCTCGTAATTAATTTACACTATGACTGAAACTTGACCAAACTGAGTTTAAATTATGAATTGACTGAAAAAATGGTATTCTGCTACTCTTCAAGTTCAGTCGGATTTCAGTGTAATCTCGATCTACTCTTATTTCAATCTCAATTTTGACGTTTATTTAATGACAATTTAGTACATGTGACAGTTCGAAATGTTAGCAGAATACCGTTTTGACTTCGATCAACTTTCGATCTCATCACAGTCTAAGTTCACGTTTGACGTTGTTTGTTTGACGAAGTCAAAGTCAAATTGTTTTTATTCATGTAAACCATTTGCTGGCACTTACGAATAGTCAGAATTTAAATAGTTGCACGGTTCCAAGTCGTTGATCCTATGGAGAAGAACCGGCAAGAAACTCCATGGATATACTCTTTTGAAATAATATTTGAAAGTATTACAGTCTTCAATATAATCGTAAAAACTATGTGAGGATAATGCATGCCAATGTGTGGGATAAATACACACACATTTATGCACAATGATAATCAAATGCGTTACAATTAGATTACTATAACAGTTATAAGCTGACCAGTCCCGACAGAGGGCATCCGTTCACGGGCATAACGCATGCATCAGCATAGCTCAGCTCAACCATAATGCAGGGAACTTAGCCACCTAACACATAACGCTAGCTTCAACAAGACATTTTAGTGAGCATGACAGACTCATACTGGCAGGCAACAGTGGGTATACACCAGCTGGTGTATAGTGTTAGTTTAGGAGAATACCATTTGTGACATTTATGACACTGATACTAGATCGGAACTAAATTTTGAACATTTTAAATTACAAGAATTGGCCTTCTGAACATCAAACTGCCTGCATCATAATAACCTACTAGAGAGATAACAATTACAAAAAAAAACAATAACACTGACACACAAAATACTTAATTGCATTGAAATGAATAACTTACTTTGATCTAGATAAATGTAGCAGTGATTGCGTAGGCCAAAAGTTCTAATCTTAGACGAATGATGTCAAATGAGCGACCCTATTACTTCCTGCGGGTTTCATAAGAGGTGCGGTCGACAGTAATAAGTTGTTTGTGTCCTAATTAAAACTAGGTACAATAATAATATACTGCTGAAAAAGTCTCCCCGATAAATGACCGGCTATATGGTCAACATTTAGGGGGACTTTACCGGTATTTACCACGCTTGGCAGGCGGGTTAGTGAGCGCAGAATAGCTGGTTTTCCACAGAAGCGACAGTACTGCCCGTCCCTGGGGTTAAGAGTCCCTTACGGCTTTTTTTTGTTAAACCTCACACTTGGATTTCTCCTGTGTCGTGTTCGGCCTAAATGATAATCCGTAATCCGAAATACAAAAATTTTGGATTAGATCGATTATTTATTTCGGCGTTAGTCGCCTCTTACGACATCTACAGGAGGAGATAGAGTGGTCTTCTTAATCCGGACACCACATAGATAGTTAAAGGAGTGCTAAAGATGATACAACAAGAACCAATAAAACTCCGAGAGCATACTAGTGAAAAAATATAAATGCTCCTCTTTTGTGATTCGATCTCGTAGAGAAATACCAAGCATAGCTCGCTCCTTGAGCTTTCTTATGAGGCCCATTGTGAGTGACCACGTCTCTGTTCCATATGCCATCACTGGCAACACACACTGGTTAAAGACTTTCGTCAAAAATGCTCAGTAAAGATACATTAACAATCCAGTTTGGTAATCTCGAAATAAAAACTGATACATATCGTTTCAGGCTTCGCTTCTCTTTTTTGATTTTAAGATCAGTTAACTAATTACAATATAAACTCTTCGCATCTATTGTCTACAAGGCAATGAGTGGGTCACACCACAAAGCAGATTAGAACCCAGTAAATCCACGTGAGATATTTAATTTCTTGCATCTATTGGTGCGGGCCGAGTTGAAGCGATGCGCGGAGAATCGAGTATCGCGTGTGGGTAGAAGTTAACAGGCGCTCGCCGACAGCCACCGCTCAATTTTCTTTTATTCTTATTTACTCGGGGTCTTGGTATTTCTTTATTTCTTAATAATAAGGTTAAAGAAAGCTTAAAACGGTGACTTAAACATAGTCATGTACTCGAGTAAGTTGCGACTCGACTCGTCTAGACTCGAGTCTCGAGGGGTATTTTATAATTTCAGGCAATTTCGACAGGCACGACTTAACTCGCACAGAGCTTAAGCGATAACGCTTTTTGTATCTTGGCTTGCAAATATTCCTTTTGATAGTAACGATCGGATAGTCTGCTGTGAGCATAGTTTTTAATTCTCGTATATGACGAATAGACACGTAAATAAAAAAATGGAAAGTCTGAGGGCTGTTTGTCTGCATAAATAATTATTACGACTTAAAGTCGACTTAGCGTTCATAGCCAGTTGCACTCACTTAGGCTGTTGCTGCGCGTCCAGCTATTTAGGTTTTTAGGGAATGTTCTAAGCTACTGGCTCCGCACGGCCGGCTCCTACAAGAGTCTGGGTTTAGTTAGCCTTCTGTCAGTTTACTATTTATATAATTGTCACGCCTTGTGCCGTTCACTCTGCTCTATCACGGGTGAGCACAGACTACAGCGCGGATTTACAGTACATTTGTTGCTGGTTGGTGCATATATGAAATCTAGCAGATGGATATGTAATATTCTTCATTTTGTAATAATTTTGTATCTTCTGCGTCTCTTTAGTAGGTACCTACTACTACTACTAAACCGCACCATATCCCCGAGATTTACCTGGGATGGTCTCTAGGTCACTGCCTCTTCGTTAGAGGGATGACCTCTTTACAGTCACCACTCCAAGATGCGCCTATAGGTGTGGCACCAATGGGCAGGTGGTCCAGAGCCACCAGCGTTCGTTCTCGAGGTCATGGAGCCTTAACGTGGTTTCAACTGATAAGAGCTCCTCTGCCCTCCCCGGGCCGCAGGAACTTCAGGATCACCTCTTCGGTTTAAAAGAAAATAACTATCACTGTCTATCATTTACGGCACCTACTATCCTGAGCAAGCAATGCCGTAGTACCTTAAACAGGATATCATCAAAATAATCATAAATAAACCCCGTGCCCGTGTGGTATCCGGCTCCCGTGTGGTATCCGGATTCCTTGTGGTATCCGGGTTCCATGTGGTATCCTAATTCCGTGTAGTATCTGGATTTCGTGTGGTATCCGGATTCCGTGTGGTATCCGGATTCCGTGTGATGTTCGGATTAAGAGAAAAGCACCACTCCATCTCCTCAAAAGGCGACTAAGGGACTCTAAACCAGAGGGGTGAGGGAGGGTAGCAGTGTCCCTTCTGCGGAGTACAAGCCATACTACGCTCACCAACCTGCGTGCCAAATGTGGTGAGTACTGGCAATAATACCTCCTCGAAATGACAACACAATTTTCGAAATCTATGGGGGAGGTTTTTGTTGAGCAGGGGCCATCCTTTAACTGACCTCTTTTTTTTTTAAAACGTTGCCCCACTCTAGTGGTCTCTGGTCTCTCCTGTGTCGTGGGTGCGTTTACAGACATAAACTCTACACACAATACACCCAGACCCGGAACAACTACCTGCAGATCGTACAAATATTTGTTGCGTGCGGGAATCGAACCCACGACCCGGTGCGCAGCAGCTGACTGTATCAGCCACTGCACCAACCGATGATGATGATGATGATGATATATTGTTGTTGAAACACGACGTATCGGCTGAACGATTTGACATAATTAGACTGTGTTTATTAATTAAGGGTTAAAATGTGTTATATTGATTTTTGTTAAACGCTACCCAACAGTAAGATTCCTCTTTTGTCGTGGGTACAGACATCTCCCATGCACAAACACCCAGACCCAAAATTCTGTGATCCACAGATAGTTAATCTGTGGATCACACGAATATTTGTTGTAGCGCAGAAAGCTAATCGCTAAGCCACTGCGTCAACCATGCCGTCTGACATTTTTCCCATCTGACTTTCTCTAAGGTCTTTTAAGTCCACTCGTAACAATGTAGAACAATTAATGAAAAAAGTCAAATCAGTCTTGAGTCGACATCATCGTGAGTTACAGCTGAAAACCAGCGTTAGGTGTTCAGTATCACTGCCTTCTAACATTACGTTGAGCTGTTGGCCCTTTGGCACTATAATTTTGCGACTATGAACGGTATATGTTGCACTTTTTATTTAGTTTTATTATTGTTATAAGTTTATTTTTATTTCGTGTACTGTTTGTGCCAATAATTAATAACAATTTTCTTTCTTTCTTTCTTTCATCGAGCTCAATCATTTTCAGCACAGCGTCCTCCACAAGCACGACATTCGAGAAGCCTCTTGCTTCATCAAAATGCTTTTCTTTCTTGCAAAGAGTATGAATTTCCATTTCAAAAGATGCAGACCTTTTAAAAAACTATTTGTAACTCAAAAATGTGCATATGTTGATAAAAATCGTAATCGCTCAAGATTTGATAACAGGCTCGGATCAATCAACCACAGACTTCGAAACCTATGTTCAACGACTTCCGGCTGACGCTATCATTACATTTTTACCCCTGCCCCCTCTCGTCAGCCCGCCTTTCACCCCACATTCCTCACCATGGTCAGCAGCCGGACCCAATGATATAAGCATATCGACCTCGCAGGGAACATTGCCTACTGCAAAACAACTTTCTTTCACTACCAAGACGACAACGTTCATTGGATTTTCATCCCAATTCTTTAGGTACTCAATGTTAAGGTGAAGTTTTTGGTGCGCAAAGTTAAGTTGGTAATATCTTCGCTGCGACAAACCTATACTTATTATAAATGATTCAAATAATCATTCGAATTTAACCCTTATGTTATTCTAAAATAACGTTGAAGCCGATAACTTTTGTAGTGAATTATTAACTTGGTCACATTAAGTTCTAAGTATTGATAAATAAGGAAGTAGGACAAGCAATGATTGATATCAGATCCGGTGTATGTATAGCTGAGATAATATACTGCATCGAATATTTAATATGGTGCGAAGTTCATCATCATTATCATTATATCTGCCAAGGGACGTCCACTGCTGAACAAACGCCTCCCCCATTGATTTCTACAGTTACATCACCACGGTTGGCATGCGGATTGGCAAGCGCGAATGGCTGCAGTTCCGCAGAAGGGACGCTGCTTCCCGCCCCTCTGGTTCAGAGTCCCTTAGTCCCCTTTTTACGACATTGGAGGAGATCGACTAGTGCTATATTCTTAATGCGGATACCACACGGAATATGCGAGAGCTTACTAGCTTAGCATAGCATCTAGAAGGAAAGTCTCTTGCAGACCGCTGTCGCGAACGCGTAACCCAAACACTATACATGTGTGCGTAATCAACGTACGTTTTTTGCTGTCACACACTTAAGCGCATAGGTAAACGAAGCTATACGTTTATATAGTACGCACGGCTACATATCAAGCTATACATTTCCAGTATAAACTGATCTCGCATTGCTAAGCCTTGCCATAGTCATTTTCAGTTCAGTCTTTTTTTTCAATCATGGCTTCGATTTTAAAATCTTCTGGACTTGCCCGCTATGTATCGCTATCCAATAAATCCCGAAAAATAATTTCATGGTACAAGTTCTCCATTACTGGACCATGGTTGCATTTTTTCCAATTTGGGTCGGTTTCCAGTATTACTAGATACGGCTATGAATCAAATTAAACGTGGTTCTTCATGATGTTTTCCTTCACCTAAACCTCTTCACCTTTCTTAAACTTTGCCGTATAATCCGTCAGTTCACAAAACAGCTGTATGTACAGTCCTTGAAAAACTTATACACTGCAAAATTAATAATCGAACATTAGACTAAGAAGCGACGAATAACTGAAAACAAAAACATGTTTTTCAAAATACTATGCCTACGTAAATTAAGATTCCAATCACTGTTGCCTCTTCAAAACGGTTCCGAATTACGTTCGGTGTATAAATATATTTGTAACTGATTGTTCTGTGAGGTACCTAGGAGTAAATTTTAAAGCTTTCAACCCGAATTTCCCACTGTCAACATTTCTAGTATCTAGTCGCAGTGGTTTAGGCTGTGCGTTGGTAAGTCAGTAAGTCAGTTTCTCCTTTTATATATACATATATATAGATTGCGAGAGACTGTCCTATAGGTTCTAGGTTAGCCCTACTTTGTTCTTTAATCTGATTTAGCAAGTTTAAAAAAACATTTTCATTCATCAGTAAATCTAGATGAACGGTCGCAAAAATTACGTTTTATAACCATGTTTTATAAAAAATATCCTAGTTATTTATAAGAGTTCTATGACAAATCGTCCTTACTTTAAAACCATCCAAGTCCATGCAAATCTCCATACAAAGTCTGATGACGCAAAAGTCTAAGTTAATACCCATTCATAAGTATATAAAGTAAATGCGTACGCGCCGAAAGACAATGCTGGTATAAAAAGGCAATAAGAATTAAGTGGGTAATAGAGAACGTTGTGTCATGACTGTGCGGTAGTCTGAAGCATAGGGCTGTCAGTATTTATTTCTAATCATATGACTGGTATGATTCAGTCTTTTATTCAGAAATGCATCATCATCATCATATCAGCCACAGGATGGCCACTGCTGAACAAAGGCCTCCCCCTTAGATTTCCACAACGAGCGGTCACAAGCCGCTCTCATCCAACGACTCCCAGCGACCTTCACCAGGTCGTCTGTCCACCACGTTGGGTTTTTCGGTGCACGGTCTCCATTCGAGAACCTTTGTGCCCCAACGGCCATCAGTTCTACGAGCAATGTGACCCGCTCATTGCCACTTCAGTTTACTAATCCTTTCAGCTATGTCGACAATTTCTTCTTTCTTCTACGGATCTCCCATTTCTGATTCGATCTCGTAGATAAGAAGATCTCGTAGAAGCATAGCTTTCTCCATAGCTCGCTGAGTGACCTTGAGCGTTCTTATGAGTCCCATTGTGAGTGACCACGTCACAGTTCCAAATGTCATCACTGGTAACACACACTGGTTAAAGACTTTCGTCTTGAGGCATTGCGGTATTGTTGACGAAAAGATGTTGCGAAGTTTCCCAAACTGCCCAGCCGAGTCAGATTCGATAGTTTGTCCCAGGTAGACATACTCGTCAACAACTTCGAGAACAGAGCTCCCAACGGATATTGGGAATTCAGTAATTAAGGCCTAATAAACACTTTTATAGATCATATTGTAATGACGGCAGACATTTCGATACATGAAAACCCCTAAGAAGAGTTCCCAAAAGAATCTCGCGGCTAAGCATTTGTTGCTTTCTAAGGGTGAGATTCAGAAACAAGACATATTTTGACAGATGGAAGCGTAAGTTCACGTTTAGACTCGTTTCTGAATCTCACTCTAAGAGAAAATTCTAGTCTCAGATGAGTTATTCTTAGTTTATTGCAATCCTCTATACCAACGATTTCCAAAGTTACACGAACAGTGACACACGTAATATAAAGAAGATATGGAATGGAATTCGACACGTTCAATTTATTTCGGTATTTGGTTTTGGTATTGGTGATAAACCCGGACTGAAAATTCCACATTACATAAGTATGACGTGATTTAAAAAGGAGGACTTTCATTGTCTTATATCAAACAGATTGGGGTAGGTATCAAGAACTGAAAGCTAGAATGTAATTCAGTCGTCAGTGATTAGCGTTAGAAAGTCGATTTGTTCCACTTTCATGCTTCAGGTTTGTGTAGTTCATAAATCGTGTAAAATTCCAGAAAGACGAGGGCTAAAACTTGTTTGAATTTTTTGGACTTGTTTGTCGAGTGTAACATTCCACCAACTTGAAAATCAACATATTCGCCCAGTTTCCTAACAATGGCTCAACAAGGTGTTGGGCTTGAGATCGATAAGTCGTTTATTACAAAACACCTATTGTTGTGTGTTGTCTCGAGGACAAGAGCCTTATTTTACTTAGTTGCATGCAAAATCGCCATGTCACGTTTTTGACCGACACCTTTTTATTATTCTCACCATATTGAGCTTAAAGATCACTCGGTGCTCTGTGCATAATTGCCTTCGGTTGAACGCTGTATTTGCAGCCTTTAGCATTGTAGTTACTGCATTTTGCCATCCGAGGACAGCTAGTCTTCCACCAAAGGAATAACAGTTAAAGGATTATAAAAAGGATATTAAGGTTTTCGTTGGTGTTCTACAATGGTGGAAGTATACGACGCCGATTCGATTTTCGTCATACATTTTCGAGCCAGAAACGTAGCTACCTACTGCATACATTGGTTCATAGTCCGTGTACTGACAGACTTTTGACAGAGCCTTCACACGATACAAAAATATATTAATGTGATCTGAAATTACTCGACTGATGTCAATTCAGAAAGCTCCCCGAATATTCCGAGCTGCAGTATCTCAGTTCGCGACAGTATGATCTGTAATAATAGGATCATATACGAATTATCACATGGCAAATTCTCGTAATTAAACTTGTTCAAAATATATTTCTCTCTAGTAGAGATCTAGTCCATACGCACAACGCTAGGCAGGCGGGATGGTGAATGCTGCTCCCTATCCCTCAGATTTAGGGAGGAGATGGAGTGGTGCTATATTCTTAATCTGGACATCACAATGACGTTTATTTTCAGTATGTCTTAATAAATCTTGCAATAGCCAACCCTATACTCTTCCCGCGTCTCAAGTGCAAGTTCGTGTGACGCAACGTCTCTGCGCGAGCGCAACTTTTTTTAACAACTTCATACCAAGCCGCTCTGTCGCTTTTGAACAGTGACGAAACTTTTACCTTCTATATTTAGATCGCTAATAATAGTACTAGCTGTCTATAATTACCTAAATATCCTTGACTATATAAATTAGAAGGACGATTTTTACATACTGTAACACTTATGTATTTGATTATTTTGAAAGGAATTCTAATCTCATCTGTGTCTCAATACCTCCTGAGAAAAGAATTCACCTGATTCCTTTTCATCATCAGTACTCATTGTTTTGTGGTGCCGGCTCAGAATGCCACCACCCCATCTCCTCACATGGGTGTCGTAAAAGTCGACTAAGGGATTAGCTGGAGGATGGGCAGCAGCGTCCTTCGAGTACATTGACAACTCAACTGCGGTCGCCAACCCGCCTGCCAAGCATGGCGATTATGGCAAACCCCCCAAATGAGCCCACAACACATCCATATCGGTGGTTGTGGTGATCTTCGGGGGAGGCATGTGTTCAGCAGTGGACTTCGTTCGGCCGAAATGTGTTTTTGGCAATGTATTTTTCCTCTACTTTCGCCGAACCCAGTATTCTTACTTAGCAGTTGGAACCAGAACCTAAGAAGCGTCAAAGGTTTGCACTTTTCATTACTAGACTAATAAGGCAGTAATAGCCAAGCTTTAGTTTACTCCTACTTAGTTTAACAACAGCCGTCTAATGACAATAACCGGGACGGTCAGTTCAAACACCATCGGTCAAACATCCATAGACTGACCACGCTGAGCGTTGCTTAAGCTCATCGATCGTTTATTGATCGTTCGTTCGGTCGATACGTGTATGCAATTGGCTATGAACGCCTCTAGCGTGGCAGCAGTTACAAGTTTATTTTTCAGGACACTTATTTCTGATAGAAGCCTGTTCGTGTTTCGACGAGCCCAGATTTCAGAAGCGTTTGCAATTTTGTGAATTCTGCATACAAAAGAAAACTAAAAAAGTTTAAAAGAACTTAAACATGGAGTTCGCATACGGATCATTATGTTACAAAACCATTTTAGGAGATTAGAGATTTTTATCTTAGTACATGTTTAGTACTTAGTGTCTGTACACGGTTGTTGAGAAATATTACCGTACACCGAACCTTTTTGTGGTAAAATTCCTTTCTTTTTATGGTGGTGAGGTGAATGTTGTTTAAAGATTTGGCACTGCTGATGTCGTTGTTACTACATTACTCTATTTGAATGTAATGAATTAATTATTTCAAACTTTTAACTTGTATTTAATTCTATACAAATAAATAAAATTGAAATGTCTGTTTGTAATGTCAAAATAACAGCTTTTTACTGAATGCATATGAAAGTATTTACGCTACATGTAACAAAAACACTATTTGTAATTGTAATGTATTTGTCCGTCTGTCTGTCTGTCTGTCTGTTTGTTCCGGGTAATCTCCGAAACGGCTGGACCGATTTTGACGGGACCTGGCACTGGCAGATAGCTGATGTTATAAGGAATAACTTACCTTTATTTTTAAAAAAATATTAGGGTTCCGTGTAAAAAAATAAAACCCTTGAAATCCAATATATATATTCTATGTCAAGTGTCTATGTCGAAGTACTCTAAATTTCTTTTAAATTAAACGAGGGTGAAACCGCGGGTCCCAGCTAGTTTAATAATATAAACGTATATAATCGTCGTCGATGTTCCGTCGCTCATTCTAAAGTCCTATCTGAAAATCAACGTTGAAACATAGTGTAGGGTCCGTTTTTGGATAAGTAGAGCGTTTTTTTCTTCTCTGTTTGGACATTGTTTTTATTGTTACCTTATTTTGTTGTGCGAGACCAAAATATAAAAAAAAAACATTTTTTTAAATTAATTGTTTAAAATGAGACTGTGAACGTCATTAAAAAATTAAGGGACTCTCCATGACATTATTAATTTTTAATCATCTCCCGCCCTGCTCTCCAGTGCATGTATCGTGGCTACAGTTTATAAACCCCACATGCGCAACACCCAGCGCCTCAAATTGACCCGTAGATCATACCAATATTTGACCCTTACGGGGATCAAACCCGCGACATGTAGCGTAGAAACCCTATCGCTTAGTTATTTACTGCGCTAGCCATGCCATCTTATCAGTCACAGACAATACCAACACCAAGCTCGGCACGCGGTTTGGTGGCGACAGTATCATGCTTTAAGCACATAGAAGGACGCTGCTGCATGTCCTCGAAATATAGCCTACGGTTTAATAATTTAAGTCTCATTTTCTGACAACCCCAGGTTGAGAGGAGGTTGTAGGCATTGGATACTTGTTAATTACCTACTCTGTCCTACAAGTCTCTAATAGTGAAATGTTTCGGCATTTAAGTAATTAAGTCTCGAAGTGATGAAGGCAGGGGTGCAATTCTCTAAGCCATACAGCCTTGAATACAAAATTGAAATAACGGTGATAACCCGATTTGGTATTCGCAAAGACTGTTCCTCATGGCTTACCTTCTGCAACGTGTCCTACAATAGCTTCAATCATATCTTACGGAATCCCGATATTGGTTTTACACTGTTATTTCGATTCTGAATTTAAGGATGTGTGGATGTTTGAGCTTAAAGAATTGCACCCCTGAGTGGTGCCACGTTGGACTAGTCTTGGGTCGCATTCAAATTGTTATAGGCAAGCATGACGCTTCCGACCAGAAAAATGACTTGCTCGTCTCGTCATTTATCAACTCAGCCAAAGAACGTCTATTGCTAAACTCAGGCCTCCCCCATAGATTTAGGCGTTAGACATAGGCGTAATTTTGGGGAGAATTCGCCAGTACTCAACACGCTTGGCAGTCAGGTTGGCTGGCGCAGAATGGCTGCTGTTCCATAGAACGGACGTTGCTGCCCATCCCTCTCGTTTAAGTCCCTTAGTCGCCTTTTACGTCATCCACGGGACGAGATGGGGTGGTGCTATATTCATTCATAATCATAAAAATCAAAATGGCTATTGACTAATGACAAGCGCAGAGTGGGACATCGCAGGACTAGATGTGAGGCCACAGCACAATGCCACCATTGTGATAGCGACCAGGACACCGCACAGCACACGCTCGAGGCGTGCCCTGCGTGGCGGATCCTGGTCGATCGGATCGGGCAGGATCTCTCTCTGCCGGCAGTAGTGTCGGCTATGTTGGCAAGCACGAATACTGGAATACAGTGGTCTCCTTCTGTGAGAGCGTCATGCTCCAGAAGGAGACCGCAGAGCGGGACCGGGAGAGGGTCGATCCTGCTCGAATTAGGAGGAGACGACGCCGGGGTAACAACCGCCCTGGCGCCTAATCCCCATACGGCTGAAACCCCCTGCCATTACTAAGGCGGGGGACCCCTGGGTTCGCGGGTGCGTAGATTGGGGAATCTGCGTGCCCACAGCGAGCGACCTAAGAGAAGACCGTAGCACGCATATGGTCACGTGCTGCCGTGGGACGCTTTGGGGGATCCTTTACAATCCCCCCGGGGGGCAACCGCTTTACAGTCACCCTCTCCGAGATGTGCCTAAAGGCGTGGCACCAGTGGGCGGCTCTAGCGTGATCATACAAGGACCTGGAGCCTCCCTTAGGTGCCGAAGATGACCGCTCCAGTGGTTTTAGCCGGTAGGAGTCTGGCATACCCCTTCACCCTTCCCCGGGGCGAAGGAAGTTCATGAAGAATTTCCACTGGGTACCAATAAAAAAAATTACTAGACCTGGGCAGCATTACAGTTGTTATAGGCAGGCGTAACGCTCCCCACCCGTCTCATCTCTCATATTGTATAACTAGCTGAGACTACTAGCGTTCAATTTAAACTAAATTAATAGACACTTGACTGGATTTCAAGGGTTAAATTTTTTTTTGGGCGGAATCGTAATTATTTTTCTAAAATAAAAGTAACCTAAGTTATTCCTTATAACATCAGCTATCTGCCAGTGAAAGTCCCGTCAAAATCGGTCCAGCCGTTTCGGAGATTACCCGGAACAAACAGACAGACAGACAGACATAAAACGTAAAAATTGTTTTTTTGTTATATGTACCAGATATACTTTCATATGTATTTAGTAAAAAGCTTGAAATTTTTGACATTACAGACACTTCAATTTTATTTATTTGTATAGACAAAGAGTTGCGATCGTTTGATCTAAATAAATCCAAAACTAGTCTACAATCCAAGGTTATCTAGCGATTGCCGCTTAAAATTCCCAGAACAGTACAAAATTGCTAGTGTTAATATTATTTTAATTTTCACAAATTGCGTTCAAATTCTGTGAACTGGAGCGCAAGAATCTCACGCGTCTAGAGTCATATGTAATCAATGATGCGACGTTAACACAAAGATCGTGTATTTTTCTTACAATAAGATACACTTTATTATAAAAAAATATATATACGTATTTTCTGCATGTATACAAAAAAAAACCTGCATTGTGTTAACTATGTCAGCTGGACTGTAAGAGACTACGCCTCACGACACAGGGAATCCTAGTGTGAGGCTAGACCTCACACTAGGATTCCCTGTTTCAACCAATTGTTTATATTATTTTTTGGCACAGGAAATATATTTTTATATTTTATTTTACTCTTCTCTCTTCTACTTATGATTAGTCAAGACTTTAGTTGCCTCGTTCCATGGTGTAGATTTCCTATGGAGAAGAACGGGCAAGACACTCCATGGTTACTCTTTTTAAATCATATTGGTACAATGTTCTCGAAATGATGGTAATGTGAGGACAATGCAGGAGGAAACAGTCTAAACTTCTTAAAAAGTCTACACTAAAGCTTGATTTGAATATTCACCAGAGTTTTTGATTCAATTGTCATGACAGCATTAAGATGACCAATCCCAACAGACGGCACTCGTTCACGAGCATGACGCATGCATCAGCGTCGCTCAGCTCAACCATATTGTAGGGAAACTTAGCGACCCGACACACAACGCCACCGTAAGCAGGACACTTGAGCGAGCATGATACAGTCGGCTGCTGCGCTCCGGGTCGTGAGTTCGATTCCCGCATGGAACAAATATTTGTATGATCTGCAGGTAGTTGTTCTGGGTCTGGGTGTATTGTGTGTGGAATTTTTGTCTGTAAACGCAACCACGACACAGGAGAAACACTAGAGTGGGGCAACGTTTTAAAAAATAAAAAGATATCAGTTAAAGGACGGCCCCTGCTTAACAAAAACCTCCCCCATAGATTTCGAAAATTGTGTTGTCATTTTGAGGAGGTATTATTAAACTGCGTGCCAAATGTAGTACTCACTACATTTGGCACGCAGGTTGGTGAACGTAGTATTGCTTGTACTCCACAGAAGGGATGTATTGTGTGTGGATTTTTTGTCTGTAAACGCAACCACGACGGAAAAATCCAAGTAGTGGCAACGTTTATAAAAAATAAAAAAATACGGGTTCCACTCCGGGAGTGCCGATAGAAGTGAAAACCTTTTTTTTTATTTATCTATACGCGTTCGCGGTCTGCTATATGTATATGCACACACTATATCTGCGTCTCGTAATGGTGTCGCGAGTCCAGAGATTTTATCTCATCTAAAAATATACGTACCGCGCTACAAGAAGTTTTCACTTCAAAAAAACTTCCTGTTTTTGAACTTGATCTGTTCTTTAGTTAACATCGCACTTAACCCAAAATACAGAACAATCTTCAATCCAAATTTCGGATTAGATTGATTAATAATTTCAGCCGTTAGTCGGCCGTTAGTCGCCTTTTACGGAAGGAGATGGAGTGGTGCTATATTCTTAATCTGGGCACAAAGCCCTTGTTAAGCATAATATTTTTTTGAATGTTTCAACCTAACATTTGAATTTTACATACAACTCGAAGTTGTGGTTTGAACTTACGTCCTCTTGGTGATAGATAACAAACGTCAGTCGAAAAGGAATCTTCCGATCGCATCAGCGTCTACCGACGTATCACTTGTATTGGGCCATTGTAAATTAGAAATATACAAAAAATGATTAAAGAGATATTTATTCCTTTCAAACTAACATCGTGGTGTGAATAGAGCCTTGTATATCTCGTTCTCATGCAATTACTGCTCGCGATTATCTCGAAGCGAATCGGTTTCGACAGCCACCCGATAACCTTTGCATATCGGTAAATCAGCACAACACTATCGATAGTGCGATTTTTTAAAGTATTACGTAATGAAGGAATTCTTTGTTGGTTTAAATTGTTCTTTTTACAATTAAATAATATTCCGTGTTCGCCCTAGCTACGAATAATTCGCCTTGTTTTTATCATCATTTCATCATTTGAGCCGAAAAACGTCCACTGATGGACAGAAACCTCCCTCAAGTATATGGGTTTTTGTTGTGTGCTTATGGGGGGTTTTGTCATAATCGCCACGCTTGGGCATCGCAGTTGAGTTATAAATGTACTCGTAGGACGCTGCTGCGTATCCGGCAAATCCCATATTCGACTTTTAGGACACCCACGGCATGAGATGGGATGGTGGTATTCTTAGCCGGCACTATATTTTGATATGTGCCAATAATTGAAGATGACCGCTTGAGTGGTTATAGCCGGTAGGAGTTGGCAGCTTCGGCGAAGGAAGTTCATGATGAAAAAAGAAAAAACGATATTATTGATTACAGAATATTGCATAAGAGGCAAAATAACTCTCTTCAATACGAGTTAAATTTAAATATTACCTGGTGAAAACAGTATACTTTCGGGTAGTGTCCTGAATAAGGAATAGAGTACCCTTCATATTCTCCCATAGATGTCGTAAAAGATGACTAAGGGACTTCAAACCAGAGAGATGAGCAGCCATTCTCTGCTCACCAACTCGCCTGCCAGACGTGGTGAGTACTAGCAAATTTCCCCCAAAATAACGACACCTGGCATGCTATTGGTAGTCTAAGGGGGGTGCCTTTCTTCACTAGTGGCTGACGAAAACAGTATAGCAGGTTTGTTGAAAACCAGCGCTGCAGGCATTCGGTCCGTCTGATGTCACAGCAATATGCTGAACAATTACCTGTTTCTGTGCACATGCGACGCACAGCACAGACATGTTCGCTATGATTCTATTTGTAACACATAAGTTGTGATGTCTTCTATTGGTATTTGTCAAAATTATAAAGGTTACTCGGTATTGTTATTGTTGTTTTCTTTTGACTTTGGATGATGTCGGTCATAGATTAGATAGTTTATATATGTTCATAGACCAGGATCCTACGTTGTCCACAGAGAACCTTTATAACGAATCGTATCGAATCAGTAACTTTGGGGTTACCAGCCTATTTATGGTTTTTACTTCTTTTTTTTTCGATGGGATTAATTTTTAATATTTTATAATTAATGTACACAATAATAGAAAAATACAGAATATTTAGGAAAACTTAAGTACAAAGGTACTGCTTATTTCTAAAGAAATTTCTGCCAGCAGACTTGCGACAGGAGAGTGTAATTTTATAATAAAACACTTTTAAACGGATTCTATCGCGTATATTTTAGATTTTTGTTTTTCCTATACTGGTCCCTCAGTAAGGGAACTTTCAGATATTAAGCTGAAAAGAACTATTTGAATTTTAAATGAAGACACACTGTGTAATAGCAATATAGATAAAGAAACCGATAAAAAACGAAAAATAATAATAATTACAAACAACAGATATACATAATCAGAATACCACCACCCCATCTCCTCCCGTGGGTGTCTTAAAAGTCGACTAAGGGATTTGCCGGAGGATGTGCAGCAGCGTCCCTTGAGTACATTAACAACTCAACTGCGATCGCCAACCCGTCTGCCAAGCGTGGCGATTATGGCAAAACCCCCCAATGAGCCCACAACACACTCATATCGGTCGTTGTGGTGATTTTTGGGGTAGGCCTGTGTTCAGCAGTGGACTTCATTCGGCCGAAATGATGATATACATAATAATGGAAAATACAAAAATAAAATTACTACAAATAGACTAATACATATACTTTCATAATATTATAAATAGAGGTAATGCTCTTTAACGCGTTATTTGAAAACGGATATAGATTATTTATTTCTTCCATGCATTTAACACGTTAAACGTAGTAATATTTTAATTTTCGCAGCATGTCTCGAAAAGCCTCATAAGCTCTCTTGCACACGTAACTTGAAACAACAGGTTCGTGTGACGTTTGGTCTCTCCGTGCGCTTAGCTGTCATAATCTAACATTTTGCAGTTTGTCAGCCCTAATTGACGTGAATAAAAAGAACAAATCTACCTATATTCATCATTCATGTCTGTAATCGCACCCACGACACAGGAGAAACCCTAGTGAGGGGCAACGTTTAAAAAAAAAACCCATTGACAAAATCGGTAACACTTACAATACTGCGTGCTATTTGTGTATTCAGGAGGGGAATAGATAAGAGGGCTTCCTTTATGATTAAAATGGTAATCGTTGTTTTAGTCGGTAGAAGTCCAACTTAACACTCCATGGTCCCCATGTGAAGAGGTATGCATGTAGGATTTCAACACGCAGAAGATGTGACCCTCATATTAATATACACATGGCCAATTAGCCGGAGGATGGGCAGCAGCGTCCTTCGAATATATTAACAACTCAACTGCGATCGCCGACCCGTCTGACAAGCGTGGCGATGATGGCAACACCCCCCATTGTGCCCACAACACACCCATATCGGTCGTTGTGGTGATCTTTGGGGGAGGCATGTGCCCAGCAGTGGACTTCATTCGGCTGAAATGATGATGGCCAATTCCATTGACGATATCCAAAATCCCGCCCAGTGCACACGGCAACATATCGACCTATTCATTTCCAGTTTAAGCTGATCTCTCATTGTACGGAAAGCTTAAACACTGCAAGATCAGACTATGCTGAAAAAGTATAGTTCGAAACAAGTTATTCAAATGGTCAAGTGAAAATATATTGATATTTAGTCCATATGTCGTGCGTGCTTTAAAGTGCAGTAATTCTCCACAATATCAACTGCACTGGTTCGAGTAGGTACTTGATATTTTCTTTTTCTTTATTTAATTTCGGGACTTTTATACATACTTATATACGCCAGTCCCATTTGAGTATAGTATATTTTATGACTACAATATACCTAAACATAATATAGCTTAAAATTAAGTTACTTTTATTATCTATAATATGGAAATCACAAGTTCGAACAAGGTCTTTGCTTCTTCAGATGTTGGTTTGGCAAGTATTTGATAGGGAATTGTGGCGTTACTTGTGGCGTTTTTTGTTTGAAGAAAGCTGTCTTAAATAATTTACAAACGCATATTTGTAATACAATATACGTGTGGTGCCGGCTACGAATAGCACCAACCCATCTTATCCCGTAGGTGCAGTAAAAGGCGACTATGGGATTAACCGGTGTATGGCCAGCAACGTTCTTCAAGTACATTAAGAACTAAACTGCGATTGCCAACCCGCCTGCCAAGTGTGGCGATTATGGCAAAACCCCGCAATGAGCATACAACACACTCAGACCAGTCATTCTGACGATCTTTGAGGGAGGCTAGTGACCAGCAGTGAACTTTATACGGCTGAAACGAATACTATAAAAAAAGGAAACCATCAAAAAAGACCTAGCCCTGAGTTTTTTTAGTTATTTAGAGAAAGCTCCGTTGTTTCAATATGACGTGTAAAAGTGTCATCAGCATCATCAGCCATTTATACGTCCACTGCTGAACAAAGGCCTGCCCCATAGATTTCCACAATTGTGTCGTCATTTTGGGGGGTATTTGCCACCACGCTTGGCAGGCGGGTAGGTGAGCGCAGTATGGTTACTGTTCCACAGAAGGGACGCTGCTGCCCATCCTCTGGTTTAGAGTCCCTTAGTCGCCATTTACGACTTCCACGGGAGGAGATGGAGTGGTGATGTATTCTGAATCCGGACACCGCACGGAATATAAATGTAAAAGTGTAATGGGGCATAATTACTAAATAAATGATTGAATTGAGTTCAAGTTCTTTTTCATATGCCTTAACATTGTAAAAAGTTGTAAGAATTTAATTAACGGATGTAATTACTCATTCGTATAAATGGTATAAGTAATACAACTATAACGATTGACATTGTCAACTGCAGTGAATCGAGTGGGTATCGTGTAGGTGTCGACTACTTTCTTAAAGTGCAAGGTCCTGCACTAGTATCTAGAGATGTGAAAATAACCATCGATATTCAAAATAAACTCTAGCATTTACAATTTTCTCAGACACTCGTATAAATTGAAACATAATGTGTCTTTCTTGGAGCATAATGCGGTTTGGTTTGTTATTAACATCAGTGCTTATTTGACAGTGGACTTTGGCATTTACAGTCATGAACACAAGATTGCCGTGTGGTGCCGGCTAAGAATAGCACCAACCCATCTCATCCCGTGGGTGTCGTAAAAGGCGAATAAGGGATTAGACGGAGGATGGGCGGTAGCGTCCTTCGAATACATTAACAGCTCAACTGCGATCGCCAACCCGCCCGCCAAGCGTGGCGATTATGGCAAAACCCCCCAATGAGCACACTACACACCGATATCGGTCGTTGTGGATTTCATTCAGCCGAAATGATGATGACACAAGATTCGAGTTTTTACTAAAGCTTTTGTTGAAATTTTGGGAGGTAATTGCTAAAACTACAAAACCAATAATGTGCCAGTAAGCTATATTAATCACTATGAACATTGAGTATGCTTCAAGCTTACTACGTGAGCCTTAGCGAGGGCTATCGCTATGTTACATACCTACACAAATTATTCCGGTCTACGCAAAATTTTGCTTTTCGTCTAATCTCCCATTTTATGTCTTAGCTGTCCTAATAATGTTGTTATCTTACTGTGATGTTTATACAAATTTTTTTTTGCTGACCTCATTAAAGCCAGCGCTTCCCTTTATTAAATATGGAATGCAATACTATCGATAGGCAGTTATATCGACTTTATTCCGCACTAACCTACACCCTGCACTCAGGTGACAACCTGTCATTTTACTTGACGCAAGCAATGGCCGTTCAAGTGACCGCACACCGCTCACATGGCCACTCATATGTAATATTATAATTGGTACATACAACTTGGCTTACGGGTTTCTACGGTGGAAACACAAGCTTGGGAATGTACTCTCTTAAATGAACTGCGAATTATACAAATCTATATTTACGGTTGAAGGTTTTGTGTTTATATGAGGTCTTATTGCTGTTCAGCTTGCTATAACCCGAAATTGGATGGGGGATAGCTATAAAATGAACTGCAATGACATTTATCCAAGTATTGATCATTGTATTTTCAATGGTACTCAATAGACCAGACGCCATAAACAAACCTTACAGACCTATCTAAACATTTTTCTACAAGTTTGAATTTCTTGTTTCTTCATAAGTTTATTATGGCTGAACTGCCTAGCGACGTCGGTAACAAATTTCCGGTGACCTAAGTATCAAACCACTATTGCTTTGTGGTTTTCGACACATCCAGACATACCGATGTCTCGGAGAATACGGAAACATTTCGGTCAAAGTTATAAATATGAATACTAAGACAGATTACGGGTATATAGAAGGCTGAATAGCTGATAATTTGCCTAACTTAAAATATCCCAAATACTAAGATGGCAGTAGTGTTGTCAGATGGCCGAGATTCGTCTGGTTTGTCCCGACATTGCATATGATACCCAGAATCCCGAAAAATATAAAACCTAAAAATAAATAAAATGGCAAAATTTTGAGGATTTTTTTAAAGGTTCCAAATTGGTGGACTCGTTGAAAACAAATGGCAATGAAAAAAATTAGTTTAAATAAATTAGCTACGAGTTTGATCTCAAAATGTTTATTTATTGAGTTAGCTAGTCTTTTGAAATTAAGTCGTTAAAAATATAGATTTTTATTAATTTTTTTAGCTCCAGACAACAATGCCATAGTCCCGAAATTTCCAAAATGTTGTCGAGATATGCATCTGCTTTTTAGTTTTTTCTGGCAACACCTACCTCTTCTGTTCTGTATTAGCCCATCGCAGGACAGAAGCCTCATTTAAAAAAGGAAGTAAGTGATCAAAGTATCCGCACTGTGCAAGGGGGTTGCATACACATATAAGATTACATAGTGTAAATACATTAATTCGCATCAGCTGATATGACGCGTCGCCACATGCGCATGCGCATAATAGCTGTACGAAAACTGGTTTCTTGAAATGTCAAGGTGGACTTACGCTGTTATAATTTCATACAATTTACTCTTTATGACGTTTCGGGTATAAGAAGGTTTTGTTGGTTTCATACTGGTTGGGAAATGTCGACCACCTTTTCCTTAAATTAAAAAAAAATCGTTCGAAAGAGGGATCACGTGTTTATGCGCAACTATTGTCCGCGCTTTTGGCTAGATAGCGCGAGCATCCTCCGGCTAATCCCATAGTCGCCTATTACCCACTGGATGAGATGGGTTGATGGTTTTCTTAGCCGGCACCACAGGGCAACGGCAGTCGTTTGCGTTAAAGTAATCATCATCAACATCGTCATCCCACATCCACATCCATGAGGATTTAGAACATGACTGCTGAATAAGGCCTCCTCAATAGATTTCCACAACACTGGACCGGTCATCTGCGGCACTGAAGGCTCCAGGTCCTCCTAATATAACTCTAGACCCGCCCATCGGTGCCACGCCTTTCGGCACATCTCGGAGGGGATAACTGTAAAGTGGTCATCCCCTTTAGCGTAGGGAAGGCGACTGTAAAGAGACCAGCCCCCCAGGTAATTGTAAGATTCCCCCGAAGCCTCACTATGCGCTGTGCTGCGCACACAGCGGTACGTGACCACATGCATACCGCTGTCTTCCCGGGGGTCGCTCGGTATGAGCACACAGATTTCCCAATAAGCGCGCTCGCGACCCCCAAGGCCCCTTGCCATATAAAGACGACAGGGGGCTCGGGCGTGTTGGACACGGACACCGCGGCGGTTGTAACCCCGGCTCCGTGTCCTCCTCCTCCGAACGGGATCGGCCCTCTCCAGACCTCCTTCTGGAGCATTACGCTCTCACAGAAGGAGACCACAGCACTCCAATTTTCATGCTCTGCCAGCATAGCCGACACTACTGCTGGCAAAGAGAGATCTTGCTCGATCCGAACGACCGAAACAACCGTGTCCGGACGCTTACTACCTGGCAAATGATTGCTCGCCTCACCACCAAATTTTATAAAGATTAAGAACATTGTCGACCAATAATATTATAGCTATGCCTCGCCTTCATAAAATAAAATACAAAAGCAGACATACATATTCAATTAGAATGTTATTTGTTTGAACGTCGAACAATTCGCGAATCTAATGCGTCAATTGTACTCGTAATAATAGGCTTGCAATGTCAAACTGAAGGCCTAATAATTAGGCTTTTGGGTGCTTGTTTACAATCCTTTCTTAGTAAATAGCGTTCAAGATTATTTGTTTGACCTTATACATAATATATTGTATTCTACAAGGGTATTACGCCAAAAGGCCGTCGAAGAGGGGAAGGCTGTTGCAACCTCCACTGACCCGTCTCTGAGAGGCGCGCATGGAACATATAGTGCCACCTCGGGTTCCTCCAGTAAAATGAGTGACCGACTTCCTGAAATCTGGCGCTTACGGGCCAGTTATAGGGGCCTGGATTGGGCAGTGTCGGCCCCTTTCCGACCCGCGTTGCGTCTGTTGAGGATCAGGAGAGCTGTCGTCGCCTGCTGCTCTCCCCTCACAGCCTTGCGAAATGAAATCAAGTGTTTCAATCACATTATGTGGTACTAATGTCACATAAAGTAATGAAGCACCACCACTATTTTTCTCATTTAATTGCACTGATAATAAAGGTAACGTTCTTGTAACCCTGCCATATTTATGAAATGCTTCCGAAACTTTTATATTTCCGCCTTTTTAAAATGGCGGACACGCATGCGCATAACTGCTCGTAAAGGTCTATTGTCATTGTCCACGTGAGTATTCATCTCACACATTGGGTGCATAACTCTTTCACAATTCTATTGTTTTATTGAGACTAATATTCTCCAATATCGTAATAAGTATCCATGGAGTTAATAGCCGATTCTTCTCCGTTGGACCAACTACTTAGAACCGTGCAACAATTTAAATTTAGACTATATACAAGTAACTGTCAAATGGTTCACATGAATAGAACATCTTTGACGATTGCAGCTGTGGACTGCCTGGGAGACTGACTTAGTAGACATTTTATTTCAATCAAAGTACCTAAGTATGTCCAGTATTGCATGTTCCAATTTCAATATTCGTCTTATGTTTCCTAGCTACCCAGCCAATGGCGGCCATGAAACAAAGCCAGTCGTTTCTCAAACTTCAATATCCTTTATTAAGTTAAATATAGTCCGTGACATAACAATTATGTAGGCAGACCGCAATTGAACTGCCTAGACAGGACTAGATTGCGTCTAACCACAAAATAGATGCAGAGAGAAGGTCCACATCTTTTGTCTATTAAATGTACATCCATTCGCAGTTCCCTGGGGCCATTGGCTCAGAATGCCACCATCCAATTTCTTCCCGCGGGTGTCGTAAAAATCGACTAAGGGATTAGGCAGAGGATGGGCAGCAGCGTCCTTTGAATACACTAACAACTCAACTGCGATTGCCAACCCATCTGCCAAGCGTGCCGATTATGGCAAAACCTCCAATGAGCACACAACGCACCCATATCGGTCGTTGTGGTGGTCATTGGGGGAGGCCTGCGTCCAACAGTGGACTTCATTCGGCCGAAATGATTCGTCTTTATTATAATAATAATAAAATCCATTTATTTTCGCTTCACAATAGGTTTTACACTGCTAGGTTAAGCTATCGTGCCACAAATATAAAAACCTAACTTTGTGAGTGAGTCGTGCCTGAAGTAGGTTATTTATTTAAACCTGTAACACAGGTCACCAGGGCCCTTACGCAGCTAGTATTGTTACAATGCTACGGCCTTGTGTGCAAACAATTTTCTTCTGCATTATCTAAATATGTTTTTCTTGTTCTGTCATTTTGTGCGTATGTCAAGCTCTTTCGTTAATATTTTTCTTTCATTATTCAGTTTTACTTGTATTGCTTTATTTTATTGATGGTCTTCATTGTTATATGTTAATTTTATAGTAAATTAATTCAGAAATTTTATAAATTGAATTTCATATTTGGAACATTTTTCACAAAATACGAGTATATGAATATACGAAATATGTCTGCTTGACAGATGTGCCAGGAAGGTTTTTGTCAGCCTCTTTTATTTATTTATTATATGTGGTGAAATCCAAATAGACTTCCTCCCCCTTTGGAAGCTCCGCCCTTCTGGTCATGCCGGACTCGTAACGGCTAAAACCCCACGGTGTCCATCCATTAACCTCCGGCTGGGGGTGAAGCGCTGCCGACATAAGCCTTAAGCTGGAATGCCTTGTGCTCCGGTAAATTCACTGCTGTTCCTACCTTCCACCTGGAACAGAACTTCACGCACACATAGTTGTTATGGCCGGTGATATTGGTGGGACGGTAGTACTAACTCAGTCGATCCCTCAAGCTTTCTCCCACTAGGCTATCACGGCTATTCTGCTATTGTAATATTATTAGTTCTAACGTTACAATTTATTAAGCGCGTGTTGCCGGTTTAGAATATTACCACCCCATCCCATCCCGTGGGTGTCATAAAAGTCGACTATGGGATTAGCCGGAGGATGTGCAGCAGCGTCCTTCGAGTACTCAGAACTCAACTGTGACCGCCAACCCGCCTGCCAAGCGTGGTGACTGCGGCAAAACCCCCCGACAGGCACACAACACCCAGACCGGATGCTGTGGGCATCTATGGGGAGGCCTATGTCCAGCAGTGGACTTTATTCTGCTAAAATGATGATAGAGCGCGTTCTTATCTGGCGGGCTTATCTTATATTATTAGAAAGAAAGAAAGAAAAGAAAGCAAATCATTTATTCAGCGGTAACTGAGACATCACTAACAGTAAAACTAAAACATAGAAATCAGAACAACATTAATATTATAGTGTGCCACAGTTTCGCTGAATAAGTGTCTAGTTCAGCATATGCCAGGCTGGCGCTGGTTTTCAACTAGACCCAGACCCTCTAGTGACTCACGGATGTAAAGCAGTATTAATATATAATTTAACAAGTTGTACTTATATTAAAAGAAATATATATGTAAACAAAAATAAATTAAATTTAAAAATATAGCACGGTTAATATCAGACTTAATGCAAGCCACATGCATACCACTCACACACCCATCCAAATGCTCACCCTACTACGCTTTTCATTTATTTCGCTTAACCGCCAGAGAATCAAACCAATGACGCATCTATATTTATCAGATCTAGCTTCCGCTGTGAGTCGATTAGGTACCGCCGAAGATGTTTCCTAAAAGTGTGGATTGTGTTATGTGATCTTATAGGCGGTGAAACTTCTAGACTTCGCTATATCGCGGTCTAACCCAGCCCAGATAATGCTTAGCCTTCTTCGTACATATTATTCCTATCTATTGTTGCCGTTTATGGTCAGTGGACGTGGTGTAATAATACACTTGAGTTTTTGAAAATGTTAATACAAACGCTAAAGTAGATTTATATCTAGTATACTTGCAATGCACTAAAAATATACGCAATCATTTTCGTTTCGTCATAAGCAGTGTATGAAATTCTTAAACGAAAAGTAGATAAGGCAAAAATAAAAGTTTGCTAAAGACAGCAATTTTTTTTGCCGATTCTGGTGCCGGCTCAGAATACCACCACCCCATCTCCTCCCGTGGGTGTCGTAAAAGTCGACTGAGGGATTAGCCGGAGGATGGGCAGCAGCGTCCTTCGAGTACATTAACAACTCAACTGCGATCGCGAACCGGTCTGCCAAGCGTGGCGATTATGGCAAAACCCCCCAATGAGCCCATAACACACCCATATCGGTCGTTGTGGTGATCTTTGTGGGAGGCCGTTGTCCAGCAGTGGACTTCATTCGGCCGAAATGATGAAAGACAGCAAGTTACTGCCAAATTGAGAATTTGTTCATAAACGCAGCAAACAAGCACGATGAGGTCGTGCTTGTTTGCTGCGTATTTGCTGCTGTCAAAGAGACAATGCTTTTTGAGAGAAGTCCGAGTCTAACAATTTTTTTTTTCTTTTCTTTAAAACTATGCCCCACACTAGGATT
Organism: Diloba caeruleocephala; assembly: GCA_947459985.1. Lineage (NCBI taxonomy): Eukaryota > Metazoa > Arthropoda > Insecta > Lepidoptera > Noctuidae > Diloba > Diloba caeruleocephala. Next base: position 9,775,194 of record OX381631.1, on the reverse strand, counting down.
TTTCCTGTGTCGTGGGTGCGTTTACAGACACAAATTTCACACACAATACACACCCAGACCCAGAACAACTACCTGCAGATCATACAAATATTTGTTCCGTGCGGGAATCGAACCCACGACCCGGGGCGCAGCAGTCGACTGTATCAGCCACTGCACCAACCGTGCCGTCAAAGCTATGGGCTTGCGATAGGCTTTCTTGAACAAGTTTGGAACGTAAGGACAGCCACGGATACAGCACGCGAAACTCGCATAATCTTAGAACTGTGCCGCATCGACTGTCGCGAACGGCCAAACTGGTGCACGTGATGGCACCTGTAGTATACAACCGGATACCGGGGTACATTCGGGACGCATCGTCACGGGAATCCTATAAGAGCAGACTAAAAAAATGGCTCGTTGAGCAAGCATTCTATAGCTATAATGACATGACAGTTAAAAATGTGAATTAATAGTAGAAACAGTTGGCGTTAATTATGACTTTCTATTGTATTTTTCAATATTATTATTATTTTCTTGATTGTTTTTATTTTTGTTTTGTGTCATTTATTTTGAATTATTTAATTGCGTTAATTATTTGTGTTGTTTGAATTGATTGTATTGTAGACCTGTAACTTATTAGTTGCCAATAAATTACTATGACTATGACTACTAAGGATACAAATTATTTATTTATACTTATATACATAGCCGTGTAGTGCCGGCTACGAATTGCACCAACCTATCTCATCCCGTGGGCGTCGTAAAAGGCGACAATGGGATTAGCTGGAGGATGGACAGCAGCATCGCTGGAGAACTACATTAACAACTCAACTACCATTGGCGTACTAAGCGTGACGATTAAGGCTAACCTGGGTAGGTGTGTGTTCCGTGTGGTGTCCGGATTAAGAATATAGCACCACTCCATCTTCTCCCGTGGATGTCTTAAAGGCGACTAAGGGAATCTAAACCAGAGGGATGGGCAGCAGCGTCCCTTCTGTAAAACAGTAGCCATACTGCGCTCACCAACCCGCTTGCCAAGCGTGGTGAGTATTGGCAAATACCTCCTAAAATGATGACACAGTTGTGGGGATCTGTGGGGGAGGCCCTTGTTCAGCAGTGGACGTATAAATGGCCGATATTATTATTTATTATTATAGGTAGGTGCACCTGCACACAACACTCCCTGACCGGTCGTTGTGTCGGTTTTTGGGGGAGGCTTGTGTCCAGCAGTGTAGACTTTATTCGGCTGAAATGAGTTTCTGCTGAGTGAGAATTCGAATTTCAGTATAACTTCTACTGCTGTATAGGTGGCCTGACTTCACATCTAAGATATGTTTTATCACAATCAATCAAGCAGAATCGTAGATACAGCTTGATCTCTGTACAGTATATGGGCTCATACAAAATCAAGTTTATGATAAGTTGGTCGTTCGTCAAAAAGCTAATAACTGTTTCAAGTTCATCTATACATATTTGAAATTCTGCCCACCCTTATACCGTGACGGTAATCATAAATGTATGTATATATTCAAGTCGCGACCTTTGTAAGAGACTGCTATTCTCGAGGCCAAGGAGAGCATAACTCCGAGTATGTACTTATATAATGAAGTATTTAATTGAATTACGCTTTGTTACTCTCGGGATAGGAGCTGCAGGTTGAGTCTGCGTGCTTATACCGAGCGATCTTCGAGAAGACAGCGGTGCGCACAGCGAGAGGCTTCGGAGGAATATTTACGATCCCCACGAGAAGTGCCTAGGGGGCGGCCTTTTTACAGTCGCTCCCTTCAGCTAGAGGGGGTGACTACCTTACAGTCATCCCCTCCGCTAGAGGGGGTGACCGCCTTACAGTCATCCCCTCCGCTAGAGCGGGTGACCGCCTTACAGTCATCCCCTCCGCTAGAGGGGGTGACCGCCTTACAGTCATCCCCTCCGCTAGAGGGGGTGACCGCCTTACAGTCATCCCATCCGCTAGAGGGGGTGACCGCCTTACAGTCATCCCCTCCGCTAGAGGGGGTGACCGCCTTACAGTCATCCCCTCCGCTAGAGGGGGTGACCGCCTTACAGTCATCCCCTCCGCTAGAGGGGGTGACCGCCTTACAGTCATCCCCTCCGCTAGAGGGGGTGACCGCCTTACAGTCATCCCATCCGCTAGAGGGGATGACCGCCTTACAGTCATCCCCTCCGCTAGAGGGGGTGACCGCCTTACAGTCATCCCATCCGCTAGAGGGGATGACCGCCTTACAGTCATCCCATCTGAGATGTGCCTATAGGCGTGGCACCAATGGGCGGCTCTAGTGTGATCGTACGAGGAGCTGGAGCTCGCCTTCGGTGCCGAAGATGATCGCTCCGATGGTTTAGCCGGCGGATGCCCCGCACAGGATAGGATGTGAGGCCATGGCACAATGCCACCATTGTGATGACGACCAGGCCACCGCACAGCACACGCTCGAGGCGTGCCCTGCGTGGGCTGCTGAGCAGCGGATCCTGGTCGATCGGATCAGGCAAGATCTCTCTCTACCAGCAGTAGAGTCGGCTATGTTGGCAGAGCACGAAAAATGCTTCATAAGGAGACCGCAGAGCGGGACCAGGAGAGGGCCGATCCTGCTCGAAGAATGAGGAGATGGCGCCGGGGTAACAACCGCTCTGGCGCCTAATTCCCATACGCCTGAAACCCCCTGCCGTCGCTATAAGGCGGGTGCCTCTGGGTTCGCGGGTGCGTAGATTGGCGAATCTGCGTGCCCACACCAGGGGATTCACGAGAAGACGGTGCAAGTGGTCACGCGCTGCCGTGTGCGTATAGCACAGCGCACAAGGACACTTCGGGGGAACCTTTACAATCCCCCCGAGGGGGAGAGAGTGTGACCGCTTTACAGTCGCCCTGTCAGAGATGTGGTTATAGGCGTGGCACCAGTGGGCGGCTCTAGTGTGATCATACGAGGACCTGGAGCCCCTCTTAGGTGCCGATGATGACCGCCCCAGTGGTTTTAGCCGGTAGAAGTCCGGCATGCCCCTCCGTCCTTCCCCGCGGCAGAGGAAGTTCATGTAGAATTTCTACTGAGCCCAATAAAAATAAAAAAGAGGAGAGAATGCCCTTCTGCCCTTCCCCGGGACGGAGGATATACATAATGTATGTCCACCCGGATAAAAAAAAGTGGCTGTAGGTAGATTGATATCGAAAAGATTCATCTAACTAGAACCTTACATATTATTTACATTATATACATTACATACAGGCAATGATATTATATATTATAAAGAAGTAGATATGTTACATGCGCGCCAAAAGTTAGAACCAATACTCCCCCAATTGTAGCACCTCGCAATCAGTTCGCCTAGATTGCTATCTCTTTTACTCTTGTAGTTTTTGTATCTTCTTTCTTACGTCATAAGTATGCAGGCGAGACTGAATTTTGCGCGCCATTTAATATGGACGTAACATATCTATGGTATAATTCTAACAGGTCTATTCTTTGCCGGGAATCACACAGATCAGAGCCTTGCTTCTTGAATGTGAGACGACTATTTCCCTATATGAAGTAAGTATAATTATTGCAAAAAAAAATGTATTAATTCTTCAACAGATTCCGTGTTTGTTTATTAGTTCGTGCGTAAAATTTAATTACCCAAGGCGCCATAAAATTTAAATGAATTGCAATAAAATGTTCCGGCTTTAAAATTATATGGTATATACTCGTAATTATTATATTGTGGTGCCGGCTACGAATAGCACCAACCTATCTCATCCCTGGTATGAATAATGTCAAATTGGGTCAGCCAATATAAATAATAACCTGATCATTCGACCTAGAGCCCCGCTTAGGTGCCGAAGATGACTGCCCCGGCAGTTTTAGCCGGTAGGAGTCCGACATATAGACATTTGACATAGAATATATATACCAGTGATGACATATGGAACAGAGACGTGGTCACTCACAATGGGCCTCATAAGAAAGCTCAAGGTCACTCAGCGAGCTATGGAGAGAGCTATGCTTGGTATTTCTCTACGAGATCGAATCAGAAATGAGGAGATCCGTAGAAGAACTAAAGTTGTCGACATAGCTGAAAGGATTAGTAAACTGAAGTGGCAATGGGCAGGGCACATTGCTCGTAGAACTGATGGCCATTGGGGCACAAAGGTTCTCGAATGGAGACCGCGCACCAAAAAACGCAGCGTGGGACGACCTCCAGCGAGGTGGACAGACGATCTGGTGGGGGTCGCTGGGAGTCGTTGGATGAGAGCGGCATGTGACCGCTCGTTGTGGAAATCTAAGGGGGAGGCCTTTGTTCAGCAGTGGACGTCCTGTGGCTGATATGATATATACTGGATTTCAAGGGTTTTATTTTTTTGCGCGGAACCCTAATTATTTTTCTTATATAAAAGTCTAAGTTATTCCTTATAACACCAGCTATTTGCCAGTGAAAGTCCCGTCAAAATCGGTCCAGCCGTTTCGGAGATTATCCGGAACAAACAGACAGACAGACAAAAAATTTAAAAATTGTTTTTTTGTTATATGTACCGTATATACTTTCATATGCATTCAGTAAAAAGCTGTTATTTTGACATTACAAACAGACACTTCAATTTTATTTATTTGTATAGATAGCAGTGACTGCCTATGAATATATAACAGTGGGTTAAGGTGTGGCTGGGTTGACCCTCGGGCTACCCTAACATTGCGAACATGTATATAATAATAATAATATTTATTAGCTCAAAATATAGTACACAATTTGGTTCTGGTGATATGCAGGTAGTTGTTCCGGGTCTGGGTGTATTGTATGTGGAGTTTATGTCTGTAAACGCACCCACGACACAGGAGAAATCCTAGGGCAACGTTTTAAAAAAAGGAAAAGAAAATAAAGCTGCCATGGCAGTATATGTTATGGATTTGTCATTATTCATACCGCTACTTCTGCCATAAATATTTTCCTCATTAAAATATTGTTCCTTTCATGTTCAATTATCAATTGAATAGATATAAAATGAATTAAACAAGGAAGCGGAAATTGCTTATTGGTAAAACACGATCGTGAACTAGAAGAATTCCGGCCTAATATAATTTGATTACATATAATTACTATCGCGAAATAGCTACCGCGCAGATCTATCGATCTGCAAGGTTAAGCAACGTTGTCGTTATAAAGCTTATATAACCGATACCTCCATTAGATGCGGATAATGTTTACACTATTAACTAAACCAGCCCATGAGCTCTAAAAACTTAAAACTTCCAGTTTAGGCTGATCTCGGATTGTACGGAAAACCTAAACATTGCGAGGTCAGCTTATACTGGAAATTTATAGCTTGTCATGTAGCCGTGTGTACATATAATCTTAACAAATCAGTTGAGGTCTTCAATTGACTCGAGGTCATGGTAAGCCTCCCGGTAGATTTTTAAGTACCAAATGATATGATATCATCATCTAAAACTTGTCTTATCTTCGTTGAGCACAACACTAAGTAACGGAACACACCTGGTTCCTGGCTTTCCCCTAATAGTTGGCCACCAAACTTGTATCTATACAAATATAATAAAATTGAAGTGTCTGTGATTTCAAAATAAATGCCAATATTTTAGTGAATATTGCTATTTATATATAATTATCGTTTTTAGAATTTTGGACTGTCAGACAGACGAAAATTCTGAAAGTTTGACTCGAATAGGCTCCAAAACGACAACGGATTTCAATGAAGTTTCGGTCTAAAACAGGATGTTTTCAAGTCCACGGGAGGGCACGGAGTGACGTATTTTTAAGCCGGGAACCTAAAGATACACTCTGGCAACGTCTCATGTCCTATATACAGCGTGGACGATGATGTAACAATACATGATCTTAAATGGGGAAGGCCTTAGTTCAGCAGTGGACGTCCTTTGGCTGATATGATGACTATAATGATTCGGCACGATCTTTGACTCTACAAAAAAAAAAACAAGGTTTGCGTACTTTATTTTCGCATACATTTATTTGTTAATTAGCTGAGGGGTCGTGTATCGATTATGGTGGTAGAGCATAAAAACTGCCAGCGCAGTTGTCTCCTGAGAGAGCAACATGCTGCAGGAGAAAACCGGAGGTTGGAGCGTTAATACGTCCCGTCGCCAATACCCAACATGCCTGAGCCCCGTGCCATCACTACATGGTAGGGGCCCCTGGGGTCGCGGGTCGCTTTACTGTCACCCCCTCCGAGATGTGCTTAACGCCACCAGTAGGCGGCTGCGGTGTGTTTGTTTTCGAGAACCTGGAGCTCCCTTTAGGGACAAGAGGACCACCCAGGTAGCCCATAAGAGTCTAGCGTACCTCGACTCTGGAGGAAGTCCAGGGTAGTCCCCTCGGAGACAGAAAAAAGTGATGGGACGTGAAAGTGTATGAAGAAGCCAGCCCTAACAAATTTTACCAAGAGACCTTTTTATGTAACATCGTTAAAGCGAAAACATAATCCTGGACCTAAAATATTGAATAATTTATAGTTTTTTCTGCTGTGGTCTGCTAACGTATTGTCCAATACGTGGGTTCATTTATTGTCCCATCGTCATCGCCACTTTGTACAAACAAATTACACATTGGCAGTAATTTTACATCATTTACACATTCCACGGCACACCGGAGGCAATAATACCATTGTGACACATAGGAATCACGCGGCATGGCTCTGAAACTACCGTCCGTGAGTATTGTGACATACTTACGGTGTCTACTTACCATGGAATTGTCGGCTTGAGTACTGTTAAGGCATGTGGCGCCATCTGTTATCGATAGCGTGGAATTGTGGAATCGTACTAACAAATAAAATTAATTCCTCCTTTCATTCCATATAAAATAACTCCACGCAAGGACGCGATCGTGACCCAACAACTTTTTTTTATGATATGGGAGGGCAAACGAAGCTATCACCGACGCCTATAATATAAATCCAACTTGCTACTACCAACAATGCTGCTATCAACAATGTTGCTGCTACCAACAATGCTGCTACCAACAATGCTGCTACCAACAATGCTGCTACCAACAATGCTACTACCAACAATGCTGCTACCAACAATGCTACTACCAACAATGATGCTACCAATAATGTTGCTACCAGCAATGCCACTACCAACAATGCTGCTACCAACAATGCTGCTACCAACAATGCTACTACCAACAATGCTGCTACCAACAATGCTACTACCAACAATGATGCTACCAATAATGTTGCTACCAGCAATGCCACTACCAACAATGCTGCTACCAAGAATGTTGCTGCTACCAACAATGCTGCTACCTATAATGTTGCTGCTACCATTAATATTGCTACCAACAATGTTGCTACCAAGAATGCTTTGTCTGGAAAAACCTAAATTTCTACCAGGAGACTACGTTGGTAGCTGCGCCACAGTTTCATACTTTTGTAGCTATCGTCGTTTCAGTTTTGTTTTAGTATTGTATTGTTTTTGTTCCAAATAAACGATTATTATTATGTATTGCTACTTCATGCCGGTGTCAATTACGCTGCTCTCCATCCCTCTGGTTTAGAGTCCCTTACTCGCCTTTTACGACATTCATGAGAGGAGATGAAGTGGTGATATAGGTACTTAATCCGAACACCACACGGAGCTTGTTCTTGTATAAGAACATCCGTGTCTAGCGGTTGACGCATAGGATTAGAAAATATCCTATACACTATCTAACTATTCCTGACACGTCTTTGCGTTGAATTCCGCTTAGTTATTAAGCGAATGGTCTTCAAGTAAATGAAAACTGAACTCGACTAACTTTAGTTCTGTATTGTTTCAGATGAAGCCAGCCAAGGCAAACGCCAAAGGCCTCGTGATATATCCCTGGCCGAACCACCCCACACCATGGAGATCGCGCAGATCCTGATATCCCTGCTGCACGCGTGGGGATTAGACCCAGACCTGGATAGGGTGTGCGAGTCCAAATTGGGACTGTTGAGGCCAATGGTGAGTTTATATTTTGGTCTTAAGACTAACATGACTATCAGCCTTGACTTGATCTGATTTGTGTTAAGATTAAACTCAAAAACAGACAAATCCGCAATCCCAAGTCCAAAGAATTTTAATTAGATTGATTATTAATTCGGCCATAAGAGAACTAGTGATGGGCAGAACTGTCTCTTCAGTGAAACAGCAGCCATACTGTGCTCACCAACCCGCCAGCCAAGCGTGGTGAGTACTAGCAAATTCCCCCCAGAATGATGACAAACGACATGTAATCGGTCGTTTGTGGGGTAGGTCTTTATTCAACAACAGAGTATTTATTTGGCTGATTTGATGATGATGCAATAGGTACGGCAATGTTGAAGTCCGACCGACTCTTGTAGGTATCGTAAATGGCCAAGGATTCTTTCAAGATGGATATTTTAACTGCTAGAACATACAGCGATCACCAGTCCGTTTGCCGGACGAGGTGATGGTGGCAATATTTCCTCGACCGATCATTGTAGCGGTCGTTAGGAAGCCCAGATTCAGATCTAGACGTTCATGAACCGATATGATAGCTTGTGCGTAGACCTCTAATTCTAACCGCTTCTAGGCTATTTGCACTGTCATCAAAACGAGTAAAAGATTTGTTATTAGGTAGCTCTCGATTATGTCGAGTATATTAGAATAGTTTATTCAGCAATTAACATAAAAGTCCCTATCTCAGCATATGCTGCAACGGTGGAACGTTACAGCGCTGATTTTCAGAAAGGACCGTGTAGTGAGGCCACAGTCGGTCACTACATATACATTTAAACAAAATCAATAAGTGATGAATATACTGTGATTAAATAAACAATAAATTAAAAATTAAATCAAATAGTATTTAGTGAGTAAAATCGATTAAGTGTTTTCTTATCGGTCACTATCCGAGGTCCACCTCTATTGTCTTTGACAAGCGACGGACGCTGCCACAAGTACTTCAAGACGCTGCGGATGCTAGTCGCTGGGTGCACATATAAAGAAAATAATATAAACATAATGATAATTATAATCAGCCCATTACTGTCCCACTGCTGAGCACAGGCCTTTTCTCACAATGCGAACTTGTGTGTGTGTGCGCAGATTCCCCAATTAGCGTCATATTTAAACGAAGGAGGACATTTCACTCCGTCGCTGCCTCAACGAAAAAATGCTGAAGAACACTCAACTCAATTACGTTACCATCCACCAATTCCTTAATCACCTCTCTAGGTACCCGTCTGCTTCGGTGTGGTATCCCGCCACGGCCACATGGCAGTCCAGCTTCCCACATGGCTTGGCAGTTGGGCAGATGCTTGCGCGTCTGCTCCTGATGATCCGCTCCTGATCACGTCGGATCTCCCACCTGAACTGCTGAGGCAGGAGAAGTTGACCAGGTATTAAGATAGGAAGCTTGTATTAATTTTTGTGTGCGTAACGGATGAAATACACAGATTATATAGGATCGTACAAAAATAGCGATTTTTATTCCAAGGGAAAAATCGGTAACATCGCGTTTATGAAAAAATGTTTTTTTTTATCTTTTTAAAGGACTTGCATCACAAGACTACATATAGATCCTAGTAATACAACCTATATATGTTTATTATTATGAATATCACGCAGGAATTACATTTAAGGTTGCCGTCTCGCCGCGACTCTGGTCGATTCGCGACTAAGTAAACTGTTGCCAATAACCTTACTTTCATGTGATCATCTTAGAACGCGGGCAACGCATCTATACTTATAAAAACATCTTAGATATTGAGAAGATATTTGCGTCACTGTGTACTGCGTGTATCTGACTAAGATGTTTTTTATAACTGCAGATACGTTGTCCACGCTCTAAGATGGTCACATGAATCTATGGTCACATGAAAGTAAGGTAATTTCACTTACTCACGCAGTCTTTGGTCACGCACCGACCAGTGTCACGGCTATACGTCAATCTTAAAAGTAATTCTTTTAATAAATAATTATACTGCACCTGTGAGAAAAACGTCATTTCATGTGTAAATCTATACTGTAAATAAAAATTACAGTATTTGTTTTATTATGTCTAATGGCGGCCTGCGCCATAATTGTGATTGCTACGTTACGCGCGTTCAGGCGAACGAGCACGCAGCTAATGCTACGTAACTAAAAGTGCATATTCGTCTCTTTCTAACAACCGCTATGCCGTATGGTGGCTATAATTTTCTCTCCCTTTCTTCGCGCCCTGCTTGAGAGCCGTATAGTGTGTAGCCGTGTAGTATGAGTAGCTATAGTCAAATTTACGCCATGTAGTGTAATAATGTTCGTGTATGGCGCGTTTATTTGCAAAATGACATTGGTAGCTGATGTTTCCTTACAGACTGTTCACATCAAAACTCCACTGGGAGTTGAGCACGACGTTAACTACCAACCATCTGCTGTCCATCGTTGCCCTGGCCAACACACTCATGTCCATGAGCAATGCCAGCTTCGTGCCAGAACAAGAGGTCATTAGAAGGCTGCACAGGTGAAGATCATATTGTTTTTATATATTAAAACTTGCCATGTGACCGACCAGCAGGGTTCTGTCGTCTTAAAAACATTGGTATACATGGTACATATGGTAGATAAAGAAACTTTATTAAATAACGTAGATTTAATATAAGTAATTAATATTTTTATGATTTTCAAATATCTGGTACTTATTATAGTGGGCAATGAATGGATAGATGGCATAATGAAACACAATTTCAAAGTGTTGATCCTGGGAAACCATTGCCAGATTTCAAAGAATCCAAGAAAATAACCAATAGCTATAGACTTACAGAAGTTAATTCATTATGTGCCTGAAGGGGCTAAAGTTATTTTTAAATCTATAATGAATAAATGGCCTACAAATGACCTATTGATGAAGGAAAATAAAAATATAAGTAGAATGTGCAATATTAATAAAATTTAAGAATATAGCACCACTCTTTCCGTGGATGTCATAAAAGGCGACTAAGGGACTCTTAAGTTTATGATCTTGTTTTTCTTAGAAAATTACATTTCCCGCAGAAAGGGCATCAGTTAATTTTTTCTTAGAAAATAGTAAAATAAATTGCAAGACTTATTTCTGAAATCAAACTTATTATATATATATACATATTATACAGTGTTGACTGTTCCTCTCAAAATTTAGTTTCATGACTGACGCCGTTTGTTTAAAGCATATTAGTGACTATGGTGTAAGTAAAAATTTGCATATCGATGCTAAAAAGCAATATTACTGTCTCGAAAAATTCAAATTTACATAAAAATAACAATAAATGTAGTAAGGGTTAAACTAAAATATCATTGTATTTTTGGGACAATGTCAGTTTTTAAATATAACTCAAAATCATTGAAACATTGCCAAGTTCGTCTAATTAGAAGGGTTATGTCATTGAAATATTGGTAAGCCTTTCGGTCTTGACATGTGGGCACACAGACAGACTGACGGTCAACAAAGTGCTCCTATAAGGGGTTTTCCATCATGAGGTATGGAACCTAAAAGTAAAGCAAAAAAGTCATTAACTACCCTCTGGGGACAACTTTTTTCTTTTTCCCAGACCTTCCACCAGGAGCTCGTCATCCTGGGCGGCGGACGAGGAGCGCGAGGAACAGCTGGCCGCGCAGCAGGCCCACATCAAGCAGGGCTGGTCTCTGCTCGCTACATTACACTGCGTGCTTCTGCCTGATAAAGTTGTCGCTGCAGGTGAGACCAAATCCTAGTCTAAATCGAGGATATAAATGTCTCATCATTATCATTTCAGCTAAAGACGTCCACTGCTGGGCATAAGCCTCCCCCAAAGATTCTGCAATGACCGGGCCGGGTTTGTGTTGTTTACTTTGAATTGCGGGATTTTGCTATAAGCACCATGCTTGGTATTTCTGGCTGTTATTCACCTTTTACAACATCCACGGTTGATGAGTTGGGGTGGTGCTAACCTTAGCGGGCACCACACGCTACATAAATATCTAGCCTGAAATATTCTCCCGGCAACTGTAACTCCGGATATTTTTTATTTTTGCCTCACTCTCCTGTGTCGTGGTTGCGTTTTACTCATATGATGATGTCCAGAAATGGACGTTGTCCGACTAAAATGATGATTGTGATTATTGTGTGTGACACCAAACACTGGGTAAATCATCCTTCTCCCTCCCCCCATACGAATACTAAGGCAGGTGTATTGATCTGAGCAAAAGCAATTTTTGCAAGGGTGTTCTTCTAGTTATTATAATAAACTTCATACTTCTAGGAGCCAAGAGCTTCAAGCGTCCTCAAGTGGAGATGCTGGCTCGTCGCTGGCAACACCACTGTTTGGAAGTCCGCGAAGCGGCGCAGGCGCTGCTTCTTGCTGAGCTTGGGAGGTAAGCAGCGTGGCCGTGTAGTTAGTACACCATGAGGGTCTAGTTAATAATAAAAATATCAATTTATGTATCTTGGCTTGGCAGACGAGATGACACTTGGGATGTAGACTCTCCAATCATTGTGCTAACATCCTTATTGCCAAGAACGTCTCCCAACATCTAAAGAGGTTTTCGTTAGGCAGTTAGGATAAAGGTCTGCTACAGAAAGCAGTTAGCGACACGGCACGCATAATGCGAAGGTTCCTCTCTTTGTGAGCATTATCCACAAGGCTTTTTTTATCACTTATTTTTTCATACAGCACAAACTGATTATCTTGAGTCATAACGTAGTTATCTTTCTTATAATTACTTACTTCATTTTATAACGAAGTGTATACTCAATATATTTTAACCCTCAGCCACACTATGCTCCTCGCACTGCTATACTCGCGCTACACATCGCTATGCTCCGCATTCGGCTTACGATTTTCGGCAATGCATGTCGACATTGATGGGCAGCAGCGTCCTTCGACGGAGGATGGGCAGCAGCGTCCTTCGAGTAAATTAAGAACTCAACTGCGATCGCCAACCCGTCTGCCAAGCGTGGCGATTATGGCAAAACCCCCCAATGAGCCCACAACACACCCATACCGGTCGTTGTGGTGATTTCTGGGGGAGGCCTGTGTCCAGCAGTGGACTTCATTCGGCCGAAATGATGATGTCGACATTCTAGCATTGTGCATTATCATATCATATCGGCCATACAACGTCCACGACTGAACAATGGCCTCCCACATAGATTTCCACAACTGTGTCATCATATTGGGGGGAATTTGCCAGTACTCACCACGCTTGGCAGGCGGGTTGGTGAGCGCAGAATGGCTACTGTTACACAGAATGGACGCTGCTGCCCATCCCTCTGGTTTAGAGTCCCATAGTCGCCTTTTAAGTCCTCCAGAGGAGATGGAGTGGTGCTATATTCTTAATCCGGACACCACACACGGACGGCATTGTGCATAGTGCGCCTTTATAGCATGGCAAATTATACCAATGTTATAAAATGAAATAATATTGTTATTTAATAGTATTTTTACGCGACTCCGGTGAAGCCAAAATTAGGGTTATATTAGTAAAGTTAGTATATTCATCTGATCCTCAGATCGCATAAACCTCTCGTCATATTTTAACACATGAGATAGCGTTGGAATATAGTCTAAAATAGTGGTTCAGCGGACATAAGCTATTACTAAGAAAAACATAAGTTTAAAATATCATGTTAGATATCCAATGAAAAATCTTAACTAGAATATTCCAAAAATATGTAGAGTACCTATAATTTTCATTTAGACAAAAGAAAGAATTTTTAGAAAGAAGTAAACTGTTGGAGATTGGCCTCTTTTAAGTTGCTCGACAATATCAGAACTTCCACCTGACATATCCAGTCTACAAAATCCTTCTGGTCATCAGACTATCTGGCCGGGCCACGCTGCGTTTACTTACTTCTACGTTTAAGTTTCGCTTCTACCACGAACTTTCGTCATAATCGTGATGTGTTTGAAGGGACTAATATTTCAAGAGAATTTTCTCTTTGAGACACTCATAGCCTCACTGTTGCACTCACTGACTGGTAAATGATCGGTGAGGTTAAGCGTCGGCGCGGTCAGCCTACGGATGGGTGACTGCATAGTGGTATTCGAATTGAGCGTTTTCCAGCCTCGGAGGGCACGTAGAATCGTCGGTCCCGGTTGTTGTCATTAGACGATAGTCGTTAAACCAAGTCGGAGGCCTTCGGGTAGCTTGAACAACTCCAAAACGAGGTTGGCCACCAACCAAATGAAATAATAAAAAAGCATTTTCTAGAACTTTATTGAGATGATGACGTCAACAGTGGTAGATGCTACTTTACTCGATCTGCCGATGCGAGCGATCGAGTAATGTTTGAGCCTAATTCATTTATTATATATGTTTTTCTCAACAGACTTGGCCCCAAAGGTCGTAAGACTCTAGTGGATAACTGGGCACAGTTCCTGCCTCTATACACCCATACGGAGAGTATCAACCCTCACGCCGCTCAGAAGGAGCCAGCTGAGAAGGTAGTAGTAAGTACAAGCAACTGATATTTAATGTGTCGTACTTTCTGAGCGGGATTTGTATGGAAGTGTTTTATTAAATTATTACCAATTCTTATAGAATAAAATTTGTAATGTTCCTATTTGGAGGGGTGATGTGGGTTTTGGGTGATGTTGGCTGTTGAGGTAAAAAGGTTCTCGAATGGAGACCGCGTACCGGCCGCAGCCTGTGACGGCTTCCAACAAGATGGACTTGCTTTGCTGACGACCTGCTGAAGGTCGCTGGGAGTAGTTAGATGCGGTCATTGTAGAAATCTATGGGGGAGGCCTTTCTTCAGCAGTGGGAGTTGGAGGAACTTTTCACAGAAAACAGTTCTAAAAGTCGAAGCGCTACGCTCTCTACAGGACAAAGTCAAACGCACGAAGCTGCTTCCGAAACAAGAAAACTCTACTAATTTCCTCTTCTCTGACTATTACAGCAAGAAGAGGAGTTCGAGGAAGAAGAAGAGGAGATCATCCGCAAGCCATCATCTCTTGCTGAATTGAAACGCAAGCAGACGACAGCTGTCGTGTTGCTAGGAGTTATAGGGGCAGAGTTTGGACAGGACATTACTAGCGAAGGTAAGCTCGTGTTATTAGATTGTGCTGGCAGCTTTTTACGTGATTTTTCTGCAATCTTAGTGTCATCTCCGTCACATCCCTAATTCCCTACTCAAGTGACAACGTACTGAAAACTTCGAGAACAGGTGTACTTAGAGTAAAGTGTACTTAGGCCTATATTTAAAATAGGAAAGTTTAAAAT
This sequence comes from Diloba caeruleocephala, assembly GCA_947459985.1. Lineage (NCBI taxonomy): Eukaryota > Metazoa > Arthropoda > Insecta > Lepidoptera > Noctuidae > Diloba > Diloba caeruleocephala. Next base: position 9,760,060 of record OX381631.1, on the reverse strand, counting down.
AAATATATCTCGGAAATAATAGGCTTCAGATTTTGTAATTTTTGAGTACGCAATGTATCTTTAACAACGCGATCGAAACGCTGTGAGATTATTGTACTATGATATGATATTATGCGAGCGATGACTTCATCCGTGAACTGTAGCGAATCATCAGCCGTTTAGTTTTTATTAACATAGTCTAACAATAAATAGTGTATTGTGTTCTTATCCAAAATAGCGTTAGGATTGACGAAAGCAATTCTTTTATTACTGAAATCTGTTAAATAAACTGAAAATTCAAAAACAGACCGACACCAAATTTAATGCTGGTGATTCCAGCGGTACATATACTGAATATATGTCACTTACATCCGATATACACCAGACATTTTTGCGCGGGAGAGTCTGGTTTTAGTCATTAGTTGAGTAGAGCTTGTAAATGGACTGGCTCGGAAGCTCGGCTGGGAAAAACCACGCTGTCACAGAATACCCGGCGTAAAGACTGTAATATGATTTAAAAAGAGTAACCATTTATTAAAAATATAATATTTTCTGACGTTTACGCGAGAAGCATCCAATGATCCAAACTATCCAAGAATGTTTCGGAACGAATGAGTTCCCTGAAATATGATAAGTTAGAGATATTTTTTTTTTATTAATTGAGTCGAAATAGCTTGCGGAAATATATCGCGATTATTTAATTCATTATATATACTTAAGTATAGCGTATATTATGAATGCACAAATATATGAATTACAAAATTAATTTTATGTTCTACTCTATATGCTCACATTTGTTCACAATAAATACCTGAAAAATCATACATGCAATACACAATTAAGCACACATTTGTATAGTGGAACATAAATGCATGCACGATAAATGTATAAAATAAAATACTACTCTTAAGTACGTTGTACGTATGTATACGGCTTATATAGATGCTGTACGTAAGTATATAATATGGATGAAATAAATGCCATATATTTCCAAGCTATTTCCATTCAATTATTAAAAATATTTTTGTCTTTTGTTTTTGTTTTTTAAAAAAACGTTGCCCCCCCACACTAGGATTTCTCCTGTGTCGTGGGTGCGTTTACAAACACAAATTCCACACACAATACACCCAGACCCGGAACAACTACCTGCAGATCGTACAAATATTTGTTTCGTGCGTGAATCGAACCCACGACCCGGTGCGCAGCAGCCGACTGTATCAGCCACTGCACCAACCGTGCCGTCATATTTATCTTATCACATTGTAGGTAAGTTATTTTCGTTCGATCCGAAACATTCTTGGATAGTTTGAATCCTTATAAATATACGCCATTGCTTGCTTGATCAATTAGGGCAATTAATGTACATACCGTATAATCCAGCTGCTTTAAATTTAATTAAAGTAATTAGCAGCTTGACTTAATTTACTTTGATTTGCACATGGTTCCGCTTGCTGTGTTGTAGGAGCAGCAGGCAACAAGAGGCGGAAGGATGGTGATAGCCGAAAGAGCTCCGTCGTTGAAGGTAGGTTGTATTAAAAGATTTTATCCAAGAATCGAAGCAGCCTCTAGGGTTGCCAATGGTCAGGATTCGTTTGGATTCTTACGACATTTATATGGTGTCCAGACTTTCGAAAAGTAGGAAACTTTTGGCATCGGCAAATTTGATAGAATGAAATATAATGAACACCAAATTTAGTATATGACCACCAAATTTAGTATATGACCACCAAATGTAGTATATGACCACCAAATTTAGTACGTGACCACCAAATTTAGTATATGACCGCCAAATTTAGTATATGGCCACAAAATTTAGTATATGACCACCAAATTTAGTAAATGACCACCAAATTTAGTATGTGACCACCAAATTTAGTATATGACCGCCAAATTTAGTATATGACCACCAAATTTAGTATATGACCACCAAATTTAGTACGTGACCACCAAATTTTAGCGATCAAATTTACCCTCTATTAGTCGAAATAAAAACATTCGCACATCGAATTAAAATGGATCAAATATTGCCACAGTAGGTTAAATTGGGGCTAAGATTGACCATGGGCCACTTCAATGCCGTTAAAATACAAATACCACAGTAGGTTAAGGCGCGGCTAGGGTGGATATCAGGCCACTCCAATGCCATAAAATTTAGCTTTGGTTTAAACTAACTTTTTCAGGGCCTATTATTTGAATACCACAAAATCGAGGTTAAATTTTGGTGGTAATTTACTGCGGATCAAAATTTAATTATCTCTTGCGTTGACGGTGAAGGAAAACATCGTGAAGAAACATGCTCACCTGACAGGGCTCCAAAATGTTTACAATGGTGTGTGTAGTCCGCCAATACCGGAATAAGGCCAGCAGTGGGACAGTAATGGGACGTTTATGTTGTAAGTACAATGTAATAAATTTAGTTGGTCTAACGATTTGGTCGGCCAAGATAGCGACGATTGAAGATGCGCCTAAACTTAACTCAGAAACCGGCTGCTCTAACAATAACTTAACTTTCCTTGCAGGCTTCACACTCAGTTCATCCAACAACCTCGCCCGACTGACAGCCCTTGCGCTTACCCATCTCCTTCTAAGCCCGGCGTGCCCCCGCCTGCCCGCGCACACTCCGTTACGTCGCGCCGCTGTGGACCTGCTGGGTCGTGGGTTCACTGTCTGGGAGCCGTATCTTGACGTCAGCCATGTTTTATTGGGTAAGTTAACCTTCGAAAGATCAGAATGAACATAGGTTCTGCAAATTGCCATAAAAAAAGGATTCTGGGCTGATGGCCCTGGACGCTGCTTCTTCACGCCTTTTTCCACTTGCTTGGATCAAGGTCATTCAGAGAACTATGCTTGGTGTATCTCTACGAGGTTGAATCAGGAATGAGGAGATCCATAGAAGAATTAAAGGTACGATAAAGCTGAAAGGATTAGTAAGTTGAGGTGGCAAAGGGCGGACTGCAGTGCTCTTAGAACTGATGGCCTTTGGGGTAACCTCCAACGAGGTGGGCAGACGACCTGGTGAAGGTCGCTGGGAGTCGTTGGATGCGGGCGGCATGTGACCGGGCGTTGTGGATTAGCTGGACGATGGGCAGCAGCGTCCTTCGAGTATATTAACAACTCAACTGCGATCGCCAACCCGTCTGCCAAGCGTGGCGATTATGGAAAAACCCCCCAATGAGCACACAACACATCGATGTCGGTCGTTGTGGTGATCTTCGAGGGAGGCCCGTGTCCAGCAGTGGACTTCATTCGGCCGAAATGATGATAACGTGCTTTCATCGAAAATCTATTATTTCTTTCAAAAACCGTATTCTTTCCTATAGGTCTGCTGGAAATGTGCTGCGACGCTGACAAGTTGGTGCCGTCTATGACGTACGGTCTGCCCTTGACTCCACAGGCAGACTCCTGCCGCACCGCCAGACATGCTTTAACACTTATTGCTACTGCCAGGTATCTTCAAAAAATTATTTGCAGATTTATGTGAAATAGCTCTTTTTTTTCAAACTTTGCCCCACATTAGGATATTCTTTTTTACTTTCTAGGTACTTGATGTTTTTTTACTGGTTCCTTCTTTAGACCCTCCCTTCCTTCAAAAGCGCAGATTACTTTTGAGTCTGGCTTTGCTTGCAAACCGATCGTCGATGTTTCGTTCAATGACTGACCCGGATTTCTGGACTAGGTCGCCAGATTTTTGTCTATGTTGGACTCATATGGCAAACTGAATATTCGTGATATGAAGGAATCAATGGTTGTGGTCCGAAGGACGACTTACTTCAGAATGATGGATTCTATTTCTCATTTCATTAACTTTACCAGTAATTCTGCTGTAAAATCTCACGCTAACTGATATAGATGTCGCAACATATCAGCGCAGTGGTTCTGTGTACTCTCATTGCGTCCAGGAGTGGGTGGAGGGGCATACCGGACTCCTACTGGACTAAAATCACCGAAGCGAGGCTCCAGGTCCTCGATACAATCACACTAGAGCTGCCCATTGGTGCCAAGTCGTGTCGTGTGTGTTAACTAATCCTCACATTAAACAGCAGATTAACTGATCAGAGATTTGAACGAGGTACTAGAAATTGGTGTTATTTTTTTAAACGTTGCCCCGCACTAGGATGTCTCCTATGTTGTGGGTGGGTTTACAGACACAAATTTCATACACAACACACCCAGACCCGGAACAACTACCTGCAGATCATACAAATATTTGTGCCGTGCGGGAATCGAACCCGCGACCCAGAGCGCAGCAGTCGACTGTATCAACCACTGCACCAACCGTGCGGTTTAACCCTCCCTCAGACCCGCAGCCTTCATCACCACAATGGCTCGCGAGGTGGCTCGTTGTGCTGCCGCAGCGCAATCCGGACAGCCGTCTCCTGCGTACCTTGCGCTACAGAAGGGCCGCGCAGAAGTCCTGCGTGGAATCGAACTGCTGATCGACAGGATGCATAATGAAGTCGCTGAACTGTTGGTCGAGGTAAGCCTATGTTTTGAGATTGGAAAGACAATCCAGTGCTACTCTGTTTGGTACACCCCATCACATTGTGGGAGTCGTAAAAGGCGATTTGGGATTAGAAAGAAAGAAAGAAATGAGAAAGAAAGAAAGAAAGAAATGAGAAAGAAAGAAAGAAATCTAGATTCATTTGATCACAACACAGAGACACGAAATAAAACAAAGCAACAGATACAGTATAAAAATAAAAATAGAACAAAACCGTTAAAACTAAAATAAACCTATGTAAGTAGGTGATATACCTTGAATACATATAAATAATATGTGTCTCACGGTTGGACCAGATCAGCTTCACGCCAGGCACAAGTGCCAGACGCTGGTTTTCATCTGGAACCTAATGTACACCACGGATGTCAATCTCATGTTTGACTTATTTATAAATACGTGCAATAATGGTCAGTGAAATGCCAATCAATGTGTTATAATGTGTAATGAGTACTATAGTAATAAATAAGAAATGAAATAAAATTATCATATGAATACGCACTTCATAATATTCATCGTTTCGGCCAAATAAAGTCCACTGCTGGACACAGGCCTCCCCCAAAGATCACCACAACAACCGATATGGGTGTGTTGTGGGCTCATTAGGGAGTTTTGCCATAATCGCCACGCTTGGCAGACGGGTTGGCGATCGCAGTTGAGCTGTTAATGTACTCGAAGGACGCTGCTGCCCATCCTCCGGCTAATCCCTTAGTCGACTTTTACTACACCCACGTGAGGAGATGGGGTGGTGGTATTCTGAGCCGGCACCACACGGCTCATATTCATAATAGTCTTCATATTCATAATATTAAGACCATTTTTTTGACATTATTCTTTCTATAATGTACCCTCGGAAAAAAATCTCTCATCCAATATTATTCCTGCAATGACGCGCGCGCCACCGACAGTGGGATTAGACGGAGGATGGGCAGCAGCATCCTTCGAGTACATTAACAACGTAACTGCGATCGCCAACCCGTCTGCCAATCGTGGCGATTATGGCAAAACCCCCCAACGAGCCCAAAACACACCGATATCGGTCATTGTGGTGATCTTTGGGGGAGGCCTGTGACCAGCAGTGGACTTCATTCGGCCGAAATGAATGAATGAAACTCCGAAAAGACTACGGATTTCAATGAAAATTTTAGGGATTAAAACAGGAATTTCATTTAAATTTCTTGCATGTTTTATTTCGATGTCTTGCAGGGTTCAGAAGATACGAATATAATTATCATTTACGCCGAGCGAACCGGGTGGGGGACGGCTAGTAAATAATATTTTAATAATAGATCGACTACTTAACATCTTGGCCAGATGGAAGTACTTCTCAGCCGACATTAAATTTGTAACTTTATTTCTAGGTGATGGACATAATCTTACACTGTGTGGACCAGTCACACTTGAAGAGTAAAGGCCTGAACGAGGTGTTCCCCGCCATCTGCCGCTACAACCAAGTGTCCCACTGCCCAGCCACGAGGAGGATTGCAGGTATACACAATCCAGAGCTAAGTTAAGGCACAACAGCCGTCGAGTGTGTAGAAGGTCTTTGAAAGCGCTCTTAGAACTCTTGTCGTCTACAGTACCACGATTAAAGTTATGCGCCACAGTAATATTCCTGTTTCCGAATTAATTAGGGAGTAGGTAGGCTAGGGTAGGGATGTACTTGATGGATTGACAGCAATTTTGATCTAAGTCAAGCCAACATTTTAGTTCTTCACTATCGAAAGCAGATAAATAGCTTTCATATCTGCCATTTATACGTCCACTGCTGAACAAAGGCCTCCCCCATAGATTTTCACAACTGTGTCATCATTTTGGGGGGTATTTGCCAATACCCACCACGCTTGGCAGGCGGGTTGGCGAGCGCAGTATGGCTACCGTTTCACAGAAGGGACGCTGCTGCCCATCCCTCTGGTTTAGATTCCCTTAGTCGCCTTTTACAACATCCACGGGAGGAGATAGAGTGGTGGTTTTATTCTTAACCCGCACACCACACAGAATAAATAAGAAATAGCTTATGAATTGTAAACCCCCATTTTTTTGTCACGTCACGCCAACGTAGACCGCCGTCAAGTCTCCCGTGGACCCCTGGGGCTACTTGGACCAGTTTGGGAACTAAAGCCTTATAGGATCACTCGTGTGTCTGTCTGTCCGTCTGTCACAGCCAATTTGCTCCGAATCTACTAGACTAATTACACTATTAGGTACACATATGGATTTCTGCAACCCGAAAGACGAACGTGTAAAGTGAGCGTTAAATATGGGGGTCATTTGCGGGTAATATAGAAAATTTAAGAATAAAGTAAGTCTTAAATTGAGTGTGTGAGGGTCTCATATATATTTATTTTATAATCTCAAAATAAATAATTTTGAAGTTTTTAAGAAAATAGGCGAAAATGACCATCCCCCTCCCCCTCTTATCTGCAAAACTACTGAGCCTATAATGAAAACAAAATATATATTTACCTACAGATTACAGGAAAACGTATAAGAAGTCTAAATAAATTAAATAGTAAATATATATTTTGTAAATCTTTCAAGTGTGCGTACAAATTTAAATGTGCAGTTGGAATGTATGGGAGAACAAGTTTTTCAACTACAATGTTAAGTTTGTTCTTCGGATAAATTATTGGTACTACTCGTTCACCTCAACAAGGGCAGGCATCCGTCACTCGTACCTAAAGATAACATATTCAACGTACGGAACCCTCTCCACGCGAGTTCAACTCGCAATTGTCCGTACTCTTTTTAATTTGGTACAGTACGTTATGACAATATTGTTAATTACATTGTAATTGGCGCTCAAAGCCAGTTACCCTTACAGATCGGTGAGGTTCAGCAATGCTTGGCGCGGTCAGTCTGTGGATGGGTGACCATAGTGGTTGTAGTATTTGAATTGAGCGTCACCGTGCTTCGGAGGGCTTTTAAGCTTGTATGGAGGTACCGCCACTGGATACAGTAGCTGTGGGAACGAGGTTATCACACAGCATAATGCTATGTAATAACATTTGCCATTTGGGCTATAACTCACTTGCGGGTTAGAAGGAAAAACGACCAAATAAGCACCATGTGCAAGATCCTTGGTGGGAAAATGTATGCTCCTGAACTGCATGATCAATTATCCCGCCTGTTTGTTCCCATTAATTACAACCGTAGCAGGAGGCATACATTATTTGCCGAGCCCGTGTGCCGCACCGACGCGCGAGCCAATTCACCCATCCCTCGCACACTGTCTGCGCTCAACGCTCTCTTGGAAGCCAAACCTTCCTGTCTGTCTGTATGTCTGGAGTACTGTGAGATGAGTGTATGAATGTTGCATCCTTTAAGCCGTTTTAATTAAAGTAAAATAAATAAATGAGCCACAACACAGAGACAACACAGTTTGTAGTAGTTACTGCTTATTTATTAGGAGATGTATTTATATTTTGTCCAACAGTGGGCAGTCACACCGGCCAGCTGGCCATGTACGAGCTCCGCGCGGGGCGCTGCCAGTCCCTGGCGGCCCACAGCGGGCCGGTCACGGCCTGCGCCTTCAGCCCCGATGGAAGATACCTGGTCTCTTACGCCACAGCTGATAACAGGCTGTCCTTCTGGCAAAGCACAGCTGGTAAGAATAATATAGACCTGAAATTTGACGGCACGGTTGGTGCAGTGGCTGATACAGTCGGCTGCTGCGCCCCGGGTCGCGGGTTCGATTCCCGCACGGAACAAATATTTGTATGATCTGCAGGTAGTTTTTCCGGTGTATTGTGTGTGGAATTTATGTCTGTATACGCACCCACGACACAGAAGAAATACTAGTGTGGGGCAACGTTTTTAAAAAAAAGCAAATAGAAACAAATACTACCATATGCCAGGGTAATCCCACATTACCTCCATTAAACCACACAGGGTTTCGTTTTTTTAAACTATGCCCTGGGTTTGTTTTTCTGCTGTGTCGTGGATACCGTTTGCAGACCTAAACCTCACATGCACCCAGACTTGGAACAATTACAAATATTTGTACCGTGCGGGAATCGAATCTGCGAGTCGTAGCGCAGAAACCAAGCGGCTAGCAGCTGATGATTGTGCCGACGTTTTTAAAAATCATACAACATTATATCGGTACTTAATTTGTTGCTATGTGCCATCTGCAGACAGCATTTTCGTTTTTGCACCGTGTAAATTTGTCTAAATTACTCGTCAACTGCGCGTGCGCACTTACGGCCGAAATTAATAATCGATCTAATCAAAAACCTTTGGATTTCGGATATGTCCGCTTTTTGTGTTAAATGTGATCGTAACTCAAAAACGGACAAATTTCAATAAAATCATTCTTTTTCGGATTAAATCGATTATTAATTACGGCCGTTGGGCGACCCAATAAACCAAGTGCACGCAATGCACATTTCTATCGATCAACGACTCAGTTACTTACAGCCGTACTAGTAATTGAAGACTTATGCTGATGCCTCCAAACAAATCGACTGGTTGACTGATCATTCTATCTGCTAAAAAACGGGTACGTGACCTGGAGCCTCCCTTAGGTGCCGAAGATGACCGCTCCAGTGGTTTTAGCCGGTAGGAGTCCGGCATACCCTTTCGCCCTTCCCGGGGCGAAGGAAGTTCATGAAGAATTTCCACTGGGCACCAATAAAAAAAAGGCGGGTACGAGAGCGCAGTATGGCTGTTGTCCCACAGAAGGCTGCTCATCCCTCTGGATTAGAGATCCTTAGTTATAATATTCATACAAAACTGTAAATGTGTGAACATTGTGTGGGCATGTAGGCCATTTAATGTTATTTTTAGTACTTATATTGATTGTCTTTTGCCTGGCTGTATTGGTTTGTAATGCTCACTAAAATGTCTTGCTAACGGTGGCGTTGTGTATCGGGTCGTTCGGTCTCCTACAATATGTAAATCCATAAGATTTTGCTGAATGTATAATGTGTTTTTTTGGTAGGTATTGACCCAAGCTCTCACCCCCTGCAGTATGTCGTGCTATTTACTGGACAGCCTGTATATATATTCGATATTCTTATTCCAGGCATGTTCGGTCTCGGCGCGGCTCAGACCCGCTGCGTCAAGTGCTACAGCACCGCCCCCATGGCCGACGTGGCTCGGCTGAACCCCGCGAGGCTGGCTCGCCTTGTCTGGACCAACTCGAGGACGGTTACCTTGATGCTGGCCGATGGCTCGGAGACACGATTCAACGTGTAAATATGGATACGGATTTCTTTTAGTTATTATAGAATGATAGAAGTTTTGCGTTGGAGAGCCTAGCTGTTGTCATCAGTTGACTATCATCGTCTCGGCCGAATGAAGTCCACTGCTGGACAAAACCTCCCCCAAAGATCACCACAATGACCGATATGTTGTGGGCTCATTGAGGGGTTTTGCCATAATCGCCACGCTTGGCAGACGGGTTGGCGATCGCAGTTAAGTTGTTAATGTACTCGAAGGACGCCGCTGCCCATCCTCCGGCCAATCCCTTACGACACCCACGGGAGGAGATGGGGTGGTGGTATTCTGAGCCGGCACCACATGGCATTGAATATATGAGATCATAAATAGGCTGGCTCGACTGGGGAAGTACCACGCCACCACAGAATACCACCGGGAAGTAATTATATTGGTGCATTTCTTACGGTGAGTGTTGGCAGATATACGATATGGGGGCCTTAAAGTGTATGTCTGTCCTAAAGATCGGCAATATGTCAGCGTCTCCTCTGGTGTGTTAACTGGCAGTGGTAATCGCGTATTAAAATCGCAAGCTCGATTGCCCTCCTATATATAGAATGGTCCACATAGAACATGTAGCTTGAACGACGTGGTAATGGCTCCGTAACACAGTTCAACGTGTATTAGGGTGTTTGATTAAGCATTACTGTATATACATAATACTAATATCTGGGGCGCAATTCTCTAGGCTCAAACATTCATACATCCTTGAATACAGAATTGAAATAACGGTGATAACGAATTTGGTATTATTAACAGCCACAATAGATAAAATATGCATCATAAAATTAATAACATGAATTAATTGTAATATTGTGGCCAACTACATTATCCGCATATTAAACAAAATTATTTGGTAATATGTGCCACTAGGCGACCAATAAAAATGAGATAATACATTTTAAGTACAATGCAGTTCAACTAATAAGATTGAATTAAATTCAATTAAATTTAAAATAAATTTGGTATTCGCTAAGACTGGTCCTCATGGCTTACCTTCTCCGTGTCCTTGAATAGCTTCAATCATGTCTTTCGAATTGGTTTTACACGGTTATTTCGATTCTGTATTCGAGGATGTATGGGTGTTTGAGCTTAAGGAATTGCACCCCAGTCTGTAGCTGTACCACTTGCCTGTCTATCTGTCCCACTGCTGGTTTGCCCTCTATACATATAAGGAACTAGCGCACAGGGCCGAGTGTTAGTGTGTTTTTGTAATTGAAACGTAAACGGGTGCGACGAGTTGGACGAGTTTGGATAGACAAGCGTATACGTTTCGAGTGTGAAAAGGTACTCGGCCCACTGGTCACGATTGCTCACCACGTTGACTGCTGTGGGACAGTTACAGGCTAATATTATTATTATTATTTGATAATATTAAATAATAATAATAAAATATATAATAAAAACTTATATTATTATATAATAATTGTAATATTATTATTATATTAATAAAAGTTTTGGAAAAATATATAAATACAAGTAGTCATGTTCGAAACATGTTATTATACCACGTTTTAAATGTATGTTAATCTTAAAATTATCCGTTTCTTTGTTCTTTGTTCGCCCCTACACCAGTTATCCAATTATGTTGTAACTTTGTACAGTTGTTGTTGGCCCTTGGGTGAAGGTTTCTAAAAAAAGAGGCTTTGCAACGCATATGGTATTAGCTAGATCGCTGCATAAAAATAGAAGCGGTATTCCCTACTGCTCGTGTAACGAATACGCGCCGAAAGAATAGTGTTTAAAATTGTTTAAAATGTGTTGTAGTGCTTACACAATACCTTAGTCTCGTATTTATAAATTATTAAACACGTAAAACGGTTATTTTAAATTTAAATAAAATATAATAGGTTACAACCGTACATTAAAAATGTTATATTCAATTATTTATTCCAAAGTTACGAAAAAATATGCCAATTTCTGTTTTAAAGTTGACGTTGAGTTATTTTTTATCAAACTTGTTGTGTAATATTATGTAATTAAACAATGAAGTATTATTATTTAAATCGATGTTTATTATTTTTTATTGTAAGGCACTTGTAATCGATGTTATGCAATAAATATGTTAAATTGACAGTTTTATTGATTTCCGCATTCACTTACAACAAATACACGATACGCATTAACACATGTGTTAAGGCGTCTATCCATTACCCCGTACCATACCGCATGATCGTGCAATGAACGAATCTGGCAAAAAAAAAACCTTTGTATGATTAATATAAAACAATGCCAACAATAATACTTTTTAACAAAAAAAAAATACCGACTTCAAAACCCCAACATGATATAAAATGACGTTAAAAATTTTTGTTTCTTTTTAGTGTAAATATATGTTAGATTTTTTTCCAACTAGGAATCAGTATTTAACACTAAAAATAAGAATGACTCAAATCGGTTCTCTGATCTGAGAGGAATCTAAACTATTAACACATCATCCAGATAAGCGTAGTCAATCAACCTGTTTATTGAAGCTGGTTAAAAAACTACTACTACTAGTTCGTGTGGTGTCCGGATAAGAATATAGCACCACTCCATCTCCTCCTGTGGATGTCGTAAAAGGCGACTAAGGGATTATAAACCAGAGGGATGGGCAGCAGCGTCCCTTCTGTGAATCGGTAGCCATACTGCGCTCACCAACCCGCCTGCCAAGCGTGGTGAGTGATTAAGTATTGGCAAATACCCCCCAAAATGATGACACAGTTGTGAAATCTATGGGGGAGGCCTATGTTCAGCAGTGGACGTATAAATGGCCGATATCAAAAAACTACTCAATCAAATGAAATGAAATTTGTATGGGACCAATTCGAAAGCATTCTGCATCAGTTAAAATATGAATTACTCAATAATCTCGGAGTAATCGGTGTGCATACATAAAAAAACGCATCGAATTCGGAACCTCCTCCTTTTTGACTTCGGTAATAATTAAGACTGTTTCGTTACACAGTAGCGTACTATAACCGGACCGTAGAGATGAGCAGTTTTGGATCGCAATAGTTTGATCGCAAACAACTATGTCATACGCTGAACGATATTGGTCCAATCCGAGATATCAACTGAAACTGAAACATATTCGACAGTTCCATATGTTCGGATAGCGATTGGAACAAATTTTGGATCGAACCGACTCCTCCCGAATCGAACAGACCCGAGGAAACACGAAGTTTTATACCGGGTACACGAATGCGTGAGCGAGTGAACGGCTGCATTCGGCATATGCCATCTCTTACTATGCTGTTACAATGAATAATGTGACTTTGTCACTGCGCGTTAAAGTCTATAACTAATTGGATCTGATTTTCGTTTTCTAGCTCGACAGAAAGAACCGAGAAATTATGACGCACGAACATGAACCGAAACGTATACGAACTAGAGGAACTAGATAGTTGTTTCCTTAACATAGTTCCTTTATGAAAAGGAACCTTTCTATGGTCAATCCACTCCAGGATATGATTTGCGTATGACTACCGAGCCGAGATCAAATTCACGAAAGTCAGTACGCTTAGAGCATGGTACGCGATGCTGAACGCGTTGCGTTGCCGCGTTGTCGGTTTTGAACGAGGCATGTATGCAAAAGAACGCTTAGAAAAATGAAGGACGAAGAATTAATAGTAGAATTGGTTCGTAAATACGATTTTATAGGTTTTCAATTTTGAGCTAGGATCTCTAAATATTTTTCTTTTTCTAAAATAAATAATAGCCAAAGCTACTCCTTATAATATCAGCTATCTGCCAGTGAAATTCCCGTCAAAATCGGTCACGCCATTTTGGAGATTAGCTGGAACAACGAGCCAGTAATTTTATTTATTCGTATACTTATCGTTAAGATAGACGAAAACAATTACTTTATGCAGAAATCAGTTGAAGTAAAAAAACTTTCACATCATATAACGACTGACGCAAATTTCTAACGCTGAGGGTTTGAGAAATGTGTACTGATTGCCTGGTACCAGTTTTCGTTACGATGTAACCTACATAGGTTTTGTTTTTTTGAATGAATTTACTTTAATTATAACGGTACAAAACCAATAACAATAATTAAAGGTATATATATAATTACACGTATAAACAATGTTTCATCTTATTAGATATTACAATCGGACATTTCTTTCACAAAAACGCAAACACTCTGACAATATATCCACCCATCCATCCGCAAACAAGTCACAGTGAGGATTGGCATATTTTTTTTGTTTTTATTTTTTATTTTTATTGATGTCCAGTGGAAATTCTACATGAACTTTCTTCACCCCGGGGAAGGGCGAAGGGGTCCTAGCGGCTAAAACCACTGGAGCGGTCATCTTCGGCACCGAAGAGGGGCTGCAGGTCCTCATAAGATCACACTAGAGCCCCCCCAGCGATGCCACGCCTTAAGCACATCTCGGAGGGGATGAATGTAAAGCGGTCACCCCCTCTAGCGGAGAAGGCGACTGTAAAAAGGTCGCCCCCCAGGCACCTCTCGGGGAGGATTGTAAGGGATCCCCCCCAAGCCTCGCTGTGAACTGTGCTACACACACCCGTCGTGTGTGTAGCACAGTTCACGTGACCACGTGCGCACCACCGTCTTCCCGGGGGGAAGGATTGGCATCTAGAAGAGCGTTGAGCCCAGAGAGCGTAGGCGGTATGGGAGAGTTGGCGCGGGCCACGGTGCGACCCGGTGGCACGGCGAACAACTTGTGCCTTCTATTGCGCCGATAGTTGTCCGGGGTATAAAATCGAGACAACTCGCGATATAGATCTAGCGCATCAATTTTATCGCGTAGGATTTTGCTCATGAAAGTAAGTTGATGCCGTTCCCATCTGACTTCCAATGAATTATAGCCCAGACAACCCAAAACAAATATACAGGATGTCCAGTAAATAGCACGACATACTGCAGGGGGTGAGAGCTTGGGTCAATACCTACCAAAAAAACAATATATGTTCAGCAAAATCTTACGGATTTACAGTAGTACAAAGTTAAGCGATAAGAAAATTGTATTGCGAAAATTGAAATAAAAATTGTATTTCTTGAGAACATTTTAGTTTTTAATAGAAAAAAGACTTATCAATGAGTAAAGTAAATATTCACAAATAATTTGAGGTAAAAAAAAAACTAGAAAAGGAATTTTTCATTACGAGATGCTTAAAAATCTGTCAAGGTAGAGATTTTTCGATATTTCGGAAAATTTTGTACTACTGTAAATCCGTAAGATTTTGCTGAACATATACTGTTTTTTGGTAGGTATTGACCCAAGCTCTCACCCCCTGCAGTATGTCGTGCTATTTACTGGACATCCTGTATATTTGTTTTGGGTTGTCTGGGCTATAATTCATTGGAAGTCAGATGGGAACGGCATCAACTTACTTTCATGAGCAAAATCCTACGCGATAAAATTGATGCGCCAGATCTATATCGCGAGTTGTCTCGATTTTATACCCCGGACAATAAATAAATAAATAAATAAACACAACAGTATGAGAAAAATAAAACCACAATTAATTAAATATAATTTATTGTTTATTACCCTATATTGCGTTTTATACAATCTACGTTTATTTAGACACAGTTACGGATTATACCGTTATCGATAAATTATCTCTAGCATATCACGTAAAACAGTTGATACATGAGTATGAATATTATTTAGATATTCAGTTTTATCGCCTCAGAAATGTTCTGTCCAGCAGCCACAATCTTAAACACGATGGTTTAGGGTGTTAAGTAATTTAAGACGATAGCGCGCCTCTCAAGTCTTCTGAGTGGCTGGTCAGGCCACACGGACGGGCCCGCTTGTGCTGGCTACGACTTGCCTGGAGTGCGGTGAGTGCGGGAGCAAGTCCCCCACCCCCAGTGATAGGCAGGTCGAAGGGAAAATGTGGGTTATAGCCAGTATGATTACGGCACGCCCCTTCACTCGCTGCGGAGGGAGTGCATGAGCTTATCCCCACATACAAAAAAAGGTGTTCAGTTATGTTATAATTTTCTGAGGTAAGGATTTTTGTATGCTTATATTTTAATTGTTAACCTCGTAACAGGTGAAAACGATCAAGGATTCGAAGGGCTTGTGGCAAATTGATACCAGGCAGAACGATCGCTCTAAGGTTAAGCTGCGCTTGATGCAGTTAGGCTTTGAATGGGTACTTTTTTTTAAGAGCCATTTCAGCCTGCGACATTTGTTGTTGGTCTGCTGGCGTACGTATATCTATGATAGTTGTTACGTTGATGTACTCATAGCCAGCTGCACTCACTGGTGAAAAATTAGGAGGTTAAGCAACACTCGGCGCGGTCAATCTATAGATGGGTAACCACACAGTTATATTTGTCCCGAGCATCTCCGTGCTTCGGAGGGCACGTAAAATAGTCAGTCCCGGTTGTTGTCATTAGACGGCAGTCGTTAAGCCAGGTCGGAGGCCTTTGGGAGGTTTGAGAACACTGACATAAGATTGGTCACTACGCAAACGAGAAAGAAAGAAAGAAGAAGAAGAGGTCAGATGGTAGTCGGTCCGTGTAAAATACAGTCTATCTGGTCATACTGAAAGCAGACCACAACGTAACTGAGATAAGCCAGAAGCAGAAAGAAGAACACCGGATTTAGAGGAACGTCTTCTGTTAATTAAAATACTACATAAGACCTAATTTATAACAACAGACATGAAACATATAAAAATATAAGTAACACATAATATATAGCGTGCCGCATTTATGCAACATATCGGGTGTAACAAGACCCTTTACCGGAACGAGAGCCACATATTCTACCAACCATTGCATTGATTTTCTTGTACTAGAGCATATCTGGGAATCGACTGCTTATGGAGATATCGAAGGTGTCTCAATATTTTATTAGGGTTTTCACGAATACAATTACATTATGTATTTTTTTTTATATTTGTGTTATACTTGGTCTCCTCCGTCCTGTTTACGCTGATCTCTCAACGTACGGAAAGCCTATACAATGCGAGATCAGCTTACACTGGAAGAGTATAGCTTGGTGGGTAGCCGTGCGTATACTCGTAATACAAATGACGGCATGGTTGGAGCAGAAGCTGAGCGATTAGCTTCTGAAGGAACAAATATTTGTATGATCTACAGTTAGTTGTTTCGGGTCTGGATGTGTATGTATGTGAGATGTATGTCTGTATACTGTATCCACGATGTAGGAAAAATCCTAGTTTGGGGCATCGATAAAAACACGCAGGCACAGTTGGTCACAGTGAGGCTTCGAGGGGATCTTTTCCAATCCACCCCGGGATGTGCCTGGGGCTGGCGGCCTTTTTACATCCGCCTCCTTTCTGCTACAAGGGGTGACCATTTTACAGTCATCCCCTCCGAGATGTGATTAGAGGCGAGGCACCAATAGGCGGCTCTAGTAGGATTGTATCGAGGACCTGGAGTCCCCCTTCGGTGCCGAATATGACCGCTGCGATAATTTTAGCCAGCAATTCAGAATGCCCCTCCGCCCAACTCCCGGGCGGGGGAAGTACATGCTGTATTCCGGGATAAAAGAAAGGCACAGTCGCTACAAAACAGCTGTTCTTAGATCTAAAAAGTCGTTTCCCAGTTATTATTTTTGCTCAATGTTACTTAGATGTACAGAAGACGTAGATTTCACCTCGGTAATGGGTCTTTTTACAGCCTGTATTCATGAATTTTATAGATATAGTCATACAGGGGTCATGAAGGTAGCCTTCAATGTACACGGTCCATCGTCATGACAGCGTCTTTATCACCGTTGTGTTACACAACTGTACTGGTTGTTCAGGGATCAGCAGGCGAGCAGGTCGCCTAGCGCCCTCGCACCACCCTCGCTGGCCCAGTATACCCCACCACAGGAGCTGACTAGGCTCCAAACGTAGGGTGTGAAGAACTCCTCCGGTTTCTCCTCTTCGACGTAACGGAATTTCAGATCGGGGAATTTCTGGAAACAAAGAATTTCATTTAGTAAAAATGATTTGGCAATAAAGAAAGGCCAAGCACTTTAGCGGTGATAGCTTAGTGGTTGAACGTTTGCCTTTTTTTTTATTCTTTTTTTTTATTGATCCGGTGGATATACATCATGAACTTCCTTCGCCCCGAGAAAGGGCGAAGGGGCATGCCGGACTCCTACCGGCTAAAACCACCACAGTGATCATCGTCGGCACCGAAGGGAGGCTCCAGGAACTCGAATAATCTCCATCTAGAGCCACCCGTTAGTGCCACGCCTTTTGGCATATCTCGGAGGGGATGACTGTAAAGCGGTCATCCCCTCTAGCGGAGGGAAAGCGACTGTAAAGAGGCCAACCCCTCCCCGGCATCTCTCGAGGGGATTGTAAAAGATTCCCCCGAGGCCTCACTATGCGCTGTGCTGCGCACACAGCGGTATGTGACCACAGGCACACCGCTGTCTTCCCGGGGTGAACGCTTGCCTATCTAACAGGAGGGTTTAGGTTTGTTACCGGTTCGCACCTCTGACTTTTCGGATTCATATGCGGATCCGAATTTGAATATCGCTGTGAAGGACAAACATCGTGTGAAAAGCTGCACACCTAAGAGGGTTCCAATAATGTTCTCAACGGTGTGTGTAGTCTGCCAACCCGTACTAGGTCAGCGTGGTGGGTGGTATCCTTCTGTGAGAGCGTCATTCTCCAGAAGGAGACTGTAGAGCAGGATCGGGAGAGGGCCGATCCCACTCGAAGAAAGAGGAGACGGCACCGGGGTAACAACCACCCTGGCGCCTAATGCCCATACTGAAATCCCCTGCCGTTGCTATAAGGTGGGGGACCTCTGGGTTCGAGGGTGCGTAGATTGGGGAATCTGCGTGCCCACACCAAGCGACCCAAGAGAAGACGGTAGCACGCATATGGTCACGCGCTGCCGTGGGACCCTTTGGGGGATCCTATACAACCCCCCCGGGGTGACCACTTTACAGCCACCCTCTCCGAGATGTGCCTATAGGCGTGGCACCAGTGGGCGGCTCTAGTGTGATCATGCGAGGACCTGGAGCCTCCCTTGTGTGCCCAGGATGACCGCTCCGTGGTCACCATCTTAGATCCTGGCTTGCAGGAGTTGCAGAGGTTGGTGGGCGTGTCCCACACAGAAGGACGCAGTCTTCTAATATAGTATGCTTACCTTAAGTCTATCGCTGGACCACTGCTCAGCCCCCTTCTTGATGCACTGCAGCACTTCAGTGACGCCAAGGTCGCCCCCCGCGCCTTCCTGCACGCGTTGGAGACGCGTGGAGAAGTAGCCTATCACCTGGATGGGGATAGAAGAACTTGTTGAATTTATACTGAGCCAATTAGATCTGCGCAAGGATGACACGGAAAATCGTGAAGCGTTCCACATTTTTAAACCAGAGGGATGAGCAGCAGCGTCCCTTCTGTGAAACGGTAGCCATACTGCGCTCACCAACCCGCCTGCCAAGCGTGGTGAGTATTGGCAAATACCCCCAAAATGATGACCCAGTTGTGGAAATCTATGAGGGAGGCCTTTGTTCAGTAGTGGACATATAAATGGCCGATATGACAATTAGATCAAATATACATCCCGCGAGTAAAAAGTAAATAGCCGCCATTTTTTATTCAATGTAGCTCTAGTTTGAATGACTCTGCTTCAAAATATGAGTCAAAATACGAGATAGCCTATATTGAGCGGCCGATAATACGAAGGAATTCGGGTGGTGACGGGCAGAGTCGATGATAGATATAAGATAGATATAGACAAATTCAATCGATATGTCATTGGATATTGCGCAGATACAAGGGTGCACCCGTGGATTTACGCATAGATTATAGATTTTGAATGACTTCAAGTTTATTAATAAGGGAAGGGTACTTGAAGACTTTGAAGACACCAGCATAGGGCGAATATATACAATACGTGGGCGCTTACCGCCTTCGTCTGCTCTCGGTAGGAAGTAGCGAGCGAGTGTAATGCCTAGGTATTCGGCGTCTCTAGTAATAATTTAATAATTTATTTAACAATCACACAGTTTCCAATTACATATAAGAAGCAAAACAAGAAAAGGGAAATACAGAAAACAATACTGAAATGGCGGTGGACCCCAAACTAGGCACAGCCTGTATCTTGGTGACACAATCATAGCTGAGTATTTAGGCCGTGTGGTGCCGGCTATGCCGTGTGGTGCCGGCTCACAATGCTACCACCCCATCTCCTCCCATGGGTGACGTAAGAGTCGACTAAGGGATTAGCCGGAGGATGGGCAGCAGCGTCCTTCGAGTACATTAACAACTCAACTGCGATCGCCAACCCGCCTGCCAAGCGTGGCGATTATGGCAAAACCCCCCAATGAGCCCACAATACATCCATATCGATGGTTGTGGTGATCTTTGGGGGAGGCCTGTGTCCAGCAGTGGACTTCATTCGGCCGAAATTATGATGATGATGGTGATGATTTAGTTAATGTTGTGTTCTGTTAGCGCAGCACATTAACACGCTGAGAGTTTATATTTAGAATAGAATATTTTTAGAATATTTATTTATTTATTTAGCAGTACGAATGGTGATTGGGAACTGGGTGTGTGTGTATAATTGTGTTTGTGTAAGAGTAATTTAGCGTGAAAGAGCTTGTGTGTGTGGGTGCGCGCTCGAAAGCACACGCATATGGGTAGGTTTACTTTATGGAACAAGTAAACTTTCGGCTTCATCGTATGTGCGTCCTTGTAACCATTCCTTAAGTATTTTTGGCCTCAAACTGATTTCTAGGAATGTTAACAGTTCTGTCCATTGCATTAAATATGCTTATGGGCATAAACCATGTAAATCTAGTGCCGAACGTGGTTCTTGGCTTTGGAGATGGAATTCTGTCCGCACCTTTTCTACCCCTTCGAGTGCGACTCAACTCATTCCCATGTTATTTTATAAGGTTAGAGACCCAGGATGTAGAGTTGACGGACACGTAAGACACACGTAGTGTGATCGTATGAGGACCTGGAGCCCCCCTTAGGTACCGAAGATGACCGCCCCAGTGGCTTTAGCCGGTAGGAGTCCGGCATACCCCTCCGTCGTGCCCCACAGCGGAGGAAGTTCATGAAGAATTTCCAGTGGTCACCAATAAAAAATGAAAAATTAAAGGTATTCGGAGTGCGGTTCAAAGGGGTTTAAATAATCGCCGTGACGCCTGAAAAGGAAGGCTGTGCTTTCTCTCTCATTTTTCTTCTACGTTCCCAGTTATATTTGATATTTATTAGTACATTTTTCTATCGTTTTGTGTACTGAATATTTAGTGTATGTATTGTTATGTATTTTATATTATTATGTCTAAGTAATATTATGTACACTTGACAGCCCGATATCTCCCTCCTTTCTGTCAGTCCAGCCAAAGGTTGTCTGGACGATCGCCTTGTGCGATAAGACCGCCCATTGTACACGTATCTTTTTAAATATTTACCTTTTAAGTAAGTATTAAGTGGTGTACAATAAAGAGTATCATCATTTCGGCCGAATGAAGTCCACTACTGGACACAGGTCTTCCGCAATGACCACCACAACGACCGATATGGGTGTGTTGTGGGCTCATTGGGGGATTTTGCCATAATCGCCACGCTTGGCAGACGGGTTGGCGATCGCAGTTGAGTTGTTAATGTACTCGAAGGACGCCGCTGCTCATTCTCCGGCTAATCCCTTAGTCGACTTTTACGAAAGCCACGGGAGGAGATGGGGTGGTAGCATTCTGAGCCGGCACCACATATATAAATAAATATGTGGGATTCATCTCGATGCGCCATTTTTGAACAAATTGCGCAGGGCGTTGGACGAAGTGAGTGCAGGCTCTTACTTTATGACTTCAAAAATCGTTTCAGCACGGCCATTTTATATTGGTCGAAGGATATATCTATTTAGTTGCCCGTCTATAACACACAGACTTGCTGGCTTAAGAACACCTGAAAAGTACGTACCATATCGATGTTCTGCGCGACGGGGTGGTGGTGCTGGTGCTGCTGGAACAGGTGCCGTTTATGCAGCAAAGCGTAAACAACATTCAAGTTGTTGGACAACTGATGAGCTACGCAGGAATTGATGATTTCTAGCAGCATTCGGAGGACTTCGTCGAGGACGCTTATGTGGTCCATCTGGAAATGGAACGACTTTTTTCAACAGTGCTCCATAAATCTCACAGGCTTTACTCTATGCGCGAATCAAACCCACGACGTGTAAGGCAGAGAACTGCTTAGCCACTTATTCACCTTTTACGATAGCTAAGGGTTGTGACCGGTACAGGTTTTGTAATGCTGCTCCCACACTAGTATTTCTCCTGTATCGTGTACAGACAGAAGTCTTAAATGCACTGACAACCTTTTTTTTTATTTAACCCGGTGTAAATGCTTCTTATACTTCCTCAGTCCGGGGGATGGGCGGAGGGGCATGCCGGACTCCTACCCGCTAAAACCTCCGGAGCAGTCATCTTCGGCATTGAAGTGCTCCAGGTCCTTCATACAATCACACTACGCTACGATAATACACGCCTACCACGCCTTTAGAGACATCTCGGAGGGAATGACTGTAAAGCGATCACCCCCTAGTAGAGGGGAGGCGAATGTAAACGGTCACCACTCGCAGGCACATCTCAGGGGGAATGTAAAATGTCCACGGCGACACGTGACTATGTGCGCGCCACCGTCGTCCCGGGGATCACTCAGTATGAGCGCAGACTCCGCAACCTGCGCGCCCGCGAGCTCCGAGACCCCCCCGCTGTATAAAGACGGCAGGGACTCACTGTTGGACCGGAGCGCCGGCACGGTAGTTACCCCGGCGCCATCTCATCCTCCTCCGTGCGGGATCAGCCCTCTCCCGATCCCGTCATGCACGGACATCCAGACTCGTAACAAATGTCTAAACGTGTCGTACACTGGCAGCACAGGCCTTTCCAAATGGTCACCACAACGACCGGTATGGTATTATCGGAAGGACGCTGCTGCCATTCCTCCGGTTAATCCCTTAGTCGCCTTTTGCGACACCCACGGGATGAGATGGAGTGGTGCTATTCGTAGCCGGTACCACACGGCACTCAGGTCACTGCTGATGCTTTGGGTAAACCCTTAGTCGGTTTTCTCGGTATCCACGGGTGGAGAGGTGGTTGGTTACTCTTAGCCAGTATGTCATATCAATGCATGAGTCCTTTTTTTAACACGTAAGAGATTTCCGTAAGAAAACTATACTATATTAAGTTCTTATTACACTTACAACTTCTTCTGTCTTCTCCTCTGCATGATGGGGTAACTCTAAAGTATTTATATCGCCGCCTGCAACAATAAGTTATCTTATAATGAAAAATATGTCTTATAAGATAAAATTATAAATATAAATAGAATGGTTTGTGAAACATCGCAACGTCTTTTCGTCAACAATACCGCAATGCCGCAAGACGGAAGTCTTTAACCAGTGTGTGTTACCAGTGATGACATATGGAACAGAGACATGGTCACTCACCATGGGCCTGATAAGAAAGCTCAAGATCACTCAGCGAGCTATGGAGAGAGCTATGCTTGGTATTTCTCTACGAGATCGAATCAGAAATGAGGAGATCCGTAGAAGAACTAAAGTTGTCGACATAGCTGAAAGGATTAGTAGACTGAAGTGGCAATGGGCGTTGGGGCAAAAAGGTTCTTGAGTGGAGACCGCGCACCGGAATACGCAGCGTGGGGCGACCTCCAACGAGGTGTTCCCAGCGACCTTCACCAGGTCGTCTGTCGACCTGGTGAAGGTCGCTGGGAGCCGTTGGATGAGAGCGGCATGTGGGTACCTACCTAGCCGACCTCTTGCAATAAGACACCCCCTTAAAAAGGTTAACGACATGATTAAAATTGCAAGTCGTAGATGGTTTCGTTCGTATTCTCGTCATCTATTCCACAGAGTCTAAAGACTAAAGTCTTCAACCAGTGCGTTCTACCCGTCATAACATACGGTGCCGAGACGTGGACACTCACGGTAGGGCTGGTCCACAAGTTTAAAGTCGCTCAGCGAGCAATGGAGAGGGCTATGCTCGGAGTCTCTCTGAAGGATAAAATGTAGTTATCCGACAGAGAACCAAAGTTATCGACATAGCTCATAGGATTAGTAAGCTGAAGTGGCAGTGGGCTGGCCATATTAGTCGTAGAACCGACAACCGTTGGGGAAAACGTGTTCTTGAGTGGAGACCGCGTCTTGGTAAACGTAGTGTAGGACGCCCTCAAGCTCGGTGGAGTGATGACCTGCGCAAGGTGGCTGGCAGTAGCTGGATGAGAGTAGCCGAGGATCGCGATCAGTGGCATGCACTTGAAGAGGCCTATGTCCAGCAGTGGACTGCGAAAGGCTGATGATGATGATGAGATGGTTCAGATTGGCATAGGGATGGATGGCGCAAACGAAGGCCTATGCCTGTATGTGATGATGATGATGATAAAATTACATTAGTTAGGTATTTAGCGGACTAAAAGACTGGCACGGGTTTTAACTTATCTTACCTTCAATTTCACTGCATAGTCTTGCTCTCCGTTTAGTTAGCGTTTCAAACAGTGATATTAATCTTTGTGCTACGTACGGATGTAGATTTCTGAATTCACCTGCAAAACATACAAATATTTATATAGTGGACGAAGACCGAAAAATCCAGAAGAGATCCTCGGTTTTGGGCTCAACGTTACAATATTGTACTAAATGCCTAAAAATTCGTTACTTCTTGCAGAATTTCTATCATAAAGACATGTTGAGTTTCTATGGGATAGCGATATAAAGTATTGTTCGGCCAACTTCAAAAACGCACATAATAACACTCTTCGTAAACAACGTCTATGGTATGGGAGTAGTGTTATATTCATTCAGATTATTTCGATAACGTTTTTGCGTCTATTGGTTAATTTATTTGCATCGTTACATCGAAATATAACATGCTGTTTTTAAGAAAATTATGTTTTAGTCTTAGCAGTACTTGTTATATAGCGTCTGGTACTACTAGTGCCAGACAGCAGTGACATACTCTTTATATTAATTTTTTTTATCTCGGTTGAAATAAGTCTTATTCCTCGGCAAGGGAGATGGGTGGAGGGCCATGCCGGACTCCTACCGGCTAAAACCACCGGAGCGATCATCTTCGGCACCGAAGGGGAGCTCCAAATCCTCGTAAGATCACACTTAAGACGCCCATTGGTACCACGCCTATAGGCACATCTCGGAAGGGATGACTGTTAGGCGGTCACCCCCTCTAGCGGAAGCGAACGACTGTAACAAGGCCGCCCCCCCATGCACTTGTCGGGGGGATTGTAAAGGATCCCCCGAAGCACGTGACCACGTGCGCACCGTCGCCTTCCCGGGGGTCACTCGGGATGACCACGCAAGCTCCCCAATCTGGACGCCCGCAATCCCCGAGACCCCCCACGATGTAATGACGGCGGGGGATTAGGGCGTGGTGGATCTGCCCCCCTCGCCTTACCTAAAGCGCAGTCAACAACCCGCAATCTGAAAATCATTTATCTCAACTTTTACAACGTCCTGTAAAATCGCTCTTATTACTCTAGGCTTACAGCTCATATTCGCGATGGCTGCTAGGCAGTTGGTATGTAGGTACTTGTCTCTCACTCGCACCATGTTGTATTGTAACGCTCGTAGAATCACCAGCACCATCAGACCGCCGAGAGAAATCTCTGATATGGCGCGTTCGGTGTACCAGGTTAGGTTTTTTAACATCTGTGGACAATTTGTAAGTCATAATTATTGCCAAGAAAATTATAAATTAAAAAACACTGTTTAAAATCGAGCTTTTATTAATGACTAGCTGGGATCCGCGGTTTCATCGCGTTTAATTTAAAAGAAATTCAGAGTACGTCGAATAGACACTTGACATAGAATATATATATTGGATTTCAAGGCTTTTATTTTTTTTGCGCAGGACCCTAATCATTTTTCTAAAATAAAAGTAGCCTTAGTTATTCCTTGTAACATCAGCTATCTGCCAGTGAAAGTCCCGTCAAAATCGGTCCAGCCGTTTCGGAGATTATCCGGAACAAACAGACAGATAGACAAAAAAATTAAAAATTGTTTTTTGTTGTAGGTACCGTATATACTTATCATCATATGCATTAAGTAAAAAGCTGTTATTTTGACATTACAAACAGACACTTCAATTTTATTTATTTATATATGTATATTTGTATAGATTTTTGTATTCCTCTCAGCAAACGCTTTCATTTGATACCCATATCATGGGGGTGCATAAAAAATTACTGGTCCGCCATCTTTGGAAGTCCGCCATATTGTATTTACGTGGATTTAGAATAACGTAATTTAGCTATGGTCAGCATTATCATCCACACTCAACGTGTATGCAAAATTTCAGCTCAACCGGTAGGGATAACTGTTTTAAAATTCAGTTGCACGATGAGACCCATACCAACAAGGCAAGTTCAATAAAAGCTTGTAAAAATCGGAAAAGGTAGAGTTTTTAAGTCTATAAGTCGCCAAATCTCTATATATACTTTATTTTTCTGTGGAAATAGGTGATGCCTGTAATTACTACTCTTGCTAAGTTTTTTTTTTCTTTTATACATAAAACAGCGACTGATTTTACCGAAGGAACCGGACATTGGCTAATGCACAAGAAGTGCGACGTCACTTCAATTAACGACAAAAAAATACAGTGACTTTAATTTTACGGGGATAAGTAGTAGGTTACAGGGATCACGGTTCTATTCGTAATATTGTTACCCATTTTGCAATAATTAATAAGTTAGGAAAAAGGGATTTTTTACTTGTAATAAATCCTTAGTTTTATTGTGTTGTAGTAATTATCATCAACTCCTCATCAATCATCTCCTCCCATGGATGTCGTAAAAGGCGACTAAGGGACTTAACCAGAGGAATGGGCAGCAGCGTCCCTTCTGTGGAAAGCAAGCCTTTCAGCGCTCACCAACCCGCTTGCCAAGCGTACTGCAAGTACTTTACTACTTCTTTTACGTTGGCCTACATTAGTATTTCTCCTGTATCGTGGGTGCGTTTACAAACACAAATTTCATACACAATACAACCAGACCCGGAACAACTACCTGCGGGTCATACAAATATTTGTTCCGTGCGAGACTCGAATCCACGACCCGGTTCGCATCAGCCGACTGTATCGAAATGAAATGATCATTTATTCAAAATAGACTAAGAAATTAGTTCTTTTTGAACGTCAACAAAAGACAACACCCCATAAGCCCACCCTTCACCGCTTCCTAAACTAGGAGACTAGACGCTTAAACTGGGGAGAAGAAACGGCTATCAGTCACTGCACCCCCCAAAATGACGACACAAATGTGGAAATTTATGGGAGAAGCAGTGTTCAGCAGTGGACATCTTTCAGCTGACATGACGATGATCATGCCGGCTCAGAATGCCACCATCTCCTCCCATGGGTGCCGTAAAAGTCGACTAAGGGATTAGCCGGATGATGGGCAGCAGCGTCCTTCGAGTACATTAACAACTCAACTGCGATCGCCAACCCGCCTGCCAAGCATGGTGATTATGGCAAAACCCCCAATGAGCCCACAACACATCCATATCGGTGGTTGTGGTGATCTTTGGGGGAGGCCTGTGTCCAGCAGTGGACTTCTTTCGGCTGATATGATCATGCCTTTGAATATTAACGATACTCACAATTAAATGCACGCTTTTGATGAGTGCGTCGTCCTCAGTCAGTATTAATATAACGATAAGTGACATGTATATGTGATGAGAGTTGTTGTCGGGCGCATTGTACAGCACTTGGAGAATTGGCACTATCTGTGGAATTAACATACATTAAAAAATATGGGTTGCACTCCGGGAGTGCCGACAGAAGTGGAAACGTATTATTTGTCTATATAAAAAATATGCGTACCGCGCTAAAATAAGTTTTCACTTCAAGCGTCTCGTAACGGTGTCGCGAGTCCAGAGATTTTATCTCATCTAAAAATATGCGTACCACGCTAAAAGAAGTTTTCACTTCAAGCGTCTCGTAACGGTGTCGCGGGTCCAGAGATTTTATCTCATCTAAAAATATGCGTGCCACGCTAAAAGAAGTTTTCACTTCAAAAATGTGGTGGTGGTGTCCGGATTAAGAATATAGCACTGCTCCGTCTCCTCCCGTGGTGGTCGTAAAAGGCGACTAAGGGACTCTAAACCAGAGGGATGGGCCGCAGTGTCCTTTCTGTGGAACAGTAGCTTTTTTATTCTGCGCTCACCAACCCGGCTGCCAAGCGTGGTGTGTACTGGCAAATTCCCCCCAATACGATGACACAGTTGTGGTAATCTATGGGAGAGGCCTTTGTTCAGTAGTGGACGTTGTATGGCCGAAAAAAATACAGCCCGTAGTAAGGTCAGCGACACAAGATGCTCAACATTTTAAATTTTTCTAATCGCTTGCACCCCTTTGTTTTGCATCAAATCCATATTTTTTTCCTAATCAAAACAATATTTAAATATGTTGGCATTATCTGGTTTTGACACTATTCACCAACGTTTCTAAAATAAAGAGTATAACCGATTTGAAAACTTTTAAATGATTAGCTACTTATTTAGCTGACTGTCCATGTGTCCGGATTAAGAATATTGTGCCACTCCATCTCCTCCCGTGGATGTCGTAAAAGGCGACTAACGGCCGAAATTAATAATCAATCTTATCCAACATTACAGATTAATGATTTGACTGTTTATAGTGTTAAATGTGATCTTAATATAAAAAGGGATGAAGTTCATAATCTTATATCGAAAGATTTTGGATAAGATTGAATATATAATATCACCCGTAATAGACTAAACTAGAGGGATTGGCAGTAGGGCGTTATGTGAATTATTATTAACTATACTGCGCTCACTAACTAAATTCTTCATGACCTTCCTTCGCCCCGGGGAAGGGCGAAGGGGTATGCCGGACTCCTACCGGCTAAAACCACTGGAGCGGTCATCTTCGGCACCTAAGGGAGGCTCCAGGTCCTCGTATGATCACACTAGAGCCGCCCACTGGTGCCTGGTAAGTATACCTAAGCTATCGTTACAGAATCTGTAGGATTTGTCTCGCCGGGCCGCCGAACCCGTTGCGCACGATACAAGCACTTACCAGCTGATCGATCTGCGCCACATTACTGATGTGTCGTTTGTACGCGTTGCAGGAGTGCAGCATCAGGTATAGCAGCAACGTTGAGTGTTCACACCCGGCGGTTGCGCATAAAGCTTTGTGGAGCTGTGAAAATTATGAGCGTAAGTAGTGCATTTGCATCCGTGTGGTGTCCGGATTAAGAATATAGCACCACTCCATCTCCTCTCGTGGATGTCGTAAAAGGCGACTAAGGGAATCTATACCTTGGACACTGGGTAACTGACGATCTAAAAGACGATGTTGACATGGAACGAGAACGCAGAGCATTGTCAGTTCGGGCGAACATGCTGGCACGCAGATTTTCTCGATGTACAGACGCAGTTAAAGTTACATTATTTAAAGCTTATTGTACGTCGCTGTATACGGGAGGCCTGTGGTTCAACTATACCCAAAGAGCTCACAATGCTCTGCGAGTCCAATTTAACAATGCGTTCAGGGCGCTGTTGCGGCTTCCACGTTTTTGTAGTGCATCAGTGATGTTTGCTGATGCGCGCACAGATGGCTTTGCAGCTATCTGGCGCAAAAATACTGCATCGCTTCTCAGTCGGTTGCGTGGAAGTAGCCACAGCATCTTGAATACTATAGCGGCTAAGCACGACTGTCCACTGGTGTGGAAACTTATACAAAGGACCAAGTCGCTATTTACAATTAGATAAAACATTTTTATAACTGTATTACTACAAATCTGGATCTCTGTTGTCTGAATAAATAAATTATATTATTATTATAAACCAGAGGGATGGGCAGCAGCGTCCCTTCTGTGAAACGGTAGCCATACTGCGCTCACCAACCCGCCTGGAAGCGTGGTGAGTATTGGCAAATACCCCCCAAAATGATGACACAGTTGTGAAAATCTATGGGGGAGGTCTTTGTTCAGCAGTGGACGTATAAATGGCCGATATGATGAAGTAGTGCATTTTGACAGATGAAAGCGTAAGTTCACGCTTAGACTCGTTTCTGAATCTCACCCTTAATGTTGCGAAAACTCCCGTGTAATTCTGGTTAGCGACTAACTTCATCCTATAAATGTCGGGAGTGTGTGTGTGTGCGCATTAGTATGCACGATGTATCAAGCTATACGTTTCCAGTATAAGCTGATCTCGCATTGTATGAGCTTGGAGTACAATGAGACACTCTCGTAACTTTTTCAAAGTATAATAACAAAACTTAAAGGTGTATACTAACTGCTGCCATATCGATTCTTGGCGGTGTCACTTGTGGTCCACCGTTGGATCCTCTCTGTGGTGTGGTTCCTGATGTTTCTGAAACAAAATGAAAATACTTCGGCATTGGAATCTTCTAAGGTAAATATATATTATCCAGATCAGTTTTTTTTCCATCCTAAGGTTGCTTGGAAGGAATCGCCAAGTGTGATAAGGCCACCCATTGCACTGATAAGGCCGCCCTTTACACTGATAAAATCGCCAATTGGATATTGATAAGGCCGCCCATTGTACTAATGAGGTCGCTCATTGTACTGATAAAACCGCCTATTGTACTAATAAGGTCGCTCATTGTACTGGTAAGGGCGCCCATTGTACCGATAAAGCCGCCCATTTTAGAAAGAAAGAAAGAAAAATGTATTTATTGGCACAAACAATTATATAGCAAACAAAAACATAATATTAAAACAAAAGTGCCAAAAGGGCCTACAGCTCAGCATGATGTCAGGTGGTAATACCAAGTACCACTACCTAACGCTGATTTTCAGCTGCAACCCACGAGTGCCATACGCTCGAAACTAGTAGAATAAATTTTAATAATTCTGTATGTATATAATGTAGGTAAAAGTATGTGATATAATAATTAGGTACAGAATGTAATGATATTTGTCTAGTATAAAGTAAAAATAAATAAATGTAACGATGTATTAAATAGGCGTAGAAAAGATAGAATATAATAAAGAAAGATAGTTATTTTTCTCAATAATTACTGATTCACCATCAGCTATTGTGTATGTAGCGAATGAATGTAATTATGTTGTATGAAGGTATTAAAAACAATATCGAGCATTGAAATTATTAATCAAGTTTGATAAATTAAAATAATAATAATTTAAAAATTTGAAACAGAATTATAAGGAAATTATTGGATTATAATTAATTCAAATCAAAAGTCTTTATTTCAATTAATATAATATTTTGAAATGAATAACATAAATTAGATTAGATTCAATCAAATAACACTTTACTAATAAGGTCGCTCATTGCACTGATAAGGCCGCCTATTATACTCTACAATATACTTTTAAGTGCTACTGTTTTTGTATGTTGTACTAATTGGTGTACAATAGTGAAGCTCGAAATACAAGTAGGTATTGTAAGAAGGTATAAGTACCCTCCACTCTCATAATAACTTCATTATCATCATCCATAGGAAGCTGCTAAAAAAGGCCTCCCCTATAGATTATCACAATTATGTCGTCATTTTGAGGGGAATTTGCAAGTACTCACCACGCTTGCCAGGCGTGTTCATGCCACTAGACCCTTGGTCACCTTTTACGACATCCACGGGAGTAGATGGAATGGTGTATATATATATTATGTATATTCTTAATCCGGACAACACACGGAATTCATGTTTATCGACTGGCAATAATTTTTATAATATATATATATATATAAATCGACGTGTGTATGCATGTTCCCTATGGACACCAAAAGGGCTGGACCAATTTTGATGAAATTTACAGGCAATCTACAGATTAGCCCAGCGAGTGACAGCTACGAAACTTCACAAAGTTTGGTAGCGATTGGATCACCAGAATCAATTTTGTGTCATATAGATAAATAGTGCAACCCGTGCGAAGCCTAGACGGGTCGCTAGTCTATACAAATCTATACAAATAAATAAAATTGAAGTGTCTGTTTGTAATGTCAAAATAACAGCTTTTTACTAAATGCATCTATACAAATAATTAAATTGAAATGTCTGTTTGTAATGTCAAAATAACAGCTTTTCACTGAAAGCATATGAAAGTAGATACGGTACCTTCGAAAAAGAACTATTTTCAATTTTTTTGTCTGTCTGTCGGTCTGTCTGTCTGTCTGTTTGTTCCCTCTTATCTCCGAAATGGCTGTACCGATTTCTACGGGACTTTCACTGGCAGATAGTTGATGTTATAAGGTATAACTTAGGCTACTTTTATTTTAGAAAAATAATTAGGGTTCCGCAGAACAAAATGAAAACCCATGAAATCCAATATATATACATACTCTATGACAAGTGCTATAAGTACTCTAAATTATATATATATAATCGCATTCCTTTTAAATTAAATGGCGGGTGAAGCCGCGGGTCCCAGCTAGTACTTAATACATTTAAGTGATTCTTTGTTAACTATTGCACGCCGCCAGGCTGGTGAACATGATTTACCTTTCATCAGTAACATGTTTAACCCTGTTTCTTTTTCATTCATTCATATCGGCCATTTATACGTCCACTGCTGAACAAAGGCCTCCCCCATAGATTTTCACAACTGTGTCAATATTTTGGGGGGTATTTGCCAATACTCACCGCGCTTGGCAAGGCGGGTTGGTGAGCGCAGTATGGCTACCGTTTGACAGAAGGGACGCTGCTGCCCATCCCTCTGGTTTAAATTCCCTTAGTCGCCTTTTACGACATCCACGGGAGGAGATGGAGTGGTGCTATATTCTTAATCCGGACACCACCTGTTTCTAGCAAATAAATATTTTTATTTCTTACCCGCGGTGTCCTCGCAGCAAAGTAATGCCTTTCTATACAAGTTGTCATCGTTCATGCAATGGTTCGCCAATGTCAGTAGCAGGAGACACGACTGGTTCGCTAGAGGATGCTCCTTCTTCACCCTCTCCTGTAGTTCTTGACGGTCGAGCGGGGGGTTCGTGTAGATGGTTTGACGCGAAGTGGGGTTGAAGGTTATCATGTTCCAGAGACCGGCTGGATAGAGAGATTAAATAAAATTAATGGTGATCGTGTGGTGCCGGCTCAGAGTGCCGTGTGGTGCCGGCTCGGAATACCACCACCCCATTTCCTCCCGTGGGTGTCGTAAAAGTCGACTGAGGGATTAGCCGGAGTCTGGGCAGCAGCGTCCTTCGAGTACATTAACAACTCAACTGCGATCGCCAACCCATCTGCCAAGCGTGGCGATTATGGCAAAACCCCCCAATGAGCCCACAACACACCCATATCAGTCGTTGTGGTGATATTTGGCCTATGTCCAGCAGTGGACTTCATTCGGCCGAAATGATGATGATGATGATGATTGATGTTACCATTGATTAGTCATTATCATTAGTCGTAAGGCGCCGAAGGCACCCGTTGAAAAAGTAAAATAATAAATGATCAGAAGAATAAATTATTAAGAGAAGATTAATCTTATAGCATGAAAGTCAGTAAGTGAATCAGTCAGTGAGTGATATGCATGTACATTACGCATGTATAAATATATGTACGTACTCATCATAAAATACTTTTTAACGGATTACATCGCGTGTACTATAGATTAATAGCTTTTACCCAAGGCTTCGCTCTCATTCAACTCATTTTGTACAAAGATTTTTTTATCTTTCGTAATTTTTTTTTTTATTTCAATTAAAAGTATAATCCTGTGTTACTTCTAATGCCTCTAAGAATATGTGTACAAAGTTTCTTGATGATCGGTTAAGTAGTTTTCGCGTGAAAGCGTAACAAACAAACTTTCACATTTATAATATGAGAAACCCCAGAAAACTGTGGGAAGCATGGGCACACCGAGGCCGTGAAAAGCATCCTTACTATCCCCCTAGATCTAGGAGGGGTTGGTACTGTAACATTGTATACCTCTTTGGGATAAATAGCTAACCAATATAAATACGTATGTCAAGAAACTAGAAGCTAGTTTTAAAAACGTTTGGGACTCGCAAGAATGACGGTAAAAGAATTTATTAATATGTTATCGCCAAGAGCAGGGGCGTCGCCTATGCTGGCAGAGTATGAAAATTGGAGTGCTGTGGCTTCCTTCTGCGAAAAATTCATGCTCAAAAAGGAGATCGCAGAGCACGATCCTTTATCCCCCCCCCCCCCTCCCCCCTCCCGCAGATTCGCCTCGAGCAGCTCTAGACGGAGAGGCGAGAGGAGAGACGGTTTTTCGAGTTCATGGAGCTCCCAATCCCCTCCCTCCGCCGTTCCCCGGGGTGAAGGAAGTTCCATGTAGAATTTCCATTGGACACATTTTTTTTTTTTTATATATATATAAAGGAGTCCATCATGCTCCTCCCCCTTCCCCGGGGCGGAAGGAAGTACATGATGCGTTCCCACCAAGTTAAATGAAAAAGACAAACTACAGGCACAGCATGTTCTAGACTTAAATTACAAACGACTCACAAGCAAGGTTTATGAGCAGACTGCCACCGCCAATATGCGCACCGAACATGCTCGGCGGCGCGGCGAGCATGCTCGACAGATTGTTCAGAAGCATCTTCACTAGGAGAGGGGCGTGCATTCCGTAGCGGCCTTGGAAGAGTGTCCTAAAAAAACAAAAGAACATTTATCATCTGCAATTCAACATGTTATAACATTATCGGGTTTTATTATATACTAGCTGGTACCCGCGGTTTCACCCGCCACTTAATTTAGAAGATTTTTTTTTTAAATAAATAACCTTGCCCCACACTAGGATTTCCCCTGTGTCGTGGGTGCGTTTACAAACACAAATTCCACACACAATACACCCAGACCCGGAACAACTACCTGCAGATCGTACAAATATTTATTCCGTGCGGGAATCGAACCCAGGACCCGGTGCACAGCAGTCGACTGTATCAGCCACTGCACCAACCGTACCGTCAATTGGATTATTTATAAATAATTTAGAGTACTTAGGCATAGACACTTGACATCGAGTATATATATTGGATTTCATGGGTCTTAATATTTTTGCGTGAAACCCGAATTATTTTTCTAAAATAAAAGTAGCCTGAGTTATTCCTTATAACATCAGCTGTTTGTCAGTGAAAGTCCTGCCGAAAGAGATCCAGCCGTTTCGGAGATTAGCGAGAATAAACAGACAGACAGACCGACAGACCGACAGACAGACAGACCGACAGACCGACAGACAGATAGACAAAAAAATATTGTTTTTTTGTTGTAGGTAACGTATATACTTTCATATGCATTTAGTAAAAAGCTGTTATTTTGATATTACAAACAGACACTTAAATTTTATTTATTTGTATAGGTCACATAAGCCAAACAACTTCCACTGCTGGACAAAGGCTTCTCCCATAGATTATTTTTAGCTTTATCTTTTTCTAAAAACGTTGCCCCCACTTCGGATTTACCTGTGTCGTGGGAGCGTTTACAGACATAAATTGCACACACAATACACCCAGACCGCGCACCGGAAAACGCAGCGCGGGACGACCTCCAACGAGGTGGACAGACGACCTGGTGAAGGTCGCTGGGAGTCGTTGGATGAGAGCGGCATGTGACCGGGCGTTGTGGGAATCTGAGGGGGAGGCCTTTGTGTGTGGAGTGGACATCCTGTGGCTGGTATAATATTCTTTCTGAAGTTTTATTTCTGCTCCGCGCCTATGCGTCGTGGCGTGATGTTCAATAGCCCATAACCTTCCTCAAGAATTGGGCTATTAAATGGAAAAAGGTTTTTTTCACATTAGCGCGTTCAAACATACAAACTCTTCCGCTTGTATTATTAGTATAAATATATAGTAGGGTAAGTAGATTTTTTTTTTAAACCTTGCCCCACACTACGGTTTCTCCTGTGTCGTGGATGCGTTTACAGACATGAATTCCACACACACTACACCCAGACCCGGAACAACTACCTGCAGATCATACAAATATTTGTTCCGTGCGGGAATCGAACCCACGACCCGGAGCGCAGCAGCCGACTGTATCAGCCACTACACCAACCGTGCCTTTACGACATCCCCGGGAGGAAATATTTTTAACTCGGACTTATTTGTTCCCTTACCTGTATATTAACGAGGTCTCCACAAGTCGTGTCTGTCCGTGAACCCCCGCGAACATGTACACCGACATCAGTACCAGCATGGTATTGATGCACTCCAAGTGAAGGTAGTATGTGTTGTCACTGTGAAAGAAAGAAAGAAAACGGTTGAGTTTTTGAGGGCACGTCGACGCACAAGTACAGATTCAAAGATAACAATTCTACATATGACATAACTTACTAAATGGCTTCAGTCGAAACTACAATATGATAACTAAACGCTTAAAAACGAACACTATATGAAACCAAACGCGTATCCGCGCTGGCAACACTGTTATTATATTTTGAAAGAAAAATAGCGTGATGAAGAGGAGGGTCAGAGAGAAAGTCAATGATTAATCATGAGTCGTGACCAACGGCTTAAAATAAAATAATAATAAATAATTTAAAGCCAGGAGAAGGAGGTCAGATTCGACCGGCTTTATCACCCTTTAGATTAAAAAAAAGAGTATTATAAGGAAACCAAAACCGTCAGAATCGCAGACACAATGAAAATTGCATTTTGCCTGTCAGCTGGCATGGCTTGTGGCGAGCTGTATGTAAGTGAAGTCACTGCGCACCGAATGCTCCAGAGTCGGTCAGGGTGCCTTTTTTATCGGCTTCTCGCAAACGCTTCCTGGCAATATGCCTGCTTAACCCGAACAATTTCTGGCGAAGCCAAAAGGCCTTAAAGTAAATTTTACATACTAAGCAACTGCAGCTAAGGGCGCCCCTGCGGGACCCGAACCTTGGCTTAGAGCGTTGCTGAGGGATACAAGCTATGTAGGGCTGTCCCTAATCTAATCTGAAGATTAGATCTGGATGCTGGATCGGTATGAAACTGTCAGTCCCGTTTGCGGCATCCCTTTATTGGCGGACCCATGACTGCCCGCAGGACTTTCAACTCTGGCTTGCCTTGGTCGATCGAAATCGACCATCAGAGAGATATATGTTCGGGGGAGGAAGTGTCTAATAACGGGGATAACCGCTTCGTGTCTTCGAGATGTGCGGTGGTGAAACCGGTGCCGCAGCTCTCGACAGGGGCTGACACCAGCGTGGCTCCCTGTCGCCTGTAGTGGTGGCCATTTAGGGAGCCTTGCGAGCCCATCTAACGAGTGGCGAGTGGCAGTCTGCACACAGAATTTCATTTAAAAGTGAAAAGGCAGGCGCCATTGTTTCAGTTAGCCAACATTTGCACTCCATAGAACAGCTATTGTAACAGACCTTATGATTGTAGCATCCATCTAATAGAATAGTCCTACACCACCGGGATAATCGCGACTGTATTTCTACAGTGTAGTCTGGACAGTCAGCGGTTAGTATCCCATTAGATTTCAGATCTTTTCTTCCTTTTTAAAAAAACGTAGCCTACTATTGCTCCTGTGTCGTGGGTGCGATTACAAACACAAATTCCACACACAATACACCCAGACCCGGAACAACTACCTGCAGATCGTATAAATATTTGTTCCGTGCGGGAATCGAACCCACAACCCGGTGCGCAGCAGCCGACTGTATCAGCCACTGCACCAACCGTGTCGTCCGTCGTGTAAATCTTCTCACGTTTGTCCAAATAAATGATTTCTTTCTTTCTTTCTTTACCCACACGAGAATAAGGTGATATAATTTTTAACAAAACTTCTATTACAACTTAGAAAAAAAAAACTAACGTAACAGGAACATCAATAATAAGTCCAATCAACGCATCGATCAGCATTTCCACCCGACTCTCGCAGCTGGTCAGTTTTGGTGACGCTTGGGCTTCTGTGGCTTCGGGGGCCGAGGGGGAGGGGAACGACGATGGTGGTGAATCTTGCGGAGGCTGAGAACAAAGCACAAGAGGTTAGAGAGAGAAGAGACAAAACCTAAAATACTTTTTTAACGCACACGCCTTCTGTCGCGTTTCTGTCGATTCGTAGAATGCCTTGTATTTTTTTTATTTTATTGATGACCACTGGAAATTCTAGATGGAACTTCCTCCACCCCGGGGAAGGGCGAAGGGGTATGCCGGACTCCTACCGGCTAAAACCACTGGAGCGGTCAGCTTCGGCACCGAAGGGGGGCTTCAGGTCCTCGTAAGATCCCGCTAGAAGAAGGCCTTGTCCTATTTTGGTTTTTGCAGCTTTGCAGCGAGATCCTGGAGTCTCCCTTCGGTGCCGAAGATGACCGCCCCGGTAACCACAGGCGTGTATTGGGCGCACGTAACGACTACACGAGTTGTGCGCCTTCATTATAGCCATGCCCGCGGCGGCTGGTGACCCAGAACGCACCCAAAAAAATTTCAGCCTTAATATCCACAGCTTACAGCACAATTTGCTCTACATGCTTTCTGATTGGAGTGAAAAAAGGAGGCCGCAGCATCCAACTTTTCAGAGCCTCAAATGCAGATTAACCTTTAAACTGATGAACGAAGTTCTGACATCCTCTGGCAGAATAGTCATCCAACTGGCTAGCAGTGCATGCAACAGCGTCACCAGTGACTGGCGGAAAATTGCTTCTGTCTATTGTTACTATAGCTGTAAATTCTCGAGGTCTCTTTTGGATACTGTTTTTTGGTAATAAACAGTAAATTGGCTTATGCTAATAATAATCCGTGTGGTGTCCGGATAAGAATATAGCACCACTCCATCTCCTCCAACGGATGTCGTAAAAGGCAACTAAGGGAATCTAAACCAGAGGGATGGGCAGCAGCGTCCCTTCTGTGAAACGGTAGCCAGACTGCGCTCACCAACCCGCCTGCCAAGCGTGGTGAGTATTGGAAAATACCCCCCAAAATGATGACAGTTGTGAAAATCTATGGGGGAGGCCTTTGTTCAGCAGTGGACGTATAAATGGCCGATATGATGATGGCTTATGCTTGCGCAGTCGCAAATTTTTGGGTATGTTCAGGATCACCATAAGCAGTGGGCAAGATTTAGCCGCGCACAATGTTCGCAGTCTTTACGATCGTAGCCACGTGTATTTGGACATCAACTGCACTGGGTGATCGATCTGCACTAATCTATACATCATCAGCATCAACATCATATGAGCCAAGGGACGTCCACTGCTGAACAAAGGCCGCATGAGACCGCTCGGTGTGGAAATCTATGGATTTCCACACCGAGCAGTCACATGCCACCCGCATTCAATGACTCCCAGGGACCTTCACCAGGTCGTCTGTCCACCCCACTGGAGGTCGTCCCACGCTGCATTTTCCGGTGTGCGGTCTCCACTCGAGAACCTTTTTACCCAATATCTTTTTATCTATACCCATATAATAAAACTTAAATGAAAACTGCTACATCTAAGATGCCTAATAAATGACCGTTCCAGAATTTTTCTCTGTCTGTTTGAAAGTCAGTCTCGAATAGACTTCGAAATGGCTCAATGAAAATTTTAGGGGACAGGAATTTTATCTTAAATGTAAGTGTATATTCCATTTCGATATCTTGCAGGATTCAGAAGATATGAATATATATTTACGCCTAACGAAGCGAGCGGTTATCGGCTAGTGCTAACTATAAAACTTCCGTGTGGATTTAAGCGGATTATCTACCTACCTTCATGTTTATGGACAGCACCCAATTTTGGGAGAACAATTGAAACGTACGACGTTGCCGACATATTTTTTTAGATGTTTTTTTATTTATGAGAAATATTTTATGAATATGTAAAGATTTACTAATCTAAATATCATACGAAGTTGCCTACTTGACATTGCGAAATTGTGGAGAAGATACTCTACAGAAGCCATAATCTAACAGAAGTAGAAGAATTTTGGGTGTATCAGCCATAGTTTTTTGTTACATGAAGATGTTGTCTGCAGTGAGAGGGCCTGATAAAGTTATATTAACGTATTCATCAAGAGAACTTTAACAAGAGGAAACAACTTGATACAATCAGATACCTACACGAAGAACAATAAAATGGAAAAATTTCGCTTGGCACTGTTTTGAAAGAGCGAAATTGGACTTCTGGGGTGGATGGCTTGGTGACCTGAGATACAGGCTTCAGCCTAGTTCAGGCACCAGTCTCCCACAATAAATTTGTATAATACTATAACTTTTTCATTATTGTGGTGAGAAATAAATAAATAAAATATCCGGCAGTGGATTGCGATGGGCTAACTCACCGTTATATCCAGCAAGTCTCTCACTTCCACAGGTCCGTTCCCCACTCTTCTCTCAGCTTGAACATCCAAATGCCTGCACAGCTCGTATTCAGGCACCATTTCGACCAGGTACTTGCTGACTGCTCGAATCACGAACAACGCGTTGAAAGTCTGCCATGCCAGCATTACACTAAAAAGAAAAATAAAGATTTTGAAATTACATGCAAAATATCACGCTTTTTTTACATTAGGGTTAGCAGGAATAACCGGTTGACTCGTGCTGTTAGTCTAGTAGAAACAGCATTTAACTGTTTGAAATATTGTAATAATGCGATATTGTATTATTGCGATAATTTCCCGTAAAATCTTGATAGTGACCCCAGTACAACGTGACATGGGCATTCTCGAGAACAGGGTCGGGTACATACTTGTGGTTTGGCACTTCTGAAGCCATAAGGTTGTATTGCAGTACAAGTTGCTGGTGAATTATCCTGGCCACTTAGTTATCCCTTATAAGGTTAGCCCAAGGGCTACTCCAGCCGCACCTTAACTGTAACAGTTATTTTCTTGTAATTTTCGGCTGTGAAGGGGGAGTCCCCTTTGTGCCACGAACACAGGCCTTAAATGGTGATCGTTTTGTTGTTATAAGCACTTAAAGAGGACGACGCTTCGCGTCCTATGATCATAGAATCTGTAGTATCTCAATTTTTCAAGAATATCCATGGGGATCGAATCAGTAATGATCCTTAGAAGAACTTAAGTTACCGATATAGCTGAAAGCATTAATGAACTGAAGAACGGAAACAGCTCGTTGACTGGGCCGTTGGAGCTAAAAGGTTTAGAATGGAGGCTGTAGCGGAAAACGCAGCGTGGGACGGCCTCCAACTATAGGTATGGACAGACGATCGACGGCACTGAGAGTCCTTGGTTGCGGGCGGCATGTAATGGCTCGTGGAGATTTCCTCAACGAGAAGATTTATTGGGGAGACCTTTGTTCAGCAGTGGACGTCCT
This sequence comes from Diloba caeruleocephala, assembly GCA_947459985.1. Classification (NCBI taxonomy): domain Eukaryota; kingdom Metazoa; phylum Arthropoda; class Insecta; order Lepidoptera; family Noctuidae; genus Diloba; species Diloba caeruleocephala. The sequence goes on along the minus strand of OX381631.1, from coordinate 9,719,221 downwards.
TTGGCTAATATAATGATGTACATAATCCATAGTTTCTTGCCGGTTTCATAAGACCATGCAACTTTAATTTCGGTTTGAAACCCGCACGGAACAAATATTTGTGTAAAGATAGCTGTTTCAGGTCCTGGTGTTGGTGCATGTGAAATTTATGTCTGTAGTCAGTAGCCATAGGAAAAAACGAGCCTGGGACATCATAAAAAATGACGTTTCATAAAGCCAGAAATTGTCTGCTGATTCGAAGTAAAAATAAAGGATTATTGAACTGCCGTAGTCTGACGAGTTTTTATGAAAATCCATTGGGCAACTTATATGATTCATATTTATACAAACATCGGACAAATATACACTGAGAACTTGTCAAATGCATTAACCACGTAACCTGGCTTCTTGTTTATGACATTATTTTCCGTAACAGGGAAAAACCTAGTAACAATCTATACCACTACTAGTATGCAGCTACATTTACGTAAGTCCGGATGTCGGTTCGTTTGTTAATCGAAGCTAAAACGTTATTTTTTAGATTTGTTGAAGTGGAACTTCCTGTTGGGAGGGTAAAATATTTTGTTCCTTGAATTACTACAACTAGTGGTCGCCCAGTGGTCGCGAAGGGGTCGCCCAGGGGTCGAAATTGGACCACGACATATTAAGTTTATTTGATGTAGATATTTGTTTACTACAACTAGTGGTCGCCCAGTGGTCGCGAAGGGGTCGCCCAGGGGTCGAAATTGGACCACGACACATTAAGTTTATTTGATATAGATATTTGTTTACTACAACTAGTGGTGGCCCAGTGGTCGCGAAGGGGTCGCCCAGGGGTCGAAATTGGACCACGACCCATTAAATTTATTTGATGTAGATATTTGTAACACATATTGTACATACATTTTAACTTTCTGCACTCCTCATAACTATGAACTTTAACTATGTCAAATCTCACACCCCTCCGTGCGCGCAATGTGCTTAAAAAGGGGTACAAAGCTTTTTTTTCATGTATATATAGATATTATATTCATAATTATGAATTCTTGTTCACGTTTAGTTTTTCATGTAATTAGGCTGGTATATAGTTATTTAGTTATATACAGAATGTAAGTGACAGCATAACGAAAAGGTTACACTTAGGCCGCCTAGTGCGTTTGCCCTTATCATTAAATTAAAAAAAATATTAATAAGAGAGATCCGAAATGCCGTATACTTCACTTTTGTAGGCTTTCTCGTTTTAACTAGACATATACCTACATACAGCCAGACTCGGAACAATTATCTGTGAACTATAATAATACTTAAACCGTTCGGGGATCGAAGGTACGAAAGCCAAGTTTGAAATTTTGGATAATTGTCTCTCAATCAAGCTCAAACGGCTCGAACTGAACGGTAGAGGTAGAATTTTCCTCTTAATTTGAGTCTAATTCTAATCATCATTTCGGCCAAATTAAGTCCACTGAGACGTTTAAGTGAATCCCCTCGCGGAAGAAGTCGCGGACAACATCTAGTATACTGTAATGGCTGATAACGTCCACGTAAAGAAATACCCGAGCGAAGTCAATACATAGCTTAGTACTCGTATTCAATGCAAAAAATATACATAATTATATAAACACTAAGCATTGATACTTGGCGGCATAATTAAGGAGGATACACTGCCATTCAGACGTACAAAATAATAAAGATGAAGTTTTTTAATTTATTGTTTATAATACTCTTGCTGGGAGCGGTTTCTTCGGCAGCCGTGCTCAAGAAGAAACACGGTAAATATGTTTTGTTTTTGTCTGTGGTAAAAGGTATTTTTTTAATGTTTTTTTTATTTTTATGGCATTATATTATACACATAAGTTAAAAAGTAATACACAGTTGACATATACGAGGAGGGATCAAAAAGTAGTGAGAATGAGATAGAATATAATGACTATTGATAACTTAATAATTTATTTTTCTACATAGTTTCCGAGTCTCTCTACACACAGTCTTTTCTTTATTAATATTACAAATATGTATCTGAGCTATGCCTGCCAGTATTTTTTTTTCTTACCATGGAGTATGTCTTTCTCACTACTTTTTGATCCCTGCTAGTATTATTTTAAATATTTGAAAACGCTGCGTGGAAAGGCCTCCAACGAGATGGTCAGACCTGGAGGCTTACCATGAGCTCTTAATACGAGTCAATTGAAGACCTCAACGGCTTTGTTTTAATTATATGTACACACGGCTACATGTCAATCTATAAATTTCCAGTATAAGCTGACCTCGCAATGTTTAGGTTTTCCGTACAATCTGACATCAGCCTATACTGGAAATTTTATAATCTATGGGGGAGGCCTTTTATCAGCAGTGGACGCCCCTTGGCTGATATGACGATGATGTCCCGTGAGAGTTAAACTCCGAATATTAAACGAAAATATGTCGATAAAATTTACTAGAGCCAATTTATAAATTGTGTTATTGCAGTAAATTGCTACTAGTGCCATAGAGAGAGACGTAATGGTGTATTATTTGATACTGTAATAAGGTTCTAACTCTTTGGTGAAAATCCTAGCCACTTAGAATTAAAACATATTATTTTAATTGTGTAAGTGAGAACGTTTTCACATATAGTATGACTTTCCGGCTGCAGACAGCAAGTTTGTCGGTTGTGGGATTTATATATTAGGTTCCAAGCAGTAAAGATATAAAACAATAAACGGATTAACCAGATTGATATCCTGAAGTTTGCATGCGGGAAGTTCTCGTACCTGTTCAACCATTGTACGGCTCGCCCACCCACATACAGGGTGTCCAGTAAATAGTACGACATACTACAGGGGGTGAGAGCTTGGGTCAATACCTACGAAAAAAACACAATATATGTTCAGTTTTCACCATTGAACTTTAACCAGTTAAGCGATAAGAAAATTATACTGTGAAAATTTAAATAAAAATTGTATTTCTTGAAAACATTTTAGTTTTTAATAGAATAAAGACTTATCAATGAGTAAAGTAACCATTCACAAATAATTTGAGGTAAAAAAGAAACTAGAAAAGGAATTTTTCATTACGAGATGCTTAAAAATCTGTGTCAAGGTAGAGATTTTTCAATATTTCAGAAAATTTTGTACTACTGTAAATCCGTAAGATTTTCCTGAACATATATTGTGTTTTTTTGGTAGGTATTGACCCAAGCTCTGACCCCCTGCAGTACGTCGTGCTATTTACTGGACACCCTGTATTATACACTACAATACCACGTGTTATGTTGTTTTAATTAGATTTTTTTCTCAGGCAATCAAAACGGTGGTTCCGGACACGGGATCTTACCCGCAGTGAAGCTAGTGCATACATACACAAAAAATACAAGCAGTCGCGCCATCGGATAATACCTACTTAAAGACATCTCGTCCCGTTCACACAACCCCGAGCCTTTAGGGGACCGTTTACTTCAGTGAAAGGGAAGCTCAACCCACACTAGTATTTCTCCTGTGTCGTGGGTGCAGTTTACACACATATATAATATTGTAAACTCCAATTTATTGTGCTTATGGACATAATGGACATAGTGGAATATATATTAATTCCTACTAACTAATACTAAATAATACTTTTTTATCTTCATGGGTTATAAAATAGACGTTATGTTTTATTTATTTATTTATTCAAATACAATTAATTACACGGCCGTGGCCAATTACAATAATTAATTTCTAAGTATGTACAATAACAGCAATGAAATAAAATTATACAAAGTAGATTGCATATTATTATAAAGTAATGTCAAAAAAATAAATATAGGCGCGATAATAAAAAATAAAAATGGTTTGGTAAACATAAAAATACTGAATTACATAATATAATATCGGAACATTACAGCTACACACACATTCACACATTCTTCTCACAGTACTCCAAACACTGACAAAATCACTTTCCATTCATCCGCAAACACATCACAATCAGGTTTTGCGTCTAGAAGAGCATTGAGGTCCGCCGCAAATGGGCGGCTCTAGTGTGATCATACGAGGACCTGGAGCCTCCCTTAGGTGCCGAAGATGACCGCTCCAGTGGTTTTAGCCGGTAGGAGTCCGGCATACCCCTTCGCTCTTCCCCGGGGCGAAGGAAGTTCATGAAGAATTTCCACTGGGCACCAATAAAAATTTAAAAAAAAAGCCGCCCATTTACACGCCACGCCTTTAGGCACATCTCGGAGGGGATGACTGTAAAGCGGTCACCCCAAGCGTCGCGGTGCGCTGTGCTACGCACACGGCGGCACGTAGCCACGTGCACGCCACCGCCGTCCTGTTGGTCGCTCTGTATGAGCAAAATATTTGACCTACAGATAGTTTATTCCGGTCAGCGTGTTAGCCCATGTGAGATTAATGTCTGGAAACAGTATCCACGATACCTAGAAATCTTTGTCTGGGGCATCATTTTTATAGATTATTTATTTTTAATGTCGAAAACCCACTATAGTATAAATCACTACGTTGAAGATAGAGTTATCTGGCACTGTCTCATCAATTTTATAATTCTTGACATGATTGAAGTATTTGACATCAAAGATTTAAATGTTTACATATTTTAATTAATTATATTATGAATGTAAAAATATATTTTTTTTAATTTTATTATTTAAAATATCATGTTTATTTTATGACTTAATATTATGACATTGATTCACTGATATATATTGTAAATATTGTTATGTAATTATAGTTTAATATAACATTTTATTACAAAACTGTAAATGTGTGACCATCATGTAGCCATTAATGTTATGTACTTAGTACTTGTATTGTTTGTCTTTTGTCACTATTGGTCTGTTATGCTCACTAAAAGTCTTGCTAAAGGTGGTGTTATGTATCGGGTCGTTTGGTTCCATACAATATGGTTGAGCTAAGCGATGCTGATGCATGCGTCATGCTCGTGAACGGGTGTCGTCTGTCGGGACTGGTCAGCCGTTAACTGATGTGCAAATGTGTTATTATATTATTATTTTAGTATGTTCCTTCTTTACGCATTAACCTACATCTTTCTCATTACAAACTTTTACCATAATAACTTGTACAATTCGACATTGTAATCTAAATTTTTTCATTAGAGTATCCATGGAGTTTCTTGCCGACTCTTCTCCATAGGATCAACTAATTGGAACCGTGCAACTTAAATTCTGTCGTTTCATAAGTTCCCGTAATTGGTTTATTTGAAATAAAAATGTTGACTATTGTTATTTGCCATTCTCCTTTGTTCTCGTAAAGTGTACCCACATTATCCTCTGTTAAAATTTTTGTTACACATTCGATTCGTAAGTATATTAAGGGCGATGAGGAAATTGATGATGTAATAATACCTAGATAGTTTATATACATCTGTTAAATAAATTATTTTCCTGAACGATCTCATGCACGTGCGGTTTTCATATCCATTAAAATATCGAATTAGTGAATAAGTGAATAAATCATACTAGACTTAAATATTTTATTACAATGTAGTTGTATGTAGTATATATGTTGTTTTTTAATTTTCTTTTTTGTGTATGTTTTTTTTTAAATTTCGTTTAATTTCCTTTTTTGTATTAAAAAGAGTAGAGTTAAAACTAACCCATTTCGCAATCAAAACTTAATAGTTTTACTAAGCATCCAGGAAACACATTTATAAGCATAGTTACAAGCAAATAGAATAGAATAGAATATAACTTTATTGTACACCAAAAATCTAATGTACAAAATCCTTTCTATATTATAACTATATTCACCTATGGATGGATTTAAAAGTAGGGAAATAAAGAAATTCAGGTAGTCCGTGGTGTACTCAATAATGATATTGATATATATACAAGGAAATACACGTACTGGCATAAATAAATAATATAATTACACCAATTGGCATATTAATACATACATACAATAAATAAATACTCTAAATAATATTTATAGCCAAAAAAATATCGACGTGTGCAGATTATATCGACGTGTGCAGATTTTATCAACGCAATAGTGGTCAACCGTCTCCGAATCTAATTAGGGAGGGACAGTTGTATCGATACGCCGATATATCGTAACCCTTTATATCGATGCATTCGATATTTTCGATAGCTTTGTTGGGATGCTAGGTCAGGAAACCTCCACGTGCACTCGGTGGCTGCTGGTCCCTCTTGATACGTCCGGGGGGAAGAGCAGTTGTCGTTGTTGTTGGCTAATATTCTGACAGGAACGTCGAGAGGCTGGAGAGGGAGAACGCGGAACAGCGATCCCAGATCGCCAGCCTCTCAGCAAAAATGAATTCGCTGGCGACCGAGATAAGTTGCCTCCGTCGCCAAGGCGAGGCCCAGGCGGGTCCCGGTGGTGGTTTCGCTTCAGCATACTTGCCACCGGAGTTTGAGGCCCAGCTTACACGGTCCATCAACCTCGAATTCGGGGGCATGATGGACGCTAAGTTGGAGTAAGGCCTTGGAGAGGCGGCTCCTGCCGGAGCAATGTCTGTGACCGCCACTTGCGGCGGATAAGCGACGGCAGCAGTCGGCACCACATACAGATACGAGTGCGGCTGCCAGTAAGACGAAGATTAGTATGGCGACGGCTTCAACTACCGCCAAGCTGCAAACAGGCGCTGCCATAAAATCTAGTGCATTGGCGGCGCAGCCGAAAGGAAGAAGCCGGGGGCCAAGGTATGGCGAAGAGGGCTCGAATGGACGGTCGGCCAGCGTCTTTTGCCACGGCTACGGCATCTACGGTGCCCGCTCTGACCCCGCTAGCGCCTAACGACCCCGAGGCGGATCCGGCTTCGCAGTCTGCAATGGAAGCCACTGAGGAGTGGTCCGTTGCGGGCAAGAGAGGCCGAAAGCAAAGGTCTCCTAAGGCTCAGACGCAGCCTGCGGCTACCCAGAACACTGAGTCTCTTCAGGAGGGAGGGAAACGAAGAGGCAAGCGAGAAGAAAAAGGAAGAGGAGGCAAAGAAAAAGGGAAGGTCAACCTTCTCTTTTCTCAACCAGGTTCCCGCATCGGCCGCTATAACGGTCACGGTGCCAGAGGGCTCACCCGACACCAAATTAGAGATGACAGATTCAACAAATTTAGAATAGCAATCTTCATGATTGTTGTTGTCAGGCGAAGGAAGAAATTCTAATCTCCTTTCAAGAGAAGAAGAATACGAGGACCACTTATCCTCTGCTAATCTATATTTAAGGGACGGGTTAAAATTTTGCATGGGAGTTACATTATCAGAGTTTTATTTTTATTTTTATGAAATGATAATAGGATAATGATCACTGCCATGAGAATGAGTAAGAACATTCCAGGACAGGGAGGGGGTCAATAAGGTAGAGCATATTGTTAGATCCACAGCAGAGTGAGGATTTTGAGAGGGCCGTCCCTCTCCCTCTTCGAGTGGTGGAACCATTATTAATGAAGCAGAGATTAGCTTCATCAAACATCTCAAGGAGGGAAATAGCAAAAGAATCATCATGGCTAGACCCCATGAGGAATGATGAGCATTAAAATCACCCATTAATATAATTGGGGAAGGGACAGAAGAGATTACAAGTAAAATATCAGGGATTAAACTCGAATGGGGATGAGGAATGTACGCAGAGATGAAAGTAATATTAAACGACCTTACGGCAACAATATTAATCTCAGGGGAGACAGGGGGAAGAGGGACTTGAGAAAAGGGAAGGAAGTGTCTAATAAATAGACCATCAGCCCTATCATCTCGCAGACACGAGTACCCAGAAATCCGAAAACGAGATCACAGCAACATGCTGAACTGTTTCTGCGCTCATACGACGCACAGCACAGACATGCATAGCAGGATTTTATTTATTTTGTAACTTGTCTACTACTGTACTGTTAAAATGACGTGAGTAACTCGATAAAGTGTTGTCGTGATGAAAATGATAATATCGGTCATAGATAATATAAATTATGTTCATATCATACAAAGTCCATAGAGCACAATCATTCTAAAAAGGGTTACCTGCCCATTTCTGTTTTATTTTTACATTATTCTTTTGTTTGTGGAGTAGTAACATTTTGCTTTTATTTAGTTCTAAATATGTCTAGTTTGTATTGATTGTTTTATGATGTGTGTAGTGTGTTGTCTGGTGCGTAGAAACAAGTTTTTCTTTCTTTCTTTCTTTCTTTCCTTTGCACTAAAAAACAGTCATTATTGCTGTTTATTCAGTAATTATATTTGTAGCGTGGCAACATTAAATTGTATTAGAAAAATACCTTTTTATTTTATACAATACAAAATGTGATTAATATAATTGTTTATATATATAACACAGTAAATTAAATAATGGTATTGAAAATGGCGGCACTTTTATTTGCCCCTCGCTCATACAATATTGCAGTCTATACCTATTCGCACATGCAGGTACCGACAGCAAATAAAATAAAAGGGAATAAAAATAATTTTCTTGTTTTATATATAATTCTTAATATAGGTAAATTAAGTTTAATAAAAATAATTGTTTTTGTCTATCCTGACGCTATTTTGAATAAAAACAATAAACTATTTATTTCCATACTGGCTACCCTCCCCAGCTTCGCATAGGCAAGTACATGCAAATCCGATTGCAGTGCCACCATATTATTTTATTAGTGTCCAGTGGAAATCCCACATGAATTTCCTTTGCCCGGAGGAAGGGCAAAGGGGTATGCCGGACTCCTACCGGCTAAAAATACTGGAGCGGTCATCTTCGGCATCTGGATGCCGCACCCGCAATATTCTCGTAACAGATTTTCTCGATCTTATGTAGATCTCAACATCAACTTAGCATTTCGCAGCTCACTGATGGAGCCACGGTTGAGAAAAAATGGGCAGGCTCGGCCCTGCCCAGAAATCTTCTGGCTCAGCCCAGAATTATACTGAATCACTCAAAAATAACTGAATGTTGATGTCCAGAACTGGTTCGATATGGGTCCTGCCAGGAAAAATACATTTCTAGAACAAACTCACACCGTTGCTAGCCGCTACGTAAGTATTGCGCTTGAAGCAGTCAAATCCACTTACTTGTCACTATTCGGCGCTGCCAGCAGTTCTGTAGCTCTAGTGATGAACACCTGGACTAGAGATCCGAGGTTGCCAGTCTGGGGGTTGTTCTGCAGAAACTTCTGGAGCAGCGATTCCGTACCGCCGTCGAACATAAGCTGTTCCTCACTGGAATTGGAATTTAAAGGACATTAGTATGGCTAGTAATAAGCTGAGTATAGCATACTACTACCACCGGGAAGACGGGTTCGCGCACGGCGACACATCAGAGGATACTTTATAGTCCATACCCAGACGTGCCTAGCTACGCCCTCCGCTAGTTACGCTCTCCATGATGTGCCTAAAAGCGTGGCACCAGTGGGTGGCTCTAGATGGAGATTATTCGAGTTCCTGGAGCTTCCCTACGGTGCCGAAGATGACTCCAGTGGTTTTAACCGATAGGAGTCCGGCATACCCCTCCGCTCTTTCCCAAGGCAAGTAATGTATTTCCACCGGATCAATAAAAAAATAAAAAAGAGAATGTGCCTAACGGCGTAGCACTAATGGGCGGCTGCGGCGCGGTTGTTCATGAGAAAATCCGCGCCGAAGACCGCCAAGGTAACTTTAGCTTTACTATGTCGGGGCGAACCCGCGCGCCGGCATCGAGTGATCGAAATATATAATAATTAATATATATATAATGATTAATTCATCCAATCAATCATACACATACAAATATATTATAATACTACAACTAATTTTTTTTTTCTCTTCTATTATCAAACTTGATATTCGTGACATCATCACACGGGCCTATCAGAATATCAGCGCTGGAGCATTTTGTTTGCTGTAGCACTAGCTGAGATAGGTACCAATTTTGGCCTCACGCATTCACAACCAAGTGATATCTTATTTCATTTACAGTTTAAATAAAATTTGCAACGTGTGTATGAATGAGGACTCAAAATAAACAAATTTCTCTTTCTTCTTTCTTTAAATACAACGATCCGAGCTTCGGCGCAACCTGGCGGTGGAATTACGGAAGGAACGACTTATGCAACCAGTACGGGGCATCCCGAGATATCAGCAGTCAAACTGTCATGTAGGAGTGGCTGGAGATGCAGCATAGGGCGCTTACCATCCGGCTTACGCAGATACTCTCGGGATGGGTTTCGGAAGTGTCTGCGTCGCATAGGCCCTTTATCTGTGAAGACTGACGGCAGGTCTATTTTTAAGCAAAAAAGGAAGCAAGTGACATCACTTACTTCCTTTTCTCATGGCTACATAGCTATTAAATTCTACAACAAAACATTATCTATCATGATTTTATTCTGATTATCTGATTTCGATATTGTATGTGTACTATAATATTTTTTCAATTTTTCGGTATCAGTAAACGATAATCAGTGACATGGCTTTGTTAAGTGAACTGTCATGTACATTGCTTCGATAAAATCCAGTTGGTTGTTTCCAACCCACCGCTGGGCAAGCAGGTAAGTCAAAGGAGCATCGTGGTGCTTTTAATCGGTATGAGCCACATACGCCTTCGCCATCCCTAGGGAGGAGAAAGTCCACGAGGGTTTCCCCACGTAAAAAAGAATACCTCTCTAATAGAGGAGAAGATAATGATATAAGAACTGGTGGTACGTCTCTTATTGCAAGAGTACCACCCCAGTGCCAGATATACTCCGCCAAGCAATAGTGTTTAAACTTTAGACATTACTGTGCCCCGGTTAGATGGGCACTGTAGCTAGTTAAGTTACTGGGCATAAGAGACTATATAACTTTGTCTCGAGGTGACGAGGACTATTCCGGGGTAGCATTACAATTGTCATAAGCAGACATGGTGCTTACTTGTGAATGACGCGCTCGTATAGCTACCAAGTTGCATTAAAAAAACAGCAAGTATTTTTTATTCTTTAACACGATACCTTATACAGTCAACGTCAAAAAGATATAAGCGTCCAAGGTAGTCAAAATAATCAGATGGACACAAATTCATTTATATGACGCAGTCAGAACTCTCATATTGTAGTAGGAATTCAAAGTGATAATTATATCTTATTATTGATATGAGTTGCGTTTGGTTACTATAGCTGCATAGATACCGTGGAACATATTATTCTTTTAAACCAATGATATTATACCATAGATATGTTACGTCCATATTAAATGTCGCGCAAAATTCAGTCTCGCTGTATGTAAGTATACAACTATACAACTATACAACTGCACACCTACCACCACATGTATTTGATGCTGACTGTACATACTAGGATTTCTCCTGTGTCGTCGGTACAGTTACCCGCAACAAAGAACTCTAGGTCACACAAATATTAGTTCCGTGCAGTAAAATTGGGGTTAAAAGCGTGTCATTTAATAAAATGCATGCATCTTAACATACATGCATGCACATTGGGAGTACGCGAGGTCCTTTTTCGCGCCAATTGGGGCTCATACCGAGCAATCCTTCTTCTTCTTACACAACCCAGTGCTAGACAGTACTCGCTCCTCATTTGCCCAACATCATCGGATGGGGACCATACTTCTAACTTTGATACCACTTGGTACCAGCATACTGGATTACAAAAACAACATCAGCATCATATCAGCCAAAGGTCGTCCACTACTGAACAAAGGCAAATAATGTCGTCATTATGAGGGGATTTTGCCGATACTCATCACACTTGACAGGCAGGTTGGTTGGTAAGCACAGAATGACTGCTGTTCTAAGAAGGGGAGCTGCTGCCCATCCATCTGGTTTATAGTCCCTTAAACGGCCTACTCAAAGCCCTGCCTGCAGGGCCCTACATGCGGTATCTCTGCCGGATTGTATAGTGTGAATGTAAACATAGACACCATTTTTTTTGGGTTTGAGTAGGTCCCTTTTAGCGCCTTTTACGACATACACGGGAGGAGATGGAGTGGTGCTATATTGTTGATCCGGACACCACGGAATTTTAACCAAACATGTTGGTATATTGTAGTTTAAATAAAGCTTAATGACTTACGAACTAGCAGGAGGATTAATATTGAACGCAAGCAGCTGGTTCCAAAACGGATCATTGGGGCAGACGACTTCGGAGGAACAGAACCTCATCAACAACTCATTGGAGGACAACTCCGTGTATCTGCTTACTGCTACACCCATTTTGTTCTGAAAAATATGAATATTTATTATTTGGGTGACTCCCACAGTCATAACCTTCGTGCTTCTGTTAAATAAATTTAATTCTTAACTTTCAATCCCACTATACAGGGTTTAAGTCCGATTCCGTCGCTGTTTCAACAATAAAACTCTGGAATACCCAATTCCTTGAATGAATTCCCCTTGATATAAAAAAGGTCCGAGTAAATTCAGCGTAATCGAAAAGTGTATCAACACTTCTTGAAACGTTTACAATCCTGATAATTCAAAACAGTCTTCGTCATTGAGTTAGATAGAAGAGGAGTGATAACGCCGCTCTGAGGTACACCCTTGGTGAGATTACACTATTCAGAAAACATGTCCTCGAGGCGAACACTGTGAGCGGCCTCGCAAATAGGAATCAAACCAAACTATAATGGTAGGAGAGAAATTTATAAATTTGAGGATCTATGAGATATGAATAACATCTTTATTTATTTTGTCATTATCTATACAAATAAATAAAATTGAAGTGTCTGTTTGTAATGTCAAAATAACAGCTTTTTACTAAATGCATATGAAAGTATGTACGTTACATATAACAAAAACACTATTTTTAAATTTTTTGTCTGTCTGCCTGTCTGTCCGTCTGTCTGTCTGTCTGTTTGTTCCGCGTAATCTCAGAAACGGCTGGACCGATTTGGACGGGACCTTCACTGGCAGATAGCTGATGTTATAAAGAATAACTTAGGATAGTTTTATTTTAGAAAAATAATTAGGGTTCCGCGTAACCGCGTTAAAAATAACACCCTTGAAATCCAATATATTTATTCTGTGTCTATGACGAAGTACTCCAAATTTCTTTTAAATTAAACGCGGGTGAAACCGCGGGTAGTAGCTAGTTTTAAATATAGTAGTTGTTTATCATCATCATCATATCAGTCAAAGGACTGCTGAACAAAGACCTCCCCCATAGATTTTCACAACAATTATGTTGTAATTTTGGGGAAAGACGCCAGTATTCACCATGCTTGGCAGGCGGGTTGGCAAGCGCAGTATGGCTGCTGTTCCACAGAAGGGATGCTGCTACCCATCTCACTGGTATACATTCCTTTAGCCGCCTTTTACGACATCCACGGGAGAATATGGAGTGGTGCTATGTTCTTAATCCGGACACCACACCAAATATGTCGTTGTTTTAGCTACCAAATAATGCATACCTAAATCTTTACTAGAGAGCTATGGAATAGAATTTTCCATCAATGCAAGAATCTATTTGTGTGGTGTCCAGATTAAGAATAGAGCACCAATCCATCTGCTCCCGTGGAGGTCGTAGAAGGCGACTAAGGGACTCTAAACCAGAGGGATGGGCAGCAGCGTCCTTTCTGTGGAACAGTAGCCATTCTGTACTCACCAACCAGCCTGCCAAGCATGGTGAGTACTGGCCAATCCCCCCTAATATAGTGAGACAGTTGTGGAAATCTATGGAGGAGGCCTTTGTTCAGTAGTGGATGTTGTATGGCCGATACGATGATGAAGAAACTATGAGATAGGAAAAACAAAATGTTTATTTATATTCACTCTCAAAAAGTTTTTGTTTGTGCATTGACTTACTGCCATGTGGCATTCAGTATTCATTTATTCTGTACATCCAAAGGAAACACGGCAGAACCCTTATTACTATATCACTTATGTGTCTGTTGGTCCGTCTGTCACAGTCAATTTGCTCTGAACCTACTGGACCTATTAAGTTTAAATTTGGTACACATGGATTTCTGCGACCTAAACGCGGACATGTAACGTAAATATATGAGATTTGAATATGGAGATCATTTTTGATCAACAGAAATAAAGAATAATGTTTTGCAAACTGTACCATGTTTTATATGAAATGGAAGGGCTGATTGCAAGGGGAGCAAATAGATTTATTTTATAAAAATAAAATGTTTTAAATAATTTAAAATACGCGAAAATTTACCATATAACATATGCTTATCTCCGAAACTATAGAGCCTAAATTTTGGAAAAAATATGGATAATAGCTCTTTACCTATAGATTACAGGAAACGTGGTGAGTGTCTACTGGCAAATTCCCCCCCAAAATGACAATACAATTATGGAAATTGTGGGCAGGCCTTTGTTCAGTAGACTTAGACACTTAACACCAATTTAGTCATGTGTAGATTCAATTAACAAATTGTTATTGGTCATGCTATGATGAAATGAAATGGAGACATTCATAATCCCAACAGCTCAATTGCATCTACAGATTTCAAATTTAAACTGGGTCCAACAATAGCCAGAAGAAACTATAATCAGTAAGTAGGTTTAAAAACTCAAAATTACCAAAAAGTTATTACGTACTTAGCTTATTTTAGGTCGAATTAACTTATTATACTGTAGCATTAGAAAAGGATGTAATAATAAATATTATTACAATATCGTAAGCTAGTTTTAGTCATTGGGTATTGAGAATATAAAACCAAATGGTTAATAATAATAATTTAATTTATTCTCATAAGCTTGGGACATTTGGTTCTACCGTTTGCAGACAAGCAAACATTATTATAGTTAAAAGAAAGTAAAAGATAGAGTAAACGATGGTGCCTATGCTAGTATGAACTGAGTGACAGGCACCAAATAACAAAAAACAGAATAACAAAACATGTAGAGAAACCGAAACTTGCAAGGTATTTCTTTGATTGGTTATAGGTGCATCTATATAGTGTACGTCAATTATGATAACAAACAATAAAGCCGTAAAACTATACAAATACAGGTATACACTTAATTTGCTATGCAATTCAACTGATTTTTGCAATGACAGTGGTCATTAATAGAATAATCTTTGCATTAAAATTATATATGAATATTGTTATTACCTGTTACTTTCGTAGATGCTTAAATAAAAGTAGCTAAATAAAGCTATTTATTTAATTTAATATTTTTAGCCACGAAATCATTGCCGACTTGTCATTACATTTGACAATTTATTTGACATTAGCGAGCGACTAGAGAAGTGCATATTTAATTTAATATCACGTATTCGAGTGGGATATGGTCAGACACGCTCCCTCCGCCAATGCGGCGAAAACGTGCCTTCAGGGGCGTTCGACAGACTGTGGCAGCTGGCTCGACGGCACGCACTCGAGATGTGGCGACATCGCCTACAATTGCAGTTCGCGACAAAGCGAGTCGTCGAGGCCATTCTGCCGTTCTTTGGAGCCTGGCTCATATGGAGCGAGCGCGTCACCTACCGTCCGCCGCAGGTATTCACCGGTCATGGTTGTTCAGTTCATACCTGCACAGAATAGGACGCGAGGTAACGGCACAGTGTCACCATTGTGGGAGCAACCAGGATACCGCACGGCACACTCTCGAGGAGCACCCTGCGTGGGCTGCCGAGCGGCGGATCCTGGTCGATCGAGTCGGGCAAGATCTCTCACTGCTGGCTATGTTGGTAGAGCATGAAAATTGAAGTGCAGTGGTCTCCTTCTGGGAGAGCGTCATGTCCAGAAGGAGACTGCAGAGCGGGATCGGGAGAGGGCCGATCCCGCATGGAGAAGAATGAGATCGCGCCGGGGTAACAACTCCCCTGGCACCCAGATTGTACATGCCTAAGCCCCTTGCCATCGCTACATGGTGGGGGGCCTCGGGGGTCGTTGTCGTGCAAGGGCAGCGGGGACGAGAGATTGATCAAAGTTGGTTGCAGATGTGTGAGCTCCTCCATCATGTGCACGTTGTGCCGATGATCGTTAAGTTCGTGGGGTACCAATTTGTCAAGCTTTTTTACCTTGTCAATTTAACCCATATGGACCAAGATCGTTGCAATATTGAAAACTGTTGCTAATTCAGCCGTAGATTGAGTATTATCAGCTTCCACGATCGCCGTTAATTCGTCATTATCGACCAAAGTTTTCGGACGAATTCAATTGTTCAAATTGTTTTTCAGAATGGAAGCGGGCAACCCTATAACGTCGTTGATGTTGCATACCGCATGTGCCGCGTAGCTGGCACGATCGTACTTATATTTTTACACACGAATTCTCAACGTATCCATGACGATGAAAAAGATTCAAACGTGATGAAAACATAACACTAATACTGCTACACATAAGACTTCATAGGTAAAGATCTAATAAGTACTGACTAGTACTGTAGTTTTGTAAGGCAAAACCCATCAGTACACAAATGCAAAACAACGCAACATTCACATGTTATACCGCGGCTACACGATGCCCCTCGCACTGCTCCTCGCTCTGCTCATCGCCATGCCGCGATGTTGCCCTAGGCAGCCACACGCTGCTCTACTCGCCATACTACTCGCCACGCGCCGCATTTGGCGTTCGCCTCTCGGCAGTAGAGGTCATAGATGAAAGTACCTCTTAATGCAGACTGAGCTCTCGCGCGAGTGTGTAGCCGGTCACTCGTGTTCATGCTGCCGGCCCTTTGACTCGCGCACAGAAAACCGACAAAATAGGGAGCGGTGGGCATGGCGAGGAGCATGACGAGCGGCATGACGAGTAACGTAGCTACACTACTTCCCTGCCTCATTCCCTCGCTACTTCCCACACCATTCGTCGAGTGTGTAGTTGGGGTATAACACATCAAGCTATACAAAACTAATATAAGCTGATCTCGAATTGTTTAGGCTTTCAGTATAGAGAGATCGAGAGAGAGAGAGATCACGATAAACTGGATTTGTATAGTTTAAGATACAATGAGGCTGTATGTGATGATCCAATCATGGACTTGTGTCACCATAAAATGGGTTCCAGATAAAAATCAGCATCAGGCTCCAGCTGCCTGGCACATGCTGAAATGGTGGAGCCTGGAGACACATTTTATAAATTCTGTATAATTCATTATTTTTTAATTTAAATTCAAGTAAAGCTCAGTAAGTTTCTTTTTGCATTTTTACGAACTCAAGATGATTACTATAAAACAGCCTGCTGAAAAAGGTCAATAAGGTCATCAAAAATTACCTACTTTGTGATAATTATGTCAAACGCCCAAAACCAAATCATGACTAATTAATGAATGTTGACTTAAGCCACAAAACTAATCGCGGGGACTGGTATGCTCGCCGAAGTTTACTCCAAGGGAGCGAACGTTCGGGTCGAGAGTGGCAGTCACCTTCCACCTGTAACGGTCACGAGGTGGCGCAGCGAGGCCCATAGAACCACCAAAGGTCAATCGAGGTTGGATACACCCAGTTTCCGTGTTAGAATCATAGGGGCTATCCAACCAATACTAGAGGAGTGGGTGTTAAGGCATCATGTGACCTTATGCTTCCGTGCACGGTGCAACACACTCGAGCACTGCACTGCTTGGGTGGCGCAGTGTCTTGATCTCGCTGCAGTAGGTAACCGGGGGAGATTTCTCACTGTTGGCCTTGATAGAAGCCATGGTCGACACAACAATGGCGCCTGGGACGCAGTCGCATCCCCACTTCCCCGATTAGCAACTTCTGGTGGATTTTTAGCGAGCGTTTTTTTCAGCGATTTTTTTAACATTGGGTAGCGACTTTTAATTTTGTGGAATCGTCAGCACTGACTTACATAGTCTGTGGTTCAACTGTTCATGAATTTCAATTTCATGCGTTGCTCCAGCGTTCGGAACCGTACGATAATTATCGTACACATACGATAATTTTGTGCCTACGTACGATGTACGATAGCATATTATTATCGTACGCAGATTGTACGATAATTTCTATCATGATGCAAAATTTGAGAATTTATATTATTTCACTCATGCGCTGATAGTCTAAATCGCAGTAGCATGATTTTATTTTGGAAAATACCGGGAAATACAAGTTCTCTATTCCTATTGGTCCTTACGATCCGCTCTGCTAAGTTTCACCACTGCCGATACTGTAACTTTATCCAGCGCCTGCTGTACACGCTTTCTTATTGGTTAGTATAGCATCTACCAATGCGAACAAGAGAATATAAGTCGATATTTCGATTATGTTCACACTTCATATGTATCGTATATTTTGTGTAGAAAAGTTGGCAGTCATTTCGTTATATTATTATGATTATATGTCTGTATTCGCTCTGACAAAAGGAATTCATATCAATATTACAATTTATATGATTTATTTATCTATAATAGACATTATCCTAAAAAATACGATAATTTCGATCCATGTACGATAATTTTACGCCCCTGGTACGATAGTCAGTCCACTTCAAGTTGCTAACGCTGCGTTGCTCTACTAGTCGCTACATGATCGTTTAAAAAGTTTGGGAAAAAACAATTGAAAACCGTACGACGTTGCCGACTTATTTTATAGACTTTTTCATTTTTGAGAAATATTTTATGATGTAAAGATTCAAAACACCGTACGACGTTGCCTTATCCTTGACATTGGCGAAATTGTGGAAGATACTATACAGAAGCCTATAATCTAAGAGAGAAGAAGAAGAATTAAAAGTTTGTCGCCCGGTGAAATTTGATACTGTAATAACGAAATCTCATGAATTATAACTATTCTGCGATATGGGGCCTGATCATTATAAGGTGGAGGTGCTCCATTATATTAATCCACATTTAATATGGGTTTTGGTTCGCAAAGACGGAGATGATAAGAATTTTTTTTTCGAACAAATTGGGATTTATGGTATTTTGCCCCAAAACATTAGGTTTGAGGTAGATAGCGTTGTTCAAATGGAGCGATGTGAGCAGTGGATGCCGGCAGCGGTTTTTGTTATGAAGAAACTATTTCTGGAAGCCGCAGACATATGGTTTTCACCTACCTACATCGACAAAAAGTAAGTTTTCTAATAGTTTACCATGTTATAATAAAACACTTTTAAACGGATTCTATCGCGTATATTTTAGATTTTTGTTTTTCCTGACGATTCGAACACTTTGCAGGGTTCGTGGTCATCCTGTGACCACAAACCCTGCAAAGATAGAATCCATTTAAAAGTGTTTTATTATAATGTGTAATACTCGCGAAAATTGTTTACCATGTAACAGCTTTTAAATATCCGTCTTTCTGACTGATTTAAATAACATAGAACATAGATATATATTACAATAAAAACGCAGGGTCATGCGTTGTATTCCCATCTCTTGTATATGGGCAACTAGCTCTACTAATAGATTGGATGTGTAACATATCCATATCTGCTTAATATGTCTGGAAGAGTTAAGTAACTCACCAGAGTGAGAATGAATGAAATAAATTTTGGATAGGTAATATATCCATGGTATGAAGAATGTCTTATATTGTCTAATATACCCCAGATGCAGATATTATAATGTCGCTCAGTATTTCTCATGAAGCAATATGATATGAATAGAATAGAATAAGAATAAGAATAATATATTTGTCAGAATATGAGTACAGTGGTTGATGAAAGATAGTAGTGAACAAAGTAGTCCGTCATACTCTACCAGAAACTGGTGTGCAAATATGTCAAGTACTATGATGAGTCTAGATATTCAATGCATGCATTCAATAAACATAATCACGAACAATGATGAAATAAAAGTACGATGGATTGTGAATTAATAACAAAAATAATAATGAAATACAAATGTCATTGGAATAAAAAATATAAAGTCACAATCATGATAGGTATGTCTAATGAACAGCAGAAAGTTCAGTTATAATAAAATGTCTATAAACAAGAAAATGTCCATAATACATTATTAATCAAATGTTTTTTCCGTCAGAAACTCCGAAATATTATAATAGCATTTTTCTAACAAAAACGATTTTAATAGTTTTTTGAACAGATTTATATTAAGTTTCTTTAGGTGGCCTGGTAAGTGATTGTATATTTTAGGTGCCATGCAGAACACACTTTTGTGCATCAGTGCTGTATTAGACCTTCTTACACATAATCTACTATTATCCCGTCGACTACGATTGTTTACGTCAGATAATTTATTAAATAGTTTAGGGTTACTTTTTACAAAAACGGCAACTTCGAATATATACAATGAAGGCAGTGTCAGTATTTTATGATTGCTGAAATAAGGTTTACATGAATCCATAACATGCAGCCCAAACATTGATCTTAAACACCTTTTTTGAAGTTTAAAAACTATTTCTCTGCTGCTCGAGTTTCCCCAGAATATAACGCCAAACCTTAAAATCGAGCCAACGATGCCATGATATGCCGTAAGCAAGGCGTCCGTGCCCAAAACTGGGGCTAGTTTGTACAAGACGTAGGTAGATTTACTCATCTTCTTACTTAATTGTTCTACATGAGCTTTCCAATCCAATTTTTCATCTATTCTTAAGCCAAGAAAACTGGCTGTATCCACTTTACTAATGTTTTTATTATCATACTGAGTTGTCATATCATCCATTTTTGAGCGTTGACTAAAGATCATTAAATTTGTTTTCGTGATATTAATTCTGAGATTATTATTATTTAACCATGTTATTATTGAATTGATTGTATGTTTTATGTCATTTTCATAGTTATATTTGTTTGTGCAGTTAATGGTAACCGTGCTGTCATCGGCGAACAATGACATATGATGATTTGTAACTTTTGGCAAATCATTAATATAAATTATAAATAGAAGAGGGCCTAGAACGCTTCCCTGTGGCACACCATATGTAACTGTCCGATGACCTGACCTATATATTCGCTCCTGTTTCGTTTTGTGGTCGATTCTAGACATTTCCGTATATTGGTGTCTATTTTTCAAGTACGATGTTATAAGTTTTAATATATTTCCACGTACGCCATAGGCATCCAACTTTCTTAGCAGTATATTGTGCTCGACACAGTCAAAGGCCTGTGTCATATCACAATATACTGCACATACAGGTATTTTGCAGTCCAAATTAGTAATTACTTTGTTTAAAAAATCGTAAATAGCCATGTTTATTGTTCTATTTTTTCGGAAGCCCTTTTGGTCCTCTGTTAAAATGCCTTTTTTATCTAAATACTTATAAATCTGTTCATAGATATATTTCTCAAATACCTTTGAAAAAACTGGTAGCAGCGCAATGGGCCTATAAGAATCCATTACTCCTCTATCAGATTTTTTCAAAAGTGGTTTCACTACAGAAGTTTTTAGCATTTCGGGATATCTACCTTGGGATATACACAAATTGATAATATAACTTAAATGTCCACTGATAGTGTCAGCTACAAATTTGGTGACCTTTGTGGAAATACCATCATTTCCTACGCTATTGGTATTTTTTAGGGATTTAATTATCCTTAACAAGTCATAATAAGTACTAGGTAACATAAACATGGAATTATTATAATTTGGAATGTTGGATGTCACCTCTTTACCTGAGTCAGGAATTGGAATTATTATCTCAATGAAAAAGTTATTAAAGAGGTCCGCTATATTCTGAGGATGCGATTCGGTTTTATCTCCTATTTTAATGGAGGCAATAGAGTGCTTCGGTACATTTAACTTGGAACGATTAATAATTTCCCAAGTTGCTTTAGATGTATTTGACGATGATTTAATTTTATACGAGTTTTGAGCACGCTGGGTCAACTTGACAATTTTTTTGTAAATAGCTGCATAATTTTTAAATTCCATTTTATTGATATTCGTTGGTTTAAGTCTGTATATTATATTATTATATTATATTATTATAAAATATTATTTTATTTATTTATGTATCACTTATCACAATCCAGTTTATTTAACTTTACTATAATACAAGATATATATCTAAACTAGTACAGCCAAAATTTCGCTTAGCTAAAGTCCATACTTCTTTTATGGGTTATAGTATAAAATTTTATAATAAAATACCGGAGACTGTGCTGCAATTACCGCAAAATAAGTTTAAAATATTTGTAAAAAATACTCTATGCAAACAAGCATATTATACATTAGAGGATTACCTTAGAGATATAAATGTTTGGCAGAGTGCTTGTCCAGCTCCGCAAGACCACTATAAGAAATGATTCAATTTTTCATTTTTGACTTATTGACATGCCATCTTGTTGTTGCATGTTTTGTGACATCAATTTATTCAAATTTACTTTTCTGACATTTCAATTATTATTTTCTGACATGACATTATTATTACTAATCATTTACACCTGAATTTATTATTGTATAATTTTTTATATTCAACTGGTTTATGATTTGATATTGACACTTTTAAGAGGTTTAGACTTTACTATGTTTAATGTAGGAACATTGTCTTTATATAACCCGAATTTTCGAGAACATTGTACACATAAATATTGTAACATGATTTTAAAAGAGTAACCATGGAGTTTCTTGCCCGTTCTTCTCCATAGGAAATCTACATCTTGGAACGTGGCAACTAAAATCATGACGATTCATAAGTGCTATTAATGGTTTAAATGAATAAAAATCTTTTTATCTTATCTTATCTATCTATTTAAAAATAGACTATAATTCAATTTACTTACAGAATGTTCATAAAATTAAATATAAAATAACAAGTTTCTGTCCTAATACTCACAAAATTGAGTACCTATTTAGTAACTATTTATTGTACAGCAAACTGTGAAAACACAGACACATATAAATTAGAGATGAGTAAATCAATAAACAAAACAATTCACTGGATGCATACTAATCATTTACAAATAGATATGGACAAAACTAAAATAATTGAGTTTTAAACTTTAAAAGAAAACTGTCATTGTTAAATATTAAATATAATGATCTATCATTGAACAAGTACCAAGTACTAAATTACTGGGTATAAAGTCAGATCAGAATTGCAACTGAATTACAACACACGTTGATTATGCTTGTCACAGAAATTGTGTATGCAATAAAAAGATTATGAGTCACGGTATCAACAGAAGCTGCTCTTTGTGCATATTATGGATATGTTTCATCCATACTTCAATCAACCAATGGAATTTGAATATATGTTTCAAAATTTTAATCTACAATTGTCAGTAAGACAACCTGCTCGTATTGTAAGCCAAACATGTATAAGTCTTTCCCAACGTGGGCGATAACGCCCCCTTGTGGGCGCTGCAGGCCTAAAGGGGGGCGGTAAGAGACCCAGAAAAAAAAGGGGGCATTGTGTAGGGCTTTGGGGTCGATTTATAATTTCATCTACCTAGCTAGGAAGACTCTTAGACACCGACTGAGCTCTCGACTCTCGACTACATCTTGTGAACATCAACTAATATGAATTAAGATATAGCTCAAACTCGGTTCGATATAAAAGACCGCGGGCAATCATGTTTTAACAAGTTTTTGTTAAATAATCCGAATTGTACATTCCTATACCAATCGGCTGGTTCTATAATACTTGTTCTTGCTTGTCGAGTACGATTGGGCGTCGAATGAGATAAACGAGTTTATGCACGTTTGTCTTATTCCTGTTGGTGCGTGCTGCTTATGCAATCCTATATAAACGACGTAAATTTATTTTATTTTCATTTGCGGTTTCGCGCATAATAGATAAGCAGTACTTGATTTCAACACTTACGTATTTCTTAAAACAAAACAATGTCGGAAGTAAAAAAGAAGAGACGGCAATACTCTGTGGAATATATTAAATTCGGATTTATTGAAAATCCCACAAACCCGTCGTCGCCTTTGTGTTTTCTATGTCTAAAAACATTTTCGAACGAAGCAATGAAGCCTTCAAGACTGCAAGATCATTTGAATAAAATGCATCCAGATAAGACAGAAAAGAATGTAGCATATTTTCAAGACCTAGAGAAGAAGCATAATACTCAGCCAAGTGTATCAAAACTATTTTCGGCGGCTGCTAAGCAAGATGACGACGGACTTCGAGCTTCGTACAATATCTCTTTGTTAATTGCTCAAAAAGGCAAACCACACAACATCGGAGAAGAGTTAATTTTGCCAGCAATAAAGGAAGTAATAACTACTGTGCTTCATAAACCGGCCGCAGATATTATCCGAAAAATTCCTTTGAGTAATAATTCTGTGCAAAGACGAATTGATGAAATGGCTGAAAACATTGAAGAATCATTGTGCAATCATCTGGGGACTAGTCAACTCTCAATTCAGCTCGATGAGTCCACTTTACCAACTAATGAAGCGTTGTTGCTATCTTACGTGAGGTTTATTAAAGATGAGAAAATACGTGAAGAATTATTGTTTGCCAGAAATTTGGAGACAGATACAAAAGGCGAAACCATATTCAATACATTGGAAAAGTTTTGTGAAGAGAAAGAGATTCCTTTGAAAAATATTATATCAGTTGCTACGGATGGCGCTCCGGCTATGACAGGGCGCCATAAAGGCTTCATAGCATACTTAAAGAATAAAATTCCAGATGTCCTTGCTATACATTGCGTTATTCATAGACAACATTTGGTTGCTAGAAACTTAAGTGAACGACTATTTCAATCACTGCAATATGTCATCAAAGCAGTCAATAAAATCCGTAGCAGCTCTTTGAATGATAGATTATTTCATCAGCTTTGTGTTACTAATGACGAAGATTTCAACCGTTTGTTGCTTCATACTGAAGTTCGTTGGCTGTCAAGAGGCAATTGTCTGATTCGATTTTACAACCTGTTTGACTCTATGATAGAGTTCTTGGAAACTAAAGATACAGAACTGCGCAACAAGCTCATAACATCAAAGAATGATATAGCTTACATGACAGACCTGTATAAAATGTTCAACGACATGAACCTCCAACTGCAAGGCGATGAACTAAATTTAATTAAAACAAAAAATGTCGTTGCTGCTTTCGCAGCCAAACTGCTTCTGCACAAAAAGAATATGGGCAGACGTGAGTTTCACAATTTTCCGAATTTATCAGTATACTGCAGTAACGACGACTTGTTTGCCTACTGCCAACATTTGGAAAACCTCCACATTGACTTCACCGAACGATACCAGGACATATTAAACTTGGAAATACCAGACTGGGTGTTGGATCCGTTTTCAAATGTCAACACAGCAATGTCACCTCAGCTGGAAGAAGAACTTATAGAATTGACAACAAACGAAGAAATAAAAATCAAGTTCAAAAATGGATATCAAGAATTTTGGTTACAAAAACCGATCCCGCAATTGTACCCTGGATTGTGGTCAATTGTTCAACGATTTTTGATAGCATTCCCATCGTCATATTTGTGTGAACGTGGATTTAGTGCTGTGGCAACGCTGCTTACTAAAAAGAGAAATCGTTTGCGTGTTACCGAACGTGGCGACTTGCGGCTGTTTTTGAGTAAATTGGAACCTGATATCAACAAACTTATTGAACAGCATCAGATTCAACCTTCACATTAGTTTTTATATAAGAATTGATTATGTTTGTTTTATTTTCAATAAAAGATACTCTGTCCGAATACTATAAATTTGCGTTTCAATAATCAGTTATAAGTACTTAGCGGTTTTTAAGTATGTTTAAAAAGGGGGGCGTTAAAAAATAATTTATTCTTAAAGTGGGCAGTAGACAAAAAAAGGTTGGGAACCCCTGATGTATAGATAACTTTGCACATCATTTTAATAAGCCATGCAAAATGAGAGTATTGGATTTTGCTTTATCTGACCACACAGCTCAACTAATGAAGTGCATGGTCGATAAAATTTGCACCATCAAATATTGGCATAAAATAAAACTAACTCACAGCCAAGAGTATATAGCAAACTTTAAGAAATGTCTGAGAAATCTATCTTTTTCAGATATCTATGAAACAATTATGACAGAGTTATAGGCTACATTGGGATCCTCCCAATCTAGCCTATAACTCTTTCATCGATACACTTTTGCTATTTTATGAGCTATGTTTCCCCAATAAAGTCGTTACCATAAATATGACAAAAAATAACATGTGGGTTTTTACAAAGGATAAAAATATCTAGTGAAAACAAAAGAATTTTTTTGTGGCAATTTAGGCTAAATCCTACCCGAGCATCCAAATATTTAAAAGTGATTAATTTGACACATATTGCTGAGCAATAGCAATTCTGCGCTTGCCAAGCGTGGTGAGTATTAGCAATCCAAAATGACAACACAATACAAGCACAGGCCCCCAGTTCCCAGCAGCCCCGCTATTTCTGGTCATGGTGGCGGCCATGGTAACGGCGGGGCAGGGGGTGCTAAGAATCTCCAGATGGGATCCGGTTACCACGCTAAACGGAAACTGGCCCTGGTGACGTATAACACACGCACACTGAGGGCAGACGAAAAGATAGTTGAGCTGGTAGAAGAAATAGATAAGTTGCACTGGAATATCATAAGTCTATCAGAAGTCCGAAGAGAGGGGGAAAACACGATAACCCTGAAATCCGGCAACTTATTCTACTACCGGGAAGGCGAACATCTGTCTCAAGGTGGAGTCGGGTTTCTCGTCCGCAGGTCCCTCATTAACAGCATAGTGGCCATCGAAAGTGTGTCGAGCAGGGTAGCGTACCTTATACTCAGAATATTCAAGAGGTATTCGTTGAAGGTCATACAGGTCTACGCCCCGACCTCGACACACCCAGATGATGAAGTAGAGAGTATGTATGAGGACGTAAATAGGGCCATACATACCTCGAAGACACATTTCACTGTTGTGATGGGGGACTTCAACGCAAAGCTGGGCACTCGATGCGATGGTGAGTTGAGAGTGGGGCAATTTGGATATGGGCAACGGAACCCCAGGGGACAGAGGCTGGCCGACTTTTTTGAAAAGGAGGGACTCTTCGTGATGAACTCCTTTTTCCGAAAGCCGCCTCACAGGTAATAGACCTGGATGAATCCCGATGGTTCCACGAGGAATGAGATTGACTTCATCATGACCATCAAAAGACAAATATTCAATGATGTCTCTGTGATCCACAGGGTGAAAACCGGTAGTGATCACCGAATGGTTAGAGGCACATTGAATATTAATCTCAAAGTTGAGAGGTCTCGTCTGATGAGGTCTACGCTCCAGCCCTCAAGTGCTCATATCCAAAACTCCGAGAGCTTTCAACTCGAACTCCAAAACCGCTTCGAGTGCCTAGAATATTGCGTATCTGTGGACGATTCAAATGGTAGGTTTGTAGAAACTGTCCAAACGGTTGAGCCTTTTTTTTTTTGTTTTTTTATTGATATCCAGTGGCAATTCTACATGGAACTTCCTTCACCCCGGGGAAGGGCGAAGGGGTATGCCGGACTCCTACCGGCTAAAACCACTGGAGCGGTCATCTTCGGCACCGAAGGGGGCTCCAGGTCCTCGTAAGATCACACTAGAGCCGCCCATTGGTGCCACGCCTTTAGGCACATCTCGGAAGGGATGACTGTAAAGCGGTCACCCCCTCTAGCGGAGGGAAGGCGACTGTAAAAAGGTCGCCCCCCAGGCACTTCTCGGGGAGGATTGTAAAGGATCCCCCCAAGCCTCGCATTGCGCTGTGCTGCGCACACGGCGGCACGTGACCACGTGCGCGCCACCGTCTTCCCAGGGGTCGCTCGGTGTGAGCACGCAGATTCCCCAATCTGCGCGCCCGCGACCCCCGAGGCCCCCCACCATTAAGTGACGGCAGGGGGCTCAGGCGTGTTGGACTTGGGAGCCGGGACGGTTGTTGCCCCGGCGCCGTCTCGTCCTTCTCCGTGCGGGATCAGCCCTCTCCCGATCCCGCTCTGCAGTCTCCTTCTGGAGCATGACGCTCTCGCAGAAGGAGACCACTGCACTCGAATTTTCATGCTCTGCCAACATAGCCGACGCTACTGCCGGCAGAGAGATCTTGCCCGATCCGATCGACCAGGACCCGCCGCTCGGCCGCCCACGCAGGGCACTCCTCGAGCGTGTGCTGTGCGGTATCCTGGTCGCTTTCACAATGGTGGCACTGTGCCGTAACCTCGCGTCCTATTCTGTGCAGGTACGCACCGAAACAACCGTGACCGGTGAACACCTGCGTCAGACGGTAGGTGACCCGCTCGCTCCTTCTGAGCCAGGCTCCGAAGAGCGGCAGGATGGCCTCAACGACGCGTTTGTTCGCGAACTGCAGCCGAAGGCGATTTCGCCACGTCTCGAGTGTGCGCCGTTGAGCCAGCCGCCTTAGCCTGTCGAACGCCCCTGGCGGCACGCTTTCGCCACTCTGGCGGAGGGAGCGTGTTTGATCATAGACCCACGCATCCGTCTCCGCCATGATGTCGAAAGGCGGAAAGCGTGCTAGGAGAGTTGCCGCCTCGTAGGACACTGTCCTGTATCCCCGTGCGATCCGTATAGCCACTGCGCTGCAGACCGTGAAGTTTGGCTCTACAGCGCTGGACACCTGAAAACCGGGATGACCATACAGGTGCCCCGTAGAGGGCCACGGACCGCACGACGCCCCCGTAGAGACGGCGAACTTCCTCGCTCGGTCCCCTGAGATTAGGCAGCACCCGGTGTAATGCACCCACTACCCTCTCGACTCGGGGGACGAGGCGTGCGAAGTGCTCTTCGAAGCCCCAACGACTGTCCAGGGTAAGCCCCAGGTACTTCATGTACTGGCCCACCTTAAAAACGGTTGAGCCTAAGTTCTTTAAAACCCACCGTAAAGGTAGACCAAAAAAGTTCTCCGATCACACTCTCGACCTCATGGCAGAAAGACGCGCCATGACGCTGCAGTCCTCCGGTGATGCTGAAGCATACCGACTGCTCAATAGACGGATATGGAAGTCCTTGCGTCACGATATCCGCACCTTTAACACTAACGGTGTTGAAAGAGGCGATTGAGCGGAGTCAAGGCTCCAAAGTGTTCGCAAGGGACAAGTCTATTGGGCAAAGTCGTATTATGAAGCTGAAGACCGAGGACGGCAGTGTAGCGTCGACTAAGCCAGAGGTTTTGAGAGAGATTGGGAACTTCTACCAGCAGTTATACACCTCAGTTACTATACCTACCATTGGCTCTGACAAAGACCCACGAACCAAACTAACCCGACACTATACCGAGGATATCCCGGACATCAGCCTGTACGAGATTAGGATGGCCTTGAAACAGCTTAAAAATAACAAGGTGCCGTGTGTGGTGGGTGGGGACGGAATTACGACAGAGCTTCTGAAAGCGGGTGGCATACCGGTACTTAAAGTCCTTCAGAAGCTATTCAATTCCGTCTTATTCAAGGGCACAACGCCGGAAGCGTGGAACAGGGGCTATTGAAGAATTATAGACCCATCTCACTTCTGAGCCATGTTTATAAGCTGTTTTCAATGGTCATCACGAATCGTCTCGAGCGCAGGTTTGATGATTTCCAGCCTCCCATACAATCATTTCTGATTGGATCTTGTAAAGAAATTCCGAAAAGGTTTCAGTACCATAGACCACATCCATACGCTGCGGCAGGTTATACAGAAGACCGAGGAGTATAATCTGCCACTATGCTTGGCGTTTGTGGACTATGAGAAAGCCTTCGATTCGATCGAAACCTGGGCAGAGCTGCAATCTCTGCGGCGGTGCCAGATTGACTATCGGTACATTGAAGTGTTGAAGTGCTTATACAGAAACGCCACCATGTCGGTCCGAGTACATGAACAGAGCACGGGGGCAATTCCATTGCAGAGAGGTGTGAGACAGGGGGACGTCATTTCAATCAATGAAATGTCAATGGAGGATATTGCAGCGGTGAACAGTTTCGGGGAAATGACGTCCCCCTGTCTCACACCTCTCCGCCTTCAAACTACTGGAGTGGAAAGGATTCGGCAATAACATCAATGGCGAGTATATCACTCACCTCCGATTTGCCGATGACAGCGTAGTCATGGCAAAATCGCTGCAAGAGCTCAGCACAATGCTCGATGATCTCAACAGAGTTTCCCAACAGGTGGGCCTTAAGATGAACATGGGCAAGACAAAAGTCATGTCAAATGCCCATGTCGTGCCCATCCCAATATCCGTTGGGAGCTCTGTTCTCGAAGTTATTGACGAGTATGTCTACCTGGGACAAACTGTCCAGTTAGGTAGGTCCAACTTTGAGAAAGAGATCAATCGTCGAATCCGACTCGGCTCGTCAACAATACCGCAACGCCTGAAGACGCAAGTCTTTAACCAGTGTGTGTTACCAGTGATGACATATGGAACAGAGACGTGGTCACTCTCAATAGGCCTCATAAGAAGAAGAAGCTCAAGGTCACTCAGCGAGCTATGGAGAGAGCTATGCTTGGTATTTCAATACGAGATCGAATCAGAAATGAAGAGATCCGTAGAAGAACTAAAGTTGTCGACATAGCTGAAAGGATTAGTAAACTGAAGTGGCAATGGGCAGGGTACATTGCTCGTAGAACTGATGGCCGCTGGGGCACAAAGGTTCTAGAATGGAGACCGCGCACCGGAAAACGCAGCGTGGGACGACCTCCAACGAGGTGGACAGACGAGCTGGTGAAGGTCGCTGGGAGTCGTTGGATGAGGGTGGCATGTAACCGCTCGTTGTGGAAATCTAAGGGGGAGGCCTTTGTTCAGCAGTGGACGTCCTGTGGCTGATATGATGATGATGATGAATTTGACACAGAGGGCACGGAATAAGTATAATATAAAATTGAACATCAACTAATAAACCTAGAACCACCTGGCGAATCATCAATAAAGCTAACTTGAATGCCCCAAAGAACCCCATCTCAAGTATTAAGTCTAAACAAGAGAGATACCTACCATGTTTAATAATGATTTCATTGATAACAGAGACTCGGATTAGAGTTTTAGAGAGAGAGAGTTTAGATGGCGCTGCCATAACGTCAACAACGATTCCGCAAATAAAAATATTTAAATGTTTATAACAAATAACTAGTGCTAACGGCGATATTAGTGTTAAATTTGACCGAATTGATCCGTATTATTGTTATCCGGATACAGAACATATCCTAAACAGTGAAAACTTGCTAACTGAGGTTAAGTGTTCAAACAGCTACATAAAAGTTAGTACAATAAACCAAAACATCTAAGAGTGTGTGATTTTTATATAAAAATACAGTGCAGTTTAAATAGTAAATAAAACTATAAACATTTAGTGTAAAAGTGCATAACTAATGGTTAGGCAATATCACACATTTTTACAGCATGAGTCATTAAACAACTTTTAAGTTTGAAAACTATCTCCTGCCAAAACAAAGTTATTGTTTCAGCGCATGCAAATATGTTAATTTAGAAGTAAGTTATTGGGAGTTCAATTCCCAGCTTTCTTTTTGGATATTTACTTAAGACAAATGTTGACTTAAGGAATATAAGCTTATAAAATAACTTCGATTTCTGAGACCTCAAATCAAACCATCACACTTGTGACCTCAGAAGGGTAAGTTATTACTGCTGAAGTAAGGGTACGTTGAATAAGAGCCCGAATTCCGCACTCCCAGCCAATGGGTATGGTAGGTTGAAGGAACACTGTTATGTTTTCAGGCGGTAAGAGTCCAGCACATTGCTTAGCTTTCCCCAGGGTGGAGGAAATCAATGAGAGTTTTCTTATGATAAAAAAGGTGTCTACTAACCCACAGATGATGGTAATACATCCCAAAGAGCAAACCTATTGCCATTTCAGAGGCAAGTTTCTAATTTGGGCTTCTAATCAACATTATTTCGAAAAGAAAATATTGGATATTGGCATTAGAACCTGGGAATCCAATCTTGAGAGCAGACATTGGTGTGAACAAAACATTTTTTTTGTGTATATTGCATTCTTACTCAGGTCTTACTTTTTATTGTTACAGAATATCCATTTTCGACGACAACGCGCATAAATATGGAGATTTGATGGTTATCCTGAATGGTGGCGAAAAGATAAAATTACTTGATGAAATTATAAATTCTCACTTCGCATTTGAAGACGAGTGCCTATTCCACCAAGAATTGAGGGACAATAACCTAAAAACTAAGCTTAACTCCACTACAATAGTGGAAATTATAAGTAAGATCGAAGAATCTTACAAAACAAGAGGTATACCCAAAAAACTTTGGCAAAATGCGTTGGAAAAGCAAACATCGGTACTTAAGGAAGCTAAAAAGTTAGAAACTACAATAACATCACGCAATTTAGACATTCAGGATCGTGATAATATAAAATCACTACTAAAAAACAAACTAAATGATTTGAAACTTTGCAAAGATATAGATGATGACTCTGCCGGAAGAGCCAGCAGTATGAGAAGTTCTAGGCAGTCAAGCGTTGTCAATGTAGGTCTAAAAAAGAAACTAGATCTATTAAACACTCAAAAAAATGAAGACTTTGACCGCACAAAGCTAGCATCTCTTATAAAAGTTCAAAATTATAATAAAAATAATTGTGAAGATTTTATTGTTCAACAGAATAATAATAAAGAATCTCCGGATACATGCAGAGACTTTGAAGAACAAACAAATAATAACGTAAACAATAAAAAGGGTAAGTTAAGTAACAAAATTTTAATACAACAATGAACACGAAATTGTTTCCTAGCCATATTCATTGCCGTATCTTCTATCTATTATATGGAGAACGAGTGCAGAAAGCTGAAATAAACATAAAAAAATAATGAATTACGGTTTAACTTTGACCACTCAGCGACTACTAGTATTATATTATATATAATTATAAAGTATATATCTTCATAATTATATTATACATATCTATATAATTATATGTCTTCATAATTATATAATATATATCTATATAATTATAAAATATATATCTGTATAATTTGTTGAAACATCTTTATTTTTAAGGTAAAAAACCGAGGAAGGCTAGGAACATTAAAGAGAATTTTGTTGCTGTTGGACCAGCTGGACTCCAGGCAAATAAATTCGCTATAAAATCAGAACTGAACGACGAAGAACGGGAGGTTCCCGTTAAAGAAAACAGAACACAGAACTCTGAAACAGAAGTCGTAGAAGCAAGAGAACGAGATGTATATGCAAACACTGATTCTGAGGTAAACATAAAAATCTCTAACATGGAATTCTTAAACAAAATAAGATCGAAAAATTCTATGCTTGACAATTTTGTTTCTATTAATAAAACTGTTAATGCCAAGGTTGAAACATTTAGTGCTATAAATCGTAAAATAATGTATCTTAAAGACAAGATAACAAAAATAAATGAAAGCATATCTTCAACTTCCGATAAAAGCAGTTCAAAATATGACCTGGATTCAGATGGTGAAAGTGTTACAGCCTTGGAAGAAAGATTAGGTTTAAGTAATAAATACATAAAAAAACATGTTATTCCTGAACCACAACCTGAAACGTTTGTAAAACATGTGAAAAGCAATGTTAATCCATTCAAAAATGTGGACGGTAGTGTATCTATATTCGTTGATAAGTTAGTAAGCCCAATACTAATGGTCCATACTAAGAAAGAAAACCGCATTCAGCCGTTAAGCAACATGAGAGACATTCCATTTGGTACTGACATACATAAAGTCCTTAGAAATATGTCGATACACAAGCCTATGAGGCCTCAGACTGTTTCTTGGCCCACAATTCTTCGAGGGCACAGTTTCTTCCTTATAGGTCCATATGACAGTGGCAACACTATGGGTTACTTGCCAGCGGTGTGCCGTTTAGTCAGCGATTTCAAAAATACGCCGGACACTTACGGTCTCAGTTGCATTATAGTTTGTGCTACATCCCATTCGGTAGCTGCAGTAGAAACCGCCTGTAAAATGTTTCTAGACCGGGCGAAAATTTTCGCGTGTTATGCTGGAATCAGTGATATTAATATGACTACGTCACTTTTAAACGGATGTGATCTTTTAATTTGCACGCCCACTATGCTGGTTCGTCTGATTCAAGAAGATTTCAGTTTAGATTTCCGTAATTTATCGACATTCGTGATTGATGATTGCGAGCATACGTCAAAAGTTTATCCTGATGAGCTCAAGTTTAGTCTCTTAAAAGTAAGAGAGATAACAAAAAATCGGGCAAATAAAGAGTGGAAAGTTCAATATATTGTTGTATCTAGAATATGGTGCGATTTTATGGTGTCTTTAGCAAAGAAAGCACCTGATTCCGTGATATGTATCAGTGCTTTCGAAGAATGTGTTCTCTATTCTAAGGCTGTCACTTCAGTTGAGTTCGTTAATCAAGAAAATAAGCTAGATACCGTCATTGGTTTTTTAAAAGACGTCGATACGTCCAAAAAGACTGTGATCGTTTGTAGGGCAGACGAAGAGGTCAAGGTACTTGAGAAAGTTTTGACTAAACTGAAATATATCGTGTTTGCATGTGATAGCACAATGACCGTACACGACTTGTATAATTTAGATAAAACATTGAGAGACTATGAAGAACCTGTATCAGGACCAATTTTAGTGTGTTGTGACGGGAATTTGACACACCTGAATGTCACCGATGCTCATTATTTAGTTCATTATTCTTTGCCGGTTCTATTTTCTATGTTCTGCAAAAGATTTGCAGTGTTAAACGACAATTATCCATCTTTATTTAAAAGCGACGAAAGAAATATTAAAATTAAGATTTTGCTTGACGACAATAACATTGAGCAATTTCCAAAGATTCTTCACTTTATAAAAAGATGCACGAGTGATGTCCCAGAATTTTTAGATGAGATAAGCACAAGTGTGTTATCTGAAAAAGATTTGAAGAAAGCTCAGAACTTAGTACCTATATGTAGTAAACTTTTGACGCTAGGAAAATGCCCAGACTTTTGGAATTGCGTCGAAAGACATGCTATATTTCAAGACTACGATGATCCAAAGGCTTGGCTGCCCAAAGATGGTGTAATAACCTTCCAAATATTACACTATCACTCGGCGGTGTATTATTCCGCTAGAATAACGTCTTGTATTGGCACAAGTAATACCATAAAATACCCACAAACTTATAGTCTTCTCTCCATTAAGATGGGAATGTATTATAGCAAAGAAGTAAATCGAAAGCTACACGGTATTCCAAAAGTTGGTGACATATGTGCGGTTACCTTGAAGCAGAATCTGTTTGTCCGCTGTCAAATTATGAAAATATTACGGTCGACAAACAATCAACCTAATCTTGTATTAATTAAATTGATTGATGAAGAGAAATATGAGACTGCACGAGACACGTGGCTATACTATTTACCAGACAATCTAAAGAGTATTGAGACTTATGTTGTTAAAGTAATATTGGCAAATGTCATGCCTCAAGACAGGGACGTAACATTTTCAAAGATAGCTGAAAATCAGTTGTTCAAAATTACGGAGGATAACGATGATCTATACATGAGAGGTCAAATAACACTGGTTGTTGGAAACTGCATATTCGTAGATACCTTAGAAGCATGTCAGGATTTATCTTCGTTAGAAGAAATCGTTGTTAAACACGATTTCCGGAAAGAACTTTTAAATGGTCATGCATTACCCAACCCCAATCATATTGATAACTTAAGAAAAATGTGTGACTCTACAAATTGTAATACAAAGTCAGAGTTAAAAAGTATTGACATTCCTAAACCAATTCAAATATTACCTAAAGGCAGATGGGCACATTTAGAAAGCGATGGTTTTTCTTCAGTATTCTTTACGTCTGCTGAGAATCCATGTAAATTCTTTGTACGACCCATTAAATTTGAACAATGCTTGATCAGGTTGATTAAAGATATAAAAAAGTATGTATTTGAAAGCCCTGAACCAGTAGAAACTATAAATTTAGGAGATGTCGTCTTAGCAGAGTTTCCCGACGATGCCACATTTGAGAGAGCGAGAGTAGACTATTTAATTGATACTAATAAAGTAAGATGTTTCTTTGTTGATCAAGGGGACTGGAGAGATGTTTATAAGAAAAATATATTACCTATAACTGAAAAATTTATAACACTATTACCGTTCCAAGCCATTGAATGTTCACTAGTAGGTATACAACCAGTTGGTGATGAATGGACGGACTTCAGCACAAATTTCCTTGCTGACAATTGTTATGACTCTGTTGATAATCTTAAACAGTTATACGCAAAATATTTTACTAAAGAAAAAGCTGAATTCACAGAAGGCCATAAATATGGGATCGTTTTAATTGATACATATTCCGATAAAGATGTAATTATCAATCAGATGTTAATTGACAAAAATTTAGCCAGAGGAAACGATGAAGTAGAATATTTATACGATATAGATTTTAAAAGAGATTCGTTGGTACCTTCTGATGCAGATTCCAATGAAGACAGTGGATCTGAAATCATGAAAACACCAATAGTTGATAATAAAAATGAAAATATCCGAGATGATAAACTATCAAATAGTTTACTTAGATCTGTGGCTTTGGTCGACTCAGATGATAGTTTTGACAATTTTGATTTCGTTACTGATAATTCTGGATATATTGGTTCGATACCCATAGCAGAAGTAGTAGCTATTAAAGAAGTCCCAGAAACGGAATCAAAAGAGACAGTATCAAAATCGCCAATAGATAAGTCTTCACGCCATTCAAACAATAACACGGTATTAAACATAAAAAATGAGAATTCTGGTAATGTTAGCAGACCAAAATTATTGTGGCGTCAAAATCTTAATACAGTAACTATTAAAATCAAATTAATAGTTGATAATTATGATATGAATATTAAAGACAGATATATAAAATTCTCTGCAAAAACAAACGATACTAAATACGAATTTGATTTCGAATTATATGGAGTCGTAGATCTGAGTAAATCTTCTCATTCCAACAAAGGTCAGTGTATACAAGTGAAATTGTGGAAGGTTATGGCTAGGAATTGGTTAACGTTGACTAGAGGCAGTGCTATCACAAAATGGATAGTTTATGATATAGACGGCATAGATGTGTCTTCAGACGAAGAGCCGGATACGTTGTTCGATACAAAGATTTTTATAAGCAATTTCGATGAAAGTGATAGTGATGACAATTTGCAGGACGACATAAGTTTTTCTTATAAAAAAGAATAAACATTGAATCCACCGCGGGTAAAACGATGAAAGATTAAACTTTAAAATTTTATATTTTCGATGTAAGTCTATTGTGAATTTGTGATACTGCAATGAAATTGCATAAATAAGAGTTATTTTATTTTAGAACCAATGACTATAGTTAAAGTTTAACTAATCAGTGTAAAACAAGACCTAATTCAAGAACAATCTTTTTTTAGAATATATACCTCTTGCTTAGGTTGGTACTCGTTTAAATGTGGGTCTGCTGCGACCGTATTTTTGATAGAAAAATTATTCTAACAAAATGGGGACGTAATCTAGCTGTTAAGGGCGTAAACTAAACTGTTACGCCGAACAAAAACATGCTAACATTTTATACGAGACGGATGGATAACATCGCGTTCGCCTGGGGTAGAGAAATGTTTACTCCATCCTTGCTTTTAAGCGTCGCACACTCGGAGCTCGCTCGCATATAGGTACTAAGTTTTTTATTCGTGTTTGTCTTGATAGTTGGTCGGAAGTATTGCGGAATATAAATTAGTGCGTGTTGTTTTAAAAGTATAATACGAATTGGAATAAAGACAGTTCATTATTTTTATCGAACAGATACGCGTATGTTGCTGTACATACGCTCTAACGCGATATCGGTTTCTATTTATTGAATGGAAAATAACTTTATACATCAAGTACGTCTTCCTCTTCCTTTCTCCATTGCAGTTTTGATATGAGACTGCTATGTTTTGCTAATATGTTAAGTTTAGTAATATGTTCAAGTTTAGATTGCGTCCCCATTTGTTAACTTGTTAGATTTGTGGACATTTGGCCCAGTAGTGCCTTTACCATATAACATGTCAACATTTTAAGCATAGGACCCTTTAAGAGGCGGAATTTTACTAAAGGTGCAGCTCTGAAATAGCTGTATAAAAACAGCTGTGCCATACATTTAGTCAAGCGACATCGATGACTATATGGGGCAGCTGTCAAAAAGAGTTGTGCCTATAACGTCCTCAGCTAATAATGTTATACCATACATATCTTTGTTCAAGATTTGGTGCTGGACAAGTGCCATATTCACTTCTAAATGCTTTATTTTATTTTTATAATCTCCGAGGCTTGTATTGTTGAGAGATTTCTCGCTTTCATTCACATAAAAGTTGGTTTAATATATTATGATGTTTCATTCAAAATATTGTGAATTTTATCAAATTTGAAGAAATCATCAAAATCCGATAATTAAACGTACAGTGGACAAAAATATCCGACGAGCATACCACCCGTAGTTTTAAATCAAACAGTTTTCTTAAGCAATTAACGAATTTGGTACGATATTCAAATCAAATGTACATAAATAATATAGTTGATAAAAATAAATTAAGCATATGAATCTTCTCGGGTTTTGATAAACATAATTAAGTTTGTTAGAGATTCCTTGTGTCTGAAATATGCTAGTCTTGCTTTATTTCGTGGTTTGTAAAGTCAGTACCAGTGATAACACACACACTGAATCGAGTCGAATCCGACTCGGCTGGGCAGCGTTTGGGAAACTTCGCAACGTCTTTTCATCAACAATACGGAAATGCCTCAAGACGAAAGTCTTTAACCAGTGTGTGTTACCAGTGATGACATATGGAACAGAGACGTGGTCACTCACAATGGGCCTCATAAGAAAGCTCAAGGTCACTCAGCGAGCTATGGAGAGAGCTATGCTTGGTATTTCTCTACGAGATCGAATCAGAAATGAGGAGATCCGTAGAAGAACTAAAATTGTCGACATAGCTGAAAGGATTAGTAAACTGAAGTGGCAATGGGCAGGGCACATTGCTCGTAGAACTGATGGCCGTTGGGGCACAAAGGTTCTCGAATGGGGACCGCGCACCGGAAAACGCAGCGTGGGACGACCTCCAACGAGGTGGACAGACGACCTGGTGAAGGTCGCTGGGAGTCGTTGGATGAGAGCGGCATGTGACCGCTCGTTGTAGAAATCTAAGGGGGAGGCCTTAGTTCAGCAGTGGACGTCCTGTGGCAGATATGATGATGATGAAAGTCAGTGCCAAATAGATATAAACGTACAAGGTTGTCAAAAAGATCAGATGGACATAAGTTCATTAATGTGTACACAATCAGAACACGCATATTGTAGTAAGCATTGAAAGTGGTAATAATATCTCAGCAACGTGGTTTGCCATATTATGTAAGACTCCAAGATGTTCATTACTAACCTTGCGAATAAAACGTTAATGGCATCTATGCAATTCAGATCTCTTTAGTTACTATTAACCGACGGCAACTTAACAAAAAAATACCTTTTTAAAATTATAATTAGTTCACGTAGGACTATTAGTAACACACATAAAACACGCCACCTGATTACATACACTCTACACACACACACACACACACACACACACACACACACACACACATAGAAAATCCCTCATATACACCACATTGCTTCAGTTTATGAAAGAGCAAAATTGGACTTCTGGGGTGGAGGTATCGACCTAGCTTAGGCACCAGTCTCCCACAATTAATTTGAATAATACTGTAACTATAGTAATGTCTTAGGTTTTCGCGATTGTTACCTATTATAATAAAACAATTTTAAACGGATTAAATTATCCATAATCCTGATCATTCAGTTAGTCACACTGTGTATAGAAAGCCTACCCATACAGATAGGTACCTTAACGGTGAATCTCACCACCACCCTTGTCAGTTAGCTACTGTGGCTAAATCTTTGTTACAGAGAGCACACGGCATCTGCGACGCCGACCACCTGGCAGGGGAAATTAACCATGTGAAGCAAGTTCTTCAAAATAACAATTAAAGAGCGCCACATCCCCGTCGCAAAAGCCCCCCGAAACCCACCACGGTTGATCGGAGACCTGCTCTCTTACCATTCATTAAGGGTGTCACGGACAGAATTGGTCATATCTTGAAGCGTGCTTCTATTAAAGCCACATAAAAAGATCAGCCAACTTCTCAAACCCGTGAAGTGTCACATTCCTCTATAAGATGCAGTGGTCTACAAGATTGACTGGGATTGTGGGTTGCATACATAGGGCAAACAAAGCGTAGTATAGCCACCAGAATTAAAGAACACATAGCTGACATCGAGCATAGACGCACCGACGCAAAGTCTGCAGTGTGTGAACATGCCTTAGGCAAACCCAACCATTTTCTCATCATCCTCAAGTCCTCGCGAAAGAGAACCGTGATGTACCAAGAATGTTTCGTGAGGCTATTGAAATTAAAAAACATCCTTATTTTAATAGAGAAGATGGTTGGCAGGTGCCACCTGTTTGGAATGCGGTTATTAAATTAATAAAATCCCAAACAAGACACGACACTAAAAACATCAAGACATTGTGAGTGATTACTGCGTGCATCGAAACAATTTTTGATTAGTTTTGTACGGTAGATAAAATAACTTTTTAAATCTGTAACGACGCTTGTCACCTTAGTCATCCTGCGACCACGAACCCTGCAAAGTGTTCGAAACGACAGGAAAAACAAAAATCAATAATACACGCGATTTAATCCGTTTGAAATTGTTTTATTAAAATACTATAACTAGGCAATATTGTATCTTGTTGCAACTTTTTCATTATTGTGATGAGAAAATAAATTTATTATTATTATCTACATGTCTCTCTTTTCACGGGTTTATATCCCCTATAAGGGGGAACCCGGTCTTTTGATAGGCTTACGCTGGGACATGGGTCCAACACGCAGAGGCCCTTT
The DNA here is from genome assembly GCA_947459985.1 of Diloba caeruleocephala. Classification (NCBI taxonomy): domain Eukaryota; kingdom Metazoa; phylum Arthropoda; class Insecta; order Lepidoptera; family Noctuidae; genus Diloba; species Diloba caeruleocephala. The sequence goes on along the minus strand of OX381631.1, from coordinate 9,678,685 downwards.
AGAGAATTTTAATCTAAAATGTAATGGGACACCAGCCAGTGACTCTCCATAGCTGCACTATAAAATGAAGGCATGGATTGCCTCCGGTGGTGTAAGGCTATTGTATGAAATGGAAACTATAACGATAAGGTTTATTGCAAAGACTAATAGATACGGGAACAACGGCTTCTGCCTTTCAACCTTCAACGTGAAATTCTGTGGCAGACGGTGACTCGCCACTCACAAGATGGGCCCTCTAAATGGCCACCGCTAGAGGCGACAAGGAGCAACACCGGTGTGAGCGGCTCGGGGTGTCGAGAGGTGCGGCACAGGTTTCACCATCGCGCGTCTCGAAGACTCGGAGCGGGTTTCCTCGTTATTACCCAATTAGACACTTCCACCCCCGAGCTTATAACAACAGCCCAACATAAAAAAATAAAAAAAAGCTTCGTAGTGTTTAAGCTGGGGAGAAGTAACGCAACAAGCTCCCCAGCGACCTGTCATATAAAATATTTTTAAATACATGTAACTGTACAATAAATTCAAAAATTATAACGATACTAAAATATACTTAAATATCAAAAATGATGTAACTTTAATATTAATGTGTATAGATAAAACGTAAAATTATTAATATAAATCACATGTCAAAAAAACAGTATATATTCAATGTCAATAAAAAGTGTGTAAAATAAAATATGTCAGTATATGTATAAAAAGTGAAAAAAAAAAACAATGTTGACTATACCTAGCGTGCAGCCCAGTTCCAAGCTTTTTTTATCATAGAGAATTTTATTTATCAAAGACAATCAGAAATGTTATAATATCCTTTATTGCAGAACGAATCCACTAGTAACCTTGGTGATTTATTTACGATTACCTAACGAGATCCATGGGGAGAATGCGTTCATGGGCCTAGGACGTTACACAGGCGTCGCCTCTTACATATACGCCTACACGAGACTACTCTTTTAAGCATGTTTATATTAAGCTATTTTGTTCTTATGTTAACTCTGTTGGTGTTTTTCACACCCTTTTTGTCCTTGGACTGAAAAATCTAAAATCTCGATGCAACCGAAGAACTTTTTAATAAACTTGAACATTTACAAAACTTGTGCATCCGCTTCATTTTTGACCTTCGGAAATACAACCACGTGTCCGAATTCCGGGCGAAACTGGAGTGGTTGCCGATCCGACGGCGTCGGGAATCAAACATTCTTTCTTCGCTTTATTCTATTCTTCATAATCCTAATTCTCCCGCATATCTTCGTGAGCGCTTTGAATATCTTGTCCCTAGGGGAGACCCCTGTCGCACGGCTTCTTCGCTTCTGCTTCGAACTCCACGTCACACCTCAAGCCGTTATGACGGGTCCTTTACTATTCGTGCAGTGCGCCTTTGGACACTTCCTACGCGACAGCCCTTCTCTGGACGTCTTTAAGAAAGGAATTAAAAAGTATCTTCTTTCTAAATTACGTAATGGGTATATGAATATTTAAATATGTATTTATAGTATTTATTAATATGTATATATTTTATCTTTTATTTATTTATAATATGTTTATGTAGGTCATATAAAAATGACATTTCATTTCAAATATTTATTTATTGGTACTTTTACAAGTAATGAACACTCAACTTAAACCTCTAAGGGTGAGATTCAGAAACGAGTCTAAGCGTGAACTTACGCTTCCATGTGTCAAAATGCACTACTTACGCCCCTAGATAAATGGAAGCTTGAACTTAGCTTAGACTCGTTTCTGAATCTCACCCTCAGTCTTATGCCATCTCTCTATCACTCAAAGGTTTGCAGGTAGTAAACTCTAATTTGAGCTAAGCTTGCCTTTGTACATATAATTTCCATTTGTGTAATATTTCTGTGTTTGTGTACAATAAAGAATTAAATTAATGCCGTCGTGCGTATAGAAAATGCACAAACTATCAAGCAAAAATAAATAAAGAACAACAGATCTCATACGACACGTGAGTAACAAACTATATAAAATATTTTAATAAAAACATATACACATAGCGAAAAAACAAATTGTGCGGTCGGGGGACCCCCTTCAGGAACGAACTAATGACACATATAAATCCCGTGTGAATAAAAAAATAACAAAAAAAAAGTTTAATTAATATATACCAGTGTTTAGAATTGATGTTAAACAGCTGACCGCGCACAATGCTGCTTGCATCTCAATCATCGCACGCACACACACAGACACATGCAACGGTATATAATAGAAAGAGAAAGGTGTCCTACCGTATATAACCGAAAGAGAGAGAGGGAAAGGTCGCCTGGCGTTTATTAGCGCCATAACGTGTTTTCCTTACGTGACGGTTTCTGTCAGTTCACTCTACAGTAAGCCGCATTTGCATACTGTAAGTAACATTCTTAAGCCGCGTAAAAGAACTTCGTTCCAAAAATACATATGAAAAATACATATATTATCTCCGTAGCAGGAGACACCGACTGCTAGACGTCCCCGTGTGTCGCACTGTGGCCCGCGCCTCGTCTCCTATACCGCGTATTCAGATCGCGCTGCGACCTGTTCGCCGAAGAATTTAAAGTCTTAATGTACAGACAATGTCTTAAGTTTTGTGAAACAAACTAATGTTTAAGTAATTTATTGTATGTGAACAAAATTTTTATTTAGTTCAAGTTAGGTAGTATTTTATGTCGGTTATTGATTTTAATTTTACTGATTTTACGATTGTTTTTGATGTGTGTAACGTAGTGTCCTTTGATTAGTGTAATTGGTTTTGTTTTAAACCGTGTTAATCGAAGTATAAATAAATAAATATGTTTAACTAGCATTAATTTTGGGTAGTGTACTACCCAAATTCATGCATGAATTTGTAAAAAAAAAAACATATTTATAACAACAACATAAAAACATATGGATCATGGTCCGAATAAAAAAAACAAATATGGCATAGATAGTTCGCTGAGTGAACTTGAGCTTTCTTATGAGGCCCATTGTGAGTGACTACGTCTTGGTTCTATATGTCATCACTGGTAACACACTGGTTAAAGACTAATGCATTGCGGTATTTTTGACAAAAAGACGTTGCGAAGTTTCTCAAAGCCGCGTCTGACCTCTTTCTCGAAGTTGGACCTACCTAACTGGACAGTTTGTCCCAGGTACACATACTCGACAACAACTTCGAGAACAGAGCTCCCAACGGATATTGGGATGGGCACGACATGGGCATTTGACATGACTTTCGTCTTGCGCATGTTCATCTTAAGGCCCATCTGTTGGGAAACTCTGTTGAGATCATCGAGCATTGTGCTGAGCTCTTGCAGCGATCCTGCCATCACTCACCATTGATGTACACGCTGAATCCTTTCCATTGAATGGAGAATTCCATTGCAGCGGCAACAGTTTCGGGGAAATGACGTCTTCTTGTCTCTCTGCAATGGAATTGCCCCCGTGCTCTGTTCATGTACTCGTTCCGACATGATGGCGTTTTTGTATAAGCACATCAACACTTTAATGTACCGATAGTCAATCTGGCACCGCTGCAGAGATTGCATACAAGCGCAAACAAAAATTGCAACAATCTTTTGTAGTTTTTTTCCGTCAAATGATGGAGTTAATATTATATTTATTATATAATTTATGCAAGTTTGGGCTGAAGAGAATTAGGAGAATTCTGTATAGCTATCCGTACTGACTACGGTACCCTACCTTGTGTGCGGTTGAATAGTATGCTATTATTGCCCGAGCTCGTTATTCCTTCGTCTACAATCTAGTCCTTCACCAGGTAGCATATCCTGAGAACAGGCGGTCACGTCTACATAGCTGGTGTACAATTTGTTACCCCTGACTATGCTGAATGTCGGGGTATCCCAATGATTTAGTACTTGCAGACTCATCTCCTCAAGGGTACATTTTTTATTTTTTTCCCAGTTGAAATTCTTCATGAACTTCCTCCGCCCCGGGGAAGGGCGATGGGCATGCCAGTCTCCTACCGGCTTAAACCACTGGATCATCTTCAGGACCGAAGGGGGGTTCCAGGTCCTCGTAAGATCACACTAGAGCCGCCCATGATGCCACGCCTTTAGGCACATCTTGGAGGGGATGACTGTAAAATGTCGCCCCCCAGGCACTTCTCGGGGAGGATTGTAAAGGATGCCCCCAAGCCTCGCTGTGCAACGTGCGTGCCGCTGTATTCCCGGGGTCGGTATGAGCACGCAGACTCCCCAATCAGCGCGCCCGCAATTCCGAGGCCCCCCACCATGTAGTGACGGCGGGATCAGCACTCTCTCGATCCCGCTCCGCAGTCTCCTTCTTGAGCATTACGCTCTCGCTGAAGGAGACTACTGCACTCCATCTGCCAATCTCTGCCGTGTACCATGTCTTCTCCCCTATTGTCTATATTTACGCTGCCCCACCAGGTACTTTTTGCGTTTGTGTCGCCTCCCATAAAAACCTTGTTGTGCCTACTTTCGCTTCAATTTGCTTTAGTTGCTCCAGGTATGGCTCTATAGGCTGGTCTGGCTCGAAGTAGAAGGACACCAGTGTAATCATCCAAACACTAAATCTGATCCTCACCACAACGATGTTATTCAAGGTGAATTTCAGGCACTGTATCAGGTCCATCTCATCTTCAAATACTGCTATTGAGTGAACTCTATCCTCAAAGTCGTTCAGCAGTTCATTTCGTTCCGTGAATCAGTACGGGAACGATATATTTTGGCTCAGTTCGGTTTCAGTTCGCTTATGACACTGATTCATAGATCATACTTGTTATCTTATCTCTTTAAATGAGCAATTCTTGTATGTAATTAGAATCTCGGAATCGGCTCCAACGATTTTCATAAAATTTAGTATATAGGGGGTTTCGGGGGCGATAAATCGATCTAGCTAGGAATCATTTTTAGAAAATGTCATTTTATAGGCGTTTGAGTAGTCTCAACTGAAAAATATGACTCTTCCTGACATCTATTGGCGAATAATAATACTATTTTTTGTGAGCAACTAATTGCTTTAACGACACAACAGCAGATGGCGTTGTTAAGTAACACGAAAATACCGAGCAAAGCTCGGTCATCCAGGTATATTAATAATCGAGCATAACACCATGTTCATTTTATACTATAATGTCAAGTATTATTTCACATTATAGTATAAAAGTTAATTATAATGGAAGTATTAATTTTTTTAATTTAATTTAATTTAATTTTGTTTAGGTACCACTGACATTCAATATTAAATACTTTGTCAAAAAAAATTAATTTGGAGAAGTAGCATCTGTTACATACTCTAAGAACTATTTTATGAGGTTAGCTATGTTCTAATTTTCTAATTTTGAGACAATGGAGTGCTTAGTGGTACCACTACTGCCGCATAGATGGCGCTAAACTCAAAATATTGAAGTTCAAGTTTTCTTAATCTTATATCTTTAAATTTGAGTAGTCTCAACTGAAAAATATGACTCTTCCAGACATCTATTGGCGAATAATAATACTATATATATATACTTACGTAATTGATTGATAAACTGTAAAAAATTAAGTATTTGTTTCTAATATAAGATTAAACTAATTGCACTCATGATTTTTTTCTTTAAATAACCAGTTCATATTTTTTATTATTCTATCGGTAAGATCGAAAAATATTATTCATATTTCATTATTTTATTGGTAATTCGTACTTAAATATAATTTCCAGAAAACGGTCAAACATCTAGTCGCTTATTATATATAGATGTATGGTTTTCTTGACGTTTTAAACACTTTGCAGCGTTCGTGTTCGCTGGATGACTAAGGTGACAAGCGTCATACAGCAACGCAACCTCAAGTCCTCTCGAAAGAGAACCGATATGTACCAAGAGTGCTTCGTGAGGCTATTGAAATTTAAAAAAAAACTACCTGCTTTCAATAGAGTAGATGATAGGCAGGTACTCCCAGTTTTGGAATTCGGTTATTAAAAGTCCCAAACAACATACCACCCTACAAAACATCAAGATACTGTGAGTGATGTGTGCGTGCATCGAAACAATTTTTGATTAGATTTTTACGGTAGATAAAATAACTTTATTAAATATCCAACGACACCTGTCACCAATGTCATCCTGCGACCACGAACACTGCAAAGTGTTCGGAACGTCAGGATAAACAAAAATCTATAATATACGCGATGCAATCTGTTTAAAAGTGTTATAACATGTTATAATGGCACATTATTATTGAGCTGTTGACTATGTGAACATGAGTCGCAAACGTTACCAGCAGAATGTTTCCAATTGGATAAATCACCGGCATATTCCGCGGTGGAGGCAAGAGAGCGTATCAACCAAATGAGTGGGTCGGACGCTATGGACCTTGAAGAGGGCCGGCAAGATATTCGGACCTTACAACCCTTGAAACTTGGGACTTTGGGAACCACGGATTTCCGGCATGGGCTTGCCGCACCACGGAATAGTAGTTGGTTCAGCGTCACCGTCGTTCAGAGTCGAGTTCTAGGCAAGAAAAATAAAGTGTCGGTTTCTCCTTAGCACTATAGGTCAAAATAACATCGACATCACGCAGTGGTGGCAAGGACGTCTTTGGCGAGTGACCTGAAAGCGCGACTCCCGGAGGGATGGCAAGCCGCTCTCCAATTCTGCCGACAAAATCGAACTTAGCTCTGGCAATCATTCTCTTACTGAACCTAGAGGCAGCATTTAGCTTACGCTTCGCATCAGAAACGTCCGGGCCCTGATTTGAGCTTGCTTGTTAAGCCTAGCTTTTCTGGCAAGGCCGGTTACCCCTGAAGCCATTAGAGTGTTAGGAATATAACATTCCATACTCTCCAAGATCGCTTCAGAGACGGCGGCCGCACAAGTTTCGAGGTCGTCTGAAGAGAAGCAAAGCTGCCTCCACTGGTACGATGCGTCGAACTCACGTCATCTATCCCACTCTGCTGACTTGTAGTGCCACACGCGACGCCACTCGGTTGGTCGTTGTAAAATTGGCCGCGCGCATGACACTTGCAACCGGACGAGGCAGTGGTCCGATGAGTTAAGTGGCGCATCCACTGAGATGGAATATCCGTTTGGTCGTGTGGTCAGCAGAAGGTCCAATAAGGAGCTCGTATGGCGAATGCGTATGGAAGACGGCAACAGCAAAGATCCTCCCGGACGTACGCTCCAATTTGTAACCTGGGTAATACAAATATGATGTACAAATCGGACAAGATTTTTGCGTCTCCATAAAAAATAGAAGGGGCGACTGGGCAGTTTCCAGGTGCTGGTGCATTGATGTGGGCGTAAAGTCCCCCAAATGTTGCAAAAGTTCATTTTTAATGTGGATGCAGATACCGCTTATAAACTATTTTTTTTTAAACCTGGTCGAAGAGTGATCGCTGCTTCGGCAGTACAGGGAACAAAAAATTTAATGCGGTACAAACCCGACATAGTAATGAATGCTCAGGTTATGCGGTTTGCTGGCCTGGCGGGCGGAAGGGCACCCGGTCCCTCCTGCAGCAGTAGTCGGGTCCACTCCGGTCTCCTTCTGCATACTACACATACTGTTCAGTCTCCCAGGGCGGAGATTAAGTAGTCCCTTGATTCGGGAACCCGTCCTGCCTGCGGGTGGCCAGCGGTCAGCCGTTTCACCAGATCTTTCTTGACTTCCGCGCTATCACGCCACAGCCTCGCACAGCAATGGCGGTAATATTGCACCGGCCGGCCCCCTATACTGCCAACCCAACGCTTCCTCGAGGAGCACTGGCAACCTTACCATAGGATCGCAACACTGCAAAATAGCAGTGTTATTAATTAATGCCCACTCCGGCCGCTCCCAGTTTGAGCTGGAAACCCCGCTATGCCCTACCTCTCTTACCTCCCAACTATTTTAGTAGTAAGACAAAGCTAACGTAAAAAATCCCACTAATGCAAATTAGTGTTTTTTCGGGTAACAGCTCATTTACCACAGATACCACGGTAATCCTAGAGATGATAATGATATTCGGTTGGTCAGAATATTTGTTATACATTCAGAATTTACCCAGGTTTGCCGAAATACTCAATTCTGTTTAGAAGAATCTGTATTGTTTGCAAAACATGCGGAGTTGGCAGTGAAGTTGTTTTTGTGCCTGTTTCTAAAACGATGTATTTTAAGCAAAATTTTCTTTTACTTGCCGTTTTTCTTACAACCAGGTGCATGTGGCGACGCAAATAACGTCGAAAATACTTCTCCTCCGACTGCTTCTGAGTCGCGAGGTAGGTGGCATCAAATAATATTAATAACATAGTCTCATCAGCCATACATCGTCCACTGCTGAACACAGGCCTCCCCCATAGATTTCCACAACTGTGTCATCATATTGGGGGGGAATTGCCAGTACTCACCACGCTTGGCAGGCGGGTTGGCGAGCGCAGAAAATCTACTGTTCCTCAGAAGGGACGCTGCTGCCCATCCCTCTGGTTTAGAGTCTCTTAGTCGCCTTATACGACATTCACGGGAGGAAATGGAGTGGTGCTATATTCTTAATCCGGACACCACACGGACAATAACATAGTATAAGCATGTAATATACAATAACCAATTTTGATCACATAAAACTTAAGCGCACATAAAAGTAAAATGTAGGTTTATAAAAAGACGAATAATCTTAATAAATTATACGTTTACGACACTCCAGGAGTCATAAATAGCTATCAGAAACACGCCCAATTCGATAAAGGTACAATACCGAATGTACACACAGCTATATATTTCTAGTCTAAGTTGATTTCCCGATACGGAAAGTCTATACAATATGGGATCAGCTTAAGTAGAAACAGCTTGATATGTACGGTCCAGCAGCGTTCGGGCCAAATAAACAGTAAGCCATTTGGCGGTTTAGTACCTCCTTTTTATTTGGTGTGTACGGGCATATCAAGCTATACATTTCCAGTATAAGCTGTTCTCGCATTGTATAGGTTTTCGGTATAATGAGAGATCAGGCTATACTGGATTTTTATAGATTGATATGCAGCTATGTGTACATCGGCTAAGGAAATATTTTTTAAAGTCTAATTAAATGTGAAATTTTGGTCGGATATTATTCACTTAATCTCGCTTAAACGGCTGAAAGAAATACAATAGGAGAGTAGTTATGATATAGATTTCAGTTAGCCCGCTGTCAAGGCGTATGATACAGATAAATAATACTGATAAATAGCTTGTAAGCACTGGAATAAATTGTGTTGTTTGATTGATCTGAAGTAATTAGGATCGTGTTATATTGAATCGAAATAGCGTCAAAAAACAAAAAACTTCACAAAATATTATCATGTTAGATGTGAACATTTTTGTTTGCAATTTGTTTTTAACACGCTTTTATTAGCTTCACCTGTATGTATGTTTGTTTGTAACCGACTCCTTTGAGCTCGATTTTGCCCTACTTTGAACGATCAGATTCGATTCAAACTTTGCACACCTGTCAAAGGTCGATGACAATGCAATAATCCGATCAAAATATCCGATTATCCTAATTAGATTCGCCAGGATTAATTAATTTCTTTCCGCATCCTTTGCATGCGAGTGAGAGAGACAGAGCTAGTGCGCGAACTACGCATGCGTGCAGTTCCAGACTTGCTCTTTCGGGCACTCAGTTCAGCACAACCTAGCGTGTTTTTTTAGTTTTTTTAAACTATTATTATTTATTTTTAATTTTGTTTTTCTTGATTCTGTAACCAACCCGTTTATATTAAGAGGAAAATACTAAATATTACAATAATTAGGCTTCCTAAGTATTAGACTTCATAAGCAGTTCAGACTCTTTTCTCCTTCATTGTCCTGGGGGTTGTGTAAACCCTAATTTTAAGAACAATGTATGCATAAATATTGCATTATTCTATGATTTCAAAAGTGTTACTATGGACTTTCTTGTCCTTTCTTCTCCATAGGAAATCTACATATTGGAACGTGGCAACTAAAGTCTGACTCATTTAATTTTTTAATAAATTTTTTCTAGTGCCAGTTAATTTAATGTTTATATTTGAGTGCAAAGTTTTATATGTATCATTGTGTGTGGGCGCATGCGCAGACATGAGTGATTGTTTATATTCTATTATACATGAATGACAAACTTTTGGCACGCATACCATAGGTGGCAAGGGATAGCAAATTGTGAGAACGGCATTGATTGAACCTTACTACGTACATACCTACAAAATAGAAATAATTTAAATGTGTTTGATCTAGCCAACGAAGTTTGATTATAATAATAATAATCAAAAATATAGTTATTACATCAGTTACTATAAATTTGTGTGGTGCCGGTTCAGAATACCACCACCCCATTTCCTCCCGTGGGTGTCGTAAAAGTCGACTATGGGATTAGCCGGAGGATGGGCAGCAGCTTCCTTCGATTACATTAACAAATCAACTGCGATCGCCAACCCGTCTGCCAAGCATGGCGATTATGGCAAAACCCCCCAATGAGCCCACAACACACCCATATCGGTCGTTGTGGTGATCTTTGGGGCAGGCCTGTGTCCAGCAGTGGACTTCATTCGGCCGAAATGACTATAAATTGCTGTCTAAAATGTATCTGTTTACGTTTTTATTCGTCTTTAATAAAGGTTACATATCAATTATATTATTGCCACTAATATTTTTAGATTGCTCCTTGGCACGTCCGCGCCATGTCCACATTAAACAGTTTTCCAAAAAAAAATACTGCACATAGATGGAAAAAGGTTCGCCATCCCTGCTTCAGAAGTAGGTGCACAATAAACACTTCTGTCTCGTGTATACGCTCTCTTATTTTGTAGCTTATCATAATTTTATGTTAAAACGTTCAGTGATATCTGTATAGTTCTATAATTTAAATTGTATTCTATTGTCATTAACAGTAAGTCATATTTGCATAGTTTTTAATGGCTTTATAAGAAGTCTTTTGTAGATTTGAATGTCAATTTGTGAGTTCTGTTTGCGATTTCAAGTCACTATACGAAGAAATTTCGAATAAGTTCAAAGCTTGACTGCTAGAAATGCCGAAGGCATGGATTCGGCCTCTATAAATTTTCTTTATGCTTAAAAATCTTTTAAATCCAGGTGAATCTCTTAAGATCGTGAATGCTTAAATTTGTTTGTAAAATATGGAATGTGTATGTGGATATTTTTACAATTCTCGAAACCATTGATTGGCCTTATATTTTTATGAGTCACGTCGGCTGCGCAATTTCGAAACCTAGCAAAGGACATTTTTTTTCTAATCGTGGTATTTTCTTTTGTTGATTCTAGTGCCTAATGCATAAGTAATTAAAGCTAATTCTAATTGAATTTATTGGACTAAATGTTGTCTACCTAGTCTATTGGTTTGAAAGGAAAGTTGTAAAATTGTGATATTCTTGGCTATGTTATTGACATAAGTTAGGAAAGTACCTTTTAAAACCGTTAAAACGGTTTATATCTGTAGTGTTTAAGTAATAAGGCTGGCCCATATCAAAACCTGGAAAAGGCCGTTTTTTTATTTTTTTTATATAGTCTTTACTTTTGTAGTAAGCCTTTTCGAATCATAAACACCACCTCCGTTAAAATCTTGTAAATAACGGACATTTCGAAACGTCTATACTAGTATGTGTATTTAAAAACCTTCGATCAACAATTGTACTAGATTTCCGAATAGCGCTTTAAAAACGGCCTGAAAAGTAAGAGTCCAAGGAATGTTGTGGTCTTAATTGATATTAGTATGGTCCAATCATAGCCAACAATAAGACGTTCAAAATGCCGCAGTGCGGCTACAAAAGTTATGAAGAGAACTACCGTAACTCCAAGATTTCTAAAGAAATAATATCGTTTTGTCGATAAGTTTATGTAAAAGTATGTTTTATGTATTAAAAAAGAATTTAACCAGATATATAAATAAATTAAGACTTATTACATTGATTTTACCAATGTTTGGGACAACGCGCCAACCTATTGTGTCAAACATCGACTGATACTGATACACGGCTACACATCAAGCTATACAAAACCAGTTTACGCTGATCTCTCATCATACGGAAAGCCTATACAATGCGAGATCAGCTTATACTGGTGTTGTATAGCTTGATGTATAGCCGTGTGTACCAGGAACTGCGTGTAGTTTCAGAGTCAGTACCAAATGTCAACGTATTTTTTCAACCTTATTGCTTACAAAACATGTTTTATTTTTGAGTAAGTAATTTGGTACTAATTTAGAAAAGACAGATTGCTTTTACGTTTATTCCTATGACAGAAGATCTTAAATGCAGATATATTGCAATCGTTTGTAAACTTTTATGTTTGAGTATTAAGGTTTATAGTCAACTGAGATTGTTATTACTTTTTCTATATTTAGTAGTAAGAAATATACATGTATAAGATATGCAGTCGCGGCTACTTGAGCGATGTGTTTTTGTTACTGTTAATGTATTAGTATTGTTGATAGAAGTTAAAAAACTTAGTAAGACGCTTAGACTATTTCGAAACCTAGCAAGTCTTCGGATCTCGCTAGATTTTTTAATGGTTAATGCCAATTTAAAATATAGAAACGTACATACGGCGATTGATATATGCCATGACAGGAACCTACGTTAAGTCTATCAATTTTCAAAGTTAGGGGCATAAAATGTAATATTATACACTATTAGCTGCCCGCCGCAGCTTCGCACAGGCAGGTATATGCAAATCCGATTGCAGCGGCATCTACCGGGTCCAATTGTGAATCTAAACCACCCAGAGACCCATTCAAACATACACACAAAATTCATCACAATCGGTCCAGCCGTTTAGGAGTTCCGTGACATACACACGCACAGCAGAATTATATATATAAGACTATCATAATATTTCTGCATTCATCATATGTGATTCATTGGTTAGTACTCTATCGATTAATTATCTAATTAAGTTATTGCGCTCTCCTGTAAAATTTCGTTTAAAGCACTTACTGGGTTTTGATATAGGACACCCGAATAGTGTCTTTTCCTTTTTTATCTTTGTAATGTTGGGGCTGCACTAAGGTTTAATGTCTAACGCTCATTATCTAAATAATTTATGTGCAACAATATTCCACAAAATGCGTTAAATTGAGTGGCCACACCTGCATTAAACGTCTTAATGTCGATAAACCACTATAGTAAAGTTATTATATTTTCAAGATGGCGGCCGAAGGTACTAGATTGTATTATTTTATGAGTGTCTCAACCACTTATTCACTTCATAGTCACAGAATAATTAATATTAATTGCCAGCCATAGCTATCCTCGATCAGCAGTTGCTTCGGGCGGGAAACAATGACATACATACAATCCTATCACACTTTCAATGCATACTGAAAAACGCAGGTGTGGGCCAATACACGCATTAAATAATGTGCTAAATCTCTTTGATGTACCAAAATGACCGACACCCGAGATATCGCCTAACGTCTAACGGCATTATGAATGCCATTACAAAACTAGCGCGTTAAGTCGTGGCTACACCTAAGTCTAGTGTTCATTAGCACGACATATAACGGCGGTAAACCCTAGTGTGGCCCCAGCATAACAGGAAAACATATGTGTTTGTTGGTACGAATGCTGGGCCTGTAACTAAGTTAAGAAATTGATTTTGTTAGTTGTTAAATAACTATACTATTGTACTGAAGTTATTTTTTATAAAATTATGATTAAATTCATATCTCTAAGGTTGTTTTTTATTTTTGGAGGATATTTTGGATTCAAACTAAAGAAAACGGCTATTATTGCTAAGTGTCGCGGGTTCTATCCCCGCATGAAACAAATATTTGTATGGGGTCTGGGCATTTGTGCGTCTGAGATTTATGTCTGTAAACTGTACCCACGGTACGGGAGGCATCCAAGTATGGGATATGGTAAATAAATTCAAATGGTGCAGTACCTTCGTAGCCGTAGTGTTAAGACCAGCCGTAGTTAAGAAAAACCTGAGGAATGTGCAGCAGCGTTCCTTCTGTTGAACAGCAGCCATTTTGCGCTCACCAACCTGTCTGCCAAGCGTGGTGAGTACTGGCAAATTGCACAAGGAATGTAACCGGTCATTGTAGGAATCTATGGGGACCTTTTATTGAGCAGTGGACGTACTTTTGGCTAATATGATGATGACCCGTCCGGCCCCGTCCCGACCGGGTCCGGTGAACACCTGCGTCGGGCGGAAGGTGACGCGCTAACTCTAACAAGAGCGGCTGGACGACCTCGATTAGTGGCGAATACGTGCCGCCGAGCTTGTCACCCCAGTCTTTGAACGTATGAGCGTGTCTGGTCATAGACCCACACATCCATTACCGCCAGGATATCGAAAGGCTGAAAGCGCGCCAAAAAGACACTTCAGATTACGCCTCCTTATTCTCGTGTCAGCCTCTGTAATGTTCGTTACTCATCGAGGTGGTTCCATATATTTATGTTCAAGATGGGTACTACAAAATTTCAAAATTACTTATACTATTCGAATATTTTATGACTACACTGTACATCATTTCATCATTTCGGCCGAATTAAGTCCACTGCTGGACACAGGCCTCCCCCAAAGATCACTACAACCACCGATATGGATGTGTTGTAGGCTCATTGGGGGGTTTTGCCATAATCGCCACGCTTGGCAGGCGGGTTGGCGATCGCAGTTGAGTTGTTAATGTACTCGAAGGACGCTGCTGCCCATCCTCCGGCTAATCCCTTAGTCGACTTTTACGACACCCATGGGAGGAGATGGGGTGGTGGCATTCTGAGCTGGCACCACACGGCACGACACTACAAATATGGTAAATAAAACAAGATGAAAATAAAATTATGTCCATTAAACATTTTAGTATTTTTTTTATTTATCCCATTGGAAATTGGTTGGGGAATGCATGACTCCTACCGGCTAAAACCACTGGGACGGTCATCTTTGCCACGCCTATAGGCACATCTCGGAGAGGGTGATTGTAAAGCGGTCACCTTCCCCGAGGAGATTATAAAGGATCCCCCCGATGCCTCACTGTGCGCTGTGCTATGCTGCGCACCGACCACATGCACCGGCACACGGGCCCAGTTTTTGGGCTGTAGGTAGGCCGCAGATGATGGACTTGTGGATGATTAGACACGCTCTCTCCGTCAGAGCGGCGAAAGTGCGCCCTAAGGGGCGTACGATAGGCTAAGTCAAGCAAGCTCGACGACGCGACGCGTACTCGAGAAGTAGCGTGACCGCCTGTGGTGGTCGTACGCGACTGCCTGTTGTTGCAGTACGTGACGACCAAGCGCATCGTCGAGGTCATCTTGCCGCTCAAGAAGAACATGGCTCAAGAGGGCGAGCGTGTCTGGGGAGGGTGGCCTTTTAACAATAGCTTTCCCTCCGCAAGATGAGGTAACAGATTTACTGATTGTCCCTTTCTAGATGAGCATAAAGGCACCAATGGGTGGCTCCCGTTTGATTGATTGCGAGTTCCTAGAGCCCCCTTTCGGTGCCGGAGATGTCCGCTCCGAAATGTCATTATAGCCGGTAGAAGTCATGCATTCCCCAACCAAATTCGATTTTTTCAAATAAATTATAATACTTGTTTCTTTTTTGTAGTTTATGTTTGCGTTATTTAGTGCCCAGAGTTTATATATAGACACATCTCTTCATATATCTAAACTTCTCTATAAATTTTGAGATGAGACCCGTGGTACCCAGTATAAGAACCTGGATTTCTGGCCGCTAGACACACGGGAAAGCTCATTTATGCGCAAAGCTACAAGCCCTACAGTTTTAAGCTAGGGTTTTACATACTGAAATAATAACATCAATACACATACTAAATTATTTATTGAATTCAATATATATTACATTATTTGAATATAGGTACAAGAACATAATTTTTATTATATGTTAATTTGGTTAATGTGCACTGAGGCACGGAATATTATTCTGTTTTGATAAAAGATCCATCAATAATACCTAGCCCAATAAGATTTGTGTTCTATATTTTAACTGATATTAACACAATTCCATCATAACATCGATGATTACGAGCATGCACTGAATATTGATGATCAAACAAAAATACCAGACAATTCCTTAATGTTAGCTTATTTCTTTTCAGTTTCTTAATAATCTAAACTGTGCTCTGTGTGGTCTTTCTGTAAGAACTTACTAACAAACTCATTCCTGAATCATCAGTGAAATCTCTAATTTCGTATTGTTTTTGTCACGTTTTACTACGGTGAACATAGTGAAGCACACTCACTTATGAATAGAAGTGAGTGTGCTTCACTATGGAAACTCACTCCTAAATCCGCAATGAAATCTCTATTTTCCTATTGCTTTTAGTACCTACTTTCCACTGCGGATTCAGAAGTGCGATTGCTAGTGTGTTCATACAGAATAGTACTACTGATAACAATAAATATATATTTCATGAATTATTCAATAACTCTTGGATAACATCTACATTGAAACACTTGTTGAAATTGATAATCAAACATTACATAAAAACAACACGAAATGGCTTGTAAAATTGACATACATATAGAAATAACATAGACGAAACTATTACTGAAATCAGCCTCTAGCGTACAATGTCTCAATCAATTTTCTTCTCATCATTTTGGTATACGGACGATGCCCTAAAAATAAAAATAAAATAAAAGTCACATCTTCTTCTCTTAGATCTTAGATTATGGCTTCTGTAGAGTATTTTTCACAATTTCGCCAATGTCAAGTATAAGGCAACGTTATACGGGTATTCAGATTTAATCAATATTTACATATTCATAAAATATTTCTCAGAAGTGAAAAAAATCTGTATAAATATGTTGGCTAAATCATACGGTTTTCCAAGTTACATCTTGATATTGCTTTGAATTGACATAAAGTGTTAAACCGAATATCGTGCAAATAAATATATCTAGTTAATTTCCTTCCACACACAATACTAATACCACAGACATGCCGCCTACGAGATTCCGATTGGGATATCACCCCAACCAACGATACATACGCTGCAGCAGGTTATACAGAAGACCGAGGAGTTTAATCTGCCACTATGCTTGGTGTTTGTGGACTACGAGAAATCCTTTGATTCTATCGAAACCTGGGCAGTGCTGCAATCTCAGCACCGGTGCCAGATTGACTATCGGTACATTCAAGTGTTGAAGTGCTTATACAGAAACGCCACCATGTCGGTCCGAGTACATGAATAGAGCACGGGGCAATTCCATTGCAGAGAGGTGTGAGACAGGGAGACGTAATTTCCCCAGAACTGTTCACCGCTGCAATAGAGGATGCCTTCAAGCTACTGGAGTGGAAAGGATTCGGCATTAACATCAATGGCGAGTATATCACTCACCTTCGATTTGCCGATGACATCGTAATCATGGCAGAATCGCTGCAAGAGCTCAGCACAATGCTCGATGATCTCAACAGAGTTTCCCAACAGGTGGGCCTTAAAATGAATGTGTCATGCCCATCCCAATATCCGTTGGAAGCTCTGTTCTCGAAGTTGTTGACGAGTATGTCTACCTAGGACAAACTGTCCAGTTAGGTAGGTCCAACTTCGTGAAACAGGTCAATCGTCGAATCCGACTCGGCTGGGCAGCGTTCGGGAAACTTCGCAACGTCTTTTCGTCAATAATACCGCAATGCCTCAAGACGCAAATCTTTAACCAGTGTGTGATACCAGTGATGACATATGGAACAAAGACGTGGTCACTCACAATGGGCCTCATAAGAAAGCTCAAGGTCACTCAGCGAGCTATGGAGAGAGCTATGCTTGGTATTTCTCTACGAGATCGAATCGTAGAAGAACTCAAGTTGTCGACATAGCTGAAGGAATTAGCAAACTGAATGCCGTTGGGGCACAAAAGTTCTCGAATGGAGACCGCGCACCGGAAAACGCAGCGTGGGGCGACCTCCAACGAGGTGGACAGACGATCTGGTGAAGGTCGCTGGGAGTCGTTGGATGAGAGCGGCATGTGACCGCTCGTTGTGGAAATCTAAGGGGGAGGCCTTTATTCAGCAACACCTCTTGAGTCAGAGTCCGCAAAATGCTACTGTTCTATGATTTATGTTTAACCTTGAATATCATGCTGTAGTTCGAAGGGAAAAAAGTTACCTTTGTGCCGAGGAAACATCCGGTGTGCTGTCTTATAACTCTGTATTCGCCGACAGATTGCTGAACATTTACCGCACGAGCGTCTCTCCAATTTCGCTGATATTGACAACGATGTAAGCAAGATTAACGAAATTAATATATGTATTATTCTCATGATTTATTTTTTCGTATGCCCCACTAATACCGGTTCGTAGTATGCAATAGCATCTTTGCTTTCCGCCATCATATATTTATTGTACAAACAGGAGCGTATACAGGTGGTGGTTTCTTTTTACACTGGCATATTTTATGACGTTCATAGCCTAAGGAAATCTTTATAAGAACACCTATAAACAACACAATTAAGATTAATGCACAAATTTCGCTGTGTATGCGGAATTTTCATTGTGTTTTAAGAAATTGCGTTGTTTTACTCAAATAAGCGTTTTATGATCTATTAATATCCTTCAGAAAAACTTATTTGTGCCATCTATAGAATAGATAGATATGCATCAAGAGGAATGGTAAACATTTGTATTGTATATCATTCCGAAATAAATTTAAGTTAAAGTCAAGTTAAATTTTGTCCACGTCTGAATAACATAATAAGTTTTTATGGAAGCTCGCTTCAATATATGATCAATTTTATCGGTGACTCCCTTAATGAATGGTAAAATAGCAGGTCATCGATCAACCGTGGTGGTTTTCAGACGACATCTGCGATGGGGATGTAGCGCTCTCAAATTTTCAGGTACACTGAAGACTTTCCTCACATGGTAAAGCTCTCCTGCTAGATGGTCGGCATTTGGGTGTTTTTCTTTGTTCTGTCTGTATACTAGTTATGTAGATACGCGCATCGATATCTTTAATCAAAAGAAAACTCTGTTTTTGCCTACAGCTGTAAAATATCGCAAGGTTGAGAATGAAGGTAGACCTGACCTCAACTTACTATAAATAGATAATAAATTGAAATACATAAATCTAAATAAATTATAAAAATAATTAATTATTGCTATTATTACGAGGAGGGATCAAAAAGTAGTGAGAATGAGATAGAATATGATGACTATTGATAACTTAATAATTTATTTTTCTACATAGTTTCAGAGTCTCTCTACACACCGAGTCTTTTCTTTATTAATATTACAAATATGTATCTCTGAGCTATGCCTGCCAGTATTTTTTTTTCTTACCAAGGAGTATGTCGTTCTCACTACTTTTTGGTCCCTCCTAGTTTATACCTATTATTATTATAAGGATTAATACATATTATATTACACTTGTGATAAATAAGTTTTGTGTGTAACTAACCTTCAGTGTATGCTGTGTCCTCTTATAAGTAATGAGACAATTTGAAGTTATAAAATGTTATAAAATCTTCATGTGTTAGTGTACTTATTGTAAGAGATCCAAATACACACATCAACAGAATCTAGGGATATCATAATCCTAAATCATTTACGACTTTATAGTTTAAATTCTTTTAAGTTTCCGTAAAAAGTTTATATACAGATTGAAACCTCTTTTATTCTATATTCAAATTTTAAAATCGTAAATAGTAATAAAACAAAAGAAAAACAAAATACGGCGGCAAAATTAATAGTAATTCGGTTCGTTAAAGAAAATTAATTGTATTTAGTAATTAATTAAGCTATTAATTAAAGAATAGGGATTAGATTATTATTTTTTATTTATTTATCGTGCCTTGTGAGCTCGAAAAGCTATGTCACGGCGTCATTTGAGTCGAGATGAAATGTTACGAGCCGTGGGCATGTTAGAAAATGGTGCTATTCAACGTGTTGTTGTTGAGGCCCTACACACCAGCCAAAATGTGATATCAAGGTTTTGGTAACGTTATCGCAGTACTGGAGATGTGGCTGAACGTCACACAGGTAGAAATCGTATTACTACCCAAAGACAAGATCGATTTTTTCAAAGAACCGCCAGAAGACAACCTAATAGTACTGCGATGCAATTAGTCCAAAGTCTCCAGGAGGACCACCAGCTGCTGGTAAGCGATCAAACCGTGCGAAGGAGGTTGCATGATGTGGGTCTTCATGCTCGAAGACCGCTACGTGTTCCAGCATTGCGACGTGGCAATCGCGGACGGCGTCTTTCGTGGGCTCGGGAGCATTTACAATGGAGTGACGGACAATGGTCTTTACTGCTGTTCACCGATGAGTCCCGGTTTGGGTTTCATCCGGATTCACGAAGGACACGTGTTTGGAGAACTCCAGGCAGATTTAGCCGTCTACGGAACCCTCAGGAGGTCCACCCATACCAAGGCGGGACAATCGTGGTGTGGGCAGGAATTAGACTTGGCGGAAGAAGCCAGCTCGTTTGGATCCTTGGCAGCATGACTGCACAAAAGTACCTCGAGGAGGTAGTGGAGTCTGTTATTGTCCCACACAGAATCCAAACGGGCCAGGAATTTCTTCTCATGCACGATAATGCTCCTTCCCATACAGCGCGGCTGGTGTCGGCCGCTCTCCGAGACCACGATATTTGGGTTTTGGATTGGCCTGCACAGTCTCCCAACTTAAATCCTATCGAGCATGCCTGGGACATGTTACAAAGAAGAGCTTGGAGAAATTTCCCACCAAATTTGACGACGGAACAACAACTGTACGATAATTTGCAAAGAACATGGGACCTCATGCCGCAGCAAGACATTGACAACTTAATTTTAAGTATGAACAATCGATGCCGATGTGTAATTAATGTGAGAGGTGGCAACACTGATTATTAATAAAGATTTTTTCAATTTTAATTAAAACTGATTGTTTTATAAAAGGAAATGTAGTCTTTTTTATTATGCTAATTTTCTACTGTGAACAAAAAATATTATTTTATTTAAAATACAACAAGAGTCACAAAAATGTTTATTTATTATTAAAGACCTTAAAATGATCTATCATTCTTCCATTTACAATATCAGTAAATTCTTCATATAATTTTAGTTATTTGATAAAGTTAAAATATCCCTAGACTCTGTTGATATGTGTAAATAAATAAATCAAGAATACGGTAAAGGTTGATAAACGCAATATTTCTATTGGTTATCATCACACCGAAATAGAAAAAATAAAATCAAATTAAATGTTCTCCTAGTTTCATTAACACATTAACAGCCTGTATATAACCATCCATAGAATTATCTCATCGTGATCCAATTATAAGTACAATAATAGTAAAATAAACAATGTTATTAAAATTATAAAAGTATTGATATATTATTATTGTTTTTATATTAACAATAGACGGGTAATCTATTGTCACGATATTTCTATAACTTCGGCCGAACATAATATTATCGTATATCCTTGGAAGGTCAGGCAGACGTCGACTACGAATACAAAGACCTCATCTGCAACTTACAATAATAAACGCAATTTTCGGGAATACTACTTGAAACCGCTGCACTACTGCTAATTTATTACGGGCATCGTTAAAATAAACTTTATATTTATCTATTGTATCATCATCATCATATCAGCCACAGGACGTCCACTGCTGAACAAAGGCCTTCCCCTTAGATTTCCACAACGAGCGGTTACATGCCGCCCTTATCCAACGACTCCCAGCTACCTTCACCAGGTCGTCTGTCCACCTCGTTGGAGGTCGTCCCACGCTGCATTTTCCGGTGCGCGGTCTCCCCATTCGAGAACCTTTGTGCCCCAACGGCCATCAGTTCTACGAGAAATTTGCGCTGCCCATTGCCACTTCAGTTTACTGATCCTTTCAGCTATGTCGACAACTTCAGTTCATCTTCGGATCTCTTCATTTCTGATTCGATCTTGTAAAGGAATTCCGAAAAGGTTTCAGTACCATAGACCACATCCATACGCTGCGGCAGGTTATACAGAAAACCGAGGAGTATACTCTGCCACTATGCTTGGCGTTTGTGGACTATGAGAAAGCCTTCGATTCGATCGAAACCTGGGCAGTGCTGCAATCTCTGCAGCGGTACCAGATTGAATATCGGTACATTGAAGTGTTGAAGTGCTTATACAGAAACGCCACCATGTCGGTCCGAGTACATGAACAGAGCACGGGGGCAATTCCATTGCAGAGAGGTGTGAGACAGGGGGATGTATTTTCCCCGAAACCGTTCACCGCTGCAATGGAGGATGCCTTCAAGCTACTGGAGTGGAAAGGATTCGGCATTAACATCAATGGCGAGTATATCACTCACCTTCGATGACGTCGTAGTCATGGCAGAATCGCTGCAAGAGCTCAGCACAATGCTCGATGATCTCAACATTTTGCCATAATCGCCACGCTTGGCAGGCGGGTTGGCGATCGCAGTTGAGTCGTTAATGTACTCGAAGAACGCTGCTGCCCATCCTCCGGCTAATAATCCCTTAGTCGACTTTTACGACACCCATAGGAGGAGATGGGGTGGTGGCATTCTTAGCCGGCACCACACGGCAAGCTGAACGCTGCGAATCGTGCGAGCGGGTGTGTAGTTTTTGTCGTACCGTCGCACTCTTTTAAATACTCGAAATTCGAGTACACATCAAGCAATACAAAACCTGTTTAGTTTGAGCGCGCGGCACACACCACCATACAGTACTCTATCTATAATATATATATGTATATTTTGTAAGCAAGTTTAGCTAGTCTCGTAATACATTGTTTTTGATTTGCGCTGCGCCTGAGCACCTATACATCTGTTATTGTACCTCTAACCAGTTTTTTGCCGGCAGCCGCGAGACACAGAAGATTTTTAGTTATGTCTGGCTTTGTGACAGTTAATGGGTATGAATGATTATAAATTTATAGAATTAGCAACAACGGTGACTATTAAGGAAATGTCGCTAAAGTCTATAGGAGTAAAGGTGTAGCGGAGTGCCTCCCTCCGTGTTTCCTTCCCGGTTAGCTCAACTGGGAGGCTCTCTCCACGGCAGCAAGTAATGGAGTTCAGTTAACGAGATTCAATGAAACGTATCATATGTATTGTTATATGGGTATATTGTTATTCACAACTTCAACACTTCATGGTGATGTTTATATTTTTAAAATATAGCTTACTATCACAATTTAAATATCACAATGTAAGCTAAAGCAAAATAAGTAATTGTAATATGTCAAACAGACTATTTGTTAGAGCGACAGCTGGGTGTTGAACCACCAGCGTTAAGAATCGAATCCAATATGATAATGATTAAAATATGAAGAGCGACTCTACGTCACATAAATTCGAATATTGATTTGAATAAAGAATGAATCATGAGGTGGACAGTGATGGAGATAAAAGGTATGAAGTCATGAAAGAGGTTGATTGAAATGAAGATGAAGGATGACTTCGTCACAAAGGTATAGGTAACTACATGTAAAGGATTTAGAATTTAATTTTTTTTAAAACAGCCTGTAGTGTCCCAATTCTGGGCACGGGCCTTTTCTCAGGATGAGAAAATTACGCCTTAGTGCACCACGCTGGCCTAGTGCGGGTTGGACTACACACACCATTGAGAACATTACTGGAGCCCTCTCAGGTGTAGAGGTTTCCTCACAATGTTTTCCTTTACCGTTAACGCAAGTGATAATCAAATTCTGATCCGCACATGAATCCGAAAAGTCAGAGGTGCGGGCGTGGATCGAACTCAGACCCTCCGGCGTCCTCTGTGAAAGGCAAGCGTTCAACTATCGTTCGGCTATCACTGCTAAATATATTAAATATTATCAATGCGAAAGTGTTTCTGTCTGTTTGTTACGTTGTCACGGCTAAAGCCCTGAACCGATTTTGATGCATTTTGTGTGAGATAGCTTGAACCCAAGGAAAGGAGATAGGCATAATAATCATCCCTTAAAGAGGTTAAATGGGGTGTTGAAGTTTGTATGGGAAATTCTTAATTTTAAGCGAAGTCGCGGGCAAAGCGCTTTTTATTGAATAAATACTCAATTAATTAAGTTAAATGGGGTGTTGAAGTTTGTATGGGAAATTCTTAATTTTAAGCGAAGTCGCGGACAAAGCACTAGTTATTGAATAAATACTTAATTAATTAAATGATGCTGCGAAGATTTATACCAGGTAGGTATAATTAACGACAAAACAGGTAGTCGTTTAATAAAAAAATGCAGAGAAGGAATTTCAGTTTCACAACATACAATATACTACTGTATATATACGTAGATATTTGTCATGCTACAAAATCAAAATTAGATGAAGCATATTGTGTTTTCGACAAATATAAGGCAATTCGTAACATTTTAGAAGATAGTGTAAACATTAAAAGAAGTATAGACATTTTTGCCAAAATTAGGAACACTGATGAATGTGTCTTTTCTGAAACGAATAGTGGAAACATTAATTTAATTTCAAAAGCACATGTACATTAATTCCTCCCAGCTTCGTAGGTACTACAGCAGTGCTAGATATTCTGCCAAGCGGTAGTGTTTAAACATTACTGTAATCCGGTTAGAAGGACAATGTAGCTAGTGAAATTACTGGGCATAAGAAATTAAATAACTGATGTCTGAGCGCAGTGTGGTGCCACGCAGGACTAGACCTGGGTAGCAATATAATTGTTATGGGCAGGCGTGACGTTTACCACCAGGCGAATGACTTGCGCAACTCGTCACTACGGTAGTATAAAAAAAACAATTTACGTTCACAAGAGAGGTCTGTGTATATACGTATGGCAATATGAAAGATATTTTTCATATTCACTGGTACGCATCATCATCATTTCGGCCGAATGTAGTCCACTGCTGGACACAGGCCTCCCCCAAAGATCACCACAACGACTGATATGGCTGTGCTGTGGGCTCAATGGGGGGTTTTGCCGTAATCGCCACGCATAACACTACACTATTGCATTCCATAAGTAAAGTTAAAAACAGATGGTAGGTTTAAATCTATGGATGAATTATGGACCCTGCTGGGCACAGCATAGTTTAGTAGGAGAGAGGGAGAGCTGCTTATTTACTGTAACTTTATATTTTATTAGTTATTACATAATTCCACTTTACATTTCACACTACGCGAGCAGGTTCCTGTTATAGTGACGTATTTTAACGTGCATGGTTCCATAAAAATCTATTAAAACAATTTACCTTTAGGTGAAATCTTCGCCGCGGTGATTATAAAAAACAAAAATAATATAATCAATATCTTCATGTTTAACCTGAGTTAAATATATACTTAATAAATACGACTGTCCTACACGAATGATTTGCTTATAATGAGAAACCTGAGTGATATCCCAGAATGTTATAGGAAGCAAAGCAACTATGATTCAGTACAGTTGTTATCCTTATTTGCTCAAGACTTTAGAGACGAATTTAGATTTTAGACTTTCCTAACAGAACTTAAAGTCTTTGTTTGAAAGTCAAGCGCTGTCATTACTATATCGGTCTAGGTAAACACGCATACATACATTAACTGGTTCGATTGACATTAATTAAGTCATATTATGTGTCAAAAGCAACCTCTGTGTTTATGAGTAGTCTCGATGTATTGGGATTTACCTCAGTGTATATGAATAGTCTGATGTATTGGGATTTACCTCAGGAATGCTCATTAGAGGAAAATAATAGAATATTAATAGATAAAAGTAAGTACGCTAACAACAGTAGGGGCTTCTGCACTTAGAAGTCATGCGTCTATTACAAAATGGACTAAAAACAATAACAACTGTAACGAACAGGTCTAATGCTGACAGCCGCCGCCGCTGCGATAGAATCAGCCACCTCCTCAGGCGTGTCGGCATTGTCCAGGTCGCGTACCCTAATTTCCGCCCTCTTTATTGGCCCTTTATCCCCCTTCCTCCCGTGGGAGAGGACATCTGAGCGGCCTGCGCCAAATTGCCCTTCTCCTTAGGAGCTTGGGGCTTCGTCGCTTCCTTTCCTGTAGTAAAAACAATACGAACGTGGCCGCAGATGCAGCAGGAACCGCTGTCAGGTCGGTCACTCCAGCGACTTTTGCTGCGTTGCGGCCCTTCTTTTTCTTCTTCCCCCCCGTCTGAATCACAGAAAAAGAGGTCGGCTCATTAACCGATGCGCCAGACGACGCTGCGGCTGTGGCCTGGGCGGCAGTCTCGGGCCGCAGATGCCACGAATCACCCGCATGTGGTGGCCACAGACGCGAGTCGGGTAAGAGACGCTCCTCCAAGGTGGCCAGCCCGGCGTTCAGTATGCCCCCGACCTCTAGGGCAATCGAATGCCGAAGCTCGGCCACCATGCCCGACAGCATGAATGCCACATCTATGCTGGGCGCGGTGTCGCGTCCCCCTAATAACGGAGAAGACCCACCTCCGTCGTCAACTTCTGAATCTGCGCCGAGAGGTTAGCGATCTGGGAGCGCGACTGTGCACTCTCCCTCTCCAGCCTCTCGACATTTTTATCCTTGCGAACCGACCTTTTGGCGTCGGGGAATGAACTCTTCGACTTGGGGAGGGCCCGCTTGCGTCGCTCTCCCGCCGACACGATGTTGAGTGAGGTTTGCGAACTCAGAGGGTCCAAAGATTCCTCGGAGTCACTGCCCCACCCGACGGCAACGGCGTGCCCAGACGTGGCCTCCATGGTGCCGCCATCTCGCAATGCGCTCTTGCACTTGCAGCCGTCTTACGCGTGCTGCGAGTTTCTACTCGTAAAGTGAAGTTACTTTATTTGTTTATCTTTCCGGGCTTTCACGAAATTCTCGTCATGCGGGATGGTTACATCAATAATCATTGTGCGGTGACCCGATCTATCATTACTATATCAGGCTTATTGGCAATAATAGTCCTGTCAGTGATGATGGACCGGTCCCAGTACAATGTGATATGACTATTTTCGAGAACTAGGTCGGGCATATACTTGTAGTATGGTACTTCAAAGGCCTCAAGTAGTGGTGGTTAACATAGCGTCTAGCGCGATTAAATAGCGCGCTATATGCACGCCACGTATAGCGCACGCTATGCCGGCTCCAGCTTGCTTCGTCGCAAGGTTTTATTCATTACAGACTTAGCAACAAATTAGGCCAGGCTTATAAAACATTATAATTTGTACATTGACTATTGTTTTTCTTCTTTATTTTTTTCCTTGTTTTTGTTATATGGTGTGCAATAAAGTGTATATAAATAAATAATTTAAATTTCTGAGCAATAGCTGTATGCAGCTTATATTTTGTTACTATACCTCTCACCATAAAGACAAGCACATGATCAGATTCCCTTATGCTGCCACTGTCGAAAACTAGTAATATTTTTAAGTTTGTAACAGTTGCCATTTCATCTAATATATCCAAAAAAGAAAAACAGGCATTTTGGACACAGTTTTCTTCAGGTGTTCAAATGTTTTTTCATGCCAGGCATTAAATCTACTTTATACAGAATATTTTTCATGGTTGTTTGGCTTGGCAGAACACAAAGCTGCCTTGCCAAGCGATATACTTTAGGCGATGGTTTATACAATGATAACGCCAAAAGTTTAATCACAAGTATAACGCCTTCCTGAGGATTTTCCTTCACTTCCTCTAACTTGTATATAAAATGAAGTTTTAGCTGCTGACATTTTCTTGGTCACAATTTCCAAAGCATTTGATTTTGATATTTTCTTTGTTATCAAATATTTTTTGCAGAGGGGCTGTTTAGCACATGATGAATCAAATCGATCCAATTTTCGCACTCGTATTGCTTCATACATCTGTTGCAAAAGGTGCTGTAGATATAAAAGTGTAATAGCTTTTAAAAGGCTGCAGATACATTATAAGAGCAACTTTCTGCATATAAGTAAGGATCAGGCATTAGAATTTGATTACCATCTATACAAATAAATAAAATTGAAGTGTCTGTTTGTAATGTCAAAAAAACCCTTGAAATCCAATATATATTATCCTATGTCAAGTGTATATGTCAAAGTACTCTAAATTTCTTTTAAATTAAACGCGGGTGAAACCGCGGGTCCCAGCTAGTTTTGCAAATAAAGGCGTTAAATTGAAAAGAGGGCTGAAGCAATTAACTACACATATACATGGTACATAATAAATTAATAATCAACCCTATTCAGGAAAAACATTGCAAGGATATTTAACTTATTTCATAGGAATAAAGAAAAATAATTTAATTATAAATAATAATACAAACATTAAACTCAAAACTATCATGAATGACATTTAGACAAGTGAATAAATAATTCAAGCTGAATTAGTAACTTATTCACTTTTTTTTTTCTTATAGTGGTTACAATGGTCTTTCTGAAAAGGCTTGATGTGTAGATGGACTGTGAAGTGGAAATAACAAAAATAGGCAATGTACCTGAGCTAGAGGCTTCACATATTCAACAGTTCTTGTCATAGGATGTTTTCTAACAGGATTCAATAATGTAGCTTCTAGGGAAGTAGTGACTTGACTTTACAGACTGGAACCGAAAGATAGCGAGATTTTAGTTTAAAAACAAGAATAAATGTTGGATTATTGAAAAAAATATGTAATTTATTGGAATAGTTTGATGTGGTTTCTGGTAAAAGTGACTATCGTAATATCCCCCTATGACCGCTCATTGTAGTCGATATAATACATCACATTTCGAAAATATTAAATTTTTATATTGTTTATATCGAAAATGTAAATTTTTTGATAGTATTAATTTTTATAATGTCAATTGTGATAATGATAATTTTGATGATTGATTTACTTTGTATATAACTTGCTACTTATGAATTTAATTAAATGGATGCAGAGAAATAATCGTCATCATGGCCGAAACGGTGCAAGATATACAACAGATGCTGAACAGGGTAGCTGATAGCTGGATAAAACCAAGATCATGTTTAACCAACTCATCATACTGGAACCAGTTGCAGTACATGATGGGGCTCTCGAAGTTGCTGTTGTCCAGACTCGTAATATCACCACCAATAATCTTTGTTCTATTTTCAAAACATTCTGCATCATCTCCCAGGATCTGGAATATAATGTAGAAGAACACTTGAAAATAAAATATAGTGACCATATTAGGATTTACTGTTATGGGTTTTAGAATCTAGTTATTATGTGGAGTTAAAATCAAAAATGTTTGAAACAAAGGGGTCAAACAGTAGCAATACAGTATTTTTTTTATTGGGAGTTGCCTTGAAGCTTTGCTAAAGACTTATTGGTGTGTGTTAGTAGGCTAATATATCTATCTATAATAAGATGTAATGTGAAATAATATTTATTGAGCTCTAGCCCAGCAGTTTCACAGTTTTGTTATGTTTAGTTTAAAATAAATCGGATTATTTACAAATACTTACTATATATATTTCATGGGGCTTTTGTGGAACACTAGTACATTTTCTAAAATAAAAGTAGCCTATGTTACTCCTTAGAACATCAGGCTATCTGCCAGTGAAAGTCCCATCAAAATCAGTCCCACCATTTCGGAGATTAGCCAGAACA
Source organism: Diloba caeruleocephala (assembly GCA_947459985.1). Taxonomy (NCBI): domain Eukaryota; kingdom Metazoa; phylum Arthropoda; class Insecta; order Lepidoptera; family Noctuidae; genus Diloba; species Diloba caeruleocephala. Next base: position 9,649,334 of record OX381631.1, on the reverse strand, counting down.
AACAGTCAATAAATTAAAAAAATGTTATTAGGACCATATATACTTTCATATCCATTTAATAAAATGCTGTTATTTTGACATTATAAACAGACACTTCAATTTTATGCCGTATTTATGCCGTGTGGTGCCGGCTAAGAATGCCACCACCCCATCTCCTCCCGTGGGTGTCGTAAAAGTCGACTAAGGGATTGGCAGCAGCGTCCTTCGAGTACATTAACAACTCAACTGCGATCGCCAATCCGCCTGCCAAGCGTGGCGATTATGGCAAAACCCCCCAATGAGCCCACATCACGTCCATATCGGTTGTTGTGGTGATCTTTGGGGAGGCCTGTGTCCAGCAGTGGACTTCATTCGGCCGTTAGATTAGATTAGACTTCAATTTTATTTATTTGTATAGATATTCTGCAATCTTATTGCCATTCATGGGTGCCACCATGGACTGGATCATTTTCAGGAAAGTGCATATGTACATTGTATCTAGTATTAACTAATAAGATATAATTAATTATATAACATATATACAATCAGACATTTATGTCATATTAATTAAATTGATGTAAAATCCAATCAAGCAGTTTCTAAGCGGTTTCGAAGCAGAATTCAGAGCGAAGTGGTATTACCTAATAGTGTCTCACATGCTTGCGACCACAACAGCCTACCCTATTGCATTATTTTCCACCCATACAAGGATTCTCACAATGTGTCAATACATTACATTGGTCAACAATGGGAGACGCAATGCTAAACTGTGCGTGTGTGTGCAGTATTCATAGGAAAAGGGTACAGTAGGACACTGATTACATATTGACAATATCAAAACAATATTCGTGACCATGTTGTCATTGCTATGTTAAAAAGACTGAAAGATTGAGGTTATATCTTACTGCATTAATATACTTATTAACATTAGTATGTTTAAAGGCTCCATCACACTGAAATGGCTGAATAGATTTGATTGAAATGTGGCATAAAGGTGCATTAGGTTGTGGAATTGTATTTTTTTTTTAATGTTAGACTAATAATGGTCACTATTTTAATTTACGCACGGCAAAGTTGTCTATTATCTTGATAGCCCTACTCACCATCTTCTGGTATGTTCGGGCACCTAGAAATACAGCAGACGTTTCGTCGCATTGTGTCAAATTACACTGACTTATGGACTGACTTATGTACCGATGGTCCAAACTCGCAGGAACTCCATTTGTGTTCAGCTTCTTAGGACTTAAGTAGGGTGCCGGGGGAGCGGTCTAATGCAGAAAAGCGTAAAACTCACCCCCAGCTAGAGTAGGTAAGAAGAAGGACACCGTGGGGTTTTAGCCGGTTTGATCCCGGCATGCCCCTCCACCCTTCCCAAGGCGAAGGAAGACCAAGAGGATTCCCCGCGTTGAAAGAAAAAGGACTTAGTAGGGTTCTATTGTAATATTGTTAATAGTCAGTCTACGGTTCTAAACTTTAAATGTACTTATCCCACAATTAACAAAGTTAATTTAACTTTGGTATTTTTGATATACGGAGGAACTAAAGCTCACGACGTAATTTAACACGAAAAATTACAATAACAACCGCGAACAACAACACAAGAATCTTGTGACATTACTGACAAGTTGACAACTGGCACAAGTGACATTTTTTATTTTTTTTACTAATGGCAACTACAACAGAGATGTGGTCACTCACAAATCACAATGGGCCTCATAGGAAAGCTCAAGGTCACTCAGCGAGCTATGGAGAGAGCTATGCTTGGTATTTCTCTACGAGATCGAATCAGAAATGAGGAGATCTGTTGAAGAACTAAAGTTGTCGACATCGCTGAAAGGATTAGAAAATTGAAATGGCAATGGGCGGGGCACATTGCTCGTAGAACTGATGGCTGTTGGGGCACAAAGGTTCTCGAATGGAGACCACGCACTGGAAAACGCAGCGTGGGACGACCTCCAACGAGTGGACAGACGACTTGGTGAAGGTCGCTGGGAGTCGTTGGCTGAGAGCGGCATGTGACCGTTCGTTGTGGAAATCTAAGGGGAGGCCTTTGTTCAGCAGTGGACATCCTGTGGCTGATATGATGATGATGATGATTGGCAACTAGCTTTACCCGGCCACGCGTTGCTGTGGCTAAATGCACGTAATTACAACATGAATTTAATTCTGAATTAAAAACCAATATGAGTATCCTGATTCAATAAAAACATGCGCGTATATGAATACAACGATGTGTAAAAATTTCAAAACGATCCGTAAAGAACTTTAGGAGATTCGCGATTTTGAACAAACGAACATTACATTTTTATAAATATAGATTGTAATAACATTTTGCCAGTGTCAAGTTATGAATTGACATTTATGCATTCAATGGCCGAATACTCAAACGCCATTTAACGTTAAGTCCCCGCTTTAACTATTCGAGAAACCGGTTTTTGGTACAAAACCGGGCGCCTCAAATTGTTTAAGCGGGGACTTAACGTTAAATGGCGTTTGAGTATTCGGCCGTAATTGATATAGTCCACTGAGCACATTGAGTGAATAGAGAAATTTTGTTCCAACGATCGAACTCAGGGCCCGCTTGTCATTGATACGAATTCCTGATGCACACCAGCGGTCGGTATTTTTTCGGTAATCGGATACTACTATTCCATGTGATTATTTTATACCTATACTGTTTTCTTTTGTGTTTTGTTTATAATGAATTTGAAAGAAAATCTGAACAATTTGTAAAACAGATATACTTGACTGAAAATATATCTTTGGTATGTTGAACAAAGTTAATTTGCAGCTGCAGGGTGACGATCTCAACTTGATTAAAACAAGATCAATAATATCGACCTTAATGAGTAAACTCATCCTTTATAAACAAAATCTAAGCCGAAAAGAATAATCACAATTTCCGCATTTGTCAAAATTACCCAGCAATGCTTCAAGTCGATGTTATTTTATCATATCATAGCAACACGGTATCATGCATTGTGCAACATTGCTGAAAAATACCTTATCGCTTTTCCATCTGGTCGAAAAAGGCTTCAGTGTGGTTACAAACATTTTGATAATAAAAAGAAACCGTCTGAAAATCTATGAACGTGGAGATTTAAGGCAACTCACCAATATTGAACCGGATTTAGCTACTTAGATTGGTCACCAGGTTGATCCTGATAGATGTTTTTTAGTTTTTATCTTTGATTGTTTAAAAAAATAATTACCGACTTAAGTATATTTACTGAATTTTATGTAATTTAAATTGGTAAGTATTTTGTATCAATAGGAAAAAAAGTAGAGATAAGATTTTTGAAGTATGGCTATGGCGGTCTGTGGTATCAGCTCATCTTGGAAAAGGGGTCTCTTGCCCAAAATAGTTTGTGAATCCCTGCCACAGAGTAAAGTAAATCCCTGCTTTAGATGTTACGAGTTCAATCAAAAAGTGACCAACCGAGACATTTTAAACAATTCGTTGACGAATTCAGTTCAGCCCATATATTTCAACTAAACACATAAAATTACAACGAAAATCTAAAGAATTTTCATTTGGAGGAAAAACATTAGTAATTTTATGGATGTGTAGAATTTCAATTTTGTAAATCTATTCTCACAATCAGATATAGAGGTTGAACAATAAGATTCTGAGCCCAATTTTATTTTCTAACATTTCCTACTTATATTGTCGACTAAAGAATCATAATTTCGAACCAGCCCGATATCAGTGGCGACCAGTAATCGAGCATACTCGACATTATTGTGTGTCTAATAATATGGACTAGGCTTGCGTAACTGGGGCACCACTGAGAAAAAGCGTACTCTACCCCATGGTGGTGTGGAATAGAGAAAGTTTTAATAAATTATGTCGTCTATAAATTGTAGAGTAATATTTTAGATAAAAAACGGAGTATGCATTTGTTATCAAAGTCAAAAGTTTTTTATTCATGTAAACCATTTGCTGGCACTTACGAATAGTCAGAATTTAAATAGTTGCACGGTTCCAAGTCGTTGGTCCTATGGAGAAGAACCGGCAAGAAACTCCATGGTTTTACTCTTTTAAAATATCTGATTTATTACAGTCTTATTACTTTACACAATATATTGAAAAAAAAAAAACTATGGAGAATAATGCATGCCAATGTGCGGGATAACTACCACATATTTATGCTCAATGATATTAATTGCCTTACAATAAGATTGCTATAGCAGTCAAGAGCTGACCAGTCCCGACAGAGGGCACCCGTTCACGGGCATAACGCATGCATCAGCATAGTTCAGCTCAACCATAATGCAGGGAACTTAACCACCCAACAAACAACGCTACCCTCAACAAGACATTTTAGTGAGCATGACAGACCCATACTGCCAGGCAACAGGCTGGTGTATAACATGTTAGTACATTAGTGGCTACATAATACTCACATTCACAATAGTGTAAGCATGATTTATGTCATTGATAATAATAACAGAGTAAATTTTTATACTGTAATTAAATTAATATTATAAATTATAACATTATTATACTGATGTCACAAATATGATCCAATACGATCTTTAAACATGTTTAAAATACTATGAGTTGTTTTAGTAAATGCAGTAGGTATAAAATTAATTTCAAATTAGGCTACATACAATGTAGTCATGTCAATCCATGCAACCAATTAGATAGGGCCAGAGAGCCGCAGTGTGCAGGGGGGAATCGTACGCCAGACATCTTTATCCTCAATGTACTGATTGATGCTATAATAAGCTCTTAACATGTAGGTTTGCTTTATATAACTGACTTAAATTTTATATGAGGCAATTCAGTTAAACTAGTTGGGATTTTATTATAGAACCTAACACTGTTTCCCAAAAAAGACTTGCTGGTTCTGCTAAGTCTAAAGCCAGAGACCTCAAGTATGTGCCTATTCCAAGTATTTAAGCTATGTGTATCACATTTTTTATTGAAAGTGGCAATGTTTTTGCGGACGTACATAATGTTTTGGTATATATACAGGGATGGTAAGGTAAGTATATTTATCTGCTTAAATAGTACGCGAAGGCACTCTCGAGAGCCTAGGTTTTTAATAGATCGTACTGCTCGTTTTTGTAATATAAAAATTGTCTCGACATTAGCAGCGGATCCCCACAGTAAAATACCATAGGACATGATACTGTGGAAGTAGGCAAAATAAACCAACCTAGCTGTATCCACATCAGTGATTTGTCTTATTTTCCTAACAGCGAAAGCAGCAAAACTCAGTTTGCCTGCAATCGCCTTTATATGAGGCCCCCATTGCAGTTTAGAGTCTACTCATACTGTAATGCCCAGGAATCTAGTTGAAGTAACCAGATCTAACGTTTTTCCGTTCAGACTAACATTTGCGTTTATTTGTATTACATTTGGTAGAGAAAACTTGATACATTTGGTTTTCCCGGCATTTAAAAGAAGATTATTGACAGAAAACCAATTGGATATTAAATTTAGTGTAGTTTGGGGTTCTACAAGATCTCTGTCTTTCCTATTTACTTTAAATATTAATTATGTGTCATCAGCGAAAAGTACTATGTTTGATGTGTTATTATCATTCATCATATATGGAAGATCATTGATGTAAACTAGAAACAAGAATGGGCCCAGAATTGATCCCTGGGGTACTCCCATTTTAACAAGCGAGCCTACATAAGTAACATTTCCAATAGCCACCTTTTGCTCCCGATTTGACAGACAGGACGCTACAAGATCGATAGATTACCTCTAATTCCGTAATGTTTTAGCTTCAAAATGAGTGTCTGATGATCCACGCAGTCAAATGCCTTAGACAGGTCACAGAATACTCCTAAAGCATCCTGTGACCCCTCCCAGGCTCCCAATATACTTTTAATTAGGGTAGTTCCAGCGCCCCCGTGGATCGTCCTCTTGTGAAGCCAAACTACTTGTCATGTTGCATCCCATGACGGTCAAAGTGAGCTAGCATTTGATTTAATATTAGTTTTTCAAATATTTTGCTTAGGGCTGGCAGCAGCGATATAGGCCTGTAATTAGAAGGATTGTTTGAGCAACCTCCTTTAAGAATGGGTACAATTTTACTAGTTTTCATCAGATCGGGAAATATGCCGTCTGAAATACAAGAGTTAAAAATCGCTGCCAATATTGGGGCGATGTTAGCAATTACTGCTTCAACAGCTTTAACGGACAGTCCCCACAGGTCCTCGGATCTTTTAATTGCTAAAGTTTTAAATGCTAATAATATGTCAGTGCGACTTACAAATTTAAATTCAAAGTTAGGTACTTGTATATTTACGTACTTTTTTAAGAACGTCCCAGCTATAACAGATGACGATGGAAGATATTTAGTCGTCTCTAAGGGTATATGAGTTAAGAAGTTTCCTAAGAAATTGGCGACTACAGTGCTGTCTGAAACTACTTCGTCATTTATTTTTAAGTCAATTCTATTGTCATTTGTCTTATGATTGCCAGTTTCAGTATTTATTATTTTCCACGTAGTTTTTATTTTGTTGTCTGATTTCTTTATTTGATTACTAATGTAAGCTGCTTTGGCCTGTATACAAATTTTCTTAAATATTTTTGAGTAATTCCTAACATAATAATGAAAATCCTTATTGGATGTATAATTATGACTTTTTATCATATAGTTCATATAGAACATCTCTACTTCGTCTTATACCTTTGGTTGCCCAGGCACTGAACAGTATTTTATTTGATATATTGACCTTTTTTACTTTGCAAGCTTTTTGAAACTCTTTACATATGGTATTAAATAGTGTGAGGTACATTTCATTGGGGTTATCGGTTTGTGGATTAATTATTTGTAATTGGGATTCTAGATTTTAACTAAATACTTTAAGACTTTTTTTTGTCAATGACCTACACTGTATGATTTTCTGACTGTTAACAATATTGCCATTAAATTCAACGAGTTGACATTTATGATCAGAATGGATTCCAGAAACGAGGCATTTTTTTGTGATTTTAAAATTTGTCATAATATTATCAATACATGTGGCCGAGGTGGGTGTGACTCTAGTCGGCTCAGCAAACATGTTACTAAAATTAAATGATTTCAATAAATATAAAAAGTTATGTTTGTCAGTTGTATTTAGCAGAATGTCTATGTTAAAGTCTCCACACACTAGTATCTTTTTGTCTATATTTAATTTACTTAAGGCATCCTCCATTGTTATGAAAAACTGAGAAATACTTGAAGAAGGAGGTCTATAAACACATAAAATCACATATTCCTCGGTTTCTGCACATGCGAGCTCACATACACGTTCAACAGAGAGGCTGCTAATATCAAGCCGCTCTTTATGTTTTATATGATTTCTCAATAATATTAAAGTCCCACCACCTTCTGCTGACACTATTAAATGAGCTAGCTACCTTAAAATTGGCTACACTAAAAAACATTTTACTTGCACTCAACCATGTCTCTGTGAGGCATAAGATATCTACATTGTATTTTTCACTAAACAACTCAACGTCTAAAATTTTGCCAGAGAAACGGTTTATATTTTGATGGCTCATTGTTAAACAATGAATGTCATTCTCTGTTGTCAGACAAGAAAGTTTAAATTATGATTAATGCTAAGCATTTTATAATTAGTAGTTCTACTAACTAAAGTGGGGGTAGAGGAAATAGTTTAGCACCTCTACTATACGAATATATAAATTACTTTGAGGTATGATATCTCAGGTATCGTGAGGTTTTGGCTTAAAACGCTAATTGTCACTTTATCATCTATTGACTATTTATTTATTTGATAAATTTAAGTTAAAACCAAATCGGTTTGGTAAAGGTCGCTAGGAGTCGCTGAATGAGGGCGGTATGTAACCGCTCGTTGAGGAAATCTATGGGGAGGACTTTGTTTTGCAATGGACGTCCATTGGGTGATATGATGGTGATGATATACATTTACTTTAGTTCGCGGCCCAGTACTGTATGAACCTATACACGACAGTTTCATCATCTCGGCTGAATGAAGTCCACTGCTGGACACAGGCCTCCCCCAAAGATCACCACAATGACGATATGGGTGTGTTGTGGGCTCATTGGGGGGTTTTGCCATAATCGCCACGCTTGGCAGACGGGTTGGCGATCGCAGTTGAGTCGTTAATGTACTCGAAGGACGCTGCTGCCCATCCTCCGGCTAATCCCTTAGTCGACTTTTACGACACCCATGGGAGGAGATGGGGTGGTAGCATTCTGAGCTGGCACCACACGGCAAAGCCGGCACCACACGGCAATTTGACGCAATGTAATTTTTTGTAAATCGCATTTTACTTATAATTTATGTACACACAGCGATAATTTATTAGGATACAGTATACAGACACATGAGTACAAACTTTTATTTTATTTCTAAAAAAGAAAACTTCATCCCCCATCACTAATCCATAATTTTCGTTCCAAATGTGCGACGGCGCTGCTGGCCTCGACTTTGGTGGCGAGTTCTACACTGGCTGCGTTGCTCCACTATATTATTATAATAATTTATTATTCATTATATTATGATGACTTATGAGTTTATTCTGTATATACTAACAAAATTTTAATACAATAATGAAACCAGACTAAACATATAATTAAATTAATGAAACATGTAATTAAATATTTTAACTTTACCGCCCTATCCCGCAGTCTCTCATAGACATAGACTCCATCTACAGCGAATTAGACTATGTTGTTTTTACTACATACATTGCTTGTGTATTTATTCTTCAAGTACCTAATACTTAATTTATACAAATAAAAATAGAATACATGTATACCATGTATGTATTATATCATCATATATACATCATATATATAATCATTACTTAATTACTATTTCAATAAAAAGTTGAAAAAAAGGAATAGACAAATTTCTTTGCTTCCTTCCGATTCAAAATGCAATCAAATCAATCGACAATAATTCGAGTAGAGATTAGTGTCGGTGTTGTGAATGTAGTGCGTAAACAAGACTTATTTTGCAAAAAAATAAATATCGTTGTTGAAAATATGATTTGAAACTGCAAACGAGATTTATAATAACTATATTCGTTAGTGTATACACCTGTGTCTTTGAAAATTAAAACAGGAATATTGGACCGTCAGATTCGGGTGAGTGCAACGTTGTTTTTTCGAAATATTTTGTCTATTCAGTGGACATTATATTCAAAATTTTGTATTCTGTGTTAACTAACAAATATGCATTTAATATGTTGAAGCTCACTGACTGAATCTAATGTAATTCACTGTGTCGCGTCACTTGTTTTTATTTATAATTTATGAGTTCCATATTTTCTTTGTTTTGTTTTTTATTCTATCGTGTATTATTCTTATTTAGCACTTCTTTCTTACGAACGTAATGTATCATGGAAAAAGGAAGGAACATATTAATTATTTTGAACATAGATACAAACTAATAATTCTCTTTCCCATTCTTAATATTGAATTATAGGTACCATGGTTAGTAACAAAGTAGTTATTATAGTAGTAGTATTATATTTTAGACCTAATAAAACATTATATTTACTTCTTGTTTAAACGCAGAAAAGTAAAAGGAAACTACAATACAGCTCAGCTGCTGCATAAACTGAAAGCATGGGTTGACTTGTTTCTTTTTATTCTGTAATATTTAGGAATAATATTTAGCTGTTATTTCTGCAAGAGTGTGTCAAAAAAAATCAAAAAGTTTATGAACATATAATATGCTCCATTAATTTCAAATAATAGTTGTTTGTGATTCTTTTCATATGAAATAAGATAGTCTCCAAGTATTCCCATTCATAATTACGGATTGGTCATCACATTATATTAATTTTGGGTAATTACTAAAAAGTTAAAAAGTCATGCTTGCCCACCCAAGAAGGTTCCAGAGAATCAGACTGATTCATCACAGAAATCATTTTACAGATTTTCATTACCTTTTATGCCTTATAATTAAAAAATAAGTAGTTTTAATATATATATGTATGTATATATTTTATTTTTATTTTTTTGTCTAATGTTGCCCCACTCTAGGATTTCTCTTGTGTTGTGGGTGCGTTTACAGACATGAATGCCACATACAATACACCTAGACCCGGAACAACTACCTGCAGATCATACAAATATTTGTTCCATGCAAAATCGAACCCACAACCCGGAGTGCAGCAGTGGCCTGTATCAGCCACTGCACCAACCGTGCCGTCGTAAGTGTACTACCACTTTTTTAATGTCACACTTCCTGCTTTCAAGTCTGCTATTTTCTCAGTTTATATACATGGCTAACATTGTCTACAGCTCGTGATAAAATAACTTCATTTTTTCAATCATAGCATGCAGATTGCAGTTCTATACACTGTACTGCCAACTGATAGGAATTTGACCCAAATATCTAACAGTTTAGTTAGTTATTTCATCACCCTTATAAATAAAACAATTAGTTGATAGCTTCATTCCAAATGGTTCAGCGCTTTGGAATTGTAACTAAGTGTTAATAACTTTTAATTCATTTATATTTTAAGTGCGACTATAGCACTTAGTAGATTTATGAATAATCTATCAGGAAGATGGTGGCTGTTGATGTAGAATTTATTTTTCCTTATTACATTCTGATCAGCGTACCGGAATATGCAACATGGCCACACACCACAAGGTGGACTGATGACCAGGTGAAGGTTGCAGGAATCTGCTGGATGCATGTAGCATCAGACCAGTCATTGTGGCAATCTATGGGGAAGGCCTATGTTCAGCAGTGGACATCTTTCCATTCATTGACAAGCAATGAACTGCAGAAAGCTTTTGAAAACTAAAGCTGTACTGAGCTTTTGGTGTTAATCATCTTCCTAGCCATTTCCCGACTATGTTGTGGTCAGCTTCCAGTCTAACAAGATACAGCTGAATATGAGTATTTTATATGGAGCTATCTGACCACTGTAACCCAGTGACTGGGTATACCAATATCTCTAGTTATAGACCGAATGTCAAGATTTAGGGATTTTGACTTCCTGGAGTAACAATCACGGATATTAGTGTGCCAGCCGGTAATTTCAGCTTAACATGCTTTTTGAGGCTAGGAGGGTCATGATATGTAAAACATGGTCACCCATCCAAAGCCTGACCGAAGCGCAGCTTAACCTTGCAGAATAACTGCTCTGCGATCAGCAATGTTAGGCACCCCAGTCAGTCAGACCAGCAGTCCCCGGGACGGAGGAAGTATATGATGTATTTCCAGGATAATAAAAAATAAGTAAAAAAGCGGCACCATAATTACTTGTGCTGATATAGTTATGCGCGACGCGACAGGTTATGACATTTATACTGCATCGTATTGTAATTTGTACGTCTTCTCAGTTATATACAAATCATCATTTTGAATAGTAAGATTCTGCATGAAAGGGGTAGAGATTCACAGATATCAAACGTGTGTTGGTATGAGACTACTTTATTGAAAAACTAGCTGGGACCCGCGGTTTCACCCGCGTTTAATTTAAAAGTAATTTAGAGTACTTCGACATAGACATATACATTTTTTATGCGGAACCCTAATTATGTTTCTAAAATAAAAGTAGCCTAAGATGGAGCCTGGATGAGAGAGGCATGTGACCGCTCGTTGTGGAAATCTAAGGGGGAGGCCTTTGTTAAGCAGTGGACATCCTGTGGCTGATATGAAGAATGAATAGCTTTGCTCTTGACTTCGATCTTGCCTGATGGAAAACGATGGACGAGGACTAACTATAGAACGAGTGCACCCAGAAGATGCCTAGTCAATCTTACTTTAAAGATTAACGGGTTAGCATGCTAGCAAGGAGTTCCACACACTTGTGCATGCGCTTAAGAAGGTTTAGGAGAAGTGAGTAAGACTTATCGAGTTATAAACCAATTGCGGATGGTAAAAGTGTGCGTAACCTTAACGTGTTTCTAGTCTTTAGCACGAGAAATCGATTAATCCGTCTTCGTGTTGTGATCGGTTACGGTAGATGATTAGTCGATTAAGATCGGAAACCAGCAAATGGCTCCACACCAACAGTTTGGAAACAGTGAACAGCCTGGGTTTATTTTTTTTAAACTATCAATAGTAGAGATAGAAGAGGTTTTTCTCAATAAAAATTCGGCAGGTGGCATGACGCACTATTGCACGACGCACCATCTAAACAGCGTTTTTTTTAAGACGTTGCCCCACACTATGATTTCTCCTGTGTCGTGGGTGCGTTTACAGACATGAATTCCACATACAATACACCCAGACCCGGAACAACTACCTGTAGATCATACAAATATTTGTTCCGTGCGGGAATCGAACTCACGACCCGGAGCGCAGCAGCCGACTGTATCAGCCACTGCACCAACCGTACTGTCAATTATTTGTCTAAACGTTTTTTCATTCATTCATACATATCAGCCACAGGAAGTCCACTGCTGAACAAAGGCCTCCCCCTCAGATTTCCACAACGAGCGGTCACATGCCGCTCTCATCCAAGGACTCCCAGCGACCTTCACCAGGTCGTCTGTTCACCTCGTTGGAGTTCGTTCCACGCTGCGTTTTCCGGTGCGTGGTCTCCATTCGAGAACCTTTGTGCCCCAACGGCCATCAGTTCTATGAGCAATGTGCCCTGCCCATTTCCACTTCAGTTTACTAATCCTTTCAGCTATGTCGACAACTTTAGTTCTTCTACGGATCTCCTCATTTCTGATTCGACCTCGTAGAGAAATACCAAGCATAGCTCTCTCTATAGCTCGCTGCGTGACCTTGAGCTTTCTTATGAGGGCCATTGTGAGTGACCACGTCTCTGTTCCATATGTCATCACTGGTAACACACACTGGTTAAAGACTTTCGTCATACGGCATTCCGGTATTGTTGACAAAAAGACGTTGCGAAGTTTCCCAAACGTTTGCCTAGGCCAAATGCAGGGTACATACTTAATCAGCCCATTACTATGCCACTGGCGGGCGCGGGCCTTTTCTCATCTGCCCATTACTGTCCCACTGCTGGGCATGGGCCATTTCTGACGATGAGAAAGGCTAGTCCACCACGTTGGTCTAGTGCGGGTTGGTGGACAGGACATTCTGGAGCCCTCTCGGGTGTGCAGATTTCCTCACGATGTTTTCGTTCACCGTTAACGCGTGTTAATCAAATTTTGATGCGCACATTAATCCGAAAAGTATGTGGTTCAGGCCGGGATCGAACTCAGATCCTTCTGCATATCACTGCTAAAGCCATGCCAAAAGACGTTCGGTAATACAATTTGATCACCTTCCCAAGATCACAGACTTGACGGATGTAAGTTCAAAGTTCCTTTGGATTATTATCACACGATCTGCGAAGTGGGTCAATGCTAATTAAGCAAACCAAGATAAAGTAAGAATGCAGTTTTATCTTCTAAGATTCCATCGATATCTGTTTACTGTTTACCCGATTAATGTCAAACTAAGGTTATACATAAATCATCAATCTTTTTCTTGGTAATACTGGATTCGGTATGCTGTCAATCCAGACGTGGTTGGATTTCACCATCATTCGGAGCGACCCGAAACCTATTACTAATGGGAGTCCTTGTTTCCTAACGCTAAAGTTAGACAGAATACCTGCTGAAGGTAGCTGGGAGTCATTGACTGCGGGCGGCATGTTACCGATGGCTTTGGGAATCTGTGGGGTGACTTTGTTCAGCAGTGGACGTGGAGTGATACGATGATGACGGTTGGACAAGTTGTTAAACTTTATTCAGCCTCGGACTTGAAAGCAAAGAACTTACTTTTAGAAGTGCAGACTGAAGGCCAATTCGCGTAATTTAAAAATGTTCAAATTATAGTTCCGATCTATTCTGTGTCATAAATGTCACAAATGGTATTCTCCTAAACTAACACAGAACGTCAAACGTGAACTTACACTGTGATGAGATGAAAATGGATCGAAAGTTGATCGAAGTCAAAACGGTATTCTGCTAACATTTCGAACTGTCACATGTACTAAATTGTCATTAAATAAACCTCAAAATTGAGATTGAAATGAGACTAGATCGAGATTATACTGAAACCCGACTGAACTTTAAGAGTAGCAGAATACCAATTTTTCGGTCAATTCATAATTTAATCTCAGTTCGGTCAAGTTTCAGTCATAGTGTAAATTAATTACGAGAATTGGCCCTCAGATCTCAGTACGTAAGCGACAGTCATCCACATACAACGCATCTGTATCAGTAGATGCACACATAAAAACAGCTCAACAAATATGAGTACAAAGAGCATTGTTTCAACACATGCGGTTAACCTTGAATGTGTCAGCTCCATGTCATCCTGCACAAGTTATAAGTGCGAAGGGAATTGAATAATAATCTTGGAGAGTTAGATCTCTTTATTTAGATAAATGAAGGACTAATGCGCATGGGCACGTGTGCGTTTGACGTTGCAAATATTCTGCCTACACGACAGTTATAATTCTTACGCCAATTCTCGTAATTAGAATCATCATTTCGGCCGAATGAAGTCCACTGCTGGACACAGGCCTCCCCCACAGATCACCACTACGACCGATATGGGCGTGTTGTGGGCTCATTGGGGGGTTTTGCCATAATCGCCACGCTTGGCAGAAGAAGGGTTGGCGATCGCAGTTGAGTTTTTAATGTACTTGAAAGACGCTGCTACCCATCCTCCGGCTAATCGCTAGGTCGACTTTTACGACACCCACAACCCGTGTCCGGTTGTCATAAATGCCCGGGCGCAGCCACAAAAGATAGAAATGAAATGAATACAATAACGAATCTCAAAAGTCTATATATTATATTAACATTTCGATTTCTTCTGTGTCATGGGTACAGTTTACAGACATAAATCTCACATGCACAAACACCCAGACCCGTAACAACTATGTAGATCATACAAATATTTGTTCCGTCTGGGGATCGAACCCGCGACACGTCATGTAACGTAGTACGGCAGGACACACTGCGGTCGTCTGACAAGTGCAACACGGTATTCTGGTAAATTAGAGATTCATACCTTTATTTGTATATAAAGTTAGGTACTTTTGGTATATACTGATAACATTACAATATTTAAGTACTTACTGGACAATTCATTTTAATTTAAAAAAATGGTGGTTGTAGACTTTTATTGAAGGGCTTGACTGGGGCGGTAGTCCCTTACCTATTTCACAACGGTGTCCGCATGCTTTTCATTTATTTTCACTATTTATTGTGATGGCGTGGTACCTTCGCCGTTCACCGATCGAGGTATTTTGTCCACAGTAAGTGCTAGGTGCCATAATCGACAACTCAATTATTTATCCATTGACCCGCTTCCGACAGTGCTTCATAAATTCTTCCGACGTTACAAGCTCTTATTTGGCCGGGAACACAACATGAATCCTAATTGAAGCCATTTATCACATTACCATTTTAGTTTGTCATCGTTTCCCGCCATATTTTTGTGCAGTGAGTGGCGCGAAATGGAACGCGCGCACCGTGCGTTCGATTTTTTAAAGTTTCCGTTGCGTAGAGTTTTTTCGAATGTGGGTTGTACTCGCTCGTGAAAGTTAATGGATTTTAATCTTTTTATGAACTAATTTTAGTAGAATTTCATACGGGTTTCGATTTTTACGTGTGATCTTGTTTTTAATTTTCATAAGGATGTGATAGTGAAGTGTTCAATAAAATAATCATGTGAAATTGTGACTAGTTGTTTCTGGCCGATATTTTATATGAGCTCGATGCTTGATGCCTCGATATGACTTTTGAGCTCGAGTCTTGCTTGTGACTAGCAACTATCTGACAATTAGAGGTCATATTAAGGCCCTAGTACTAGCTTAAGCAAGGACTCACTGTGCTGTTTAGGCAATAATAATAATAACCGTTAATCGTTAGTTTAGCTGAAAAATGCTAATGCATGCGTTATGTTCGTGAAAAGGTGCGCTCTGTCGGAACTGCTCAACTTTTAAATGGCAATCTTATTGTAAGCAAATTAATATTCATTGTGTATTTCTCTACGTGATCGAATCAGGAATAAGGAGATCCGTAAAATAACTACAGTTGGCAACATAGCTGAAAGTATTGAGCTAAAGGCAATGGGTGGCACATTGCTCGTAGAACTGATGGCCTTGGAGGCAAAAGGGTTCACGAGTGCAGACCGCGCACCGGAAAAAGCAGCGTGGGACGACGAAAACGAGATGGACAGACGAAATGGTGAAGATGGTTAGTTAGACGTTGGATGCGGGCAGCATCTAACCGGCCGTTGTGGAAATCTATTGGGAAGGCCTTTGTTCAGCAGTGGACGTCCTTTGGCTGATTGCTAGCAGAAAGGAGGCGCCAAAGTGGCGCCACTTAGGCTGCAGGAATCAGCTGTTGCGCCTACAAATTCTTCAGTTAAATACGTTAATATCACAATTTACTCATCCATTCCATTCCAATTTATTACATTCTGATTATCAACTTATTCAAATCTGCAAAAAACAGTTAACGCCGCAAATAAAACACTATTAAAAACATAGTTAGGTATATATGTCTATTATTTTTCATTGCCACATTCGATCTGCGTCCCGATATGTTTGTCAACTTGCTTCGCTTCGCGGCTCCTACCTTCCCGACCGTGGTTTCCTGTTATAGTGATGTGAATGTGGTAGAAAATTATATGGTTAATACTTGTTGGGGAATTAAAGATAAATATATAGAAAGGTCTGGCTGCGCGGTCGTCAACTCGTGCTTACCCGGTTTTTTGTGACCTGTGGTAATCCTCTTGTACTTCCTCCGCCCTGAGCAAGGGTGGAGGCGCATGCTGGACTGCTACCGCCTGAAATCTCCCTATCTTCCGTCGACCTGCCTACCACTGGGAGTGTCGGTATCGCTTGCGCGTTCGACACACCAAACCGTTGCTTCTCCTGCCGCTGACCAGTACTATAGTTTTGGGTGAGATCTGTCGTGATGTTTGCTGTTTTTTTTGAGGCGTTTAGCTATCATTTTCATTTAGTTAAAAGCTCTTATTTTGACATTACAAGTAGACACTTCAATTTTATTCATTTGCGTTGATAAACTTAAACAACACAATTTAGCTTATAACAATATTTATTGACCCACGAGATTTTAATTTTTTTTCTTTATGGAATACGCTCTTTAGCTTTTGATTGCAGACAAATCTGGTTACAGTGCCGGTCATTATTTTTAGGTTCGAGGTCGTAAAAGACTAAGACTAAGGGACTCTGAACCAGAGGAATGGACAGCAGCGTCCTTTCTGTGGACCAGTAGCCATTCTGCGCTCACCAACCCGCCTGCGTGTTGTGAGTATAGGCAAATTTCCCCTAACATGATGACACAGTTGTGGAAATCTATGGGGGAGGCCCGATATGATGACCGTTTTTAGCCCTCCCTCCTGTTTCGGATTATCTTACTAGAAAATTGAACCCCAGAAAATTGACCCCAAACCGTAATATTTCCACCGCCATATTTAACAGTAAGCACAAGGCAGTTTTTTAACATTCTTTCTGCGGTTTAGGTCAGCCCTAGACTTAATTTTTGTTTTTCAGTCTAGAACATTGATTTCCATTATTTTGCCTACCAATTTTCGTTCGTCGAGGTTCTCAATTTTCTCGCAGATCTCCGACGTTTATGAACCGATAGTGAAAGGTCTTTTTTTGTTTGGAGTTTTGGAGGGTACACTTTTCGTTTGGTCCCTTATCAATTTCATTACATTCAATTGAGTAGTTTTTTAACCAGCTTCTATAAACAGGTTTAATTTGACTGCGCTTATCTCGATGATGTCTTAATAGTAACCAGTTCCTCCGAAATTAGCGAAAACCTAACTTGGAAAAAGTTCTTACATTTATTTACACTAACAAGAAACAAATAAAACTTTTTAAACAAAAAAAGCTGCAAAAAACCTAAACTATATAAATATATTAAAAACACTAGATGGAAATAAATAAACTTTATTCATGAAGTCGGGTGGGGTCAGGTATAATAACGCAAACAAACAAGAAATTTAATTTTATACCTGGTTTTTGATCTTCCGTCAAATTATGAGGTATCATCTGGTGTAAAGCTTTCTGATGCCTAAATGTGCGTGTAAGACTTTTGCACTTGTCTCCTACCAATGCCTAAACTTGCCCGGATCTGCTAATACGCCACTATTTTATCAGCTTCTATCTTCTAGCCGCACAGCACTCACGTTATCTTCAGTGGTCGCCGTAGAAGGACGTCCTCCGCGCTACTCATCAGTGAGATTGTTTCGACCACGTTTAAACTCATTGAACCAGTTATAAAGAGTGGCAAGACATGGGGAGAGATGAGATCAACATGAAATGCCAATCAAAGTCTATCATAACATAGTTGTTAAGACCGCAACGAAAGTCGTCATAAACTTGGACCGAAAATTTTCTCTAGTTAAATTCATTTCGACGCACCACACGCACTTTTTTAAATTGCTGCCAGTTTGTAAATACAAATGATATATGGTATTCGATGTCTATCTGCAGCTTCCCAAAGAGGGGAGGGGAATTTGCCAGTACTCACCAAGCTTGGCAAGCGGGTTGGTGAGCGCAGAATGGCTATTGTTCTACAGAAGAAACGCTGCTGCCCATCCCTCTGGTTTAGAGTCCCTTAGTCACGTTTTACGACATCCACGGGAGGAGATGGAGTGGTGTTATATTCTTAAACCGAACCGGACACCACACAGATTAAAGAATCCGTATTAACGCTTAACTGTTGCCTTTGACTCCATTTCGGAACGCATGCAAGCTACCAAGACGTCGGGCCCGTGCCTTCCATAGCGTATTCCAGCTTCCATTGTAATAGATAGCATAGCAATAGAAAAACTTATAATGTAAGTTTATAAAGGTGTTTCCAAACTTTTAGCCACTATGAGAAGCGACCTGTGGGCGGCAAACTAAGGCCGTCGCCCGAACAGAAACAGGCACGATATGGCGTTGCGTGTGTTCTGCGCCTCTCTGCCGGATATGTGCGGCTAGCCAGGTCGCACATAGACAGACCCAGAACGTTGACGGGCCGATACCTGCCGGGGGCGCGGTCCAATGCCTACAAAGCGTGCACCTCACCCCCGGTTAGAAGTAAATGGAAGGACACCATGGGGTTTTAGCTGGCAAGAGTCCGGCATGCCCCGCCATTCTTCCCAAGGCAAAAATCCTTGATGATTTCCCCACCGCCGAAAAAAGGGTAGTGTTGGTTGGTGGGTTGTTTCCATTGACATGTACATTGTACGTCCAAACAACTTGATCTAGCATGTCGATATGTTAGTCAACGTTGTGGTCTCGTGGCTTTAAGTTAATGTTTCCTGCGGTATTCTGCTATTTTTGCGCCTATCGGTCAAAAAATATTTCTGGAAAGCTAGATATTTAGCGGCTAGACTTTAAGTAATTTGCTGGTCATCATAATCATTCCAGCCGAATAAAGTTCACTGCTGGACACAGGCCTTCCCCAAGGATCGCCACTATGACCGGTCTGGGTGTGTTCTCTGCATATTGGGGGGTTTTGCCATAATCGCCACCTGAGTCCTTGGATGGCGGCATGTGACGTTGTGCAAAACGACGGGAGCGACAATTGTTCAGCAATAGACGTCCTTTGGCTGATTTTGGCTGATATGATGGTGATGATCATACGAATTACGCACTGAGAGTTTATATAATACATAGGTATTTACCTATGAAATTGCCGCTATGCAGTAACTACTGGCCATTTCAAATAATAAAAAATAAAATAATAAAATCATATATTTGCTCAAATATGGTACATGAGTTGTTAGGTTAGCGTATAATAATTCTGCATATTCTGCCATATTATATAGCGTGCAAATACATTTAGTGTCTATGAACTAAAATTTACATAAAATGTCTGTTACATACCTACAAAATAATAATATAATTAAATTAAAATTACCTTATCATCTAGGAAGTCCTTTACATTGTAATAATTTTTACTAGCTAACATTTTTTGAACCGCGTCAATGGGAGAATTAGATTTTTCGGTAAATGATTGAATATTTTAATGGACATACAGAAACCATTTCTTTTAAACGTTTCTATTTTTATTGGTGGTAAGCGTAGTCTGTTTTTAAGTCGTGTTCGGCTATTTTCCATATCACCGAGTTTTTCAAATAACTCGGGATGTTTCTTTACGAATATACATATTTCGAAAATGTAGAGACAGAGAGTGGCAAAATCTTAAGTTTTTTATACAGTGGTTTACAACTATCTAGGACATTCAGCTTCACACAATGCTCGAATACATTTTTTTTGAGCTTTGAAAACTGTCGGCTTCTACAGAAATGTATATATATTTTTGTTTGGCTATGAATTGTAATTTTAAATTTATTTTATATACCTGGTTTTCATTATTCAAAATCAGTCTTATGTATATTGATCAGTGTAATGTTTTCACCACGTTTGAATCTTTTTCGTCGTCATGGATACGTTGAAAAATCGATTAATTATGGAATACGAGTATCGTTATGGCAGCAACGCGGCACAAGCCATAGATGATACATATATATAGCTGAGAACAAGCGACATGCAACATCAACGGGAGCGAATACAAGAAACGAGCGCACTAAAAGTTATTGGTTTGCCCGCTTTCGTTCTGAAAATTTCGGTCTGAAAAATGAACCCCGTGGTCGTTCGAAATCTTTGGTCGACAATGACCAATTAAAAGCTGATGATAGTCAATCTACGGCTGAATTAGCAGCAGCTTTCGACTTTACTTATCATTTCGGCTGAATGAAGTCCACTGCTGGACACAGGCCTCCCCCAAAGACCACCACAACGACCGATATCGGTGTGTTGTGTGCTCATTGGGGGGTGTTGCCATAATCGCCACGCTTGGCAGACGGGTTGGCGATCACAGTTGAGTTGTTACTCGAAGGACGCTGCTGCACATCCCCCGGCTAATCCCTTAGTCGACTTTTACGACACACACGGGAGGAAATGGGGTGGTGGTATTCTGAGCACCACACGGCAAAGCCTCCTGTAATATTATGTTTGACATATAGGCGTGGTTTTTACTCCTTTTTTTTATTGGTGTCCAGTGGAAATTCTACATGGAACTTCCTTCGCCCCGGGGAAGGGCGAAGGGGTATGCCGGCCTCCTACCGGCTAAAACCACTGGAGCGGTAATCTTCGGTACCGTAGGGGGGCTCCAGGTCCTCGTAACATCACACTAGAGCCGCCCATTGGTGCTACGCCTTTAGGCACATCACGGAGGGAATGACTGTAAAGCGGTCAACCCTTCTAGCGGAGGGAAGGCGACTGTAAAAAGGTCGCCCCCCCCAAGCACTTCTCGGGGAGGAGGGGTTTTTACTCCTAGACATCATTATGGAACTTGTTGCAACTAAGCGAATTTCATAGGAATCAGATACAAAATAGTACCCGTAAATAAATAAAGTACTTAAGTAACTAATTACGTAAGTTTCTATTATGCATTTAGCGGCACTTTATCTTTTAACAGGTATTTAGTTTCGTTAACAAAATGCTCGAGGTACCGGTTGTCTAACCGAGTAACTGAATAATCTATCTGCCTCATTAGTAGTGTCTTCTAATAACTGATTCACCTCACTTTATTAAGAAATCTAATTAAAAATTATAAATCATCTGACATTGTTTCGTTCAACTTCACAACACATTTTGCATTATAACATTACAATTCGATCTACTAGGTACCTAAAACCAGTCGTGGAGGCCGTCCTGCCGCTCTTTGGAGCCTGGCTCAAAAGGAGTGAGCGCGTTACCTACCGCCTGACGCAGGTGCTCACCGGGCACGGTTGTTTCGGTGCGTACCTGCACAGGATAGGACGTGAGGCCACGGCACAATGCCACCATTGTGATAGCGACCAGGATACCGCACAGCACACGCTCGAGGCGTGCCCTGCGTGGGCCGCCGAGCGGCGGATCCTGGTCGATCGGATCGGGCAAGATCTCTCTCTGCCAGCAGTAGTGTCGGCTATGTTGGCAGAGCACGAAAACTGGAATGCAGTGGTCTCCTTCTGTGAGAGCGTCATGCTCCAGAAGGAGACCGCAGAGCGGGATCGGGAGAGGGCCGATCCCGCTCGAAGAAGAAGGAGACGGCGCCGGGGTAACAACCGCCCTGGCGCCTAATTCCGATACGCCTGAAAACCCCTGCCGTTGCTATAAGGTGGGGGACCTCTGGGTTCGCGGGTGCGTAGATTGGGGAATCTGCGTGCCCACACCAAGCGACCCAAGAGAAGACGGTAGCACGCATGTGGTCACGCGCTGCCGTGGGACGCTTTGGGGGATCCTTTACAATCCCCCTGGGGGGGTGACCGCTTTACAGTCACCCTCTCCGAGATGTGCCAATAGGCGTGGCACCAGTGGGCGGCTCTAGTGTGATCATACGAGGACCTGGAGCCTCCCTTAGGTGCCGAAGATGACCGCTCCAGTGGTTTTAGCCGGTAGGAGTCCGGCATACCCCTTCGTCCTTCCCCGGGGCGAAGGAAGTTCATGAAGAATTTCCACTGGGCACCAATAAAAAAAAAAAGGTACCTAAAACCAAACTTTCTATAAACAACAACCATATCAGCATTAATCAAGTTATACTCAAATCTAAACATTTATAAACTTATCCTCCTATTACGTGTCTATATCGAATTCTCAGACATGAAAAAAGAGATATACAGAGAAGGTCGACGCACCCCAATTGGCGGACAGCCAGCGATGCACTGCTTGCAAACTGCACGTCTAGGATCGGAGTAGACAATAAACATTGGAACGTTATTTGCGCGTCTAATTTTGAAATTGTGTTTCTTTTTATTGGCTGTTGGTATAGATTAAAAATAGAATTCGTTTTTTTTTATTAGTTACTAGCTGAATTTTATATTGTTTGTAAATGAGATATTCGGTTTCGATTATACTTATATTTTTAAACAATGTCATTGTTACGGCTATACCTAAGTATACTCGTAAAATACGGAAATTTATTCATTTTATAATAGAAGATTCATGAAGAGGTGTGTCAGAAATGTGTAAATCCATTCGTGTAATTCTAATGAAAGAATATGAGACATGCATGAGCCGTTCTACACACGAAGGCCAAGCGGCGAGTCCAATTCAGCGGTTCAGTCATATTTTTTCAGTGTTCGATTTTGTGTGGTTTTCATACTTTGCAGTGTATTACATGAACGAGTATGATGCATTATTGTTAGGTCGTTCTATTTATCATTTTATTTTATTTTATTTACAAGGGAAAACAAACAATTACACACTTTACATGATTAAATTAAAGTAATTACATAAGGATGCATCAGCGTGCAACTAACTACGTAATCCACATCTTATATTACTAAAAGATTCATTCACGAGTATAATTTATAATTAAACTATTAAAGAAAATGGAAAATAGCTTCAAATACCTATGTTCACTATAGCTTTATGAAGACATTTTTTAAATCGATTGGGTGACAAAGAAAACACGTCTAAATCTAGAGAAGGTATTATAATTTTGTGCTAAGCGACGCAGCGGTGCGCGGATCCCAGCATTTGTGCGACAGGATGAGACTGCAAATAATGGGCGCGCACACACCTCACCTCTTACAACAGTCCGAGGTACTATAAAACACAACTTGTTCGTTAAATCTGAACAGTCTTATTTGTTATTACACAAATTATAAAGAAACATTGTTTCCAGAAAGATGCGCCTAGTTCTTAAAGAAGAAAGTTTATAATGTTTCAGTAAATTTTCATAGGAGGTAGTTTTACGAAAGCAACGGTAATGTGTGGCTTTGAGAAATTTATACTGTATAGTTTCAAGGCTCTTTATGTATTTTTTATAGAAAGGGTTCCATATTAGCACAGCATACTCTAATTGTGATCTTACTAATGTATTAATTAAATGCTGCCACCCCATCTCCTCCCATGGGTGTCGTAAAAGTCGACTAAGGGATTAGCCGGAGGATGGGCAGCAGCGTCCTTCGAGTACATTAACAACTTAACTGCGATCGCCAACCCGTCTGCCAAGCGTGGCGATTATGGCAAAACTCCCCAATGAGCCCACAACACATCCATATCGGTCGTTGTGGACATCTTTGGGGGAGGCCTGTGTCCAGCAGTGGACTTCCTTCGGCCGAAATGATGAAGTATTACTACGTTTGAAATTGGTCATACATCTCATTACAAATCCATACATTCGAAATGCGTTACCAATAATTTTATCAATGTGTAAGTCAAGATGAAGCTTGCTATCTAGCAACACTCCAAGGTCCCTAATTGAACTCACATTCTTTAAATAGACGTTGTTTAAATTATATGTTCTATACATCATATTTTTATTTTTGTAAATGAAATAGATGAGCATTTCTCAATACTCTGTTGAATTTTATTTTTCTTACAATATGCCGAAAACCTATCTAGATCCTCTTGAAATAGAAGATAGTCAGTTTCAATCTGAACTTTCCTAAATATTTTGATTTATTTAGTTTTGTCATCAGCGTAAAA
Source organism: Diloba caeruleocephala (assembly GCA_947459985.1). Taxonomy (NCBI): domain Eukaryota; kingdom Metazoa; phylum Arthropoda; class Insecta; order Lepidoptera; family Noctuidae; genus Diloba; species Diloba caeruleocephala. Next base: position 9,624,961 of record OX381631.1, on the reverse strand, counting down.
TAAAAAGGAAATCATAGTCGTTCGTAGTTACAAAATAAAAAGGTAAGCACTATTTCATGTTTATCACAAGTATCAAATGAAACCGATTCTCAAGAAGTAATATGATAACCATATGTACCTTTGTACATTGTAATGCATGTCGTATTACGCTAGTTATAACTGTTTTTGCATACAATTTGCTAATCGAGATACAATTTGTAAAATCCACTGTATTTCTTCCAGTTCAGGCGCATTTTACGATTTCCCTTCCAGTTTTTAAGAATAAATCTATACGAATAAATCTATACAAATACATAAAATTGAAGATATATTATTTTTATACACATATTAGTATAAATCTATACAAATAAATAAAATTGAAGTGTCTGCTTGTAATTACAAAATAACAGCTTTTTACGAAATAGATATATCTACAACAAATAATAATTTTTAACTTTTTTGTCTGTCTGTTGGTCTGTCTGTTTGTTCCCGCTAATCTCCGAAACGGCTGCACCGATTTCTACTGGACTTTCACTGGCAGATAGCTGGTGTTATAAGGAATAACATAGGCTACTTTCATTTTTTTTTATTTAGGGATCCGCGCAAATAGTTTTATCCCCATGAAATATATATACTCTATGTCAAGTGCCTAAGCCGAAGTACTCTAAATTATTTATAAATAAAAACTTAAACGGCGGGTGAAACCGCGGGTTCCAGCTAGTTATAAATAAAAAATAACAAGCTGCTTTTTACTGTCCATTTCCCTTAATTTAACTACGATGCATGAAACATTGCGCGATAAATTCATTTTAATTCTCCTAAACCATTAACTTCAGCCATAAGAACCTTAATTCAGCAAATATAATAATGTTCCTAAAATATATTGCTACGATATCAATTAAAGTAATTATCCTATTAACTAATAAATAAAACGCTTAATAAATTTTAGTAAGTGTCAGAATACCACCACCCCATCTCCTCCCGTGGGTGTCGTAAAAGTCGACTAAGGGATTTGCCGGAGGATGGGCAGCAGCGTCCTTCGAGTACATTAACAACTCAACTGCGATCGCCAACCCGTCTGCCAAGCGTGGCGATTATGGCAAAACCCCCCAACGAGCGCACAGCACACCCATATCGGTCGTTGTGGTGATCTTTGGGGGAGGCCTTTGTCCAGCAGTGGACTTCATACGGCTGAAATGATGATGATGATGTGATATTAATAATGACATTAATACTTGTTTTGACACTGTAATATTAATAGATGCCGCCCAGAGTAGAGATGGAAGACATTTGGTTGAGTGTAACTCGATATCTATGTTGTTTATGGCTCTGGATTTAAATGAAAACACTGAACTTGTTCTGCCATAAATGTGAGAACGAGAGAAGAATAAATTTATCTGACACATCACTATTAATTGTTGGATAAAGATTTGTTATTGTCAGTTGTTACACGTTTGTCAAAATCAACTTAGGTAAAGGGTAATAGAGCTAGCCATTTTTTATTCTCATCGTCCAGTCCGTCCGTCCGTGACACAGTCAGCTGCTGCGCTCCGGGTCGCGCGTTCGATTCCCGCACGGAACTAATATATGTATGGTCTGCAGGTAGTTGTTCCCTGTCTGGGTGTATTGTGTGTGGAATTTATGTCTGTAAACGCACCCACGACTAAGGAGAAATACTACTGGGGCTAAGTTTACAAAAAAAAAACGTATTGTTATGTTAGTAGTAATATTTAATTCGTGCGGTGTCCGAATTAAGAATATAGCACCTGTATTTCGGCTCCTCCTAGTTCGGCTTCAGATGCTAAGACTTTTGTGTACATATAATCTGTTTCTAAAGCATTCATTTTGTAAACCATGTACTAGTTTTGGGAAATAAATAAATATAAAAATATAAATATAATCCCTTAGTCAACTTTTAGGACATTCACGGTACATGTAGTGGTGCTATATTCTTAATTCGGACACCGCACGAATTAAATATTACTACTAACATAACAATACTTTTTTTTTTGTAAACTTTTTTTTGTAAAATTGCAACTACTTTTGTGGTAAAAAATAACCCGCAGATTACATATAGACTTTTTAAAGTGCATCTATACTCCTATCACCATTTATGCAGCTGATTTGGGCCATACGACCCGTATGGGTTTTACCCAAGGATATTTTTTATATATTAAAAACAAGTAGATATGTTACATGCGCGCCAAAACTAAGAACCAAAACTCCCCCAATTGTAGCACCTCTCAATCAGTTCGCCTAGATAGCTATCTCTTTTACTCTTGTAGTTTTTGTATCTTTTTTCTTACAATATAGGTTAGGCTTGCAGGCGAGACTGAATTTTGCGCGCCATTTAATATGGACGTAACATGTCTATGGTATAATATCATTAGTTTTACCCTTTTTTGTCGTGGGGAAATGCTATACAGTCCTCATGCTGAGGTTGCGGGATTCGCTCGCGCATGCTCCGCACCCCCGGCAGGTCTTGGCCCACCCCTCTTTCTAGCGGGCCCCGTCCACCTGTGCGGCCTAGCCAGCCGCGACCGTCTTAGGCCTGTCCGTGATTAGAAGACAGACGGTCCCGGAACATCCGCTGCCCGTAGGCCGTAACTCATCGAGGCCGGACGTAGGCAAGCTTGTGTAACTCCGAAAAAAAGAAACTACCCCAGTATCCTAGGGACCAAATTTCAAAAAAGGTCGTTGAAGAATATTTTGATAGTAAACATGATACTGATGAAAGATTTTTTTTTTCTCTTTTTTTTAAAAAAGGTTGCCCCACACTAGGATTTCTCCTGTGTCGTGGGTGCGTTTACAGACATGAATTCCACATTCAATACACCCAGACCCGGAACAACTACCTGCAGATCATACAAATATTTGTTCCGTGCGGGAATCGAACCCACGACGCACCAACCGTGCCGTCAAAAATAAACAAGTACCACCCCACTTTTAGCTTGCTCTAGCTCATTGCTTGAATCATCATCATCATTTCAGCCGATAAAACCCCCACTGACGGACATAATATGCCTCTCCCAAAGATCGCCACAACCACCGGTTTGGGATTGTTGTGCTCATTAGGCGGTTTTGCCATAATCGCCGCGCTTGGCAGGCCGGTTGGCGATCGCAGCTAAGTTGTGAATGTACTCAAAGGATGCTGCTGCCCATCATCCTCCGACTAATCCCTTAGTCGCCTTTTACGACACCCACAGGATGAGATGGGTTGGTGCTATTCTTAGCCAGGCAGACATTGCTTGAGTAGGTACACAACAAAGCTACGGTGTTAACTCTTCAACCATTACGAGTATTCACTTAAAAATAACTTACGACTCTTGTGATGTATTTATACACGGCGTAAGCCGTAAAAATATTAACCGTAGACTTTATGAAGAGTTTCCATTGATGTATCGTATTGTGTGCGAGATTTTAAAACAATATAGACTGTAAACACCGGTTTTTATTGGTCACTTGTGCCTTTTGTACAGTTAAATATAAAAAATGTGAGAGCTGAGCTGTTTTTTTTTACTAATAATAAAAAGTATATGAAAGAGAATTTTTTTTGTTGCCCTAATGCCGCTTTGGAATTGTTTTTTATTTATATTCGGTAGGAATTTCAAAACAAAAAAGGAAGAAATACCCTCATCATTTCGGCCTCCCCCAAAGATCACCACAGCGACCGATATGGGTGTGTGATATGGGCTCATTGGGGGGTTTTGCCACAATCGCCACGCTTGGGAGACGGGTTGGCGATCGCAGCTGAGTTGTTAATGTACGCTGCTGCCCATCCTCCGACTAATCCCTTAGTCGACTTTTACGACACCCACGGGAGGAGATGAGGTGGTGGTATTCTGAGCCGGCACCACACGGATAATGGGTAAAAGTAGAGACAATATATTATTTTATGAATGCTTTTGTTTTTGGTTATTTATCATGTTCTCGAGAATTCTTACGCAGACCGGTAGTATTTTGTGTCGCCAACACAATGTGGAAATTAAAAATAATAATAATTAAAAGTCTAGTGCTAGTAAATGTTAAAACAACAAAGTTAAAATTTCAGAATACCAGTCTCACATTCTATAGTCGGTGCTACTAATCGATATTTTTAATTTAGATTGTTTCCATACAGTGAATTAATGCAGTTTATTTTTTTATTATCAGCGATTCTAAAACTAGAATCAATTTTATAATTATGACATATATATTTTTAAAACTATACCAGCAATCCTTAATATTATTATATTCTATTTTCCGTGTGGTGTCCGGATTAAGAATATAGCACCACTCTATCTCCTCCCATAGATGTTGTAAAAGGCGACTAAGGGACTCTAAACCAGAGGGATAGGCAGCAGCGTCCATTCTTTGGAACATTAGCCATACTGCGCTCACCAACAAGCATGGTGAGTACTGGCAAATTCCCCCCAAAATGATGACACAATTGTTGAAATCGATGGGGGAGGCCTTGGTGAGCGCAGTATGGGCGGACACTGCCCATCGCTCTGGTTTAGAGTCCCTTAGTCGCCTTTGACAACATATCCATACATCATAAAGGACCTCCTCGTAGATGTTGAGTGCGGTGGAGTGGTACTATATCCGTAGTCCATACACTAAAATTACATACCTACACTAGCTGCCCGCCCGGGCTTCTCAAAGGCAGATATATGCAAACCCGATTACAGCGCCACCTACCGAGTCCAATTGTGAATCTAGTCAAACATACACAAAAAAATCATCATAATCGATCCAGTTGTTTAGGAGGAGTTCAGTGACATACACACGTCAATTATATATATTAAGATATAAAATGTATTAAATCAAAACGTAAAATTATTTACAACACTCCAACAATAATTTAATACATTCCTGACGTTTCAAAACGATCTCTCAACCATCAATAATAGAGATTAGTCTTCCAATTCATTTTCAAACAAAATATATTCCTACTCCCACTATTTTGTGTGAGATGTAGCCGCCGGGTACCATTTTTCCCGTTGAGTCGTTCAAGTATGTGTGCGATTGCACACATCTCGACTAGTGCATGGCGATAAAACTAAGGGTGGCATGCCATTCATCCGATTTCTTTGCCTGAGATTCAATCTTTGACATCATTTAAAAAAAAAAAAAATTGGTCCGGTGGAAATACCTCATGTACTTCCTTCGCCCCGGGAAAAGGCGAAGGACTCCTACCGGCTAAAACCACCGAAGTGATCATCGTCGGCACCGAAGGTCCAGGAACTCGAAAGATCTCCATCTAGAGATCCCATTGGTGCCACGCCTTTAGGCACGTCTCGGAGGGGATGACTGTAAGGCGGTCCTCCCCTCCTAGTGGAGGGAAGGCGACTGTAAAGAGGCCACCCCCCAGGCATCTCCCCAGGCAGGTAATTTTTAACGTCTGCGTTATGTTACTCACGTGTCTTTGTCCAAGATATGATGTTTGTAAAGGGCCTATCAATTCTGAACGCATTGTTACACTTTCAGTTCGATATCGGTTGCTTCCTAACTCATAAAATATTGCTTTCATACCCATTTATTTGTGATTGATTGAAAATATTGGAATGTCAAAATATTTAATCAAATTACAACAAAAATAAAGATGCACGCATGGCATACCCTAACACAATATCAATTAATAATTCACACTTGCTCTGCAGCGATTTAGACAAAAATTGGGACGCCTCTTCGTGGAACGAAGTATCTAATAAGTATGTAGGTATACATTTTTCTTCTCACATTTTATCAGGGTTTTGATTTTAACAGTAACAATATGTTTCGGTATCAAAAATGTATCGCATCGTAAACATGAAATGGACTATCTATTAGCAGCCATTGGCAAAATCTCCGGATACTAGCGACGACACATAATTGTAGTATATTTAAACGCTTCAGATACTTATTTTTATGCGACTGTAATATATATTTTTCTCTAAAATACCGCATTCGTATATTTCGGTCACGAGATGAGGAGAATTCTATATATATATATATACATTGGAACTAGACACATAAGTACATTGGGACAAGGTTCCATTGAAAACAATTGCGCGTTAGTCACTGCTATTCAAAGTTAACATAAATCAGTGTCTACACTCAAGAATAGATCCTGATTTCAGCCTTCAAGAAGGTTGATTCACGATTAACGTTGAATGGTAATTGGAAGCCAAGTATTACAAGGATATTTGTTCTATTTTCTTTGCTAGACTAACGATATGTATCGCGCTGTATTCTCTGACGGGAAGTGCAGGAACCCCATGAGTATTCACAAAAATATTATTTTTGTAGACGTGGCGCTCAATATTATCGCTTATCATTATCATTATTATCGTTTTCTTAAATATGTTGCAGGCAGCTAAGCTAAGATATTACAAGATAGACACAAGATACAAAAGTGATAATTAAAAAATAGAGTAATAACTTGTTTCAATCAAGTTTTTTAAAACGTTGCCCCACACTAGGATTTCTCCTGTGTCACACAAATTTCACACACAATTCACCCAGACCCGGAACAACTACCTGCAGATCGTACAAATATTTGTTCCGTGCGGGAATCGAACCCACGACCCGGTGTGCAGCAGCCGACTGTATCAGCCACTGCACCAACCGTGCCGCAGTCTTCGCTGTACAGCGATAGACGTGTTGAACATGAGAAGCACTCTATTTACGTTTGGTGAAATACATGAACAAATCGAAAATAGCTAGGAATAAAAGAATAACATCTGTACAAGTGGTAGGAGAGATCTGTGTGAAGGGTTTGACTGGGGCGTTACTCTAGCCCGACCTATTTCACCCGTCATAACAACAATGCGTATCTCAACTAATCGATTATTTTATGAAACTTTACTAGTTAATCATGAGTGTTAAGTATCAGTGTCTGAAAAGCTCAATCGTATCATAAATTCTCCCCAATATCTCACCTATTTAAAAGGGGCGAGTGATGAGTGAATTTGTTACGAAACTATGTCGGAACCCTCCAATATGATGTTAAAAATATGAAATCTAAATTAACTTTAACTATCCACATCTTCATCCAGCAGCACATTTAGAACTTTCAGCTCTGATCAGCCCACAATTCTTCGAGGGCACAGTTTCTTCCTTATAGGTCCATATGACAGTGGCAACACTATGGGTTACTTGCCAGCGGTGTGCCGTTTAGTCAGCGATTTCAAAAATACGCCGGACACTTACGGTCTCAGTTGCATTATAGTTTGTGCTACATCCCATTCGGTAGCTGCAGTAGAAACCGCCTGTAAAATGTTTCTAGACCGGGCGAAAATTTTCGCGTGTTATGCTGGAATCAGTGATATTAATATGACTACGTCACTTTTAAACGGATGTGATCTTTTAATTTGCACGCCCACTATGCTAGTTCGTCTGATTCAAGAAGATTTCAGTTTAGATTTCCGTAATTTATCGACATTCGTGATTGATGATTGCGAGCATACGTCAAAAGTTTATCCTGATGAGCTCAAGTTTAGTCTCTTAAAAGTAAGAGAGATAACAAAAAATCGGGCAAATAAAGAGTGGAAAGTTCAATATATTGTTGTATCTAGAATATGGTGCGATTTTATGGTGTCTTTAGCAAAGAAAGCACCTGATTCCGTGATATGTATCAGTGCTTTCGAAGAATGTGTTCTCTATTCTAAGGCTGTCACTTCAGTTGAGTTCGTTAATCAAGAAAATAAGCTAGATACCGTCATTGGTTTTTTAAAAGACGTCGATACGTCCAAAAAGACTGTGATCGTTTGTAGGGCAGACGAAGAGGTCAAGGTACTTGAGAAAGTTTTGACTAAACTGAAATATATCGTGTTTGCATGTGATAGCACAATGACCGTACACGACTTGTATAATTTAGATAAAACATTGAGAGACTATGAAGAACCTGTATCAGGACCAATTTTAGTGTGTTGTGACGGGAATTTGACACACCTGAATGTCACCGATGCTCATATTTTAGTTCATTATTCTTTGCCGGTTCTATTTTCTATGTTTTGCAAAAGATTTGCAGTGTTAAACGACAATTATCCATCTTTATTTAAAAGCGACGAAAGAAATATTAAAATTAAGATTTTGCTTGACGACAATAACATTGAGCAATTTCCAAAGATTCTTCACTTTATAAAAAGATGCACGAGTGATGTCCCAGAATTTTTAGATGAGATAAGCACAAGTGTGTTATCTGAAAAAGATTTGAACAAAGCTCAGAACTTAGTACCTATATGTAGTAAACTTTTGACGCTAGGAAAATGCCCAGACTTTTGGAATTGCGTCGAAAGACATGCTATATTTCAAGACTACGATGATCCAAAGGCTTGGCTGCCCAAAGATGGTGTAATAACCTTCCAAATATTACACTATCACTCGGCGGTGTATTATTCCGCTAGAATAACGTCTTGTATTGGCACAAGTAATACCATAAAATACCCACAAACTTATAGTCTTCTCTCCATTAAGATGGGAATGTATTATAGCAAAGAAGTAAATCGAAAGCTACACGGTATTCCAAAAGTTGGTGACATATGTGCGGTTACCTTGAAGCAGAATCTGTTTGACCTGAAAGCGCGACTCCCGGAGGGATGGCAAGCCGCTCTCCAATTCTGCCGACAAAATCGAACTTAGCTCTGGCAATCATTCTCTTACTGAACCTAGAGGCAGCATTTAGCTTACGCTTCGCATCAGAAACGTCCGGGTCCTGATTTGTACGGGCCTTAGTCCAAGCCACATACACAGCTTGCTTGTTAAGCTTAGCTTTCTGGCAAGGCCGATTAAACCACGGTCTCCTCACCCCTGAAGCCATTAGAGGGTTAGGAATACAACATTCCATACTCTCCAGGATCGCTTCAGAGACGGCGGCCGCGCAAGTTTAGAGGTCGTCTGAAGAGAAGCAAAGCTGCCTCCACGGGTGCGAAGCGTAAAAGTCACGCAATCCAGATTTGTAGTGCCACACGTGACGCCACTCGGTTAGCCGGTGTAAAATTGGCCGCGCGCATGACACGCAACCGTACGAGGTAGTGGTCCGATGACCCAAGATTCAAATTCCATCTCATCTCAGATTTCATCTCAGTGGATGCGCCAATCCACTGAGATGGAATATCCGTCTGGTCGTGTGGCCAGCAGAAGGTCCTATAAAGGGCTCGTATGGCGAATGCGTATGGAAGACGGCGACAGCTAACAGCCTCCCGAACGTACATGCATTCTCCAGAACAAATGTGTGCTCCAATCTGTAGCCATAAGATAAGATAAGATAAAAATATTTTTATTCATGTAAAACCATATACAGGCACTTATGAATAGTCAAGGCTTTAGTTGCCGCGTTCCAAGATGTTGATTTCCTATGGAGAAGAACGGGCAAGAAACTCCATGGTTACTCTTTTTAAATCATAATAATTGTTACAGTATTTTTGGTTACATTGCTCTCAAAATAAATAATGTGAGGACAATGTAGCAGAAAAAAGTAAACTTCTTTAAAAGTCCACACTAAACAAGCCTGATATTTATGTTAAATTATGATTAAATTGTCATGGCAGCATTAAGCTGACCAATCCCAACAGACAGCACTCGTTCACGAGCATGACGCATGCATCAGCGTCGCTCGGCTCAACCATATTGTAGGGCAACTAAGCGACCCGATACACGACGCCACCATCAGCAGGACACTTGAGTGAGCATGACATACCTAAACTGCCAGACAACTATCACGTCAATTAAACAAAATAAATTAATAATCCACATGGTCCTCGCACTTACAGTTTCAAATCTAAGTAAAGCGAATATAAAACAAAAACAACCAACACCAAAAAGTAATTGGTGTCACTTAAACAAATTGAGGATGAGGGATAATCAAATGTCATTAAATGAATTAATATAATCCATTATAAAAAAATGTCAAAGTAAATAAAAATTTATGGCAATGGTATTTGATACATCAAACCCAATAATGTCAATATCGGCCTTTGAACATTGGAGCAGCTCAATCCCAAGCATTTTTGTCGTCCATATACTCTGTAACTTTATAGAAACCCTTTCTACACAACTTCTGCTTTATAATGGACTTAAATTTATTAAGGCTTAATTTCTGAATATCACTTGGGATTTTATTGTAAAAACGTACACATTGGCATGGCATGGCATGGCATGCAAATATGATGTATTAACCTGACAAGATATTTGCGTCTGCGTAAGAAATAGAAGGGTCGGCTCGGCGCTTTCCAGGTGCTGGTGACCTGCATTGATCTGGGCGTGAAGTCCCCTAATGTTGCAAAAGTCAATTTTAATGTGGATGGCGATGCCATTTATTTTTATTTTTTAAATATCAGTATAATAGAAGGTATCCATTGTTTGATTGAAGTAATCAATTACGCTGCATATTTTGTGCACAGGGACTCTGTCAGTATATGCTTTTGAGTTGAAGTGAAGACATGTCATTATGAACTGAAATCTATTTCTACTCATATGATGCAAACAGGGATTGAAAGTAATAGGTTCGTTTTCCAATAATCTTGTAATCGGCAGTTGAATAAAACCCATGTGGAACAAAAGCCCAGGACTTCTTTCAGCTCAGGCAAATTGAGCTCCTTCCGAGCAGCTATTCTTGAATTTTCCGACACAATATTATTGAGTAATAACTTCACAGCTTTGGGAATTCGTTTTTTCGCATATCATTGCAAGGAAATTATCTTCGAAGAAGAAGTTGAAAAAGGTCATCAGAATTTGTCCAGGTTTACTGAAAAAACCCAATTCTGTTTAGAATAATCTATATTTTTAGCTCACATAACATTGTCCATAAAGTGGTGGATTCTTCTAATGACGGTGCGGCTCTTAATGCGGTAATAAACCGCCGCCGCGGCGGCGTCTTCATCATCTGATGAGAAGTCCAAGTACTCAAGATGAAACTAATTGTCACTGCCATCGTTGTCATAGAGCTGGTATTCAATATCACCATCAGTTATTTTATAAACTGGATGCTCTTTTCTTCGTTTTGGTCTTGACAAGCACCATCACCCATATTTGAACCTTATATACTTCAAAACATAAGCCAATATTCAAAAAACAACAACACCCAACCAAAATCTACAATATATAAACGCAGTGCCAGCTTACAAGTGTCGCCAAGCCCAGTGCCCAGCGCGTACTGAAGTATACAAACCATGCGGCGCCGATTATTCGCGGGGTTGGTTCTTCGCGCTCACCCCGCACTCCGCGAACATGCCGAGTTGGCAGTGAAGTTGTTTTTGTGCCTGTTTCTAAAACGATGTATTTTAAGCAAAATTTTCTTTTACTTGCCGTTTTTCTTACAACCAGGTGCATGTGGCGACGCAAATAACGTCGAAAATACTTCTCCTCCGACTGCTTCTGAGTCGCGAGGTAGGTGGCATCAAATAATATTAATAACATAGTCTCATCAGCCATACATCGTCCACTGCTGAACACAGGCCTCCCCCATAGATTTCCACAACTGTGTCATCATATTGGGGGGGAATTGCCAGTACTCACCACGCTTGGCAGGCGGGTTGGCGAGCGCAGAAAATCTACTGTTCCTCAGAAGGGACGCTGCTGCCCATCCCTCTGGTTTAGAGTCTCTTAGTCGCCTTATACGACATTCACGGGAGGAAATGGAGTGGTGCTATATTCTTAATCCGGACACCACACGGACAATAACATAGTATAAGCATGTAATATACAATAACCAATTTTGATCACATAAAACTTAAGCGCACATAAAAGTAAAATGTAGGTTTATAAAAAGACGAATAATCTTAATAAATTATACGTTTACGACACTCCAGGAGTCATAAATAGCTATCAGAAACACGCCCAATTCGATAAAGGTACAATACCGAATGTACACACAGCTATATATTTCTAGTCTAAGTTGATTTCCCGATACGGAAAGTCTATACAATATGGGATCAGCTTAAGTAGAAACAGCTTGATATGTACGGTCCAGCAGCGTTCGGGCCAAATAAACAGTAAGCCATTTGGCGGTTTAGTACCCCCTTTTTATTTGGTGTGTACGGGAATATCAAGCTATACATTTCCAGTATAAGCTGTTCTCGCATTGTATAGGTTTTCGGTATAATGAGAGATCAGGCTATACTGGATTTTTATAGATTGATATGCAGCTATGTGTACATCGGCTAAGGAAATATTTTTTAAAGTCTAATTAAATGTGAAATTTTGGTCGGATATTATTCACTTAATCTCGCTTAAACGGCTGAAAGAAATACAATAGGAGAGTAGTTATGATATAGATTTCAGTTAGCCCGCTGTCAAGGCGTATGATACAGATAAATAATACTGATAAATAGCTTGTAAGCACTGGAATAAATTGTGTTGTTTGATTGATCTGAAGTAATTAGGATCGTGTTATATTGAATCGAAATAGCGTCAATAAACAAAAAACTTCACAAAATATTATCATGTTAGATGTGAACATTTTTGTTTGCAATTTGTTTTTAACACGCTTTTATTAGCTTCACCTGTATGTATGTTTGTTTGTAACCGACTCCTTTGAGCTCGATTTTGCCCTACTTTGAACGATCAGATTCGATTCAAACTTTGCACACCTGTCAAAGGTCGATGACAATGCAATAATCCGATCAAAATATCCGATTATCCTAATTAGATTCGCCAGGATTAATTAATTTCTTTCCGCATCCTTTGCATGCGAGTGAGAGAGACAGAGCTAGTGCGCGAACTCCGCATGCGTGCAGTTCCAGACTTGCTCTTTCGGGCACTCAGTTCAGCACAACCTAGCGTGTTTTTGTAGTTTTTTTAAACTTTATTATTTATTTTTAATTTTGTTTTTCTTGATTCTGTAACCAACCCGTTTATATTAAGAGGAAAATACTAAATATTACAATAATTAGGCTTCCTAAGTATTAGACTTCATAAGCAGTTCAGACTCTTTTCTCCTTCATTGTCCTGGGGGTTGTGTAAACCCTAATTTTAAGAACAATGTATGCATAAATATTGCATTATTCTATGATTTCAAAAGTGTTACTATGGACTTTCTTGTCCTTTCTTCTCCATAGGAAATCTACATATTGGAACGTGGCAACTAAAGTCTGACTCATTTAATTTTTTAATAAATTTTTTCTAATGCCAGTTAATTTAATGTTTATATTTGAGTGCAAAGTTTTATGATGATACATTCATTGTGTGTGGGCGCATGCGCAGACATGAGTGATTGTTTATATTCTATTATACATGGATGACAAACTTTTGACACGCATACCATAGGTGGCAAGGGATAGCAAATTGTGAGAACGGCATTGATTGAACCTTACTACGTACATACCTACAAAATAGAAATAATTTAAATGTTTGATCTAGCCAACGAAGTTTGATTATAATAATAATCGAAAATAAAGTTATTACAGCGGTTACTATAAATTGCTGTCTAAAATTTATCTGTTTACGTTTTTACTCGTCTTTAATCAAGGTTACATATCAATTATATTATTGCCTCTAATATTTTTAGATTGCTCCTTGGCACGTCCGCGCCATGTTCACATTAAACAGTTTTCCAAAAAAAAAAACTGCACATACATGGAAAAAGGTTCGCCATCCCTGCTTCAGAAGTAGGTGCACAATAAACACTTCTGTCTCGTGTACACGCGCTCTTATTTTGTAGCTTATCATAATTTTATGTTAAAACGTTCAGTGATATCTGTATAGTTCTATAATTTAAATTGTATTCCATTGTCATTAACAGTAAGTCAAATTTGCATAGTTTTTAATGGCTTTATAAGTATTTTGTAGATTTGAATGTCAATTTGTGAGTTCTGTTTGCGATTTCAAGTCACTATACGAAGAAATTTCGAAGAAGTTCAAAGCTTGACTGCTAGAAATGCCGAAGGCCTTTTATTTATTCGGCCTCTATAAATTTTCTTTATGGTTAAAATTTTATATCCAAGTGAATCTCTTAAGATCGTGAATGCTTAAATTTGTTTGTAAAATATGGAATGTGTCTGTGGATAATTTAACAATTCTCGAAACCATTGATTGGCCTTATATTTTTATGAGTCACGTCGGCTGCGCAATTTCGAAACCTAGCAAAGGACATTTTTTTTCTAATCGTGGTATTTTCTTTTGTTGATTCTAGTGCTTAATGCATAAGTAATTAAAGCTAATTCTAATTGAATTTATTGGACTAAATGTTGTCTACCTAGTCTATTGGTTTGAAAGGAAAGTTGTAAAATTGTGATATTCTTGGCTATGTTATTGACATAAGTTAGGAAAGTACCTTTTAAAACCGTTAAAACGGTTTATATCTGTAGTGTTTAAGTAATAAGGCTGGCCCATATCAAAACCTGGAAAAGGCCGTTTTTTTATTTTTTTTATATAGTCTTTACTTTTGTAGTAAGCCTTTTCGAATCATAAACACCACCTCCGTTAAAATCTTGTAAATAACGGACATTTCGAAACGTCTATACTAGTATGTGTATTTAAAAACCTTCGATCAACAATTGTACTAGATTTCCGAATAGCGCTTTAAAAACGGCCTGAAAAGTAAGAGTCCAAGTAATGTTGTGGTCTTAATTGATATTAGTATGGTCCAATCATAGCCAACAATAAGACGTTCAAAATGCCGCAGTGCGGCTACAAAAGTTATGAAGAGAACTACCGTAACTCCAAGATTTCTAAAGAAATAATATCGTTTTGTCGATAAGTTTATGTAAAAGTATGTTTTATGTATTAAAAAAGAATTTAACCAGATATATAAATAAATTAAGACTTATTACATTGATTTTACCAATGTTTGGGACAACGCGCCAACCTATTGTGTCAAACATCGACTGATACTGATACACGGCTACACATCAAGCTATACAAAACCAGTTTACGCTGATCTCTCATCATACGGAAAGCCTATACAATGCGAGATCAGCTTATACTGGTGTTGTATAGCTTGATGTATAGCCGTGTGTACCAGGAACTGCGTGTAGTTTCAGAGTCAGTACCAAATGTCAACGTATTTTTTCAACCTTATTGCTTACAAAATATGTTTTATTTTTGAATAAGTAATTTGGTACTAATTTAGAAAAGACAGATTGCTTTTACGTTTATTCCTATGACAGAAGATCTTAAATGCAGATATATTGCAATCGTTTGTAAACTTTCATGTTTGAGTATTAAGGTTTATAGTCAACTGAGATTGTTATTACTTTTTCTATATTTAGTAGTAAGAAATATACATGTATAAGATATGCAGTCGCGGCTACTTGAGCGATGTGTTTTTGTTACTGTTAATGTATTAGTATTGTTGATAGAAGTTAAAAAACTTAGTAAGACGCTTAGACTATTTGGAAACCTAGCAAGTCTTCGGATCTTGCTAGATTTTTTAATGGTTAATGCCAATTTAAAATACAGAAACGTACATACGGTGATTGATATATGCCATGACAGGAACCTACGTTAAGTCTATCAATTTTCAAAGTTAGGGGCATAAAACGTAATATTATACACTATTAGCTGCCCGCCCCAGCTTCGCACAGGCAGGTATATGCAAATCCGATTGCAGCGGCATCTACCGGGTCCAATTGTGAATCTAAACCACCCAGAGACCCACTCAAACATACACACAAAATTCATCACAATCGGTCCAGCCGTTTAGGAGTTCCGTGACATACACACGCACAGCAGAATTATATATATAAGACTATCATAATATTTGTGCATTCATCATATGTGATTCATTGGTTAGTACTCTATCGATTAATTATCTAATTAAGTTATTGCGCTCTCCTGTAAAATTTCGTTTAAAGCACTTACTGGGTTTTGATATAGGACAGCCGAATAGTGTCTTTTCCTTTTTTATCTTTGTAATGTTGGGGCTACACTAAGGTTTAATGTCTAACGCTCATTATCTAAATAATTTATGTGCAACAATATTCCACAAAATGCGTTAAATTGAGTGGCCACACCTGCATTAAACGTCTTAATGTCGATAAACCACTATAGTAAAGTTATTCTATTTTCAAGATGGCGGTCGAAGGTACTAGATTGTATTATTTTATGAGTGTCTCAACCACTTATTCACTTCATAGTCACAGAATAATTAATATTAATTGCCAGCCATAGCTATCCTCGATCAGCAGTTGCTTCGGGCGGGAAACAATGACATACATACAATCCTATCACACTTTCAATGCATACTGAAAAACGCAGGTGTGGGCCAATACACGCATTAAATAATGTGCTAAATCTCTTTGATGTACCAAAATGACCGACACCCGAGATATCGCCTAACGTCTAACGGCATTATGAATGCCATTACAAAACTAGCGCGTTAAGTCGTGGCTACACCTAAGTCTAGTGTTCATTAGCACGACATATAACGGCGGTAAACCCTAGTGTGGCCCCAGCATAACAGGAAAACATATGTGTTTGTTGGTACGAATGCTGGACCTGTAACTAAGTTAAGAAATTGATTTTGTTAGTTGTTAAATAACTATACTATTGTACTGAAGTTATTTTTTATAAAATTATGATTAAATTCATATCTCTAAGGTTGTTTTTTATTTTTGGAGGATATTTTGGATTCAAACTAAAGAAAACGGCTATTATTGCTAAGTGTCGCGGGTTCTATCCCCGCATGAAACAAATATTTGTATGGGGTCTGGGCATTTGTGCGTCTGAGATTTATGTCTGTAAACTGTACCCACGGTACGGGAGGCATCCAAGTATGGGATATGGTAAATAAATTCAAATGGTGCAGTACCTTCGTAGCCGTAGTGTTAAGACCAGCCGTAGTTAAGAAAAACCTGAGGAATGTGCAGCAGCGTTCCTTCTGTTGAACAGCAGCCATTTTGCGCTCACCAACCCGTCTGCCAAGCGTGGTGAGTACTGGCAAATTGCACAAGGAATGTAACCGGTCATTGTAGGAATCTATGGGGACCTTTTATTGAGCAGTGGACGTACTTTTGGATAATACGATGATGACCCGTCCGGCCCCGTCCCGACCGGGTCCGGTGAACACCTGCGTCGGGCGGAAGGTGACGAGCTAACTCTAACAAGAGCGGCTGGACGACCTCGATTAGTGGCGAATACGTGCCGCCGAGCTTGTCACCCCAGTCTTTGAACGTATGAGCGTGTCTGGTCATAGACCCACACATCCATTACCGCCAGGATATCGAAAGGCTGAAAGCGCGCCAAAAAGACACTTCAGCTTACGCCTCCTTATTCTCGTGCCAGCCTCTGTAATGTTCGTTACTCATCGAGGTGGTTCCATATATTTATGTTCAAGATGGGTACTACAAAATTTCAAAATTACTTATACTATTCGAATATTTTATGACTACACTGTACATCATTTCGGCCGAATTAAGTCCACTGCTGGACACAGGCCTCCCCCAGAGATCACTACAACCACCGATATGGATGTGTTGTAGGCTCATTGGGGGGTTTTGCCATAATCGCCACGCTTGGCAGGCGGGTTGGCGATCGCAGTTGAGTTGTTAATGTACTCGAAGGACGCTGCTGCCCATCCTCCGGCTAATCCCTTAGTCGACTTTTACGACACCCATGGGAGGAGATGGGGTGGTGGCATTCTGAGCTGGCACCACACGGCACGACACTGTACAAATATGGTAAATAAAACAAGATGAAAATAAAATTATGTCCATTAAACATTTTAGTATTTTTTTTATTTATCCCATTGGAAATTAATCTTGAACCTCCTCCGCCCCAGGGAAGGGCTAAGGGGCATGCCAGACTCCTACCGGCTAAAACCACTGGGACGGTCATCTTTGGCACCTAAGGCGACCAGAATTTCGTATGATTACAATAGAACCAACCACTGGTGCCACGCCTATAGGCACATCTCGGAGAGGGTGATTGTAAAGCGGTCACCTTCCCCGAGGAGATTATAAAGGATCCCCCCGATGCCTCACTGTGCGCTGTGCTATGCTGCGGACCGACCACATGCACCGGCACACGGGCCCAGTTTTTGGGCTGTAGGTAGGTCGCAGGGTGCTTCTCCGTTTTCGGAGGAGCACGGGCCGGCTCGATGTGCACTCACCTTGCCCCGAGCATGTAGTGGGAGGACTCGCCTTCCTACAACCGTGGATATTATAACCTCGGTTGGAGGGTCGTGGTCACGTCTCGAAGCTTCGACCGGGACCGAGGATCTTGGCTTAACCGCCCGGATCGCGAGGAAGAAGGCCTCTATAAAAATTCCCCGACCCAAACTAGCGTGCGACAAGGGGTACATGGCTGGTGGGAAGTTCAATCGCAAGCATGCCAACCTCAGGACCGGCGGCACCTGAACATGGGATACGCTTGCCCTGGTAGACCTTCTATTTCCCCCATACTCGTAGGTCTAAATATGGAAAAATTTAAGAAAACAAAACACATGAAGTAGGTGGAGATTGGGAAGGTAGAGGTTGAGAAGGTGGGGGGCGAAAATTCAGATGCGCTGTCAGTCTGACAGCATCCAGATGGACATGTCGGCTCCGTGTCCGGATTGCGTGCCAGGACGCGTAATGCGCGTGACTTGCGCGCCAATGTGCATGCGCAGTGTACGATCGTAGCGCTGTTGCGTCCAGGCACGCCGTTTCTGTTGGGTGGGGTGAGCGACTCTGAGGAATCCCTGGACCCTTGTATTTCACACGCCTCACTCAACATGGTGTTGGGTGGAGAGGGCCGCAAGAGGGCCCTTCCGAAGGCGTCGGTGGGGCCCTGACGCTAAAAGGTCGGCCCGAAAAGCGTCGAACGTCGAGAGGCTGGAGAGGGAAAAGGCGGAGCTGCGCACTGCAGTCTCTTGGGGACCACTTGAGTCGGCTGTTCACCAGTTGCTTCCATAGTAACGTGTTCCCTTCCAGCTGGAAGGAAGTCGGATTGGTTCGCTTGAAGAAGGAAGGAAGGGTCGCAGAGTCTCCCTCTGCATACCGTCCCATTCGCCTGCTCGACGAGGCTTTGAACCTATTCGCTAATTATATTATATATACGAAGCCAGAAGAAGGTGGACACCTTCCCCTACCAGGTCGACAGCCAATAATATGGCTTCCGGCAGCGGCGGTGCACTAACGATGCGACTCTTCGCGTCCACTAGCTACCGTACCCGGTAGCGGTAGGATGGTGTTAGCTTTTTTTTTTTTTTATCTTTTAAAACATGTCAAAGCTGACATATAAGTTAAGAGCGAACTAGTCGGAGCTCCTACGGGGACGCCTGTATGACCACATAGGCGACTCGTAGATCATCGTGGCTGTTAGGCATCGAGCGCTGCAGAAACAAACTCCAAGGTTTGCAGCGCAGAATGGCTATACGGAACGCGCGAGGATACAGAACTGTGTCCTACGAGGCAATAACTCTCCTCGCGCGCATTCCGTCTTTACACATCCTGGCGGAGATGGACTCGTGGATGATTAGACACGCTCTCTCCGTCAGAGCGGCGAAATTGCGCCCTAAGGGGCGTACGATAGGCTAAGTCAAGCAAGCTCGACGACGCGATGCGTACTCGAGAAGTAGCGTGACCGCCTGTGGTTGTCGTACGCGACTGCCTGTTGTTGCAGTACGTGACGACCAAGCGCATCGTCGAGGTCGTCTTGCCGCTCAAGAAGAACATGGCTCAAGAGGGCGAGCGTGCCTGGGGAGGGTGGCCTTTTAACAATAGCTTTCCCTCCGCAAGATGAGGTAACAGATTTACTGATTGTCCCTTTCTAGATGAGCATAAAGGCACCAATGGGTGGCTCCCGTTTGATTGATTGCGAGTTCCTAGAGCCCCCTTTCGGTGCCGGAGGACATCTCCGACATGTAATTTTTGCCGGTAGAAGTCATGCATTCCCCAATCAAACTAGATTTTTTCAAATACATTATTATACTTGTTTCTTTTTTGTAGTTTATGTTCGCGTTGTTTATATATACAAGGTCTTAATTTAATAGTCCACGATATTTTGCATGGCGCTATGGTGAACGATGTAGATAATGTAGGTATAAAAAGAAACTTGTAAATATGCTGTTTAAAAAATTATTTTATTAAATCATTTATATCTTTCCTCCCTGTTTCTCTTAGTTGTGATAATATTCACACGCATCTAGTAAGACAATGGCGGACAGGGCTGGTTGACTGATTTAGATAGTCTGTAACGTTAAACAAAACAGACGGCGCACGGTAGCGACATCACACAAAAGAAAGAAATGGATTTTTACCATGAGTTTTATTTGTGTTCGGTACATCATCTTAAGCATTTACTGAGGCACCATGCAAAATATCGTGGATTATTAAAATAAGACCTAATAGATACATCTCTTCATATATCTAAACTTCTCTGTATATCTAGAGATAAGACCCGAGGTACCCAGAATAAGAACCTGGATCTCTGGCCGCTAGGCACACGGGAAAGCTCATTCTTTGCGCAATGCCACAAGCCCATCTACAGTTTTAAGCTAAGGTTTTACATACTGAATTAATTACATCAAAACACATACTAAGTTATTTATTGCATTCAATATATATTACATTATTTTAATATAGGTACAAGAACATATTTCGTTTTATATGTTAATGTGGTTAATGTGCACTGAGGCACGGAATATTATTCTGTTTGGTAAAAGATCCATCAATAGTACCTAGCCCAATAAGATTTGTGTTCTATATTTTAACTGATATTAATACAATTCCATCATAACATCGATGATTACAAACATGCTCTGAATATTGATGATCAAACAAAAATACCAGACAATTCCTTAATGTTAGCTTATTTCTTTTCAGTTTTTTAATAATCTAACACTGTGCTCTGTGTGGTCTTTCTGTAAGAACTTACTAACAAACTCATTCCTGAATCCTCAATGAAATCTCTAATTTCGTATTGTTTTTGTCACGTTTTACTACGGTGAACATAGTGAAGCACACTCACTTATGAATATAAGTGAGTGTGCTTCACTATGGAAACTCACTCCTAAATCCGCAATGAAATCTCTATTTTCCTATTGCTTTTAGTACCTACTTTCCACTGCGGATTCAGAAGTGCGATTGCTAGTGTGTTCATACAGAATAGTACTACTGATAACAATAAATATACATTTCATTAATTATTCAATAACTCTTGGATAACATCTACATTGAAACACTTGTTGAAATTGATAATCAAACATTACATAAAAACAACACGAAATGGCTTGTAAAATTGACATACATATAGAAATAACATAGACGAAACTATTACTGAAATCAGCCTCTAGCGTACAATGTCTCAATCAATTTTCTTCTCATCATTTTGGTATACGGACGATGGCCTAAAAATAAAAATAAAATAAAAGTCACATCTTCTTCTCTTAGAATAGATTATGGCTTCTGTAGAGTATCTTTCACAATTTCGCCAATGTCAAGTATAAGGCAACGTTATACGGTATTCAGATTTAATCCATATTTACATATTCATAAAATAAACAGGTGGGCCTTAAAATTAATGTGTCATGCCCATGTCATGTCGTGCCCATCCCAATATCCGTTGGAAGCTCTGTTCTCGAAGTTGTTGTCCACCTAGGACAAACTGTCCAGTTAGGTAGGTCCAACTTCGTGAAAGAGGTCAATCGTCGAATCCGACTCGGCTGGGCAGCGTTCGGGAAACTTCGCAACGTCTTTTCGTCAATAATACTGCAATGCCTCAAGACGCAAGTCTTTAACCAGTGTGTGTTACCAGTGATGACATATGGAACAAAGACGTGGTCACTCACAATGGGCCTCATAAGAAAGCTCAAGGTCACTCAGCGAGCTATGGAGAGAGCTACGCTTGGTATTTCTCTACGAGATCGAATCGTAGAAGAACTCAAGTTGTCGACATAGCTGAAGGAATTAGCAAACTGAATGCCGTTGGGGCACAAAAGTTCTCGAATGGAGACCGCGCACCGGAAAACGCAGCGTGGGGCGACCTCCAACGAGGTGGACAGACGATCTGGTGAAGGTCGCTGGGAGTCGTTGGATGAGAGCGGCATGTGACCGCTCGTTGTGGAAATCTAAGGGGGAGGCCTTTATTCAGCAACACCTCTTGAGTCAGAGTCCGCAAAATGCTACTGTTCTATGATTTATGTTTAACCTTGAATATCATGCTGTAGTTCGAAGCGAAAAAAGTTACCTTTGTGCCGAGGAAACATCCGGTGTGCTGTCTTATAACTCTGTATTCGCCGACAGATTGCTGAACATTTACCGCACGAGCGTCTCTCCAATTTCGCTGATATTGACAACGATGTAAGCAAGATTAACGAAATTAATATATGTATTATTCTCATGATTTATTTTTTCGTATGCCCCACTAATACCGGTTCGTAGTATGCAATAGCATCTTTGCTTTCCGCCATCATATATTTATTGTACAAACAGGAGCGTATACAGGTGGTGGTTTCTTTTTACACTGGCATATTTTATGACGTTCATAGCCTAAGGAAATCTTTATAAGAACACCTATAAACAACACAATTAAGATTAATGCACAAATTTCGCTGTGTATGCGGAATTTTCATTGTGTTTTAAGAAATTGCGTTGTTTTACTCAAATAAGCGTTTTATGATCTAATAATATCCTTCAGAAAAACTTATTTGTGCCATCTATAGAATAGATAGATATGCATCAAGAGGAATGGTAAACATTTGTATTGTATATCATTCCGAAATAAATTTAAGTTAAAGTCAAGTTAAATTTTGTCCACGTCTGAATAACATAATAAGTTTTTATGGAAGCTCGCTTCAATATATGATCAATTTTATCGGTGACTCCCTTAATGAATGGTCATCGATCAACCGTGGTGGTTTTCAGACGACATCTGCGATGGGGATGTAGCGCTCTCAAATTTTCAGGTACACTGAAGACTTTCCTCACATGGTAAAGCTCTCCTGCTAGATGGTCGGCATTTGGGTGTTTTTCTTTGTTCTGTCTGTATACTAGTTATGTAGATACGCGCATCGATATCTTTAATCAAAAGAAAACTCTGTTTTTGCCTACAGCTGTAAAATATCGCAAGGTTGAGAATGAAGGTAGACCTGACCTCAACTTACTATAAATAGATAATAAATTGAAATACATAAATCTAAATAAATTATAAAAATAATTAATTATTGCTATTATTACGAGGAGGGATCAAAAAGTAGTGAGAATGAGATAGAATATGATGACTATTGATAACTTAATAATTTATTTTTCTACATAGTTTCAGAGTCTCTCTACACACCGAGTCTTTTCTTTATTAATATTACAAATATGTATCTCTGAGCTATGCCTGCCAGTATTTTTTTTTCTTACCAAGGAGTATGTCGTTCTCACTACTTTTTGGTCCCTCCTAGTTTATACCTATTATTATTATAAGGATTAATACATATTATATTACACTTGTGATAAATAAGTTTTGTGTGTAACTAACCTTCAGTGTATGCTGTGTCCTGTTATAAGTAATGAGACAATTTGAAGTTATAAAATGTTATAAAATGTTCATGTGTTAGTGTGCTTATTGTAAGAGATCCAAATACACACATCAACAGAATCTAGGGATATCATAATCCTAAATCATTTACGACTTTATAGTTTAAATTCTTTTAAGTTTCCGTAAAAAGTTTAAATACAGATTGAAACCTCTTTTATTCTATATTCAAATTTTAAAATCGTAAATAGTAATAAAACAAAAGAAAAACAAAATACGGCGGCAAAATTAATAGTAATTCGGTTCGTTAAAGAAAATTAATTGTATTTAGTAATTAATTAAGCTATTAATTAAAGAATAGGGATTAGATTATTATTTTTTATTTATTTATCGTACCTTGTGAGCTCGAAAAGCTATGTCACGGCGTCATTTGAGTCGAGATGAAATGTTACGAGCCGTGGGCATGTTAGAAAATGGTGCTATTCAATGTGTTGTTGTTGAGGCCCTACACACCAGCCAAAATGTGATATCAAGGTTGTGGTCACGTTATCGCAGTACTGGAGATGTGGCTGAACGTCACACAGGTAGAAATCGTATTACTACCCAAAGACAAGATCGATTTTTTCAAAGAACCGCCAGAAGACAACCTAATAGTACTGCGATGCAATTAGTCCAAAGTCTCCAGGAGGACCACCAGCTGCTGGTAAGCGATCAAACCGTGCGAAGGAGGTTGCATGATGTGGGTCTTCATGCTCGAAGACCGCTACGTGTTCCAGCATTGCGACGTGGCAATCGCGGACGGCGTCTTTCGTGGGCTCGGGAGCATTTACAATGGAGTGACGGACAATGGTCTTTACTGCTGTTCACCGATGAGTCCCGGTTTGGGTTTCATCCGGATTCACGAAGGACACGTGTTTGGAGAACTCCAGGCAGATTTAGCCGTCTACGGAACCCTCAGGAGGTCCACCCATACCAAGGCGGGACAATCGTGGTGTGGGCAGGAATTAGACTTGGCGGAAGAAGCCAGCTCGTTTGGATCCTTGGCAGCATGACTGCACAAAAGTACCTCGAGGAGGTAGTGGAGTCTGTTATTGTCCCACACAGAATCCAAACGGGCCAGGAATTTCTTCTCATGCACGATAATGCTCCTTCCCATACAGCGCGGCTGGTGTCGGCCGCTCTCCGAGACCACGATATTTGGGTTTTGGATTGGCCTGCACAGTCTCCCAACTTAAATCCTATCGATCATGCCTGGGACATGTTACAAAGAAGAGCTTGGAAAAATTTCCCACCAAATTTGACGACGGAACAACAACTGTACGATAATTTGCAAAGAACATGGGACCTCATGCCGCAGCAAGACATTGACAACTTAATTTTAAGTATGAACAATCGATGCCGATGTGTAATTAATGTGAGAGGTGGCAACACTGATTATTAATAAAGATTTTTTCAATTTTAATTAAAACTGATTGTTTTATAAAAGGAAATGTAGTCTTTTTTATTATGCTAATTTTCTACTGTGAACAAAAAATATTATTTTATTTAATATACAACAAGAGTCACAAAAATGTTTATTTATTATTAAAGACCTTAAAATGATCTATCATTCTTCCATTTACAATATCAGTAAATTCTTCATATAATTTTAGTTATTTGATAAAGTTAAAATATCCCTAGACTCTGTTGATATGTGTAAATAAATAAATCAAGAATACGGTAAAGGTTGATAAACGCAATATTTCTATTGGTTATCATCACACCGAAATAGAAAAAATAAAATCAAATTAAATGTTCTCCTAGTTTCATTAACACATTAACAGCCTGTATATAACCATCCATAGAATTATCTCATCGTGATCCAATTATAAGTACAATAATAGTAAAATAAACAATGTTATTAAAATTATAAAAGTATTGATATATTATTATTGTTTTTATATTAACAATAGACGGGTAATCTATTGTCACGATATTTCTATAACTTCGGCCGAACATAATATTATCGTATATCCTTGGAAGGTCAGGCAGACGTCGACTACGAATACAAAGACCTCATCTGCAACTTACAATAATAAACGCAATTTTCGGGAATACTACTTGAAACCGCTGCACTACTGCTAATTTATTACGGGCATCGTTAAAATAAACTTTATATTTATCTATTGTATCATCATCATCATATCAGCCACAGGACGTCCACTGCTGAACAAAGGCCTTCCCCTTAGATTTCCACAACGAGCGGTTACATGCCGCCCTTATCCAACGACTCCCAGCTACCTTCACCAGGTCGTCTGTCCACCTCGTTGGAGGTCGTACCACGCTGCATTTTCCGGTGCGCGGTCTCCCCATTCGAGAACCTTTGTGCCCCAACGGCCATCAGTTCTACGAGAAATTTGCGCTGCCCATTGCCACTTCAGTTTACTGATCCTTTCAGCTATGTCGACAACTTCAGTTCATCTTCGGATCTCTTCATTTCTGATTCGATCTTGTAAAGGAATTCCGAAAAGGTTTCAGTACCATAGACCACATCCATACGCTGCGGCAGGTTATACAGAAAACCGAGGAGTATACTCTGCCACTATGCTTGGCGTTTGTGGACTATGAGAAAGCCTTCGATTCGATCGAAACCTGGGCAGTGCTGCAATCTCTGCAGCGGTACCAGATTGAATATCGGTACATTGAAGTGTTGAAGTGCTTATACAGAAACGCCACCATGTCGGTCCGAGTACATGAACAGAGCACGGGGGCAATTCCATTGCAGAGAGGTGTGAGACAGGGGGATGTATTTTCCCCGAAACCGTTCACCGCTGCAATGGAGGATGCCTTCAAGCTACTGGAGTGGAAAGGATTCGGCATTAACATCAATGGCGAGTATATCACTCACCTTCGATGACGTCGTAGTCATGGCAGAATCGCTGCAAGAGCTCAGCACAATGCTCGATGATCTCAACAGAGTTTTCCAACAGGTGGGCCTTAAAATCTATTGTATATATCAGCTCAAATATAACATATTACCGTACCTTTAATATGCAGATTTCTATGTATGTATTTATAATATTGTTACGAATCGGGCTCGGGATAAATTAAATTTACCATAATGCCACGAAACACAATATATTCTTTTATATATATCACTTGTAGACTTGCAGGATAATCGCTTGGTATTCCACTTGTTCTTCACTGTGTCGTATCGCAGACTAAACTGTCTCTCCTTCGACATGTAGTTCTTTCACTCGCCCAGCAAGGCCTGGTCGGTGGTGTGGTCGGGTGTTGAGTTGCTTATTTTTATATAAAAATCAGCGGTCGCAGGCAATTACATTTTACATATATATAGATGCGTCATACACGAACATTATGGCACTACAAAAAGGCGTGCCGGCCGCCATTAGACAGCGAAATAAAATCAAACATTTTTTTTTACTTTATCGATTTACGTTACGTATTTATTTATTCAAGAAACAAAAAATTTTTTCTCTCACCATTGCAGTATAATTCGATCGTCTATAAACACAGGATGGCATTATTTTTTCGCTATGTGTTACTGAATTACGCTTATGATCCACATTGAGCCACGACACTGGTCGATGCGCAACTAAGCGAACACAGGGCAATTACCTTGCTTTCATGTGACCATCGTAGAGCGCGGGCACCGCATCTACACTTATAAAAGTATGTTAGGTCGCAGGCGAGATCATGAACCATAGTACACTGAAAAATATTAACACAGTGTTGTGAGAAGTTGCAATTTGTTCCGTATCAGGGGCGCCCTAAGTGCTTCACGCAATCCATGCGATCGGGCCCTACCGAGTGAGACCCCCGGTTACCCGGGTGAAGTCAAGCAGTCGTTCAGCGGACGGATTGCGACTATAGTGGCGCCGGCTGCCGTAAGATTCCTCAAGTCTACGAAGTTTTCAGGTTGAGCCAATTACGCCGTAGACTATGGGGCGTTATGGGGGGTATTGAGCGACTTGAAGTGAGTGTCGTTACTCAATGTAAGCGTTTCGCATGCGCGCCGACTCGCGGGATGTACTCCACGCGTGAGTACACATGTTTTTAAGTTCAAGAATGTGTTGTACTCGTTGCGCTTATATTAACTCAGGAGCAACTTCTACAACAGGTGAGAATAACTGAATGTTGAGTATTATTGTGTGAATGAGTCGCGTGTTATGTGAAAGTGACTTACTCTAGTGTCTGATCCAGTAGTGGGTGAGCAGAGATGTCGATGATTAGATCGCGGGTTTCTTTTTGGCGTCTGACAGTCGCGCGTGTCATGGCGCTAGGTCCTTGATCTGGGGCCAGGCAGAGACGTCTGTGTGTAGCGTACGTCAACTGTGAATTAATGTAGGTCTTGTAAATAGCAGTTTGTGTTTTAAGTAAAAGTCCCGACGACAGTATTGGGCGTTGTTGGTGGCGCGTTGCTCTTACTTTTGCTGTTATATTTTTTACGTGTTTAGCCATATTGACGCGGCGGTCAATAGTGACCCCTAAGTATTTGGCCGATTCCAACCAGTCAATATTGGCTTGATTATTATATTTGACTAATTACTCGGTATGTCTTTTTATTAACTTATTTATTGGCTTATGTCGTAACCGCCCGTGGTATCACAACTGTCTTGGTCCTATCTGAAAACCAGCGCTGTGGCATTTTTTATTTTTTTATTCAAATGTATTATGCTAAGATAGGGGCCTTTTTTGGCCTCGTCCAGGATGCCTCAATTTAATTATAAAAATTTTATTTTTACTTTATGTTATTTCTAACTTCCTGTGCGAGACCTTAATAAAACTTTTTTCTTTCTGTCTTTCTTAATAATTGTAAATTTTTTGGTTTCTTCAGTCCGCAGCCTGTGACCATTGTGGCCTCAGTTTTACTCACGTTAACCTACAATCTCCGCTTGTCCAGCCAGTGAGGGAGATCGGGTAGCGCGCGCTGTATTTTGGATGCCGCGTGATTGGCCGCCAGCGAGGTTTTTACATACGCGGCGTCATCCGCATACAGCGCGAGCGTGGCAGTGTGCGTGGCAGTGTGCGTGGCTGGAATGTCGTCGGTGTCACACGAGTATAACACAGGCGAGAGGCAGCTTCCCTGAGGGACGCCAGCTGCGATGGGGCGTGGTCCGAATGTTCGGTATTCAACGGAAACGTGGAATTTGCGTTCTTGAATGAAAGAGGTCCATCTTTAACATTGTAAAGCATTCGGCGGGAAGATTTTGTCTTAGCCAGTTTGTACAACAAACCGGTGTGTCAGACTCGATCGAACGCCTTTTCCATATCGAGAAATACTGCAGCGGCGTATTCCCGCTTGTTTATGGGCGCCGTTAGTAGGTGCAGTACCCTCTATAGCTGGCGCGTCGTGCTGTGTTCGGAGCGGAAGCCAACTGTTCCGATTTCAGAGTACCGAGTGGTCTGAATCGCCGCAACAGGAGTTTTGAACAACTTGGACAGGGTTGGCAGCAAAGGTATAGGCCCATAGCTTGCTGGGCATAAAATATTCTTCCCGGGCTTAGGTATCATGATGACCCGGTCTTCCTTCCAAATGGACGGGAAATTTCCGGTGGGGGTAGTACCGTTGTATAAGCGGTGTTGTTTATTCCATCTCCATCGGGTGCCTTCTTGGTGTTGAGTCGAGTCAATATTTTCCTTACTTGACCCGGGGAAAATATGACTGGGTCCTTGTCGGTTAATATCGACACCGCAATATAATCTATACAAATAAATAAAATTTAAGTGTTTGTTTGTAATGTCAAAATAACAACTTTTTTACTAAATACATATGAAAATATATATGGTACCTACAACAAAAAACTCATTTTCAATTTTTCGTCTTCGTCGTCGTCGCGTCTGTCTGACTGTTCGTTCCCGCTAATCTTCGAAACGACTGGACCGATTTCCACTGGACTTTTATTGGCAGATAGCTGATGTTATAAGGAATAACTTAGGCTATTTTAAGTTTAGAAAAATAATTATGGTTCCGCACAAAAAAATTAAAACCCATGAAATAATTTATATATACTCCGTGTCAAGTGTCTATGCCGAAGTACTCTAAATTATATATAAATAATCGTATGGGGATTGGTTGGGGAGTGATAGCGATGATGCGAAGTAACTGCTTCTCTGTATCGTGAAGGCTGCGCTGATGTTCTTGGTCAGGGGTCGCAGTATGGGTGACGAAGGTATTACGGTGGGGTCCCCAGTATGGGGAACAAGGTGTGGTGTTCCTCCATAGAAAAGGGAGGATCCTCCAACCTGGCGGGTGGTATGCCTGGCGGGCCAAAGCCCAACTTTTGATGTTGGGGGACTGTATATATGCAGCGTTGCGCGAATACTTTACAAACGTGATTCAGGATTCTTTTGACGTCATCGGATAGTTGTAAGTTGTAATTATGCTGGCGATGTAGGTGTCACCACAATCGCATTTCTTTTAAATTAAATGGCAGGTGAAACTGCGGCTCTCAGCTAGTATATTAAAATAATTGCTCAACCATTGTGAAATGCACCAACGGGGGTTGGGCATAAACTGACGCTCCATTTGGGCGGCGAAGATCTCTACCTAGTCTGCCGCAGTCCAATAGTGGGCGCACTGGAACTGGGGTATTTTTAAGCCCTGTGGCCAACCATCTAAAAATAAAGTCCCACGCTGAGTGTTTGTAATTCAAGTCGCCGGCGACGATAGTCGGGTCTGGCGAGTTGAAGAGCGCGCTCATGTCCTTTGGGTTGTAGATATAGTCTAGTGGCACACGGCTACACATCAAGCTGCACAAAACCAGTTTATCCTGATCTCTCATCATACCGAAAGCCTATGCTAGATCAGCTTATACTGGTTTTTTATAGCTTGATGTGTAGCATGTACATGCCACTTAACAGACAGATAGGCAGATTATGCTATTAGATTTCGGATAAGACTGATTATTAATTTCGGCCGTAAGTAATTGCGCAATTTTTACAACAGGAAAAATTACTAGTTTAATTCAAACGACTTTAAGTCATGTAAAAAACTTTACTATATTGAATAACGAATACTTAGAGCTAGAACATATGAAGCCTGCGTCTCAAACCATATGAACCAAAACGGATGTTTTTTACCCCATCATGGCGGATTAAGGTCAATCCACAACCACCAAACTAAGGCTAGTTTTTAATGCGTCACTGAAGATGTCATGCGGCGGAAGATTAAATAGTTTGATGGAAAAAGGGC
The DNA here is from genome assembly GCA_947459985.1 of Diloba caeruleocephala. Classification (NCBI taxonomy): domain Eukaryota; kingdom Metazoa; phylum Arthropoda; class Insecta; order Lepidoptera; family Noctuidae; genus Diloba; species Diloba caeruleocephala. Next base: position 9,594,444 of record OX381631.1, on the reverse strand, counting down.
CTAACTCGCAAAAGGATACTCACGCTCTTACTTTGAAATGGAGAACCTACAAATACGCCTTTACTTTTGACATAGAAAAAATGTACAGATGTATATGGATAGCTGAAGACCAGCAGCAACTTTAGAAAATCATAATCATGGGGTACTACCACAGAAATAGGAAATAAGGAGAAGTGGTACACGGGGCCGTAACCGCGCCACCGCGACATGCCCAATTTGGGCCATCCAGAAAAATGGCCGTTTTATAACATCAGGTTGAGATTCGATCGGGTAAGTGAAACTTTGTTAAATTGTCGTGTTGTTGGGGAATCATATACATATGCAAGTGAAGGAATTTTCTTGTATTTGTCTATAAAAAGAATAAATTAAAAATTATTGTTTTCTTTATTATGTTACATTTGGATTGATGGAGCAGGACGACATAATTATTTTTGTACAAAATACAACACTTCTAATCTACCACTTTTAACTAGCAATCTTGGCACGTGATAATGGAAAGAGACCAGACGGTACGTCGCTATTGCCCTGGAAGTTGGGAAGGCCTTTGGTGTGGGTTGCAACTTGTGTAGACACCCTTGCTACATCTCATCTTTCAAGCTCGGTGGGCTGTGTGCGCTACCGCTGCAGGGAATCTCAACTGGCGCAAATACAATAACCTCGTCGGAAGTTATGTGTTTGAGGTTGAAACGCTCGAGCCATGGGGTGCGAGTGTGCGTCTCCTTTTTAACGACATTGCTAGACGCTTGGTCGACTCTTCGTGTGGCCCGAGGGCTAGCCTATTCTTTGGACAAAGAATTAGCATTGCCATTCAACGTGGCAATGCTGCCAGCCTCTTGGGTACTTTACCGACACCGATGCGGAGGAGAGTTTTGACGCCTAGGTATCCTATGTATGCTCTAGTGTGATCGTACGAGGACCTGGAGCCTCCCTTAGGTGCCGAAGATGACCGCTCCAGTGGTTTTAGCCGGTAGGAGTCCGACATACCCCTTCGCCCTTCCCCGGGGCAAAGGAACTTCATGAAGAATTTCCACTGGGCACCAATAAAAAAAAGGTATCTTATGTATAATTTTTATTTAATCTTTTTGATATTCCTATTTGTACATAGATATTCTGCACCTAGCTTTAAGTTATACAATTTTTTGTATAGTATAGGTAATTTAAAACATACAATATAAGATGTAAATAATATACATAACTGTTTGTTGCATTATATTCATATTAAAACTACTACTACGTAACTATTGTACGAGAGCACACAGAATATTCTGTTTTGATTAAACATCCACCAATAGTAGACCAAAGTATTAAGCCGTGTAATGACAAAAATTGTACTGCTGTTTTTTATCCCAAATAAATAAAACAAAATAAAATAGGCCAATAAGTTCTGTGCCCCTCCCCCTCCTTATAATAGACTTTAATACAATTCCATCATAAAAACATTTCACAATTATGTCATCATTTTGGGGGGTATTTGCCAATACTCACCACGCTTGGCAGGCGTGTTGGTGATTACAGTATGGCTACTTTTCCTCAGAAGGGACGCTGCTGCCCATCCCATCCCTCTGGCCAAGAATCCCTTAGTCGCCTTTTACGACGTCCATGGGAGGAGATGGAGTGGTGCTATATTCTTAATCCGAACACCACACGGAATGTTGATTATCAAACAAAGAATACCAGACTATTCCTGAATTTAGCTCTTTTCTATTTTAGTTTCTTAATAATCTAACACCAAGGGCGGATACAGGGGCGGTGGGCTCAGCCTCTAGCGTAGAACATCCGTATCGATTTGCTACCCATCATTTTTCTTTGACGAGGGAGGGCTAAAAATAAAAGTAAAGTTACATCGATATTGCTTTAGCACATCAGACAGAAGGCGGGACTTGATTTTTGACCGCTAGGGTCGTCAACTGTGGTCACGCGCTGCCGTGGGACGCTTTGGGGGATCCTTTACAATCCCCGGGGGGGTGACTGCTTTACAGTCACCCTCTCCGAGATGTGCCTATAGGCGTGGCACCAGTGGGCGGCTCCAGTGTGATCATACGAGAACCTGGAGCCTGCCGAAGATGACCGCCCCAGTGGTTTTAGCCGGTAGGAGTCCGGCATACCCATTCGCCCTTCCCCGGGGCGAAGGAAGTTCATGAAGAATTTCCACTGGGCACCAATAAAAAAATTAAAAAAAGGGTCGTCAACTGTACGCTCAAATAGAATAAATAGTCTTTACTGCTGTATAGGTTTCCATCAAGATGCGGCTTTATGTATATGGAATTTGAATACCTGACACGGATCCCAGTTCCTGAGGTTAATAGCTTTATATAAGTACCTATGTCAGGCACCAGGGTTACCAAAAGGCTGAAAATCTGACAGCTGAATTAACCTTGGGATATTCGTATCCGAAGATAGCAGTCACTGAACATCATATCAGCCAAAAAGCTCCACTGAAGAACATAAGCTTCCCCCATAAGACGACCGGTTATATGTCGTGTACTTTGGGGGGAATTTGCCAGTACTCGCCATGCTTGCCAGGCGGATAACTCCCGCCCATCTCGACGCTGACACCCGCTACTCCAGTCTACTCGTGACCACAGTCAATGCAACTCGATCGAAACGTTGAGGTTAATGAAAATATTATTTAGACATTAATCTGTGCGCGAATATACCCGATGTTATCTTAAAATCATGCAAACTACATGGTATCCATAAAAACGATTTAAAAAAAGTTTTGAGTTATGAAAAGTCCTAGAACAAACGTTTTTTGGGTCATAATATAAAGTAAGTGTTAAGAGGTTTCGGGTATTTCTTCAATTACCCTATGTAAGGTCTTATTTTAATAATCCACGATATTTTGCATGGTGCCTTAATAAATGCCAAAGATGATATACCTTTTTATTGGTGGAAATTCTTCATGAACTTTCTTCGCTCCGGGAAAGGGGGAAGGGGTATGCCGGACTCCTACCGGCTAAAACCACTGGAGCGGTCATATTCGGCACCTAAGGGAGGCTCCAGGTCCTCGTATGATCACACTAGAGCCGCCTACTGGTGCCACGCCTATAGGCACATCTCTGAGAGGGTGACTGTAAAGCGGTCACCCCCCCGGGGGGGTTGTAAAGAATCCCCCAAAGCGTCTTATGGCAGCGCGTGACCATCTTCTGATGCGTGCTACCGTCTTCTCTTGGGTCGCTCGGTGTGGTCACGTAGATTCCCCAATCTACGCACCCGTGAACCCAGAGGTCCCCTGCCTTATAGCAACGGCAGGGGGTTTCAGGTGTATAGAAATTAGGCGCCAGGGCGGTTGTAACCCCGGCGCCTTCTCCTCCTTCTTTGAGTGGGATCGGCCCTCTTCCGATCCCGCTCTGGGGTCTCCTTCTGGAGCAAGACGCTCTCACAGAAGGAGAACACTGCATTCCAGTTTTCGTGCTCTGCCAACATAGCCGACACTACTGCCGGCAGAGAGAGATCTTGCCCGATCCGATCGACCAGGATCCGCCGCTCGGCGGCCAACGCAGGGCACGCCTCGAGCGTGTGCTGTACGGTGTTTTGGCAGGTGGCTTTCAGAATGGTGGCATTGTGTCGTGGCTTCACGTCCTATCCTGTGCAGGTACGCACTGAAACAACTGTGCCCGGAGAGCACCTGCGTCAGGCGGTAGGTGACGCGCTTAAAGATGATGTACCTACCGCACAAAATAATTTGACGGTGTAAATCCATTTCTTTATTTTTTGTGCAACGTGCCTCTGTTCGTCTGTATCGTTTGACATTGCCGACTAACTAAATCCGTCAGTCGGCCGCGTCCACCATTATCTTACTAGATGCATGTGAATATTAACACAACTTACTAGATCTAAAAGGACCAGTAAGTAACGAAATAAGTGATTTTTGAATAACTATGACAAGAAATACAACTGATTAATCTTTTAGTGATATCTATGTACATTATCGTCAGCATTCTCATAGGCCCCATGCAAAATATCGTGGACTATTAAAGTAAGACCTTATATATACAGAAAGACGATTTAATCAGTATTATCACAGTAAAATTAAAATAATGTAGAGTAAAATAATGTAATGTAAAGTAAAGTAGTTCTTTCTAAATAGTCAAATTATATAATTATCATTTGGTCCTGTCCAATGATATTATATATTAAAGGAAGTACGCACACACTGTCACAATCTGTATTGCTTTATTAATTAAGTAATAACAATGCCGTCATGTGCATAGAAAATGCACAATCTTTCAAACTAAAATAATAAAGAACAAGGGATCTTATACCACACGTGAATAACGAACCATATAAAATGTTTTAATAAAAATACTATTCAAATTATCTATAGAATAATATTCTCGAACTAAACACAGGCCAAGCAAAGAAAAGAGACAACACATATATTCTGTCACAGATGCGACAAAGACACGAGTACACGTCTTGTCATTTTAGATAGCTATTTCTTTTACCCTCGTAGTTTTTTAGTATTTATATTTTTTATAGTTTTTAATTTCTTTCTTACAGCATAGGTGTGTAGTTTTATAGCTTTATATCTACATACAGCGAGACTGAGTTTTGCGCGCCATTTAATATGGACGTAACATATCTATGGTATAATATCATTGGTCCTGTCCCAATCAAATCGCCCCTGGAAGGCCATGCTGTAAGCGCACACTTCCTGAGAGTCCACAAAGTTCTACTGCTCTTTATTTTATCTTAAACTATGAATCAGCTGTAGCGTTGTTTTGTGTGCCGAAAAGAGTTACCTTTATGTCGATGATTGTGACGATCGAAGCGGATGCGTATCCTCAAACGACGTTTCGAATTTATTCGCCGACGATTTGTTGAACAAATACAGCACGAGCGTTTCTCCAATTTCAGTGATATAGAAAGTGATGTAAGTAAGATTAATAAAATTAATATATATATTATTCTCATGATTTTTTCGTGTGCACCACTGATACTGGTTCGTAGTTCTGTAATGACATCTGTGCTATCCGCCATTATATACTTAGGAGTATTATAATACCGAGTGCGTATACAGGTTGAGGCAATTTTAAACGAACGCGTGCTGTAGTCTAGTAATGTGTTTATACATAATTGTTTTAAAACAATGCGTTCTTTATTTAAATATTTTTATAATGCTTTTTTATGACAGAACACTTATGAACAGTAAAAAATTAAAACAAATTGCAAAGATTTCGCTGAGTATGTAGGTAGACTCGGTACTTCTGCTAAACTTACATAATATATATGAAACCCTCTTTCATAAACTGATATACGTCTAGTTCTACAAGCAAACAAATCAAACTTTCTAACAAAAAAAATACCGACTTCAAAATTCTATACGATATTAAAACCACCAAAAAGAAAAAAAATAACTTTATTAATGAAGTCGGGTGGGGCCCATAAATATAACTCGTTGGTCTTCATGAACCATGGTTGGGGCATACCTGGCACCGCCCGACTTCAAAAATACAGTAATTTTTTTCTTTTTGGTGGTTTTAATGTCGTATAGATTTTTTTTGTTAAAAAGTTTTATTTGTTTCTTTTTTGTGTAAATAAATGTAAAAACTTTTCCAAATTTGGTATCCGTATCTAACACTAAAAACAATTCTAAGAATCGAAATTATTAAGACATCATCTAGGTAAGCGCAGTCAAATTAAACCAGTTTATTGAAGTTGGTTAAAAAACTACTTAATCAAATGTAATGAAATTATATGGGACCAATTCGAAAGCATTCTGCACCTGTTAAAGAAAGAATCGCTCAAATATGTCTACAGATCTCAGAGTAATCGGTGTACCAACATCAAAAAATACGCATCGAATTGAGAACCACCTCCTTTTTGAAGTCGGTAAAAAGAGGAAATATCTATTTACGCTTAAATCATACCTAAAGAGGAAAATATTTATGATGCAGTTGTAACCAAAAATATGTACACAACTATCAAAATTTGACAGATTATATTTTAAAATGTTGATTGAAATAAATCACATATTTGTTACTTATGTATCTGTTTATCAAATTTATTTTAGACTAGCTGGGACCCGCGGTTTCGCCCGCGTTTAATTTAAAAGGAGTTTAGAGTATTTCGACATAGACACTTGACATAGAATATATATATTGGATTTCAAGGGTTTCTTTTTTTGCGCGGAACCCTAATTATTTTTGTAATATTGAAGTAGCCTAAGTTATTCCTTAGAACATCAGCTATCTGCCAGTGAAAATCCCGTCAAAATCGGTCCAGCCGTTTCGGAGATTACCCGGAACAAACAGACAGACAGACAAAAAATTTAAAAATTGTTTTTTTGTTCTATGTCCCGTATATACTTTCATATGCATTTAGTAAAAAGCTGTTATTTTGACATTACAAACAGACACTTCAATTTTATTTATTTGTATAGATGTCAAGGTTTGCTGCTTTTAAAGTTACCTTTTTTATATAATATAACCATATTCTCAAGGATTTGGGTTCTTTTACTGAAGCGTTTTATGCTATCGCTTCCTTGAGAAAAAAATCTTTGTACAATAATAATAAAACACTTAAACGGATTACCTCGCATATATTATAGATTTAAATGTTTCCTAACGTTTTGCCGTGTGGTGCTCAGAATACCACCACCCCATCTCCTCCCGTGGGTGTCGTAAAAGTCGACTAAGAGATTAGCCGGAGGATGGGCAGCAGCATCCTTTGAATACATTAACACGATCGAACAAAACCCCCCACTGAGCCCACAATACAGCCATATTGGTCATTGTTGTGATCTTTGGGGTAGGCCTATGTCCAATAGTGGACTTCATTCGGCCGAAATGATGCTGATGATAACGTTTCCAACACTTTGCAGTGTTCATGGCTACACAATGGCTAAGATAATAGGCGGGGTAACAGTCGGGGGTCGCGGGTGCGTAGATTGGGGAGTCTGCGTGCTCACACCGAGCGACCCCCGGGATGACGGCCGTGCGCACGTGGTCACGTGCTGCCGTGTGCGCACCACAGCGCAAAGCAAGGCTTGGGGGGATCCTTTACAATCCACCCGAGAAGTACCTGGGTGGGCGATATTTTTACAGTCGCCTTCCCTCCGCTAGAGGGTGTAAATTGTTTCGATGCACGCAGTAGTCACTCACAGTGTCTTGATGTTTTTAGTGCGGTATGTTATTTGGGACTTCATTTATATAACAACAGGATTCCAAACTGGTAGCACCTGCTAACCATCTCATTTGTTGAAATTATGATTTTTTTATTTCAATAGTCTCACGAAACATCTTTGTAGGTACATATCGGTTCTCTTTCGCGAGGACTTGAGGTTGATCAAAACGAAGCAAATGGTTAGGTTTACGTAAGGCGTGTTCATACACTGCAGACTTTGTGGAGCATCTATGCTTGACGTCAGCTATTTGGTCTTTTATTCTGGTGGCTATTCTACGCTTTGTTTGCCCTATACAATGATATTATATATTAAAAGAAGTAGATATGTTACATGCGCTCCAAAAATAAGAACCAAAACTCCCCCAATTGTAGCACCTCGCAATCAGTTCGCCCAAGACAGGACAACGAGCAGACTGTCTTAAGTAGTAACAATGCCGTCGTGCGTACAGAAAATGCACAAACTATAAAGCAAAAATAAATAAAGAACAAGGGATCTCATACCACACGTGAGTAACAAACTACATAAAATATTTGAATAAAAATACTATTCAAATGATCTGTAGAATAATATTCTCGAACAAAACACAGGCCAAGCAAGGAAAAGAGACTTAATATATTCTATCATAGGTGCGACAAAGACATTGAGTACACGTGTTGTCATTTTAGAGAGCTATCTCTTTTGTTCATATAGTTTTTGTATCTTCTTTCTTACAGCATAGGTGTGTAGTTTTATAGCTTAATACCTACATACAACGAGACTGAGTTTTGCGCGCAATTTAATATGGACGTAACATATCTATGGTATATAATAAAATAAATAAAATAATATCATTGGCTCTATATATGACATACCCACAGTCACAGTCATTGTTGTAAACCCCTGCATCTTCATATGCTGCTTGGACTAAGTTTTTATGGAAGCTTGCTTCAAGATATGATCAATATTGTCAGTGACCCCCTAATAAATGGTGAAACAGCAGATCATCCATCAACCTTAATGGGTTTTGGACGGTATCTGCGACGGGGATCGGCAAAAGTGGCGCTTTCAAATGGGTACGTTGAAGAACTTCCCTCAGATAGTGAAGCTCTCCTGCTAGACGGTTGGCGTCGCAGATGCCATGTGCTCTCTATAACAAAGATTTGACCACAGTAACTAACTCCCAAGGATGCTGGTGAGATTCACCGTTAAGGTACTTGTCTGTATGGGTAGGCCATCCATATATGGCGTAACTAACATAGTGATCAGGATTATAGATGAGAAGTTTATCAAGAAAAAACTAAATTAAATTTCATTTCATTTCATTTGTTGTCTTTCAATTCCATAGTAAACTGAATATTACTATGTACTGAATTTGGATGTTTTGTCTTTGTTCCATCTGTATAATAGTTATGTAGATATTCGCATGAGGTACACAGTACGGTATAGACTAATAAACGCAAAATTTCCGAAATAGAAAAAATACAATCATGTTAAATGTCGTCCACGTTACAATAACAGCCTGTCTATACCACCCATAGAAATATCTCATCGTGATCCAATTATAAGTACAATGATATTAAAATAAACAATTAAACAATGTTATTAAAATTATATAAAAATTGATACATTAGGATTGTTTTTATGTTAACAATAGACGGGTAATCTATTGTCATGATATTTTCATAACTTCAACCGAACAGAATATCATCGAATATCCTTGGAAGGTCAGGTTGAGGTCCACTGTCTCATTTACAAAAATCACACGATACAAATGACATCTCGTCTGCGCGAAGTAACTTACAATAATAAACGCAAAAGCTCAGGAATAGTAGGAATTATATCTATATATATTTAAGAACGAGATTACGGAGGGCTTGTCATATTTGGGAGGTCTGTAGATACATAATATGGTCAAGGGATAAGTTTGCAACTCAACTGCACAACAGCAACTTTATGATTGGCACATGAAAATCAATAGACTATTTATACGAGACTTTGTCGGTCATCATCAAATTCGAGCTACACTCACACAAAAATAATGTATAAATAAGAGAATAAAACACAAAATTATTTATTCGGTCCGCAAACGGACTGGTGGCGTGGCGCCGGCGTTTAGTGAACGGGATATTATCAAGTCTTATCCGTAATAGCGTCTGCTTGTGTTTCTTGTATATAACAACTCGAGTTCCTTTGAAGGCAAGACCCCATCTCCATAAGCACCGCGCACACGATTACCTGTAAAATAAAAGAATTTGTTAAAAGAAAAACAAGTATCATCAAAGAATACACCATTACCTCTCTTCCCATTCATAATAAGGTACTGCAATAACCAATCTACTTGCAAAGTGTGGTGATTATGGCGACTTCCTCTATCGAGCTTCATTATAGTTGATATCAAAGATTTAAATCGTTCGATAGGTCCTTAGCAGTACGAGGTGCCGATGATGACCGCTCCAGTGGTTTTAGCCGGTAGGAGTCCGGCATACCCCTTCGCCCTTCCCCGGGGCGGAGGAAGTTCATGAAGAATTTCCACAGGGCCCAATAAAAAAAATTGGTCCTTAGCATACATTGCAACGCTTCAAATAGGCATCACTAAAATGAGTGATCGAGTGCATTTGACTTCAGATGCGATCGAGTACCCGTCTGAGAACGTTATCTTAAATTAATAAGAAAATAATATAAAGTAGGTACGTCTTCATGCGCATTCAAGAAATGATAATACATAGGCTGCACTAAAAGTATCGGGAATGGAATATTTCCACTGTTCCTGTCATATTAAAATCTTTTTAATTGAAAACTCCTTGGTTTTACAAATCGAATACCATTTATTTATTTAAAAAAAGATTCACGGTCTTGTCACAAGGTTTTGTCAAACTTGTTTAGTCGTTGAGAAAATGGAATTGACTCGAGAAAATTCAAGAGCGATGATTTATTATGACTTTCGAAGTGGTTTAACACAAAAACAGTGTGTTGAACGGATGATTTCTGCATTTGGTGATGAAGCCCCATCCAAAACCACAATTTATCGCTGGTTTGCTGAATTCCAACGTGGACGTGTCAAGCTCAGTGATGATCCTCGTCAAGGTCGTCCAAAAACTGCAGTCACCCAAGAAAACGTTGATGCTGTGCGTAAGCTGATTGAGGAAGATCGACATGTGACATACCGCGAAATTCAGGCAACTTTAGACATTGGCATGAGTCAAATACAAATAATCTTGCATGAACAATTAGGTGTAAAAAAGTTGTTTTCCCGATGGATACCGCATTTGCTATGTGAAGAGCAAAAAGCAGCTCGCGTTACTTGGTGCGTCAGAACTCTCGAAAGGTTCCACGCAGGATCCTCAAATGCTGTATACAACATCGTATCAGGTGACGAATCCTGGATATATGCGTACGAACCCGAAACAAAAAACCAGTCACGAGTTTGGGTGTTCGAAAATGAGTTAAAGCCAACAAAAATTGTTCGTTCACGGAGTGTTGCAAAAAAAATGGTGGCCACGTTTGTCTCCAAAACCGGCCATGTTACGACTATTCCTCTTGAGGGACAAAGAACGGTTAATGCAGAATGGTATGCTAGCATTTGTTTGCCACAGGTCGTTTCTGAACTCCGTAGAGAGAACTGCAACCGCCGCATCATCCTCCATCACGACAATGCGAGTTCTCACACCGCGCACAGAATAAAAGAGTTTTTAGAGCAAGAAAACATAGAATTATTAGACCATCCGCCGTACAGCCCCGACCTAAGCCCTAATGATTTCTATACTTTCCCTAAAATAAAGAATAAATTGCGTGGACAGAGATTTTCATCACCTAAAGAAGCTGTGGACGCCTACAAAACGGCCATTTTGGAGACCCCAACTTCCGAATGGAATGGTTGCTTCAATGATTGGTTCCATCGTATGGAAAAATGTGTCAAATTTCGCGGAGAATACTTCGAAAAGCAATAAATACATTTTTAAATAGTAATGTTGTGTCACTTCCTTGATTCCCGAAATTTTCAGTGCCGCCCTCGTACATCACTAGAAATACGTGCAAGGATAAAGGAATTACATTTCCCTTGTAATTTAATTCATTATTAAGAAAACGTTTCAAACTTTCAAACAACGGATGGCTCTAGATGGAGATTATTCCAGTTCCTGGAGCCTCCCTTCGCTGCCGACGATGATCACTCCGGTGGTTTTAGCCGGTAGGAGTCTGGCATGCCCCTTCGCCCTTTCCCGGGGCGAAGGAAGTACATGAGGTATTTCCACCGGATCAATAAAAAATAAATAAAAAAAGGCTGCTGACTGTAAAACCTTTTTGCCAATACCTTTGCAATATGACAACATATTGCGCTGACCCAAAGTAACTTGGGACCAGGGCAGGAAGATGATGTAAGAACTATTCCTATTGATGACAGTTGAAGGCTGGTTTAAGAATTAACACCCAGAACAACACAATTCCATGAAAACTGTTACGCCATGTCTATAAAGATACTTAACAAATTGCCATTAACTGTTATAGACCATTAACCTTATTTTATTTAGAAGTACATTGTAAGCATTAAACAAGTCCACTACTCTAGAGAGAGTGTTATTTACATCGACAGTAAAGTTTAAATAAAATACATGTTTATTTGCAAATAACACTATGGCATGCTTATCCATTATAATATAAGGCATGTCATTTATATATATATAATGAACAAAAAGAGGGCCGAGTGTCGCGCCTTGCGGAACCCTCATGTGGTCACACCACATAACGTGTTGATATATTTCCATTACTCCTTACAGTTATGTCGGCAACTTTAGTTTTTCTACGGAACTCCTCATTTTGCCCCTGGTGTAACCGGTCGTACATAAACCAATGGGAGAGGCCTTTGTTCAACAGTGGGCGGCCATCGGCTGATATGATGATGACGTTTCGTTACTTTTATGTTTTACTTTCATGTGGTCAGTGCCTGTGAGTGTGAGCTTAGAATTTAATTTGGTTCGATAAATATATTATGGCATTAAATCGCAGTTACGAGATCGATATTTTTCTATAATATAACGTTATTTTTCTCTAAGTTCATCTTAGGTTTATACTCGTAGTTGACTGAGTTAACATATGTAACAGTATGTAACCTTCTGAAAACATCTGAACTGCGCCACTGGTGTAAAGTTGTTGTGGCTTCCCTGGAACCTTATTGATGAAATATGGATTTATCTAATAACAAATCAAAATTTGATAGGGTTAATAATTATTTTTAAAATATATTAGCTTTTGATATATATTGTCTATATAATATATACTTTTGACATATTAATTTTACTCACATATTCAATATGACATTTAAAGCTTTGGCGTTTAAAATACCTTTTATTTTATATAATTTAGTTTCTTCTGCATTTTGTAAATGTGTGAACTTCGTCGACTTTATTAGTGCTATACATTAACTGTTATCAGTATTCCTATTGTGTTAGAGGCAATTGTCTGTTTTGTTACTGTGTGTATTTTACATTTAATTAGTCTACTTTGTTTGCACACACCTAGCTTATTACCATGTAATAACAAAATTGTTATATAACTTTTTTTCAAAAGAGTATATCCATGGAGTTTCTTGCCGGCTCTTCTCCATAGGACCGACTTTTCCGAACCGTACACTTAACTTGACTTTTCGTAAGAGCCTATTAGGGACGATATAAAAAATTGAGTTTGAGTTGAGAATTAAGTTGTTTGAATGAAAACAAACGTTTATTTCATTCATTCTACATATATACATGCAGCATTCATACGTGCAACCCTAGAACATACAAACGTGCAATATACAAATAAGCGCACATTTGTATAGTTGAAAATAAACGCATGCACGATAAATATCTAGACAAATAAATAAAATTGAAGTGTCTGTTTGTAATGTCACAATAACAGCTTTTTACTAAATGCATATGAAAGTATATACGGTACCTATAACAATTTTTTTTTCAATTTTTTTTGTCTGTCTGTCTGTTTGTTATGTCGGGTAATCTCTGAAACGGCTGGAACGATTTTGACGGTACTTTCACTGGCAGATAGCTGATGTTACAAGGAATAACTTAGGCTACTTTTATTTTAGAAAAATAATTAGGGTACCGCGCAAAAAGAATTAATCCCTTGAAATCCAATATATAAATTCTATGTCAAGTGTCTATGTCGAAGTACTCTAAATTTCTTTTAAATTAAACGCGGGTAAAACCGCGGGTCCCAGCTAGTATAAAATAAAATGCTACTCTTATTGCGCTCGGCATTTCGAACACTGCGGCCGTGGTCACGAGCAGACTGATACGTATGTATAAGGCACGTATGGATGCTGCACGTAGATATATAGAATGAATGAAATAAACATGACATATTTCCGTAAGTTATTTCGATTCAATGGATGCTATTCGCGTAAACTTTAGATAATATTATAAACTGTCATGTCGTGTTAACTAGATAGATTTTTTTATGTACGATCGATTAATGTAATGTCGAATGCTGCTATCATCCATTATGGCATGGTAAGTTTTTTTAAATAAAATAACATACACTTACCTGGTGATAGCCATATTTCCACCGCAGAAAACACAAAAACCAAAAATATCATACATAAAATCCTCATTTTTTATACGATTGTCTTCTAAAGAACCTTCCTCAATTATGACTCAAAGATAATGTTCGGCTTGATTTAAATAAACTAATTTACATACGTGTGCGTTCGTTCCACTTGTGTGCATTTGCAATCAGCATAATGTCAAATCCGAAGAGCCTGTTAATTTTACAAAAGCTTTATCCTCGTCCCTTGAAATTATGGTTTCGCTGGTATCCCCGTTCTAATTAATCTGCGTCGATCCCGCCGCAGCCCTCCTTCCGTCACACATGAATGTTTATAATATTCGGAAACCTTTTTTAAATAGGTATTAATATGAAACGTATTATTAACAAATCAGGCAATTTCTTTGTTGAATGTCTACTTAATAGATTGTTTATATTGATAGTGGAAAATTATAATAAGAAGGTCTGAAGATAATATCTGAAAATCTTGGTAAAAATAATTTGCGTTGAAAGTATTTATGAAGTGCAACCTGATTTTTAAGTATTTTTTTACACGTTTATGTTAAGAGCGATTAAATAAATAATAAGTTTAGGAGCTTATAGCTCGCGAAATAATCTCCTAAGTAATTTAGATTATTGCATTTGTAACGACCTGTCCAATGAATACCCAAAGTATTCTATGTATCAAAAGTAACCCATTTATTTTTTGTCATATCATTTTGTATAGCCGTTAAGATCACCATATGAGCCAAAAAACCATCCACTGCTGAACAAAGGCCTTCCCCATAGGGTTCAACAACGACCGGTCCATTCCGTATGTCATCGTGGGAGAAACTTGCCAGTACTCACTTGGCAGGCGTTTTGATAAGCGCAGAATGACTGCTGTCCACAGAAAGGATGCTGCTGCCCATCCCTCTGCCTTGAGTCCCTTAGTCGCCTCTTACGACATCCATGTGAGAAGATGGAGTGGTGCTATATTCTTAATCCGCTCACCACACGGAATCACACAAGACGGTTCTAAAAACTGTAAAGTTTTATCAGAATCGGCGACAAGATGACGGAGTTATAAGGCAGACATACGCATAGATACCGATGGAAATGATGAAAGTGTAAGGGTTCCGTTTTTTCCATTTGCTTATGGAACCCCAAAAGAGGAGGAAAAGTAAAAATATTTTTACGCGTATCAATTGCCATGTATGGTATTGTATGCTAGGCATCTTCGATACGAGAAAACACACAATGCACACTTATATGTTCCTGGTTCATGGCCAAGTTCAGTTTTGCCGGCAAGGCCGTTGTGGATTGATCGTGTACAGAAATAACTGCTACGCTTTACACCAGTGTTTCTCAAAGTGGATGATAACGCCCCCTTGTTGGCGCTAGAGAGGGAGGCAGTAAAGGGCCCAGAGAAAATTGGGAGACTGACGCAGTTTAGGGGGCGATGGCTGATTTATGCTTTTCTAATATTTTAATTGAAGTCAAAACCGACCTACTACATCCACATCGAATATTATGTTCGTATTCCTGCTCAGTTTGATTTTATAAAATAAATAATTTATCATGGCCTTCGTTCCCGTGAGCAATGAAGTTTTAACAAGTTTCCCGTAAACAACGTAATTTGTACAATCCTGTATAAAGCGGCAGAATCATCAATACTTTTCTAACTTGCTCAGTACGAACTCCGTTGCTACAGGCCACAAGATCATAATAAAATGCATTCAGATAAGAAAGACAAAAAAGTGGCTCATCGGAAAAGTTTTGAGATGAGAAACTCCCGTGAAGTTTATATTTCAGCGCAAGTTGCTGGTGTATAACCCTCGCCACCAAGTATTCGCCATTAGCAAGACGAGAACAACCAGAAATAATATGTCTGATGGATTCGCCCGGACGGTGGGATGCCCGACAGATTTCAACCGTACCGTCATTAACAATACAAACTATTATTATTAGAGGAAAAGGTGGTAAAGTGGCCCCTACTTCGTTTTTGAGCTCTCATGTAAAAAAATACTAGACTTAGAAATCGATTAAGTACGTTACAGTGATTCATAATCATTTGGCTATACATGGATATGGAATTAATGAATAAACCACAAAATAATCAAAAACATATTTAATCTTAAAAATAATAAATTTGGCAACTTGATCTCATCAAGTGAGGGTTTATATGGCACCCTGGGGGGCATTTTTAAAACATTGACTTTAATAAAACTTTAACGGCAAACATCACAAATATAATATTCGCTTTCAGGACCTGCACAGGCTGTATGAGCCCATAAATTGCAACTCTGACACTGAATCCACTCCTCTCCATGTCTGTCACTAGAATAACTGATTTCACAAAATATGCAGCTCATATCTAAGCTTTCAGGTAACCTATCTGAATTAACATTGTCGTCATATTCAGAGTCGGTTTCTACGACTGCGTCACTTTCGGAGCTACTACTGGATGTACTAACTCTCTGGCGTCGAATATACCTGCAGAGGCCACAATACCACCTTTTTATTTTAACCTATTTATTTTAATGTTAATAAAAGGATTGCTAAATATTGTTATTGTTATTTATAAAGTTGCTTTATAATAATCTCATTACAACAGCCTAATGTAAAATGTAAGTTTAAACTCAGAAACAAGATAAGACTCATATAAGGCTATACATTAAAGTTATTGAAGTAATTATTACGACTATGATTTTAAAGATGTGGTAAAGGTTAAAAAAATATTGTGGGATACAAAAACATTTTCTGAATAGTCGGTTCTCAAAGTGGACGGTAGACGAAATTGGTTTATGAACCTCTGTACACCATCATCCCGCAATTATATATATTGCTTTTGTAACTATTGTCACAAGCATTATAAGGGACGACTTTGATACCGAGAATCTTCGTAATCTTAGAAGTAAATACAAATATGTTCAACTAGCTGGGACCCGCGGTTTCACCCGCCGTTTTTATAAATAATTTAGAGTACTTCGGCATAGACAATTGACACAAAAATTGACATAGAGTATGTATATGAAATCCATTTCACACATACTCTATGTCAATTCTTCAAAATTTCAAAAATTTAAAAAAAATTGACATAGAGTATGTATATGAAATCCATTACATATACATATATGTAATGGATTTCATATACATACTCTATGTCAATTTTTCATATACATTCTCTATGGATTTTGGGACCCGCGGTTTCACCCGCCGTTTTTATAAATAATTTAGAGTACTTCGGCATAGACAATTGACATAGAGTATGTATATGTAATGGATTTCATGGGTTTTAATTTTTTGCGCAGAACCCTAATTATTTTTCTAAAATAAAAGTAGCCTACGGTATTTCTTGTAACATCAGCTATCTGCCAGTGAATGTCCCGTAGATATCAGTCCAGCCGTTTCGGAGATTAGCGGGAACAAACAGACAGACAGACAAAAAAATGAAAATTGTATTTTTGTAGTAGGTAGCGTATATACTTTCATTTGCATTTAGTAAAAAGCTGTTATTTTGAGATTACAAACAGACACTTCAATTTTATTTATTTGTATAGATGTATAGATAGCAGATTTAGTCGCTATATCTAAAACGCTCAACGTTCCTTCTGTGGAACAGTACCCATACTGCGCTCACCAACCCGCCTGCCAAGCGTGATGAGTACTGTAAGAAATCCCCCCAAAAAACGACAAAATTGTGGAATTCTATATGGGATACCTTGGATGGGAGGCCTTTGTTCAGCAGTGGCAGGTGGGTTCTTCAGCGCAGTATGGCTACGGTCGTGTAGAGGGGTCGCTGCTGCCCAGCCCTCTGGTTTATAGTCCCTTAGTCGCCATTAACGACAGTCTCGAGAGGAGATAGTGTGATGGTCTTTATCTAGGCACCACATGGATAGTGAGAAAAATAATATTCATCGTCATCATATCAGCCATTTATACGTCCATAGATTATCCACCATAGATTTCCACAATAGTGTCGTCATTTTGGGGGTATTTGCCAGTACTCACCACGCTTGGCAAGCGGGTTGGTGAGCGCAGTACCACAGAAGCAGAGAAGAGACGCTGCTGCCCATCCCTTTGGTTTAGTTTCCCTTAGTCGACTTTTACGACATCCACAGGAGGAGATGGAGTGGTGCTATATTCTTAATCCGGACACCACACAAAGTAATATTTTTATCTAGGGTGAGCAAAATATCAAAGTGATTCATTGAAATTTTCAATTAATATTTATATAATAGACTAAATCTCTAAATAAATGAACTTACAAGAAATAATTTAAATGTGTTAATCGCCATTTTGTTTCTCCGCTTTGCGTTCGTGGTGTGCAATTAAAGTGAGCAGTCGCCAGACGCATGGCAGATGTGACACATCGAAATTTAATGTAGTATCTAAATCGAAACGACTCTGTTTATCTTCAATCAAAATGGATGCCCTCGCATCTCATCATGTCAAAAATAATTTTAGAAATTTCTGAAAGTGTACAAGGAAACTGAATAATAAGCCTGGCCTGTCTGTTAGTGTTGAGGGTGTTACATACACCAAGGATATTGCAGCCGTGTTTAGGCAACATTTTTCTGTGAGGTCGATGGCAGGTCCCGTGGCCTTGGTGTTCGATGCTGAGATGGTGGAAGGAGAAGAGTACTCAATCAAGTTCAATGCAAAACAAGTTGCTAGTATTATAAGGAATATGAAGGGAAGAAAATCTCCTGGCCACGATTATCTTAGCATCCAGTATCTACAACATGGTGGGCCGCACTTGCATTTTTATTTTTAAAAGCAGACTGTGGAAATACATCATGTACTTCCTCCACCCCGGGAAAGGGTGGAGGAAAGGAGGAAGGGTATGCCAGACTCCTACCGGCTACAACCACCGGAGTGGTCATCAAGGCTCAAGGCCCCCCGCCATATAAACGACAGGAGGCTCAGGCGTGTTGTTTCTCCGGCTCTGTGTCTTCCACCTCCGAGCGGGATTGGCCCTCTCCCGATCTCGTTCTGT
The DNA here is from genome assembly GCA_947459985.1 of Diloba caeruleocephala. Taxonomy (NCBI): domain Eukaryota; kingdom Metazoa; phylum Arthropoda; class Insecta; order Lepidoptera; family Noctuidae; genus Diloba; species Diloba caeruleocephala. The sequence continues at coordinate 9,575,821 of OX381631.1, read as the reverse complement.
GTCCTCCTGGACCGTATTTGCCTAGGGTTCTAGCAATGTTTTAAGTGTGTGAAGGGTATGCTGCGAATCACGGTCTGAAACAATGCCTCTAAAAGTGAGTTGATGATTTTCAAGTCTGATACCAAATGACCTTCGTGTGTACCCCCAGTCATCTCTTGTTTGACCAGAAGCTGTACCGGATTCTAAATAAAAGATTTGAAAAACAAAACAAACCCTTAAATAATCTGAAGTGTGCCCCTATGCATCTACTATTATTACATTATTTCTATTTGATTTTGATTTCAAAATGTATCAAAGTAATGTGAACAACATAAATACCCATATATACCTACAAATTTTTGGAAAATATCTGGGTAAAATCCCTGTCATCTGGGTATTTACCCGATTAATACCCAAATTTGAATTTACCCGGGAATTTACCATCCCATCTCTAGCTAACCCTGATAAACTACATTTTATCTCATTTTACGCTTTGTCTTTTTAATTCTCTATCTACCACCTATCTACGCTAGTATTAGTCCGAGGGTGCTATTCGAATATTTTGCCATAGCCAATGCTCAATCAATAGCGAACTCTTTCTTTTATATGACGGTTTGTATGTAGTTGTGAAAGATATCTATTATGCTCACATTGCTACCAGTCTATAGTTTCTTGGTCGGTCTGAGGCGAATGGCTATGGCCTATGAAAATGGAGGTGGCGATCTGTGCTACCAATTAAATCCAACCATGTATATTAATAACAAAAATATTTACTTCCAGTGTTGCCAATTGGTGAGGAATTCCCCAAATTGCGAGGAATTCTAAACCAATTGGTCTAAGCCAAACCAATGTCAGGACATCAGTTGGAGGGGTCTTCACAGAAGTTAAAACGCTTAAGCAAATATTCTCATTCAACGTTGTAGACTAACTGATTTCTAGGCCGATTGCTTCATCATTGTGAACTGGAGTACCTACATAATATTGACCAACTGTTTGTTGAATTTCGGGAACTGCACTGGGTCACTGAAGATACAGGTAAACATATCACATTCCTAAAAGAAGGATCACCTTCGTATGCGGTAAGAAATAATAATATTTCGGAGACTTTGGCATGATGGTCGACATCCGAGTGATTAGAGAGCCTACAACAACTGCATTAAATCCATAAAACAGACCATTAGAGATGCTGAAATTGAGGCAAATCTTCTATCGTTAACGGCAACTCGCACAACTGACTACTCACTATGGAAGGCCGGCAAGAATGTAAACCAACCTATTAAGCCTAAACCACTTATACGCCTAGAAAGCAACAGATGGGCTAGATCTAAAGTAGAAAAAGCGAATGCTTTTGCTGAGCATCTATCTAAAGTCTATGTCCCTAATGAAGCCCATTCAGCATCCAATGAAACAGATATAGACGAAATCGTTCAACAACATTTTCAACTTGAACTGCATCTTAAATTAGTTACGCCAAAAGAGGTAGGAAGAACTATCTGCCAATTGGGGAACAAGAAGGCCTGATCTTCTCCTGCTTTGATCTAATAGACAAGACTGTCCTAAAAGAACTACTCCAGAAGGCAGTAATCTTCCTAATAACCTAAATGCAGGGAAATGGCCCACTCTAATCATTCAACTGTTTGATTAGAGTGGGCCATTTCTCTGCATTGTGGAAAGTCTCACAAATAATCATGATCTACAAGGTCGGAAAATCAACGCAAGAGCTGTCCTCAATTCCTCATACAGACCAATAAGCTTACTTCCAATTACCTCTAAGCTGCTTGAAAAAGTATTGCTGCAACGATTCTCCCAATGCATGAGCGAAAGCGCAATAACCCCAGATCACTAGTGCGAGTTTAGATCACAACATGCCCCCACTGAACAAATCCATAGAGCGTGCAGAAACATCAGTGACAGCCTTGAAAGGAAGGAATACTGCTCTTCAGCATTTCTGGATGTGCAATAAGCTTTTGACCGGGTTTGGCACAAGGGTCTCTTGAGTAAGGTCTTGACCTTATTCTTGCCTCACAGATTCTTTCAAATTCTGGAATCTTATATGACCAGTAGAATTTTTCAAGTGAAAAAAGGTGACTGCAGATCAGACTTCTATGATATACTAGCTAGAGTACCACAGGGCTCAGTACTCGGTCCAGTCTTATATACCATTTTTACTGCACATCTACCACAAACACCAAAGGCCACGAATGCAACCTATGCAGATGACACAGCACTATTGGCTTCCAGCAACAAACCCAGTGGATGCGTCAACGAAACTGCAAAAAAAGTCTGGATGCAATAAACAAATGGTTCAATATGATGGACAATCAAAGCAAGTGCTAATAAATCGGTGCAAGTCACGTTTACCCTCAGAAAAGCAACATCTGGGGAAGTTCTCTTCTCCCCAAAGTGACTCAGTGAAGTACTTGGGATTAAACTTGGTCCGCCGAATGACGTGGTACAAACACATAAAGTCCAAAAGAAATGAGATCAACTCTAAATATAGTGTACTGTACTGGCTCCTAGGTCGAAACTCCAGACTGTCCATTGACAATAAGCTCCTGATTTATAACTCCGTGATCAAACCAGTGTGGTCCTATGGCATACAATTATGGGGATCTGCTTCTGCCTCCAACATAAATAAAATACAGACAACCCAAAATACAATCTATACAAATAAATAAAATTGAAGTGTCTGTTTGTAATGTCAAAATAACAGCTTTTTACTAAATGCATATGAAAGTATGTACGTTACATATAACAAAAAAACTACTTTCATTTTTTTTGTCTGTCTGTCTGTCTGTTTGTTCCGGGTAATCTCCGAAACGGCTGAACCGATTTTGACAGGACCTTCACTGGCAGATAGCTGATGTTATAAAGAATAACTTAGGCTACTTTTATTTTGGAAAAATAATTAGGGTTCCGCGTAAAAAAAAACCTTAAAATCCAATATATTTATTCTATGTCAAGTGTCTATGTTGAAGTACTCTAAATTTCTTTTAAATTAAACGCGGGTGAAACTGCGGGTCCCAGCTAGTCTAAAATAAATCAGTAATTCACTCAGGTTCATAAGAAACATAAGTCCATGAACACCTAAACATGCCAACAGTAAACAGGAACAAATAATAGCTTGCGCAAAGAAGTACAAAACTAGACTGGAAACCCATTCTAACCAGCTCACCTCACAGCTAACCATTCTAGACTGTATAAATCGTTTGAAACGTTGCAGGATCTTAGAACTTGGCAGCAATGATTAGCTACCGCAATTGTTCAGTGTCGTTGTTTCTAATGGGGAATAACATACCCGAATCTTCGAATAACATACTCGACATCTTCCATCACATCTGCTCATAGTCAGAAGGACTGATTGCATGATGATAATGTACACCAACCTACGTTAGTGAATTATTTATTCAAGCAATTTTAATATAGGTTCGAAACGGATGGCGGTAATGGCGTCACTACTCCTCGAAATACCTCGAGGGGAGCACTCTCCCACCGACGGCCGCTGCGAGACGCTGAAGACCTTACGCTGACTACCGGTGAATTATTTCTAGCATACAGTGCACGGTGGTTTTGTTGTTGGACATAGCTTTACAAATTCTTCTGTTGTTTCTAGGCAGCGACGACGACATTGACGACGGCCTGGACGCAGAGGACCTCGGCTTGAAATTCTGTGGCAGAAGGTGACTTGCCACTCACAAGATGGGGGGCCCATCTTGTGAGTGGCCACTTGTAAATAGCCACCACTACAGGCGACAAGGAGCAACACCGGTGTGAGCGGCTAGGGGTGTAGAGAGTAGAGTGTGTTATTACGCCATTAGACACTTCCACCCCCGAGCATATAGCTCTGGCGGGCCCCCTCTGATCGGCCAACTAAGCCAACTCAATCCAGAGTTGAAAATCCTACGGGCACTCATGGGGTACCACTCCAACCAACCAATAAAGGCAAGACGGAGACGAGGCCCTGACCGATTCTCTGGAGCATTCGGGTACGCAGTGTCGCCACTCACATTCAGCTCGCCACAAACTGCCCTGCGTTCTGTAAGCTACTCAATATACTTTTTTATCATAAGGTAGGAAGAAATCAAGCAGCTACTTTGCCGCGGAGTGCCTCTCTCCGTGTTTCCTTCCCGGTTAGCTCAACTAGGAGGCTCTCTCCACGGCAGCAAGTAACGGAGCTCGGTTAACGAGATCAATGAAACGTATCATATATATTGTTAAATTGGTATATTGTTATTCACAACTTCAACACTTCATCTTCATGGTGATGATTATATATTTCAAATATAGCCTATGATCACAATATTTAAGCTAGTTAAAAATAAGTAATTGTAATATTGGATGGATAGACAAATAATGACGATAGCTAGTTCATTTCGTTAAGTTAGAAAATAGTATGCGACAAGTGTTTTCAAAAAATTTACATAATGCATGCTAAAGAATATGCTGCATACCAAATAGTAAAAAATAATGCTAAGTGTCATAGAAATACGCCAAATTTTGCTATTAAAATGCCAAAATGGCAACACTGACGCTTATCAAGCGTGGTGAGTAAAGTTGGCCGTTATAACACATAACACATTAAACATTCAAATATATTTTTATAGCAGTATAACAAATTATTAGAAATCTAACAAGACTGTTATAATATATATTATAGCCATTGTTTTAATTTTAATTTCGATATTTTGGTTACAGCGCCATCTAGCTTCGTTTAGGTCACAGTACATGTACGTTCTATATCGAAGAACTAAGTAATTCAATCTAACTTATAATAGATGGCGTTTGTTTTACTTATTCAAGGTTAAATGAGCACTCTCTATTTAGAAATAAGAGCTACTTTGACTTGCTACAACCAAAAATAATGAGATAGCATGATAAATTTATAATGAATTCCAAGAATTACATTATAACACTTTAGAGTTCATTGCACCGAACATATTTCGTTGGTTTCAAATTGCGAATATTTATTTGCGGTTGCTACCGACAAACTACATAATATTTAGGTTTTGCTAAATTTTGGAACAAGTAGGTAGTTTAGTTTAGTCAATATTTTAATTTTGTTTTCATCATCATCATCATCGTAGTTCGATTACGTATTAGCATACGTGGTGGTAAGGTGTAAATATAGGTCTAGTGTAAAGTGTCAATGGTTTTAGTGTTCTAGATATGAACACAACTTATGTTGTACCAAATACTACTCAAAAGACTAAATAAAATCGAACCGTAATCTTAACTTTTACAATGTAATACAACTCTTTCAACATAATGTAACACTAAATAACATACAACTCATTATAATTATAAAAAAACAACGCTTTAACCAAAAATAAAATACAACTCATTGTAATTATAATAAACAACACTTTAATTATAATACAACGACGCATATAACACTCTAAGATATAACATTATTTCAAATAACATTTTAATAAATATTATAACACTTTAAAACAACAGTTTAAAAAATATAACACAGCAGTATAATTCATTGAAAGATTATAACACTTTAGCCCATCTTTAGTGGTGAGTACTGGATAATTCCTCTCAAAATAACGGTACGGCATGTAACCGGTCATCTTATGCACGAGACTTTGTTCAGCAGTTGACGCTTTTTGGGCTGACATGTGATAATGAAAAAATATTGCATAATTACCGTTTTATTTCATGTGCTAATAATAGTAACTTATACACTTCATCATAAAAAAATTGTAAACCTAAAGAAACTGTACTAGATATAGGTACTAAAATATTCAGAGGTTTTTAGGGGGATTTAAAAATGATCTCGGAGAAAACATTCTGTAGGGGCTGGCAACACTGGTCGGTAACGGCCGTTGGGGACTTTTTGGCGGGAAGTCTAAACAAGCGGGCGGTTTTAATTTTCTCCAAATTTGTTTCAAATTTATTTGTAATTAATATCAGCAAATAAATTTAAAATCAACGCAAGTGAGTTTACGGCCCAAAATGGGGTCCGATACCGACGGGGACGAGGAGTCCTCGGACCGCAAGAGAAAAAAAATATCCATCCCCTCGGATCAGGATAAGTATAAAATGTATTTTAAAACGAACTACACAAGACTGTTCCTTGAAAATAACGCCAACGCAGACTACACTGTGTATATTGAATCTAAAGAAAAGGAAAAAAATTGGCAACAAAAACCCAATTAAATTAACTAAATTATTTAGTGATAATGTAAAGGGAATCGCGAGCGTGTATCGCATAAATGCCTACAAGGTAGGTATTACATTCAAAAAAGCAGCTGCTGCTAACAGCTTTCTAAAATTAGACACCTTTTTATTGAAATATAAATTACGGCCCTTCATTCCCGCCCATTTGGTGGAGAAGGTCGGCATCATCAAGTTTGTTCCTACTGACATGTCCAATGAAGAAATCTATAAGAATATGACATCGGATGCTGATATCATTTCTGTTAAAAGATTTATGAAAAGGGATGCTGACAGAAAGTTAGTTCCTCTGTCAACAGTTGCAATAACTTTTTCTTCAACAACATTACCAAAATTTGTCTTTTTGAACCTGTTCAGATATCAGGTTAATACTTATGTTCCACCACTTATACAATGTTACAAATGTTTAAAATTTAACCACTCAGCAAAAGTATGTAGAGGTGAACAAATGTGTTCATCATGTTCAGGAAACCATTTATACAAAGAATGTTCAGTAGATACCTTATTATGCATCAACTGCGGTGGGGCTCACCTAGCCATATCCCGTGATTGTCCTATTAAAAAGAAGAAACTAGAAGACAAAAGGAATTTAATTTTAAACCACAACCGTACATACTCCTCTATAGTTAAAGACGACAACAATTTCCCTGCTTTAAAACCTAAACCTGTAGATAAAACTGTAAATACTAAACTTGTAAATAACTCTGTTAATATTGTAAATACTTCTGTACATACCCCTCTCAATAGAAAAGGCATTGTAACAGACAAAAAAACAGAAATTGAACAAATTGCTAATAATGAAATTATTCTGAATGCTATAGTTAAGTCTCTTGTAGCATTAGCAAACTCATCTGGGACAGAACCAATGACCTTAAATAAAATAAAAGATGTTTTTCTATCTAATTTACTTTAATATGGATAATAGTAGATATTATAACAGTTCTTACATTAAGACATATCTCACAATAGCTCATTTTAATATACAGAGTGTCAATAATAAAAAACCATTATTAATTAATTTTCTTACTCATAATGATATAGACATTTGCTTGCTAAATGAAACATGGTTGAAGGAAAAAAGCAATTTCAGTGTTTCAGGCTATAATGTTATAAAACAGAATGGTCCTAATGGGCATGGCGGTGTGGCTATTTTAATTAAAAATATTTTTAAATACAAGGTGGTACAGACTCCTTACTATGATAACCTTCAAACAGCTTCTGTTATTCTTAAGACCAGTTTAGGTAATATATCTATACTTAGTGCATATAGTCCTCCAAGAGATCGATTTAAATGTAAAAAATTAAAACAGATTATTGATGATTTGCCAAAGCCTATCATTCTATCAGGTGACTTGAATGCACATCATGTTGCATTTGGTTGCTTGTCTTCAAATTCTAGAGGAAATGATATCTATAATTTATTGGATAGTTGTGATCTTTGCATATTGAATACTGGAACTTCAACCACTGTAGGCACTATTCATCATAATCCATCTGCTATAGACATATCATGTGTAAGTCCTGTTCTAGCTCCTTTATGTGACTGGAAGGTATACGACGATCCAATGGGTAGTTATCACCTTCCAACAATCGTAAATATTCAGACTTCTATAGAGAAATATGAGGTAGTTTATCCATCTGAGCGCTTCATATACAGCCAAGCAAACTGGTCCAGGTATATCTCTGAAAGTGAAAAAGCATTTGATCATTTGAACTTTAGGTCTAATAGCTCAATCGATTTATATAATAGCTTTTGTGATATCCTCAATACTATTAAAGTGCAAAATATTCCGAAAATTGAGAATAATATACCATATAAAATTAAAAAACCAGTTCCCTGGTGGGACAATGAGTGCTCCATAGCTGTAAATAACAGTAAAGAAGCATGGAGAAATTATAGATTTAATCCGACAATAGATACATTTATTAAATATAAGAAGATAGACGCAACAAAAAAAAAAATACTTAGTGAGAAAAAGAAACTTAGTTGGAGATTGTTATGTGAAGCATTCAATAGATACACACCCGTTAGCAAGATTTGGAACTACATCCGTAGATTTAAACGTGTAGCATGTAGCAAACATTCGAAAAATGATGAATGGATCCCCTCTTTTCTTGATAAATATGCTCCTATGTCTCCACCTGAAAAAGATATAGACACTACAAGGTTAAAAAACATTTTTGAATTAGCTGGAAACACTGAAAGTCATTTTTTATCCGAACCTTTCACTTTAAATGAATTGGAAATTGCTCTTAAGTACAGAAAGGATACTACTCCTGGTCTCGATGATATTACTTATAAGTCAATTCGAAACCTCCATATTAAAGCAAAACAGATACTCCTAAAAATTTATAATTTCTTATGGTTATCAGAATCTATCCCAGACTCTTGGAAAACACAATGTGTCATTCCAATTCTTAAGCCTGAAAAACCTGACAATGATTGCAATTCATACAGACCAATATCACTGTCATCCTGCTTAGGTAAACTATTTGAATGTATGTTAAAATTTAGATTAGAGTACTATAGTGAAAAATACAGCATCTTACCTGAACAACAATTTGGTTTCCGTAGAGGTAAAAGTGCAACAGATAACTTCATTTCTTTTATTTCAGATATTAAAAAATCCTTCCATAGTCACTCTTATACAGCTTGTACTTTTCTTGATGTTAGCGGTGCTTTTGATAATGTCAACCCTTCTATACTTATTCAGATTTTAAGTGATGTTGGTGTGCCAGGTAAAGTCTGCAAATGGATATTCACATTTTTGTATGATAGGATAATGTATGTTAAATATAATAACATTTTTCATGGACCTAGACATGTATATAAAGGTACTATGCAGGGTTCTACTATCTCTCCTTTGTTATATAATCTATATACATCACAAATTAATAAATATTTAACAGAACCCTCTGTTAAATGTTTATTGTTTGCTGATGATATTGTGGTATATAGTGTAAATAAAGATGTAAATAAGACCATTATAAATTTAAACCAAGGATTACATCAAGTTCACAAATTTTATAACAGCTTAAAATTAGAAATTAATATCAGCAAAAGTGGTGCTATGTTATTTAGCAAAAAAGCTGTTGATTTTGATGAAATCCCTTCAGTTTCCTATAATAACAATTCATTGGTTTGGTTAAATGAAAAGAAATTTCTTGGTATATGTTTAGATATGAAATTAACTTTTGAAAGTCATATTAACCATATTTTAAGAAATGCCAGCAAAGGTCTAAATATATTACGGTCATTAGCTGGTGTTCATTGGGGTTCAGACCCTAAAATCCTGGCTATGTTGTATAAAAGTATTGTTAGGAGCCATTTAGATTATAGTTCTTTAGCCTATATGAATACAAATATTAGTTATCTCAGAAAGTTGGATGTTATACAAAATCAGGCCCTTAGAATTATCACTGGAGCCATGTGTTCAACACCAATAAATGCTATGGAATCCGAATCAGGTATAATGCCTCTTAAATTGAGACGGTTACAAATTGCACAAAAATTTTGTCTTAAATTACTGGCTACTAACAATATGTTTGTTCTAAACAGGATTTTACCAAGACAGGATCTTCCAGGGTCCTTAACTAATAGTATAAATATAAATGCTCAACAGATGGTGTCTGAACATCTACCAGAAATTTTAAGCATAACATTATATACTAAAACTATTTGTAATAATTTATTCTTTTCTGATTTTCTACCATTATATACAATTGATTATAACTGTATAAAAAGTCAATTAATTAGTATTGATTTTGGAAGGGTTAACAGCCAGTCTGATTTCTTAGAATATGTACATAATCTTTCAGATGTCTATAAATTGTATACAGACGGATCAAAAGTCTTGGATCAAGTAACTTCTGCATACTATGATCCACAAGAGACACAAACCAGATGCTTTAAATTAGACCCTCATTGTAGTATTTTTACAGCTGAATGTTATGCGATTTATAGAGCATTATTACATGCAAATACTGTTAATACTTCTAAAATTTTAATTGTGACAGACAGTCAAAGTGTTTTGTTAGCATTAGAAAATAATTATCTTAGATATAATTTAAATTTTATATTGTTTAACATTAGGCAAACTTTACTAGAGTTAAGTCATAAAGGCATATGTATATTATTCAAATGGGTACCTTCTCACTGTGGTATCTCCGGTAATGAAACAGTAGACAGAGCAGCCCGAGCAGTAGCTGATGAGGATCACTCTGCTTTACTTAAGGTTCCTTTCACAGATTATTATGAAATGATAACTGGAAACCTAAAAACATTGTGGCATGAGTATTGGAAAGTGATAAGCCAAGAAAAAGGCAAGTGGTACACAAAAATTCAGGAGACCCCGCCGCAAAGACCTTGGTATCACAAAAGTAAAGACGCTGATAGCCGAAATTTCATTACTACAATCAATCGGTTAAGATTTGGTCATTGTAAAACTCCGGCTCACCTTGCAAGACTCAAAATTGTATCCGAACAAAAATGTGACCGTTGCATCAATGAGATCGCTGACCTTGAACATATTGTGATGAAGTGTCAAAAGTTTAACTTTGAGCGTTTGATTTTAGTGTCAGAATTACAAAGTGCGTGTGATAGTGAAGTACCGATTGACTTACAATCAATTTTAGCTAACCCTATGTATTTTAAGTCTCTATATAAATTTATTATTAACACAGTAGGAACATTATAATAAGATATTTTGTTATTTAAGTTAGGCTTTAAGGACTTGTATCCATGGCCGTTAAATAAATGAAAAAAAAAAAAAAAAAAACGGCCGTTGGCCCGTTGCACTTCCACAGACTCACAGAGTACATTCGCTGATTTGATTAATTTTGGGATCTAAAGTGAATACTGCAATTTTGCCGCCATGAGTTCGTAAGTAAATTTTAATATAATTCAGTTTCTGCTTAAAGTTTATCTTGGTTCGTAGATTTTTATGAAATGATGTTAGGACCGTGTTCTGTATTGTGAATTTTCGTGTGATAAATGTATGAGGTTTAATATAAACTGAAATAATTTTACATTGTGTTGTTGATATAATTAATTATCATTGAAAATAAGCGCCATGTGTATATAAATAATAAGCCTTTAGCACACAATTTTATCGTAATTCTAGTGCGAATAAATGTTGACACTTAGGGCTCCGGTCGAGCACCGTTAACGCGCATTCACGGGATGTTAAGGACGAGTTTATTGGGTGCCGTTGCACCGTTGCAACAACGTTGGACATGAATTTAAAATTTATATTAAGGAGTTTTCATTTTGTATGTCATTTAAGCATTGAAGAACCCCCCCCCTTAAGGTATTTCGTTGTCCACCAATAGATATACCAAAATATATATAACCCTCCTTTAGGGCTTCTCGCAATCAATAATTTCCTATTTTTATTAAACTTATAAAAAATTTCAGCAATTTTTATTGACAAGTCCCGTTAAGTTCAGTACAACATCGGACACATAACTACTAAACATCCTTGACACTTTGCACACTTTGAGCAAAAATGATCATTATTTTCTTATAACTTGCTGTAAGGACTTACAAATTATTAGTTTTTAAAAAAAACATTGCCCCACTCTAGAATTTCTCCTGTGTCGTGGGTGCGTTTACAGACAGACATTTCACATGCAATACACCCAGATCTGGAATAACTACCTGCAGATCATACTAATATTTGGTTCGTGCGGGTATCGTACCCGCGTCCCGGAGCGCAGCAGACGACTGTATCAACCACTGCACCGTCCGTAATAAAACTGTTATGTACTAAAACTATTACTCAATTTTTCTTATCTACAAACAACAAGGTAAGTGTTGTATGAACAAAAGTCCTTTAACTTTAATGCAACATCTGCCAGTTATAAAACACAGTGGTGCACTGTGAGCATAAAAATGATCATTATTCAGTTGAATAAAGCAGTCCAGTATCCACATGTTTACACCAAAACTAACAATGAGTTCGCTTAAGTCTAGGTTATTATTTCACTGACAAGGTGAGCCTACTACGGCAATGATTTATTAAAACTAGAAAACTACACATCAAATCTTGCATTGTTTATTGCTTTACCTGTATAATATGGAGTCATTGCATTGCTGTGTGGTGCCGGCTTTGAATACCACTACCACATCTCATCCATGGGTGTCGTAAAAGGCGACTATGGGATTAGCCAGAGGATGGGCAGAAGCAACCTTCGAGTATATTTGTAACACAACTGCAATCGCCAACTTGTCTGCATAGAGTGGCAATTATGACAAGATCCCCAATGAGCACACAACACAAACCCATACTGGTCATTGTTGCAATCTTTGGGGGAGGCTTCTGTCCAGCAGATGACGATTTTAGGCTGAAATGGTGAATGGAGTCATTTCTTCATTGGTGAAGTAAAAGAAAAGTAGTAAGTAATTTTCAATTCAACTCAACTGCCAAACCCCTGAAAGTCATTTTTTTTTTTAAATGTTGCCCCTCACTAGGCTTGCTCCTGTGTCGTGGGTGCGTTTACAGATATGAATTCCACACACAATACACCCAGACCCGACAACTACCTGCAGATCATACAAATATTTGCTCCGTGTGGGAACTGTATCAGCTGTTTTATAGACTAATTTGGTGGACGAAATAAAGGGTGGGACCAGTTAGGGTCGATGCTTTCAAGCGAAGTGTAGTAGTGCCATGCTAGCGTTTGTCGATTGTACATACATACACATAGTGCATACACACATATATATGCCAGATATTATTTTCAGAAATGAAGACATTTTTCATATAATACATGCTCGCACCAGAAGAGGTTGTGGAAGAGGAGGGCGAGGTCCACCTCGTGCGCGGGGCAGGGGTCGTGTCAATGCAGAGGCTGCAGACGACCTAGTGTAAGTTTCTTTGAAACAGCTCAGATTTTCATAAGTTTTTACCTAATTGTGTGCATGTTTTTATTTTAGACTAGGATTCACGGATAATGTGGAAGAGGCAAGTGGACTTTTTTTTCATGCTCCCTTAGAAACTCCGCTGCACCCAAAGCGGCAGCGACGTTGGGTACCTAGTGCTAGTGGCAGCTCAGCAGCCTCCAGTGAGGCGCCATCCGCCTCCACCTCTAACTACGTACAGAGCACCTCGAGGAGTGCAGCACTTGAAGGTTCGTCTGGGTAAGTATTTCTCCTATTATATTTGAATTGATTTCTTTTAATATAAGTTTGCGGACTCTGTCTTCACCAACGCCGTCTTCGCCGACTCCGTTTTCGGCTGGGCCGGTTCCGGCTCCCGCAGTGTATTGTAGTGTGTAGTTATTTGTTTAGCTATGTTAGTGAGTTATTCAAACATTTTTATTACAGGGGCAAAACGTGTGGTGGAAGTGGCGTCACTAATCCTTGTGATTCGTCGAGGGGAGCACTCCGCCACCGACGGCCGGGAAACCTTGCCCTGACTTACGGTAAATTATTTCTAGCCTACGATGCCTGGTGCTATTGTTGTTGTACATAGCTTCACATATTCTTCTCTTTGTAGACAGCGACGATGACGACGGCCTGGACGCAGAGAACCTCAGCTTACCAGTGTCACTGCCGAGTACGCAACGCATCTTCATGCATGACGCTACGCTGACAGAAACACTGGAGACTGAGTCGTCGGAGCCGGTGGCATCTATAGAGCATGAGCCCAGGTCAATGTTTAATTTTGTATGGAGAGACTTCCCTAATCCTCCAGTTCCTCCTACTGTGAGGAGAGAAGTATTCTCCGAAACTAATTGTGGCCCTACTGCTCCATTACTGACCCCGTATGATGCATTTACTGCCATATGGAGTCGAGACTTCATGGAGTACATTGTTCGTGAAACTAACAAATATGCTCAGCAAATGGTGGAGAAGCAGTTGCGTGATGGCACACTTGGACCACAAACCCGTAAAACTCATTGGCATGACACGGACGTCGATGAGTTGTACGTGTACTTCGGATTAATTTTGACTACTGGTCTAGAAGTCAAAGGTAACCTGACAGAGTATTGGTCTAGTGATGAAATCCTGTCAACACCTGGCTTTGGGCGCTGCATGAGCTTCGACCGTTACATGTTGCTGTCCCAATGCCTCCATTTTAATGAAATTACGACCGACCAAGACATACTGACAAAGACACGGCGAGAAGCTATGATTTATAAAATTGCCCCTGTAGTGTCCCATTTGAACGAAAAATTTCAGTCCCTCTACCGACTCGGTCGCAACATAGCGCTCGATGGATCTCTCACTCAGTGGAAGGGCTCGCTTGATAACAAGCAATATGTTAGGAATAAATCCGCATCAGTTGGCATAAAAACGTACGAGGTATGTGAGGCCCAGACTGGGTATTTGTGGAGGTTCAAAGTGCATGCTGGGCGAGAGGAAGCGACTGAAAACGAGGTGACGCCTGTATCTGGTGTAATACCGACCCTTGTTCTCGAGCTCCTGAAGGGACTAGAGAATAAGGGGCGCACAGTGTGGATGGACAATTATTACAACAGTCCCGCCCTTGCACGTGTTTTAAAATCTTTAGGATTCGACGTTGCGGGTACATTAAGGACTGATTGCCAATGTATACCTGCACAGTTAGCAAAACTAAGGAAGTATGACATGGCGGTCGGCCAGATTTCCGGTTGCACGAGTGGGGACGTTGACGTCTTGGTGTGGCGAGATCAGAACCGTGTGGCTCTGCTCTCGACGTATCATGGCAACAGCGTTCACACGGTAGACGGGAAAACGAAGCCGACCGTCGTTCAGGACTATACCGCGTGCATGGGTGGGATTGACAGAAAGGACCAAATGCTGAGTGAGTATCCTCTGGAGTGCAGCAGCACTCCTGCTTGGTACAAAAAGTTGTTCAGGAGTCTTTTGAACCGTAGCGTACTGAATGCCTTCATACTGCACAGGCTAAGCCCAGTACCCGACACAATTGAGCATATTACCAAACAGCGTCGGTTTAGACTAGAACTGATCCGTCAGTTGCTGTCCAAGCACAGCGTGGATAGCAGTGTCCCGCGGGCAGCAGTGGCAAGTTCGAGTGCGTTGCGGCCGATTTTCACCCCGGAAATTACGAGCCACTTTCTCGCTGAATTCGGGGTGAATCCACACGACTCCTCGGAGAAGCAAGAGCGTATACAGCGCACTTGCGTGGTATGCCGCACTCACACTTATTTTAACTGCCCTGCTTGCAACGTGCCGCTATGCCTTGGGTGTTCTAAGCCGTACCACGAATCTAAATGAGCTTATGACACATGGGCTCATTTCGATGTGGTCCATCTTAGTACACCCAGGTCTTGCGATATTTGCACGTATGTCGCATTTCCTTTTCCTATCCTTACACAAAAACATTCATACAAGACAGTAACACACTCTTCGTTGCATTCAATGACATAACTACACATGTAAGTCGTCTGGCAATTTGGTATGTTGTACATCCACAATGTGCGTGAATGGAACGCATGCATTTGAGAACGGCTGACGCGTGAAAGGAAGGAGGTCAGCGATGCGGTATATGGACGGATTGTGCGGATGGTATGTATGCGAGGCAGGTGGGGAGAGATTTAAGTCGGTAGGGGGACTCTCTCCTTGCTCCCGTTGGTGCTCATCAGTGGTCATAGCAGTGTTTTTCCACTATTTTCTTAGTATACATTGACGTACAGACTGACTTTATTATTCTGTTTATAGATTTTTTTGTAATTATTATAGCTGAGTATATTAATTTCGAATCTACACACATATTTTAGAAACTGTACTTTGTGTTAAAACAGTAGGTGTGTGTTTAAGGTGAACTGTACCATACCATTTGTAGCATCATTTGACCTGGGCTCTGTGTATTTAACTACTAGTTTAGACAGCTATGTTCCTACAGAAACAGAAACGATAGCCGACGTTATACAAACAAGCTAATCGCACCTTCAATTAATTTAGAGATTATGAAAAATAGCCCTTATTATAGAATAACGTTTGAAAAATGAAGAAGAGTAGTATGTTCTATAATAAATTGATATGATTATTAATAGAAAAAGCATATTACACAGTTGAACAATTAAAATATTATAAATGTATGTAATTATATATTATTTTGACATGATGATCTCAATTATTACTATTAATGAATGTAGGTGAAATTTAGTTAATTATATTAATCATAATAATTTAATCTTATTAATTTACTGATCTTTATTTTGATTCTTATTAAGCATTATAATAATTTCTAATTCATTTTACTATATTAACTTAATCATAGTAATATATTGATTTCTATTTTGTATTAATAAAAATTGAATCATTATTGTAAATTGTAATAAATTTCATTATAATAATTAAATTCGAATGATTTATTAATTTGGTATTATATTGAGAATTTTTGCAGTGAACAGGATTCATGAACTAAAATTATTGTATAAATAATCGTATTGTCAATGTATGTGCATGAAAATAAAATAAATAAATAGTTAAAAATCTTTGTACTTCGTGTTAAACAGTGTGTTGTGTGTATTATGGTCACCTGTACCATTACCTCTATCGGATTCATTTCAAACTATGTTTATCTGGTACATTTCAGAAACTTTGTACCTACTTTGTTTGTGTTGAACAATGAAACCTAAATTTTATTTATAAAAACATGTTTGTTTATTAATGTAAAAAAAATATTATAAACCACTAATTAAACTTTTTAAGAATTCTAGTGATTTTAGGACAAAAAATAAATTTCTATTAACAAAAATATTAATGTTGTTTATTTTCTCCTCAGTATAAAACTACCCCTACTCGTATTAGAGGTACAGAACTTACATAATTTATGTCTATTTTAATACAGGTTTATTCATTAGTCTAGAATATGTGAGGAGCTGGAGTCGAGTTAGGCATAAACCTGCCTGTATTACAGATCACCAGGTCCCCACCCCAGGGAAGCAAGAGCATCATTATGGTTAGTTCAATGGTATTGGTATTGCAGAACTATTGACATATATATCTAATTTTACATATCATACTTATATGTATGTTAGGAGAAGAGAGGTCCCCGGGCCACGTGCCGCCGTGTGCGTAGCACAGCGCACAGCGAGCCTTGGGATCCTTTACAATCCTCCCCGAGAAGTGCCTGAGGGGCGGCCTTTTTACAGCCGCCTGCCCTCCGCTAGGGGGTGACCGCTTTAAGGTCATTCCCTCCGAGATGTGCCTAAAATGACCGCTGGAGTGGTTTTAGCTAGTAGGAGTTCGGCAGACCACTTCGCCCTTCCCCGGGGCGAAGGAAGTTCATGTAGAATTGCCACAGGACGCCAATAAAAAATAAAGGAGACGAAAGGTATAATTTAAAGGTAATGTCTCCAAATACATAGGTACCAAGGCAATCGTCAGGTAGTTTGCTGTGTATAGCAATTTTAATCATTTGAATTGATACTTAATGCTAGTAAAACTAAATGTTTATAGTTCTCTGTACCTAATGTACCCCAAGTGGGATTAAAACTAGTTCTTGATTTTTGGACCAACTTTTCCGAACCGTGCACTTAACTTGACTTTTCGTAAGAGCCTATTATGGCCTATATGAAATAAAATTTTAGATTTGATTATTGTTATTTTTGACTAAATTTGAACCGAAATTTTCGTGTATGTTTCATTTCGATATCTTGCAGGGTTCAGAAGATATGAATATAATTTATGCCGAGCGAATTGGGCAGGTAGCGGCTAGTAATCATTATTACAAGTAAGTATTTTCGGATTCATGTCCGATCCGAATTTGATTATCACTTGCGTTGACGGTGAAGGAAAGCATCACGAGAAAACCTGCACACCTGAGGCCAAGCCGCACTAGGCCGGCGTGGTGGACCAAGGCCTAACCTTTCAAAATCCACATAACCTATGTGTGCTACCTAGGGGTTCGGTTGGTGCAGTGGCTGACATAGTCGGCTGCTGCGCTCCGGGTCGTGGGTTCGATTCCCGCACGGAACAAATATTTGTCTGATCTGCAGGTAATTGTTCCGGGTCTGGGTGTATTGTGTGTGGATTTCATGTCTGTAAACGCACCCACGACACAGGAGAAATTCTAGTGTAGTGCAAAGTTTTTTAAAAGAAAAAAAACAATCTGAGGGAAGTCGTCCTCCGAACCACAACCACTTATTGATTCAACGGCAACGGCGGGGCATCGCTTAAAAAAATAAAATCGATAGTAACAGATATGCTATGATGATATGATTAGCTCAATAAAATTATGACTTCGGGCGAGATTCAGAAACCGCGCTCTAGGCTACTATGCTAAGCAAAGCAAGCGTTTATATGAATGATGACGTGACACGACGGCACGGTTGGTGCAGTGGGTGATACAGTCG
This sequence comes from Diloba caeruleocephala, assembly GCA_947459985.1. Classification (NCBI taxonomy): domain Eukaryota; kingdom Metazoa; phylum Arthropoda; class Insecta; order Lepidoptera; family Noctuidae; genus Diloba; species Diloba caeruleocephala. The sequence continues at coordinate 9,557,350 of OX381631.1, read as the reverse complement.
GCTGCTGCGCTCTGGGTCCTGGGTTCGATTCCCGCACGGAACAAATATTTGTATGATCTGCAGGTAGTTGTTCCGAGTCTGGGTGTATTGTGTGTGGAATATATGTTTGTAAACGCACCCACGACACAGGAGAAATCCAAGTGTGGGGCAACGTTTTTTTAAAAATTAACAAAAAAAAAGAAAAAATGAACAATATCTGCATATTAATAATGTTCGTATTCGAACGTTCACGTTGAGATTCGAAAGGCGAGAGATTTCTTTCTTCAAAAAAAGTGCGTCCGTTTATGTAAGCGCAAAGCAACAAATGCTGTGATCGGCCGATGCCACGATATGCATGCATGGCATACAGCATAGTTATATAGGGTGTCGATCTTGACGTGTAGCCGGGTGTACCTATAGAAATATATAAAATTGTCACTATTGCATAGCGGTTCACCAGGGCTGTAAGATGGTGGAGCTATAAGGCTGTGACATACCGACAGACACGAATGGACGTGATAAAACTATAAAGGGTATATTTTTGCCAACTGCCTACGGCACCCAAGAAAAGGAGGAAAAGTGAAAATATTTTGCGCTCATTTATGTGATAGGTATCTGGTATTGCTGGCTAGCGGTCTTCCGTATGAGAAAATACATAAACAATGCACATAATAGCTTCCTGGCTAGTGATGAAGGTCAGTTTTAATGGCAAGGCCGCTGGGATTTATCATGTACAGACATCTCCGCCACAACGTTCACCATCATCCCGCAACTATATTTGGATTTTAAGATATTCGTCGCGGGATGACTGTGACACTGTCGAATTCAGATTTGCATTTGGGGTTACCATGTGTCTTCACCTTTCTTGTTCTTAGTTTTGAAAAAGAAGGATTTGAGTTTTAGTATACACGTTGATCTTTTAGTTTTAATTAGCTACCATTTATAGAATATTAGATTGTGAAACGGTAGCCATACTGCGCTCACTAACCCGCCTACCAAGCGTGGTGAGTATTGACAAATACCCCCCAAAATGATGACACAGTTGTGAAAATCTATGGGGAGGCCTTTGTTCAGCAGTGGACGTATAATTGGCCGATATGATGAGCTACCATTAGGAATGTAGTTAAAAAAAATTATTATTTGAAAGATTTATCGATTACGAGTACGTTTCTGGGATTTTTCCAGGAGCATATGCTGTAAAAAAAGTGTGACACCATGTAACAAACTATCTCTTTAAAAGCTCGTTTCATACCCATTTGTTAATGAATTTTCGCTTGTTAGGTAATATTTTGATGAGGCTTAAGTAGGAAACAATTTAAAAGAAAATTGCACTCCGAGAGTGAAAACTTATTTTGGCGCGTTAGGAGATTTTATCTCATCTAAAAACATGCGTACCGCGCTAAAAGAAATTTTCACTTCAAGCGTCTCGTAACGGTGTCGCGATTCCAGAGATTTTATCTCTTCTAAAAATATGCGTACCGCGCTAAATAAAGTTTTTACATTAAAAAAAAAAACTTAAAATGTTAAGTGCGACACATTTTTAAATACTCTATTAATCATATTATAACCATGCACATAATAGTCGATTAGGACTGCAGCGATTTCAAGTACTAGGTATGTCTACATTTTGAGTTTCTTATTGATACTTCGGCGCAGAAGGGGCCTTTGTAGTGTGTTATTTTGTCAAATTAAGAGGATCACCTTCTAAGAGTCATTGGGTTGTCGATAATATTATAACATACATAATAATGTTTGGTCGAAGGAAGGAAGGAAAAATATCATAACAATAGATAACCTGTTCATTGTTAACATAGAAACAATCAAAATGTATCAATTCTTTTATCATTTTAATAACATTGTCTATTTTAGTCATTGTATTTACTATTGAATATCGAAGAGAATTCAATGGGTGGCTTATACACAGGCTGCTTTTCTAACTTAGACAACATTTGAAAAGGTGATTGTTTAACTTATTCTGAATAATAAACAACAGAAATGTTGCGGTTATGAGCCTTTACCTTACTCTTGATGCAAGATTTAAATCGTTAGATAAGCTCTTCCATAAATTGCAACGCTCCAAATAGGCAGACAATGAAACGAGTGAAAGAGTGCATTTCATTTCAGACGCTATCGAGCACTCGTCTAAGAACTACCATTAATAAGAAAATACTATAAAAATTATATCGTGCGCGTAGAAATATAAAAACAACACCAGAAATACAAGAATAAAAGCGTTATGCCTTTAACCAGGTAATGTTTCCAATATTCAAATAAATATCACATCGCGTTCCTAACGCCATTTTCATTTATTGTCATCACGGACGCTGACAATAGCGGTAGAGAACGAACTATTTGAAATGCCTATGCGAAGAACAGTGACAAAGATAGTTTAGTTATTAGGTAGTTACATTGTCAAGGTTACAATTAACAATTATACAACGATTGTTTATTGTCCGAACTACACATGTCCCATTTAATGACACGGTGCGGCAATTAGTACATAGACTATACACTTAATACTGACAAATTAGTATTACCCAAGTCATCGACAGAGTGTCTTGCGTGTTTATGCTGTTGAATGTAGTTTTTTTTAGTTGTAGATTAAAAAACATGCCATGGATTCAAAAAAATAAACTTGATACGCATTTCTATCTTATACACAGACGAAACAAGAAGTTTTTCTGAAGGATTAGAGTATAACACGTTTATGTATCTAAAAGGACACTAGTCCTTAAAACACAGATAATTTAATAATATATTTTCTACACCCCGCGGCAGTGTCCACAGACACAAAATTCAAATCGACATTAATGCCGAAACAGTGGATGATTTCAGGAGAAGGCTTTTGCCCAATGATGGGCTACAATAATTCTGACACGGAACCAGATTTTAGGTACCTACAGTCACGAGCATAAATATGTATTAAGTACTCGTACATGCAGAGATATTAAAAAGTAAATTTCTGAATCATTGAAATCCTTATTATAGTAATTTTAATTTTTTATTCTTTATTGCACACAATATTTACAGATTAAAACAATACTAAAGAAAAGTTGATGTACATAGGCGAGCTTAACTCACTATTGAGTTCTCTTACAGCAAACCTTTGAGTGATAGAGTAATGTTAATATGAGGATCTAATGAAGTGTACAACAAGAATGAAGCAAGACCAGATATTTATAAAGTAAAAGTACATTAAAATGCATAACATATTAGGTATATAAATAAAGATATACTTAGAAAATAAGTCACATACAAATATATACAACAATAATAATAATACATACATACACACATACATATATCAATATTCTAATAATACATAGATTATTATATAGTAGGTGGCAAACTGATACGAATGCTTAAAGAAATATGTAATTTCCGTCAAAATTTCGAAATATAACCTAATGAGAATGACACTCTTGTGTTTTTGCTTGCGGCTGTACCATAAAATGTTGACCTCTTCAGGCATGATTTATGCGTAAATAGATAATTGCTCGTCATTGTCTTTGCAATTTGTTTCAAAAGTTAGACATATCTTAGTTCTTCTTGTTAAGACCACAGGGTTTCATATAAGTCGAGCAAAAGTTCCGAAAGCCTACATACTCAGCGATATCTTGTGATGATTTTCTCATTCATATTCTCACTTTATTAAGAACGCGACTCGCGAGTGTGTGACCGTAACCATCTGCGTCTGACTGATGTATGAGTCTCATGATATAACAAAAACATGAGCGTATATGAATACAACGATGTATAAAATATTCAAAACGATCGGTAAAGAACTTTAGGAGACTTGCGATTTTGAACAAACGAACATTACATTTTTATATATAAGATTAATAAAATTCCGTAAGAAAAAAGTTACATGTTAATAGCAGCATGCAGTGTGGGGACTACAAAATAGTCTTTTTAGAGACGACCGCGCTCAACATAAAAATTGTTCTTCTCCCTCATCCAGCGAAGCGGCATATGGCGGTCCGTCGGTCATTCCATCGCTTGGCTAACTAGGAGTTCCTGGTGAAGATTTCATGAGATAAAATGAGGTACTCCCTCACCCTCGTTTTGAAGTTAAGATGGTAAGTAGTAATGGGTAATACCACTTAAATCTTTGCATGTTGTGTTGTTTTTAAATAGATTTTTATTTAACAAATAGGTTTCGTAAAAAAGGTTCATAATAAATATATCCAGGACTTTAAAAAAACCGCTGGTTTAAAATTGTCCCAGCCTGTATACGCACTCGTTTCAAAAATAAGTATATAATGGCGGACAACACAGATGTTATTGCATAACTACGAACTGGAATAAATCGTACACACAAAAAGAAAACATGAGAATAATATATATATTAATTTCGTTAATCGTGCTTACATCGCTGTTTACATCAGCGAAATTGACGAGACGCTCGTGCTGCAGATGTCCATCAAATCTTCGGCCAATAAATTCGTATCATGTGCGAAAGCGCCAGCTTCCCGCCATAAAGGTAACTTTTCTTGCTATACAATACTAGGTTACAGTATGATCACGCACCGCCATGGGACGCTTTGGGGGAGCCTTTACAATCCCCCCGGGGGGGTGACCGCTTTACAGTCACCCTCTCCGAGATGTGCCTATAGGCGTGGCACCAGTGGACGGCTCTAGTGTGATCATGCGGCAGGCTTTTTTTTATTGGTGACCAGTAGAAATTCTTCATGAACTTCCTTCGCCCCGGAAAGGGCGAAGGGGTATGTCGGACTCCTACCGGCTAAAACCACTAGAGCGGTCATCTTCGGCACCTAAGGGAGGCTCCAGGTCCTCGTATGATCATATCTCTATAGCTGACGGAGTGCTATCTGACGATACAGATATCCCGAGCCTAAATCACTTTTCACATTTTCAGTCTTCAGTGAATCGTAAAAGTAACGTTAATGCGAGAGAATTTTGAATTGAAAATACTTGTTTCACGCATAATTTATATTTAAATTCAAGACTTTATTCATATCTATATATGATGGAAATTATGTTTGTCGTATAAAAAAAATTGGTATTATATAATAGTTTAATATTTTTATTTTTAATATCTACCTACATATAATATAACTAAAGATAAAACTTATATATACATATAACAAAAAATATACATGCCTTAAATAACGAACAATAAATAAAAACCCTAAAAATGGAAACATTTAAGCGTCAAAGTACTCCTCCCCATCGCTGTCAGCCGGTAATGTTCCCAGAAGGCTGGCAGCATTGCCACGTTGAATGGCAATGCTTATTCTTTGGCCAAAGAAAAGGCCAGCCATCTATAAATTTAAACGAAAATGCTATAGAAAAGTTGAATTTTCGATTCCACGTTGACTTGCATTAACGTACGTTCACGATACTATACGTCAAAATATTCGTGCTAGGCCCTGATAACCCTAACGACTGACATACGAGTAGGGCCTTACAACAATTATGGTGAACTTTATTTGAAGGGGACAATCAGTAGATAATAGGTATCGCGTTTATGACAAAGCAAGTTGTAATTTTCATTTGTATCGTAATAATGATTAATTAATAAATTTGCCTGGAGCAGCAACGGACTGGACTTTATTACAACGGCGCTTGTTCTTTATAGTTCAGCGTTGTCGTAATAAATTGGTACAATAGAAATTATATTACTTTACTTATTTAGGTTGGCGATCGCAGTTGAGTTGTTAATATACTCGAAGGACGCTGCTGCCCATCCTCTGGCTAATCCCTTAGTCGACTTCTACGACACCCACTGGAGGAGATGGGGTGGTGGTATTCTGAGCCGGCACCACACGGCAAGCGTGGCGATTATGGCAAAACCCCCCAATGTGCCCACAACACACCCATATCGGTCGTTGTAATGATCTCTGGGGGAGGCCTGTGTCCAGCAGTGGTCTTCATTCGGCCGAAATGATGATGATGACTTACTTAGAGTTCCAAACGTCCGAAGGAAAGAACGGCCGAACCCTTATTGATCACTCGTGTGTTTGTCTGTCCGTCTGTCACAGCCAATTTGCTCCGAATCTACTGGACCGATAAGTCGAAATTTGGTACACATATGGATTTCTGCGACCCAAACACGGACGTGTAACGTACATAAATTAATTTTGAATATGGGGGTCACTTTAGGAGGGCAATATAAAAAAAATTAAGAATAAAGTTTTGCAAACTGTACTGTGTACATAACATATGCAATGGAAGGGTTTGTTGTAAAGGTCTCAAATATATTTATAACTAGCTGGGACCCGCGGTTTCACCCGCGTTTAATTTAAAAGAAATTTAGAGTACTTCGACATAGACACATGACATAGAATATATGTATTGGATTTCAAGGGTTTTATTATTTTTGCGCGGAACCCTAATTATTTTTCTAAAATAAAAGTAGCCTAAGTTATTCCTTATAACATCAGCTATCTACCAGTGAAAGTCTCGTCAAAATCGGACCAGCCGTTTCGGAGATTACCCGGAACAAACAGACAGACAGACAGACAAAAAAAATTATAATGCATTTTTTGTTATATATGTTCCGTATATACTTTCATATGCATTTAGTAAAAAGCTGTTATTTTGACATTACAAACAGACACTTCAATTTTATTTATTTGTATAGATTTTAAAGTTATTTAAGAAAAAAGACGACAATTTACGCTTATCTCCGAAACTACCGAGCCTAATATTTTGAAAGAAATACAGAATATAGTTCATTACTTATAGATTACAGCAAACCTTATAATAAGTCATGGTCTTAAAAGAACATGGTAAATCTTTCAATATTGTGCGTACCAACTTACGTTGTATGGGAGAATATGTTTTTCAACTAGGATAATAAGTTTGTTCTTGAGATTAGTTATAGGTACAAGACCGAATTCAACAATAGACCCTACATCAGTGTGGATATGCGCATCATGCTTTGTGAGTCACTCATACTATCAAAGCTGAACTATGCGGACACGGTGTAAGGGACCTGCCTACTTAGTAGAACTGAGAGGCTTATACAACGGGTGCAAATTGCATGTGCTTGGTTTTGTTTTATTGTTGTTACACCTCGTTCGGAAACATGATGAGAATGTCGTTACGCAGGAGGCTCCATTGTGCGACCCTACTTTTTGGTGTTATATTATCTGCGGCATTGTGGATAGTTTTATTCTTTTTGTAGTTGCAGCTTTGTATTCAACAATGTATTCTATATTTCCAAGTCCTTTGGCGAGGTACTTTATTAAACTGCGTGAGTGTTGCAAGGAAAAAAAGTGTTTTATACTTTGGTGTTAATATTATGCGCGTCTCTGTGGTGTTCAGAAATAAATACTTTTTCTTTCTTTCTTTCTATAATATACATATTATGCATACTACGAGGTATTGCTGAAAATCAGCGCCGCACCGCTAACTGCATGTGGCTTTATGCTGAGCAATGTTTCTTTTTGATCGGTATTGCGACGCACACCACTAACCATTAACTTTATTTCATGTGAGGTATATTAGTGTTATATTATAATAAATTTATTCTTCCAGCTATCTTCATATTGCACGGTTTGTTGTACGTTGATGTCTCAATATGTTTGTTAATGGTTTGTTTTTTATATTGTTTTGCTTTATCTACTCAATTTATGCTTTCTGTAAGTGATGTGTGTTGCCCTATATATCCAAATAAATTTATTTTCTTTCTATCTTTCTTTCTATATTTTAGATACGGCAAAAATAAATTGGGTCAGCCTTAAAAAGAACATGGTTGATAACATATTCACTGTGCGGAACCCTCCACGCCAGTTTAACTCGCACTGGTCCGGTTTTTTGGTTCTCAAATAGCAACATTAATAATTCCGCAAATGATATATGTAATAATAGTCGTGGATCTACTGTTTGTCCCTTTTAAGTAAAGCAGTAATTTTGTAGGACACTATATAAGTATATACAACATTACTATTATCCCCAGTCACTGGGTTCCGTGTAATATTTTGGTATTCTGTACATATTATAAAGCCGCACCAACATGGAAGACTACACACACGAAAAAGGCTATCGACTGTGTTTGAGCATACAGCCCACCTTCTGTCTGACGCATTAGAAAACCAATATCAAAATGTAAACTTAAATTTTCTTTTTAGGCAAGAACAGCCAGAACTCGGCGTACAAAAATAGGTGACAGAAGATCATATGACTCATTGTTTCAATGGGGTTAATTCTATATGTAAATTTACAAGTCACTTCGTGTTTTTAGACGACTTTATAATGTTTTCGAGGAGTTACTGGAAAAACTAATGAACCCGCAACGAAGTTACCTTTATCATTAAGATTTAGTTCGAACACTTACCCTGAATGAAAATAAATGTAATGTAATAGGACTGCAATAAATAATTTTGTATGTGGATTCGTATTATTATTTCAAAATTAGATATGGTCTTGTGGTTGCGCGTAAAGAATAAGTTTTACCATGGGTCCCGCTGCACCTGTCTGCGTTCTGTAACCAACATATGACATGCCTGCACCGTTAGCACAGCAGCCAAGTGATTGACTTTCTCCGCTACGGTTTCGAAACAAGAGAAAGTATAGTATGGGGTATAGTAAAAAACCCAGTACTCTCCACAAACTGCCCGGCTAGCAAAACAGAACTAAAAAAAAATCGGGTTGCACTCCGGGAGTGCCGACAGAAGTGAAAACTTTTTTTCTTAAATTTATCTAGACGCGTTCGCGGCCTGCTATATGTACATGCATATATGCACACACTATAGCTGCGACTCGTAACGGTGTCGCGAGTCCAGAGATTTTATCTCATCTAAAAATATGCGTACTGCGCTAAAAGAAGTTTTCACTTCAAAAATCCAAGGAATCTACAATTCTGCAATCGTGTATTAGACTGTCAATTTATTCGTCGTCGGTGAATAGCAATAAAATGAAAACCAGGCTCGTGCCTTCCGGATTCATAATATAGCACCACTTCATCTCCTCCCGGATGTTGTAAAAAGCGATTAAGGGCCGCAAACGATATGGTAACGGGCGGCAGCGTAGGAACTCTGGCTTCACGGGTTTCGCGGGTGCGTAGATTAGGTAATCGCGTGCCTACACCGAGTGACCCACGATAAGATGGTGGTGCGCATGGCAATTTTTAAAAGACTAGTCAAGGAACAGTATCAATCACTGTAGTTTCATCTTTACTTCTTGCATTTATGTTTGTATATTTATATGTATCTATTATTATAAAATCTTTTGTATTTACATTGGATCTTATCTATCTATCTATCTATATCTATGGTCTGTATAATAATGGGGTTCAGCCGATTGTGTAGCGCAACGAGTATGAATATCGCCGAATCGCGAGTAGACTGTTTTTAAACAACTGCGGAAATGGTGCATATCTAACGTGCGCAGTTTCGGGTCAGCATTATCCTTAGCAGCATCCTTAGCTCATTCACTTTGTGGTTTGACTGTCATTACTTGAAACATGCCGTGTGGCTAAGAATACCACCACCCCATCTCATCCCGTGGGTGTCGTAAAAGGCGACTATGGGATTAGCCGGAAGATGGGCAGTAGCGTCCTTCGAGTATATTTATAACTCAACTGTGATCGCAAACCCGTCTGCCAAGCGTGGCGATTATGGCAGTTTCCCCCAATGAGCACATAACACAAACCCATGCCGGCCGTTGTAGCAATGTATTGGGGAGGCTTCTGTGTTTTTACGGCTGAAATGATGATTTGAACCATGGCTGTATGATGTCTGAGTAGGTAATGAGAACATGTGGGCAGGATGTATTGCACGTTTTATTAAAAAAATATTTTGTCTTGTTTTTAGAAATATTTTCAATGTATGATCCTTTGTTGGTTGAAATAAACCGCTTTATTATTTGTTATTATTTCGATGGATCTTCATAGTTACACCAACAAACAGAAGTTTTCTTCCAAATGTCATCCTTTGTGTTGAACAGCATAGTAACTCTGCATAATAAATGAAGCGGGTTTCATTGCGTTTCCAGGCCTTAAAATATTTCCTGAAAACAAGAAATTGCACATTTACACGCCTGTGTTTCCAGTTCAGTTAACATTTTAAGCTTAAAAATTATAGCCACTACTTTCAAAAAGTAAACGGTCATCATCATATCAGCCATAGGACGTCCACTGCTGAACAAAGGCCTCCCCCTAGATTTCTACAATTGTATCGTCATTTTGGGGGGAATTTGCCAGTACTCACCACGCCTGGCAGGCGGGTTGGTGAGCGCAGTATGGCTACCATTTAAAAAAAGCTGATGCTGCTGCACATCCCTCTAGTGTCTCTACATCCACGGGTGGAGATGGAGGTGATATATTCTTAATTCGGACATCACACGGATTATAAGTAAACGATACCTTTGAATAAAGTTTATCAAGTAATTATTCCACAATATATACGAGTACAATACTATAGAATTAATATTTCCAATAAGCTAAGCTTAATTAGGGAACATATGTACACACGGCTACGCATTAACCTAGACTGTTTGGACGTTGAACTATTAGAAGTTGAACGCTGCGAATCGTTCGAGCGGTGTAGTACTTTTTGTCGTTCCGTCGCACTCTTTTAAATACTCGAAATTCGGGTACACATCAAGCTATACAAAACTTGTTTAGTTTGAGCGCGCGGCACACACCACCATACAGTGCTCTATCTATAATATCTATAATATACATATAGATACGTATATATTTTGTAAGCAAGTTTAGCTAGTCTCGTAATACATTGTTTTTGATTTGCGTTGCGCCTGAGCGCTTAAAAATCTAACCTGTTTATTGCCGGCAGCTGCGAGACAATAGATTTTTAATTATGTCTGGCTTTGTGACAGTTAATGGGTATGAATGATTATAAATTTATAGAATTAGCAACAACGATGACTATTAAGGAAATGTCGCTTAAGTCTATAGGAGTAAAGGTGTAGGTATATGTAAAGTATTTAGAGTTTAATAAAAAAAAATAGCCTATTACTGTCGCACTTCTGGGCACGGGCCTTTTCTCAGGATGAGAAAGGTTACGCCCTAGTCCACCGCGCTGGCTTAGGGTTGGACTAAGGTTGGACAGTGCTATTTATTGAATAAATACTTAATTAATTAAGTTAAATGGGGTGTTGAAGTTTGTATGGGAAATTTTTAATTTTAAGCGATGTCGCGGACAAAGCCCTGGTTATTGAATAAATACTTAATTAATTAAATGATACTGCAAAGATTTATATCAGATAGGTATAATTAACAATAAAACAATGTGGTCGTTTGATAAAAAAATGCAGCGAAGGAATTTCAGTTTCACAACATACAATATACTACTATATATATACGTAGATATTTGTAATGCTACAAAATTAAAATTAGATGAATCATATTGTGTTTTCGAGAAATATAAGGAAATTCGTAACATTTTAGAAGATAGTGTAAACATTAAAAGAAGTATAGACATTTTTGCCAAAATTGGGAACACCCATGAATGTGTCTTTTCTGAAACGAATAGTGGAAACATTAATTTAATTTAAAAAGCACATGTACATAAATTCCTCCCAGCTTCGTAGGTACCACAGCAGTGCTAGATATTCTGCCAAGCGGTAAGCGGCGGACAATGTAGCTAGTGAAATTACTGGGCATAAGTAATTAAATAACTGATGTCTGAGCGCAGTGTGGTGCCACGCAGGACTAGACCTGGGTAGCAATATAATTGTTATGGGCAGGCGTGACGTTTACCACCAGGCGAATGACTTGCGCAACTCGTCACTACGGTAGTATAAAAAAAACAATTTAAGTTCACAAGAGAGGTCTGTGTACATTATACGTATGGCAATATGAGAGATATTTTTCATATTCACTGGTACGCATCATCATCATTTCGGCCGAATGTAGTCCACTGCTGGACACAGGCCTCCCCCAAAGATCACCCCAACGACTGATATGGCTGTGCTGTGGGCTCGATGGGGGGTTTTGCCGTAATCGCCACGCATAACACTACACTATTGCATTCCATAAGTAAAGTTAAAAACAGATGGTAGGTTTAAATCTATGGGTTAATTATGGACCCTGCTGGGCACAGCATAGTTTAGTAGGAGAGAGGGAGAGCTGCTTATTTACTTTTAACTTTATATTTTATTAGTTATTACATAATTCCACTTTACATTTCACACTACGCGAGCAGGTTCCTGTTATAGTGACGTATTTTAACGTGCATGGTTCCATAAAAATCTATTAAAACAATTTACCTTTAGGTGAAATCTTCGCCGCGGTGATTATAAAAAACAAAAATAATATAATCAATATCTTCATGTTTAACCTGAGTTAAATATATACTTAATAAATACGACTGGCCTTCAAGAATGATTTGCTTATAATGAGAAACCTAAGTGATATCCCAGAATGTTATAGGAAGCAAAGTAACTATGATTCAGTACAGTTGTTATCCTTATTTACTCAAGACTTTAGAGACGAATTTAGATTTTAGACTTTCCTAACAGAACTTAAAGTCTTTGTTTGAAAGTCAAGCGCTGTCATTACTATATCAGTCTAGGAAAACACGCATACATACAATATTAACTGGTTCGATTGACATTAATTAAGTCATATTATGTGTCAAAAGAAACCTCTGTGTTTATGAGTAGTCTCGATGTATTGGGATTTACCTCAGTGTATATGAATAGTCTGATGTATTGGGATTTACCTCAGGAATGCTCATTAGAGGAAAATAATAGAATATTAATAGATAAAAGTAAGTACGCTAACAACAGTAGGGGCTTCTGCACTTAGAAGTCATGCGTCTATTACAAAATGGACTAAAAACAATAACAACTGTAACGAACAGGTCTAATGCTGACAGCCGCCGCCGCTGCGATAGAATCAGCCACCTCCTCAGGCGTGTCGGCATTGTCCAGGTCGCGTACCCTCATTTCCGCCCTCTTTATTGGCCCTTTATCCCCCTTCCTCCCGTGGGAGAGGACATCTGAGCGGCCTGCGCAAAAGTGCCCTTCTCCTTGGAGCTTGGGGCTTCGTCGCTTACTTTCCTGTAGTAAAAGCAATACGAACGTGGCCTGTGTGTCTGGTGGCACAGTTGCCGCAGGTGCAGTGGATGCCGCAGATGCAGCAGGCACCGCTGTCAGGTCGGTCACTCCAGCGACTTTTACTGCGTTGCGGCCCTTCTTTTTCTTCTTCCCCCCCGTCTGAATCACAGGAAAAGAGGTCGGCTCATTAACCGATGGGCCAGACGACGCTGCGGCAGTGGCCTGGGCGGCAGTCTCGGGCCGCAGATGCCACGAATCACCCGCATGTGGTGGCCACAGACGCGAGTCGGGTAAGAGACGCTCCTCCAAGGTGGCCAGCCCGGCGTTCAGTATGCCCCCGACCTCTAGGGCAATCGAATGCCGAAGCTCGGCCACCATGCCCGACAGCATGAATGCCACATCTATGCTGGGCGCGGTGTCGCGTCCCCCTAATAACGGAGAAGACCCACCTCCGTCGTCAACTTCTGAATCTGCGCCGAGAGGTTAGCGATCTGGGAGCGCGACTGTGCACTCTCCCTCTCCAGCCTCTCGACATTTTTATCCTTGCGAACCGACCTTTTGGAGTCGGGGAATGAACTCTTCGACTTGGGGAGGGCCCGCTTGCGTCGCTCTCCCGCCGACACGATGTTGAGTGAGGTTTGCGAACTCCGAGGGTCCAAAGATTCCTCGGAGTCACTGCCCCACCCGACGGCAACGGCGCGCCCAGCCGTCTTACGCGTGCTGCGAGTTTCTACTCGTAAAGTGAAGTTACTTTATTTGTTTATCTTTCCGGGCTTTCAAGAGATTCTCGTCATGCGGGATGGTTACATCAATAATCATTGTGCGGTGATCCGATCTATCATTACTATATCAGGCTTATTGGCAATAATAGTCCTGTCAGTGATGATAGACCGGTCCCAGTACAATGTGATATGACTATTTTCGAGAACTATATACTTGTGTCGGGCATATACTTGTAGTATGGTACTTCAAAGGCCTCAAGTAGTGGTGGTTAACATAGCGTCTAGCGCGATTAAATAGCGCGCTATATGCACGCAACGTATAGCGCACGCTATGCCGGCTCCAGCTTGCTTCGTCGCAAGGTTTTATTCATTACAGACCTAGCAACAAATTAGGCCAGGCTTATATAACATTATAATTTGTACATTGACTATTGGTTTTCTTCTTCTTTTTTCCTTGTTTTTGTTATATGGTGTGCAATAAAGTGTATATAAATAAATAAATAATTTAAATTTCTGAGCAATAGCTGTATGCAGCTTATATTTTGTTACTATACCTCTCACCATAAAGACAAGCACATGATCAGATTCCCTTATGCTGCCATTGTCGAAAACTAGTAATATTTTTAAGTTTGTAACAGTTGCCATTTCATCTAATATATCCAAAAAAGAAAAACAGGCATTTTGGACACAGTTTTCTTCAGGTGTTCAAATGTTTTTTCATGCCAGGCATTAAATCTACTTTATACAGAATATTTTTCATGGTTGTTTAGCTTGGCAGAACACAAAGCTGCCTTGCCAAGCGATATACTTTAGGCGATGGTTTATACAATGATAACGCCAAAAGTTTAATCACAAGTATAACGCCCTTCTGAGGATTTTCCTTCACTTCCTCTAACTTGTATATAAAATGAAGTTTTAGCTGGTGACATTTTCTTGGTCACAATTTCCAAAGCATTTGATTTTAATATTTTCTTTGTTATCAAATATTTTTTGCAGAAGGGCTGTTTAGCTTTTAGAACATGATGAATCAAATCGATCCAATTTTGGCACTCGTTTTGCTTCATACATTTTCATCATTTTTATTCATCATTTCGGCCGAATGAAGTCCACTGCTGGACACAGGCCTCCCCCAAAGATAAAAGACTACGACCGATATGGATGTGTTGTGGGCTCATTGGGGGGTTTTGCCATAATCGCCACGCTTAGCAGACGGGTTGGCGATCGCAGTTGAGTTGTTAATGTAATGTTCGTTTGTTCAAAATCGCGAATCTCCTAAAGTTCTTTACGGATCGTTTTGAAATTTTTACACATCGTTGTATTCATATACGCGCATGTTTTTATTGAATCAGGATACTCATATTGGTTTTTAATTCAGAATTAAATTCATGTTGTAATTACGTGCATTTAGCCACAGCAACGCGTAAAGCTAGTTGCCAATCATCATCATCATCATATCAGCCACAGGATGTCCACTGCTGAACAAAGGCCTCCCCTTAGATTTCCACAACGAACGGTCACATGCCGCTCTCAGCCAACGACTCCCAGCGACCTTCACCAGGTCGTCTGTCCACTCGTTGGAGGTCGTCCCACGCTGCGTTTTCCAGTGCGTGGTCTCCATTCGAGAACCTTTGTGCCCCAACAGCCATCAGTTCTACGAGCAATGTGCCCCGCCCATTGCCATTGCCCTTAGTCGACTTTTACGACACCCATGGGAGGAGATGGGGGGTTGGCATTCTGAGCCGGCACTACACGGCATATTATTCTTATTATATATATTATTTCTTCATACATCTGTTGCAAAAGGTGCTGTAAATATAAAAGTGTAATAGCTTTTAAAAGGCTGCAGATACATTATAAGAGCAACTTTCTGCATATAAGTAAGGATCAGGCATTAGAATTTGATTACCATCTATACAAATAAATAAAATTGAACTGTCTGTTTGTAATGTCAAAATAACAGCTTTTTACTAAATGCATATGAAAGTAAATACGATACCTACAATAAAAAACAAATTTTTATTTTTTTTGTCTGTCTGTCTTTTGTTCCGGGTAATCTCCGAAACGGCTGGACCGATTTTGACGGGACTTTCACTGGCAGATAGCTGATGTTATAAGGAATAACTTAGGCTACTTTTATTTTAGAAAAATAATTAGGGTTCCGGGCAAAAAAAATAAAACCCTTGAAATCCAATATATATATCCTATGTCAAGTGTACATGTCAAAGTACTCTAAATTTCTTTTAAATTAAAGGCGGGTGAAACCGCGGGTCCCAGCTAGTTTTGCAAATAAAGGCGTTAAATTGAAAAGAGGGCTGAAGCAATTAACTACACATATACATAATAAATTAATAATCAACCCTATTCAGGAAAAAACATTGCAAGGGATATTTAACTTATTTCATAGGAATAAAGAAAAATAATTTAATTATAAATAATAATACAAACATTAAACTCAAAACTATCATGAATGACATTTAGACAAGTGAATAAATAATTCAAGCTGAATTAGTAACTTATTCACTTTTTTTTTTCTTATAGTGTAGATGGACTGTGAAGTGGAAATAACAAAAATAGGTAATATACCTGAGCTAGAGGCTTCACATATTCAACAGTTTGACGGCACGGTTGGTTCAGTGGCTGATACAGTCGGCTGCTGCGCAGCGGGTCGCGCGTTCGATTCCCGCACGGAACAAATATTTGTATGATCTGCAGGTAGTTGTTTCGGGTCTGGGTGTATTGTGTGTGGAATTTGTGTCTCCCAAATCATAGTGTGGGGCAACGAGCTAAAAAAAGAAGAGTTCTTGTCATAGGATGTTTTCCAACAGGATTCAATAATGTAGCTTCTAGGGAAGTAGTGACTTGACTTGACAGACTGGAACCGAAAGATAACGAGATTTTAGTTTAAAAACAAGAATAAATGTTGGATTATTGAAAAAACTATGTAATTTGATGCCTTGAAATAGTTTGATGTGGTTTCTGGTAAAAGTGACTATCGTAATATTCCCCTATGACCGCTCATTGTAGTCGATGTAATACATACATCACATATCGAAAATGTAAATTTTTTGATAGTATTAATTTTAATAATGTCAATTGTGATAATGATAATTTTGATGATTGATTTACTTTGTATATAACTTGCTACTTATGAATTTAATTAAATGGATGCAGAGAAATAATCGTCATCATGGCCGAAACGCTGCAAGATATACAACAGATGCTGAACAGGGTAGCTGATAGCTGGATAAAACCAAGATCATGTTTAACCAACTCATCATACTGGAACCAGTTGCAGTACATGATGGGGCTCTCGAAGCTGCTGTTGTCCAGACTCGTAATATCACCACCAATAATCTTTGTTCTATTTTCAAAACATTCTGCATCATCTCCCAGGATCTGGAATATAATGTAGAAGAACACCTGAAAATAAAATATAGTGACCATATTAGGATTTACTGTTATGGGTTTTAGAATCTAGTTATTATGTGGAGTTAAAATCAAAAATGTTTGAAACAAAGGGGTCAAACAGTAGCAATACAGTATTTTTTTTATTGGGAGTTGCCTTGAAGCTTTGCTAAAGACTTATTGGTGTGTGTTAGTAGGCTAATATATCTATCTATAATAAGATGTAATGTGAAATAATATTTATTGAGCTCTAGCCCAGCAGTTTCACAGTTTTGTTATGTTTAGTTCAAAATAAATCGGATTATTTACAAATAATTACTATATATATTTCATGGGGCTTTTGTGGAACACTAGTACATTTTCTAAAATAAAAGTAGCCTATGTTACTCCTTAGAACATCAGGCTATCTGCCAGTGAAAGTCCCATCAAAATCAGTCCCACCATTTCGGAGATTAGCCAGAACAAACAGTCAATAAATTTAAAAAATGTTATTAGGACCATATATACTTTCATATCCATTTAATAAAATGCTGTTATTTTGACATTATAAACAGACACTTCAATTTTATGCCGTATTTATGCCGTGTGGTGCCGGCTAAGAATGCCACCACCCCATCTCCTCCCGTGGGTGTCGTAAAAGTCGACTAAGGGATTGGCCGGAGTATGGGCAGCAGCGTCCTTCGAGTACATTAACAACTCAACTGCGATCGCCAATCCGCCTGCCAAGCGTGGCGATTTTGGCAAAACCCCCCAATGAGCCCACATCACGTCCATATCGGTTGTTGTGGTGATCTTTGGGGAGGCCTGTGTCCAGCAGTGGACTTCATTCGGCCGTTAGATTAGATTAGACTTCAATTTTATTTATTTGTATAGATATTCTGCAATCTTATTGCCATTCATGGGTGCCACCATGGACTGGATCATTTTCAGGAAAGTGCATATGTAGATTGTATCTAGTATTAACTAATAAGATATAATTAATTATATAACATATATACAATCAGACATTTATGTCATATCAAGTAAATTGATGTAAAATCCAATCAAGCAGTTTCTAAGCGGTTTCGAAGCAGAATTCAGAGCGAAGTGGTATTACCTAATAGTGTCTCACATGCTTGCGACCACAACAGCCTACCCTATTGCATTATTTTCCACCCATACAAGGATTCTCACAATGTGTCAATACATTACATTGGTCAACAATGGGAGACGCAATGCTAAACTGTGCGTGTGTGTGCAGTATTCATAGGAAAAGGGTACAGTAGGACACTGATTACATATTGACAATATCAAAACAGTATTCGTGACCATGTTGTCATTGCTATGTTAAAAAGACTGAAAGATTGAGGTTATATCTTACTGCATTAATATACTTATTAACATTAGTATGTTTAAAGGCTCCATCACACTGAAATGGCTGAATAGATTTGATTGAAATGTGGCATAAAGGTGCATTAGGTTGTGGAATTGTATTTTTTTTTTAATGTTAGACTAATAATGATCACTATTTTAATTTACGCACGGCAAAGTTGTCTATTATCTTGATAGCCCTACTCACCATCTTCTGGTATGTTCGGGCACCTAGAAATACAGCAGACGTTTCGTCGCATTGTGTCAAATTACACTGACTTATGGACTGACTTATGTACCGATGGTCCAAACTCGCAGGAACTCCATTTGTGTTCAGCTTCTTAGGACTTAAGTAGGGTGCCGGGGGAGCGGTCTAATGCAGAAAAGCGTAAAACTCACCCCCAGCTAGAGTAGGTATGAAGAAGGACACCGTGGGGTTTTAGCCGGTTTGATCCCGGCATGCCCCTCCACCCTTCCCAAGGCGAAGGAAGACCAAGAGGATTCCCCGCGTTGAAAGAAAAAGGACTTAGTAGGGTAATATTGTTAATAGTCAGTCTACGGTTCTAAACTTTAAATGTACTTATCCCACAATTAACAAAGTTAATTTAACTTTGGTATTTTTGATATACGGAGGAACTAAAGCTCACGACGTAATTTAACACGAAAAATTACAATAACAACCGCGAACAACAACACCACAGAACAACACAAGAATCTTGTGACATTACTGACAAGTTGACAACTGGCACAAGTGACATTTTTTATTTTTTTTACTAATGGCAACTACAACAGAGATGTGGTCACTCACAAATCACAATGGGCCTCATAGGAAAGCTCAAGGTCACTCAGCGAGCTATGGAGAGAGCTATGCTTGGTATTTCTCTACGAGATCGAATCAGAAATGAGGAGATCTGTTGAAGAACTAAAGTTGTCGACATCGCTGAAAGGATTAGAAAATTGAAATGGCAATGGGCGGGGCACATTGCTCGTAGAACTGATGGCTGTTGGGGCACAAAGGTTCTCGAATGGAGACCACGCACTGGAAAACGCAGCGTGGGACGACCTCCAACGAGTGGACAGACGACTTGGTGAAGGTCGCTGGGAGTCGTTGGCTGAGAGCGGCATGTGACCGTTCGTTGTGGAAATCTAAGGGGAGGCCTTTGTTCAGCAGTGGACATCCTGTGGCTGATATGATGATGATGATGATTGGCAACTAGCTTTACCCGGCCACGCGTTGCTGTGGCTAAATGCACGTAATTACAACATGAATTTAATTCTGAATTAAAAACCAATATGAGTATCCTGATTCAATAAAAACATGCGCGTATATGAATACAACGATGTGTAAAAATTTCAAAACGATCCGTAAAGAACTTTAGGAGATTCGCGATTTTGAACAAACGAACATTACATTTTTATAAATATAGATTGTAATAACATTTTGCCAGTGTCAAGTTATGAATTGACATTTATGCATTCAATGGCCGAATACTCAAACGCCATTTAACGTTAAGTCCCCGCTTTAACTATTCGAGAAACCGGTTTTTGGTACAAAACCGGGCGCCTCAAATTGTTTAAGCGGGGACTTAACGTTAAATGGCGTTTGAGTATTCGGCCGTAATTGATATAGTCCACTGAGCACATTGAGTGAATAGAGAAATTTTGTTCCAACGATCGAACTCAGGGCCCGCTTGTCATTGATACGAATTCCTGATGCACACCAGCGGTCGGTATTTTTTCGGTAATCGGATACTACTATTCCATGTGATTATTTTATACCTATACTGTTTTCTTTTGTGTTTTGTTTATAATGAATTTGAAAGAAAATCTGAACAATTTGTAAAACAGATATACTTGACTGATAATATATCTTTGGTATGTTGAACAAAGTTAATTTGCAGCTGCAGGGTGACGATCTCAACTTGATTAAAACAAGATCAATAATATCGACCTTAATGAGTAAACTCATCCTTTATAAACAAAATCTAAGCCGAAAAGAATAATCACAATTTCCGCATTTGTCAAAATTACCCAGCAATGCTTCAAGTCGATGTTATTTTATCATATCATAGCAACACGGTATCATGCATTGTGCAACATTGCTGAAAAATACCTTATCGCTTTTCCATCTGGTCGAAAAAGGCTTCAGTGTGGTTACAAACATTTTGATAATAAAAAGAAACCGTCTGAAAATCTATGAACGTGGAGATTTAAGGCAACTCACCAATATTGAACCGGATTTAGCTACTTAGATTGGTCACCAGGTTGATCCTGATAGATGTTTTTTAGTTTTTATCTTTGATTGTTTAAAAAAATAATTACCGACTTAAGTATATTTACTGAATTTTATGTAATTTAAATTGGTAAGTATTTTGTATCAATAGGAAAAAAAGTAGAGATAAGATTTTTGAAGTATGGCTATGGCGGTCTGTGGTATCAGCTCATCTTGGAAAAGGGGTCTCTTGCCCAAAATAGTTTGTGAATCCCTGCCACAGAGTAAAGTAAATCCCTGCTTTAGATGTTACGAGTTCAATCAAAAAGTGACCAACCGAGACATTTTAAACAATTCGTTGACGAATTCAGTTCAGCCCATATATTTCAACTAAACACATAAAATTACAACGAAAATCTAAAGAATTTTCATTTGGAGGAAAAACATTAGTAATTTTATGGATGTGTAGAATTTCAATTTTGTAAATCTATTCTCACAATCAGATATAGAGGTTGAACAATAAGATTCTGAGCCCAATTTTATTTTCTAACATTTCCTACTTATATTGTCGACTAAAGAATCATAATTTCGAACCAGCCCGATATCAGTTGCGACCAGTAATCGAGCATACTCGACATTATTGTGTGTCTAATAATATGGACTAGGCTTGCGTAACAGGGGCACCACTGAGAAAAAGCGTACTCTACCCCATGGTGGTGTGGAATAGAGAAAGTTTTAATAAATTATGTCGTCTATAAATTGTAGAGTAATATTTTAGATAAAAAACGGAGTATGCATTTGTTATCAAAGTCAAAAGTTTTTTATTCATGTAAACCATTTGCTGGCACTTACGAATAGTCAGAATTTAAATAGTTGCACGGTTCCAAGTCGTTGGTCCTATGGAGAAGAACCGGCAAGAAACTCCATGGTTTTACTCTTTTAAAATATCTGATTTATTACAGTCTTATTACTTTACACAATATATTGAAAAAAAAAAACTATGGAGAATAATGCATGCCAATGTGCGGGATAACTACCACATATTTATGCTCAATGATATTAATTGCCTTACAATAAGATTGCTATAGCAGTCAAGAGCTGACCAGTCCCGACGGAGGGCACCCGTTCACGGGCATAACGCATGCATCAGCATAGTTCAGCTCAACCATAATGCAGGGAACTTAACCACCCAACACACAACGCTACCCTCAACAAGACATTTTAGTGAGCATGACAGACCCATACTGCCAGGCAACAGGCTGGTGTATAACATGTTAGTACATTAGTGGCTACATAATACTCACATTCACAATAGTGTAAGCATGATTTATGTCATTGATAATAATAACAGAGTAAATTTTTATACTGTAATTAAATTAATATTATAAATTATAACATTATTATACTGATGTCACAAATATGATCCAATACGATCTTTAAACATGTTTAAAATACTATGAGTTGTTTTAGTAAATGCAGTAGGTATAAAATTAATTTCAAATTAGGCTACATACAATGTAGTCATGTCAATCCATGCAACCAATTAGATAGGGCCAGAGAGCCGCAGTGTGCAGGGGGGAATCGTACGCCAGACATCTTTATCCTCAATGTACTGATTGATGCTATAATAAGCTCTTAACATGTAGGTTTGCTTTATATAACTGACTTAAATTTTATATGAGGCAATTCAGTTAAACTAGTTGGGATTTTATTATAGAATTTCCCAAAAAAGACTTGCTGGTTCTGCTAAGTCTAAAGCCAGGGACCTCAAGTTTGTGCCTATTCCAAGTATTTAAGCTATGTGTATCACATTTTTTATTGAAAGTGGCAATGTTTTTGCGGACGTACATAATGTTTTGGTATATATACAGGGATGGTAAGGTAAGTATATTTATCTGCTTAAATAGTACGCGAAGGCACTCTCGAGAGCCTAGGTTTTTAATAGATCGTACTGCTCGTTTTTGTAATATAAAAATTGCCTCGACATTAGCAGCGGATCCCCACAGTAAAATACCATAGGACATGATACTGTGGAAGTAGGCAAAATAAACCAACCTAGCTGTATCCACATCAGTGATTTGTCTTATTTTCCTAACAGCGAAAGCAGCAAAACTCAGTTTGCCTGCAATCGCCTTTATATGAGGCCCCCATTGCAGTTTAGAGTCTACTGTAATGCCCAGGAATCTAGTTGAAGTAACCAGATCTAACGTTTTTCCGTTCAGACTAACATTTGCGTTTATTTGTATTACATTTGGTAGAGAAAACTTGATACATTTGGTTTTCCCGGCATTTAAAAGAAGATTATTGACAGAAAACCAATTGGATATTAAATTTAGTGTAGTTTGGGGTTCTACAAGATCTCTGTCTTTCCTATTTACTTTAAATATTAATTATGTGTCATCAGCGAAAAGTACTATGTTTGATGTGTTATTATCATTCATCATATATGGAAGATCATTGATGTAAACTAGAAACAAGAATGGGCCCAGAATTGATCCCTGGGGTACTCCCATTTTAACAAGCGAGCCTACATAAGTAACATTTCCAATAGCCACCTTTTGCTCCCGATTTGACAGACAGGACGCTACAAGATCGATAGATTACCTCTAATTCCGTAATGTTTTAGCTTCAAAATGAGTGTCTGATGATCCACGCAGTCAAATGCCTTAGACAGGTCACAGAATACTCCTAAAGCATCCTGTGACCCCTCCCAGGCCCCCAATATACTTTTAATTAGGGTAGTTCCAGCGCCCCCGTGGATCGTCCTCTTGTGAAGCCAAACTGCTTGTCATGTTGCATCCCATGACGGTCAAAGTGAGCTAGCATTTGATTTAATATTAGTTTTTCAAATATTTTGCTTAGGGCTGGCAGCAGCGATATAGGCCTGTAATTAGAAGGATTGTTTGAGCAACCTCCTTTAAGAATGGGTACAATTTTACTAGTTTTCATCAGATCGGGAAATATGCCGTCTGAAATACAAGAGTTAAAAATCGCTGCCAATATTGGGGCGATGTTAGCAATTACTGCTTCAACAGCTTTAACGGACAGTCCCCACAGGTCCTCGGATCTTTTAATTGCTAAAGTTTTAAATGCTAATAATATGTCAGTGCGAGTTACAAATTTAAATTCAAAGTTAGGTACTTGTATATTTACGTACTTTTTTAAGAACGTCCCAGCTATAACAGATGACGATGGAAGATATTTAGTCGTCCCTAAGGGTATACGAGTTAAGAAGTTTCCTAAGAAATTGGCGACTACAGTGCTGTCTGAAACTACTTCGTCATTTATTTTTAAGTCAATTCTATTGTCATTTGTCTTATGATTGCCAGTTTCAGTATTTATTATTTTCCACGTAGTTTTTATTTTGTTGTCTGATTTCTTTATTTGATTACTAATGTAAGCTGCTTTGGCCTGTATACAAATTTTCTTAAATATTTTTGAGTAATTCCTAACATAATAATGAAAATCCTTATTGGATGTATAATTATGACTTTTTATCATATAGTTCATATAGAACATCTCTACTTCGTCTTATACCTTTGGTTGCCCAGGCACTGAACAGTATTTTATTTGATATATTGACCTTTTTTACTTTGCAAGCTTTTTGAAACTCTTTACATATGGTATTAAATAGTGTGAGGTACATTTCATTGGGGTTATCGGTTTGTGGATTAATTATTTGTAATTGGGATTCTAGATTTTAACTAAATACTTTAAGACTTTTTTTTGTCAATGACCTACACTGTATGATTTTCTGACTGTTAACAATATTGCCATTAAATTCAACGAGTTGACATTTATGATCAGAATGGATTCCAGAAACGAGGCATTTTTTTGTGATTTTAAAATTTGTCATAATATTATCAATACATGTGGCCGAGGTGGGTGTGACTCTAGTCGGCTCAGCAAACATGTTACTAAAATTAAATGATTTCAATAAATATAAAAAGTTATGTTTGTCAGTTGTATTTAGCAGAATGTCTATGTTAAAGTCTCCACACACTAGTATCTTTTTGTCTATATTTAATTTACTTAAGGCATCCTCCATTGTTATAAAAAACTGAGAAATACTTGAAGAAGGAGGTCTATAAACACATAAAATCACATATTCCTCGGTTTCTGCACATGCGAGCTCACATACACGTTCAACAGAGAGGCTGCTAATATCAAGCCGCTCTTTATGTTTTATATGATTTCTCAATAATATTAAAGTCCCACCACCTTCTGCTGACACTATTAAATGAGCTAGCTACCTTAAAATTGGCTACACTAAAAAACATTTTACTTGCACTCAACCATGTCTCTGTGAGGCATAAGATATCTACATTGTATTTTTCACTAAACAACTCAACGTCTAAAATTTTGCCAGAGAAACGGTTTATATTTTGATGGCTCATTGTTAAACAATGAATGTCATTCTCTGTTGACAGACAAGAAAGTTTAAATTATGATTAATGCTAAGCATTTTATAATTAGTAGTTCTACTAACTAAAGTGGGGGTAGAGGAAATAGTTTAGCACCTCTACTATACGAATATATAAATTACTTTGAGGTATGATATCTCAGGTATCGTGAGGTTTTGGCTTAAAACGCTAATTGTCATTTTATGATCTATTGACTATTTATTTATTTGATAAACTAGCTGGGACCCGCGGTTTCACCCGCGCATAATTTAAAAAAAATTTAGAGTGCTTCCATTCGATAGACACTTGACATAGAATATTTATATTCGATTTCAAGGGTTTTATTTTTTTTACGCGGGACCCTAATTATTTTTCTTAAATAAAAGTAACCTAAGTTATTCCTTATAACATCAGCTATCTGCCAGTTAAGGTCCCGTCAAAATCGGTCCAGCCGTTTTGGAGATTACCCGGAACAAACAGACAGACAGACAGACGGACAGACAGACAGACAGACAAAAACTTTAAAAATACTTTTTTTGTTATATGTAACGTACATACTTTCATATGCATTTAATAAAAAGCTGTTATTTTGACATTACAAACAGACACTTCAATTTTATTTATTTGTATAGATTTAAGTTAAAACCAAATCGGTTTGGTAAAGGTCGCTAGGAGTCGTTGAATGAGGGCGGTATGTAACCGCTCGTTGAGGAAATCTATGGGGAGGACTTTGTTTTGCAATGGACGTCCATTGGGTGATATGATGGTGATGATATACATTTACTTTAGTTCGCGGCCCAGTACTGTATGAACCTATACACGACAGTTTCATCATCTCGGCCGAATGAAGTCCACTGCTGGACACAGGCCTCCCCCAAAGATCACCACAATGACCGATATGGGTGTGTTGTGGGCTCATTGGGGGGTTTTGCCATAATCGCCACGCTTGGCAGACGGGTTGGCGATCGCAGTTGAGTCGTTAATGTACTCGAAGGACGCTGCTGCCCATCCTCCGGCTAATCCCTTAGTCGACTTTTACGACACCCATGGGAGGAGATGGGGTGGTAGCATTCTGAGCCGGCACCACACGGCAAAGCCGACACCACACGGCAATTTGACGCAATGTAATTTTTTGTAAATCGTATTTTACTTTTAATTTATGTACACACAGCGATAATTTATTAGGATACAG
Organism: Diloba caeruleocephala; assembly: GCA_947459985.1. NCBI lineage: Eukaryota > Metazoa > Arthropoda > Insecta > Lepidoptera > Noctuidae > Diloba > Diloba caeruleocephala. Next base: position 9,531,097 of record OX381631.1, on the reverse strand, counting down.
TATACAGACACATGAGTACAAACTTTTATTTTATTTCTAAAAAAGAAAACTTCATCCCCCATCACTAATCCATACTTTTCGTTCCAAATGTGCGACGGCGCTGCTGGCCTCGACTTTGGTGGCGAGTTCTACACTGGCTGCGTTGCTCCACTATATTATTATAATAATTTATTATTCATTATATTATTATCAATCATTACATACATTTTAACGAAAGTGGATGATCCTGCTGGCATTATTAGAGACTTAGAAGCTTTTGACATCTCAGAAAACCTGATATGTTCTCCCGAACAGTGTTCAACACATCTTAGCAATAGCACCAAATCAATTAATATACTACACGTTAATATACGGAGTGTTAACTGTAATTTTAATGCTCTTACTGTACTACTGCACAGGATTGGTATTAAGTGTAATATGTTAGTATTAACTGAGTGTTGGCTTAGCAAGGTGACCAATGCATGTCCACATTTGGAGGGTTACATACCATATAAAACAAAATTTAAAAATCAAAATGATGGAGTGATAATATATGTCCGACATAATTTTAACTGTACTGTCACTGAAATAGATCTTCCCGATGCAAATTGTCTAGTTACCATGTGTGGCACAGATCTTGCTTTGGTCGCAATATACCGCTCTCCTTCCACACATAATGCTACACCGTTTGTGGAGGGCCTTGATAACGTCTTGCAAACTTTATCAGCATTCAAAACAGTTGCCTTGATTGGAGACGTTAATATAAATATCTCTCCAAATAGTTCAGATCACTACTGTGAAGACTACTTAAACACTCTTGCGACTCATGGTCTATTACCTGCGCATCTTCTTCCAACCCGCTTTGAAAATTGTATAGATCATGTGATGCTTAAGAGTTCTAGAAAATCTACTACAATTATCTTCGATTCTCCCTTCACAGATCACGTTCCACTACTTTTTAACACTGAACTTGCTTACAAAAAAAGGGAGAAAAAATCCTATATAGAACGCATAAACATCCAAAATACTATAAAAGACATGGAGACTATCAATTTTACTGACCTACTTTGCATTGAAGACCCCAATAAAGCTTCAGAAACCCTTATAAACATATTATCATCGGTTATAAGAGATAACATGCAACTTTTAAAAGTCCCTCGGAGGAGAAGAATTATAAAACCCTGGATCACACCAGGAATTCTAAAATGCATTAAGAACCGTGATAAATTACACAAAACTTTCAAAGAATGTCCAGATAACGAGATGTCGAAAACCATTTACATCCGCTATCGTAACTATTGCAATAACCTGCTAAAAAAGCTAAAATGTAATTACAATCAGTCTGAACTAGAAAAACATCGCAAAAACCCTAAAGCAACCTGGAACATAATCAAAGAACTAGCCAACATGAAGAAAACATCACAACCAGCACTGGAACTTTTAAATATTTCAAATGACACCGCTTCTTCTATCAATGAAGTAAATAAATATTTTGCAAACATAGGCAACGAACTTGCATCAAAAATTGTCCCCCCTTCAAATACCACTTATAATCTGAAGAACAATTTTTGCACCCCCACCAAATCCATGGCCCTTCTACCAGTGGACGAGTCAGAACTGGATAATATAATTATGAGCCTCCGTAATGAAAGTGCAACTGGCGTTGACGGAATACCTACAGAATTTGTTAAGGCTACAAAAAAATATCTTATCGGACCATTAAAACATATAATTAACAACTGCTTTAACGAAGGCGTATTTCCTAACGTCTTCAAAAGTGCACTGGTACATCCCATTCATAAGAATGGTGACAGAGACAGTGTCACAAATTATAGACCAATATCAGTGCTTACTACAATGTCAAAAATATTCGAAAAGGCCCTAAACTCCCGCTTAGTAAATTACTTGGAGAGAAATAACTTACTTGAGAATAACCAGTATGGGTTTAGAAAAAACAAATCTACTGAAGATGCGGTTTTGGGCCTTACAAATAGTATTGTTAAATCTCTAGATGGAAAAAATAAGTCTCTGGGAATATTTTTGGATTTATCCAAAGCGTTTGACACTGTCTCTGTTACAATCCTGCTAAAAAAAATGGAAACCATGGGAATTAGAGGCGTTGTCCTAAATATATTTAAAGACTACCTCACAAGACGAAGTCAGTGTGTGAAAATACAGTCGACCCTCAGCGACAACATTTACCTTGGTGACTTTGGGGTTCCACAAGGGAGTGTGCTTGGCCCTACGTTGTTTTTGATTTACGCAAATGAGCTCTGCCAACTCAGCATACCTAATTGTGAAATATTTGCTTATGCAGATGACACGGCTATGCTCATTCGTGGTAAATCTTGGAATGATGTCGGTGCTGATGCAGAAAGTGCTTTGAAAATTGTAATGTCATGGCTATGTAATAACTTACTTACTCTCAATATAGCCAAAACAAAATATGTCACATTTTCTGCATCCTCCCAGTCACAACCAATAACTGAATCTTTCTCCCTTAAAGCACATATTTGCCGTGGTACAGATAATCTAGCGTGCAGTTGTCCAAACGTAGAACGGACTAATGAAATTAAATACCTTGGTATCTACCTTGACTCCAGCCTAAGCTATAACACTCATCTCAAAATACTTACGGGCCGTATCCGAAAATTAATCTTCACCTTCAAAAGACTCAGATCAACATTAAAATATAGCTTACTTATATCTGTTTACTATGCTCTAGCACAGTCTCTTCTCTCGTATTGCATTTCTTCATGGGGAGGAACCTTTGCCACAGCGATGCTTAGAGTTGAAAGAGCACAAAGAGCTGTCCTCAAAGTTATGCTCAAAAAAACACGAAGTTACCCTACTGTCCTTCTGTACAAGGAATGTAAACTTTTGACCGTAAGACAGCTCTTTGTCCTCCAAGCTGTTCTACGGCAGCATGCATGTCTTACCTTTGACCCACAACTCTCGAGTGAAAAGAGACGTACAAAACCTGTGTGCTCGGCTGTGCGCCACAGAACTGCTCTTGCCAGTCGGCATATCCTTGTTCTGGGTCCCAGACTCTACAATAAGGTAAACAAATTCCAAAATATCCTTGCGTTCCCTGTATCGAGGTGCAAACGGGTGCTTCAGGACTGGCTTCTGAAACTGTCCTACGCTGAAACGGAAAATCTTCTTGTGCAAGCAATCTAGTGTTTTCATTCTCACATACTCCCCTCTACATACACGCACTCACTCACCCACCGTTACCCTACACGCACACACAACGTACACACACAACACATGCACACACTCACATATTTTATTTTTGCCTTGTTTATCCCCGATAGACTAAACTTGCATTTCCAATAGTCATATTTATTTTTTATGCATAATTTTTAATTGTACGGAAGGCCCTGTCTCCTGTGATACAGTTCTTTCAAACTAGTACAGGATACAGGTGATCTATTCCACTATCTCTACGTTAATGTATTGTAATTGTGTAAGCCTTAAAATGTACTCAAAGTGGAAAATAATATGTAACACTAGGATAAGAAACAAACAATAAAATTATTAAAAAAAAAAAATTTATTAATTATGATGACTTATGAGTTTATTCTGTATATACTAACAAAATTTTAATACAATAATGAAACCAGACTAAACATATAATTAAATTAATGAAACATGTAATTAAATATTTTAACTTTACCGCCCTATCCCGCAGTCTCTCATAGACATAGACTCCATCTACAGCGAATTAGACTATGTTGTTTTTACTACATACATTGCTTGTGTATTTATTCTCCAAGTACCTAATACTTAATTTATACAAATAAAAATAGAATACATGTATACCATGTATGTATTATAATCATTACTTAATTACTATTTAACACTATACAATAAAAAGTTGAAAAAAAGGAATAGACAAATTTCTTTGCTTCCTTCCGATTCAAAATGCAATCAAATCAATCGACAATAATTCGAGTAGAGATTAGTGTCGGTGTTGTGAATGTAGTGCGTAAACAAGACTTATTTTGCAAAAAAATAAATATCGTTGTTGAAAATATGATTTGAAACTGCAAACGAGATTTGTAATAACTATATTCGTTAGTGTATACACCTGTGTCTTTGAAAATTAAAACAGGAATATTGGACCGTCAGATTCGGGTGAGTGCAACGTTGTTTTTTCGAAATATTTTGTCTATTCAGTGGACATTATATTCAAAATTTTGTATTCTGTGTTAACTAACAAATATGGATTTAATATGTTGAAGCTCACTGACTGAATCTAATGTAATTCACTGTGTCGCGTCACTTGTTTTTATTTATAACTTACGAGTTCCATATTTTCTTTGTTTTGTTTTTTATTCTATCGTGTATTATACTTATTTAGCACTTCTTTCTTACGAACGTAATGTATCTTGGAAAAAGGAAGGAACATATTAATTATTTTGAACATAGATACAAACTAATCATTCTCTTTCCCATTCTTAATATTGAATTATACCATGGTTAATAACAAAGTAGTTATTATAGTAGTAGTATTATATTTTAGACCTAATAAAACATTATATTTACTTCTTGTTTAAACGCAGAAAAGTAAAAGGAAACTACAATACAGCTCAGCTGCTGCATAAACTGAAAGCATGGGTTGACTTGTTTCTTTTTATTCTGTAATATTTAGGAATAATATTTAGCTGTTATTTCTGCAAGAGTGTGTCAAAAGAAATCAAAAAGTTTATGAACATATAATATGCTCCATTAATTTCAAATAATAGTTGTTTGTGATTCTTTTCATATGAAATAAGATAGTCTCCAAGTATTCCCATTCATAATTACGGATTGGTCATCACATTATATTAATTTTGGGTAATTACTAAAAAGTTAAAAAGTAATGCTTGCCCACCCAAGAAGGTTCCAGAGAATCAGACTGATTAATCACAGAAATCATTTTACAGATTTTCATTACCTTTTATGCCTTATAATTAAAAAATAAGTAGTTTTAATATATATATATATATTTTTTTTTTATTTTTTTTTTCTAATGTTGCCCCACTCTAGGATTTCTCTTGTGTTGTGGGTGCGTTTACAGACATGAATGCCACATACAATACACCCAGACCCGGAACAACTACCTCCTGCAGCTCATACAAATATTTCATCATTTCGGCCGAATGAAGTCCACTGCTGGACACAGGCCTCCCCCAAAGATCACCACAACCACCGATATGGATGTGTTGTGGGCTCATTGGGGGGTTTTGCCATAATCGCCACGCTTGGCAGGCGGGTTGGCGATCGCAGTTGAGTTGTTAATGTACTCGAAGGACGCTGCTGCCCATCCTCCGGCTAATCCCTTAGTCGACTTTTACGACACCCATGGGAGGACATGGGGTGGTGGCATTCTGAGCCGGCACCACACGGCAAATATTTATTATTAAATATTTATTCCATGCAAAATCGAACCCACAACCCGGAGTGCAGCAGTGGACTGTATCAGCCACTGCACCAACCGTGCCGTCGTAAGTGTACTACCACTTTTTTAATGTCACACTTCCTGCTTTCAAGTCATCCTATTTTCTCAGTTTAAATACATGGCTAACATTGTCTACAGTTCGTGATAAAATAACTTCATTTTTTCAATCATAGCATGCAGATTGCAGTTCTATACACTGTACTGCCAACTGATAGGAATTTGACCCAAATATCTAACAGTTTAGTTAGTCATTTCATCACCCTTATAATTAAAACAATTAGTTGATAGCTTCATTCCAAATGGTTCAGCGCTTTGGAATTGTAACAAAGTGTTAATAACTTTTAATTCATTTATATTTTCAGCAGGCCTATGTTCAGCAGTGGACATCTTTCCATTCATTGACAAGCAATGAACTGCAGAAAGCTTTTGAAAACTAAAGCTGTACTGAGCTTTTGGTGTTAATCATCTTCCTAGCCATTTCCCGACTATGTTGTGGTCAGCTTCCAGTCTAACAAGATACAGCTGAATATGAGTATTTTATATGGAGCTATCTGACCACTGTAACCCAGTGACTGGGTATACCAATATCTCTAGTTATAGACCGAATGTCAAGATTTAGGGATTTTGACTTCCTGGAGTAACAATCACGGATATTAGTGTGCCAGCCGGTAATTTCAGCTTAACATGCTTTTTGAGGCTAGGAGGGTCATGATATGTAAAACATGGTCACCCATCCAAAGCCTGACCGAAGCGCAGCTTAACCTTGCAGAATAACTGCTCTGCGATCAGCAATGTTAGGCACCCCAGTCAGTCAGACCAGCAGTCCCCGGGACGGAGGAAGTATATGATGTATTTCCAGGATAATAAAAAATAAGTAAAAAAGCGCCACCATAATTACTTGTGCTGATATAGTTATGCGCGACGCGACAGGTTATGACATTTATACTGCATCGTATTGTAATTTGTACGTCTTCTCAGTAATATACAAATCATCATTTTGAATAGTAAGATTCTGCATAAAAGGGGTAGAGATTCACAGATATCAAACGTGTGTTGGTATGAGACTACTTTATTGAAAAACTAGCTGGGACCCGCGGTTTCACCCGCGTTTAATTTAAAAGTAATTTAGAGTACTTCGACATCGACATATACATTTTTTATGGGGAACCCTAATTATTTTTCTAAAATAAAAGTAGCCTAAGATGGAGCCTGGATGAGAGAGGCATGTGACCGCTCGTTGTGGAAATCTAAGGGGGAGGCCTTTGTTAAGCAGTGGACATCCTGTGGCTGATATGAAGAATGAATAGCTTTGCTCTTGACTTCGATCTTGCCTGATGAAAAACGATGGACGAGGACTAACTATAGAACGAGTGCACCCAGAAGATGCCTAGTCAATCTTACTTTAAAGATTAACGGGTTAGCATGCTAGCAAGGAGTTCCACACACTTGTGCATGCGCTTAAGAAGGTTTAGGAGAAGTGAGTAAGACTTATCGAGTTATAAACCAATTGCGGATGGTAAAAGTGTGCGTAACCTTAACGTGTTTCTAGTCTTTAGCACGAGAAATCGATTAATCCGTCTTCGTGTTGTGATCGGTTACGGTAGATGATTAGTCGATTAAGATCGGAAACCAGCAAATGGCTCCATACCAACAGTTTGGAAACAGTGAACAGCCTGGGTTTATTTTTTTTAAACTATCAATAGTAGAGATAGAAGAGGTTTTTCTCAATAAAAATTCGGCAGGTGGCATGACGCACTATTGCACGACGCACCATCTAAACAGCGTTTTTTTTAAGACGTTGCCCCACACTATGATTTCTCCTGTGTCGTGGGTGCGTTTACAGACATGAATTCCACATACAATACACCCAGACCCGGAACAACTACCTGTAGATCATACAAATATTTGTTCCGTGCGGGAATCGAACTCACGACCCGGAGCGCAGCAGCCGACTGTATCAGCCACTGCACCAACCGTGCTGTCAATTATTTGTCTAAACGTTTTTTCATTCATTCATACATATCAGCCACAGGACGTCCACTGCTGAACAAAGGCCTCCCCCTCAGATTTCCACAACGAGCGGTCACATGCCGCTCTCATCCAAGGACTCCCAGCGACCTTCACCAGGTCGTCTGTCCACCTCGTTGGAGGTCGTTCCACGCTGTGTTTTCCGGTGCGTGGTCTTCATTCGAGAACCTTTGTGCCCCAACGGCCATCAGTTCTATGAGCAATGTGCCCTGCCCATTTCCACTTCAGTTTACTAATCCTTTCAGCTATGTCGACAACTTTAGTTCTTCTACGGATCTCCTCATTTCTGGTTCGACCTCGTAGAGAAATACCAAGCATAGCTCTCTCTATAGCTCGCTGAGTGACCTTGAGCTTTCTTATGAGGGCCATTGTGAGTGACCACGTCTCTGTTCCATATGTCATCACTGGTAACACACACTGGTTAAATACTTTCGTCATGAGGCATTGCGGTATTGTTGACAAAAAGACGTTGCGAAGTTTCCGAAACGTTTGCCTAGGCCAAATGCAGGGTACATACTTAATCAGCCCATTACTATGCCACTGGTGGGCGCGGGCCTTTTCTCATCAGCCCATTACTGTCCCACTGCTGGGCATGGGCCATTTCTGACGATGAGAAAGGCTAGTCCACCACGTTGGTCTAGTGCGGGTTGGTGGACAGGACATTCTGGAGCCCTCTCGGGTGTGCAGATTTCCTCACGATGTTTTCGATCACCGTTAACGCAAGTGATAATCAAATTTTGATGCGCACATTCATCCGAAAAGTTGGGGGGATCGAACTCAGACCCTTCTGCATATCACCGCTAAAGCCATGCCACAAAGTGTTCGGTAGTACAATTTGATCACCTTCCCAAGATCACACACTTGACGGATGTAAGTTCAAAGTTCCTTTGGATTATTATCACAGGATCTGCGAAGTGGGTCAATGCTAACCAAGATAAAGTAAGAATGCAGTTTTATCTTCTAAGATTCCATCGATATCTGTTTACTGTTTACCCGATTAATGTCAAACTAAGGTTATACATAAATCATCAATCTTTTTCTTGGTTATACTGGAGTCGGTATGCTGTCAATCCAGACGTGGTTGGATTTCACCATCATTCGGAGCGACCCGAAACCTACTACTAAGGGGAGTCCTTGTTTCCTAACCCTAAAGTTAGACAGAATACCTGCTGAAGGTAGCTGGGAGTCATTGACTGCGGGCGGCATGTGACCGATGGCTTTGGGAATCTGTGGGGATGACTTTGTTCAGCAGTGGACGTGGAGTGATACGATGATGTCGGTTGGACAAGTTGTTAAACTTTATTCAGCCTCGGACTTGAAAGCAAAGAACTTACTTTTAGAAGTGCAGACTGAAGGCCAATTCGCGTAAATTGAAAATGTTCAATTTATAGTTCCGATCTAGTCTCAGTGTCATAAATGTCACACATGGTATTCTCCTAAACTAACAAATAACGTCAAACGTGAACTTACACTGTGATGAGATCGAAAGTTGATCGAAGTCGAAACGATATTCTGCCTCTGTACATACAACAACTACCCAGGGTGCTATCATTTCGAACTGTCACATGTACTAAATTGTCATTAAATAAACCTCAAAATTGAGATTGAAATGAGACTAGATCGAGATTATTCTGAAATCCGACTGAACTTTAAGAGTAGCAGAATACCATTTTTTCGGTCAATTCATAATTTAATCTCAGTTCGGTCAAGTTTCAGTAGTAGTGTAAATTAATTACGAGAATTGGCCCTCAGATCTCAGTACGTAAGCGACAGTCATCCACATACAACGCATCTGTATCAGTAGGTGCACACATAAAAACAGCTCAACAAATATGAGTACAAAGAGCATTGTTTCAACACATGCGGTTAACCTTGAATGTGTCAGCTCCATGTCATCCTGCACAAGTTATAAGTGCGCAGGGAATTGAATAATAATCTTGGAGAGTTAGATCTCTTTATTTAGATAAATGAAGGACTAATGCGCGTGGTACCGTGCCGTGTGGTGCCGGCACAGAATGCCACCACCCCATTTCACCCCGTGGGTGTCGTAAAAGTCGACTAAGGGATTAACCGGAGGATGGGCAGCAGCGTCCTTCGAGTACATTAACAACTTAACTGCGATCGCCAACCCGTCTGCCAAGCGTGGCGATTATGGCAAGACCGTCCAATGAGCACACAACACACCCATATCGGTCGTCGTGGTGATCTTTGGGGGAGGCCTGTGTCCAGCAGTGGACTTCATTCGGCCGAAATAATAAAAAAATAAAAATAAAATGCGCATGGGCACGTGTGCGTTTGACGTTGCAAACATTCTGCCTACACGACAGTTATAATTCTTACGCCAATCAGAGGCCCAATTCTCGTAATTAAAATCATCATTTACTCCTTTATTTTATAATATTTACTCATTAGACATCAAAAATGTCAAGTGTCAAAGTAAAACAAAGGTATGAAAAATTAAAAATAATTATGTAAAATATTGGGTATATCAAAGCCATAATATACACATTTTATTATAACAGCGAGTTTATTGTTATCAAGATGTTGTCTGCAGCGAAAGTGCGCATTCATGGGATACAAGCAAAGAGATTTAAATCTTTGCATGCAAGATGATAACTGGATTATAAAGGACAAAATGAACAGTATCGGGGCTGATAAAGTTATATCAACCTATTGGAGAGTATTCATCAAGAGAATTTCGTTTGGTACAGTTTATGAAAGAGCAAAATTGGACTTCTGGGGTGGAAGGCCTGGTGGCCTGAAATACAGCCTAGTTTAGGCACCAGTCTCTCACAATAAATTTGAATAATACTATAACTGTTACTGTGTTGAGAAATAAATAAATTGTGATTGTGAAAAAAAAAAAATTTGCTTATCTCCAAAACCACCGAGCCTAAAATTCAAAAAAAAAAAAACATAGGTAATAGCTCTTTACTGTAGATTACAGGAAAATCTATAAGAAGTCTATGGTCTTAAAATAACATGATAAATCTTACAACTTAAGTGTGCGGTTGGGATGTATGGGAAAACATGATTTTGAACTACGATGTTAAGTTTGTTCTGGGATAAGTTATTGGTACAAGACCGAATCCAACAATAGACAATATATTCAGCAATTTCGGAACCCTTTCCACGCGAGTTCAACTCGCACTTGACCGGTTTTTAATTACGAGAATTGGCCTTCTGAGTTCAACAGGACCATGTCGTGGTTTCGTTTTGTAATGGCCTGCTTCATCTAGATTTATTGACGAGTGAAAGTGTTTATTATCGAAATCTTGCTTATTTATCATTTATTTTATCAATGAATCAGCGACACGGGTTGTCATAAATGCCCGGGCGCAGCCACAAAAAATAGAACGACTCTCTTTCGATTTCTCCTGTGTCATGGGCACAGTTTACAGACATAAACACCCAGAGCCGTAACAACTATGTAGATCATACAAATATTTGTTCCGTGTGGGGATCGAACCCGCGACACGTCATGTAACGTAGGACGGCAGGACACACTGCGGTCGTCGCCTCGAGACACAAGTTATTTAGTCTCTTATGCCCAGTAATTTCACTAGCTACATACTACAGTTTTTTTTCTGTTGCGCTTCTCGCATACATTTCTTGGAAATGTGGTTGCTTGACCGGTCATTTCTGGCGAAGCCAAAAAAGGCCTCCAGCCAAGCTTAAAATTAATATTAAAAACTAAGCAAATTTTGCTAAGGGCGCCCCCTGCGGGACACGGACCTCGGCTTAGGGCGTTGCCCAGCAACAAGCTATTGTTTTGGGGACAGCTGGATCGGTATTATTTAAAATGTATTTAAGGGATATTTAACTACAGGCTCGGCACGGGCCGGCGCGAGCAAGCAAGACTACAGTCACAGTGCCAATGATATTATACCATAGATATGTTACGTCCATATTAAATGGCGCGCAAAATACAGTCTCGCTTGCACAACCACGTCGTGAGAAACAAGATACAAAAACAATAAGAGTAAAAGAGATAGATATCTAGGCGAACCGATTGCGAGGTACTACAATTGGGGGAGTTTTAGTTCTTACTTTTGGCACGCATGGAACATATCTACTTTTTAATATATAATATCATTGCACAGTGCAAATACTTTTAACAGTGATTCGACTCGGCCGGCGGCCGCAATTAGTCAATCGTGCGATGGAGAGCGGGGTGGGAAGCGCCGCAACCGCCTACCGAACGACTATAGCGCAGTCCGGTAATAGCAATCAGGAGTATCGCTCTCGCGTTTCGGTCAGCGTAATGTCACGTGAGACTTGAAATTTTATTTCGTTAGTTATTGCAAAATAAATTAATATAATTTTAAAACATATTTTATTTATTTATTATTTATGTACACACAATAATAGAAAAATACAGAATATTTAGAAAAACTTAAGTACAAAGGTACTGCTTATTTCTAAAGAAATTTCTGCCAGCAGACCTGCGACAGGATAGTGTAATTTTAAATGAAAACACAGTGTGTAACAGCACTAAAAATAAAGAAGAAACCGATAAAAAACGAAACATAATAATAATTACAAACAACAGATATACATAAAAATGGTAAAATACAAAAATAAAGTGACTACAAATAGACTAATACATATACTTTGATAATATTATAACGAGAGGCAATGCTCTTTAACGCGTTTTTTGAAAACAGATACAAACAGTAGGAATAGTAATTGGTTTTATGGGGTGGGAATTGTAAAAGGGATCTAAGGTGGGACCTGCAAGGGGCATCAGGAGCTCTAACATACGAAAAACGCCCTCGCAAGTAGGAATGGTATGTAGGGTTGTGAAGGACGTTGTAGAGAAGACATAATATCCGCGTGTTCCTGCGAAGACAGATAGGGATTATTTATTTCACTGGTAATAAAATTGAGCTTAAACGACAAACATGAAAAAATTGAGTTTGAAAACCCTTATGATTGTTTTTCTCTTGAGTTTTTACTTAAATTGTACGTAAAAGTGAGAGTTCATTATATTATTAAATTTAATAATAAGAGGGTTAAATCAACGCCAACGACCGCCCGTTGTACAATTGCTGTTCATAGAATGATTCCTAGAAGTTGTCCTTAAAATAGTGTCACTTGCACATTTGTGATCAATATCATTATAATAAACCATAAAATATGTTGTATTTATTTTGTGTAAGTAGCTTCGGTTAAGGTTAAATTCAGACGTTGCCGTTTCGCCCAACATCAAATGAGTCGAATCACTGGTATACATATTTCCACTGTGCTACAGTGCCATTATAACTGGAACTCAGTAACAGTGTTTAAAGTTTGGAACTGGTGGTAACTACCTAGCTAAACTACAGCTAACAGTGAAGCTTTAAACAACATAAAGATACATTGGCTTGCCTAACGCCTAAAATCACTGAGAAACATTAAAAAAATGCATTATTATATGTCATTGATGCATTTACCTTTTGCTTATTTACTACATAGTTCCTTTAATACCGTTCAGGCAGAATAAATAATTTCCTGTGACAAACGTATTGCAAATTGATATGCTGTCATTACATTATGGTTACGTGATAAGTGCAACACGGTATTCAGGTAAATTAGAGATTCATACCTTTATTTGTACATAAAGTTAGGTACTTTTGGTATATACTGATAACATTACAATATTTAAGTACTTACTGGACAATTCTTACATAAAAAAAAATGTCAAGTGTCAAGTAAAACAAGCTATGAAATTATAGAAATAATTTATTAAATTATTCGGTATATCAAAGCCATAATATACACATTTTATTAGAACAACGAGTTTATTGTTTTCAAGATGCGGCGAAAATGCGCATTCATGGGATGCAAGCAAAGAGATTTAAATCTTTGGATGCAAGATGATAACTGGATTATAAAGGACAAAATCAACAGTATCGGGGCCTGATAAAGTTATATCAACCTATTGGAGAGTATTCAACAGAATTTTAACAAGAGGAAACAACTTGATGGAATCAGATACACGAAGTACAAGCAAATGGAAAAAAAATCGTTTGCAGTTCATGAAAGAGCAAAATTGGACTTCTGGGGTGGAAGGCATGGTGACCTGAGATACAGGCTTCAGCCTAGTTTAGGCACCAGTCTCCCACAGTAAATTTGAATAATACTGTAACTTTTATTGTGGTGAGAAATAAATAAACAAATAAACAAAAAATAAACAATTTATTTTAATTTTAAAAAATTGTGGTTGTAGACTTTTATTGAAGGGCTTGACTGGGGCGGTAGTCCCTTACCTATTTCACAACGGTGTCCGCATGCTTTTAATTTATACTCACTATTTATTGTGATGGCGTGGTACCTTCGGCGTTCACCGATCGAGGTATTTTGTCCACAGTAAGTGCTAGGTGCCATAATCGACAACTCAATTATTTATCCATTGACCCGCTTCCGACAGTACTTCATAAATTCTTCCGACGTTACAAGCTCTTATTTGGCCGGGAACACAACATGAATCCTAATTGAAGCCATTTATCACATTACCATTTTAGTTTGTCATCGTTTCCCGCCATATTTTTGTGCAGTGAGTGGCGCGAAATGGAACGCGCGCACCGTGCGTTCGATTTTTTAAAGTTTCCGTTGCGTAGAGTTTTTTCGAATGTGGGTTGTACTCGCTCGTGAAAGTTAATGGATTTTAATCTTTTTATGAACTAGTTTTAGTAGAATTTCATACGGGTTTCGATTTTTACGTGTGATCTTGTTTTTAATTTTCATAAGGATGTGATAGTGAAGTGTTCAATAAAATAATCATGTGAAATTGTGACTAGTTGTTTCTGGCCGATATTTTATATGAGCTCGATGCTTGATGCCTCGATATGACTTTTGAGCTCGAGTCTTGCTTGCGACTAGCAACTATCTGACAATTAGAGGTCATATTAAGGCCCTAGTAATAGCTTAAGCAAGGACTCACTGTGCTGTTTAGGCAATAATAATAATAACCGTTAATCGTTAGTTTAGCTGAAAAATGCTAATGCATGCGTTATGTTCGTGAAAAGGTGCGCTCTGTCGGGACTGGTCAGCTTTTAAATGGCATTCGTATTGTAAGCAAATTAATATTCATTGTGTATTTCTCTACGTGATCGAATCAGGAATGAGGAGATCAGTAAAATAACTACAGTTGGCAACATAGCTGAAAGTATTGAGCTAAAGGCAGTGGGTGACACATTGCTCGTAGAACTGATGGCCTTGGAAGCAAAAGGGTTCACGAGTGTAGACCGCGCACCGGAGAAAGCAGCGTGGGACGACGAAAACGAGATGGACAGACGAAATGGTGAAGGTGGTTAGTAGACGTTGGATGCGGGCAGCATCTAACCGGCCGTTGTGGAAATCTATAGGGAAGGCCTTTGTTCAGCAGTGGACGTCGTTTGGCTGATTGCTGGAGGTCTCTTTCTGGCGCCAATTTGGCTGCAGGAATCAGCTGTTGCGCCTAGAAATTCGTCAGTTAAATATGTTACAGCACACATTACTGAGCCATTCCATTCCAAATTATTATAATCCCCTGATTATCAACTTATTCAAATCTGCAAAAAACAGTAAACGCTGCGAATAAAACACTATTAAAAACATAGGTATATATTTCCATTATTTTTCATTGCCACATTCGATCTGCGTCCCGATATGTTTGTCAACGTGCTTCGCTTCGCGGCTTCTACCTTCCCGACCGTGGTTTCCTGTTATTGTGATGTGAATGTGGTAGAAAATTATATGGTTAACGCTTGTTGGCGAATTAAAGATAAATATAAAGGTCTGGCTGGTCGTCAACTCTTGCTTACCCGGTTTTTTTTGACCTGTGGTAATGCTCTTGTACTTCCTCCGCCCAGGGCAAGGGCGGAGGCGTGTGCTGGACTGCTACCGCCTGAAATCTCCTTATCTTCCATCGACCTGCCTACCACTGGGAATGTCGGTTTCGCTTGCGCGTTCGCCACACCCGCGGGCTGATTACCTAAGTCGCAGACGCTTTCAGACGGTGAGTATTGACAAATTCCCCCAATATGATGACACAGTTGTGGAAATCTATGGGGGACGCCTTTGTTAAGTAGTGGACGTTGTATCGCCGATATGAATGGTTGACCGATCAAACGTGTTTGAAACTAATGACATGTGCCTGAAGAATGGCCAGGTCTCATTTTCGCCGTATATATATATATATATATATTTTTGCCGTTTGGTGCCGGCTCAGAATGCCACCACCCCATCTCCTCCCATGGGTGTCGTAAAAGTCGACTAAGGGATTAGCCAGAGGATGGGCAGCAGCGTCCTTCGAGTACATTAACAACTTAACTGCGATCGCCAACCCGCCTGCCAAGCGTGGCGATTATGGCAAAACCCCCCAATGAGCCCACAACACATCCATATCCGGTGGTTGTGGTGATCTTTGGGGGAGGCCTGTGTCCAGTAGTGGACTTCATTCGGCCGAAATGATGATATTTTTTTTTAACGTTGCCCCACACTAGGATTTCTCCTGTGTCGTGTGTGCGCTTACAGACATGAATTCCACATACAATACACCCAGACCCGGAACAACTACCTGCAGATCATACAAATATTTGTTCCGTGCGGGAATCGAACCCACGACCCGGAGCGCAGCAGTCGACTGTATCAGCCACTGCACCAACCGTGTCGTCAATTCTTTCCTACTCCTCCTTTTTCTTTTCTGATTAATTTCGTTGCGGGTTCCAAAACAGTTATTCATTTCTCAGGGACACACCGAACTTCATTGGTCGGTATTCTTTTCGGTAGTCGCCATTGTAGATGCTGGCTTACAGGAGGTGCAGTGGTTAGAAATGTATGGTGGACTTGTCCGAGATCCCCACCGTGACCCCAGAAAATTGACCTCAAACCATAATATTTCCACCGCCATGTTTAACAGTAAGCACAAGCCAGTTTTTTAACATTCTTTCTGCGGTTTATGTCAGCCCTAGACTCATTTTTTGTTTTTCAGTCTAGAACACTGATTTCCATTATTTTGTCTACCAATTTTCGTTCGCGAAGGTTCTCAATTCTCTTGTATTTTTAAGTTTGTTATCGGAGATCTTCGACGTTTATGAATCGATAGGGAAATTTCTTTTTTTTTGTTTGGAGTTTTGGAGGGTACACTTTTCGTTCGGTCCCATGTAAATATCATTCCATATGGTTGATTAGTTTTTTAACCAGCTTCAATTAACAGATTTAATTTGCGCTTATCTCGATGATGACTTAATAGTAACCGGTTCCTCCAAGATTAGCGAAAACCTAACTTGGAATAAGCGAAAAAGTTCTTAATTTATTTACACTAACAATAAACAAATCTTTTTAAACAAAAAATACTGGCTGCAAAAACCTAAACTATATAAAAATATTAAAAACACTGAAAGGAAATAAAGAAACTTTATTTATGAAGTCGGGTGGGGCCAGGTATAATAACACGCAAACCAACGAGAAATCTAAATTTATATTCTTTTTGACGACACGGTTGGTGCAGTGGCTGATACAGTTGATTGCTGCGCTCCGGGTCGCAGGTTCGATTCCCGCACGGAACAAATATTCGTATGATCTGCAGGTAGTTGTTCCGGGTCTGGGTGTATTGTATGTGGAATTTGTGTCTGTAAACGCACCCATGACACAGGAGAAATCCTAGTGTGGGGAAAAGTAAAAAAAAAACCTGGGTTTTGATCATCCGTCAAATTATGAGGTATCCTCTGGTGTATCTAAATATTCGTGTAAGACTTTTGCACTTGTCTCCTACCAATGCCTTAACTTGCCCGGATCTGTTGATGTGTCACTATTTTATCAGCTTCTATCATTAGCCGCACAGCACTCACGTTATCTTCAGTGGTCGCCGTAGAAGGACGTCCTCCTCGCTACTCATCAGTGAGATTGTTTCGACCACGTTTAAACTCATTTAACCAGTTATAAAGAGTGGCAAGACATGGGGAGAGATGAGATCAACATGAAATGCCAATCAAAGTCTATCATAGCATAGTTGTTCAGACCGCAACGAAAGTCGTCATAAACTTGGACCGAAAATTTTCTCTAGGTAAATTCATTTCGACGCACCACACGCACTTTTTTAAATTGCTGCCAGTTTGTAAATACAAATGATATATGATATTCGATGTACATCTGCAGCTTCACAAAGAGATGTTTATTCGATATTTAAATAAATTTTCATCGGGGACTTTACGTACTGGCCAGATCTAAAAACATTGAGTGTGACCCTCGTAGTTGTATTATACAATTCAGTTATGTTTGGCGTATCAAGGCAAGTACACGTTGACCATTAGTGGTAGAAGGTAACTTAACAAAATTTAACTACTCTGAGGCCTTTTTTAAATCATTTTATTGGTGTCCAGTGGAAATTCTACATGGAACTTCCTTCACCCCGGGGAAGGGCGAAGGGGTATGCCGGACTCCTACCGGGTAAAACCACTAGAGCGGTTATCTTCGGCACTGAAGGGGGGTTCCAGGTCCTCGTAAGATCACACTAGAGCCACCCATTAGTAAGGTAGGTAGGCCTGGTCCTATCGGTTGCTCGTCATAGCGGTTATCATTCACGACGATACCTCTTCAAATATTTAATATCTTCAAAAACCGTATCTTACTTGATCATCATCATTTATGAGCCAAAAAACGTCCACTGCTGAACAAAAGCCTCTCCCATAAGACGTCCGGTTCCATGCCGTGTGTCATCATTTTGGGGGGAATTTGCAAGTACTCAACACGCTTGGCAGGCGGGTTGGTGAGCGCAGAATGGCTATTGTTCTGCAGAAGAAACGCTGCTGCCCATCCCTCTGGTTTAGAGTCCCTTAGTCTCGTTTTACGACATCCACGGGAGGAGATGGAGTGGTGTTATATTCTTAAACCGAACCGGACACCACACAGATTAAAGAATCCGTATTCTAATTAACGCTTAACTGTTGCCTTTGACTCCATTTCGGAACGCATGCAAGCTACCAAGACGTCGGGCCCGTGCCTTCCATAGCGTATTCCAGCTTCCATTGCAATAGATAGCATAGCAATAGAAAAACTTATAATGTAAGTTTATAAAGGTGTTTCCAAACTTTTAGCCACTATGAGAAGCGACCTGCGGGCGGCAAACTAAGGCCGTCGCCCGAACAGAAACAGGCACGATATGGCGTTGCGTGTGTTCTGCGCCTCTCTGCCGGATATGTGCGGCTAGCCAGGTCGCACATAGACAGACCCAGAACGTTGACGGGTCGATACCTGCCGGGGGCGCGGTCCAATGCCTACAAAGCGTGCACCTCACCCCCGGTTAGAAGTAAATGGAAGGACACCATGGGGTTTTAGCTGGCAAGAGTCCGGCATGCCCCGCCATTCTTCCCAAGGCAAAAATCCTTGATGATTTCCCCACCGCCGAAAAAAGGGTAGTGTTGGTTGGTGGGTTGTTTCCATTGACATGTACATTGTACGTCCAAACAACTTGATCTAGCATGTCGATATGTTAGTCAACGTTGTGGTCTCGTGGCTTTAAGTTAATGTTTCCTGCGGTATTCTGCTATTTTTGCGCCTATCGGTCAAAAAATATTTCTGGAAAGCTAGATATTTAGCGGCTAGACTTTAAGTAATTTGCTGGTCATCATAATCATTTCAGCCGAATAAAGTTCACTGCTGGACACAGGCCTTCCCCAAGGATCGCCACTATGACCGGTCTGGGTGTGTTCTCTGCATATTGGGGGGTTTTGCCATAATCGCCACCTGAGTCCTTGGATGGCGGCATGTGACGTTGTGCAAAACGACGGGAGCGACAATTGTTCAGCAATAGACGTCCTTTGGCTGATTTTGGCTGATATGATGGTGATGATCATACGAATTACGCACTGAGAGTTTATATAATACATAGGTATTTACCTATGAAATTGCCGCTATGCAGTAACTACTGGCCATTTCAAATAATAAAAAATTAAATAATAAAATCATATATTTGCTCAAATATGGTACATGAGTTGTTAGGTTAGCGTATAATAATTCTGCATATTCTGCCATATTATATAGCGTGCAAATACATTTAGTGTCTATGAACTAAAATTTACATAAAATGTCTGTTACATACCTACAAAATAATAATATAATTAAATTAAAATTACCTTATCATCTAGGAAGTCCTTTACATTGTAATAATTTTTACTAGCTAACATTTTTTGAACCGCGTCAATGGGAGAATTAGATTTTTCGGTAAATGATTGAATATTTTAATGGACATACAGAAACCATTTCTTTTAAACGTTTCTATTTTTATTGGTGGTAAGCGTAGTCTGTTTTTAAGTCGTGTTCGGCTATTTTCCATATCACCGAGTTTTTCAAATAACTCGGGATGTTTCTTTACGAATATACATATTTCGAAAATGTAGAGACAGAGAGTGGCAAAATCTTAAGTTTTTTATACAGTGGTTTACAACTATCTAGGACATTCAGCTTCACACAATGCTCGAATACATTTTTTTTGAGCTTTGAAAACTGTCGGCTTCTACAGAAATGTATATATATTTTTGTTTGGCTATGAATTGTAATTTTAAATTTATTTTATATACCTGGTTTTCATTATTCAAAATCAGTCTTATGTATATTGATCAGTGTAATGTTTTCACCACGTTTGAATCTTTTTCGTCGTCATGGATACGTTGAAAAATCGATTAATTATGGAATACGAGTATCGTTATGGCAGCAACGCGGCACAAGCCATAGATGATACATATATATAGCTGAGAACAAGCGACATGCAACATCAACGGGAGCGAATACAAGAAACGAGCGCACTAAAAGTTATTGGTTTGCCCGCTTTCGTTCTGAAAATTTCGGTCTGAAAAATGAACCCCGTGGTCGTTCGAAATCTTTGGTCGACAATGACCAATTAAAAGCTGATGATAGTCAATCTACGGCTGAATTAGCAGCAGCTTTCGACTTTACTTATCATTTCGGCTGAATGAAGTCCACTGCTGGACACAGGCCTCCCCCAAAGACCACCACAACGACCGATATCGGTGTGTTGTGTGCTCATTGGGGGGTGTTGCCATAATCGCCACGCTTGGCAGACGGGTTGGCGATCACAGTTGAGTTGTTACTCGAAGGACGCTGCTGCACATCCCCCGGCTAATCCCTTAGTCGACTTTTACGACACACACGGGAGGAAATGGGGTGGTGGTATTCTGAGCACCACACGGCAAAGCCTCCTGTAATATTATGTTTGACATATAGGCGTGGTTTTTACTCCTTTTTTTTATTGGTGTCCAGTGGAAATTCTACATGGAACTTCCTTCGCCCCGGGGAAGGGCGAAGGGGTATGCCGGCCTCCTACCGGCTAAAACCACTGGAGCGGTAATCTTCGGTACCGTAGGGGGGCTCCAGGTCCTCGTAACATCACACTAGAGCCGCCCATTGGTGCTACGCCTTTAGGCACATCACGGAGGGAATGACTGTAAAGCGGTCAACCCTTCTAGCGGAGGGAAGGCGACTGTAAAAAGGTCGCCCCCCCCAAGCACTTCTCGGGGAGGAGGGGTTTTTACTCCTAGACATCATTATGGAACTTGTTGCAACTAAGCGAATTTCATAGGAATCAGATACAAAATAGTACCCGTAAATAAATAAAGTACTTAAGTAACTAATTACGTAAGTTTCTATTATGCATTTAGCGGCACTTTATCTTTTAACAGGTATTTAGTTTCGTTAACAAAATGCTCGAGGTACCGGTTGTCTAACCGAGTAACTGAATAATCTATCTGCCTCATTAGTAGTGTCTTCTAATAACTGATTCACCTCACTTTATTAAGAAATCTAATTAAAAATTATAAATCATCTGACATTGTTTCGTTCAACTTCACAACACATTTTGCATTATAACATTACAATTCGATCTACTAGGTACCTAAAACCAGTCGTGGAGGCCGTCCTGCCGCTCTTTGGAGCCTGGCTCAAAAGGAGTGAGCGCGTTACCTACCGCCTGACGCAGGT
This sequence comes from Diloba caeruleocephala, assembly GCA_947459985.1. Classification (NCBI taxonomy): domain Eukaryota; kingdom Metazoa; phylum Arthropoda; class Insecta; order Lepidoptera; family Noctuidae; genus Diloba; species Diloba caeruleocephala. The sequence continues at coordinate 9,509,685 of OX381631.1, read as the reverse complement.
GCTCACCGGGCACGGTTGTTTCGGTGCGTACCTGCACAGGATAGGACGTGAGGCCACGGCACAATGCCACCATTGTGATAGCGACCAGGATACCGCACAGCACACGCTCGAGGCGTGCCCTGCGTGGGCCGCCGAGCGGCGGATCCTGGTCGATCGGATCGGGCAAGATCTCTCTCTGCCAGCAGTAGTGTCGGCTATGTTGGCAGAGCACGAAAACTGGAATGCAGTGGTCTCCTTCTGTGAGAGCGTCATGCTCCAGAAGGAGACCGCAGAGCGGGATCGGGAGAGGGCCGATCCCGCTCGAAGAAGAAGGAGACGGCGCCGGGGTAACAACCGCCCTGGCGCCTAATTCCGATACGCCTGAAAACCCCTGCCGTTGCTATAAGGTGGGGGACCTCTGGGTTCGCGGGTGCGTAGATTGGGGAATCTGCGTGCCCACACCAAGCGACCCAAGAGAAGACGGTAGCACGCATGTGGTCACGCGCTGCCGTGGGACGCTTTGGGGGATCCTTTACAATCCCCCTGGGGGGGTGACCGCTTTACAGTCACCCTCTCCGAGATGTGCCAATAGGCGTGGCACCAGTGGGCGGCTCTAGTGTGATCATACGAGGACCTGGAGCCTCCCTTAGGTGCCGAAGATGACCGCTCCAGTGGTTTTAGCCGGTAGGAGTCCGGCATACCCCTTCGTCCTTCCCCGGGGCGAAGGAAGTTCATGAAGAATTTCCACTGGGCACCAATAAAAAAAAAAAGGTACCTAAAACCAAACTTTCTATAAACAACAACCATATCAGCATTAATCAAGTTATACTCAAATCTAAACATTTATAAACTTATCCTCCTATTACGTGTCTATATCGAATTCTCAGACATGAAAAAAGAGATATACAGAGAAGGTCGACGCACCCCAATTGGCGGACAGCCAGCGATGCACTGCTTGCAAACTGCACGTCTAGGATCGGAGTAGACAATAAACATTGGAACGTTATTTGCGCGTCTAATTTTGAAATTGTGTTTCTTTTTATTGGCTGTTGGTATAGATTAAAAATAGAATTCGTTTTTTTTTATTAGTTACTAGCTGAATTTTATATTGTTTGTAAATGAGATATTCGGTTTCGATTATACTTATATTTTTAAACAATGTCATTGTTACGGCTATACCTAAGTATACTCGTAAAATACGGAAATTTATTCATTTTATAATAGAAGATTCATGAAGAGGTGTGTCAGAAATGTGTAAATCCATTCGTGTAATTCTAATGAAAGAATATGAGACATGCATGAGCCGTTCTACACACGAAGGCCAAGCGGCGAGTCCAATTCAGCGGTTCAGTCATATTTTTTCAGTGTTCGATTTTGTGTGGTTTTCATACTTTGCAGTGTATTACATGAACGAGTATGATGCATTATTGTTAGGTCGTTCTATTTATCATTTTATTTTATTTTATTTACAAGGGAAAACAAACAATTACACACTTTACATGATTAAATTAAAGTAATTACATAAGGATGCATCAGCGTGCAACTAACTACGTAATCCACATCTTATATTACTAAAAGATTCATTCACGAGTATAATTTATAATTAAACTATTAAAGAAAATGGAAAATAGCTTCAAATACCTATGTTCACTATAGCTTTATGAAGACATTTTTTAAATCGATTGGGTGACAAAGAAAACACGTCTAAATCTAGAGAAGGTATTATAATTTTGTGCTAAGCGACGCAGCGGTGCGCGGATCCCAGCATTTGTGCGACAGGATGAGACTGCAAATAATGGGCGCGCACACACCTCACCTCTTACAACAGTCCGAGGTACTATAAAACACAACTTGTTCGTTAAATCTGAACAGTCTTATTTGTTATTACACAAATTATAAAGAAACATTGTTTCCAGAAAGATGCGCCTAGTTCTTAAAGAAGAAAGTTTATAATGTTTCAGTAAATTTTCATAGGAGGTAGTTTTACGAAAGCAACGGTAATGTGTGGCTTTGAGAAATTTATACTGTATAGTTTCAAGGCTCTTTATGTATTTTTTATAGAAAGGGTTCCATATTAGCACAGCATACTCTAATTGTGATCTTACTAATGTATTAATTAAATGCTGCCACCCCATCTCCTCCCATGGGTGTCGTAAAAGTCGACTAAGGGATTAGCCGGAGGATGGGCAGCAGCGTCCTTCGAGTACATTAACAACTTAACTGCGATCGCCAACCCGTCTGCCAAGCGTGGCGATTATGGCAAAACTCCCCAATGAGCCCACAACACATCCATATCGGTCGTTGTGGACATCTTTGGGGGAGGCCTGTGTCCAGCAGTGGACTTCCTTCGGCCGAAATGATGAAGTATTACTACGTTTGAAATTGGTCATACATCTCATTACAAATCCATACATTCGAAATGCGTTACCAATAATTTTATCAATGTGTAAGTCAAGATGAAGCTTGCTATCTAGCAACACTCCAAGGTCCCTAATTGAACTCACATTCTTTAAATAGACGTTGTTTAAATTATATGTTCTATACATCATATTTTTATTTTTGTAAATGAAATAGATGAGCATTTCTCAATACTCTGTTGAATTTTATTTTTCTTACAATATGCCGAAAACCTATCTAGATCCTCTTGAAATAGAAGATAGTCAGTTTCAATCTGAACTTTCCTAAATATTTTGATTTATTTAGTTTTGTCATCAGCGTAAAATAAAAAGGAAATCATAGTCGTTCGTAGTTACAAAATAAAAAGGTAAGCACTATTTCATGTTTATCACAAGTATCAAATGAAACCGATTCTCAAGAAGTAATATGATAACCATATGTACCTTTGTACATTGTAATGCATGTCGTATTACGCTAGTTATAACTGTTTTTGCATACAATTTGCTAATCGAGATACAATTTGTAAAATCCACTGTATTTCTTCCAGTTCAGGCGCATTTTACGATTTCCCTTCCAGTTTTTAAGAATAAATCTATACGAATAAATCTATACAAATACATAAAATTGAAGATATATTATTTTTATACACATATTAGTATAAATCTATACAAATAAATAAAATTGAAGTGTCTGCTTGTAATTACAAAATAACAGCTTTTTACGAAATAGATATATCTACAACAAATAATAATTTTTAACTTTTTTGTCTGTCTGTTGGTCTGTCTGTTTGTTCCCGCTAATCTCCGAAACGGCTGCACCGATTTCTACTGGACTTTCACTGGCAGATAGCTGGTGTTATAAGGAATAACATAGGCTACTTTCATTTTTTTTTATTTAGGGATCCGCGCAAATAGTTTTATCCCCATGAAATATATATACTCTATGTCAAGTGCCTAAGCCGAAGTACTCTAAATTATTTATAAATAAAAACTTAAACGGCGGGTGAAACCGCGGGTTCCAGCTAGTTATAAATAAAAAATAACAAGCTGCTTTTTACTGTCCATTTCCCTTAATTTAACTACGATGCATGAAACATTGCGCGATAAATTCATTTTAATTCTCCTAAACCATTAACTTCAGCCATAAGAACCTTAATTCAGCAAATATAATAATGTTCCTAAAATATATTGCTACGATATCAATTAAAGTAATTATCCTATTAACTAATAAATAAAACGCTTAATAAATTTTAGTAAGTGTCAGAATACCACCACCCCATCTCCTCCCGTGGGTGTCGTAAAAGTCGACTAAGGGATTTGCCGGAGGATGGGCAGCAGCGTCCTTCGAGTACATTAACAACTCAACTGCGATCGCCAACCCGTCTGCCAAGCGTGGCGATTATGGCAAAACCCCCCAACGAGCGCACAGCACACCCATATCGGTCGTTGTGGTGATCTTTGGGGGAGGCCTTTGTCCAGCAGTGGACTTCATACGGCTGAAATGATGATGATGATGTGATATTAATAATGACATTAATACTTGTTTTGACACTGTAATATTAATAGATGCCGCCCAGAGTAGAGATGGAAGACATTTGGTTGAGTGTAACTCGATATCTATGTTGTTTATGGCTCTGGATTTAAATGAAAACACTGAACTTGTTCTGCCATAAATGTGAGAACGAGAGAAGAATAAATTTATCTGACACATCACTATTAATTGTTGGATAAAGATTTGTTATTGTCAGTTGTTACACGTTTGTCAAAATCAACTTAGGTAAAGGGTAATAGAGCTAGCCATTTTTTATTCTCATCGTCCAGTCCGTCCGTCCGTGACACAGTCAGCTGCTGCGCTCCGGGTCGCGCGTTCGATTCCCGCACGGAACTAATATATGTATGGTCTGCAGGTAGTTGTTCCCTGTCTGGGTGTATTGTGTGTGGAATTTATGTCTGTAAACGCACCCACGACTAAGGAGAAATACTACTGGGGCTAAGTTTACAAAAAAAAAACGTATTGTTATGTTAGTAGTAATATTTAATTCGTGCGGTGTCCGAATTAAGAATATAGCACCTGTATTTCGGCTCCTCCTAGTTCGGCTTCAGATGCTAAGACTTTTGTGTACATATAATCTGTTTCTAAAGCATTCATTTTGTAAACCATGTACTAGTTTTGGGAAATAAATAAATATAAAAATATAAATATAATCCCTTAGTCAACTTTTAGGACATTCACGGTACATGTAGTGGTGCTATATTCTTAATTCGGACACCGCACGAATTAAATATTACTACTAACATAACAATACTTTTTTTTTTGTAAACTTTTTTTTGTAAAATTGCAACTACTTTTGTGGTAAAAAATAACCCGCAGATTACATATAGACTTTTTAAAGTGCATCTATACTCCTATCACCATTTATGCAGCTGATTTGGGCCATACGACCCGTATGGGTTTTACCCAAGGATATTTTTTATATATTAAAAACAAGTAGATATGTTACATGCGCGCCAAAACTAAGAACCAAAACTCCCCCAATTGTAGCACCTCTCAATCAGTTCGCCTAGATAGCTATCTCTTTTACTCTTGTAGTTTTTGTATCTTTTTTCTTACAATATAGGTTAGGCTTGCAGGCGAGACTGAATTTTGCGCGCCATTTAATATGGACGTAACATGTCTATGGTATAATATCATTAGTTTTACCCTTTTTTGTCGTGGGGAAATGCTATACAGTCCTCATGCTGAGGTTGCGGGATTCGCTCGCGCATGCTCCGCACCCCCGGCAGGTCTTGGCCCACCCCTCTTTCTAGCGGGCCCCGTCCACCTGTGCGGCCTAGCCAGCCGCGACCGTCTTAGGCCTGTCCGTGATTAGAAGACAGACGGTCCCGGAACATCCGCTGCCCGTAGGCCGTAACTCATCGAGGCCGGACGTAGGCAAGCTTGTGTAACTCCGAAAAAAAGAAACTACCCCAGTATCCTAGGGACCAAATTTCAAAAAAGGTCGTTGAAGAATATTTTGATAGTAAACATGATACTGATGAAAGATTTTTTTTTTCTCTTTTTTTTAAAAAAGGTTGCCCCACACTAGGATTTCTCCTGTGTCGTGGGTGCGTTTACAGACATGAATTCCACATTCAATACACCCAGACCCGGAACAACTACCTGCAGATCATACAAATATTTGTTCCGTGCGGGAATCGAACCCACGACGCACCAACCGTGCCGTCAAAAATAAACAAGTACCACCCCACTTTTAGCTTGCTCTAGCTCATTGCTTGAATCATCATCATCATTTCAGCCGATAAAACCCCCACTGACGGACATAATATGCCTCTCCCAAAGATCGCCACAACCACCGGTTTGGGATTGTTGTGCTCATTAGGCGGTTTTGCCATAATCGCCGCGCTTGGCAGGCCGGTTGGCGATCGCAGCTAAGTTGTGAATGTACTCAAAGGATGCTGCTGCCCATCATCCTCCGACTAATCCCTTAGTCGCCTTTTACGACACCCACAGGATGAGATGGGTTGGTGCTATTCTTAGCCAGGCAGACATTGCTTGAGTAGGTACACAACAAAGCTACGGTGTTAACTCTTCAACCATTACGAGTATTCACTTAAAAATAACTTACGACTCTTGTGATGTATTTATACACGGCGCAAGCCGTAAAAATATTAACCGTAGACTTTATGAAGAGTTTCCATTGATGTATCGTATTGTGTGCGAGATTTTAAAACAATATAGACTGTAAACACCGGTTTTTATTGGTCACTTGTGCCTTTTGTACAGTTAAATATAAAAAATGTGAGAGCTGAGCTGTTTTTTTTTACTAATAATAAAAAGTATATGAAAGAGAATTTTTTTTGTTGCCCTAATGCCGCTTTGGAATTGTTTTTTATTTATATTCGGTAGGAATTTCAAAACAAAAAAGGAAGAAATACCCTCATCATTTCGGCCTCCCCCAAAGATCACCACAGCGACCGATATGGGTGTGTGATATGGGCTCATTGGGGGGTTTTGCCACAATCGCCACGCTTGGGAGACGGGTTGGCGATCGCAGCTGAGTTGTTAATGTACGCTGCTGCCCATCCTCCGACTAATCCCTTAGTCGACTTTTACGACACCCACGGGAGGAGATGAGGTGGTGGTATTCTGAGCCGGCACCACACGGATAATGGGTAAAAGTAGAGACAATATATTATTTTATGAATGCTTTTGTTTTTGGTTATTTATCATGTTCTCGAGAATTCTTACGCAGACCGGTAGTATTTTGTGTCGCCAACACAATGTGGAAATTAAAAATAATAATAATTAAAAGTCTAGTGCTAGTAAATGTTAAAACAACAAAGTTAAAATTTCAGAATACCAGTCTCACATTCTATAGTCGGTGCTACTAATCGATATTTTTAATTTAGATTGTTTCCATACAGTGAATTAATGCAGTTTATTTTTTTATTATCAGCGATTCTAAAACTAGAATCAATTTTATAATTATGACATATATATTTTTAAAACTATACCAGCAATCCTTAATATTATTATATTCTATTTTCCGTGTGGTGTCCGGATTAAGAATATAGCACCACTCTATCTCCTCCCATAGATGTTGTAAAAGGCGACTAAGGGACTCTAAACCAGAGGGATAGGCAGCAGCGTCCATTCTTTGGAACATTAGCCATACTGCGCTCACCAACAAGCATGGTGAGTACTGGCAAATTCCCCCCAAAATGATGACACAATTGTTGAAATCGATGGGGGAGGCCTTGGTGAGCGCAGTATGGGCGGACACTGCCCATCGCTCTGGTTTAGAGTCCCTTAGTCGCCTTTGACAACATATCCATACATCATAAAGGACCTCCTCGTAGATGTTGAGTGCGGTGGAGTGGTACTATATCCGTAGTCCATACACTAAAATTACATACCTACACTAGCTGCCCGCCCGGGCTTCTCAAAGGCAGATATATGCAAACCCGATTACAGCGCCACCTACCGAGTCCAATTGTGAATCTAGTCAAACATACACAAAAAAATCATCATAATCGATCCAGTTGTTTAGGAGGAGTTCAGTGACATACACACGTCAATTATATATATTAAGATATAAAATGTATTAAATCAAAACGTAAAATTATTTACAACACTCCAACAATAATTTAATACATTCCTGACGTTTCAAAACGATCTCTCAACCATCAATAATAGAGATTAGTCTTCCAATTCATTTTCAAACAAAATATATTCCTACTCCCACTATTTTGTGTGAGATGTAGCCGCCGGGTACCATTTTTCCCGTTGAGTCGTTCAAGTATGTGTGCGATTGCACACATCTCGACTAGTGCATGGCGATAAAACTAAGGGTGGCATGCCATTCATCCGATTTCTTTGCCTGAGATTCAATCTTTGACATCATTTAAAAAAAAAAAAAATTGGTCCGGTGGAAATACCTCATGTACTTCCTTCGCCCCGGGAAAAGGCGAAGGACTCCTACCGGCTAAAACCACCGAAGTGATCATCGTCGGCACCGAAGGTCCAGGAACTCGAAAGATCTCCATCTAGAGATCCCATTGGTGCCACGCCTTTAGGCACGTCTCGGAGGGGATGACTGTAAGGCGGTCCTCCCCTCCTAGTGGAGGGAAGGCGACTGTAAAGAGGCCACCCCCCAGGCATCTCCCCAGGCAGGTAATTTTTAACGTCTGCGTTATGTTACTCACGTGTCTTTGTCCAAGATATGATGTTTGTAAAGGGCCTATCAATTCTGAACGCATTGTTACACTTTCAGTTCGATATCGGTTGCTTCCTAACTCATAAAATATTGCTTTCATACCCATTTATTTGTGATTGATTGAAAATATTGGAATGTCAAAATATTTAATCAAATTACAACAAAAATAAAGATGCACGCATGGCATACCCTAACACAATATCAATTAATAATTCACACTTGCTCTGCAGCGATTTAGACAAAAATTGGGACGCCTCTTCGTGGAACGAAGTATCTAATAAGTATGTAGGTATACATTTTTCTTCTCACATTTTATCAGGGTTTTGATTTTAACAGTAACAATATGTTTCGGTATCAAAAATGTATCGCATCGTAAACATGAAATGGACTATCTATTAGCAGCCATTGGCAAAATCTCCGGATACTAGCGACGACACATAATTGTAGTATATTTAAACGCTTCAGATACTTATTTTTATGCGACTGTAATATATATTTTTCTCTAAAATACCGCATTCGTATATTTCGGTCACGAGATGAGGAGAATTCTATATATATATATATACATTGGAACTAGACACATAAGTACATTGGGACAAGGTTCCATTGAAAACAATTGCGCGTTAGTCACTGCTATTCAAAGTTAACATAAATCAGTGTCTACACTCAAGAATAGATCCTGATTTCAGCCTTCAAGAAGGTTGATTCACGATTAACGTTGAATGGTAATTGGAAGCCAAGTATTACAAGGATATTTGTTCTATTTTCTTTGCTAGACTAACGATATGTATCGCGCTGTATTCTCTGACGGGAAGTGCAGGAACCCCATGAGTATTCACAAAAATATTATTTTTGTAGACGTGGCGCTCAATATTATCGCTTATCATTATCATTATTATCGTTTTCTTAAATATGTTGCAGGCAGCTAAGCTAAGATATTACAAGATAGACACAAGATACAAAAGTGATAATTAAAAAATAGAGTAATAACTTGTTTCAATCAAGTTTTTTAAAACGTTGCCCCACACTAGGATTTCTCCTGTGTCACACAAATTTCACACACAATTCACCCAGACCCGGAACAACTACCTGCAGATCGTACAAATATTTGTTCCGTGCGGGAATCGAACCCACGACCCGGTGTGCAGCAGCCGACTGTATCAGCCACTGCACCAACCGTGCCGCAGTCTTCGCTGTACAGCGATAGACGTGTTGAACATGAGAAGCACTCTATTTACGTTTGGTGAAATACATGAACAAATCGAAAATAGCTAGGAATAAAAGAATAACATCTGTACAAGTGGTAGGAGAGATCTGTGTGAAGGGTTTGACTGGGGCGTTACTCTAGCCCGACCTATTTCACCCGTCATAACAACAATGCGTATCTCAACTAATCGATTATTTTATGAAACTTTACTAGTTAATCATGAGTGTTAAGTATCAGTGTCTGAAAAGCTCAATCGTATCATAAATTCTCCCCAATATCTCACCTATTTAAAAGGGGCGAGTGATGAGTGAATTTGTTACGAAACTATGTCGGAACCCTCCAATATGATGTTAAAAATATGAAATCTAAATTAACTTTAACTATCCACATCTTCATCCAGCAGCACATTTAGAACTTTCAGCTCTGATATAAATCAATTTTATCCATAAACCGCGCGCATACTGTATCAAAGATTTCATTGCGTACTATAATTAAACATATGACTTCCCCGAAAAGATCGTATTTTCTAACATCCCACAGGTCAGTTGCCGCGGACTTGTTGCGATCGACTGACGTTGCAGGACTCTTAACAAGAGCTTGAATACTATACGGTTAAATTTTGAAATTTGAATTTACGATTTTCACGCCATATTAATAGCACAGTCGTAGTGATGTTTTTGTGGCGCAGTTTACGGTTTTTGTATTATCTGTGGTGGTTTATGGTGCAAGAAAGTAAATGCTGTTTGTAGTGATTTGTTTATTTAGGTAGGCATATTTGGCAGAGTTCATGTTTAAATATTCTGTAAACAAAGTGATGATAGGAAAGTATGAAAATGTGAAACCCGCATGATTCATCAAATATTATGTACATTACATTGTGTGGTATGACATACTTTAAGAAATAGACTTTCGATCACTGAAAATAAATTATAAATCAGTTATAAAAGATAGACTACATAAATGCTAGTTCATATCAGTTGTTCTCCTTTTTCTTGCTTTAGGTTTTAAATTATTGCCAAACTTAACTACATTTATTTTACTAATATATAAGCATTCAATTTTTCATCAATATTCATCGCCTTCCGATAGATTCGTATCATAAGAAATCAGTCATATCGTGCTTGTAGAATATAATATTGATGAAATAAAGAATGCATTAGAAAACGATAGCCAGAAAAATGAACAACATGGCAAGGATTTAAAAATGTAACATTTTGAAAATGGAACGGGAGCCGCTTTTCAATTGGTACGCATGTCATTTTGACAGCGCGCGAAAGAAATATCATTATACTGTGAACCGTCATGAAAATCAAAAGCAATGTATCCGAGAGGTCTAACTACAGTGGCTGTTTACTCTTTGATGATTACGCGGTATTAATGCATTCTAATTTGTTTGTTTGTTTATACGTTGCATAACAAAATAAATTTGCAACGGTTAGCGATGGTCTCTTTTCTTAGCTTTTTCTAGATGAAAGAAACCTTAATTAGTTCAACCTGCAATTTAGGGAGTCAAGTTAACACCTAATAGAATATTTATGTTAATATACAAACTTAGGGCATTTTCGATCGTCATTTATTCGTTTGTGTAAACGTGTTTATTCAAAGTTGTGCATTATTTAGTATTCGCGTTTACGCTCCCGATATACTACTGTTATTGCTAAGGTCGCATTTGGGTTTATTAGAATCTGGTGGGTCATTTGACGATAGGCCAAAGGCCGATAACCGTCAAATGTGTTAAATGGCTTGTAATTTTGACTACTCCATCAAAGTAGTTGTTAAGATAAAGTTAAGTATAATTGCTTTAGAGTTTCGATAAACCACAGTGAATTCCACAGGGATAAGGTTAACCTTGTCAATTAAGTAAATTGGTTCTGAACGAAAATAGTTCATTGAACGATGAAAATGAGTCTACGCAAGCCTTTGTGCATAAGCCGTTTAGTCTAAACTTAAATATGAATTGCTTAAAAATCTGTAATATACTTAATTTTCTTTCATCTCCAACCGAACATTTTTAACTATAGCTTCCTAATCACACCCGTTTGCTGTTTCATTTACTGATAGAGAACTTTAATTCCATACAATGTTTCCAAATCATAGCCGACTAAATAGTATTATGCTAATTTTAAAAACTGACAGAACAACTCATTTTCGCACGCTTTACCGCTTTCGGACTAAGCTTATGTCAAATCCAAACATATAATTCCCTTGATTTATAAACTCAACTTCCAAAATGAAAGATGCCTATACAAATTCATTTCACTTCTCTACTATCTTGTTCTTTCCCAGAGCTTTTGAGACTGATGATTTTTGGCTGTACTAATGAAATGAGATTGTGACTTGCCATCTTCTTCATAAAATGTCTTGATATCTTCAACAAAGTCTGCCTATCTATATCTTCTTTCAAGATTTCTGATGTTTTCTTAATTATTATGCAAATTGCCTTTTTATTTGTTTTTGTTTTAAACTTTGCCCCACACTAGTAATTAAAATAACCATTGCACCACTGACATTAGAAGAATTGTCACCGGCACTGTTTCAATCAATCAATCATTTCGGCTTAATCAGGTCCACTGCTGGACACAGGCCTCCTCCAAAGATCACCACGAGGACGCTGCTGCCCACCCTCCGGCTAATCCCATAGTCGCATTTTACGACACACACACGGGATGAGATGGGTTGGTGCTATTCGTAGCCGGCACCACACGGCAGTTTTTACCATATTGTTTTATTTTATTTTATTGAAGTGACTTTTCTGTTCGTTTACAAATTGCAAGAATGATATTGATGATCATAGCTTATGTCAATTCAAAACATATCATTTCCTTGATTTATAAACTCATCTTCCAAAATAGATTTCAGTTCTCTACTAACATGTTCTTTCCCAGAGCTTTTGAGACTGATGATTTTTGGCTGTACTAATGAAATGAGATTGTGATTTGCCATATTTTTCATAAACTGTCTTGACATCTTTTTGATATTGTATAAGGGTCTGTCCTGCATGCATTCTCTGATAACCTAAGGTGCACAAAAAGTAAAAGCTGCATTGGTCAACGTAGAATATTTACAAATAAACGAATGCGTTCACTACTGGTTCACCATACTCTATTTCTGTCATTTCCTCATTCTTATCTGTGGACATTTGGACGCAGCCCAAACGACATTGCATCACAGTGACGTAATTATTGTTTACTTTTGTATGATTGTGACATTATTTTGTAGTTTCTGATACTTTGATCTAATAGTAACACCAAGAAACGACTGTAATAGTCAAAAGCTGTAAATATCTCCTTTTCTTTACTTCCAGTGACAATTTCCTGTATAAACATGGTTTTCTTTTTAGGTTGTTTCTATACAAGTATTTGATACAAGTGGGCCAGCTAAAGAACTAACTTCATTTAATCAAGATGTTATGCGCCATAGCCACTTACTGCGTTTACGAATCTGTTTACAAACATGGATTATGGCAATATTATGACCGTTTCATTTATACTTTGTCCTACACGATAATCAATCTTAGCCAGGTTGGCGAGATCTACCTCGACGGTTGCTAACACGGATTACAGAAAAGAGATGTTGAGATGTACATATTTTAACTTCAGGTAGCCGACCGTCTATTCTGTCAGTTAGCATTCTATCTCTTTTTATCTCACCGCAAATGGAGTAGCTATTTGTCTGCCGAAATGTATCAGGATTTATGAAGGAATTTTTTTTGTGATTCTAGTTTATCGAAGTACGTAATATACATAATTTTACGTTCTATTCAGACATACAAAATTGCCATCGATTGTATAGCGCCTACATGCAGGCCTTAAACAATAACAACCAGAAGGGTAGTAGGCGCATGCAATGCGAAACTATTTGAAGGGTGAAGAATATGACACCATTCGCTGGGCACTCCGTTAGTCCGTGATTGTTCTATAATTTCCATGTGAACATTGCTTTCGGGCAATAATACATTTTTAGTATTTTTGATGTGAGGAAATTGGCAAATAAGCTGCGTACGCACACATGAGCAGTGTAGGTTACGCGTAAGATACGTGATCATTCGAAACCCTAACACAGTTGGCCCTTGTATTACACTTGTCAAAAGCTTCCTTTCGTTTTCTGCGCTCCTCAATCAACGATTGCTTTGACATCAACGTTGGCTGGCTTTTCGTTACTACTGTATCAGAGCAAGCTTGCAACAATTGGACGCTACCCAAACAGTGATGCATTCAAATGACGCAAAAGTTTGTTTATTTTTATAAAGTTTGTGAAATACTCAAAGACATTGTACAGTTCGTAGATGACTAGTAATATTACATACACATGCGTGTTTATGGTACCTTTAATAAAACTAGCCTCGACCTTAATTTAAAATATCCACTAAGGACAAAGACATTTGCAGAAAAAATTGGCAAGCACTCCAGAAATCAAATCTTGGCTACGACTAAAAAGCTATCAAAGAATTCATGTGCTTTCTGAGCTAAATAATCTGTGTCAACTTTATTTAGTTTTTCCACGTGTGTCACAGGGGGCTGATGAATTTCTATAAATTCGACGGCATTCACTTGAATCAATCACATTATATATTATCAAAAGCTCGTGTATCAGTATATAAACTATATGTCGTACGTACACTCGAGCTTTATGTGTGAGTGGACTGCGCTACCCGCATAGCCGTCAGTTGATAAACTAATTAGATACCAGGCCTTGATGATGACGATGATGTCTGGTGATGACAAATATAATACAGCCCTTACAGAACGGATACCCACAGAAGGAAATCCCGATGGGTCTATGATATAGAAGCGGTCGCAGGAAATACCTGCGATTAGCAGAAAACAGTAGAATGGCACAAAGGAGAGGAGGCTTATATAGCTCGGAAAATGGGCTGTATGGATATCTATTAGTGGTACATTCATTGGGGCGCTCATAGCCTGTTGCACTCACTGATCGATGAGATTAAGCAACGCTCGGCGCGGTCAGTGTATAGATGGGTGATCGCATAGTGATATTTGAACTGAGCTTCTCCGTGTTTCAGAAGGCACATAAAATCGTCGGTTGCGGTTGTTGTCATTAGACGGCAGTCGTTAAGCCAATCGGAGGCCTTTGGGCGAATTGAATAACTCTGAAACACAAGGACCAACCTACCGAAAAATAAAACAAGTTAAAGATGGTTTTCCAGTCACATGAATGTAGACAGTTCCGCTTGTACGATTTTTAGAAGGCATCATCATTTCGGCCGAATGAAGTCCACTGCTGGACACAGGCCTCCCCCAAAGATCACCACAACGATCATCGATATGGATGTGGTGTGGGCTCATTGGAGGGTTTTGCCATAATCGCCACTCTTGGCAGACGGGTTGGCGATCGCAGTTGAGTTGTTAATATACTCGAAGGACGCTGCTGCCCATCCTCCGGCTAATCCCTTAGTCGACTTTTACGACACCCACAGGAGGAAATGGGGTGGTGGTATTCTATATTCGAAGAAATAGGCATATTAGATTCAAACAATTTTATTTTAAATGTTGCGCTTGATTTTTGTCGCTGATGCAAACTTTTCCTATCGGCAACGTTTTAGAGTATACATAATGTTTTCATTTAAAGTCGGTTCTATCTCTTTTTTTAAATATTTTTTCCATGACTCAATGAGTAACTGTTGCTAAATCCAGTAATGTACTCTGTGAATTTCTTTCATTATTTCAACATGGTTTTCAGTAGAACTATCGTCACTTCGCCACATCAAATGTTCAATCTCTTCACATCTTTCCACATTTAGATCGCGGTGAGTCACACCATCGGATCTAAATATATTTTCACTTGCCCTTTTACTTTTTGGGATTATTCTACATGACAGAGATATATAACTTGGAATATGCTTTTTGAGGATTAACAATAAGTAGACGGCTTGAAATAAAGAGATTAAAATTTGAATTTGAAAACGAAGTGAGGGTATGATCGCAACTCGTCGTAAATAACAGATTTGACGGCACGGTTGGTGCAGTGGCTGATACACTCGGCTTCTGCGCTCCGGGTCGTGGGTTCGATATAAAATATATAAAAATAAAAATAAAGTAAAATTTTTCCTTAGGCATAATTCTGCTTCAGTTACCTAAACACATTGGCCTAAATACAAATACAGTACCCACTATTTCGAGTATATTTGTGTTAGCCTCAAAAAATTTGAACTGCTAATTTATTAGGGTTGAAGCAATAGTAAGAAGTGGGTATTTACTATAAGAATAAGTAACGGTATTATCTTCAAATAAATATCATCAAAAATTTATAAATTAATTCGAGTTTCGGTACAATTTATTTAGTAGTACATAACCTAAAAAATATGTTTTATAATTATTTAGCTCCGTACACTGTTTGATTTGAAATCAGAACATATAGATATCAACACTATAATGTAATTTCACACCGAAAGGGCAAACCGTCTACAGGAATCGATCATTTCTATCTCAGAAGAGTTGTACTAAAATAAATGAACGCTGCATTTCTCGTGATGTGCATCTATATTTTTTTTTGCTTCTAAATTCGTCCACAGCGCGAGCCAGTATGCGCGCGCTCGGGCCAACGCGCGCTTCTAAACTCAAATTAATTCATAGGTTTTACTCACCAGCCATTTTGGTAAATATTTTTTCAAGAATAACTGTTATTTTTTGTAAATATACGCTTTTGTGATTAACTGTTTTTGAAATATAAGTACTAATTTTATTGTCTGATCTTGTATTTTATTTGTAAGAGCCTAAAAGGGTCCTGTATCGGTCAGAAACGCTCGTGACGATTTTAAGTGATGAGGCTAGTGGTCTTTGCCTATAAACTCTAGTAAATATTGTTTTAAAGACAGTGTTGAAAAGTGTTTGTGCCGTATGATATTTTAAGAAAAAAATGGGGAAGAAGAAGAAAAATAGCTGTAAAAAAGGGGGCAATCGATTCTTTAGATGGATAAGAAGGTAATTGTAATTTTTGAGTAATCTTGTGTGTACGTGTGATTAACATTAATATTAAATAAATATAATAATAACAATAATGTGTTTCTTTCTTCTCTCTAATGGCATCCATGTTGTCTAATTTGGGCGCGTTTTTGACGTACATTAATCATTAACTGATGATTTAACACTGGCAAAATGGAATACAACTGCCATGAAAAAAAAAACGAATGATTTCTTCTTTGACGTTTTTTAAGCTGATATCAATCAATGTTGCCAATAAAAATATGCTGTTGTATAACTCCTTGTGAATACAATAATTATGCATGATTATTTTTACCAACGGGTAGACATAGGTTTCTCGATGGTTTTCGCACTCGTTTTTAATAATATACATAGTTTAGCAATCTACAACTGCGTCTTCATATGCAATAAAAAAAAACTGATGTACATGTACATAAGGGTTTTTATTATACATAGAAACTATCATTGATTGTTTGTGAAGACAAATAGATATGAACTCTGTCTTATCGACAGATGGCGTCCCCAGTATCCGCTATTAATCATATTCAATTTTTAGGATATGCTTTCTTTCAAGTATTCCAGTCTCGCTTGGCACAGCGACTAACCGCTGAAATTAATAATCAATCTAATTCACAATCTTCAGATTTAAGATTTGAAATTCATCGGTTGTTGTGTTACGATCACATTTAATACAAAAATATCCATAATCCGAAATTCAAAGAGTTTCGATTATATCGATTAGTAATTTCGGCCGTTAGTGACCATTAATTGACGTAATATTTATCTGGCAGATTAGGTATGTCATGCTCGGCTCTAGTGTGATCATACGAGGACCTGGAGCCTCCCTTAGGTGCCGAAGATGACCGCTCCAGTGGTTCTAGCCGGTAGGAGTCCGGCATACCCCTTCGTCCTTCCCCGGGGCGAAGGAAGTTCATGATGAATTTCCACTTTGGCACCAATAAAAAAACAAAAAAAGGTATGTCATGCTCACTCAAGTGTACTGCTTACGGCGGCGTCGTGTATCGGTTCGCTGAGTTGCCCTACAAAATGGTAGAGCTAAGCGACGCTGATGCATGCGTCATGCTCGTGAACGAGTGCGGTCTGTTAGGACTGGTCAGCTTAATACAGCCGGGGCAAGTTTATCATACGCTTTAATTAAATTGTTTAGTTAAGACAAAATGTAATTTAGACTCTTTTCTCCTACATCGTCCTCACATAACCTTCATTTCAAGAACAATGTATTCATATATTGCTAAACTATTTTGATTTAAAAAGAGGAACCATGGAGTTTCTTGCCCGTTCTTCTCCATAGGAAATCTACATTTTCTAACGTGGCAACTAAAGCCTGACTATTCGTGTGTGCTTGTAAATGGTTTTATATGAATTAAAATATTTTTATCTTTTATCTTTATTACACAGGTTTATCGTAAAACTATATTCAATAGCGCAAAAACAGGACTTGCGATGTCACGCGTAATAATTACCGCACTATGTCGAATAATGGATAACATGTAGGTCACTCACTATGAGTCTCGTAAGAAAGCTCAAGGTCACTCAGCGAGCCATAGCTCTCTCTCTCTCCATAGAGAGAGCTATGCTTGGTATTTCTCTACGAGATCGAATCAGGAATGAGGAGATCCGTAGAACTAAAGTTACCGACATAGCTGAAAGGGTTAGTAAACTGAAGTGGTAATGGGCGGGACACACCGTACGACGTTGCCCACATATATTATAGAATCTTTTCATTTTTAGAAATATTTTATGAATATGTAAAGATTCATTATTTTAAACACCGTACGACGTTGCCTTATACTTGACATTGGCGAAATTGTGGAAGATACTCTACAGAAGCCATAAATCTAAGAGAAGAAGAATTGTGAAATCTATCTAAATATTGAAAACGTCATCTAGCTGTATTTTTTAAATTACAAGTATCTTTGCAAGTATTTCTAGTGATGTATTTACATTTCTTGATCGCGCAGTACGTCAGTTTTATATTATTTACTTACTAATGTAAGTTAACGTTCTCAGATGAGTACTCAACTTGCGCAACTGAAGTTAAATTCACTCATTCACTGGTCTGAGTGATGCCTTACTTTTTTTTTTTTTTTTTTTAAACTTTGCCCCACTCTAGTATTTCTCCTGTGCCGTGGGTGCGTTTACAGACATGAATTCCACATACAATACACCCAGACCCGGAACAACTACCTGCAGATCATACAAATATTTGTTCCGTGCGGGAATCGAACCCACGACCCGGAGCGCAGCAGTCGACTGTATCAACCACTGCACCAACCGTGCCGTCCATATTTGGACCGTTGCAGTGTACAGATGGGCCTATCTAACGATTTAATTCTTTGTTATTTGTAAAAATCAAAATAAAATATACTTAGGATGACAATTATAAAAAGAAGTATATTATATAGAGTTGCCTGCCAGCTCTTCTCCATAGGACGAATCAATTGGAACCGAACAACTTAAATTCTGACGTTTTCATAAGTGCCCGTAATTGGTTTATTTGAAATAAATACCTTCGACTTTCACGATAACACCAGAACTATCGGCCGGCTCAGAATGCCACCACCCCATCTCGTCCCATGGGTGTCGTAAAAGTCGACTAAGGGATTAGTCGGAGGATGGGCAGCAGCGTCCTTCGAGTACATTAACAACTCAACTGCGATCGCCAACCCGCCTACCAAGCGTGGCGATTATGGCAAAACCCCTCAATGAGCCCACAACACATCCATATCGGTGGTTGTGGTGATCTTTGGGGGAGGCCTGTGTCCAGCAGTGGACTTGATTCGGCCGAAATGATGATATCGGCACTGGTTGAACGACCTCTTAATCCTTCAGGGAACATGGCTGTGACACGTGACGGTCCCATTATCACTTCGAAGACAAGAAATAAGGCGTGTGTGGTCTATATTCGTATTTGTAATTATTTGAACATACAGGAACTCGGGGAAAGTCCTATCAGTTACTTATCGACGCTTGATAATATGTATAACAAACCATTGAACTATGTTTAGTGATTGTACTAACGTACTCTTTTATCAAATTAAAGTGTAAGGTGTAAGCTTAGGATAGAAGCTTTGGTTTGCGGATACCTCTATGGCAGGATTCTGGCTAGAATCTTGCTATAGCAGTAAGAGCCCGATAGAAATGTTTGTGATCTGCTCCAGGAACGAAAACCGCAAAGCCACGTCCCGCATTTCTGAAATCGCGAACGACGACTCGCTTTCTGCCTGTAAATTTGCAGTTCACAGAGCGTTTTACTAAGGGCATCCTCACAGACTTCCTCTTCTGATTGCGTTTCGGGCTAAAATCCCACGGTGACCGTCTTATAACGCATCGGTATTTATACTTCGCCATTCCTCGATTCTGGGCGAGCCATTCTTTCCCAGTACCGACACAGAACACCGCAGTGTTTACGGCAGCATGCGACCACTACGTGACATCAAAGGCAAGGCGGTTCGGCTAGGCGCCAACTGATGGGCGCCGAGATGGTACATCCTTGCCGCCTCCGTATAAAAAGTTCGTCGAGCCTTTACCTAAGAAGGTGCAGGAAAAGAGCCTCCGAGAGAGATGATACCTAAGTATAGATACCTGAAAACATCTTGATCAAAAACCGGCGTAATGAGGAAAGTTCGGAGAATATAAATACACAATATATAAGGTACCTACAAAAATAGTGAACTGTAAGTTTTAAGAGGACAATCAGTAGGCTCTAAGCCTACTGATATCCTTATGGATAGGGCTTATTTAAAAAAGTAAGTAATATCCAACATTTTGCAGTTACATTTAATAATTCCTGATATAGATAAAGATACTATTTGAGCCAAATTAAAGTTTTTTTCACCATTTTGTGACGAAGATGCGTACACATAAAGACGGGCGCCGCTGTATAGTGTACTTTTTTATAATTTAGTGCTTGAATAGCAGCTCTCCCTATTAGTTATTGCAACAAAAAAGCGCTTACTTCTAAATTTATTGTCCCCTTAAAATAAAATTTACTCGAAGTCCTGAGTTCTAAGATATAAAAATGGAATTTGCGCAGTCAAGATCACATTTCAACCAACCTTGATGATTGGCTAATCTTTTTACCTCATACATATATACATACATGCATACATAATCAGCCCATTACTGTCCACTGCTGGGCACGGGCCTTTTCTGACTACGAGAAAGGTTAGGCCTTAGTCCGCTGATGCGGGTTGGCGGACTACACTCTCCATTTAGAACATTTTGTAACCCTCAGGTGTGCAGGTTTCCTCATGATATGATGAGATTTCCTTCACCGTTAACGCAAGTGATAATCAAATTCTGACCCGCACATGAATCCGAAAAGTCAGAGGTGCTGGCCGAGATCGAATGTCAGAATCCTGTATGGATGCAGGCGTTCAACCACTAGGCTATCACTGCCATTCCACCTCGGCATCAGCCGTTTCCATGTGAAATATAATCTCGTGTCGACACGGAAAAAAAGATCCATTACTGAATTTTCGCGCAAAACCGTGGCTGTAAGTGCGATGACAAAGCAGGACAGTCCATATCACACTTACGTAATATAGTACAGCGTTAAGCCAGAAACCTTAGTCGTAGCTGCCATAATCGAGTAATAACAATCCAGTTTACAATGATAAATAACGTTAAATTCACTGCACTAACAGATTTTCAGAGCACCGTACCATTAACTGCGCTTTTCGTGGCTTAGTTCCAACTGAAAATCAGTTTCCGCTTGATTTATTGCAGCGTTTCCTAGTTCCAGCCATTTTCCGTGCAGTGTGACCCAATTTAAAATATAAAAACTGTTTCGTGACAATTTGGCGTGCGGACTGAGAAGTCTGAATCGATGAAAACTTTTTATTGAATTGGAATGTAGTGCGGAACTCAAATTTAGGGATATTTCCTGTTATTAATTAAAAATGAGGAGGTTCTCAATTCGATGCGTATTATTTTGTACACCGATTTCTCCGATATTAGTAAATCGACTTAGCAATTTTTTATAACAGGTGCAGAATGCTTCCGAATTAGTTCCATATAAATTTTATTAAATTTGATTAATTAGTTTTTTAACCAACTTCAATAAACATGTTTAATTTAACGGCGCTTATCTAGATGATGTCTTAATAGTTTCGATTCCTCCGAGAATAATGAGCCGATTTGAGTCATTCTTATTTTTAGTGTTAAACACTTCCTACATTTATTTACACTCAAAGAACCAAATAAAGCTGTATAACAAAAAATACTGACTACAAAAACCCTACACGATATAAAAATACTAAAACCACTAAAAAGTAAAAAAGTTTATTTATGAAGTCTGGCGGGGCCGTATTGCTGTATGCTGCCGGCTACGAATTGCACAAACCCATCTCGTCTCGACATCGTGACTGTCGTAAAAGGTGACTATGGGATTAACCGGAGGATGGACAGCAAGCAGCGTCCTTCGAGTAAATTAACAACTCAACTGCGATCGCCAACCCGCCCCTGCCAGTCGTGGCAATTATAGTAAAACCCCCCGATGAGCACACAACACACCCAGCCGGTCGTTGTGGCGATCTTTAGGGGAAGGGGAAGCTTGTGTCCAGCAGAGGACTTTATTCGGCTGAACCGATGAACGACGAATATATGATCCGTGGTGGAAAATATGAGTTCCGTGCAGATAATATGAGTTCCTTGCTGGATAATATGAGTTCCGTGTGGTTCCCGAAAAATAATAGATTACGCCTCACCACTCATGGCTCTGTGTGATGTCCGGATTAAAAATATAGCACCACTCCATTTCCTCCCGTGGATGTCGTAAAAGGCGGCTAAGGGAATCTAAACCAGAGGGATGGGTAGCAGCGTCCCTTCTGTGAAGCGCTAGCTATACTGCGCTCACCAACCCGCCTGCCAAGCGTAGTGAGTATTGGAAAATACCCCCCAGAATGATGACACAGTTGTGGAATCTAAGGGGGAGGCCTTTGTTCAGCAGTGGACGTATAAATGGTCGATATGATATGATGATGACTCATGGGTGTCGTAAAAGTGTGTCGCGACTAAGGATTGATACCAAAAAGATAAGCAACATCCTCCGGTATGCTAATATTCTAATAACAACATACTAACTTCACTGATCCGCCTGCCAAGCTTAGTAACTAAGGCAATATCTATGACCGCTCATTGTAGTTTTGTGAGCGGTCTGCTCATACGCGTGCCGTAAAGCAAGCAGATATTATTTCTTCATGTTAACTTCCACTACTGATCAAATGCCTCCCCCATAGATTCCCAGCTACTTTACAAGGGCCCCCCAAGTCCGCTAATTTAAATAGAATTACAAACAATCCGGCGGTACGGTTGGTGCTGGTTGATACAGTCGACTGGTGCGCTCCACGCCGTGGGTAGATTCCTGCACGGAACAAATATTTGTATGGTCTGCAGGTAGTTGTTTCGAGTCTGGGTGTATTGTGTGTGGAATTTATGTCTGTAAAGGCACCCACGCCACAGGAGAATTCCTAGTGTGGGGCAACGTTTAAAAACAATGCCATTCCAGCGACACACTTGAGATTCTGTTAGGATAGTGACAGATTGGCCATTCTGCTTAATCTTCAATGCCGTGTTGATTGAGTGCTGTCAATGGAATCGAATGAACGTAGGTACTGTAAGGTATCGGGAATTTGTATGACGTGCTCAATCGATTATAATAACAACACTTCTAGCTTTTAAAATTATTATATTCTTGTAGTCAATACATAACTATTGTAATGTAATTTATTTACTACTAATGTATTTTATTGAATTATCTTGATATAATTAACTTACTGTGACACTTAGTATTATATATAGTAATTGAATATTTTAGGAATTATTTTGTCATTTTATTGTATAACTAGCTGGGACCCGCGGTTTCACCCGCGTTTAATTTAAAACAAATTTGGAGTACTTTGACATAGACACTTGACATAGAATTCGACGGCACGGTTGGTGCAGTGGCTGATACAGTCGACTGCTGCGCTCCGGGTCGTGGGTTCGATTCCCACACGGAACAAATATTTGTATGATCTGCAGATAGTTGTTCCGGGTCTGGGTGTATTGTATGTGGAATTCATGTCTGTAAACGCACCCATGACACAGGAGAAATCCTAGTGTAAGGCAACGTCTTAAAAACAAAAAAACAAAATAAAGAATATATACATATATTGGATTTTAAGGGTTTTATTTTTTTTGCGCGGAATCCTAATTACATTTCAAAAATAAAAGTAGTCTAAGTTATTCCTTATAACATCAGCTATCTGCCAGTGAAAGTCCCGTCAAAATCGGCGCAGCCGTTTCGGAGATTACCCGGAACAAACAGACAGACAAAACATTTAAAAATTGTCTTTTTGTTATATGTACCGTATATAGTTGAATATGCATTTAGTAAAAAGCTGTTATTTTGACATTACAAACAGACACTTCAATTTTATTTATTTGTATAGACTAGCTTTTCCTATGCCCGCGACGTGCAATATACGTGCAAATAGGTGTTATTAATTTTAGACCGGTATTTTTTATGTTTTTTGCTATGGTTGGCACGACATATAAGCGTTTTTTTAGAAAGGTAAGCAGTTTTGTGGAAATCAATAAATAAACAACCGTCTCGTCTAATCATCAGAATAATCTTTTATAATTTTCGCGACATTAGTTCGTTTTTAAAAGTCAAGTCGTGCCATTTTTAAAAGTGCAACTTAATTTAAAATAATGTAAATATATACTTTTATGAATGGCCAATAATATTTTTCCCACTTTTCCCGGGGCGAAGGAAGTACATGAGGTATTTCCACCGGATCAATAAAAAAAAAGGCATCGTAAATCTATAAGTTATAACAGTAGGTTCAGTATTAATTTTTTAGGGTTCCGAACGTCTGAGGGAAAAAACGCCGGAACCCTTATAGGATCACTCGCGTGTCTCTCTGTCCGTCTGTCACAGCCAACTTGCTCCGAGTCTACTCGACCGATTAACTTGAAATTGAACTTGAACACATATGGATTTCTGCGACCTAAAGATGGTCTAATGTAAATAAATGAATTTTGAATATGGGGGGGGGGGGGGGGGGCTTTGGGGGGGCAATATAGAAAATTCAATAATAAAGTTTTGCAAACTGTACCGTGTAACATAGGAAATGGAAGGCCTTGTTGTGAGGGTCTCAAATATGTTTACTTTATAATTTAAAAATATATGGCTCTTAAGTTATTTAAGGTAATAGATGAAAATTGACCACTCTCCGCCCTAGCTCCGAAACTACTGAGCCTAAAATTCTGAACAAGATATAGGTAATATAGCTCTTTACATATAGCTTACAGGAAAACCTATAAAAAGTCTATAGTTTTGAAATGACATGGTGTAAATCTGTCAATATTGTGCGTACAAACTTACGTTTCCAGTTGGAATATATGGGAGAACATGTTTTTCAACTCCGATATTTAGTTTGTTCTTGGGGTAAGTTATTGGTAAAAGACCGAATTCAACAATAGTTAATACATTCAGCAATTTCGGAACCCTCTGGACGAGTTCAACTCGCACTTGTCCGGTTTTTTGTAGTTAGAGAGTTGTTTACAGCCCTCTGTCTGCGTCGGGTATTAAAATAGGTACTGTCGAAGATATTTTGTTTTATTCCTCAATGGTTCCTGTCTTCACCTCGATCTCGTCTCATGAAACGTTGGATGAGGTCTACGATGGAACGAGCGCATCCAGAGGACATCTAGGTATTCACTCTCACTTTTGTTTAGGTTTGAGGGTTATAGGTATTAGGAAAATAGAAGCTGACAAGGAGTTTTACACTTTAGCTGTCCACTATTCATGAAGGTTCAGGAGAAGAGCTGAGTCCGATAAATCGGGACATCAACCTTTATTTTATTGGTCCCAAATGCAAATTAATCATGAACTTCTTTCGCCCCGGGGAAGGTCGAAGGGGCATGCCGGGCTCCTACCGGCTAAAACCACTGGAGCGGTCATCTTCGGCACCGAAGGGGCGGTCCAAGTCCTCGTAAGATCACACTGGAGCCGCCCTTGATGCCACGCCTTTAGGCATATCTTGGAGATAACTGTAAAGCGGTCACCCCTTCTAGCATAGGGAAGGCTTCTGTAAAAAGGTCGCCCCCAGTCACTTCTCGGGGAGGATTCTAAAGATCCCCTAGGCTGTGGAGCTTGCCAACCAGCGCCTCATCGCCTATGAGTCTTTAAGCTCTACATTCTACCGAATCACATCAACCTAGTGCGGGTGGAAACCTGCAGTGCGTTTGGAAGTTCGATGTTAGGAGGGAGATGGTCGGATCAGTACGTGTAGCTCCCGCGCACACTCCTCAAGGTACAATCTGTAGAAGACCGACAGGCAACCAGCGTTGCGGCGATGTGCTAGGCTGTGGAGCTTGCCGACCAGTGCCTCGTTGCTTATGACTCTTATAGCGCTGACTTCTAGCAAATCGAGTACTAGCTAGTACACACGGCTACAAACTATACAAAACCAATGTAAGCTGATCTCGCATTGTTTAAGCTTTCGGTATGATGAGAGATCAGCGTAAACTGGTTTTTATAGCTTGATGTGTAGCGTGTGTACTTGTATCCTCAAATACAGCGCTTACAGTATGCTTATGCATCCTCGTAATGATTAATGGTCTGGTTTATTAGTTGATTACCTACGGCCAGAGTTAGCCCATAATTCGCCGTGAATGATGTGTGCTCCCCGGCTAAAAATAAGCCAACCAGTTCAATGTCCATTCCCGTCTGATTTGTGGTAATCGGCTTTAACATTATCGAGTGACTTCGATGAAGTTTTTAGTACATTTTCCGAATGATTTGTGTTGCTAGGGTTGCCAGATGGTCGGGTTCGTCTGGTTTGTCCCGAGTTTCATATGATGTCCGGAATCCCGAAAAAATACAAAATGTCCCGACAAACAGCTTCACTTATAGTTCTTAACAAAACACAAATTTTAAATTACCTCGCGCTCTTACTGTCTCACTTTATTTGTTGTTATTTGTCACCAATTACAAAGTGAGCACGGCACAGAGTCACAGTAGTTTGTTCATAAGAAGAAAGTTCTCAACATCAACAGAGTTCACAAACAGTACAATAGCTGAAGTAGGTTTTTTTTGTATGGAATAAAAAAGATAACGAAAGCGGTAGGGGGTGGAAGCATAGGATACTGGAGCAAGGGACATGCACGGGTCGAAGTAAACATACGACTTTCTATTATGTCTCAAATTATTATTAACCTATGTGATCATACTTATACGGCCGAATATTGAAACGCCACTTAATATTAATTCCTGCTTTTACTATTCGAGAAACCCGTTTCCGGTAGGAAAACGGGTGGCTCAAATAATTAAAGCGGGATTAATGTAATATTAAGTACCGTTTCAGTATTCGGCCGATAATGTACTAAAAAGTTAACATTTTTGTCATGATGTTAATTTTAATCATAAAAAGTATGATTTGATTTATTATACTATTTCTTCCGACAACGAACCCAAAATGGCAACCTTATGTGTTGCGATTCCGGATCAATACTTTCGCTTGATTGACGGCCGAATTTATTTATTTAATATTAACTGGCGTTTCAGTATTCTCATTCGGCCGTAAGCTAGATAAAGTTACCTTTCGGCGTTTGATTCTCAATCAATATACGTACCACGAGCTGGTCAAATGACGGATTTTGAGCTGACCCCGTTTATTTACGCACGGCAAATCTTGTTAGTGCATGTGAACGGAATATACGCACTTCCAGCACCAATAGTATCACAAAATATCAAAATGGTTATCATCCGCCAAAGGGTGTCCACTGCTGAACAAAAGCCTCCCCCATACTTTTCCACAAGGACCGGTTGTACCATCGAGTCCCCGCTACGTTCTCCAGGTCGCCTGTCCATCTTATTGGAGGCGGTTCCACGCTGTGCGGTCCGGTGCGTGATCTCCACTTAAGAACATCTCAAAAAAAAATTAACCCAAAACGCGCTACCCCAAATCATATACCAGTTCATCATCACCATATTGGCCACAGGACGTCCACTGCTGAACAAAGGCCAAGTGGATATACCAGTTACTACATTGAAAATCTAATTACGAATTTTGACAATTATGTTCGATATCTGGTTCATGTGGGCGACCCGTCTCGTTGTGGGTCAAGTTACTAAACCGACCGACGTTCCACCTACACAAGCATTAGAAGCCAACTTTTGGATATTTAAGGACATTGACCAGACATTTACGATCCTTTTAAATATTGCCAAACAAACTGGGTAAATGCAAGTCGAAGAAACGAAATTAGTGATATAAACCATGATTGTTTTTATTTACCAAATCACACGTGTTGTTCCCGGCAAAGAATAGACGACTCCTCTCCAACCATCTTCATTTCGATCATTTCAGCCAAATGTTGTCCACAGCTGGACACAGGCCTCCCCCAAAGGTCGCTACGACGGCACGGTTGGTGCAGTGGCTGATACAATCGACTGCTGCGCCGGGGGTCGTGGGTTCCATTCCCGCACGGAACAAATATTTGTATGATCTGCAGGTAGTTGTTCCGGGTCTGGGTGTATTGTATGTGCAATTCATGTCTGCAAACGCACCCACGACACAGGAGAAATCCTAGTGTGGGGCAAAGTTATAAAAAAAAAACGTAAATGCCACGCTTGGCAAGCGGGTTCGCGACCGCAGTTGAGTTATTAATGTATTCGAAGGACGCTGCTGCCCATCCTCCAGCCAATCCGATCGTCGCCTTAACGACACCCACGGGATGAGATGGGTTGGCCGGCACCACACAGCTCCAATTATCGGTGCCGTTAAAGGTGACTAAAGGTTGATATCAAAAGGATGGGCAGCAGCATCTTCCTGTGTGCTAATAACGACATACTGAGATCACCAATCCACCTGCCAAACATCGTGATTATGGCAATATCCCTTATGACTGCTCATTGTACTGATCATTGGAGGCTCATGTTCAGCATTGGATATTTACGGGCTGAAGTGATAGAAATGATAGTTGCTTTTGACAAGTGACAGTTGCTATCGTAAACATTGGCTCTGTATAGATTTAATTTAAAAAAAATGTAATTATCAGCATAACAACGTGTAGACTATATCAAGTGATAAATTATTATTTAATACGCTAGTACTAGTGTTATCTAGTGTATCTATCCGGTATATAGTGTAAAAATTAAGACTAAAGTTGAAGTGAGTGAAAAGTGTTAACAAACGTCAAAAAACGTTAATCACAGTGACCAATAAACAAAAATATAACGACCTATTATACAATTGCCTCAATCAGTGTAATCTGTTAATCAGTGACTCTGAAATTAAAATATCTAAACTATTTACATCTGATTAGAAACTAAAATCACCTACAAAGATTTTTAAAACCACTGGTCATTATGAATAACATGTAAGCGCCATCTATTGGGGAAGTTAGAACGATTCAAATGAAATCGGTGTCGGTAAAACAGTCTCATGCAAACTGATTGAATGTATTGCACCTTTTCATCACTATAAGTAAAAGCTTGCCTGGCTAGTGTGGTAAGACACTCGGGTGAACAATCGGGAAGACTCGAGTTCGATCCCCGTATAAACTTGTAATACGCTTTTTGAATAAAATATTGTCATTTTAATTTGAAGTATAAAAATAAAAATGGAACAAGATAATATAACACAACGCACGAAACGCAAAACAACTTCACTTGGTAACCTGTCAAGTTCGTCATTATATGATATGTCCATAATGAGCGAAACATTCTGCGACCATAATTATGAAATAGACACTCTACGAAATCAACTCACGTCAGCCAATATAGAAATAGATAATCTCAGCTTGGAAATAAAAACATTACGAAGTGAACTAGAAAAATGTCACAAAATCATTGACACCATAAAAAAGGTTGGGTTTTCCGAAAGAACTATGACTCCGTTATCAACGAGAAAACGGAAAATAGCCAAAATACGTATCGGAAATTGCACCCAAGAGCCTAATACGGGCATGTCTACTACTTTAGAGTTAAACATAGCTTCTCCAAAAAATAACGTTAACTTGATTACCACTTCACCATTCCCAGAACAAATACATACACAACTGAATGACTTACTGCTACAACAGAATTCTTTAGAAAACTGTACAAACTTTGATACTGAAGACAGCACATGCAAAATAACACTACCCAACATTCATAATCACGAACCTATCGGAACGATCACTGAAGAACGCGATGTGATGATTATTAACAAAGTTAACAATAAAGACGATACAATGTCCTGCGTTCATCAGAAGGACATTGAGGTAAATACATATTGTGAGCAAAAGTTTATGAATAAATCTATAAGCGGTACGAAAAAAACAAGAATTATCATGATAGCTGATCAACAGGGTTTAAAAGTGCGAAATTACCTCCAAGAACTTGCGGGTTCTCAATATGAAATAACATGCTTCTCGAAATCAGGCGCCAATATGAGTGAAGTGTTGCAATCTGAGAGGGGCAAAATACTAAAACTCAGCCAGACTGATATCGTTGTGTTAATGGCGGGAATTAACGATGATAATCCTTTTGAGTTGACGACTTCTGTTAATAATTGGCTAAGCTCAACAAATAACACAAATATTTTGGTGACCGAAGTTCCCTTCAATAAATTTCTGCAAGAATCAAAATTAAATTATGAACTCAAGTTTGTGTGTAATAAATATAAAAACTGTAAATTTATTGATATGAATTTTAGTACATTTAGACCATCTAGACATTTATCTCCTTTATATAGGAGCAGGTGCTTACTTAGGGAAATTTTGGCAATTAATTATCATTTAAATCTAAATATGTACAAAATGCATAAAGAAAGAAATAAATATTCAACAAGTTTTAATGAAACTTTCGCTCATAAATCTACACAAACTGAATTAGAATACGACAATTTAAGCGCAACTGTAATTGATTCAGAAAAACCTTCAGATACCTTTTTTCGTGTATAATAGCATTAATATTTTTCATATAAATATAAACGGTCTAATAAATAAGGCAGATATATTAAGTGTACATCTACAGGATCTGCATAGTAGGAACAAAGAAATTAAGGTTATGTGTATAACAGAACACAACATGAAAACTGATGATATAATATGTTTACGAATTAATAATTTTACTCTCGCTACATCATTTTGTAGGCCTAATAGGAATGGTGGATCGTGTATTATGGTCAATAATAATCTTAAGTTTCGAGATATTCCCGAAATTCAACGCTTGAGCATATTGAATGTTGTGGAAGCATGCGCAATAGAACTTCTGGATCATGGTATTACCATTGTTTGTGTTTACAGAGTACCCAAGTCAAATTTACAAGTATCAGAATCATTTTTTAATAGGCTAGAGTCAATGTTAAACTTCGTCGTTAAAAATAACAACAAGCTAATTTTATGTGGCGACTACAATATAGACTTAATGAAAAGGACTAGACTATCTTCCCAGCTTGAACACCTTGTGGCAAGTTATAACTTGCAAATAGGATTGCGCCAACCCACAAGATTATGTAGTAATACTTGTATAGACAATATATTTCATAATATAAGAGGAAGCAAGTGCGAAACTCTAGATCTTGCCCTTTCAGATCATACGGCTCAAACATTAAAATGTCCGGTGCAAAAAACATGTACTATTACTTATTGGTACGTAAACAGACGTGATTATAGCACATATAACATGATTAAATTCAAAGAATCTATGGCGAAATTAACATTTAATAAGATCTACGAAATGCATGATCCCGATATGGCTTTTGACTTATTTTTTAATAAATTTATGGAACAGTATAATGGATGCTTTCCATTAAAAAAGTATAGACAGTATGTACATACAAGACCGAAATGGATATCGAAGGGTATACGTAAGTGCTGTAAAAGGAAAAGGGTACTTTTATGGAACTATAGGCGAACTCCTAATCTAGAAAATTTGGCACGATTTAAAAACATCAGTAAACGTCTAAAAAGTATTATTAAATTCACACAGAAATGTCAAAACAACCACTATATACACAAATCAAGCAATAAGTCAAAAGCAACCTGGAATGTTATAAAGAAAAACAAAATTAACTATCCTCCAGAAAATATACAAGAAATAAATGTAGACAATAAAAAATTAACAGGGCCTAGTCAAATTGCACAAGCTTTTAATGACTTTTATATAGACCAAATACAATCAATTAATAACGGTATACAATTTAACACTTATAATTACCTTAAATCTATGACATATAAAAATTCTAATTCCCTATTCATGTTACCAACAATTCCACTTGACGTATTTACAATTATTAACCATTTAAAAAATAAATCCAGTACCGGTTATGATGGTATTATAACAAAGGCTATCAAAGCCGTTTCTGTAGTTATTGCCCCAGTCATGAGTTTTATTATAAATTTATGTATCGAACGCGGTATTTATCCAACAAAATTGAAAATTTCCATAATTAAGCCGGTATTCAAAAAGGAAAATCGTAATGATATGAATTGTTATAGACCTGTGGCTCTGATACCGATTTTTTCAAAAATAATTGAAAAAGTAATATATAATAGCCTGTATACGTATCTTGAGGCCAATTGTATTCTAGCTCCGGAACAAAAAGGGTTCAGGAAGAGCAAAACCATTAATATGGCAATTTATGATTATCTTCGTAATGTTATTATTAATATGGATAAAAGGAAACCTATTTTGGCTTTATATATGGACTTATCGAAAGCGTTTGACCATGTGAACCATAGTATATTAATAGCCAAGCTAGCTCATTACGGAGTTCGTGGAAATGTATTAAATCTAATTACATCCTATCTAGCTGACAGAAAGCAGTTTACGAAAATTAACAAAATATGTCCTCGAACAAAAGTGGACAAGCATTACACTTCATCTACTAGAATAGTTCGATTTGGCGTCCCACAGGGAAGTGTTCTAGGACCCCTGCTTTTCCTTGTGTATATAAATGATTTTCCGAGAGCTATTGAACACCCAATGATTCTGTTTGCAGATGACAGTACCGTCATTTTCAATAACACTAGCATAAGTAATATTGAATCGGAGATTAACAGTACTTTGATAAAAATAATAAATTGGCTTAATATGAACAATCTTAATATAAACTTAGGTAAGACAAAAATTATGAATTTTCGGCAGAGATATAATAACAAATATAATTATGACATAAATTACTGTAATAATCAGATTGACATTGTACATGAAACCAAATTTTTAGGACTTTGGATTGATGATAAAATGACATGGACTAAGCAAGTGGATGGAATATGCAAAAAGCTTTATCAATACTCGTATGCTTTGCGGATGTTGAATAGGGTTGCCGACCAACATACAGTAACCATTGCATATCATGCGTATGTATCATCTATATTACGGTACGGTATAATATTTTGGGGCAATTCATCAGATAGAGAGCTTGTATTTAAAGCACAGAAAAGATGTATCAGAGCGACATTTAATTTAAAACCCACGGATAGCTGCAAGCCATATTTTGAGAAAAACAATATTCTGACTTTCCCTTCGCTTTTCATATTTGAAGCTGCTAATTTTGTAAAAAATAATAACCATTTATACGACAATCCTCGGAGCATGCGTTACAGAAACAGGATTTGCCACACAGCCCATAAAACGGCCTTGTTTGATAAAAGTATTTTTGGTATGGTTTCTAAAATATATAATAGGCTACCGCATGATATAAGAAGTATAGATAATCCACAACTATTCAAGAAAAAACTCTTTAAATTTCTGATAAAGAAAACATACTACACGATTCAGAACTTCCTTGTAGATGAATAAGTACTTAATTAGGGTATGCTGTTCTATTTTGTCCTTACACCATAGACTAGGTACTTGCATTTGTAATAATGACAAATACAAGTCAATATGAGAATGTGATTAATAACATTATTATATTTCAATCATTAATGTCAAAAGATTTATTATTCCTTTTGACATTAACTTTAATTTATTATTATTGCAAAACCTTTGACATTTATATAATTCATAAGTTTTTATAATTACTTATTACTTTAATTTGGTAAAAATTCATTTGTACGCCTATATCGGCAAAGCATGTTGATACAAACAATTTTTTAAATGTAACATCTTGTAAAATACTGTGTACATACATATGCTTTGAACAAATAAATAAATATGAACATTGTTACTCTCCTTCGAAACCAATGAATGAATTCGAAGCATCGAGCATTCATCGGCCAGCAGTTGGACTGTCAATAGCTCTGGATAACATTCTGACATGACCAATACGTTACATCAGCCGGTAGGTGTCCGGCATACCCCTTCGCCCTTCCCCGGGGCGAAAGACGTTCCATGTAGAATTTCCACTGTACATGAATAAAAAAAATAAAAAATTTTGGTACAAGCATAAAGCTTTGTGCATGTACCCGACCGTAGTAAATTAAAAAGAAAATAGGTAATAATAATTTTAGTGATACTTTCTTATACATAATAAAACGGCCTCCGAAGAGATGGATAGACGAGTGGTGAAGGTAGCTGCTTGACGTTGGTGCGGGTGGCATGTAGCCAGTTGTTCATCCCTTGCAAAATGAGTCAAGCAAATTCTGCTTATAATGGAAAACTTTTTATTCCCTGGCATCTATCCATTCGCTTCCAACAATTCGATTCTTTGGAAATCTAGAACATTCTTCTGTCATTCAACTTAACCATTTGGCTCAAATTCACTACACAATTTACTTCGCTAACAAATAAAATTTAATATTATTAATGATCCCTGTTATTTAAATTAAAACTTGTAAAGTAGCACTAAAAGTAGTCTAGTTCAGTCTATTTTAGTCTAATTCAGTCGAGTTCAGTCCAGTTAAGTCTAGTTCAGTCAGTTTCAGTCTAGTTTAGTCTAGTTTATAATAAGAAGTTTAAGTTTCCAGTTTTCGTAAACTGGCAAATTTAGGCAGAAATTATTATAGTATATAGTAACATTTTTAAATTACGAGAAATTGTCCTCTGGTGTCTCTTTGTGTTGTGATCAAATGTTCCTATCTTCCTTCTCATCTTTTCCTCAGCACAGAAAATGTCTTCATCTAAAGAATAAAGTTAATATTATTTCTAGACAAGAGTTCTACAATTTATAGCTGGGCGTTTTGGTAACGTAGTAAAGTAACCTGTTATTAATCTGTGGTCTGGGTGCCAATTTGTTGAGCGTAGCGCAACGGTCAAAGAGAAAGAATGCAGTGCGTCGTTGACATTACTTATAATCCCATTGACCCTCAATTAAGCAGAATATACTTTTATCACGATCTGAGTGAGGGAAGGAAAATTGCCAAAAGCTGTTCTGAAAAAATAAGTCCCATTCACAGTTCGGCGAAAGCATATAGGGAACCATTCCAATGAACATATTTGAGAGATGATGGTGGATACAAGCTCATAGATAAGGGTGGTATGCCCCCAACCAATATTTTTGTCCAAGATGTCGTTTGACAAGTGTCATATTCAGTTCTAATAGCATTTTTTGTATAATCTCGTTGCTTTGTATTATAGTGACATTGGTTGCTTGCATACTCATTAAATATTGATTTCATATATATTGTTTGATTGAAAATATTGAAATGTCAGAATATCTGATCAAATAATTACAAAAAAAGTATTATGAAATTATCAATTCGTTTTGGACAAGTTAATAATCAAGAAAATATCAAATGAAACCTATTTTAATAAAACAATTTTAAACGGATAACATCGCGTATATTATAGATTTTTGTTTTTCCTGACGTGCTACAAAGTATTCGAATCGTTTCTTTTTATATTTTATTGATTCTTAATTTGTCCGATGTACATTTTGATCAAAAAGAACTAGAACAATTTTAAGATAATTGTGTTTTGTCTAACGGATTTGTGTTAATTGTGGAAGTGACAAAATGATATATAAATATGGGGTATGTAATATTTTACGAAGTCAGGTTTAAATTTTTTTGCAGTCGAGTTTTACTTGTTTTTATGTATTTACACGGATTTTACGAAATTATTATCTAATTCTCCGAGTTTTCTGAGTAGATTCTTTTTTATTTCATTGTTTTATTAAACACTCTGAATCGAGATTGAGAATTTGCTATTGTGTTAAGAACGATCTTAACTCAAAAACAGATAAAGTTCAATATCTTAGATGCGAAGATTTTGGATTAGATCGATTATTGATTTCGGCCGTAAGACGCATACTGTAAAAAAAAACATGACTTATAATATGTTATCGCGTACAATAATGATTAAATCAATAAATAAGAATTGAAATAGCTCTCTCCATAGTGATCCAACGCTAAACACAGCAATGCCATTTCTCCTACCTTAGCTGCCTGCATTCTTTATTAATCTATACGAATCACGCAGCAACGGGTCGTCGAATATTAACATAACAATTTAAAAACGCAAACAACTCATTAGTATGCTTCGTTGTAATTTTCCGAACGTTTAACTCGTTCACGAATTGAAGCGGAAAATTGCTAAGTTTTTACCCAAGGAAGCGGGGAAAATTATGTCTGCAGTACGTAATTTGTTGAGGTCTATATAACCTGGAAATTATGTGTTGTTGGTTAAAGATAGGGGTTTATTACCTTTTGAAAATACCTTCCACTGGTAGTAGGTGTTTCCGTGTGGTGTCCGGATTAAGAATATAGCACCACTCCATCTCCTCCCGTGGATATCGTAAAAGGCAACTAAGGGAATCTAAACCAGAGGGACGGGCAGCAGCGTCCCTTCTGTAAAACGGTAGTCATACTGCGCTCACCAACCCGCCTGCCAAGCGTGGTGAGTATTGGCAAATATCCCCCAAAATGATGACACAGTTGTGAAAATCTATGGGGGAGGCTTTTGTTCAGCAGTGGACATATAAATAGCCGGTATGAGGTAGTAGCTGTCTTATTGCAGGAGTCCTGCTAGGAAGGTACCTACGCAGTGCCAGATATTCACGGCCAAGTATTAGTGTTTAATCACTGAGTACGGTAATGTGTTCCGGTTAGAAGGGCACTGGAGCTAGTGAAATTATTGGCCATAAGAGACTAAATAGCTATTGTCTCAAGGTGACGAGCGCAGTGTCATGCCGCGCAAGACTAGTCCTGTGTAGCATTACAATTGTTATGGGCAAGCATGACGCTTACCATCACGCGAATGACATGCTCATCTCGTCACCAAGTAGCATAAAAAATTAGCTGACAGAAATAGCCAATTGTGATAATGACCGTCCTTTGAACTACCATTTTCTGTATTCGATCTCCTTTTTGTTATTTATAGTGTACAATAATGAGTATTTTATTGTACACTGTTAAAACTTAGGAAGGATAAATAAATATAATTGAAGTGTCTGTTTGTAATGTCAAAATAACAGCTTTTTACTAAATGCATATATGAAAGTATAAACGGTACCTATGACATGAACAATTTTTTGTCTGTCTGTTTGTTCCGGCTCACCTCCGAAACGGCTTGACCGATTTTGACAGGACTTTCACTGGCAGATAGCTGATGTTATAAGGAGTAACTTGGGCTTACTTATGCTTTTGCTTTAGAGAAGTAAAAATAATTAGTGTTCCGCACAGGAAAATTAAACCCAATATGTATACTATGTCAACTGTCTATGCAGAAGTAATCTAAATTATTTACAAATAATCCTATTTCATTTGAAATTAAAAGGCGGGTGAAACCGCGGGCCACAATTAGTAATATTATACGATTGCTCGAAAACAAATCGCAGAGATCGCATTTTTAACACGCTTTTATTAGCTTGGTACGATATCTATGAATCTATGTAACAGATTTTTGAACTCGATTTTCATCCCCTTCAAAACGTCGGATTGATTGAAACTTCGCACACTTATCATGGACCAATGACAATGCAATAATTTGTCCCATTATCCTTGTCAGGATCCTCAGGATTAGCGATTTTTTCATCCCTGATACCCGGAAAAAATTATAAATTCATCGACATACAAAACTTGCATAAAAAACTATACCTCCATAAGATGTCGATTCAATTTTCCGCGGCAAGAGTGCAACGAGACTCGAATAGTGTCTCATTCTTCCGATGACTTTATCCGTAATGGAGGGAGAATTTGTTTACTTAAACGTCGAAAGGAAAATGCTTGGGTAAATAATTACCACCCGGAGTTATTGAGACTATGGACAGGCAACATGAACATTCAGCCATGCGCAAAACCAAAAAAAAAAACTGTTGTAGTTAGCCGCACTCAAAAATAGAAAATAGATATTGGTTTAAAAAAACCTAAAAAAACACGCTTTTGTAGATACTCGAACTACAAGCAGAAAATATCTTTCAATATGTTTAAAATAACAATAGAGAGATTTAAAAAAAATGTCAATAGGCGTGGGGTGGGTGCTTTATCATATAGTTTCATGATGGACGCTACTTTTACAAATATGAAAATTATTTTCTACTTTTTAGCTAGGTTATCTACAAAAGCGTGATTTTTTAGTTTTTTAAACTAATATTTATTTTACAAGCCTTCATACTGTCGATTTAATGTGCTTCGATCTGCTGCCCTCGCACCTCAGACTAAAATCCAATTATCATTGAATCATCTCGGGCGGCAGGATGACGAAACAATGCTATGACATAAGACATGTAATTGATTATTGTACTGCACTTCAACTCTTGAGCATTCGTATTATTATTAGGGCTGGTACTGGTTTTTATTTAAGGAAAATAAACGGATTATGATTATATACTGGAACCATATAGAGGCACTTATGATACGGATAATCTTTATAACCAATTAAAGAAGGTTACCTTTTTTTTTTATTGGTGCCCAGTGGAAATTCTTCATGAATTTCCTTCGCCCCGGGGAAGGACGAAGGGGTATGCCTCCTACCGGCTAAAACCACTGGAGCGGTTATCTTCGGCACGTAAGGGAGGCTCCAGGTCCTCGTATGATCGCACTAGAGCCGCCCACTGGTGCCACGCCTATTGGCACATCTCGGAGAGGGTGACTGTAAAGCGGTCACCCCCCCAGGGGGATTGTAAAGGATCCCCCAAAGCGTCCCACGGCAGCGCGTGACCACATGCGTGCTACCAAAGAAGGTTACCTACACTATTGATAGTTACAATAGACTTAGATACTTTTAGAAAAAATATGTGAAAATAATGGAGGTAATGCCAAAATGTGAAATCAAGTACAATAATAATATATTTGCAAGTAAGATTGCATGTCAGTTTTCAGAACTGAGTATTTCCAAATGACAGTCCGTGACACAGGAATAGGAAATAAGGAGAAATGGTACGAGGGCGTAACCGCGCCACCGCGACATGACCAATTTGATCCATCCAGAAAAAATGGCCGTTTTATAACATCAGTTGAGATTCGATCGCGTAAGTGAAACTTTGTTAAATTGTCGTCTTGTTCGAGGATAACATGCAAAAACCGAAGCGAAAATAATAACTTCATAAAGGAAGGAATCATATAATACAACATGCAAGTGAGGGAATTTTCTTGTATTTGTCTATAAAAAGTAAAAATGATTGTCATCTTTATTATGTTACATTTGGACTGATGAAGCAGAACGACATTATTATTTTTGTACAAAATACAATGCTTTTTATCTACCACTTTTAACTAGCAATCGGCGAATAACATTGACGGCACAGTTGGTGCAGTGGCTGATACAGTCAGCTGCTGCGCTCCGGGTTGTGGGTTCGATTCCCACACGGAATAAATATTTGTATGATCTGCAGGTAGTTGTTCCGGGTCTGGGTGTATTGTATGTGGAATTCATGTCTGTAAAACGCACCCACGACACAGGAGAAATCCTAGTGTGGTGCAACGTTTTTTATAAAAGTTACAATAGACTTACAACACACACAATAGACTGAAAATAATGGAGGTAATACCAAAATGTGAACTCAAGTACAGTAGTAAGATGGCATGGCAGTTTTCAGAACTGAGTATTTCCAAATGACAGTCCGTGATGATACGTTCTGATTGCGGTCTACATGTATTTTACTTGAGAACACAAGTTCTTATCTCAAAGTCAAATATTTTTATTTCAAATAA
Source organism: Diloba caeruleocephala (assembly GCA_947459985.1). Classification (NCBI taxonomy): domain Eukaryota; kingdom Metazoa; phylum Arthropoda; class Insecta; order Lepidoptera; family Noctuidae; genus Diloba; species Diloba caeruleocephala. The sequence continues at coordinate 9,470,405 of OX381631.1, read as the reverse complement.
ACCAATTCGTAAGTGCCAGAAACTTCTGCAAAAACTGCTTCTGGCTCAAGACGAGTGGGCGCCTATCGCCTGACATAAGTATCGAACGATGCTTTGGGGGGATCTTTTACAATCCCCGAGATGTGCTTGGGTGGGCAGCCTTTTTGCAGTCGCCTACGCTTAGCTTGAGGGGCTCCGCTTTACAGTCATCACATCCGAGATGAGCCTTAAAGCGTGCCAGCAATCGGCAGCTCTAGCGTGATTGTTTGCGAGATCTTGGAGCGTCTCTCCGGTGCTGAAGATGACCGCTCCCGTGGTTTTAGGCGGTAGGAGTCCTACCCGTCAACCCTTCGAGCGGAGGAAGTACATGATTATTTCCACCCGGTGACATAATTAAAAAAGTCTCTTATTACAGAGTTCGGCTAGGTAGGTACCGTCGAAGTGCCAGTTATTCTGTTGCCAAGCAGTAGTGTTGAAACTTGACATTACCGTGTTCTAGTTTGAAAGGCGTTGTACCTAGTTAAATTACTGGGAATAGGGGATTAAACTCACCGTGTGGTGTCCGGATTAAGTATATAGCACCACTCCATCTCCTCCCGTGGATGTCGTAAAAGGCGATTAAGGGAAACTAAACCAGAGGGATGGGTAGCAGCGTCCCTTCTGTGAAACAGTAGCCATACTGCGCTCACATTGAGTATTGGCAAATATCCCCCAAAATAATGACACAGTTGTGAAAATCTATGGGGAGGCCTTTGTTCAGCAGTGGACGTATAAATGTCCGATATGATGAGGGGATTAAACAAGTAACGTCTCGAGGTAGCGAGCGAAGTGTGATGCCACGCAGGACCAGGCCTGGGTAACATTATATTGTTTTGGTCAGGTGTGACGCTTACCGCCAAACTAATGAAAATGGTGTATTGTATGTGGAATTCATGTCTGTAAACGCACCCACGACACAGCAGAAATCCTAGTGTGGGGCAACGTTTTAAAAAAAAAACGTCACGTCTCTAGTAAAAAAAAAAACTCTCAAGCACAATACAACAGGGGCAACCTTATTGCTGTATTGTTAATTAGTCTAGGGATCGGTTTGATAAATCGTTTACTGTCTTTGCGCTATTGGGTTGGGAATAATGAGAGGACAACTTAGATAACTGTCACGCCTGTTGCGCGTAGGCTAGGCAGAGGTGTGTATCCGTGTGGTGTCCGCAGAATATAGCACCACTCAATCTCTGGTAGATGTTGTAAAAGGAGACTAAGGGACTCCAAACCAGAGAGATGCGCAGCAGTGTCACTTCCGAGGAACAGCAGTTATTCTGCGGTCACAACCCGTCTGCCTAGAGTTGTGAGTATTGACAATGACGACATAACCGTGTAACCTGTCGTCTATGGGGGATAGGCCTCCTTCCTCCTACTCATTCAGCAGTGGACGTCTTTTGCCTGATATGATGAAAATGCTGAAGAGGCTCATTGAGCGCCAGAGGCAACATTTTTGTTACTTGTTATTGCACCCAATATTTTTCTGTTTTCAGTATCACTTAATATTACAATACAACTACTACTGGCGAATAAATTGCTGTCGGCTAGACCCGCACCCTGATTAGCTAAAAACGGCGACAGCAGCTACCGGGTAGTCAAGCATCCACCGGTGGCAAATCCCTGAGATTTAAAAGTCATCGTCTGACGGAATGTGCTTCAAAGAACTTCTTCCGTTTCATCGGTATCGGCAAATACGTAAAACCAAAATTACGTTTGACTGCGGCGTCAGCGCGATTTACGCCTGTCGCAAACCGTCTGCGACATACGTAATCAGCCCGCCGCACCCTGATTAGCTAAGAACAGCGACAGCAGCTATCGTGTAACCAAGGATCCACCGGTGGCATATCACATGAAATTTAAGAGAGGGTGCTATTTTTTGGTAGTTGATCGTCTGACAGTGTGCGTCAGAGAAATTCGCTTGTTTAATCGCTATCGACAAATACGTAAAACCAAACTGACGTTTGAGTGCGACGTCTGCGCGATTTACGCCTGTCGCAAACCGTCTGCGACATACGTAACCAGCCCGCCGCACCCTTAATAGCTAAAAACTGCGACAGCAGCTATCGCGTAGTCATGTATCCACCGGTGGCATATCACATAAAATTTAAAAGCGAGGGTGCTATTTTTTTTTATTGTTGAGCTACTGACAGAGTGTGCGTCAGAGATCTTCGCTTGTTTAATCGCTACCGGCAAATACGTAAATCCAAAATGACGTTTGAGTGCGACGTCTGCGCGATTTACGCCTGTCGCAAACCGTCTGCGACATGCGTAATCAGCCCGCCGCATCCTGATTAGCTAAGAACAGCGACAGCAGCTATCACGTAACCAAGGATCCACCGGTGGCATATCACATGAAATTTAAAAGCGAGAGTGCTATTTTTTGGTTGTTGATCGTCTGAAGTCAGAGAAATTCGCTTGTTCAATCGCTATTGGCAAATACGTAAAACCAAACTGACGTTTGAGAGTGACGTCTACGCGATTTACGCCTGTCGCAAACCATCTGCGACATACGTATCAGACCGCCGCACCCTGATTAGCTAAGAACAGCGACAGCAGCTATCGCGTAGCCAAGGATCCACCGGTGGCAAAACACATGAAATTTAAAACCGAGGATGTAATTGTTTGTTTATTGATCTTCCTACAGATTGTGCGTCAGAGAAATTCGCTTGTTTAATCGCTATCGGCAAATACTTAAAACCCAAATACGCTAAGTGCTGCGTCTGCGTGATTTACGCCTGTCGCAAACCGTCTGCGACATACGTAATCAGCCCACCGACTGTGGTGCTCTAAAGGTTAATTGAGTTCAAGACGTTACAAACGTAACAAATAGTTAGTGTTCTCCGAAGGAATGTAGAATTCAGTTTTCTGGTGTCGATTTTAAGACAAAACTTAGTAGTAGAACGCTATTCATCAAACATTGCTTGTATTACGGAGCTTCAAAGCTTTTTTCTATTAAATTGGTTTGCGTTTTAACACTATCTGACGTTAAGCAATGATGCGTTTGGCGTACAAAATGTAATCTGTACAAATGAATAAAGTGTCTGTAATGCAAAATAACAGCTTTTACTAAATGCATATGAAAGTATATATACATTATACGGTACTGATAACAAAAAACAAATTTTAGTTTTTTTGTCCCTGTGTCTTCCTGTCTGTCTGTTTGTTCCAACTAATCTCCGAAACGGATGGACCGATTTTGACGGGACTTTCACTAAATACAGTATGTAGTTCTTTACTTAAAAACCTATAAGAAGTCTATGGTTGTTAAATAACATGGGAAATCTTTCAATATTGTTCGTACAAATTTACAATAGCAGTTAGAATGTATGGGAAAATATGTTTTTCAACTACGATTTTAAATTTGTTCTTAGGATAAATTATTAGTACAAGACAGACTTCGATAATAGACAATATATTTGGCAATTTCGGAACCCTCCCCACGCGAGTTCAACACGCACTTGTCCGGTTTTTTGTTATTGTTTTAATTCACACGGGATTTATATTGTGTCATTACTGCAAGTAAGGAACTCTGTTCCTTAAGAGGGAACACCGACAGCACATTTTTAAAAAAATATATAAGTATTGCATTTAATTTGGCTTAACAAATATTTCGTTAGTGGAATCAAACCCGAATGAGCTGTCAATATTTGGCTTAATATTCTTAAAATAATCTATAATAAACCAAGCCCCTGATAAATAATTAAATCCAATACTGACGAATGGCAAGTCCATTTCATCGGAAACATGATGACCTATATAGCTAATTGGCTCCTACAGCTCAGTAACTGAAGCAGGAAATGACGCAATTCTCAACGTTTTTTTCTTCCGGACAGTAGGCGATTGGCTATAACTGCCACTGCTTATGTAATAACCCGAAAACAATTGTTTGTGCAGGCGCATAGTCGACGTCAATTTACACATTGATGAAGGATTAGACATGTAAGTATGACAAGCCCACTTCTTACCTCGAGCGTAATCTATCTAAAACCAAAATGTCACGTGGGCAAGGAAAATACCACAGAAGAAGAGAATCCTGGAAGTGTAGACGTTAATTATGAGAATGAGTCGAGAGAATGGGCAGCAGTATCCTCATTTCTGCTAATAAGAACAATTCAATAACGAATCTGTTTTCCAATTTGGACCTCTATTTCCAATCCCGGGATTTCGGGGTTTTACATAAGCAATCCCGAGATCCCGGCGTGATTCAAGGATTCTTTAGAAATTCGATAAGTAATAAACCAAAGGAGTGCTAACAGAAATTATTATAGTCTAGCTGGGACCCGCGGTTTCACTCGCGTTTAATTTAAAAGAAATTTAGAGTACTTCGACATAGACACTTGACATAGAATATATGTATTGGATTACAAGGGTTTTATATTTTTTGCGCCGAACCCGAATTATTTTTCTAATATAAAAGTAGCCTAAGTAATTCCTTATAACATCAGCTATCTGACAGTGAAAGTCCCATCAAAATCGGTCCAGCCGTTTCGGAGATTACCCGGAACAAACAGACAGACAGACAGACCGACAGAAAGACAAAAAAATTAAAAATTGATTTTTGTTATATGTACCGTGTATACTTTCATATGCATTTAGTAAAAAGCTGTTATTTTGACATTACAAACAGACACATCAATTTTATTTATTTGTAGTATATATACATGCGTGTTTACGATTGCGTTTAAAAACCGTTCTGATGATGAAATCGTTTTAAGTATTTAATTCATTGTATTTTGTGTGTAGACGGGAGGGCATCTGGTAAATTTACATTTGGTTTGCGGTCTTATACACTCCTGCGCAGACTGTCACGCGCATACGTAGTTGCATATTTTTACATTCTCAATCAGAATAAACATCGGGACATAAAGTGTTTTTACTGTCGGAGTTACGAGCGGAGAATGGGCTTTTCTTTTTATTGCTTGTAAAACATCTCCGGCAATCGTCTTCTTTTCTAATCACTCCCAAATCACACCCTATTCTAATTGGGCATTTTCGGTTAATGCTGTAAAGTTTCTTCATACAAATGTCTGATGCCTACTCCGATTGCTCGATGTTAAACTTAATCTCGGTAAATTTTATAAAGATCAGTAGTATGATTACAAATACAGTATTCGTGTAAGACAACAACATGCAGTCGTTAATCATATGGATCGAGTAAATGAACAGCTTCCTGCATTAATGATAAATTTATTAAATCAGCCAATTTAAAGTCATTGTTGTAAACATATACATAATGCATATTGTCGCTCATAATATACGTAGAAGATTGATATGTCATATCATCATTTCGGCCGAATAAAGTCCACTGCTGGACACAGGCCTCCCCAAAGATCACCACAACCACCGATATGGATGTGTTGTGGGCTCTTTGGGGGGTTTTGCCATAAGTGCCACGCTTGGCAGACGGGATGGCGATCGCAGTTGAGTTGTTAATGTACTCGAAGGACGCTGCTGCCCATCCTCCGGCTAATCCCTTAGTCGACTTTTACGACACCCACGGGAGGAGATGGGGTGGTGGTATTCTGAGCCGGCACCACACGGCATAATATAAAAGATATGTCAATTACGTTTATGTTTATATTATATAGAACCTAGTTACGAGACCAGCAAGTCATTCGCCTGGTCGGAACGGAAGCGTCAAGCCTGCCCATAACAATTGCAATGTTACCCAGAACGGCAAGGCTTATTCTGTAAGAACTCACCAGTAAACTCACTTCTATATCCGAAGTGAAATCTCTAATACCGTATTGTTTCTACTACTTTTCACTGCGGATTCATAAATGAGTATGCTTCACAAGCAAATTCACTTCTGAATCTGCAGTAAAATCTCTAATTTTGTTTTGTTTTTACTACTTTTCACTGCGGATTCGAAAGTGAGTTTGCTAATGAGCTGCAGCAGTGCTATTCTGTAAGAGCTCACTCGCAAACTCACTTAAGAATCCACAGTGAAAATGAGCAAAATCAATACAATATTAGAGATTTCACTGCGGATTTTGAAGTGAGTTCTTGCAGAATAGCTTCGTTGGTCCTGCGTGGCACCACACTGTACATGTCACTTCGAGATATTACTTAATACCCTTATGCGCAGTATTTGTTTTTCTAGCTACAGGGCCTTTCAGGCCAGGACACAGTAATGTTTAAACTTTAAACACTACTGCTTGGCAGCAGAATATCTGGAACTGCGGTAGTAGCTATCTAGCTGGACTCTTGCTATGAGAGTTCTACCGCTAGTAAAATAAATAATATAATTACACTTATAACTTATATAACCCACTATGGGAAAATCTAGAATTATTGTCTATATAAGACTTTCCGTACTATACCAGATCACATACACGAGATGATAGTAGGCGACCAAATTGTCGTTAATTTACTTATTCAACATTCTTAAAACACTTCCTTGTTTCTTTTAAGTAAACATTACACCTTTACAATAGTACTAAAATTAACTTACCTAAACAACAAGTTCAAAGTTCGTAGCATAAATAAAAGCTAAAATAAAGAGATTCTCCAAACATCTGTTACGGGATAGTCATCACATAGACCGGGGCACGTGCCATGCGTGCCATCAAACATAAACATATACCGTTCAGTCTCGAATCCCCCTCTTTTACTTCAGTACCACTTTACACCTAATTTAAAACATAAACGATAACTTTCAATTTAAAGAAGACCATTGCCGTTACACTTCTACTAATAAAATACAATCTCTATTTCGAACAAGCGTTGGAGACTATACACATTTGTATTACCGGTTTGTTTAACAGGTCGAGTGTGCTTTGATACATCAATTTCGACTACGCGTCATACGGTCGTAACGCCCACGATAGGCGGACGTTGCGCTTGCGCATGCAGCTTATAAACTCGGAAGACAATTTTAGAGTTCCACAGGGCTCCGAATTTAGACCTTTATGCGTAATTTTTGTTTGGTACCGAACAGTGGGAGTGTTATTTTATTTAAATGTTTTTTTTTTTTGGTGTAACATTATATCTCTTTGATACACTTTCTCAAGTGAAATTAGATTCCCACGGGTTTTAAGTGTACGTTGCAGTGAGAACTGAGTGTAGGAAATGGTTTGATGGTCAAACAAAATGAATGAAATGTGTAAGTACTAGAATAAGTTAAGAATTTTGTGAGGCTTTGGCTTTATTATGTGAGTGCAAAAACTTCGAAGCTAGTTGCAAAGTGAATTGGACTCATTTCAGTTGTTACTATGGTTGCAATTAGTATGTTTTTGATTATGATGAATCATTGGCGTCTGTTGACTGAGTGAAATTTCTTAGAATAATGCGAATCAAGGCTTTTTTTATACATTTATTTTTATAGTATATTTTTTCTTTACTGTTAAATATGTATTAGCTTTAATTTTGATTTAGTTCAAAAAATCTAATTATACATTTCGTGTAAAGCGCTTTTTTTCTTCTTTTACTGTGATATTTCTGTACTTATGTTTTTATGCTGTCAGTCCACATCGTGAAAAGAATGTATTATCGCTATTCCAGTTGTACATAATTCTACAACAATTTGTATAATGCTTAACTGCATAAGACGAATTTCCATACATGTTTTTCTTTACACCGGTCTCCGTTGAAGAGTACCTTGAGACCCACCTAACAAATTCGTAATTGTGTAAAACTACTCATATACATATACTATACCCATAGTAAGTGCACATCTAACCAATACCTTAGGCATCGTATTAGTTATAACTAAATATAATATTTTTATTTATCAAGAGATTGCAATTGTACACGATGAATGAAAAAAGTTTAGGACCAAGTTGTTTACGTGGGATTAATATTTTTATTGCAATATATTCTGTAGAATACCTCATGTAGAATCTTGTTGTGTTGCAATTTTAGTGGTTTGAAACTGTTTCTTAATAGATTGAACAGGTAAAATTAATATTTTAACCTTTGATTGTAATTGCGACTGTCTTGGTATGTTTTGAAATACCCAAAGTACTGAGTATAATGTCAATTGTTCTTAGAGAAGATACAACAATAACCTGCCATTATTCATTCACTTCATTCTTCATTCTTCAAACCCGGCCCATTATTGCTCATTTATTATTTCTTTAAGCTTATTTAATTTCATTTCATTCGGTAACAGAATAACACCAACTAGTAGACATACTATCCTGAAAAATTGCCTGTTGAATGGAATGGACAACCAAACAGAGTGGTATATAAGGTTAAGTGACGTTGCTGCATTAAAATTTTCTCTTCTTCATTTCTTCCTACCGATCTAAGCTTAAATGGCTACCTGTCCGTCAGAGGAGAGCCGTTAGATCACTCTGTTTGCTTTTCACTATTATAAACGATCCTTGTGCTCCTAATTATCTTAAAATTTTCTTTCAACTTTTAGGTGGATCTCACAGTCATGACCTTCGGGCTTCTGAAAATTTAATTCTTAACATTCCATCCCATCATACAGGGTTTATGTCCAAATCCTTCGCTGTTTCAACAATAAAACTCTGGAATGCGCTCCCTCTTGATATAAAGAAAGCTCCAAATAAATTCGCGTTTAAACGTAAAGTGCGTCAATACTTCCTGAAATTGTTACAATCCTAATCAGTTTTGTCTTCGTCATTAGAGTTAATATTTATATTAGATATTTATATGTATTCTATTTAACTATTTATAATTATGTAATCTATTTTTATATTAGTATATGTATGTATTCCTATTTTTAATTCAGTCTTTTTTAACATTAAATATAGCTTTGCTTTTGTACTTCTTTCGAAGTGCTTTGTTTAACCCAAAGGTTGACTGGTAGAGAATGCCTCATGGCATTAAGTCCGCCTTATGTATACTCAATGTACATAAAAGTTAAAATAAATAAATAAAATTCTGGATGAGTGACCATTGTTCAAACGCCGAAGAACTCCAGGGTAGAGACAATAATGTTTGTAGAATACACATACATAAAGGCACTGCTGGCGCAGTGGATTAGCGTTTAGCTTTCTTCACTACATCTGGCTGGTTCTACCCTCGCACGGAACAAATATTTGTATGATCTACAGATAGATTATTTCGAGCATGGCTGTTTGTACAAATGAGATTTATGTTTGTAAACTGTACCCGTAGCAGGGAAATCGTTAAAAGAAAACTCAGACGATATTTAAAAAGGGGCAATCACCAATCTATAATAAATTTGGAAATAGGCTACGTTGACGCTGACTTAGCAAACGCTTGTCTGTTAAGTTTAAGAAGCGTACCCTATTATATTCTTTAATTTCTTTAAATCATTAGCTTAAGTTGTTTAGACAATGCATTCTCTGTTTTGTAAGTCTTAAAGTTAGCTTGAGCAAGTGTACCATCAGTTTCAGAGAATCGTCTTAGAAATGAGGTGAAACGATGTTAGTGTATTCTAATGCAATGAGCTGCTCTGAATTGCAAAAGCAGAGGCAGTGAACAATGCTTCTCAAATTTTCAAAATATATCTATATCGTGCAGTGTCCGCCTGGTTCCCGGCCAGAATAGACCAACCTATTTCACCCATGGTTATCATAAAATGCGACTAAGGGTTGATATCAAGAGGATGGGAAGCAACATCCTCCCTTGGGCTAATAACAACATACTGCGATCTTCAATCCGCCTGCCGCCTGATGTACTTAGATATTCACATCCACATAAATATTCCACGCTGTCTTCTTGTATCGTTGGGTGTAACTGGCTGGAGGACAGCCACTCTCCTTTTAATATCACAAATGAAAATGTTAGGCAGCTAATGATTAACAATAACACAAAAACCATTCCGTGTTGGTACGGAAAAACCGGATTATGAACCAAGAACACGGTTTTTATAATTTATGATCCGTATCATCCGAATTCGTTTAATTTTCCTGTCTTTATATTCTTTCGATTTGCCTTTTATGACGTGGTTGTTAATTAACAACTTTTTGTTCGTACTAAAATCGACCGTTCAACTCAATTTAACTATTTGCCTGTTTGACTCATGCTTGGCCTATCCAATCTTATCCTGATAATATCAATAACATCCATATGTCAGGCGTCGTGATTCAATAAACAGTGGTGCCGATTCTGATTAGAAATTAAAAGGAGTGTTATCTTTTAGCTGAAGGTAAAACATATGTGGCATTAGATTCAAGAAATTTGTTGTATTTTACAGCTGTCAATTCCTCAGTAATATCGTTTCTGCTGAAGGTGGTTTTCATTAATTCTCGTTTTAAACAACGTCTTAAACAATTGACAGGTATAGGGACAAGCATTACTTGATATTCGCCGACAAGCAGTAATGTTTAAACTTTAGACATCAATGTGTTCCGGTGAAGGGCACGTAGTTAGTGAAATCACTAGGCATCAGAACCTAAATACCTAATGAGTTGAAGAGCGCAATGTGGTGCCACGCAGTATTAGACCTGGGTAGCATTACAGGTGTTATGGCCAGGCGTAACGCTTACCACCTATTGAATGACTTGTTGGTCTCGTCACAGGTCTGTATAAAAACATAAACAATTGTTGCAAATCTCTTTGCATTAGATCTATTGTTGCATACTACAAATTCCAATCTTCAGTATTATAAATATTTTTCATCTGACTAAGGCAATGCCTATATTTTTTTTCTTCTTTATTCTCAGACAATTATCGAACAATTTACTGCCATGACGAGAATTCATTCGTCACCTACTCTGCTTCAATAATTAAGATTATATAATTACGAGAGACACTCCTTCAATATGTTTACTTAACTTCTTAGACTGGAATGTTTAATCAACACTAACTCGTGTTGTAATAGCATTATAGTTAAGAAAATATAGTATTTCTAAATAGTGTTTCCATCACTAATCAAGTCTTCCTAAAGTTTCATAATTTGTTCCCACGTAAATTTTTTGTTTGTTTTACGCAAATGCTTCCAATTAGTTCTGCTTGTTATTTGTTGCTTCATCTTACTTCTTAGTTTTAGACATTACTTAGGTATTTAGAATATTTTAATTTTGAAAATCTTATATTTTACCTTTGGTTATGGGCCGTGCATTGGTGCGTGCGTCTTGAAGACGAGAAGCGACGAAAATAGGTATAAATCTAGCGAAATTCAAAAGAGAATTTTAGAACTAGTAATTGAACTTAATACATAGAACCTACACACAGTTTCTACCTTTTAAATTTCGTTAAGTGTCTTACATATTTTCTTCTTCATATTTAAACTTTTCATAATATCTGAGAATGGGCCATTTTGTAGGTTTACGCGCCATTCATGTCTTCAGACTGCGCAACATAAAGTGCTCTAGATTTTGAAAACTATAGGCGGACATAATTTGATCTCTGTTAAGTAGATTTGGACTAGGGTAGGAAGAAGACATATTTAGTTTCGATAATTAAAAACAATATTACTTTTATCAAAATACAACACGAGCGTGCCTTGTATTTTTTGATTTATTAACATGTTTTTTTTGTACCAAAATATTTATGTTGCCGTTGCCTTTGCCAGGAGTATCGCATCGGCTCACTTTTTTCCTATCACACATAAATCAATGTATGTTTTTTTTTCTGAAACTAGTCAATCATAAAGTAATTTGCTTTCAAAACAAACTTCCATATCATAGCGTGTATTAATAGCATCAGAAAATCTCTTTATGTTCTGTATGTAATATCGTTAAAGAAGGCTTTCCATCAAGTTTTATAAGGAAACACCAGCATGTCGACTGCAATAACATTAAACGAGATATAACACGAATACTTTTATGTTACTTTCTACTTTCTTTCGCTTTTCTTATAGTGGGTGTGTACAGACTTGAAAATTGTGTTGTTAGCAACATTCTTTAAGCTTGCTGTCATGACTCATATGCACATATTTTTTTTGTTTAAACATTGCCCCACCCTGCCGTTTCTCCTGTGTCGTGGGTGCGTTTACAGACATAAATTTCACAAACAAACAATACACCCAGACCCGGAACAACTACCTGCAGATCATACAAATATTTGTTCCGTGCGGGAATCGAACCCGTAACCCGGAGCGTAGCAGCCGACTGTGTCAGCCACTGCACCAACCGTGCCGACATTGAACGAATTTCGACACTACTGTCGAACATAGGTGTCATCATCATCATATCGGCCATTCATACGTCCACTGCTGAACAAAGGCCTCCCCGTAGATTTTTACAACTGTGTCATCATTTTGGGGGGTATTTGCCAATACTCACCACGCTTGGCAGGCGGGTTGGTGAGCGCAGTATGGCTACCATTTCATAGAAGGGACGCTGCTGCCCATCGCTCTGGTTTAGATTCCCTTAGTCGCCTTTTACGACATCCACGGGAGGAGATGGAGTGGTGCTATATTCTTAATCCGGACACCACACGAACATAGGTGTGGTGCACTTTATTTTTAGCCTTTTTTATCTTATAAAATGATGACCCACTCCAGGATTTCTCCTGTGTCGTTGTTACAGTTTACAGACATTAATCTCACATGCACACACACCAAGGGCGGATCCAGGATTTTAATCTGGGGGCCCTCAGTGTCCACGTCAAGAATTCGGTTCCAGGCATTTAATCTGGGGGCGGGACCTCTGTGTCTCATGTAAATTTCATTACATTTGATTGAGTAGTTTTTTAACTTGAATAAACATGTAACTTGACTGCGCTTATGATGATGTCTTATTAGTTTCGATTCCTCCGAGATTAGAGAACCGATTTAAGTCATTCATATTTTTAGTGTTAAATACTGATACCAAAACGGAAAAAATTCTTACATTTATTCACACTAAAAAGAAACAAATAAAACTTTTTAACAAAAATAAAAATACTGACTTCAAAAACCCAAAACGATATAAAATGTATTTATTTGTAAAATGATTCGGTCTATTAATTTTACACGTGCAAAGCAATTGACCTTCTGAGTCATTAAAAATGAGTACACGACTAGAAAATCCGACCTCGACCATAGATTTTCCGCAACATAAATTCTAGGTAGTAGCTGCCGCCCACTCGCTCAAATTACTAGACTTTGCGGAACATAACTGTAAATGGTATAATCTTCCGTAATTCAGACTGCATCAGCCGTTTGCTGTGGCATCGTTTGTGGAGAACTGTTAAGTAATCTGCGGTTTGATCTGAATCTTTCCTTTCGATCTGATCTCGGTCTTCGGTAACGAATTTGAGTTGGATATTAGAATTTGTTGGTAAGGCAACTAGTTTTCCATCGATATCTTATTTCGTGTGGTGTCTGGATTTAGAATACAGCACCACTCCATCTTCTAACGTGGATGTCGTAAAAGGTGACTAAGGGAATCTGAACCAGAGCGATATGGGCAGCAGCGTCTCATCGACAAAGAGTGCGGATAGAAGCGTGCAATCGAAAAGGTGCACAGAGTTAATTTTTGACTCTTATTAGTCATTATTATGTCTCTCTATTACACGGGTTTATATCCCCTGTAAGGGGGAACCCGGTCCTTTGATAGGCTTACGCGGGGACATGGGTCCAACACGCAGAGGCCCTTTAGAGAATCTTAATTTAAAATGTAATGGGACACTAACCGGGAACTCTCCATGGCTACACTATAAAATGCAGTCTCGGATTGTCCCCGGAGGTGTAAAACTATTGTATAAGATGGAAACTACAATTATAAGGTCTATTGTAATGGGTGCTAAATGGATTATATACTTCTAAAAACGGAAACAACGGCGTCTGCCTTTCAACCTTTAAAGTGAAATTCTGTGGCAGACGGTGACTCGCCACTCACAAGATGGGCCCCCTAAATGGCCACCACTACAGGCGACAAGGAGCAACACCGGTTTATTATTATTATTAGTATCTATATAAACTGACTAAATGTGTAATAATCTCTCGTCCTACGTAATATGTATGTATCCCTCCAATGTTTTATGTGTTTGTTCCTCAGTTATTAAATACATACATGTTAATATTTTGCCGTAGCCGCCCATGGCATCAACATAGAGGCCCTATCAGAAGACCAGCGCTGTAGCATAAACTGCTGCAGAATATGCTGAGATAGGGACTTTTTTTGGCCTCGTACAGCACTACTACAGCCATATACTTTTATATATTATATTTCCATTGTCATTGTGTACGAGACCAAAATAAATCTTTTTCTTTCTTTCTTTTCTTTCATCTGTGGAACAGCAGCCATTGTGCGCTCGCAATCCCGCCAGCCAAGCGTAGTGAGTACTGGCGAATTTCTCTCAAAATGACGTCCACGGGCCTTTTCTCATGACATCATGAGCCATTTTCTCATGAATGTATAGGCCTTAGTCCACCACGTTGGCCTAATGCGGGTTGGCGGACTACACACACCATCCAGAACATTCTGGAGCCCTGCCAAGTGTGCAGATTTCTTCTCGATGTTTTCCCTCACCGTTAGCGCAAGTGATAATCAAACTTTGATCCGCACATGAATGCGAAAAGTCAGGCGCGGGCCGGGATCGAACTCAGACCCTCCTGTATGGAAGGCGAGCGTTCAACCACTAAGCTATCACAGCTCCTAAAATGCCAACACAATTGTGGACAGGGAGGAGGCGAATGTTCAGCAGTGGACTTCCTTTGGCTGATATGTTACCTTGATTTTTCCTGCCTCAACTTCCCTATATAAGCTTTATCTTGTCATATCCTGCAAGTTTTACTCAGTAGGCCTTTCACCGTGTGCTCATACCGAGTGTCCCCCGAGACGCGCACGTGGCCACGTGTCGCCGTGTGCGCAGCACAGCGTACAGCGAGACTTGGGGGGGATCCTTTACGGTCCTCCCCGAGAGGTGCCGGGGGGGCGGCCTTTTTACAGCCACCTGCCCTCCGCTAGAGGGGGTGACCGCTTTACAGTCATGACACCTATGGGCGGCTCCAGTGTGATCTTACGAGGACCTGGAGCCCCGCTTCTGTGCCGAAGATGACCGCTCCAGTGGTTTTAGCCGGTAGGAGTCCGGCATACCCCTTCGTCCTTCCCCGGGGCGAAGGAAGTTCATGAAGAATTTCCACTGGGCACCAATAAAAAAAGGGGATGAGATGAGTACGTGATATTGTTAGACGGCACCACACGGCATATATACCCATATTTATTTTAAAATCTGTAACGACGCCCGTCACCTTAGTCGTACTGCGACCACGAATGCTGCAGTGTTCGAAGAGTTAGCAAATACAAAAATCTATACCGTAATATGGGATGAATAGATAGGTCTCAAAATGATCAAAATCAAAATCAAAATGATAAAAGTGACTCTCCTCTCTCCTACCTTTTTGCCGTGCCCGACAGGGCCCACATGTGATTCCTATACTGCACTGTAACACCAAGTAACTTGTGGAGTGCAATAAATGTATTGAGTATTGAGTCTTAAATCTTTTGTAATGGTATACGTAATATTACAGTATTGATAACCCAACTTTTTAAGCATGTATTTATTGAGTCAGACTACTAAAATATTTACTTATTTATTCCTCAAACTTACCACTATCAATACAGGTTTTTTTTTTTTACCTAATGCGATAGTGTAGCATACAATATTTTCATCTCCTTGTTAATTAATCTTGTAACAAATTTACTTTACTTCTTACTTAATCTAAAAAATAATAAACAGTGCTACCTTTGTGAAATCACTCAGAGTACAATGGAATACGTCAGTCTCACTAGCTATGAGGTTGAGAGTGCGGAGTGCTCGCGTCAGCGGCGCCTCACTTAAGAGGTTGGTTCGGCCACGCGGCTCCACCAGCAGCCGTGGCTGTCGTCGTCGCCAATATATTCATATGTATTCGGATATGATTATAGTTTATAAAAAAATACACAAAATATACCTGGCTGGAGGCCTCTTTTGGCTTCGCCAGCAAATTACCGGTTAAGCAACCACATTTCCCAGAAATGTATGCGAGAAGCCCAACAAAAAATAAAAAAATAAAAAATAACAAAATATACGTGATTTCTATTTACCTCCCATCAGGGGACAATAGACACACCATAAGGGGTGATTGGAAAAATTACCTAGGGCTGCTTCATTGTAGTTTCCCTGAACGAATTATTGTTTTCAGATTAAGGTAAGCAAATGAAAATCTAGTAATAAAAAATAAAAAATTGTTTGTTAAATGTTCTCGGCTATAATATTCAATAATAATCAACATATCAACTACACAAACTCGTATATTTGCGATACTGCTTACCCCGTGGATTTGCTTTACAGTTTCGAGGCATTTATGTACCTGACAAATAATAAAAAAAATGAACAAAATCCCGACCAACTACAAGACAAAACTAAAATTTGGAGAAAACCACACTACGGAGTATGTATATCCAGAACTGCTTTGGTTAATGAGAACAACGGATACAAAATTTCAAACTACCGGTACTTAGCGCCTTAAACGACGGCGATAAAATTAAGTAACCACAGATGTAAATGCGTCACAAACATATTAAATATATCACAAAATTAGTTTTTAAATTAACATGATCATTTTCAAAACAAATGATTCACATGGTAAATACCCCGTAATATATAATTATCCGTCCCCAGTGGAAATTCATCATGAACTTCCTCCGCCCCGGAGAAGGGCGAAGGGGCATGCCGGAATCCTACTGAATAAAACCACTGGAGCTGTCATCTTCGGCACTTCGGCCCTTCGGGTCCAGGTCCTCGCAAGATCACACTAGAGCCTATCATTGATTTGGACACATCTCGGAGGGGATGACTGTGAAGCATTCACCCCCTTCTAGCGGAGGGAAGGCGATTAAAAATGTCGCCTCCAGGCATTACTCGGGGAGGATTGTAAAGGATCCCCCTAAGCCTCGCGGTGCACCGCGCTGCGCACACGCCTTAGTGGATGCCTACGTTGTAAAAGGCGTCAACTGCCAAAAATTCTCTGATTCTCTGCGTTGATGAATCAGTCAGTCAGTCAGGACAAGTAATTATATATGTATAGATAAAAAAGAAACTATGTAATAAGGGTTTCTATACAGTTACAGATTATATGGACGACAAAAATGCTTGGGATTGAGCTGCTCTAATCTAACATAGTTATATTATTTGTACGGTTATTGAATTTGTACATTTAAATGGACATTTTAATGACCAATTGATTTTTTATGACTTTAATCGGATTGATAATAAAATAATTGTGAATTCTAATACTATGAGACCTTGTTGCGACTAGCTGCTGCCCTGCGTTCCGTAAGCTTCTTAATAGATCTCATTATGATATACTTTTTTGGTAGTACTACTATTCATCATATCAGCCACAGGAAGTCCACTGCTTCGTTTGACTAGCGTTCGGTTGTATCATTTTCAAAAGTAAGTCATAATTCATAAATGATGTAACTGTGTGTTTTTGTCTTGATGGCCATCAATCGCTATAGTACCGCCCCAATCAAGCTTTCAACCTAGAACTCTCCTACTACGACGACGGACGAATTTCCGTGCATTCAGGCGTTTTTACCATACTTACTATTGGAATCAGTCACAATAGCTCACAGCATTAGGACCCGTAACTAAATATTTACAAACATTTTTGTACCCGTGGTGCTTGGCAACTAGGCTTATCGTTGTTGTACACTCCCAGTTGTGCCTATGGCCTATAGTATTTTCTGTATCCTGCTTGCTACGGAGGCAAGTGGAACATATATTCTTTCCTACTCCTCCTTTTTCTTTTCTGATAAATTTCGTTGCGGGCTCCAAGAAAGTTATTCATTTCTCTGGGACACAACGAGCTTCATTGGTCGATGTTCTTTTTGGGTGTCGCCATTGTAGATCCTGGCTTACAGAAGTTGCAGTGGTTGGGAATTTGCGGCGAGCTTATCCCAATAAAAAAAGTCGAGTACTATGTAGGCATAACCGCCTAAGACACTTAGATATATCTGTCTAGTGGTTTTGGGTATTCATGTGGCCTAAGCAAATGTCATGCTGATGGAATTGCTGTGCGACGGGTCCGACGGACGGGCCCTAAAATAGGGTTGAGCTACACGATGACTGATTCATGCTTGCCGGCTGACAGGACAGGTCATCCCAAACCCGCTGTGGATCTTTCTTCAAAAGACCATTCCAGACGTTGGCCTTCATTTGTCTCAAATAATTTTGTATCTTAATATGTCTGGACTTTAAAACAGAAACCTTTGAGTTTACATCGACATTTCTTCTCAGAGGGAGTCAGTAGGAAATGCCGACGAACCGACGATAGAAACAGTTTTTTGAAACCTACTTGCTAAAATTAAGATCATTTCATTTCATAGTTTTAGTCTCCTTTTACGACACCCACGATACGAGACAGGGTGGTAATTACACAGCGTTATGTTCCTTACGTGATTTCTGTGTTCCCACGGCCCTTTCACCTATTATATCTCAAAAAAGTTCTAAAACATCTAAAACAATGCGAGCGCCTTTATTACTTGAGGTCAAAGAACTCTCTGTACTTCGTGATGTTTGACGTACAGGTGAACGACTGAATATAATTGTAGATTTGATTTTTTGCTCCGAGATAACTGAGATTATGAAACGGTACACAATTTGTTAATTTATGATGGTAGATTTGAGTGCTGCCTATGTAAAAATAAGATTCCACAATTCTATTCTATTTATTTAAATTAATTAATACGGCTACACCAATTACATTAATTAAACAATGACGACAATAAATAGGTAAAAAAAGTACATAATCATGCGCTTCGCTCACAGTATTGCAAGCATATTGAAAAAATTTCAGTACATGTATCTGCAAACAAATCGCATGCAGGATAAGCGTCCAGGAGAGCGTTGAGCTCGGCGAGAATACGGGGTAAAGGCGAGTTAGCACGCGCCACGGTGCGGGTCAGCGGCACTGCGAAGAGCCTATGTTTACGATTCCGAAGGAAGTTGTTTGGTACATAAAATCGACACAACCCATCACCAAGCCCTGGAGCATCTATTTTCCCGCGAATAATTTTACATGCCGTCGTAATTTGGTCATAGGCTCGCCGAGCTTCTAATGAGTTGTATCCCAAAGAACCGAGAAGAAACCTGGTAGGGTATAAGAATGGATAATATCCATAAAGGCGCTTGTAGAGAAATCTCAAAAAGGCTTTTTGCACCTTTTCCAACAAAAGTGTGTATTTGCACTCGTATGGGTTCCAGACACATGCGCTGGTTTCGAGTTTAGATCTTACAAGGGCACTATAAATTAAGCGTATCACCTGATCATTTTGGAAGTCTCTAGCATTCCTGAGAACAAAACCCAGTCGTTTATACGATTCCATTGCTAACGTCATCATATGACCATGTAAAGTGAGCTTTCGGTCGAATGTCACACCCCTAGGTGTATCTTTAATAGTATCAGTTTTGGTGATTACATGGTTGTTTATTGTGTAATCGAAACTGATAGGGTAATGTTCCAAAAAGGGACGCTGTTGCCCATCCCCCTGGTTTAGATTCCCTTAGTCGCCTTTTACGACATCCACGGGAGGAGATGGAGTGGTGCTATATTCTTCATCCAGACACCACACGGATGTCTATCTAATAGCTTAGAAAATAGTAAAATTCGGAAACCACACAAATAAATATTATTATGATATTATTGTGGTATGTTCCATCTTTACACATAGTCCTACATTTTTCTCGGTATATGTTTTACAATAATTTGTATCAATCAACATTGTAATCTCAATTATTTTAAAAGAGTATCCATGGAGTTTCTTACCGGCTCTTCTCCATGAGATCAACTATTTGGAACCGTGCAACTTAGATTCTGACGTTTCATAAGTGCCAATATTTGGTTTATTTGAAATAAAAAAACTTTGACTTTGATAGTACGGAATTGCAAGGCATTTCAGTTTACGGTGTAAACTGCCTGGAAATAAGAGTTCGTAATAAGGCCCCTCAACAGAGAATGATTTGTCGAGGAGCTTTGTGGAATGTATTGGCATTTCCAATAACAGTAATTTTCGACATAAGTCATCGGTTATTTATATGTTAACAATACATATATGCCAAATATTTTTCACAAAAAATACCGACTTCAAAAACCCTATATAAAAATATTGAAACCACTAAAAAGAAAAAAATAACTTTATTTATGAAGTCGGGCGGCGGGGCCAGATTTAAAATATAACTTCTCGTTGGTCTGCATGAACTATGGTTGGGGCATTCCTGACCCCGTCCGACTTCATAAATAAAGTATTATTTTCTTTTTAGTGGTTTTAATATTTTTATATCGTGTAGGGTTTTTGAAGTCTGTATACTTTTTGTTAAAACGTTTTATTTGTTTCCATTTAGTGTAAATAAATGTAAAACATTTTTTCAATTTGCTATCAGTATTTAACGCTAAAAATAAGAATGACTCAAATTGGGAAACTGGAAAATCTAAACTATTAAGACATCATCTAGATAAGCGCAGTCAAATTAACCTGTTTATTGAAGCTGGTTAAACAACTACTCAATCAAATGTAATGGAATTTATATGTGACCAATTAGAAAGCATTCTGCACCTATATAAAAAAGATTTGCTCAAAACCATTGAAATATTACATAGAATGTCAATAAGTATATTATTAATTAAATTTCAAATTCAGTTCATAAATATTAAATAGATTGAAAGTTTATATAGTCATCATTGAATAAAAAATCTGTCGCATAACCAATTATATAATGTTCTACTAAATTCTAGGTCATTGAGACTATTTTTTCCGGTAATTAGTTATAAAGTTTAACCGCTTTGGCGGAGCAGGTTTCTATCACAAAGTTTAACGGCCGAAATTAATAATCAATCTAATCCAAAACCTTTATATTTAATATTTTTAACTTTATCTGTTTTTGTGTTATGATCACACTTAACACACAAACTAGACAAATCCTGTCCCAAATCCAGTTTCAGGGTTAAGTTGATCATTAATCTCGGCCTTTAGTCTACAACGCGACTTTTGTGCTACCTTCCTTATCAATGGAGCCTCTTCATCCTCCTCAAAAAGCGATATGTGGTTTTTATCAAATTTACACATTTAAAAGTGTGTATGTAAGTGTACGTGTGGTGCCGGCTCAGAAGTGCCGTATGGTGCCGGCTCAGCAGTGCCGTATGGTGCCGGCTCAGAATACCACCACCCGATCGTAAAAGTCGCCTAAGGGATTAGCCGGAGGATGGGCAGCAGCGTCTTTCAAGTATACTAACTATTCAACTGCGATCGCCAACACTGCCAAGCGTGGCAAAACCTCCCAATGAGCCCACAACACATCCATATCGGTCGTTGTGGTGATCTTTGGGGGAGGCAGTAGACTTCATTCGGCCGAAATGATGATGATGATATGTAAGCAACCTTTTGACAGTAAACTTAGATTGCAACTTAGATTCTGACGTTTCATAAGTGCCAATATTTGGTTTATTTGAAATAAAAATATTTGACTTTGACTTTGAAAAAAAAAAACATTGGCAGAAATCAGTCCGTTTCAGATTAAAGTTCGATCCAATATAGTTTTCTGGGTTACGAAATGCTCTCTGGGTATTCGTAGAGTTTCCCCAGATAATTATCCCATATCTTAATACATATACAGTAATAATTGTTTTACGGCCGAATACTGAAACGGCAGTTAATATTAAGTCCCGCTTAATGATTTGAGATGCCTTCCTACCGATACCGGGCGTCTCAAATATCTAAGCGGAATTAAAATATTAAGTGGTGTTTCAGTATTCGGTCGGTGCGTAAAATAGCTTTTTCGTACAAATATTTC
Organism: Diloba caeruleocephala; assembly: GCA_947459985.1. NCBI lineage: Eukaryota > Metazoa > Arthropoda > Insecta > Lepidoptera > Noctuidae > Diloba > Diloba caeruleocephala. The sequence continues at coordinate 9,448,748 of OX381631.1, read as the reverse complement.
ATATGCACACTGAATTCGTATAACTTCATGGGCACTTGGATAGTGCTGTGATAAGAGGCAAAACCCCACTTTTTAGAGGCCTCTAAATTCAGCTATGTACTCGAATATACTGATTTGATAGATAAATCCATCAATGCTCATATGGCGTGCTTATATCTATGTATAGCTTTCTTTTCCGAATCGTGATTTACTTACATAAAGAACTAGAAAACATCTATAAAGATTTAACGGCCAATTAGAACAATCGACAGATGATCGTATGCAATGAGGAATCGATAGATATCGAACGATTGCATAAAACATTTCATTTTAATCACTTCCTATTGCGCAAGTAATGAATAGCTGGAATGGTCTGTTATATATTATGTTTAGTTAAGTTTAATGTTTGCATTTGATGTCCGTGTGGTGCCGGCTACAAATAGCATCAACCCATCACATCCCGTGGGTGTCGTAAAAGGCGACTAAGGGATTAGCCAGAGGATGGGCAGCAGCGTCCTTCGAATACATTAACAACTCAACTGCGATCGCCAACCCGCCTGCCAAGCGTGGCGATTATGGCAAAACCCCCCAATGAGCACACAACACACCGACATGGTTCGCTGTCGTGATCTTTGAGGGAGGACCGTGTCCAGCAGTGGACTTTATTCGGCCGGTCTGATGGATGGTGTCCGATGTCCGTGTGGTGTCCAGATTAAGAATATAGCACCACGCCATCTCCTCCCGTGGATGTCGTAAAAGGTGACTAAGGGATTCTAAGCCAGAGGGATGGGCAGCAGCATCCCTTCTGTGGAACAGTAGCCATTCTGCGCTCAACAACCCGCTTGCCAAGCGTGGTGAGTACTGGAAAATTCCCCCCAATAAGATGACACAGCTGTGGAAATCTATGGGGGAGGCCTTTGTACAGCAGTGGACATTGTATGGCCGATTTGATGAAGTTTGATGTCGTGGGGTTGGAGAATAAGTTGTCGTTTCTCTTACTTAAAAACAGCTCATGGTACATCACAGCAACATGCCTTGTTGGTCATAACATCATACTGCGACATTTTGATCTTCTGAGCAACTCCGATTGGCGATCTTAGTTGGTCATTGGGCATAGAAACTTGATCATAAGATTTGCTTAGACCAAACGACGGCACGGTTGGTGCAGTGGCTGATACAGTCGACTGCTGCGCTCCGGGTCGTGGGTTCGATTCCCGCACGGAACAAATATTTGTATGATCTGCAGGTAGTTGTTCCGGGTCTGGGTGTATTGTATGTGGAATTCATGTCTGTAAACGCACCCACGACACAGGAGAAATCCTAGTGTGGGGCAACGTTTAAAAAAAAAAACAAATAAATAAAAATGGGCGGCTCATAAAACACATAAATAAAAAAAATAAGACAGGAAATTTTCTTTGATTAAAGTCCGGCTATTAGATACCACCGCAGTAGTATGCGTGCTCATACCGAGCGATTCTTGGAAAACGAAGGCGCGTGCTACCGTGTGCGCAGCACAGCGCACAGCGAGACTTGGGGGGATCCTTTACAATCCTCCCCGGGAAGTGCCTGGAGGGTGACCTTTTTACAGTAACCTTCCCTCCCTACCTTCCCTAGAGGCGTTGACCGCTTTTCGAGTACATTACCAACTCAACTGGTATCGCCAATCCGCCTGCCATGCGTGGCGATTATGGCTAAACCCAATGAACAAACAACACGCCCAGACCCGCCGTTGTGGCGATCTTTTGGGGAGGCCGGTGTCCAACTGTGTACTTTATTCAGCTGAAAATATTAAGTTAAACTAAGTTCAAAACCCAAAACGACACTCATTCAAGAACTAACTTCTTTTTATTATAAATACATCTGTAGAGCTTTGTTGTAGAGTTACGGCTTAAATTAATAAAATCAATCTAATCCAAAATCTTTGGATTTGGGATTGAGGATTTGTCTGTATTTGTTCTACAGCAATATTCTGTGAGAATGATCCTTTTGTTTATTTTAAATATAGATATCTATTGTTATATGTAGTAATGTCTTAGGTTTTCGCGATTATTACTAATTATAATAAAACACTTTTAAACGGATTATATTATCGGCCGAATGGAGTCCTATGCTGGACACAGGCCTCCCCCAAAGATCACCACAACGACCGATATGGGTGTGTTGTGTGCTCTTTGGGGGGTCTTGCCATAAGTGCCACGCTTGGCAGACGGGTTGGCGGTCGCAGTTGAGTTGTTGATGTACTCGAAGGACGCTGCTGCCTATCCTCCGGTTTATCCCTTAGTCGACTTTTACGACACCCACGGGATGAAATTGGGTGGTGGCATTCTGAGCCGGCACCACAGGGCAAACTTTACTTTTTTAAACGGATTACATCGCGTATATTAAAGATCTTTGTTTTTCCTAACGTTTCGAACACTTTGCAACGTTCGTGGTAGCAGGATGACTAAGGCATTGCTCGAACATATAATACCACATTCTGTGATGCAGACTTTTTCTGCCTGTCTAAAACATCGTTTAAGTCTCTACTTATGAAAATTATAAAAGATAAGCAGCTCCATTTAACTTCACTCCATCAGAGTGCTTAATTTGTTTGATATTTGGTTTCTGGTTTATATAGCTGCACTCGATTATTGTCATAATATCTTTTTTTTAAATATTATTAAACATTTTTCGTCTGTTCTTTAGCCGAATTATATAATCTAATAGTTACCTAGGGAAACCTATAATTGGCCATACTTAGCAGTTATATATGACTTTTGTACACATTATTGTATCGCTGTTGGTTTTCTGAATAAATAAATAAAAAAGTATCTGGACAGCAGCGTCTCTTCTGTAGAACAGTAGCCGTTCTACGCTCACCAACCTCCCTGCCAAACGTGAACATTGGTAAATTCCCCCCAAAATTACTACACATTTGTGGAAACTGTGGGGCCTCCCCCTCCCTTTGTTCAGTTGTGGACGTCCTGTAGCTGATGTAATGATCATGAAATGAACTTTTTGTGTCCTTTCTGGTTTCTGGATGTTTCTTGGTGTCAGTGTTGCCAGCTGGCTGAAGGCCTAGCTTCGCCAGATACCTGCGGTTAAGCAGCCACATTTCCCTAAAACCAGTTACATAGTTGAATATACTTTCATTTCGGCCGAATGAAGTCCACTGCTGGACACAGGCCTCCCCCAAATATCACCACAACCACTGATATGGATGTGTTGTGGGCTCATTGGGGGGTTTTGCCATAATCGCCACGCTTGGCAGGCGGGTTGGCGATCGCAATTGAGTTGTACGTTGTTGTTTGTTGTTGTACTCGAAGGACGCTGCTGCCCATCCTCCGGCTAATCCCTTAGTCGACTTTTACGACACCCATGGGAGGAGATGGGGTGGTGGCATTCTGAGCCGGCACCACACTACTATACTTAGCTTGGGCAAAGTCAAAGGACACTGACAACGTATAATGACGTGGACTCGCGTGTTCTTTGCGGTAAAGGGAATGCCCATTTGCACTACAAAAATGCCTGAGATAAACATTAATGAATTATACACCCAATCGTACTTCAAATCAAAGGAAACCCATTACAATTTCAGTATTTATGGTAAAACCAGGGAGAAGCCAGTTTAACTCATTTTGTGAAAGGTTATGTCAAGGTTAGGGCACAGAATACATAATAGTTACGGATTAATATGCAATAAGTTCAACAACTAAACAAAACATTCTCCAAAGGCAGTCCGTAATTCAAGTCGCTAACGCAAAAAAAAGTGAACAGTGGGCAAGGGACATGTGAATTCATACAGCCTAAGATATGATTTATCTTTTGTAGTTTTTGAAAATAATTTGATTTTTATTAATATTGGCATGCTTAGATGATCAGACTTACAAAAGCCATTTATAAACGAATGATTCAAGACCCCTTGTAACCTGAGTAGACGACAATCGAATTAAATACTAATAATATTGTATTGTGTATAATACTTAAGTGTATTCGGACTATTGGTAGTTTCTGTACATTTCAGGCATTTCCTTTTAAACGTACGTAAAGTCAGGAGCTAGTTACGGCACATTTATCTAATCCACCATCAGTGTAAATCAAAGAAGATTGCCCGCCTTAGCTAACGCTGCACAAAAATATGGAATGCAGCGTTTTGTAAACATGTAGTCACCATCTTACCAGACATCAGTAGAACTGCTTTCGACCACAACCGCTATAAAATAAAGGTTATAATAAATTGAATTCCTTTACGTATCGGTACCCAGTAAACAGTAAAAGTAACAGTAATTACAATCAATGGACCATGCAACAATAGCAAATGTACTATCAATACATATTTTCACGTAGCTACTTTCTTTATACATCTAGAATGATAGACACCGGAAGAAATTGTAGTATTTTTTTATTGGAATTTATCTTCCGTTATTTAATTACTGCTGTAAGGTGGCTTGGATTAATTAGGTACTATTTACTGAATAACAAGTGGGTTAATAGAAATACACAGAATACTACGGAGGAGTAGTGCAGAGCTTCGGGCAGCACAATGGATCCAACAAGGTCGAAGTGCATTCAGCTGATGCTGAGCCCGTGAGAGCCACAATAGAATAGAAATACAAAGTTAGGGTATAATAAGAAACAGATGCACAGCTTTTCTGTTTCTCTATAACTAAAGCCAAGGCAACCTGTCCAATACATGGCCTCAGCAGTAGAGGCTTGACCTCGTAGATCGACTGAAATGAACTAACACTCTTTTTAGAGGAGATTTATGTCTAGCCGTGAACTGCTGATAGGCTACATAGACACAAAACAAGTCAGTCAATATTTTTCATTCTAGACATTAGCGAAGCTTTACCCAAACTTACCATGTAGTTCCCGGAACCATATTGACGGCACGGTCGATGCAGTGATACAGTCTGATACAGTCGGTTGCTGCGCTCCTAGTGACGGGTACAATTCCTACATGGAACAAATAGTTGTATGATCTGCAGGTAGTTTTTCCGGGTCTGGATGTATTGTGTGTGAAATATGTCTCTCTAAAAGGACCCACGACATAGGAGAAATTCTAGTGTGGAGCAATGTTTTGAAACCAAAATCAAAGAACATGACGGAAATGTCACCTTTATTCTTTACATGACTGTCGTAAAATCCTTCCTGTGAGCATATAATAACTGCGATTACCAATCCGCGTATCAAGCATTGTAATTAAAGCAATGTTAATGACCGTTCATTATAGCGATGACAGTCTATGACAAAGTCCCATGTTGTGCGCCAGCCAGTCTTTGACAATATCAAAGACTTTATGGCGCACAATATGGGGCAACAAGAGAATGGCATGTACGTATTTATAAGTGCATTAAATTGTCTTTCCGTGTCGGTAGTCGTTATCTTCAGACAATATAGCACGGTACCGCTAACGCATTGGCATAGATAACTAACGCCGATGAATCGAGTTGTGGGCATTGAGCTGACAATTAGATAAGGAGGGACACGAATTACGATACGATTAAGAATCGAAAAGAATTGCTTTCTTTTTTAAAATTGTATTTTAATAATAATATAGGCTGTCGATACTATTAGACTACTACGAATTTATAATGCAATTGCTAAAATTCAGGTAATAAGAATCAAGATTAAACTAGAAAGCCATGCACACAATTCAAAGAATATAAACACATTAAAGTTTAAAAGAAAAGTGTGTGTGTGCAATTTAAATAATAATTTAAATAAAAATTATTTGTCAAATAAACACAGATTTGTTAAATAATTAACATAAATTAATTAATCAATGAAATTTTTTTAATACAAGATTTGACTGACGCATTTTCTGAAGCCTTCGTAGTACGCATGCGCAAAGACACGTGCTAGCATACGTACAAACATCTCATTCTCTCGCAGGCTAAATCATATTTATGAATGTATTTCTTTTTGGTTTTTTTATTTTCAAATCACAACGGCGCTAAAGAAGTTTCACTTCAAAAATTATACGTGGTATTTTTCGATGAATTTGATGACATTACAATAACAGTTTTAACTTAATCGATATCGATAAACCATAAAATAACATCACTTACGCGTCCCGTTGTACAGTCAGAACACAAATTGCTCTATTTCACGCATATAACAGACGGTCAAACCGTTTGATTTCGAATTTACTTACAGTACTTACATTTATATTCCCACACCTTGGTAACTATGTATAACTTTCTTTTACAACTGGGTGACGAGACAAGCAAGCCAAGCCTGGTGGTAAGCGATATGCCTGCCCATAACAAAAATCGGTACATATATTTTATTTAAAATATAAAAAGCATGTCATGGAACAGCAAAAAATTAAAATAAAGGTATGAACTTACCTTAGATCTATCTTTTTGTAGATCAAAATCGGCAAATTTGCAACGGTTTTATGTGTTTTATGTGTTCTATTTGCCATTTGGATTGATACACAACATGTAGATAGTTTTTTTGAATCGTATTTAAATCTCCTCAATCTCGGTATAACCGGCAACTTACATAATTACAAGTTTTAACCTTAAAATGCTCTGATAGCAACACTTGGCTCACACTTTATTTTATTTATAGGTAGCTGGGTCCCGCGGTTTCACCCGCGTTTAATTTAAAAGAAATTTAGAGTACTTCGACATAAACACTTGACATAGAATATATATTGGATTTCAAGGGTTTCTTTTTTGCGCGGAACCCTAATAATTTTTCTAAAATAAAAGTAGCCTAAGCTATTCCTTGTATCATCAGCTATCCGCCAGTGAAGGCCCCGTCAAAATTGGTCCAGCCGTTCCGGAGATTACCCGGAACAAACAGACAGACAGACAGACGGACAGACAGACAGACAAAAAAATTAAAAATTGTGTTTTTGTTATATGTAACGGACATACTTTCATATGCATTTAGTAAAAAGTTGTTATTTTGACATTACAAACAGACACTTCAATTTTATTTATTTGTATAGATTACAAACAGACACTTCAATTTTATTTATTTGTATAGATTTATCGTATGGATAAATCTTTCAATATAAACCATGTCCTTTTAGAGAGTAGTATTTTCCAATCTAATTCCACTTTTATTTAATGCCTCCATCGCTGGAGTAGTACCAGTGTCTTTGTTTATATTCTTTTCAAGTGCTCCCAGCGACCAGCGTCCGTCGCTTGTCAAAGATAATAGAGGCGGACCACGGTTAATGACAGATAAGAAAACACTAAAGGGGTCTACTCTATGCAGTATCTTTGCCGGATTGTATAGTGTGAATGTTTGGAGACCCGATAGGTCTTTGAGTAGACCCCTGTCGATTATACACACTAAATTCTATTTGATTTAATTATTTGATTTTATTGTTTATATATTCACAGTATGTGCATCATTGTGTGGTGCCGGCTCAGAATGCCACCACCCCATTTCCTCCCATGGGTGTCGTAAAAGTCGACTAAGGGATTAGCTGGAGGATGGGCAGCAGCGTCCTTCGAGTACATTAACAACTCAACTGCGATCGCCAACCCGCCTGCCAAGCGTGGCGATTATGGCAAAACCCCCCAATGTGCTCACAACACATCCATATCGGTGGTTGTGGTGATCTTTGGGGGAGGCCTGTGTCCAGCAGTGGACTTCATTCGGCCGAAATGATGAATGATGATGTGCATCATTTATTTATTGTGTTTAAATGTCATGTAGCGACCGACTGTGGCTTCACTACACGGTCCTATTTGAAAATTCAGCGCTGTAACGTTTCACCGTTGCAGCATATGCTGAGATAGAGCCCATTTTTGGCCTTGTACAGCATCCTTTTGTTTATAAAAAAGAACTGCTTTTCTTTTATTCTCTCTTTCTTTCTTTCTAACAATTGTAATACGTTATATATTTAGTCTTGCGTTAAATAATAATTGTAATATGAAGTCTTGTTAGTTAGTCTCTTATGCCTAATAGTTTCACTAACTACAGTGCCCCACAGCTGTCTAAAGTTAAAACACAGCTGCTTATCGGCAAATATCTGGCACTACGGTGGTACCTACGGTACAATGTGCAAAACTATGTTTTTAATTTTCCAATTTGCCCCTAAAAGTGACCTCTATATTCAAAATTCGTTTATTTACGTTACAACTTCGTGTTTGGGTTACAGACATTCATATATGTACCAAATTTCAACTTAATCGGTCCAGTAGATTCGGAGCAAATTGGTTGTGACAGACGGACAGATAGACAGGCACACGAGTGATCATATAAGGGTTCCGCCGTTTTTTCATTCGGGCTTACGGAACCCTAAAGAAAACTTGACTAGCCTTATTTATGAGACAACATGGTAAATAAAATTATAATTTAATGTATGTCAAGCCAAACGACTAGGGTGTTGTTATGCGTATAAGTAGCTGGTCAGGTCAGGCTGCATGAGTCGCACGGGTCAGCTTATGAAGCTCAGCTCAACAAATGTTATCTATACATCTATACAAATAAATAAAGATGAAGTGTCTGTTTGTAATGTCAAAATTTTTGCTTTTTACTAAATGCATATGAAATCAGTACATATAATAAAAAAAACAATTTAAATTTTTTTGTCTGTTTGTCTGTTTGTTCGAGCTAATCTCCGAAACGCTAGACCGATTTTGACGAGACTTTGACTGGCAAATAGCTTATGTTATAAGGAGTAATTTAGGCTACTATTATTTTAGAAAAAAAAAAGGATTAGGGTTCCGCGCAAAAAAATTCATACCCATGAAATCCAATATATATGTATACTCTATATGTCAACTGTCTATGCTGAAGTAATCCATTTATATTAAATTTAACGGCGGTTGAAACCGCGGGACACAGCTAGTAATATTAGAATTATAGTAACAGAATATAATGATTATAGTAATCTATATATATATAAATCGATGTGTGTATGTATGTTCCTTATAGACTCCAAAACGGCTGGACAGATTTTGATTAAATTTTCAGGCAATGTTCAAATTAGCCCAGCGGGTGATCGGTTGAGCGGTTTGGTAACGATCGGGACATTTTTTTATTATTGGTTTTTTGACGAACTCGTGTCATATTTTCCATTTTTAGTGCGCACGGGTAGCAGTCGTTAGTTAAAGATAAGATAAAATTATAATCATTATAACTAAAAAACTATTACACAGGCACTTATAAATAATCAAAGTTTAGTTGCCGCGTTTTAAGATGTAGATTTCCTATGGAGAAGAACGGGTAAGAAACTCTAGAGTTGACTATTTTTCATTAGCAAATGTTCACTACTGAATATAAGACCAATAAGTCCGGTGCGGTCGTAAAGAATATTGCCGTTAACAAAACGTCTGGCAAACGGATTGCTAATTGAGGAGTAAGCGGCATCGGCTTATTCATAAAAGAAAACATTGCGTAAATATCGTGAAAAAATATCGCAGCAAATAAATAAATTCATTGTTTGCACAGGACTCGGGTAGCGGTAACAGGCACTGCCATCTGTCGTGTAAGCCACGAAGCGCGGACCATTGCAATTTATTTACATTCCCCATTGAGCTGGTAGGACTGCCATGTAGCCGAATTTTTATGGATAGTCCGGACACAATATACTGCTGTATAATTACTTTCTATCTCCTGCCTGCTACGGAGGGAAGTGAAAATTCTCCATAGGACCAACCAATTGGAACCGTGCAACTAAAATTCTGACCTTTCATAAGTTACGGTAGTTGAAAATTGTCTGTTTGTTATGTCAAAATAAGAGTTTTTAACTAAATGTATATGAAAGGATATACGGTACCTACAACAAAAAAAACATTTTTTTTTCTGTCTGTCGGTCTGTCTGTCTGTCTGTTTGTTCCCGCTAATCTCCGAAACGGCTGGACCGATTTCTACAGGACTTTCACTGGCAGATAGCTGATATTATAAGGAATAACGAAAAAAACCATGTAATCCAATATATATATATACATAATCCAACTTATTTTAAATTAAACGGCGGGTGAAACCGCGGGTCCCAGCTAGTTTGAAATAAAAACAATTGATTATTGGAACGTACGAGCATCTTCTTCCTTACTCGTTCCTGGTTAATTTTGTTGCGAATTCCAAGACGTATTTATTTCCTTGGGTCATACCGAGATTCTTATCTTGTAGTTTTTGCGACGAAAGCAATTATTCGTCCTGACTTATAGAAGTTGCAGTAGAGAGTGTGGCGAGCTTGATCACGTGACCCATCGACAGCTTCCGTCATTCAATAGAGACATTCCATCATCATGTCACTAGCTCTCGCGTGTCAATGGCCGGCAGCCGTGTAGACACAATAGGAAAAAAAAGCAATTGAAGCGTACGACGTTGCCCACATATTTTATAGATTTTTTTCATTTTTTAGAAATGTTTTATGAATATGTAAAGATTCATTAATCTAAACACCGTACGACGTTGCCTTATACTTGAAATTGGCGAAATTGTGGAAGATACTCCACAGAAGCCATAATCTAAGAGAAGAATAAGAAGACAGTAGATTTTTAATTGTGTCTCGTTTTACGACATGCAATGAGCTATAGCAAAATACATATATGTAATAGACGTTTATGATTCCTCGTGAAATCGTAAAGCGTCCGGATTTTACTTAGAAAAATCATAGTATCCTTAGTCATCGCGAATTGCAAAAGAATACCTAAAAAGTAGCGTGCCATTTGCAGTAAAGGGAGTAACATACCACAGGGCGTGTCACTCCGTACCGTATACCAAAGAAAACATTTATTGAGGTAAATATAATGCGCATTTAGTTCTGAATTTAATAAGCGTTTAATTTTGCAGGGTAGTTTTAGAGGTGAGGCCTGATGGCTGTGCATAGAATCATATTATTACCGATGCCTAAGTCGTGGCACCAATGTGCGGCTCTAGTATCTTACGAGCACCTGGAGCCCCCTTTCGGTGCCGAAGATGAGCGCTCCAGTGGTTTTAGTCCGGTATACCCTTCGCCCTTCCCCGGGGTGAAGGAACGGCTCTAGTATCTTACGAGCACCTGGAGCCCCCTTTCGGTGCCGAAGATGACCGCTCCAGTGGTTTTAGTCCAGCATACCCCTTCGCCCTTCCCCGGGGTGAAGGAAGTTCATGTAGAATTTCCACTTGACACCAATAAAATCTCGCCGTACTGTATCCGATTAAACATTTCTTCACAAATTACTTAATAATGGTATTGACTGCCCGAATCTACTGAGCAAGATCTGTTTTAGTGTGCCTCACAGAATCCCTCGTTACCCTTGCTCATTATGGAAAGCTCCTCGTCATAGGACTAATTAACAAAATTTTAACTCATCAATATAATAGCGTATCCGGGGCCTCTAAAGACAGACATCTTCAATTACTCACTGAGTAAATTTAAATGCCTGATCTTAAAATACTTAAAAGGTGTAGATGTTGACATACTTGATCTAATCTAATCTCATTTAATTTAATTCGTATTAAATGTAATTTAGTTTGATTTGATTTAGTTTAATTAAATTTGATTAACTAATTTTATTTTATTAAATTTCAATTATTTATTTATTTAATTAAGCGAATACGATTGACATATTTTACTTAAATTCTTAATGATAATTAAAATAATGGTTTTTTTTCTATGTTGTCTAGATTTAATGCTAGCTGCTGTCTCCTATAATTAAGGAAGCTCAAGGCTTAAATGTGGATTAATTGTTAGAGGTCCTAATAAAACAAAATAAATATTTTAAACCTGCTAGAGTAGGTAGGTATTTGAGACGATGGCGCCATCTCTTCTTCTTCTTCTCTTAGATTATGGATTCTGTAGAGTATCTTCCACAATTTCGCCAATAAGGCAACGTCGTACGGTGTTTAGATGAATAAATCATTACATATTCATAAAATATTTCTCAAAAATGAAAAACAATCTTAAAAATATGTCGGCAAAGTCGTACGGTTCAATTGATTTTTCTTGAATCTACATAACAGTTTGTAGATCTGTAATAAAGTCTCTCTTGTTGTGGCTGAATAAATATATTTTGTCTTTCTTTCTTTCATGTGCGCTCTCCACACATATATTAGTCGGAAAATTTCCATCACGTAGGAATGGAAATGAGTTTAACATGCGTAATACAGTCACGTATACTTTTCATTGAAGTTTCTATTCCATGTTACGCATTTTCGCATTCACATATAAGTATTATGCGAAAGATTCGCATCATTTAAATATTCGCATCATTTAAATATTCGCATCATTTAAATGTCATCATTTAAATATTCGCATCAACAATCACGTTAACATTAAGCGATGCGAAAGTGTTGCGAATATCCGTGTTTACACAACACAACGGTCGTGACAATTAATTAATGAGCGCGGCGTGGCGGGCATATCGCTCCGCGTTTGGTTCACATTATTTTTAGTTGTAACTAATTTTACGCCAGTAAACAAGTAGTCAATAATTTTTAAAAGTTTTTGCGACATGCTTCCGGTTTTTCTTATGGCACTGGGAAATAAAAGTGAGATACGGCGATATTTTACGCCTATAGATCGAGATGACGCGAAATTCACTGTTTGCGAAAAACATTTGAAAGCCGTACATTCCGGATATTCCGGATACCTACGGATTGCATATCATGATAAAGTGGAAGTTCCTGGACAGTCGCACTCGCAGTCGCATATCTGCATTTCAAACAATCGCATTTGCGTAACATCCCTAGTTTCTATGTAGATAAGTAAGTAATTTATTTTCTCATTAAAATAATGAAAAATTTGCAGCAAAACACAATATTAGTTATTCAAATTTACTGTGGGAGAGTGGTGCCTAGTTTGCCTAGGCTGAAGCCTGTGTTTCAGGTCACCAGGCCTCTACCCCAGAAGTCAAAATATTGCTCTTTCATTAACACACACATATATATATATATATATATATATATATATATATATAAACCGCTTGCACCGCCCTAGGGCCGCGACTGAATAGTTACAAAGTCGTAACTACATTCATACGGGGGTTTATTTGCTACCTGTAACATGCGGGCGCGCATATTAGAGAATCTGCGTGTTATACCAAGTGACCCCCGGAAAGACGGTGGTGTGGACGTGGTTAAGTGCGCAGCACAGCACACACCGAGGCTAGGATAGAGGGGGATCCTTTACACGCCTCCCCTCTGCTAGAGCGGGTAACTGCTTTACAGTCATCCCCTCCGAGATGTGCCTAAAGGCGTGGCACCGATGGGTGGCTCTGGTGTGATTGTTAGTCGAGATCCTGGAGCCGGGTTCAGTGCCGAAGATGACCGTTCCGGTGGTTGCCGGTATAAGTCCGACATAGTCCTGCGCCTTTCCCGGCGTAGAGGATGTATATGATGTAAAAAAAGGTTCCTGTTTACTTCACTGTACTTTTCTTATATACTTACTGTATTATAGAAATACAAAACTAGTTTTACCTTTCCATGTTATTTACTTATTTCTTTTTATTTTCACGTAAGTAAGTTTGTGTTTTTATGTGCTTAATACCTGCTTTCTTTTTGGTTTCTACTAATACTGTTTTGCGAAACTACAGACATTTTAACAGCATTGGCCACCAGAGAATTTTTAAGTCTTTGTTTTGGCAGTTCACAATTCACCAGCTTATGCATATTAAAAATTAACTCAACACGAAAGTAACGTCACTAATGTATGTTTACAGAAGTTCATAATTCATAAGTATTGTCATGACAAATGATCCAAATTCAAAAATAAATAAACCCACAATTCATAAATAATATGGGTATAATAGAATTTGGAACATTTGCTTACCCTACCAAAAGTTTACGACCATTATTTGACCAGCACCGTTTCTTTGCAGTGATCTACCCGACGAGGAGGACAAGAAATCGCCTGTCCTACTCTTAGGCGTCAACAAGATATCAGACTCTCCATCCTTCGTCAGAAGACGGTCGACTGAACCACACACTTCCGGATCTATAAGGTTTTTCAGACCACTAAGGTCGAAATACACCAGAGGACTCCATGGCGATGAAAGGTTGGAAAAAATTAGGAAGGACCTCCTAGTCCACAAAAGCAAGCCAGACACATACATTCCCAATGACCACGAAGTTTCTCTGGAACCCGAAGAAAGATGCTTGAAGTTAAGTTGTGTAGGAAGCTGTATTTGTGACAGAAAAAAGAGTTCCTCTCGAGGCTCCTTTTCGTTTCAAAGACCGGAACCTGATACCCAAAATTACGAGCCTGAACCCAAAGATTTTTCGGAAAACGATATTGAATTTAAATACACAGAACACATTCCTCATTCGCAACCGTCAAGCAGCAAACAAAGCTATAATGTCACTCCAAAATCGACGGAACGCAGACATTTCCTTCTAGCAAACCTTAACGAACGGTTCCGGAAGACATTGAGCTTAGATTCTAGAAAGGTCGAGACTAACCGTGTAGCTTGCCTTCCAAAAGAATCCAGACCTAAATCTTTGGTTAACACAAGTAATATATGCGTGCAATATAAAACAGGTGAGCCTTTCGTCGCAACAAATTTTAACAAAGCACCACAACCGAAAAAGAAACGAAAATCTTTTTTCTCCCTAGAGACTTTTTTCGACTCGAAAAAGTCAGATACCTCATCTATAGACGATTACTGTTCCTCAAAATACAAGCGTTTTGAGCTGGAAAGTGATGATTCTCCTCTCTTCAAAAGAGATCATAATGAAGAAAAGACACCAGACCTCTTAAACCTTCCCGTAATTATAGATTCTGTAAGAAAAAAACAATCGGACACAAGGAGGCAGTTGGAAAAGTTAGAAAACCATTACTACAAGAATATTCATAAGACTCAAACTGTTATAGACGCTGTCCCTAAAGACGCAACCAACGTACAAGGCACGAGCGGACATACCAACCATCTATTCTTTGACGAAGACGTGGAATATATTGAACCAATCCGCAGTACATTTACGAGTCAAAGCACTCTGATTTTAGATAAAAATGCTCCTGGAGATCTGAAACCTGACTCGATTTTGACCATCAATACTGATGAAACAGATATAAGATTGCCAAGTTCAACAGTGTCGCCTAAATCGAATGTAGACGACTTTGACAGCATAGGTGCTTACGAAATTGAAGTCAAAGAATCTGACCTTGTGAAGGTGGCAAAGGATTTGACAGTTAAAGTGATGGATAAGTCTGTGGATTCTATAGGCAGTTGTTCCTTAGACGTCGACGCTAGTACAGATTTTTCAGGTAAATGAGTGTTGTAAATGTGTTTGGCTTTTATATATCGTTGTTGTAGTCACTGTGGATTCAGAATTTATTTTGAAAGTATTATAATTAAATATCTCTTACAATATAATTGTACTGTCATCATCATCATTTCGGCCGAGTGAAGTCCACTGCGGGACACAGGCCTCCCCCAAAGATCACCACAACGACCCATATGGGTGTGTTGTGGGCTCATTGGGGGGGATTTGCCATAATCGCCACGCTTGGCAGACGGGTTGGCGATCGCAGTTGAGTTGTTAATGTACTCGAAGGACGCTGCTGCCCATCCTCCGGCTAATCCCTTAGTCGACTTTTACGACACCCACGGGAGGAGATGGGGTGGTGGTATTCTGAGCCGGCACCACACGGCATATGTACTGTATTGTTTATAAAAGGAATTGCTCCCCTTTTGTCCAATCTCCCGGAGTAGTAACTATCGGAATTTGTTCCATTTTGAAAAAGGCTTGTTTTCAGAACAGTTGTTCTAGATAGACTGAGTAAATTCTGATTCCACAAATAAAAAAACAGAAATACATATCTCTTTAAGGCATGCGATTACAATTATTTTTAGTTCATTTTTATCTTGATGAATTATCAATTTCGAATAATCTAAAAGTAAATTTGTTTTTATTCGCGATACTTTTTTAATAATAGCATACCTACATTTTTCTTTTCTTATGAGATCTGGACACGTGGCTGTAGTATTTTGATTGCATTTACTTTTAGAATTATTTCAGTTTTAGCTATATTATCTTATAACTAATTATTATTTTCATATTAATAAATATCTTTACTATTGTCTGTAATCTGTGTTTTCATTTTTTCCTATTCTGTGGGCTGTTTGTGAAGTCTTTTATTTCGTATGCTATAACGATCACACTAATAATTTATGATTTCTCATTTTCAATATGCTTTTTTATTTCTTATGTAAAATACACACACCTAATAAAAATAACATAAGTCTAACGTTTAGTCTTATATGATTATGTGCTTAAGCCATTGCAGCAAGAGAAAAAAAAAACGGTTTATAAGTTACAAGACAACAACATAAATTTAGCGTGCTACATATTATAAATCCTTTTAAATATTTTAAAAAACATTATTAAGTTATACAAATCTTTTTTTTTATCTTAAAAGCATTGATTAATTTTGTAGTTTTATTTAGATGACGTTGCTTGAAAGGTGAAAATAAGGTATTTTCGATGGCAAGTTTACATAAATTGGCCGTGTTTTCGTTAGTTACGTACGAAAAATTAATTATGTTCACAATATTACAAGTAATTACAACTCTACAAGTCTGTTGTCGCTCCTCCATGGCATTTCTCCTGATTGTATTCAGTACCTATAATTATCTAGAAATGGCTTTAGCTCGTAAATCTTTACGACGCGACGAATGGTTTGTATTTTTACCATCAGAAAGTTTGTTTTTGTGTTTACACAAGAAGATTAAATTAAGTTATATTCCTAAAAGTACCCACGATGATGTTATGTGTGAAACGAGCACGAACATTTTTATTTTATTATTTTAAATTAATGATTATTTCTAATGCCACTAGGTACATTGACCATTTTTAGGGACCGAACGTCAGAAGGAACAACCGGCGGAACCATTATAGGGACACTCGTGTGTCTGTGTCTGTCTGTCTATCACAGCCAATTTGCTCCGATTCTAATAGAGCGATTAAGTTGAAAATAGTTGAAATTATTTGGTACACATATGGATTTCTGCGATCCAAACACGGATGTGTAAGGTATTTTTTTTTCTCCATTGTGCATACAAGCTTACTTTTGCAGTTGGAATGTATGGGAGAACAAGTTTTTCAACTACGGATTATATATTGGTACTACTCGTTCGCCTTAACTAGGCCAGGCATCCGTCACTCCTCGTACCTAAAGATAACATATTCATCGTACGGAACCCTCTCCACGCGAGCTCAACTCGCACTTGTCCGGTTTTTCCTTATTATTCCATCAATAATTATAAAAAGGTTAGTACGTAGGTTGAGATGACTGCAATAGTAGTAAAACAGTACCAACACCAATTATATTATACCTTCTTTTAATATATATTATCATTGACTAATACTGATTGATGCGGAAACCATGAACATTTAAATGATTAATGAGAGTCCGTCGGACAAATCTGTTAAAGCACATACACCACTAAAACACTTTACCTACCTGTTTATAAAATCTAGGTCGTGCATAGAAATTTAAAACAATGCTATTGCAAAATGCAACTCGCAATGCGCAAACTAAAAGACAATCGGATACGCGTACACTTATGGCTAATGTTGTTCTATGTATCGACCTCGTTTCTGCCCACGCACGATTTATAGCTCGGTCATTGCCGTCATATTGCTTTTGAAAACACACTAAGCACACCTGAGAATAAATATTTCGCAAATTTCCAACAACACACTACTATGAGATAAACGGTTTGGAAATAATTAATCCGAAACTCGGCGACCGTGAAACGGAACGGTGTGGACTGGCCGCAAACGGGTGTGCGACGTGCGTCGTCACGTCAACTCGAGAAAAAAAGGTGACATTTCTTTGTGAACTGATGTCATAAATTAATGAAAAATTATTTGAGGTGTGCAGTAATAAATATAAAAATTGGTTATACGTTTTAATTTTTGTGTATTTTACTATTTGAGTTTCTGTGTATTATAAGCGATTGGGTAAGTGTTTTAAGCCGGTTTTCAATGTCAAAGGCGTTTAAAACTAATTACTTTTACCGTACTTTTAGAAACAGGAATAATAATAATAAAACGGTTTATTTATACCTTTATTAGGGTTATTATAACCAGCATGACGTAGAGTTATTTTTTACAATTGCATTACGTAGATGACTAATATGATTATATATAATGGTTCACAGTCACACTAGAACTAAACAACCTTCAATTTTATCAAGGTATAATGATTCCGTTCTTTACTTTTATGTTACAAGTGCTTTTAGTGCAATTTATTATTATTACATTATTTACCATCGAAATATACGCTGTTAATAGCTGCTACAGCTAATATAAAATTTATTCTGTCATTCTATTTCTCAATTATTTTCATTATTTTTCGTTTAAAATTCCCAAGCCCAATACGTACCTACTAGATTTCCTTTAACTTATTTCATATTATAACATTAATATGTTATCTAAATATTACCTGCTTTAATCAAGTTTCATATCATATTGTCATAAAAGGTTATTTGGAGAGTTTCTGAATGTGTGATGCAATGTAATTGTTATCATAATTTACTGTATAATTTGTATTGATATTCCATTGATTGGTTCGATTGGAATCAAAGGACATGGGTGGTTTTAGGCTTGATATGTTACAAAAATGAAAGCTTAAACTATAAATAAGTGTATATTTTTATTTATCATTGTAATTTACAATGAAATTAAAAAGTGCAAAAATATAAGAAGACATCATGTATAAACCACATGTTGTTTGGATTAAGAATATAGCACCACTCCATCTTCTCCCGTGGATGTTGTAAAAGGTGACTAAAGGACTCTAAACTAGAGGGATGGGCAGCAGCATCTGTTCTGTGAAACAGTAGCCATATTGCGCTCAACAACTCGCCTGCCAAGCTTGGTGAGTATTGGCAAATTCCCCCCAAAATGATGACACAATTATGTTAATCTTTGAAAGACCAAAAGGCCTCTCTCAATGATCGCCACAGTGACTGGTCAAAGTGCATTGTGTGGTCATAGGGAGGTATTGCCATAATCGCCATGCTTGACAGGCGGTTTGGAGATTGCAGTTGAGTTGTTAAAGTACTCAAAGGACGCTGCTGCCCATACTCTGGGCTAATCCCATAGTTGCCTTATAAGACACCCACGGGATGAGTTCGTAACCAGCACACATGCCTGTGACCTTGTGCCAAATATGTAAAAAGAGTTCTCTTGGATACTGATTTATGGGGAATATTATGAACAATTTCTTAATTGCATGTATCAATACAAATAGGTATTGTTTATATGGTAAAATTAACAATAGTAGCTATTGGATCATACTGCCATACTTAATCTCACTGTCACAAAAAAAGGATTTTACTTAAACGGAAATTAGAATTAAAAAATTTAATTAAACACTCATGATATTTCTTAAATGTAATGACCAACACAATTCGGGGCCTAGCATTATACGAGCGAGTACCAGTCGCCTTTTAAATATTGGGTACTACTTATCTTTTAAATTATGATGCACAATCAAATTAAATGGGTTAGTCAACAATCCAACAAACAACATAGTCAGTAATGGATTGTTCAGCCTTATATAAGGCTGTGATTGCTGGTCAGCGGCCAAACCACATGCTGTCATTTTGCATACAAATGAAAGCTTCAAATCTTTATTTGAAAGCCCTTGACTGTTATTATATAGTATATTCAGTATTATCCGAGTGGTTCCATGCAAAGTATAGACCACACTCCACCCATAGGTAAAAGGCGATCAGGGATTGATATAAGATGAAGAGCAGCAGCATCTTTCCATGTGCCAATAACAACAAACTGTGGTCACAAATCCAGCTTCCAAGTGTAGTGATTATGGGAATATCCCGTATGTCCACTCATTGTAGTGGTCGTTGGGAGGCCATGTTCAGCAGTGGACGTTAATAGGCTGGTGTGTGTATTTAGTATATGACTCTGTTGCATTTTCTTAACATTCACTTTTCAATGACAAATATATATTAAAGTCATACATATGTCACTATGACATGTTTAAAATGATCATATTGGTTCCCTGGGTTCAAATTAATACGAATTGCTAGAACTATAATTGTTATGATCTAGTTGTTTCGGGTCTGTGTGTTTGTGCATGTGAGCTTTATATCTGTAAACTGTACACACGACACAGGAGACATCCTAGTGTGGGAATAGTTTCTAATTCAATGGAATATAAATATACTGGTCTTCTTCTTCTGTTAGTGTAGTTAGTGGCCAACCTTATATCAGTTGTTCAAGGCCTACAACTTTGCTTAACAACTGCTATCTGATGTCAATAACCAGGACTAACGATTTTACGGCCCTCTGCAGCATGGAGACGTTCAGTTCATAATTATATCACTGTGGTTACCCATCCATAGACTGAATCCGCCAAGCGTTGCTTAACTTTGCCAGTCGTTTTTTTTTATTTATTCTTTCATAAACAATGTGCATTGTGTTTGAATTACAGAAAAAGTACATGAAAAGCAACTAATACATCTATACAAATAAATAAAATTGAAGTGTCAGTTTGTAATGTCAAAATAACAACTTTTTAAAAAATGGATATGAAAGTATATACGGAACATATAACATAAAATGCATTTTAAACATTTTTGTCTGTCTGTCCGTCTGTCTGTCTGTCTGTTTGTTCCGGGTAATCTCCGAAACGGCTGGACCGATTTTGACGGGACTTTCACTGGCAGATAGTTGATTTTATAAGGAATAACTTAGGCTACTTTTATTTTAGAAAAATAATTAGGGTTCCACGTAAAAAAAAACCCTTGAAATCTAATATATTTATTCTATGTCAAGTGTCTATGTCGAAGTACTCTAAATGTCTTTTAAATTAAACGCGGGTGAAACCGCGGGTCCTAGCTAGTTAGATAATAAAATAGAAACACAATTCAATGACAGTGACACATGACAATTTTGCAAAATCCTAAGATTGAATAATTATGATAATGACAAATTACATTAAATTAAATTGACCGATAAATGTCACTGAATAATTCTTTATAATGATATGTCGTACTAGGATACCATATTTTCACTCAGATTAGATTAATACAGGTCATAATATTATGTCATGACGAACGTTAACCGATTAGCGAGTGCAACTGGCTATGAGCGTCTTTTTTTATCGTGGGGACATCCTCATGGACGTCCTCCGCCTTAGACTCCTGCCGGCTAAAACCCCACGCTGTCCTTCCACTCGCCTCCAGCTGGGGGTGAGGTGTATGCTTTGGCAGCATTAGACCGCACCCCATGCAGAATCGGCTCGTCAGGTCCTGTTTGACCGGTCCCGTCTCTGTGCGACCTGGCTGGCTGCACATATCTTACAGTAGCGGGCAGAACTCATGCGGCGTCTCAGGCCTTTTCTGTTCGGGCGACGGACTGACCTTAATTCGTGGGCCGCATGCCGGTTCTCATGGTGGCCGGAGATCGTTCAGCACCCTCCGGCGCCCGCGCGCCAGTGCTTTTTCTGCGGGGAGGTTAGACCTGGTCTCCCGTCCCCGCTCCTTTGCTGGCATCACGTTCTTTTAAAAGAAGGCGACGGCATCCCACGCGCTCTCTCTCCGGACGATGGACTGAACCACCGCCGGAAGCGAGAGGTCACCGCCTTCGACTGCCGCCTCCAGGCAGTCTCCCCAGTGATGACAACCGGGCGTCCCTTCTTGGCCCATTTGACATAGGTACTTCCCGAAACACCAAGGGTTCGAGAGGACCTGCGTCATCCGGAAAGTGAGGGCGCCATGCCGCCTGTCCAGTCATTTCTACATGACGGGTCTTACCGCCGCCATCGCGGCGTGGCCTTGGCTATATTCATTGTATGTCATATCAAGATTTGAGAAATATTATTTCTTATGAAGAAGTTGTGTAACACACACTCAAAGCTTTTGTGAATTTGCGTAATATTTATACTGCACATTTCACATTTGTTTACTTTCACATATTGACATTAATTTACATGAAAGTTATGTAATATGTTGCCAATTCTAGATCCCACTATATGTATTACTTTAAGCTGTACTGACTGAAAGTATGTATTTTGAAAGAAATCAGATATAAAGTGTTTACGCATGTCACAAGCCGCAATTCAATTTTATTTTTCTAGTTGAAAGAAATGACTATTTTTTTATCAAGCAATCAAACTTCTGTGCTAATATGATAAATGGTAATATAATTGGACGCTTACAGTTGCCATTCGCCGGTAGATGCCGATGTGTGCATCTGCATCCGTCGACTGCTAGCGTCTTAGGGCCGATTTCACCGTTCGCATTAAAAACCGAGTTCAATAAAACTAAGTTTTGCATAACTGAGTTCAAACGTTGAGTTCTATCTCTGTTTACGTCAATCTGATTTCACCAGGTACATTTTGATCGCGTTCACGAAAACCAAGTTTTAATGTCATAGAATGCAACTGTCGTCACAATCTCAGACAAGATTGCGGTGCGGCATGCATTGTATGTAACAGCGACCTACTGTGACGTAGTTTATGGGCGGGACAGTGAAATAGGGTACTTTACTTTAATGGCCGGGCAAGAATAGCACCACCCCATCTCATACGTGGGTGTCTTAATAGGCGATTATGAGATTAGCCGGAGGATCGGCAGCAGCGTCCTTCGAGCACATTTATAACACAACTGCGATCGCCAATCTGACTACTAAGCGTGGTGATTAGGGCACAATCCCCCCAATGAGCACAGAACTCAAACCCATACCGGTCGTTGTGGCAATCTTTAGGGAGGCTTCTGTCTAGCAGTGAACATCTTTCGGCCTCAAATGATGATGATCATTGTTATATATATAGTCAAAATTGGCATGTTCGCCGAGATAATAATCCAAAAAGCAAAGCGCATCGCTTACCATTTTTCTTCAATTTTTAAACGTCATAGTTGGGCGTTCTGTATTTAATCTGAGTTACGCTTTAAACACCTTCAGTTGATGTTAGTGAAATGCATATTGGAGCTCTAAACTCAGTTAAGCTTATACTGAGTTTAGCTTCAACTGATCGCGTTTAGTTGCAACGGTGAAATCGGCCCTTAATATCAGAAGACTGAGGGTGAGATTTAGAAACAAAAAAAATGAACAATCCATGTTAGTGACAAGCGTAAGTCATCGTAGCACTAACTTAGGGTGAGATTCAAAAACGAGTCTAAGCGTGAACTTACGCTTCCATCTGTCAAAATTAATTTTCTTTTTTATTTCCTGATTGTGCAAACAGAGAAAAGGAAAGACTACCAGGATAGGTCCGAAAATGCAATGCCATTAGCAGTTACTACGTTTAGCCATCCGAAGGCAGAGGTGTCCATGTATCACCACCACTTTTTTCGTGGGTAAATCTTTATAGACTCCTTCTGCCCTGGGAAAGGAAAGGGATTCTTACTGGCTATAGTGTTTTCCTTATAATTACCATTTTTTTTAAATATTGACCCAGTGAAAATTCTACATGAACTTCCTCCTCCTAAGGACGAAGGAGCATGCCGGACTACTACCGGCTAAATCCACTGAGGCGGTCATCTTCGGCACCTCAGGAGGGCTCCATGATCACAATAGAGCCACCCACTGGTGCCACGCCTATAGGCACATCTCGGAGAGGCTGACTGTAAAGCGGTCACTCCCCCCGGTAAGGATCCCCCGAAGCGTCCCTATGCGCTGTGCTGTGCTACGCACACTGTCCTTCTACTTACTTACGGGTGGTGGAGCAGTGTCTGTCCACTAGACATTGGGCCGCAGCCAGGTGCTTTCACAACCTCTGAATTTAATAGCCAAAACTCCGATAAAACGTTGCAAAAAATCACATGTTCGCCCTATTTTCGCTGCCTATGGCTGCATCTCGAAACAATGCTACTGCCATTAAGTGATAAAACACGAATAAGGCAAGAAAGAGAAAGGAAGTATTTTTTTAATGATTTTCCTGATTGTCGGCCTTGATATGTAATACAATACACAATTGGACATATGTAGTTAGGCAAACCGGAACCGTCCCCCACCACTTTGGTCAAGTTGAGTTGAGTACAATGAGAGGACTAAAACATATTCATCTTCCAAAAAAATACATTTGTAATGTGCATTAAGGTATTTAATAAAGTGCCCAAAGTGATTAGAGAATTACCGCTAATACAAATGAAGAGACAATTAAAAAAATGGCTGACAGACTGTTCTTTCTATACGATTGAAGACTTTTTTAGACACAAATCTTAATGGTTTAATAATATTATGATGATAGTTTAATATAATGTGATTATGACTTGGCAATGATAAATAATAATAATTGTTATTAATAAAATGTAATTAATATTTGTGTACTTAATAATGCGTAATTAATTCGTAATTCTAAATTATATAAAAACTGTGACATAATTTTCGCATGCATACTAAAAGGCAAGATATGACGGACTTGTATAAAATTATAATGTAATATCTTTGTATACGATATCTTTTGGCGAATAAAAATATTTGTATTGTATATCTATACCAATATAATAAAATTGAAGTGTCTGTCTGTGATTACAAAATCAATGCCAAAATTTTTGTGTAAACTGCTATTTATACAATGCCTACTCATAAATGTCCGATTTTAAACGTTTGTGTCTGTCAGTCTGTCTGAAAGTCTGTCTCGAAACGGCTCAACGGATTTCAATGAAAACTAGGGATCAAAACCATGAATTTTAACAAAAATATTCATGTATGTTCCATTTCGATACCTTGCAGGGTTCAGAGAGGACCTAGCCCGAATGTTTTGACGTATAGTGTCGTAATTGTAACGTTAATGTGAGTCCAATTTTGAATCGAAAGTACTACTATCCTATAGTATTTTGGTTTAAATTTATCCGACAAACACAATTCGTATCATATATATATATATAGGTATGAATAAAATCTTCAGTTTAAATAAAAAATATGTGCGAATCATGTATTTTCAATTCAAAATTCACTCATATTAGCGATACGTTTACGTTACTATACGTAAACATATTCGTGCTAGACTCTTTGAAGATATGAATATAAATATAATTACGTCCACTGCTGAACATAGGCATCCCCAAAAGATGGCCACAGTCCGTCTGGGTTTGTGTTGTGTGCTCATTGGGGAGGTTTTCTATAATAGCCACGCTTGTGCCCGGGTTGTAGGTAAATGTAGTCGAAGGACACTGCTGCCCATCCTCCGGCTAATCCCATAGTGCCATTTTACGACACCCACAGAAAGAGATCGGGGGTGCTATTCTTAGGCGGCACCACACTGGGAATCCTTAAATAACTTGAGTAACATTCCAATATATATTATACCAAGTAAATATTGCATGTTTTGCAATACATTAAGAAATAAACAAACAGACAAAGAAATATTTAGCATACATAAAGCATTGGCATATGATATGAGTCATTTTGTGAGTAGGTAGATCCAACTTGGTATGACCACATTCATATTAAGTGTTTGTGTTTCGACTAGTTAAGAATTTCTCAATTTTGTCTTTATTCATGTCTGTTATCTGTAAAAGGATCATAGGCGGATTTCTGAGTCCTTCGTAGTTATCGTGGGTGTGATAAAATTGATCTAATGGCGTATACAGAGGACAGACGGCAGTGTGCTGCAGTGTGCGAAAACATAGTCAACTAAAATGTTCATTGCAATCATGCATAAAAATATTTTTTATCTTTATCTTTAATCAAGACAACCTCGGACAAGACAACCTCCTAACACGGACCCAAGCCAAATTTCCATAACGAAAGACAATTTAGCGCTAAAAGACCTAAACTTCGCGTGGTTGCATCTCATTTGCTCGAGCCCCACGTGAGATGTCTTGTATGAGAGATTTTTTCTGTTTGGTGTCGACGGCACGGATGTTGCAGTGGCTGATAGAGTCGGCTGCTGCGCTCCGGGTGGTGGGTCCGATTCCCGCACGGAACAAATATTTGTATGATCTGCAGGTGGTTGTTTCGAGTCTGGGTGTATTGTATGCGGAATTCATGTCTGTAAAACGCACCCACGACACATGAGAAAACCTAGTGCGGGGCAAAGTTAAAAAAAATGTGCATCCTTGTCAGAGGCCAAAAGCTTAAGGACAATCGTCTCATGACAACAACAGGGCCCGACGGTTTTACGTGTCCTCAAAACACGGAGACGCTCAGGTCAAATACCACTAGTCCTCCATCCATAGGCTGACTGCGTCGAGATGCTTATCCTCAACGCTCGTTTGCCAATCTGTAGGTACAACTTGGTTGGGAAGACGGTGGCGCGCACGTGGTACGTGCCGCCGTGTGCGGAGCACAGCGCACAGCGGGGCTTGGGGGATCCTTTACAATCCTCCCCGAGAAGTGATTGGGGGGCGACCTTTTTACTGACGCCTTCTCTCCACTAGAGACCGCTTTACAGTCTTCCCTTCGGGGTGTGCCGGACGATCTTACGAGGACCCGGAGCCAATCTTCGGTACCGAAACTACCGAATATGACCGCTCCAGTGGTTTTAGCCCGTTAGGAGTCCAGCATACCCCTTCGCCCTTCCCCGGGGCGAAGGAAGTTCATGTAGAATTTTCACTGGACACCAATAAAATAAAAAAGGTACAACTTGGTTATGAGCGTCTCCACTGGGTATGATAATAATATAGGCCTTCTGTTAGATTATTTGCACATTCAACCTTGATTTAGTTGGAACTTGACCCTTACATACTACGTTTTGGAAAGTTATTCTATATCTATTGGAGTCAAAATAATAGGACGCGTAAATAAATACATAAAATATAAATAAAAAATTATGTGGTGTCGTGGGACACCAGGTAGGAACGAAGTTCCTTCGGCTAATGTAGAATCGACACTTATACACTACTCGCTTGTGTATGCGCCTGTCGCGCCTGCGCACGTCTCATTTAATAAAACCGTTATTCCACGCACTTTTTTCCACGGATTTTTTCTTACGGTTTTACTATCACATTTTTTTCAGTTCGGTCGCGCAGCAAAATCCCTATCCCCTCCAAGCCTGCCGTAAGGAACTTCGTTCCAAAAATATAAATATAAACATTTTTGTACCCGTGGTGCTTAGCAACTGGGCTTATCCCAGTTGTAAACTTCCATTTATTGTGCCTATGGCCAATAGTTTTTTCTCTGTATCCTTGCTTGCTACGGCTTGCTTTCCTACTCCTCCTTTTTCGTTTCTAATTAATTTTGTTGCGGGTTCCAAGATAGTTATTTATTTCTCTTGGACACAGCTTCATTGATCGGTGTTCTTTCCGGTGGTGGCCATTATAGATCCTGGCTTACAGGAGTTGCAGTGGCCGGAAACGTGTGGCGAGCTTGTCCCAAAAAGAAAGTAAATAGGTAGGTATACTTCGCCAGAAAGATTACTCGGGCACTCGACATCGATTTCGTTTGGAGCAATTTGCGGTTCACTTCGCTCGTCACCTCGTAACTAACTTCGCTTTTGCCAAACATTATATAATGTATGCTCCACACGACGCCTCGGTTTGCTCCTCCCGACCCTTGCTCGAGCCGCCCGTACGAGCCAGCTTTAATATCTATCTTAAATATCTCCTAAAATATATTAAATCATACCGATGCAGCTGTCCCTCAGTTTGTTCCCCCAGCAATGCGTTAAGCAGAGGTCCGATTCCCGCAGGTAGCGCCTGTATCTGCAGTTGCTTAGTTTTAAGTTTTATGCCTGGCTGGAGGCATTTCGGCTTCCCCAGATTATCTGGTTAAGCAGCGACATGAGACGCATACGAGAAACCATACAATAAAAACTCACTTTGTTGATTCTTCAATCAGACTCAACCCAGGCTCAAAGTCCAAGTTTCGGGAGTCGAATATTTGGCAAGACCTAACTTACTGCATGTTTCGTTTATTTGACAACTACATTTCATTGATGCACTTTTTAAATTCCGCCTCTGGCATAGCTTATATCAACACTATATAAAATCCAATCTCCCCCTGGTTAGAACGGTCAACAACTCTCACACATACAAACAATCAGTCTTACATCAGAATTACATCCGACTACGCGCACTGTAATCTTGTATCACACTGATAAGATAGAAACACAACATGCTGTGCGGTAATTACCTTTTTGCTCATACTTTTTTAATTTCCATGTTTTTTATTTAAAAATGAGCGATTATTACCTCCTTCTTCACTTTTGTGAGTGATTTCAAGTATACTTTTTGGTGTGCCGAACTTTTTGGTGAATGAGAAGTTTCATAATCGTGTGTCTAATCTCTCGGATCTCTCACGGATTATCGTTGTAGCAGATATGTGTGTTGGTTCATGGCTTTGCTTTAAAGTGGTTTTGATTTTGTAAAGATATGTGTTCAATATATACGTAGCAATGAAGTATATTCCAATTTTTGAGTTCGCTCTATCTAGCTGAAAAAGTTTGGATTTGTTCTTCAGACGCTTTTATGGAATGATGTTGTGATGTGTTCCAAATAGCAAGCGTGTTGACCTAACACTGAAGTGTTATTTAAATTTACATACAAGGTGTGTTAAAAAAATAAAGGGCAGTTTTCGTTTTTTGAAAGAAAAAAAACTTTCGTCTACATTAACGTTGTCGCCTTCAAAATAGTCCCCATTCGATATTATGCACTTATGCCAGCGCTTCTTCCAATCGTCGAAACCCTTCTCAAACTCGATTTTTGGGATATCCCTTCAGCGATGCGCTTTTAATGTCATCTATGGTTGTAAAACGACGGCCCCTTAAGGTTCTCTTTAATTTTGGAAATAGGAAAAAGTTACACGGAGCCATGTCTGGCGAATATGGAGGCTGGGACATCGTTACAGTATTGCTTTTGGCCAAGAATTCACGAACAACAACGAAGTGTGAGCAGGTGCATTATCGTGGTGCAAAAGCCATGAATTGTTTTTCTACAAATCCGGGCGTTTTTTTCGGATTGCTTCACGCAAACGGCGTTGAACTTGTAGGTAGTACTACTTATTAACCGTTTGACTTTGAGGCATGATTTCATAATGCAGTTTCCACGTTTTCATCGGTTGGTGATGTGCTGGGGCGTCCGGGGCGCTCGTCATCTTCAACGTCTTCACGGCCATCTTGGAAACGCTTATACCAGTCGTAAACTCTTGTTTTAATGAGTTAAACACAGACTCACCATAGGCCTTTGTTAACATTTCACACACTTTGTTACACTTTCTTTCATTTTTTACGCAAAGTTTGATGCAAATTCTTTGATCCATTTCTTTTAACAAACGAAAATCGCCAAGCTCATTTAAACACGTCTAACCTTAGCGGCTGCTACTGACAAAGTAAGCAATGTGTACAGCTGTACATTTTATCGTACTTCAGGGGCATATATAATCAAAGTAATAAAAAAGAAATTGACAATCGGACTCTCCAAAACCGCGAAATTTTAAAATTCCCGTTATTTTCTGAACACACCTCGTATATACGCACTCTCGTGTACTGAAACTCATATTGTATAAGAAAAATGTAATAACATAATTACACCACGTATCATACCCATTACATTTTAAAAATATTGTAGTATTCTACAATATTATTTTAGGAAATATTGGTAAAAAACATCTAAGAAGAAACTACAAAATAATTTATTCCAATATTCTTCTCATTTCAGATACCACATCTGGAAGCTTGAATCTCCTCACGCCATCATCAACGACCAGTCGAATACGGGACTTTACATCACGGCTCCAAGAACGGGCTGCCTCCAACTTACAGCCCAACTACCTAGCTAGTCCGACCCCTGTCGCAACTCCAGTCAGAACTCCAGAAGACACCACACCAACACCCAGAAAACCTTCAGAGAATCTCCTGAAACCACCCCCGAAAGCTTATCTAGACACCTCCAGCCATAGATCGAGGGGACATCATAAGAAACGGGACGATATCCCCCAGAAAAAACCGAGCTACCTAAACCTTGCCTGCTCAGTTAATGGGTACACGAATCTTACCACATATGATTCGAAGTTAAGACAAGATATAAATAAGAGTCGAGAAGCTTCTCCTATAAGACCAATTACACACACTTATCAATATCGAAGTGAAAATAACTCCCTTCTCGTGCCAGTTCCTGTTAGCGCCAATAAACTGCTCGTCCCCACATTCGGGCCTCATGATACGCGCGCCGATTTGACACAAAAAGCGCCTACTAAGGCGCACACTGACCCATATCTGGCCACGTCACCATTTAATGTCTACATGGCTGCCGAAAATAAACAGTTAAAGAACGACTTTCTAGGCAATATGACGACTACGAGTCGTCCCTACATTTCGAACGAAAGCAAGAACTTCGCGACCTCGATGCTTCACAAGAGCGATGAAGTGGACAATTCAAAAGAAATCACCTTCAAATCCAGTTATTCCGAAACGAATTTTCGGAAGACAGTAAATTCTAATGGTAAAGAAAGTAGATTCAGTTCTGAATCGTACACCATTTCTTCAAATGGAGTGTCTAAACGCGTTGAAATTACGAAGGAGAATGGCGAGCAGCTCACCAGTCCGATGAAAAGCTTTATACAACAGCGAGTTGAAAGACTGTACGGTCCTGGAGCTTTAGCCCAAGGTTTCTTCAACCAGAAACGTCACAAACGTAAGAGTTCCAGTGAAGACGAAGACCCTAAAGTCTTAACAGAAAAGTCTTTAAATACCCTGGAGAGACTGCCCAGAAAAGTCGAAGAAATTGACAACGTATGCACAAGTCCAAATGGAGAAATGGACTGCAGTGTTTCTCTACCTGTTCTGAGGCATTTAAGGCCTGAATTTCGAGCTCAGCTGCCTATTTTATCACCAAAGAAGTGTGTGAAAAGTGATTTGTCTCCGCAGAAGCTTGAAGATGACATTCCTAAGGTGGAAAAGACTGAAAAGATAGAAAATGAGGATAATTGTGCAGTGTCAGTTACAAATGGTATTTCTGTGATAAAACTCGATGGTGATTCGGGTGATGTGCCGGTGATATGTAGTGTTAATGGTGATTTGAATGGTGTTAAAGAAGCAGTGAGAGATGCATATTATTTCTTGGATTTGGAAAAGAAGGAGACGGAAAGGTTGCTGGCGCTTGCCGCTACCGCTGAAAAAGAATTGGAAGACTTACAGGTGAGTCCCCAGCAACTTTATGTATGGTTGATTCATAGTCTAATCCAATAGTTGGTCCAAGCGCTACTGCTATGATTTTATGGAAGCATGAGTTGCGATGGCCAGGTTTGCGTGCTATCTACGAGTATATTAACGACCGCCCAATGTCAACCGACTACCCGATGACTCGTCCTGTATACTCCATGCCTAGTTGGGAGATGCTCCGTTTTCAGAGGAGGAGCTAACATTGTTCGTCGTCCACTCACCCGCAAACAGCAATAGAGCAATACGGGTGCTAAAAATCCTCATTGGCTTCCTCTGCCCTGGGCAATGGAAGGCCTCTATAAAATAATAACCCCGAATCCCAAGTTTGGCGTGCGGCGAGGGGATGCATGACTGATGGGTAGTTCAGTCTCTAGCACGCAACTCCAGGGCACCGGCGGAAGCTCTGGTAGTAAATACGCCTACCCGGGTACAGGGGGCACTGCTCGGGTGGACCTTTTATTTCCCCCATACTCGTGGAATTAAGTATGGAATCAAAGAAAAAAAAAAAATGACGATGTTGGTGTGGAGTCGGGATCAGACTCCATATCGGAGCAGGGGTCGGAGATACAGAGCACCCCGGCCGGAGAGTCTTTTATGGTGCCAAATCTGGCTGCTAAAACCCCACGTTTCACGTTGTTTTATTTTCATTTTACTAACAATAGCTAGGGTGCGGATTTCGTTAAGCTTTGGGCTCCATCCCCGGCAGCTATCACCCGTCACTTGGCCTGACCGGCCCCGTCCTGCTCCAAGTTTGTTGCCTGCAGGCCGCGACTCACGGAGGCCAGAGGTCGATCAGCGCCCTCCGATGCCCAATGCGTTTTTACGGTGGGGAAGAGAGGGGGGCTTCTCGTCCCCGCTGCACCGCCTCCTTTGCGTCCGTGTATCGCATCCTCGTTACAATGGTGGTCTTTTTTTTTTATTGATCCCGTGGAAATAGTTCATGTACTCCTTCGCCCTGGGAAAGGGCGAAGGGGCATACTGGACTTCTACCGGCTAAAACCACCGGAGTGATCATCGTCGGCACCGAAGGGAGGCTCCAGGAACTCGAATAATCTCCATCTAGAGCCACCCTTTGGTGCCACGCATTTAGGCACATCTCGGAGGTGATGACTGTAAAGCGGTCATCCCCTCTAGCTGAAGGAAGGCAACTGTAAAGAGGCCACCCCCCCAGGCGTCTCTCGAGAGGATTGTAAAAGATTCCCCCGAAGCCTCACTATGCGCTGTGCTGCGCACACAGCGGTACCTGACCACATGCACACCGCTGTCTTCCCGGGGGTCGCTCGGTATGAGCACGCAGGTTTCCCAATAAGCGCGCTCGCGACCCCCAAGGCCCCCTGCCATATAAAGATGACAGGGGGCTCAGGCGTGTTGGACACGAGCGCCGCGGCGGTTGTGGTCCTCCTCCTCCGAGAGGGATCGGCCCTCTCCCGATCCCGACAAAGGTGGTTCTAGTCTGGAAGTGCACAAAATAGTAGTAGTCAGTTGAGCAGTAGTTATAAAAATACTTTCATTCCCTTTACTTATGTGACCAAATAAACTCCAAGAAGACAACAGATCTAAACTTAAAAAAAATCAAGATGACCTCTCATATATAATTGTTTAGAAGACCTTGTCCGTAAAAGGCGTATCCAATTCATTTCGTTTTGTTTCTACAATTAAATTTGGTCTGCCAAACTAGTTTATGACTGGGAATTAGGGCTGTCCAAGTGTTGAGGTAAAGAATTTAGAATTATGTGGTGTTTTAAACTTTGTATTGATTACTTATTTTGTTGGTTGTTGATGATATAGCGTCCATAAATTACAGAATGAGGTAGGTGATAGGTTTATTGCCAAAGGACATGGGTGGTTTTGGGCCAGCTCTGTTACAGAAATGAATGCTTAACTAAAAACATGTGTTTTTATATTTTGTTTCACTGTTTATCTTTGAAATTTACAATTAAAATAAAAGAAATGCAAAGAAATGATATGACAACATGAATAAACCAGTGACATTTCAATGAAACATATACTATTGTCATAGACAAGCCTTGTGCCAAATATATAAAAATGTTCTCTAGGATAACAATTTGTCTGGAATATTGCGAACAATTCCTTAATTACATGTATCAATATGTATAGGTATTATTTATGTGATAAACTAAACGATACTAGCTATTGGATCATACATGCCATACTTAATCTCACAGTCACAAAAATGAGGATTTTACTTACGACGCAATTGAGAAAAAAATAATAACATTGACGGCACGGTTGGTGCAGTGGCTAATACAGTCGGCTGTTGCGCTCCGGGCTGTGGGTTTGATTCCCACACGGAACAAATATTTGTATGATCTGCAGGTAGTTGTTCCGGGTCTGGGTGTATTGTATGTGAAATTCATATCTGTAAACGCACCCACGACACAGGAGAAATACTAGTGTGGGGCAAAGTTTAAAAAAAATAAAAAAATTTAATCACTCATGAAATATCCTATCACACCATACCAATTTCTTAAATTTAACAACCAACAAAATTCGGGGCCATGCATTGTATGGGCGATTGCCAGTCTCCTTTTGGTATAAAAACGAAATACCTGTCTTCTAACTTCCTCCATCTTTTTGTTTCTCAATTAATCTGGTCTGGTGCCCTGCATTGTAGACTGGCATGCGTTTTGTCAGATTTGGATTTTATTTACTGTAATTTTGATGTTAGAACATCCCATTCTCCTTCATTTATTCAAACATCAACTGAGGTATTTATTTTATTGGCAACCCTATCAAAAATATAACTTTAACTATAAACCTAGCATAGTTTGCAAAGGAATCCGGCCATTATATTATTTTATTATAGACCATAAAAAAACTGGCTTATTGCCTTAAAATTTAATAAGATTCATAGTTTTGGCTTGTTCACATGCACCTTTCAAGTATGTAAAGCTAAGGTAAGTAGCACTCACTATTCGGTTAACTATCTGTGAGGTTAAGCACTGTCAGTGGTCAGTCTATGGATGGGTGACTGCATAGTGGTATCTGAACTGAGAGTATTCTAACTTGGAAACTCCTAGTTGTTGTAATGACTTGTAATGATATAGCATTCTTTAAGCCAAGTCGGAGGCCTTTGGGTGGTGTTTGTTGAACAACCCTGACACATAATTGGCCATTAACCAAACGAATAAAGAAATACCAAGGCAATTAATTGCCACTGCTGATATTTCTGAGTATTCATCAGTTGACTGTGATCAATTAACAGTGTTTAAAGGATGAAAGTGGAGGACAGAAATGAGGGTTATACCAAGGCCCAGTCATCAGATACCAAATTATTGAATCATACCAATATTCTTTCATTTGACTGGCTGTCAGACGGTTGGGATTCTGGCTGTCCTGCGACTGTCCAAACCAACAGCTTAAAATGCTCCCCGGAGCCTTTGCTGGCTTAATGTTCAAAGAATGGTAACATTGCTGAAGAACTATGGTATCCAACATTAACAGTAACAACGTGAAAAGTCTTAACATATTGTGCCACATATCCGCCGTTAAGCAGTAGTGTTTAAACTTGAGACATTATTGTGGTTTGAACGGCAGTGCAGCTAGTGAAATAACTGCCATGAGAGACTAAATAACTTGACGTCTCGCAGTGTGGTGCTTTGCAGGTCCATGTCCTGGGTAGCGTTACAATTGTTATGGGCAGGCATGACGCTTACCACCAGGCGCATGATGCTCGTCTCATCACCAACTTGCAAATATATGGTAGAGATAAATAATTACAAATGATAACTACACATTTATTAATAAATCTTGTTTAACTTTCGTTTTTAGTACAGGTCGTCCGCCTATGGCACATGCTCTGTGGATAAATAAAAAATATGATCTACCGACACATGCACTCAATCATTATCATATCGGCCATACAACATCCAATATCGAACAAAGGCCTCCCCCATAGATTTCGTTATGTCCATCCTATTGGGGGGGATTTGCCAGTACTCACCACGCTTGGCAGGTTGGTGCGCGCAGAATGGCTACTGTTCGACAAAAGGGACGCTGCTGCCCATCCCTCTGGTTTAGAGTCCCTTACTCGCCTATTACAACATCCACGGAAGGAGAAACTATATTTTTAATCCACCCAGCACATGGACTCAATGGTCAAGATATAACTGCGGCACGGGCACTTTAGGAGATCAATCTGCTGCGATGTCACCATTTAGCTTCAATTCTGTCAGTCTCAGTGTACAAGGACCGAATTACCGTTATTTTAGGCAAGGTTATCCTATAACGGTATAACGTTACAGGCGGGTTGGTGAGCGCAGTATGGCTACCGTTTCACAGAAGGGACGCTGCTGCCCATCCCTCTGGTTTAGATTCCCTTAGTCACCTTTTACCACATCCACGTTAGAAGATGGAGTGGTGCTGTATTCTAAATCCAGACACCACACGAAATAAGATATCGAAGGTTTACAGTCCCTTATCCGTAAATCGATGGTTTAGAAAGGTCGGAGATGAGAGAGATGAAGTGGTGCTATAATCTTAATCCGGAAACCACACGGACAACAGGTTATCATTCTTTCGAATTTCGTATCCAACACTGATAGGGAAGGAAGGAGTCATGTGTAAATAATGATCACCCATCCAAGGGACGACCGCAGTACGTAGCTTACCTTGCAGATCAATCGACGGCCAATACAAGATTACACTGTGTTCCTTATTTTGTAAATAATATATTCTGAACACGTAAAATTGAACTAATACCTATGTCTGTTTTTAGTAATAATTTATTGACATAAATATTCAAGGATACAATTTCAATATGACCTTATGCCGTGTTCAATAGTATAATACTTAATTATATATTTAAATATATTACAATGTTATGTGTCATCGAAGATGAACATTATTTTAACAGGTGTTTTCAATTCCATGGTTGGATCTTTTGTTGTTATAAGACGTCTTTACATAATATTGTTTGGATAGTTGAAAATGCTAATTTATTTAGTTATTTGGAAGATACAATGAGACACTCGTATGTGTTTGAAACATACTAAAAAAAAATGTGTAAGTTTCAAAATATATTTTAATATGCGATTCTTCAAATGTCTTCAATCACTGTCTGGCGATACCAAGGCCGTAAACTCTGATCTTGTCTATTATGTTAGTTACTTGTTTTTCCCCCCCACCCCCAGATATGCTCTAAAACAAGCTTATGTGGTAGGGCCCGGCTTCCGCTTCCAGCTTCCGGCTGATGCAGATACTCTCGAAACATGGATGTTTCGCAAAGTAACTGTGTCGCGAAGTCCGGAGCAGACGCCCGGTTCTCACCATTGAGCAGAAAGCCCGGTTGGGGGAATGCCCAGTTTGGCTGACGCATCGCCGTGATCTCGCCGCGGTGGTCTAAAGTGGAGACTTCTCGCTTCCGAACGTGGTTCAGTCCATCCATGGTGTGGAGTGAGAGCGCGTTGGTAGCCTCCTTTTGCGAGTTGACGAACGAGAAGGACTGCATCGAGCGCTGGAAGGCGATTGCCGATCTTTGGCTTTAATGAGTTGCGGGTTACGGACTTGGGCAATACGTCGCCCGAATAGGGACAAGACCGAGAGGGTGGTGCGCCATGTTCCGGCCGCGCCCATCTATAGTATTGTGCGGCCGATCAGGGTGCACACAGGGATAGAGAGTGGCGGACCGTGACCTGCCGGGTATGAGTAGATCGTAAGAACACCGTGGTGGTCCGGTAAGTACCTCCGCTTTCCCCAGGGCGAAGGATGTCCATGAAGATTTCCCAACGATAAAAACAAACCTTTCACTCCATAGGAATTCTATCCGCATCTATAAAACCTTAGGGTGAGATTCAGAAACGAGTCTAAGCGTGAACTTACGCTTCCATCTGTCAAAATTATGAGCGTAAGTAGTGCATTTTGACAGATGGAAGCGTAAGTTCACGCTTAGACTCGTTTCTGAATCTCACCCTTAGAGTTCTTCAAGTGGATATAAGCTACGTTGTAAGTCATAGTCAACACGAAAATATGAAGATAACGCAGGTTACGTGTGGCTGACCAGCGCTTTTCCTGGGTTCGATTCCTAGGTTAAGCAAAGTGTTATTGGAGTTTCCTGTTCGAAAGCGCTCAGTAAAAGAAGTCTTGGGTTTGTAAAATGTAGACTGGAAAATGACAGTTTTGACATTCAGGGTGGTATTAACTTAATGGCGTTTAAACTGACTTCAATGAAATGTTTATTGTACGTTACTCTGCCTTGCCCTTTGAGAGAATGCAGGCGTGATAGTATACACATGCTAAATTTTTCACCTAATGTTTCGCAGGACCGTGAGGACGTAAGTGAGGAGATCCTGGGTTTCCTGCGCGCTGCGTCCGGCAAGGCGAGACTGTTGGCTACACAAAAAATGCAGCAGTTTGAAGGTAACCTAAATTAATTACTATTGTAAATAAATTACAAAGATAGTACGGCTTTGGGAATATTCTGGTCGAAAGATGGCTTCTCCATCTTGAGCGTTACATGACATAATCAGCCCATGACTGTCCCACTGCTGGGCACGGGCCTTTTCTCTCGCTGAGAAAGTTTAGGCCTTAGTCCACCACGCTGGCCTAATGCCGTTTAGCGTACTACACACACCGTTGAGAACGTTTTGGAGCCCTCAGGTATGCAGGTTCCCTCACAATGAACGCAAGTGATAATCAAATTCAGAACCGCAAATGAATCTGAAGTCAGGTCAAACATTGTAATTTACGCCAAGCGAAGCGGGTACGGTAACACCCAGTATTTTATAATAATAATAAAAATAATATTATTATTGCTGTTCCCGACGCCGGAGGGCTACAATTTTTTATATAAAAAAAAATATATATATATATATTACTTTTGTATGTATTTAAAAATGTAATTTATACCATTTCGGCCGAATGAAGTCCACTGCTGGACACAGGCCTCCCCCAAAGATCACCACAACGACCTATATGGGTGTGTTGTGTGCTCATTGGGGGGTCTTGCCAAACTCGCTACGCTTGGCAGACGGGTTGGCGATCGCAGTTGAGTTGTTAATGTATTCGGATGCTGCTGCCCATCCTCCGGTTAATTCCTTAGTCGACTTTTACAACACCCACGGGATGATATGGGGTGGTGGCATTCTGAGCCGGCACCACACCACGGTTTGATGTTTGAATTTATATGTATTTATTGAAATAAAGGATTCACGGGCTTATATCCCCTGTAAGGGGGAGTCCGGTCTTTTGATAGGCTTACGCGGGGGCATGGGTCCAACACGCAGAGGCCCTTTAGAGAATTTTAATCAATAATGTAATGGGACACTAAACAACTATTATTATTATTAAGTGTTTTATAGATTATTTAATTACTTCCAGGACTCTGCTACAACAACATAAACGAGCGTCTCGACGAGCCGTTCCCAACGACAGTGGAGGACCTTCAAGGGTTCTGGGACATGGTGTGTCTGCAAGTCAACAATGTGGACGCTATATATCAGCAAATCGTCGATCTGAAAGCCAATAACTGGCAGGAGGTGAGAGAATATTATAAAAAATATATTAATGCCACCAACCACCAAGTTCAGAAATGTTTACTTATTTATTTATTCAAGTACAGCCACATCACTTACATTACAGTTATCGCTACTCAATTTAAAACAGTATTTTGTCTGAGGTAAATGACAATAACGGCGTACATAACACTTAATAATTAGTTGGCTATGTTAGTAACAAAACAATAAACAACGAGAATACAAAAATAACAAAATAATAATATTGAAAATTTGGATATTTGTCAAAATAACGAATTAAATAATGAATTAATAAAGTAAAGAAAAATAAATAAACAAGAATAAAATCAAATCAAGACGAGCCTTCAAGCTGCAAATATTTGATCTTTTTTTTTAAACTATAGAGTTTATCATGGAATACGTCCAAATCAGGCATTTTTGAGACTAAAGTATGATATTCATATAAATGTTGCCGCATCCAAATTTTGGAGTGGTGACCAAAAATCACAAACACAATCCCTTAGTACCTAGCTATTGTTAACCTGTCGGCTCTAATTATAGGCTGGTTGTTTAAGACTTCCATTTCTTTCCATGGATGTCAGAAAAGGCAACTAAGGGACTCTAAACAGAGAGGTGGGCAGCAGTGCCCCTTATGTGAAACAGCAGCCATACTGCACTCACTAGCCCGCTTGTCAAGCATGGTGGGTCAAGCAAGGTTCTCGAATGGAGACCGCGCACCAGAAAACGCAGCGTGGGACGACCTCCAACGAGGTGGACAGACGACCTGGTGAAGGTCGCTAGGAGTCGTTGGATCCGGGCAGTATGTGACCGGGCGTTGTGGAAATCTATGGGGGAGGCCTTTGTTCAGCAGTGGACATCCTGTGGCTGATATGATGATTATGATATTTGTACAAGTCACGTGTTTTGCAAACATTAACTCACTCAACCATTTCTCCTCACTTCAGATAGTCATCCCCGTCAAGCCACTGTCCTCGGGCCCAGTGGTCTCACCGCCGCGTCGTTCACGAGCTGCACCGCAAGTCAAGAACGAGAAGGCCAGGCTCGCTGCCGAGAAACGAGAAGCTGACAGGAAGGCTATGTTGGAGCATCGGAGGTGAGACTAAAATATGAGAACTCGAAAGCCTGTACTGTCTGGGGTGCTTACGGATCTGTAGGTACCGGGAGCTGGGGTTGCGAGACCGGTCACTGACCTAAAACTATGTAGGTCTAAGACCACTCCATCTCCTCCCGTGGATGTCGTAAAAGGCGACTAAGGTGCTCTAAACCAGAGGGATGAGCAGCGTGCCATCCCATGAGGTGGGTGGGATTACTAGGGCGGGGTATGGGCGCGCGGTGAACGACTTTCCTTTCCCCTCCACTCGTCGGGCAGCACTATTCGATCTAAGTATTAAAACTTGAAAGCCTGGCTCTGTCTGGAGCGCTAGTGGATTTTCAGGCTTTGGAAATACGGGTCTTTGAGTAGAAACCGCGAAACAAACGTAGAGTAGGACATCCTATGGGTAAACTAGCTCTTGGACCAAGTGTTGAAGTAGCACTTGGAGAGGCCTTGTCTAGCTGATTTCACATAGTATATCGCTGTATGCTGTCAGCATAAACTTCGCGAACCAATGCAACTATAATTATCAAGATATGTGCTTATTATTAGGATTTTTTTAATTGTTACTGTGGAGACCTGTAAGAAATTGTTACGAATGCTGCAAAGTATTCGAAACGTCAGGAAAATCAAAAATCAAAATATACGCGATAGAATCCGTTTAAAAGTGTTTTATTATAATGTGTAATAATCGCGAAAATCTAAGACATTACCAATTGTTAAATTGTTATTACTTTTTGCTCATGAATTATTAACTTGATGTCAACGTAAACAATGTTTGGTAAACCTAATAAAAGAAATAAATAAAAAGATTAATATAATTGATAATTATCATGGTTATAATCATCGATAGTAATATTATCAAGGTCATTACCGTTGATAATCATCAATGATATGCATCCATGCTGATTATGCGGGGGCGACTTAGATAGGGCTGTCGCAGTTTTTGGATAAATTAAATTGATAATATTATCGTATTATTATACCTTTTTTATCGTGACGAAATCCTCATGGACTTCTTCCGCCTTGGGAACGGCGGAGGGGCGTGCTGGATTTTTACCGGCGAAACCCCCACGGTGTCCACTTACCTCTAGCCGGGGGTGAGGTGTCTGCATTAGACCGCGTCCCCGGCAGGTATCGGTCAATCCCTGTTTGACGGGTCCCTTCTCTGTGCGACCTTGCTGGCCGCAATCGTATTATTATACCTGACAATATTTATTTCGTACACACGGCTACATATCTATAAATTTCCAGTATGAGCTGATCTCACTATACTGAAAACCTATACAATGCGAGATCAGCTTATATGATCAGATTATATGGCCTGCTTGCCAAGTGTGGTGAGTACTGGAAAATTCCCCCCAAAATGATGACACAGTTGATATCTATGGGTAAGGCCTTTGTTCAACAGTGGAAGTCGTTTGGCTGATATGATGATGATGGTGATGATGATGAATGTACAATGTATAAAAAGCCAAATTTCTAACAATGTTGTTCTATCCACCAGACGAGTAGCCCGCGAACGACAGATGGCTCAACGAGCAGCCGCGCCTGGCACGAGCCGCGAGCTGCACCATGACATGGGCATCGAGGGCAGCCAGGTAACTACACCATTCATTTTTTTCACCACTTTTGGCATACTCATCTATCAAACACCCCTGAGGAGAGGCGCGAACGGTATGCTGTCTCGGACTCTTACTGGCTACAAACACCTGGGCGGTCGCCTGTGCCTGTGCTTGTGGGAGGATTACTACAATCTTCGGCACCGATGGGAGGCCCTGGGAACTCTCCAAGAACGAACTTTCCGGAGCCGCCCATTTTTGCACGCCTATAGGCACATCTTGGAGGCAGTGACCATGATGGTCAACCCCTCGAGAGTAGCCCGACAACTGTAAACTGAACTGCAATTCATGGGGATATCCTTATCGCTAGCTAGCCTAGCTACAGCATTTAAATTCCTTTTCTTTCTTTCCAGGAGGTAGAAATCTTCGTCGGCAAAGCCGTAAACCCCTCGAAAGTGGCTCCAAAGGGAGACTGTAAGAGTGCCGACAGGTCTGACGACTCTATTGTTGAAGAAAGCTGATTATCTTTAGATAAACTGCAAAAATATCTGCTAAACTATATTTACCATAGAATGGGCCTATTTGGGAATCAGCGGGGCTGATTGGGAATTCGAATAAGAAATACTGTTTATGCTTTTCATATAGATTAAAATGAGAAGCCGGTCGGTAAGTATTACGAACGATATATATTGCACAATGATTCACAGTATAGCTTTAAAAATATGTATATTATAGGTATAGTTTTTGGTGCCAATTAGCCCCATGGTTCTCAAATAGTCCCATTTTATCGGTATATATCTTATGCTGCTGATTACCCGTTGAGCGATGGCGTGATGACTGTCAAAAATTTTGACTAAATTGGTTGTAAATTTACGAAAATTTGCTGTGGCTAATTGAAATTATTATGTGTATATATATTTTTTAATTTTTTATATTGTTATCTTTGATGTGGTTGTCGACGTAAGTGCCATTTGGCTTACTTTTTTATACAATATCCCCGCAAATTAACTCGCATGTTATTAATTTTCACGCTTATCCTCCAGGGTATAAGTATCTTATGTCATACAAATATTTATAGAAAACGTTTAGTAGATAGTTTTGTTATACAACAGAAAGTCCTGTGAAATTTATATGGTTTTAAATGGGAATGTATGTAATAAAATAATGATGAAATTATGATACTCAAGCACTAGGAATATGGAATCGTATTAATTTTGTTTTTAATCCACTATAAATTATTGTTTCAATTGATTTCCATTTATCACTTTTTCATTTATTTATTATATACAGTTTTAATTGGATATTAGTAATTGAGTTACGGTTTTTAAATAAGATTTTCAGTTGCAATGAAATGAGTGGTGGAAAAACATGTTTTATTTTAAATTCGATTATTGAACATATCAATTAAAATTGTAAATAATATTCGTTATTTTAAAATATTCATGAATTACTTGCGCTGTGCACTGACGAACGATTAAACAATTAGAGAAAAAACTACTTTTTGTTTCTACTTATATTATTTTTTCTTATTAATTTCTTGAACTTAGATTAGTCGTTCCTACGTCGCAGACTTAACTAAAATATGAAATACGGTTTTGCACATTCCTCTAAAATAATTATTTTTAATCATATTCGTAAAAAATGTCGTCGCATTTTCGCTGTGTATTGTAAATATTATAGTCGCCTAAAATTGATTATATGTACTGTTCAACAGATATATCAAAATTATAGCTCTATATGCTATATGTCTGTGGTGTTAAAAAATAGTGTCAAGATTTTTATAATCTCTTTATGGTTCCTATTTGCCTCTGTTGGAATCGGCGATCGGTAACCCGTTGTCCTTCGTGACAACGCGACGTTTATTTTCACATCCCGTTGGACGCACTACGCCTTAAAACGAATGTACGAGACGATTAAAAGTAAACGACTATAAACTTATTAGTCGACTAAAGAAATAGAAGTAAGGAAAAATAAAAATACTCGCTCAATTGGCTGGCAATCTAATAGTTACACCATGCACTACGGATTTTATATGCGGTAATTGAACAAAATTACTAAACGTTCAGAACAATATTACGTTACGAATGTTATTACGTTATGGACGTTATTACGTTACGGACGTGATTACGTTACGGACTTTATTACGTTACGAACATGAACGTCAATATTTAAGTCCCTGGACATGACGCTACAAATGGTCTCTCCCAAGCCTCTACTGTGAGTCTACTCCGGCTAACTTTTTCCGGCGAAGGGGCTTTCTATGCTACGAGAGCCGAGTCGCGGTTGTCCATTCAATCATTCTGAGTCAGTGAATGTCAATCTATAAAACCATCCCTCACAGCTCATTATTCACTTCAGTTTGGATTCTTATTATTTGATCAAAATATATTGATACTATTTTTTACATCCACGGTCGACACATCATACCGATTTGTGAAATTAATAATTTAGAACTTAACTAAGCTGTTGGCATTTTTTCTCACAATGTTTATTATTAGAGTTGATTTTAGTAGGTACCGTTGTCGAAACCATTATGCAGTGTGTGGGTAAACCGACTGGTCGTCATCGAAATAAAAGTTGCACTGTGATAGCGAACGCCACCATGGTCGCAACAACACGGGAAGCTTGTTTTGTTCACATTTGCATCTGAATCAAAAACCGGTCGCATCTCTAGAATTTTCTTAGTCGCGACCAAGTCTGCGACCATGGTCGCGTGGTCGCCTAAAACCCGAGAAGCCTAGGCCGAATGGCGCAAAGCAGTTGATCGTCTTGTAAAAGTCGTTTCTTCTCATTTTACTACACAAATTGGTTATGATTGATTCGTGGCGAGTCAAAAGGCCTTGTTGAATATTGTCTATATAATTTTTAATATAATTGAATAATCTACTAAAATCCACTGTAGTATCATTTACAAAGTCGTTTAAAAAGCGGCCGGCACGCTTTAGCTCAATGCTCGCTTAAAATATAAACTATGTATCGAAATATATTTAATAAAGCAAACTAAAACCTAACAAAACTGCTCAATAGGTATTAATTTTATGAATTGACATATATCTGAATAAATTTTCTCTAAATCACTTCAGATTTAGACAATTAAGACAGAGGCTGTATGGGCTAGAACCCTTTGCCTTCCCTAGAAATGACAAATGAGAAAAAAAGGAAAACAGGTGCGCGTGACACAATTTCCGGTCTAAGCTGTCACCGTTACTTAGATTTTTCTATTCGGTAAATTATTTTACGAGCTAGAGATTGTATAGTTATTCATTTTGTAGCGACCATAACCGCTACCGACCGACGGAATTACTGGGCCACCATATCACGTCGTAGTCACCAGTGAAGCGACCATCTGACGGTACTTGGCCGTAACTTTTTATAATGTACAGGAATCGCACGAAGTTTAGATTATTCCAGCAGATGTTAAGGCACTGTTTAGTGCCTTAATATCTGCTGCAAGACTAGCGGAAGAATAATATTCCTCATTTTAATCCCACATAGCTTATACAGCAAGCGCAAAGAATGTCAAGCAGGTGAGGTCTTAGCGAGGAGGCGGTGCTTACTACATTACATTTCTTAGCGCGGCCATCTTAATGCGTGTGCGCAAAACAAAAGACTGCGTAAGCTCCGCCCAGTCACGTGTGGGATGCGATGGGGCGTAATATAGTGCCTTGGTAACACCGTCGGGCGGTAGCGGTTATGGTCGCTACAATATTATGCAATGGTTCTAATATCATTGGAGGTGAATCGTCATAAGTTAACCGTACAAGTAGGCTTTGTGTACCTACCGACCTCATCCAC
Source organism: Diloba caeruleocephala (assembly GCA_947459985.1). Classification (NCBI taxonomy): domain Eukaryota; kingdom Metazoa; phylum Arthropoda; class Insecta; order Lepidoptera; family Noctuidae; genus Diloba; species Diloba caeruleocephala. The sequence goes on along the minus strand of OX381631.1, from coordinate 9,403,868 downwards.
GTTTACTGGCGATAGTCACTAATGTTGATAAAAATGAATTGTCAAAATCGAGCAAGAAAAATATCTTTCTTTACCAGTGAATGAAAACAGTATACAACAATAACTATGAATTGACAATAAGACTCGCAAAAAATATATTGAGTTTTGAAAATGTATGTCGAACTATGTTGACTCGGCTCTTTCCTAATATATAAGCATTTTATGGCGAAAATAAACTCTGCAAACCAGTTATTACCTTAGTGTTTAGCGTATTAGGTACCTATGTATTTTAGTAAAGCTTACATATTTAATGATAAAGACTAAAATATCACTATTTTGATATGGAACTGTCATGAATTGTTTACATTAGTCAAGTACTATACATACCACTGCACTCCTACTTTAGTAGAACTTGAGATAAATCCCTACATATAGGCCTAGCGCTACAAAAGTCGTCCCCCCCCCCCCACACACACACAAACAAAAAGTCCTACACCGACTGATGTAAACGATTCGTTGAATAATTTGGTAAAGAGAAATTCACTGAGTGGGATAACTATAAATAATGTTAAATTGTATGTTTTGTTATGTTATGTATGGTTAGTGTGGTCGATTTGTTAATGATTTTGCGAATGTTAAGATAGTTTAGTGAACCTTCGGAGAAATGTGCGAGGAAAATCGTAAACGATGAAAATATTATTCTGCCGCACCTGGCTACACACACGATGTAAAACGGATCATGATTTAGCGCCATCTGTACTAGACTAAGTCATTCATCAATCTCCCGAGTTGTCGGACGAGGACACTGTACATTGCGCGTAACGAAACATTGAATCTTTGCAATGGGAGGTGCCGAAAATATGAGGGGGCAATATTTTGAATCTGCGATATGTACTGTACTCGTCCGTCAATTTCGATAAAGGCCAGCTGCTAGAAGATTGCCCTTCAACAAAGGTGGTACTTATTGGCCGTAGTTATCTGGGATGGCAATATTTAGAATGAATTAAGCTATTGAGATTTTTCTCGCATAGCATCTGTGAATTTAATGCATATTATTAGTTAAGATACCAAATTGAATCGATTTATACAAAATGTGCAGGTATTTTCATCTTTGAATTTTTCGACATGGCAACACGCAATTTATCGGTTTACAATATAGACAGATATACTAAAATGGCATTAAAAAGGCTACTCATCAATGTACAGTAAGATCATTTTAATTGTATGTAAAACCGAATATTGTGAATCAATACAAAAATTAACTAAATATTTAAAATAATAAAATAGCTAATGTTGCCATGGTTAAAGTAGTCATAAACTTTTTTTATTTTACTGGGCATACATCTAAACGGCGTTTACATAGTTTTACGTCTGAATTTTATTTTATTTTTTTCTTTCGATTTTGTACAATTAATAATGAGATGATATCGATATGAACATTTTTAAGCAAATTTACCAATTTTTAAATTATAGTCGCACACCGAAAATTATGTGTTACGCTTTATATTTTCAACATTTGCTGATGGATTGCACTGTAAAATTCTATACATATTTTGTTTACGCCTACCAATCAATCAATTTAACTGCTTTTTTACTTCAAATACGCCACTACGTCAGTTGTTACTATTTCTAAAGTAACGTATCATGTGCCTCCATCTTGTGGAGCCGACTAGATTGGTCTTCACTTCAAACGCCCAAACCTGACCCCAACTGACTCGTGTCTATTCTCTGTCGTCCATGATTATATCAGATGATAATTAGTATATTTTTATGGTTGATGTAGCAGTACCAGAGATTTGTCGTATGTCAACATTGTATCAGGGTATACGCAGCGTTACCAGAAGGTTACGCATGGTGCACTTAACTTTAAGGTCTACTGGCTCCTTGATAAATTTGGCCACCTCGTTACCTTTATTTCTACGCGAGTCTTCGAGTAACCAACAAAGACGCGTGGGGTAGCTTTGGGTTGGCACCCGAACTATAAGGGTTTAACGCATTGTTTCCACCCATGAAGTACTTTGCAAACCCATACAGTTCTTGGCAACTTAAAGGCTTCTTCAATATCACATTTATTATTTCGCAATTTGAAAGCGGCGTAATCCGTGGCGGAAACGCATTTGGATTTGACATATGCCACGATTTTTACGGATTTTTGGATCTCACTTTACTAAAGACCTATTTATGTAGTCTGTGTTCACCATCGGCCTATATCGGTCCACTGCTGGACAAACGCCTCTCCCAGCGTACGCCGCAATACCCGGTCGTCAGCATTCCGCATCCAGCCGGACCCAGCAACCTTCTTCAGGTCGTCCGCCCATCTGGCCGGTGGGCGTCCAACATTACGTTTACCCAAACGCGGTCTCCACTCTTGGACTCGTCTGCTCCATCTGTGTAATTGACCTTCCATAGTAAATTATGAAGATAGATACTTTTGTGTATCCTTCTACAGTTTTGTGTACTATTTCGGCGACTTGTGGGTGGCATAGACGATGTATCATCTGGCAACGTTGGGTATACGTCACGTGTTGACATGGACTATCTAATACCTCGCTGCTTCGAACTTTCGTGGAGGAAATATTGCCCTTATAACGCCTAATAAGCGCCTATTTTATTTGTGTAAGTTTACAGTGCAGTTTTATCTGGTAATAATTTTCGACCGATCCTAATCCAAAAATCATTATATAATATTAACGGAATTATTTCAAAGCGTATTAGAGTAATGTTTGTATTTAGAAAATGTTAAATTATCCGCTGTAATTAATTTATACAATAAAGATCATGACATTGGTTAAATATTTGTGTTATTTAATACTTGTATTTAGTTCTTCGTGTGGTGTCCGCATTAAGAATATAGCACCACTCCATCTCCTTCCGTGGAGGTCGTAAAAGGCGACTAAGGGACTCTAACCCAGAGGGATGGGCAGCAGCGTCCTTGTGAAACAAGCCATTCTGCGCTCACCAACCCGCCTGCCAAGCGTGGTGGTAAGTACTGGCAAATTCACCGTTTGTTCAGTAGTGGACGTTGTAAGGTGTATTAAGACAAGGTAAGGTAGAAAGAGACCAGACGAGATTGAGAAGCGGCTTTCAAATTTTATAGTCTTAACACACTTGTCAGCTTGTTTTTTATTTCCGCCATAACTAAGGATATTTTTCGGCATTTAAAAGGTTTAAAATCAACGAACAAATTTATTAGTTTGCTATTTTCCTTATTATGGTGCACACCCTCAGTGGTATAGTGCGCTTCTGGTATTTTGAGACGTACAATAAGTGATCTTTTTCCAATATGCATAAAAGATCCAAGCTTAGTTAGGAACAATGTATGCAGATACAGCTGATAGCATGATGGGTAAAGATTTTTTTTTAGATTGCTAAAGTTTAAAAGTTCGCGCTGATCTGTGCAATATGCTAATGGTGCGATCTCCTCTACCGAAATAAACCAACGTTTTATAAAAAATATAAAAATTTGTTCGTATATTGCTGACCACATATCGGATTCATCACCCACGTTCACCGGTGATGAGGCTGTACATCTCGCGAAAGTGTGGGGTCGTGGCTTTTTAAATGCTAAGACCCTCCACAATCGTAAGGTGTGCTGGCATAATTCTGTAGTGCTTGACACTAATGACCGCAGGGAGGTATGGCAAAGCAAGGAAGGAGCTTCACGGACGCTTTTACCGGGCCCTTCATGGGCCCGATGTAAACTTTTTAGCGTCCGTGTCTTGGCTACGCTTCGGTGACCTCTTCGGGGAAACTGAAATATATCAGAAATATATTGTGAAGGACGGCACCGTTGACATCTGTCGGGCATGCCACCGTCCGGTCTGTCAGCTCTGCAGGCTCTGCAATCGACGAATGTACCGGTGTAGAAACTGCTGACGCGAAAATTGACGAGATATATCGAGGCCGGCCCCGCGACGCGTGTTTACGTTCGGTGCATTGACAGATGACCTAATTACCGACACAGTGTTTCGTAACTCTATCAATTCTTTTCGAAAATCGGCGACGGTGCTCTGAGATGTATCGAGTTTCCCTTGCACATCTGCTAGACTGGCCTTTATAAAGACAATGTCCTTCAGAAGGCTCGTTACATCGACGTGGTCGAAGGTGACGGGGGGAAGCTTGTGTAGCTACTTCGCTACAAACGTCGGTACGTCATCAGGGTCAGTCTCCTTGAACAGCGTGATAATATCCTGCAGGCTTTTCTTAGTCCCGTCACGCCGCCGGGATACCATCTGGTCGCGCTTGTTCAGCACGTTAAACAACATCAGCTTGGCAGCAGCTATGTCATCCTCGCTGAAGTTTGTTGCGCAGATCTGAACAGCGGACACCTCGTCCATCACATCCAGCTTCTGCTGTAAGAACGCCAGCAGCTCATTCACCACAAGTTCATTAGTCATGGCGAATAATTACGAGCAGCAGCTTGATTAATTAAAAATAACACGTAAATAACGCTTCCACATCGGAACACAGCACAAGCGAGACTAACCGGCATCATTAAAACGCAGCGGAACCCAATTTCCGACTATCCGTTCCTCGTACATGTACGAGTTTCAGAGGTCCCGGTACGAGGTACGAGCTTAGGTATATACATCGTCGATAATTTTGTACGAGATACGTTAAATAAAAACGAGGGGCGTCGTGGGACACCCGCTCCCTGATTAGCTAAAATCAGCGACAGCAGACACGACAGCAGCTATCGCGCACCCACGATGGCAAATCGTTTTTTTTTATTTCTACTTGAATATTTGAATGTGAGCATTAATAATCAGCATTATGTTGTTGATGCTGATATTAAAAACAATGCTGATAATCCGCGGATGCTGATATTCGCAACAACCCTGGTTTGCATTCTTTCAGGAATTATTCATGAGTCTACTGCAATAGTTAACCATTTTTTATTACTTGTAAATAAATAAACACATCGCAGTAAGAGTGGCGCGGATGAGCCCGAATATACTGATCGAAATTCGAAAGTTCCTGAAGAAACCCGACAACCGATAGGTATTCAGCCGCTCGGTTTGATGAGGCGACCTCAAGCTGCCGCTTGGCTTTCGTACGTTAGTTAACCTATAGAGTATAGGTGAACGCTCACATCGATTGACATTTAGTGATGTACCCACCACCGCGCGCTCTATGAAGCTGTTTCTCTGTAGTTTACTACCGTGTTTAAACCACGTACGGGCACAAATCCGCGCGAAAGGAAACGCAGCCATATATCAGCCAATATCCTTTTACCAACCTTAACAATAAAATTACGCTGCCACCATCAACCACGCCGGCGTCCATCCCCCGGATGGGAGGTGTAGTACGGGAAACTTTGAAATCTCGACTGTATACAAAACTACGACAATACCGGATAAGCTAGTATAATACGGATGTCCGTGTGGTGCGCGGTAGCCATACTGCTCTCATTAACCCGCCTGCCAAGCGTGGTGAAGTATTGGCAAATGCTCCCCCAAACTAATGACACAGTTGTGGAATCTTAGGGGGAGGCCTTTGGTCAGCAGTGGACGTATAAATGGCCGATATGAGGATGATATAGAACGGATAACCCCTAAATAGTAAGACCAGGGGGCCTAAAAAGGCCGCTTTAGGTGAATCATAATATGAATTACATTAGAAATCACAAAATGGTCACATTAATAGTCAGTTGTGATTAAGTGACCATTTCGTGATTTCTAATGTGAATCGTATTGAGATCATTATTATGCCTTATAAATAAAGCCTAATACGGTCATTTTAGGCCTTCTGGACCATTTGGTGATATTTAATGTGATTCATATTATGATTCTGCTATAGCGGCCTTTTTAGGCCCCCTGGAACGCTGTAAAAGGGTAGAAACGTCGGTTAAAGTAGAAATCATTGATATTGCACGAAAGCTTGCGCATATGCATTTACTACCTACTGCACAGACGTTCAATTTAGGTAGTCCTTAGTTAGGTTAGTTAGTAGAAACACCCCAAAAATGTATCTCAAAAATTCACATTCATGACGGGGTAAATACCATAAAATAGAAAATCAACCCAGACATGTAGCAAAAATTAAACTAAAACAATATGCAAAGCATTCTAAATAAATAAATAGTGGAACGTGTCAAATGAAACAAACACATGAAACAGAATTGTCGCTTTATTCAGCAATTTCCGGTTGAAAAAAAAATCAACAAAACTACACTGAAATTGTGAACATGACTATTTTTACAAACATTTTTACAGCGATATTGTATAATTGCGTTGCGTCGGGTTGTGAGCGCTCGCGTGCTCAAGCTCGAATGCTCAATTTGCTCGCGGCTCGACCATGATCGACCAGCGCACTAAACGATACAAAATAATAATATTTACAACAAATGTACGTTTGCATTGTTAGCTCGAAACAAAGCTAAGGGAAATAATAACGTTCGCATCGGCGAGCGATCACAACGCGAGCGCCGGCGCCACCTAAACTAGAATTCAGAAACTTATGAGGTACATCATCCTATCCACTTTACTAAGCGTATGTTATCGGCCCCAACGACAACATGAGGCCAATCATTTTTTTTTACATTTTTTTCCCAAATTTGCAGCCTTTTTGTACAGTATATGATACTTACTAATTATATATGTATAGACATAGTTAAAACCGTTACATTTTTTTGTTGCGAGCTCTTTTTCCTAGCAGATCATTTGTGTAATGAACTGATATGAAAAAATGTTCACTAATTTTTTATAATGGTTGAGACAACAGGACACTTGCGTAACACGAGTCGATATAAGTTTCGCATAGCTAGAATAAACCCAATGTTTTTAGTTTACATAAAATACACGACATTTTTATCATATTTTTTTGCGTTTTTTCTGCAATAAATTCTAATAAGTGAGTTGAACGGACAAAATGTATTTATATTTTTATCCCGAAAAAGAAACTACACTTTAACACTGAGAATGCAAATTTGATAACAATTCCGTTTTGTGATCGCTGCTTTATAATTTATTATTTAGTATAATTTAATTTATAACAACCTATCTGTCATATGTATCTGATTATGGATATTGTTCGATTCTAAGAGAATATAAATATTCGTTATGGTAACATTTGAGCTACGATCACAAAGCACAATATTCACAATATTAATTTTCACATAAAAAAACGTATTATTTGTTTTATTTTTATCTACCTACATTGTGTCTCTACACGTTTATTTCTAATAATTTGCATGGACACACTCCCTAATATTCTACAATTATCATACCAATTACATACGTTTATAAATATCATAAATCGTGCTTCCGTAGATCTTGTTTATTTCATCAAAAACGAAACTGAACTCGTTCGAAAGAAACTTGATTGGAAAAATATTCCATCTTAGTCACACAAAATGTTTAAATTTCAATTTTAAGATTCAAGTAAAGACAAAGCTGTGTCGCAGTCTAAGTGAAAAATACTGCAGTATTTTAATATTAATTTGCAAAACCAAATGATTAATTCAAATTTTCCAACCAAGCGTTCGGCTGTATATAATGATCGACGATTGTGAGGCAAACGCAATACAAAATGTATCTAAAAATACGTACTAATATTATAATTATGTTTTTTCGGAATCTCACTTCAGTGTCACTTTCAATAACATTAAATTTACCGCTGTTGTGAAAGAAATACAACATTGAGATATACAAACTGAACATCACCGATTTACTAAACATTATATTGGCTAAAAGTAACACCAAATAACGCGCTAGTAATCTCTGAAGAGGTAAACAGAGTTATATTCATCCTGTAACTAAAATCGTCGACAAAATTATTCCACGTCTATTTCAGTTCTGCTGTAAAATAAACTATCGCTACTATTTTTGGCAATTGAATGTGTAATGCAAATATTTATTTGATAATACAGCAGCGGCATGAAGTTACAGTGTTCATTATAACTGACAGGCGTTCGTCTCACATGAATATAGAGACAAGACACCACCAAGCTAACTACACTTTATATTAACAACACATCATTATAAATACAATAGTATAGACGCATCTCATGTGTTTTAGACAATGCGTGTCAGTTTCCAACCTCATCACCCAGTATATAACAAGTAACAATGTTATAGACGTGATAAATTACAACTTCTAATATTCAGTTACAGATATTAGGCGTATATTACAAATTTTTCACAATATTTGACGAAATGCCGCTAGTTATATTTTGCTCTAATATTTTGATATCGGAATTGTTATAAGTCAACAATTATATTTGAATATAACGCCAAACATACAAAGTATAAACTAAAACACATGACACTTGTCTTCAGACGAATCCGAATATATTTAACGATGAAAACGTTTACAAGTTAACTGTAGTTTCTTTTATCAGTTATTTACATGTAACAGTGATCGGATTTTACATGAGCTGGTTATAAATATGTAACATTTGGTTGCTCTCTGCAAACCCGAAAGAGACAAGAGTGAAGACTTATATTTTTAGAAGTAAAGTATGTTCACACTACGATGTTGTGTCTGAAGATGGTGATATTTTGTGGGAGCGGTGGAAGAACTTGGTATATTTAAGATAAACATTTTTACAAAGGATGCGGAGGACTCCCAAGAATATAAAGAACAGGTGTTTCAATTAAAGGCCAATATATAGATGAATAGCAACCAAATATTACACACTTATAACTCCTGTACTCAAGGACCGACGTGAACTAACCATCAAATACTATTGATGGGCTCTTACTATACAAAACAACGATACTCATTAAATGGAGCCCGACGTGGGCCATTGAGTACATTAGTTATCAGAATTGCGGTTAACAACATGTATCCCATACTACGCCTTCTAAGGAAAGCCGGTACTAAGCCGCGTTGATTATTTAAATCTATATAGTAGTATTTTTAATATAGCAACACCGCCGCCAGGATCGCATGGAGTGTTGCAATAAATATGCACGATCTTGTAAGTAGTGTTGCCAGATATCGTCGCAGACATCTTTCGATCACATCAAGTTATATCATTTTAGATTTCACATTTTTACAAGAAAAATAGATCTTATTATATGCTAGGGTCACGTAATAGTTTGAGGAAGATTATATGAATGAACCCAAAATATGTAGGCACAGACAGAGTTCAGTATTTAATTTGACTATAATAACACCTAATCGACGACAATCATAATAAAAGCTGTATTTGTGTTAACGACTATGTTGGGGTCGGGTGCCAGGCTTGCCAGCTGCGGCTAAATATTAATAATTTACATGGAGTAACTACCTCAGCAGGTTAGTGAAGGATGAAGGTACCCGTATTAATAGGTGCTTCCGTTTATCAGAAATGCATCTCTAATCTGAAGCACCCGTATCTATATACACTGTCAATAAATTATTGTTAAAAACGAAATAATACTAAACAAAAGCTATTAAGGTTTTATAGATAAAAAAGAAAATCCTAGATCATTTGTATTTAGCTTGATTAGACGAATCAACGTCACTATTTACAAAATCAAGCAGTAATATTGTTGAGCTATGATAATCAATTAATGTTATACTACACATACTGGTGGTATCCGGTTGTAGGTCTCTTATTGCAGACTCCGGCTAGGTGGGTACCACCAGTGCCAGATGTTCGCCACTAAACAGTAGTGTTTAAACTTTAGACAAAGGACACTGTATCTAGTGAAGTTACTGGTTATAAGAGACTAAATAACTTCACGTCTCGAGGTAACGAGCGCAGTGTGGTGCCACGCAGGACCACTCCTGGGTAGAATTACAATTGTTATGTGATGACGCTTACCACCAAGCGAATAACTTGCCCGTCTCGTCGCCATGTTGTATAATAGAAAACAAAGCCACGGCTTCATCCGTGTTTTTAGTTTAACGGGTGCAACGATATTATACCATAGATATGTTACGTTCATTTTAAATAGCGCGCAAAAATCATTCTCGCTATATGTAGGTATGAAGCTATAAAACTGCACTCCTATGCTGTAATAAAGAAGATACAAAAACTACGAGAGTAAAAGAGATAGCTATCTAAAATGACAACACGTGTACTTGATGTCTCTGTCGCACCTGTGATAGAATATATGTGTTGTCTCTTTTCTTTGCTTGGCCTGACTTTTGTTCGAGAATATAATTCTATGGATAATTTGAATAGTATTTTTTTTTTAAATCTTTTATAAAGTTTGTTATCGTGTGGTATGAGATTTGTTCTTTATTTATTTTTGCTTGATGGTTTGTGCATTTATACGTACGATGGCATTGTTCATCATCATTTCGGCCGAATGAAGTCCACTGCTGGACACAGGCCTCCCTCAAGGATCACCACAACCAACCGATATGGATGTGTTGTGGGCTCATTGGGGGGTTTTGCCATAATCGCCACGCTTGGCAGGCGGGTTGGCGATCGCAGTTGAGTTGTTAATGTACTCGAAGGACGCTGCTGCCCATCCTCCGGCTAATCCCTTAGTCGACTTTTACGACACCCATGGGAAGAGATGGGGTGGTGGCATTCTGAGCCGGCACCACACGGTTGATGGCATTGTTATTACTTAATTAATAAAACGATACAGATTATGACAGTGTGTGTTCGATGTCCTGTCTTGGGCGAACTGACTGCGAGGTGTTACAATTGGGGGAGTTTTAGTTCTTACTTTTGGCACGCATGTAACATATCTACTTCTTTTAATATATAATATCATTGAACGGGTGGAAAGAAGTTGCCCACAAGCTTAGCTTTGTGTTTGGCGTCTACTCACACAAATGCAAAGCTACTGTATTTTTAAAATTATATAAGTGAAGTTACAGCAATTGTAAAACTGTCGGACTACATACTCTGCCCACCTCACATAGTCTACATGTATTAAGTATTTAAATTACGTGACCTGACGACTGTTTTTTTCTTTCTTCCAATATCAAGCACTGGTCCGGCCAGTGAACGAAATAATTAAGTAAATATTTTCATTGTTTATAATACACATTAAACTATATGATACACGGTAATGCGGTTATTATTTTACACATTTTTAATTATTTTTACTTCATTTTTCATGCTCATACACATTTAAATATACACTCGACGAACTAACGCGCGTTTTTATTGAATTAATTGAAAACAAAAAACTAATGAACGTTTGTTTTGCTAAAAAAAAACTAGTGAGGGCATGCCAGCCGAGAAGAATAATATAAATTAATATATAAAGGCTTATCGCACACGTTTAATCTTTTATCATACAAGTATTAATTGAGAGGCAAAGCAATGGTTTTGTCTGTCATATCCAGTGCAGCATTTCGCTTTGACTATGGGTTACAAAGTAAGCGGGGCTTAAACAATTTACTATAAAAAGTCAAACAGGCTCTCCTATCGCGGGAAAAATCATTCCACTCTCTGTTAAGCGCGTGGTCTACCCGCATAAGCACATCAAGAAAGTAGCTACGTATTGAAATTTTAAATCCAACCTATTTAAAATGTGCAACAAGTAGCGAGTCGGCAACGAGCCGTGCGGCCGTGCGTTCCGCCTGGCGCGCCCTTACTAAAGTTTCCAATGTATTAACTATTTCACAGCCTTAAATAAGTTTAGAAGCATGCGTGCCACCGATGCTGTGGAGTGGGGCGCGGTCGCCGCAACATAAGAGCAGTAGAGCGTGGAGGCGCGGTGTGTGCGTCACGTGACCTCCATGGGCAGCGCGTCGGGCTCGGCGGCGGGCGCGGGCGGCGCGGCGGGCGGCGCGGCGGGCGGCGCGGGGGGCGCGCGCGCGGCCGGCGCCAGGCGCCGCTTGAGCTGCGCGGGCGCGGCGAAGGCGATGGCCGACACGCTGGTGGGCAGCGGCTGCGGCAGGCGGTGCGCGCGCGGCAGCAGGCTGGCCACGAGCGCGCGCGGCGCCTCGGGCCGCAGCGCCAGGCGGCTCTTGAGCTGCAGCTGGTGGCGCACGGGCAGCGCGGCGCGCACCAGCTGGCGCCCGTCCAGGCTGAGGCTGACGCGCCGCTTGTCGTCGGCGCGCGGCGGCGGCTGGCGCACCACGTTGACGAGGTGCGGGCCCTTGCCCAGCTGGCCGCCCTTGATCTCGAACAGCTGCGCCACGGAGCCGGGCGCGGCCTTGAGCAGCGCGGGCGCCTTGCCGTCCAGCGCGGCCAGCGACACCACGGCGGGCAGGCCGGCCAGCGCGCGGTTCTGCGCCAGCAGCTGCGCGCGCTGCGTGTGCGTGAGCGGGTGCGCGTGCAGCACCTTGAGCTTGCTGGGCGCCACGTGGTGCAGCGCCAGCGGCGCGCTGTGCGGCGCGGCGTGCACGTGCACGTGCTTGTGCGCCAGCGCGCCGCCCGCCAGCTGCACCAGCGGCGCCGACACGCGCCGCGCGCTGCCCGCACCGCCCGCACCGCTCGCGCCGCTCGTGCCGCTCGTGCCGCTCATGCTGCGAGCGCCGTGGACCACGCTCACCGTGCCTGGGCAAAACATGACTTCATTATAAAGTGTGAACAACGAAGGATGCAACATACACGAGACGAGAACATTCCATTTACAAATCGAATTTTGTAATTGATTGAAACCAATATCCCACCCAAGCATGTACTCTCCCCTGTTCCGCTCGAAGGCATTAATAGAATACCGCAGACTAGAGAAAAGGGCAGCCAAAATGTTTAGTGAGAGAGTTTATTATTGTTATATTGTTTCCCATTACTGCGTTTTAAGAGCAAAGCGCAGTACTATTATAAATAATTACAAGAATATAATGATCTGAACATCAGAGAAACAAAACGTACCCCACTCATATGTAGATTCGTATAACATTACTTATAAATTTGATATCCTCTCTCGTGTATTTTGATTTCACATTTAAACTCCAAAAAAATGTGATAATGTAATAGGTATTTTTAGAAAATCGAAGCATACCTGTCGCATCTCTCGCTTGCATAGGCACGGCGACGGCCACCGGTGGGAAAGGACCATTCTGTACCAACACGCCCGACTGAGTCGATAGCAAATGGTTCTGCAAACGGACCTGCAACAATGACGATTATATGTTTACATGAAAACTTAGATTCTGACGTTTCATAAATGCCAATATTTGGTTTATTTGAAATAAAATACTTTGACTTTAAAACCTTTTAAAATGTATCAATGATGAAGTCGGTTAGAACATTAACCTATTGAGATGTCAATACGTATTTCGTTTTTTCATAAATCATTTGTCAGGTGAATACGCACAGGAACTATTTCATGAATAAATACCAAAACACTCAAAATGTAATTACAACAATACCTACGTCATATCAGCCATTTATACGTTTACTGCTGAACAGGCCTTGCCCATAGATTTTCACAACGGTAATTTCCTCATTTTGAGGGGTATTTGCAAATACTCACCACGCTTGGCAGGCGGGTTGGTGAGCGCAGTATGGCTACCGTTTTACAGAAGGGACGCTGCTGCCCATCCCTCTGCTTTAGATTCCCTTTGTAGCCTTTTACGACATCCACAGGAGCAGATGTAGTGGTGCTATATTATTATCCGGACACCTACGTATTATTCACTAATAATTTCATAGTTTTCACTTTACCGCGAAAACATGGCGCGGATATGGCGCGAATCTGATTCGAACTTCGGAGACATTCGTAATAATTCGGTTATAGGGGTCGTGTTTTTTTTTAATACCTATATGTATGAGGCAAAGGTATATTTATTTTTACAATGTTTAATTAAGTAGTAGCATGAATGCAGTTTTCTTTTTTTAAACTCAAACGTTTATTCACAGGCAAAGGCACAAAAACGACTACGCTTTGTGGAATTGCTTCTAATTATGATTTGCAGGCACTGCATTACCCCAAATATAAAGTGAAGATTTTTTTAAACAATCTCTTTCTCTTGCACAAATAGTATTGTCGTCTTTGAATTGTGACTTCAGAAGTCACAATCAAAGTGGTCTTAAACTTAGGCAACTCCCAAAGTAGTTCCTAACATGACATGCAACTTCGATTTGTGATAGTGTGATCTTACGAGGCCCTGGAGCCTCCCTTAGGTGCCGAAGATGACCGCTCCAGTGGTTTTAGCCGGTAGGAGGCCGGCATACCCCTTCGCCCTTCCCCGGGGCGAAGGAAGTTCATGAAGAATTTCCACTGGGCACCAATAATAAAAAAAGCTATATTCTTGCACCCAGCACCTTGCTTGCGCCAGCAGTGCCACATATTCCCCACCAAGCAGAAGTTGTGTTTCAACTTTAAACACGTGTTCCGGTTTGAAGAGCGCTATAGCTGGTGAAATATGAAACTAATAATATCTGGAGGTGACGAGAGAAGTCTGATGCCACGCAAGTCTAGTCCTGGGTACATTACAATTGTTATAAATGTTATATTGGCAGGCGGGACGCTTACCTCCAGGCGATTGACTTTCTCGTCTAGTTACCCGATTAAATAAAAATATCTCAATGTTCCAAATAAAGTAAATAGCTGTGTGGTGCCGGCTAGGAATGGCACCAACCCATCTCATTCCGTGGGTGTCGTGAAAGGCGACTATAGGATTAGCCAGAGGATGGGCAGGAGGATGGGCAGCAGCGTCCTTCGAGTACATCAACAACTCAACTGCGATCGCCAACCCGCCTGCCAAGCGTGGCGATTATGGCAAAACCCCCCAATGAGCACACAACACACCCATATCGGCCGTTGTAGTGATCTTTGGGGGAGGCCTGTGTCCAGCAGTGGACTTTATTCTGCCGAAATGATGATGATGATGAAATAAAATAGAAACGTACCTTCAAACTATCTGACACAGCAACGGTCACAATCTGTGGCTGCGGCGGCAGCTGCGCTTGCGGCTGCGGTTCCGACGCCACTGACGTCACAATTGTCACGTCACCAGCCCGTCTATGCCCCGCTGACGTAATAATATGCTTCTTCAACGGCGAATGTTTCGTCTGCACAGTCTTCAACTGAACTCCGTGGGCTAACTGAACCTCTTCTATAGTATCCTCTTTGCGTTTCTTCTCTATTCTAATGTGTGGTACTTCGTTAACTTCTTCGACGATTATTTTGGATGTGGGAACTGGCGCCGGTGTGTCAGTGACCTTCTCCTCCTTGATTTGTTTGGGCGCTTCGATCTTGGCCGGCGGCGGCGGCGGCGGCGGTTCGGTTTTGACAATGTCCACGTATATGGGTTCTCTATCCGCGGGAGCTACATTCACGACGGTCGAACCGAACGTGTCCGCCTAGAAAGTAAAGATCCAATTAGTTTTTATGGTCGTTCTATACATTAGGACATGATTAATTTCAACAGGGTAGGTACATGGTGACTGACTCATGCTTACGGTATGTCAGGATGGGTCAACATAAAACTTCAATGGATCTTTCTTTAAAGTGCCATTCCAGAAATTACCCTATATTGTTCTCACATAATATGGTACTGTAAAGATATATTTTTTAAACAATGCTCTTTGTTTTCTTTTGTATCGAGACTAAATCTAACATGCTCAACCACCCAGACCCGTAGCAGCATCTGTAGGCCATTCTAATACTATCGATTTTTTTACTTGTAAGTGATTGCCGTGTGGTGCCGGCTCAGAATGCCACCACCCCATCTCCTCCCATGGGTGTCGTAAAAGTCGACTAAGGGATTAGCCGGAGGATGGGCAGCAGCGTCCTTCCGAGTATATTAACAACTCAACTGCGATCGCCAACCCGCCTGCCAAGCGTGGCGATTATGGCAAAACCCCCCAATGAGCCCACACCACATCCATATCGGTGGTTGTGGTGATCTTTGGGGGAGGCCTGTGTCCAGCAGTGGACTTCATTCGGTCGAAATGATGATGATGATAAGTGATTGTAATATTTCACATCGGACGAATGTAGAGAAACGTCCATAAAACATATTGATATACTCAGTAAATAATTGATACCTACATAAAAAAAAACCGTACACCTCAGTACACGTGACATAAATTTGACGGCGATTAACATATTGCACGTGAAAATTTACTCTCACCGCTCCCAAATAGATTCACTTAAAAAATGTACATACACCAACGAGCTGAC
Organism: Diloba caeruleocephala; assembly: GCA_947459985.1. NCBI lineage: Eukaryota > Metazoa > Arthropoda > Insecta > Lepidoptera > Noctuidae > Diloba > Diloba caeruleocephala. Next base: position 9,387,912 of record OX381631.1, on the reverse strand, counting down.
CTTCCCCCCTGCCCAGAGCTATTATTACCGGCAATACCTTGTTGGGAGACATTTATGTCTCGCAGCGGACGACGATAGGTTCCTTTTTTGTTTTATTTTTAATCTTTCTCCTGTGTCGTGGGTGCGTTTACAGACATGATTTCCACATACAATACACCCAGATCCGGAACAACTACCTGCAGATCATACAAATATTTGTTCCGTGCGGGAATCGAACCCACGACCCGGAGCGCAGCAGCCGACTGTACCTTGCACCAACCGTGCCAAAGGTTGTCGATACAGATGATAAAATGAGTGTATATAATGTACCTTTCTCTTCCTTGGGCCAGAGTCGGCACGCCCGTCCGAGCTCTGGCCGTGCAATAAAAAAGAATCCTTGGCGTCCACGTTGTTGACGAGCTCATCAAGAATGTCGTCCGTGATGGCGATCTTCTTGTCGTCTTCGTCTGCTAACGCCTTTAGGTCAGTTTCTGATAGTATGCTTTCTACTTGGGCTTCTGTTAGACCTGGAACGAATGGTACCTTATTTAATAATAGTTCCGATGTGTAAAAATTGTGACTGATATTTTGCGCTAATCTAGAAGGTTGTTTTATCTACATGTTAGCTTGATTTTTACCGTCAGTCAGACCTTTTTTTTATTGGTGCCCAGTGGAAATTCTTCATGAACTTCCTTCACCCCGGGGTAGGGCAAAGGGGTTTGCCGGACTCCTACCGGCTAAAACTACTGGAGCGGTCATCTTCGGCACCTAAGGGAGGCTCCAGGTCCTCGTATGATTACACTAGAGCACCGTCAGTCAGACCTAGTGATACGCCAACCTAACATTATAGCAGCCAAAATGTTAACCGCAGTCTGTAAACAACCTGTCGGACCCATAATACTGCCTTGCGGTACCCTAAAAATAGTTGAATGGATTCGCAAACACTGCCCACGATATGAACAAACCGACTTCTAATGGACCAGTAATAAACTGAAGCAGCTCATTGAACCACTGCTTACACCAGATGATTTCAGATGTTTAAACAGTACAGGAATCGAAACTACATAGGTCGATCGAATGCCTTAGCAAGTTCGAAAAATTCAGTGACGGATTTATCGTTATTATTGTAAACTTGTCATTGTGTTGTCTTGTCGTATGTTGTTTACCATAATAGTATAAAATATGTCGCAGGATTAATCATATACTCGTCATTTAATCTCACCTGTGAAATTCTCAGTCAGCAAATCGTCCCCACTTATATCCAAACTGGTTCCACTGTTGTCGATATCTTGGTTCAAATCTGGGTACAGCTCCCCGAGAGTAAATTCTGAGGTAGTGAAACTTTCAAGGATGTCTGCAGGCGGTTTGTCTGCCGCTCTCAGTTCTATGGAGATCGGTGTGTCTACAGCGACGGGGATTTGGTCATCTGGTATCTCTTCGCGAGGTGGCGAAGGCGGTGGTGTTTTTGGTCGGAAATGTAACCTGAAATATAAATATTATGATATATAACATCAGCCTACTAACTGTACCACTGCACGACATGTGCCGCTTCTCAGAAAAAGGAAGAGCATTGATTATGCTTATCAACTTCGTGTTGGCAATTTCCGACCAATAAATCCCGGTTTTCTCGATGTTTTCCTTCACCATTAAATTCAGTGGTGTCAGATTAACTTAGAATGTACATCATCATCATCATATCGGCCATTTATACGTCCACTGCTGAACAAAGGCCTGGGACCATAGATTTCCACAACTATATCATCATTTTGGGGGGAATTTGCCAATACTCACCACGCTTGGCAGGCGGGTTGGTGAAGACATCCACGGGAGGAGATGGAGTGGTGCTATATTCATAATCTGGACAAGGTTTTAAAACTCACCATTTTTTATTGACCTCGTTGATAAACTGCTCAAACTCCTTTTCAACCGGCTGCAAACTCTCATCCGAATCGTAACTGCTATCGGAACACCCGCTCCAAGCCCTCTTTCGAATAACCCTCTCCAGATTCTCTCTCACAACTCCATCTATAGTCCTCGCCCTAAATCTAATATCACTTTTAACACTGTCTTGAATCACGTCGGGGAGTGAGTCCATTTTGTCGTCGAGCATCGGTGGGACGTCCGATTTGTCGGACGGTTCGGGCTTTATATCGGGTGCTTTGATGTCGTCCGACTTAGCTATCCAGAGGTCTGGTTGTCGTGATAGGTGCCGCCGGAATGCGTGCCTCCACGGGTATTTGCCGCTTGTGTGGTAGTCTCGGGACATTTCTTTAGGCGATCTGTGCGCTTTCGTCTCGAGTTCCACCTGAAAGATGTTTTAATTTTGATAGAAAACGCCTACTTTCCTTTATTGTTAAGATTTGGACGAGACTAAAGTACATATCAACATATCAACAGTATTGGTTAGACTGGAGTCAATTGGAAAAATAAACAATTGGCAGCAAATATATTCATATTGTAGTTGGATATTTCTTTTCTAGTCTTTAAGATTCTACAGGTGTAGATAATGTTGAATGCGCTTGAATGAACTGACGTATTCGATTGTACTCAATAAAAAAAAAAAAAAATTGTATCAGTTAGTAGGATATTTTGATATAGTAATTTTACATTTAGTGCCGTCGGTTGGGATTGGACATATTAATGCTGTCATGACATATCAAAATTCTGGTAAATATTAAAATCAAGCTTGTTTAGTGTAGACTTTTTAAGAAGTTTAGACTTAGTTTTTCTCCTGCACTGTCTTCACATTACTATCATTTCGAGAACATTGTATCAATATGATTTAAAAAGAGAAACCATGGAGTTTCTTGTCCGTTCTTCTCCATAGGAAATCTACACCTTGGAACGAGGCAACCAAAGTCTTGATTATTCATAAGTGCTTATAAATGGTTTTACATGAATAAAAATATTTTTATCTTTTTATCTATCTATATTGTATGAGTTAGATATTTTTATTTTTTTATCTATCTATATTGTATGAGTTAGTAGCATATTTTGATATAGTAATTTTATATTGTATAGGTCGGTAGGATATGTCATTATAGTAATTTTATACATATAAGACGATTTTAAGACGTATTTGTTATGTTAGTAGTTAGTACGAACTAAAGCGATGTTGATTTCGTCGTTTCGGCCGAATGAAGTCCACTGCTGGACACAGGCCTCCCCCAAAGATCACCACAACGACCGATATAGGTGTTTTGTGGGCCCATTGGGGGGTTTTGCCATAATCGCCACGCTTGGCAAACGGGTTGGCGATCGCAGTTGAGTTGTTAATGTACTCGAAGGACGCTGCTGCCCATCCTCCGGCTAAATCTCTTAGTCGACTTTTACGACACCCACGAGAGGAGATGGGGTGGTGGTATTCTGAGCTGATGTTGATTTATATAAGCGTAATTATTTTTCATGTTTTTTATTAAGACCAATAAAGGTAAGCGTAAAAAGGGAATGGTTGATTATTTGTGTGTATTTTTGTGTATTGCGGGTGTCAGTTTACAGGCATAAATTCTACATCCGCAAACACCCAGAGCTTTCGGCTCTCGAAACTCATGCTCACCTCCTCGGCGCGCTGGCGGCGCTGCGTGGCGGAGTGCGGGAAGCAGTAGGGCAGGCGCGCCAGCAGCGCGCCCAGCGGCGCGCCGCGCCGGTCCAGCGCCGCGCGCCCGCCGCGGGCCCAGCGCCGCCGCGCCAGCCCCACGCAGCCGCCGCGCAGCGACGTCAGCGAGTACCTGCGGACACACACACGCGCAGCGGTCAGTGGGGCGCCAGCACAAACTGCACGTGCTATAAACTATTATTGCACGCTGGCCAATTAACTCATCCTGTAGGTATTATTTAACTTGCTGCCTAGTCGAAAACTGTAGCTTTTTCATCTGCAAGAAACTCACTCTACCTACTTTTCAAGAAATAAAACAAAGAGTCATTTCGACCGAATGAAGTCCACTGCTGGCCTCCCCCAAAGAACGCCACAACGATCGATATGGGTGTATTGTGGGCTCATTAGAGAGTTTTGCCAGAATCGATACGCTTGGCAGACGAGTTGGCAATCACAGTTGTGTTGTTAATGTACTCAAAGAACGCTGCTGCCCATCCTCCGGCTAATTCCTCAGTCGACTTTTACAACACCCACGGGAAGGAATGGAGTGGAGGTATTCTGAGCTGGCACCACACGGCAGAGAGTATTGTATATATATAATTAATACAAAATATTCAACATTTAAAAAATCCTACAAGGCGGAATGCCCCCGTACTATTCACTGCACTATGACATTACTTCCTCATAAATTATAATATTAAACAACCAGACGATAAGTATAGTTTTGCTTTTAAAGTTTTCCGTGTGGTGTCCGGATTAAGAATATAGCACCACTCCATTTCCTCCCGTGGATGTCGTAAAAGGCGACTAAGGGAATCTAAACCACAGGGATGGGCAGCAGCGTCCCTTCTATGACACGGTAGCCATACTGCGCTCACCAACCCGCCTGCCAAGCGTGGTGAGTATTGGCAAATACCCCCCAGAATGATGACACAGTTGTGAAAATCTATGGGGGGGGGCTTTGTTCAGCAGTGGACGTATAAATGGCCGATATGACTTGCTACCTATATATAAATAAGTTAGTCCTACTCTTGTTTTATTAATATTCAAACAATAAAAACGATAATTACAAAACCATACTCTATAACTGACTTTAATACCACATTACAATAAAAGTACACTTACCTATGCCTCTCATCCACCTCGTGTTCCAACATGCCCTCCTTGGAAGAATCTTCCGGGTCCAAAGGATCGCCGTACAACGTCGACGTAGGCTAAACACAACAATAAAGATATGTTTAATGTACATGAAAATTGGAACAAAAGTAAGCCGTTGCAAAAAGCTTCACATATGTGAAATATAATTACCCTGATATTAACCAAAAGACGTCCACAGCCCCATCAATTTTCATATTTGTGACGTCATTTTGGGAGGAATATGCCAATGGTCACCACGCTTGGCAGGCGGTTTGGTAAATGCAGTATAACTACTATACCACAGAAAGGATGGTCTGCTACTCGTTTGTCTAGTTAAGAGTACGTCAATCACCTTCGACATCCATAAAAATATAGATAGAATACAGCACCATTCCACTCCTCCCAAATAGAAATTTCTTGTTTCCGATACCTACCCCACCACCAATGAATGTTTAACATCGTAACAAGTAAAATTGTAAACGTGGAACTCCGATTCGAGGCGACCAGGCGGAGAAAGCCGAAGAGTCACGAGGCTGGCCGAATGGCACGGCCACACCAGACGGAGCGAACCGAAGAATCACGAGGCTGGCCGAATGGCCCGGCCACACAAGACGGAGCGAACCGAAGAATCACGAGGCTGGCCGAATGGCCCGGCCACACAAGACGGAGCGAACCGAAGAATCAAAAGGCTGGCCGAATGGCGCGGCACACAAGACGGAGCGAACCAAAGAATCACGAGGCTGGCCGAATGGCACGGCCACAACAGGCGGAGCGAACCGAAGAATCACGAGGCTGGCCGAATGGCCCGGCCACACAAGACGGAGCGAACCGAAGAATCAAAAGGCTGGCCGAATGGCGCGGCACACAAGACGGAGCGAACCAAAGAATCACGAGGCTGGCCGAATGGCACGGCCACACCAGACGGAGCGAACCGAAGAATCACGAGGCTGGCCGAATGGCCCGGCCACACAAGACGAAGCGAACCGAAGAATCAAAAGGCTGGCCGAATGGCGCGGCACACAAGACGGAGCGAACCGAAGAATCACGAGGCTGGCCGAATGGCACGGCCACAACAGGCGGAGCAAACCGAAGAGTCACAAGGCTGGCCGAATGGCATGGCCACACCAGACGGAGCGAACCGAAGAATCACGAGGCTGGCCGAATGGCCCGGCCACACAAGACGGAGCGAACCGAAGAATCAAAAGGCTGGCCGAATGGCACGGCCACACAAGACGGAGCGAACCGAAGAATCACGAGGCTGGCCGAATGGCACGGCCACACAAGACGGAGCGAACCGAAGAATCACGAGGCTGGCCGAATGGCACGGCCACAACAGGCGGAGCGTACCGAAGAGTCACGAGGCTGGCCGAATGGCCCGGCCACACAAGACAGAGCGAACCGAAGAATCACGAGGCTGGCCGAATGGCCCGGCCACACAAGACAGAGCGAACCGAAGAATCAAAAGGCTGGCCGAATGAACAAGGCCAGGCGGAGAACCAGCGAGTTGCGAGGCTGGCCGAATGGCATGTTATGAGGTAGCATAGGAGCCCCGTATAGGCGCGCCTTTAAATGTTTCACACTAAGGTACAAACGACACTCACCATTTCATAATAACATCCAGGCTTGCGTCGGAAGGCAAAAGGTCCGTCGTCGGGCGGCGTGGCGGCCTCTGCTCGGCTGCTGCCCTCGTCCTCAGATGATGTGAACACGCCCGCTTCTGGAAACATCGGAAATTAATGTTGTGACGTTTTTACTAGGCTATACTTAGCCAGTTCGCCCAATATTCGTGTTGTCGCAATTACTAGAACATGACAAATGTTTTACGAATCTGTTGGTCATACAGGCGTCACGAATCAATGTTTCAAGCGTAACACCCATACAAGGGTTGTGTGGACAAGGGCGGATCCAGGATTTTTATCTGGAGAGGGGCCCTCGGTGTCTCATATGAAGGGTCAACTATATCCCACAGTTTGGGGGTTTTTCCCCCTCTGGATACGCCCTTGTATATTCAATCAACAGACAGAAAATGAAAGCATGTTAGGACCTTAGAAAAATAACACCTACAAGGATAGTCAACAACGGACCGCAGTCGCGAACCTGTAACCTAACCACTATTCATGTGTGAGTAAGCAGCGTGTGTTTGCTTATGTTGCTATAGTTACCATTTAATGGTGTCATATCCGTCACCGTTCAAATGGTTACACATTGCGTGTGCCGACTATATTAGGACTTATTATTCTAAGGTACGGACGTTTGAAATCCACTTGACTTTTGCAATTTGGTGTGGTACGTCTTCGTTTTGCAGTCGGCTTGAAATGCTTTCATTGAGGTGACACGAGTATTCGTTGAAGTTAGGTAAGAGTAGCCTAGAGTTTTGAGTGATCGGTGTAAGTATGCTGGGTCAGTAAAGGCCACCTTATGGAGACCATATGTCATGTTCTCCGGTTGAAAATAAGACATTCATAAGTAGATGGTAATAGAATCCATCCAACAAAAAGTACTTTTTTTTATTTTTTTATTTTGTTAATAATTATTTTATACAATTCAGAAACTATACGAAGTACTAACACGGTCATTGGCAAGTGACATGTTCATAATTTTGTGTTTTATTAACACCGAAATATAAACAGTAAGCATTCATTAAAATTAAATAATCCCAGGATTGGGTTATTTAATCTCGTTTGTTTTCAAGCAGACAGTTATTTCAGAATCATATAATCCTATAAAAACAAATTATAGGCATAAAAATATTTATATCGTTATTTTCACTATTGCTTGGTCTTTAGGAAAGAACAGTTTTTTTTTTAATGGTATGTCGCGGGTCACCTCCTAGATATGAAATATCTTTTTTTGATCCAAATAATACGAATCTTTAGATAATATTCTTAACGCGTGTCTGTAGTTTAGAGGAAATGATTCGATAAATCGATACACACAAGTAGCGAACATTGAGTGCCGAGTCGAGGCGGAGAGAGCCGAACGAGTCACGAGATTAGCCGAATGGCACGGCCACGCGGAAAGAGCCGATGAGTCACGAGGCAGGCACGGCTTCGACGTCGCGACGTGCCACAGTAGCCGTTCTAATTGCATAGTGCCATTAGGTGCCTTGCATCACAAATAATTTAACTTTGATAACTTTAATTGGTGTCGTGAAATATAGGCCTATTACCTAGTTTAGGCACCAGTCTCCCACAGTATAGTATACTTAACTGTATCATATATAGCAAGGTTATATTATGTATATTAACTAACAGTCACAAAGGACATCTGCCAAAATAGGCCCACGAGCAGACAAAAATGAAATATTTGAGTAGTATAACTTTTGAAACAGCAGTTTTAGTTCCAAAATGTGTAAATTTATTCGTATTCAGCGTTCACTAGCATTATCTACCCTTGCTGTCTTGCAAAATATAGTACCATATGACCTCAAAATCTGTATCTTTACACTCATCATTTCGGCCGAATGAAGTCCACTGCTGGACACAGGCCTCCCCCAAAGATCACCACAACGACCGATATGGGTGTGTTGTGGGCTTATTGGTGGGTTTAGCCATAATCGCCACGCTTGACAGACAGGTTGGCGATCGCAGTTGAGTTGTTCATTTACTCGAAGGACGCTGCTGCCCATCCTCCGGCTAATACACTCAAATATCTTTGAATTACCAATAATATTTATTATTGTTATTAATTCCCACTGTCAATTTGTATTTTGAAGTGTTTACAATTGCATATTTTTGGTAGTATTTTGGTTATATTATCGCTCTTGTCCGTCGACATGTCGAAGTGGGCCGGACTTACTATGGGCTATGGCCGGTGTCCTTTCAGCTTGTTATGACCCGAATATACAGACCTGTATAAGTAAAATGAGCCTCATAGCCCTAGCTTTTGAGTTTTCACCGCGTATATTAATGATACGTACCTCTAAGGCCCTGCACGGAGCCGACGACGGGATGCCTGTGTTTCCGTCTCTTGTACGGACGCTTCTCACGCTGGAAGGCAACAAACCATCATGATATCTTACTCGCTTACTTGCCCAGTGTAACATATGGCTTGTTTTATATATATTTGTCATTACATTTACTCGCGAGTTTACTGATAACACAGGTTCATGTACATAATGGCGTAATGCTGGACTTTACTTGACCGACCTTTTGGTAATTGTTTATTTACTTGACCGACCTTTTAATAACTATTCACTTGACCGACCTTTTGGTGACTATCTGCTTGACGTTTTTAATATGTCCAGTATATACCAATGTGTATATGATTGTTTTAGTAACTTTGGAATTTTATTGTCACTTGATAAACAAACAAACATTCATACATAACCTAAGATTTGGGACTTGGGTGTGCTTAAAAAGCAATTTCTATCAAAGTTTCTACAAATATCTTATAAAATATATAATAGTGTCTGCTAAGATTTTTCCTACCTAGAATGTCATGAATAAATTTCCAAGCGAGATTATATAATCAAATTCTACTTTGGAAAAACTTAGTCATTATCTTACCTATTCCACAGCCGCTATTGTCGCTTCTCATATGACACGTTAATACAATTTTAACCTTATACGAGTGTCGTAAGACAGACTTTTCATCGTGAATTGTATCTATACATGCGACCAACTTATCTGAACCGGTGAACTGGAACTAACATCGCCTTAGAACAACAATAATTGGCAAATGATAAGTTCCTATTGAGATGACACTAAATGGCAGCGACGCTCCCTGTGGGTTGATTACACTGATGCAGAGGGTTTGTGATAGGCCTAAATTGCGATACGGAATAATATTTTCTGTGACGTTTCGCGACTGATTGCGCGCCAAATCGGGTCTGCTGAGACGTGTCACAAGCACAACCACACATCGGCATAAATGTGGCACAAAATTTGTATGTAAGCGTGCAGTTATATTCGCACGTACCACAATTTGCAGTCGGGTTCAACGGCTGTCGCGAACGTGAGGTCGCGGGCACTCACGGCACTCATACGCTAGCGGCGGACCACATCGCGAATTCCCTCCGCTCTTGTGTGCGATTCTATTTACAAAGCAACATATCTGCCGCTGTGGTGTGGTGTGGTTGTGCCACGTCTGAACAGAGCCTTAGCTGTCACTATTTCAGCAAGATTAGCTAGGCCGGTCAGTTAAGTTGATGGCTCTGAACCTTATAACCAAATATCCTACTACATGTCCTAACTTCCTAGAACTCTTTGAAAGTGTGTGAGGTGGCAATGTGTTGTTACATCGAGTTGAGATGTGTACCTGTCTGGGCTGGTCAATTGGAGTGGGCGGCGGCCGTGGCGTGTAGTGTGGGATGGGGTAGGCCTCGCGACGGAAGCTCGAACACGATAGCGGCACTGCTGTGTATGTTGGCCTGTGGACGGTAATGAATTGGTTATTGGGGTGCCCCATACATATTGACGCGAAATCGCATTAAACTGTCAAATCAAAGTGTAAAATCAAATAATAACTGAAGATTTCTAATCGTTGATGACAGCGTAAGTTGAAGTACCTGGGTGGTGGGTCAGGCAACAGCTGGTTGGCGAAGTCTCCAGCGGCGTAGCGTCGCTCGGCGATGAGCGCGGTGAGCCGCACCAGCTCTCGTTTGGCGCTCTCCCGCCGCGCGACCAGCTCGAGCAGTGTGAGCGCTCGCGCTAAATCTCGCCGGAGTTTCAACATCTTCTCGTATGAGCTCTCGTCGTTTTTCCTGGAATCAATATAGCAAAATGAAGTCCATATTACCGTGTAGCTCGCGGCAGAGATACCTTTTCCTCTCTTGTGTGTAGTAAAGGAGATTAAATGATCTATCCAGATGATGGGCTGCAGCGCACTTATTGTGTGCTCTAAGAATCTTATTGCGATCACCAAATCCATGGTAATTATGGCATTGTCCTCTTAGGTCTGTAGGCAGGTGGACGTCTGCGGGCTGATATGATAATATACCCAGTAAAGATATGAAAGCTTCTATCGTTCGTCAGGCGAGGTCAAGTTATGAAAAGAAATTATAGATATTTATTTGCTTCTGATTATATTGAAAGCTGACCCTAACAGACGACCAAAGTAGCTGAATTCTCCAAGTATGATTGGTCTAAAGATAAGTTTCAATTGTCACATCTAATTGTTAATTCCATACAATTTTCGCAGCGCAGTGTTTCTCTTTCTTTCTTTCTCTTTCAAAACATACCGAGCGCTTACATTTCAATAAGCCCTACTTCGTTTTATTTTTATACAATCTAGTCGACGAGACGAGCAAGTCATTCCCCTGCGTGGCTATTTTGTAAGAACTCACCGCTCGAACTCACTTTTCAATCTGCAGTGCAATCTCTAATTTCGAGTTGTTTTTACTACTTTTCATTGCTGATTTAGAAGCGAATTTTCGAGTGAGTTCTTACAGGATAGCCACGTGTAGTGCGGCTATCCTGTAGAACTCACTTCTGAATCCGCAGTGAATTACTAATTTCGGATTGTTTTCAATACTTTTCATCATCGTGGCTATTCTGTTGGAACTCACCACTCGAACTCACTTCTGAATCCGCAGTGAATTACAAATTTCGGATTGTTTTCAATACTTTTCATCAACGTGGCTATTCTGATAGAACTCACCGGTTGAACTCACTTCTGAATTACTAATTTCGGATTGTTTTCAATACTTTTCATCATCGTGGCTATTCTGATAGAACTCACCGGTTGAACTCACTTCTGAATCCAGTTAATTACTAATTTCGGATTGTTTTTAATACCTTTCATGAACGTGGCTATTCTGTAAAAACTCACCGCGCGAACTCACTTCTGGATCCACAGGGAATTACTAATTTTGGATTGTTTGTAATACTTTTCACCAACGTGACTATTCTGTAAGAACTCACCGCGCGAACTCACTTCTGAATCAACAGGGAATTACATTTTTTTTATTGTTTATAATAATTTTCGTCAATTAGTAATTCACTGCGGATTCAGAAGTGAGTTCGAGCAGTGAGTTCCTAACAGAATAGCCACGATTCTGTTAGAACTCACTGCTCGAACTCACTTCTGAATCCGCAGTGAATTACTAATATCGGTTTGTCTGCAATACTTTTCATGAACGTGGATATTTTGTAAGAACTCACCGCTTGAACTCACTTTTGAATCCGCAAAAATCTCTAATTTCGTATTGTTTTTACTAAGTACTTCTCATTGCGGATTCAGAAGTAAATTTTCTAGTGAGTTTTTACAAAATAGCACCGCAGGTCGTAAGCGTCATGCATAGGGCATAAAAATTGTGTGGCCGTCACCACGAGACATTCGTTTAGTCTCTTATGCCTAATAACTTTAATAGCTACAGTGGCCTTCAAATAAAAGCACAGTAATATTTAAAGATTAAACACTATATATAATACGATAATGTAAAATATCTATTTGCAACAACCAGTCTGTCTGTCTGTATAATTCAGAAAATTAATCGTATCGTAAGAAACTACAGATACTATTTTCACGTAGGGACGTCCGTACGAAGACACGGAGCTCCCCTTCGGTGCCGAAGATGACCGCTCTAGTGATTTTAGCCGGTAGGAGTCCGGCATGCCCCTCCGCCCAACAGCAGAACAGAAAGCGGAAGTACATGATGTATTTCCACTGGGATAATAAAAAAAGCCGCCGTGTGTGTTCGCCGTCGCTCAGAATACCACCACCCCATCTCCTCCCGTGGGTGTAGTAAAAGTCGACTAAAGGATTAGCCGGAGGATGGGCAGCAGCGTCCTTCGAGTACATTAACAACTCAACTGCGATTGCCAACCCGTCTGCCAAGCGTGGCGATTATGGCAACACCCCCCAATGCGCCCACAACACACCCATATCGGTCGTTGTGGTCATCTTTGCGGGAGGCCTGTGTCCAGCAGTAGACTTAATTCGGCCGAAATGATGAATAAAAAAAGGGACGGACGGTTCATCGACAAAGTCTTTTTAATTTCTTCTGACCTGTTTTTCCTGGTCTGCATCTTTTCCGTGCGCCGCCTGAACGCCAAGTACGGATTGTTGGTTGACTGGCCCGGCCTGTTCTCGGTTTTAACCGACAGGATCAGCGGGTGTTGCTGTAAAGAATAATTACCTCTAAGACAATGCACATCATCATATAATGCTCACTAAAACGGCTTACTGGCGGCGTTTGATATCGCTAAATATATAAATTGTCAAACTTGAGACAGGCCTGACTGGTCCACTCCGTTCAAGTAGGAAATACTTCTCCGCCCCCGTCCATTGCTCGTGCCGAGCCTGTAGATTTAAACGTCCCTCCTAATACTAATTAAATAAAACCGATCCAGCTGACCCCAAAACAAAGCCCTAGGCCGAGGTCCGTGTCCCGCAGGGGGCGCCCTTAGCGCAAGTTGCTTAGTTTTTAATATTAATTTTATGCCTGGCTGGAGTCTCTTTTGGCTTGGCCAGAAATGTCCGGAAAAAAAAACAGGCCAGTGTGGTCTAACAACCTCACTTAGAGACGACTTATGGGCACGCCAATATCTTTAAAAAAATACTAATTGGTGACGAGACGAGCATGTCGTATGTTACGATTAGTCACGCCTGCCCATAACAATTGTAATGCTGGACTGCAGGACTAGTCGTGCGTGGCACCACACTACTCTCGTCACCTAGAGACACTAGTTACTTAGTCTCATATGCCCAGTAACTTCAATAGCTACAGTTCTCTTCAAAACAGCACACAGTCGTGTTTGAAATTTAAATATACATTGCGAGATGAACTTATACTGGAAAATTTAAATTGCACTGCGGTGGTAATTATCCAGCCGGTCTTGCAATAATTAAAGATCTTACCACAAGTGAAGGACAGAATACATAACACACAAATATGTCAGAAAGAGAAAACACTCACTGTATTGAGTTGCTTTGTATAGTAGCCGGCACCAATCTTGAGCGCTAACCTTCCCCCCTTTACCTGCGCAGAAGTGATTTTTTAGGTTTGTTTGTATTATACAGCTGCGCAAACCGATCCTAACTCTTTAACCGAGCGCTCAAGATCCATGCCTTGACTGTAAGCTAGTAGTCCTGCATAGGAATGATATGATCTTCATTTCACTAACTCTTTAAATTTTATCACTGTCTTACCGACAATAGGATGATACAATATATTTATGAGGCAGAAAGAGACAAAACTCACTGTGTTGAGCCGCTTGTTGAGCCAGTAGTCGTACACAGCGATGACAAGGTCGTCGTTCCTCTCCAGCAGTAGCTTCGCCTCGTTGAGGGTCACCACCGTCTGGCCCGAACACTTTTCCAGCTTGTCCATCATCTGTTCGAACTTTAGCTCTGGAAGTAAGCAAAATATTTATGTTTGTTAGCACTGGAGATTACCAATAAGACTGCTGAGAGATGCAAAAGACCAAGCGAAGTGGAGAAGACTTTTTATTTTTTTTATCATATACGACCAAATCGTTCGCCTGGTGGTAAGCGTCACGCCTGCCCTTAACAATTATAATGATACCCAGGTCTAGTCCTGCGCGGGACCACACTTCACTCGTCGCCTCGAGACATTAGTTACTTGCCCACAAATTTCACTAGTTATCGTGCTCTTCAAACCGGAACATGGTAATGTCTAAAATTTAAACAGCGTTTGGCGGCGAATATTTGGCGCTACGTACGCACGGCTAAATATCTATACAAATAAATAAAATTGAAGCGTCTGTTTGTAATGTCAAAATAACAGCTTTTTACTAAATGCATACGAAAGTATGTACGTTACATATAACAAAAAAAAAACTATTTAAAAAAAATTGTCTGTCTGTCCGTCTGTCTGTCTGTCTGTTTGTTCCGGGTAATCTCCGAAACGGCTGAACCGATTTTGACGGGACCTTCACTGGCAGATAGCTGATGTTATAAGGAATAACTTAGGCTACTTTTGTTTCAGAAAAATAATTAGGGTTCCGCATAAAAAAAATGTCCTTGAAATCCAATACATTTATTCTATGTCAAGTGTCTATGTCGAAGTACTCTTAATTTCTTTTAAATTAAACGCGGGTGAAACCACGGGTCCCAGCTAGTTAAGTAATAAATTTCGAATATAAGCTGAGAGCCAATTCTCGTAATTTAAAAATGTTCAAAATATAGTACCGATCTAGTCCTCAGTGTCGTAAATGTCACATATGGTATTCTCCTAAACGAACAAGCAACGTCTAACGTAAACTTACACTGTGTTGAGATCGAAAATGGATCGAAAATGGATCGAAAGTTGATCGAAGTCAAAACATGTACTAAATTGTCATTAAATTAACGTCAAGATTGAGATCGAAATGATTAGAGATTAGATTATACTGAAATACGACTGAACTTTAAGAATAGCAGAAAACCATTATTTCGGTCAATTCAGAATTTAATCTCAGTTCGGTCAAGTTTCAGTCATAGTGTAAAATAATTACGAGAATTGGCCCTCTGATGTCGCATTGTATTTAAATTAAATGTAATTAAATTTATATGAGACCAATTCTTTTTTAAAAAAAGAATTGCTCAAATCGGTCTACAAATCTCGGAGTAACCGGTGTACATACATAAAAAAATAAAAATACGCATCGAATTGAGAATTCTCAATCCTCCTTTTTGAAGTCGGTAATAAAGAGTACTACCATTACTATTTGTTTTTTTCAATGATGTTCAGCGACTTATGTAGCTGACTGTACCTACCTAGCCGGACTCTTACAACAAGTGACTTCATCATCATCATCATCATCATATCAGCCATAAAACGTCCACTGGTGAACAAGAGCCTCCCCCATAAGACGACCGGTTACATCCTTGGTCATTTCGGGGGGAATTTGCCACGCTTAGCAGGCAGGCTGGTGAGAACAGAATGGCTACTGTTCCACAGATGGGTCGTACGTTGCTGCTTGTCCCTCTGGTTTAGAGTACCTTAGTCGCCTTTTAAGACATCCACGAGAGGAGATGCACGAATAAGAGACCTGCCACAAGTTAAAATGTAAAAATACATCATCTTGGGAACTGACAACGCTTTGAAGAAAATTTATTGCCAATCTATTCGTAGATTGGTGTCAAACAGCGGACGACTTCATGGTGGGTCCAAGCTGCGTGACAACTTGACGAATGGAGAGTTTGCGCAGATCGATAACACACTCAAATGGTAATTAATTTGCATGATGCATACACACGAGCATTGGCTTATGTGTGGGTTCCACTCTCTACGAGTATATGCACCGGGCCCGCCGGGCTGTAAGAAGTCAGACAGACGTGTTGTCTGTACCAACCCGCCTGCCAAGCGTGGTGAGTACTGACAAATCCCACCCAATGAAGACATAAATACAATCAGCCCTCAGTATAACAAGTCATTGTGGACATTTTTTGAAGGGCGCCCCCTTCGAACGATTTCCGCCAAGACTTGTTTTGATCAACAATGACTTGGTTTGTTCTACAATGACTTGGTTTGTTCAAGATATGCTGTAACGCTACCATGTTCCGGGTCGCACCAATCATGCTGCTGTTCATCGTCGTAAGATAAAATTGGTTGGAGTTGTCCGATAAGATGGGCCGTAACGGGGCTCCTGTTTCGTCGTATTGACTGCCAGGCTTCCGGCACTAAAAACCTAAGTTCACCCTTTAAGACACTCACGCAAAGTCGAAATAGAAGGTTCTTTGCAAGAAACCACAAAGCGTTCTGCATTTTGAAAATCTTCGGCACTTTGCTTAGTCTTCATATATACATATTCAATATGTGGCGTAGTCTTCAAATAAATTTGATCAAATCTTGGACAAACATATTGGGTGACTGTCATACCCCCGTAAGTCGGAATTTTGTTTTAGGAAATTCACGAGCTGTTCATAGTGTTCATACCTACGCTACCATTCATAGGTGAAAAAAATAGGTAGGACTGAAGTACCGCCCCAGTCCGAGCCCTTCACGTGAACTTACAGTAACTACTTTGATTAGCTGGAGCTTGTCAAAAGTGGAAGACAAATATTTTTTCGCCCACTGTCCATAAAATACTAAACTAAATGAAAGTGTTTACATACTCGTTTGTAGATATACCTGTGAGCTCGGGATGCCTCTGCTGTTTCAGCCACCTCTCGTCCTCCGTGTCGATGTCGTACTCCGGGGCCTCCTGCTCCTCCCATAGCGCTGTAACAATATGAAACACACTTTAAACTACATTGTAAATAATCAAACATGTCCACGAAATTCAAATCGTAGAATTGAATCTTGAGAACGAAGGGAAGAATCGCTTATAATGTATCATAATACATTTTATATTACAAGGTCTTCCCTGCCTACTTATTAAATTAATTAAACTTGAGATGTTTTTGGGAAAAAAAGTAAGTTCTCAAACTTATTTTATCCGCGATCTGTCGAAATATTGGTTTTTCTAATGAACTCGTATTTCGAAATTGAAATCGTAGAATGAAATCTTGAGAACGAAGGGACCGGAAGCTCGCTTATGATCATCATAAAACATTATATGTGCCAAGGTCTTCCCTGCCCAGTTATTTAATCTTTTTTGGAAAACACATAAGTTCTCAAACTTTTAGTTCTTTATTATTTTATCCGCGATCTGTTGAAATATTGGTTTTTCGTCTACAGAATTCCAAGTGAAGGGTGTTCCTAAACATATATTTTTCTCAACATATGTTGTGCTTATTATTTTTTACATACGGATTCGCATATACATCTGTCATCGTATAGATTTTCTTTTTTTTAAACATTGCTTCACACTAAGATTTCTCCTGTGTGGGCGTTTACAGACACAAATTCCACACACAACACACCCAGACCTGCAGATCATGTAATATTTGTTCCGTGCGGGAATCGAACCCGCGACGCAGAGCGCAGCAGCCCACTCTCTCAGCCACTGCACCAACCACCAATTAATAAGAATACGGTACCTATGCGGTCCGAGGTGCCGCCCCACATTGTCAGCATTAGCTATGGACCTAAAAAGTTTTACGTACATTGGATGGACCAAAGATACTAGAATGGACATTAATAGAATATAAAATAATATAACCTCAACGCTCAGTTTATTTAAATTTAATTTTGTTTAATTCGCAATTTATTTACGAACTGTCGCATTTTGCTTTACAGATATCGTATACACAATAAGTAATGGAGAATTTGGTAGATTTAATTATTATCATAATCATCATATCAGCCAAAGGACGGCCCAGAATGGCCTCCCCATAGATTTCCACGACTGTGACGTCATTAAGTAATTTTGGAGGAAATTTGCAATTTTTGAAAGTATTCACCACGCTTGGTAGGCGGGTTGGTGTGCGCAGTTTAGCTAGTGTTTCACAGAAGGGACGCCACTGTCCATTTCTCTAGTTTAGTCCCTTTTACGACATCCACGGGCAGAAGATGGACTGGTGTATAATCTAAATTTGGACACCATACGGAAGATCCGGTATCATACGAAAGTTATTATGGAACATGTTATTAGATTTTAAAGGTAATTGCATTGTGTAACAGCATTTATATCGAAAAACATATATGTACGTACTATAGTGTTTATGCACATGAGGTGTCATACCAATGTAGCTGGTCACCTTAACCAGATCCCGTGAGAAAGATAAAGATTCGGATATTGTAGAATAACAATTGTTTTACCATTGCTGGATGATGGATGGGCCTGCAAATATAATCAATACAATGAGCGGTCACGCTTGGCAAGAGGATGGTTGAACCCAGTATTTTGTCATTAAAACACGAGAACCTGCCGCCCATCCCCGTGCTCGTTGCCTTTCAGATACCCATGGGTGATAGGGAGAGACCTAATTCCTATTCTTTACCGGGAACCAAAAGTACGCATTCCATACTCACTACGCAACAGTACTCCTCTGGATGTTTTCAAAAAAGGAATCAAAAAGCATTTCCTCTGAGTATGACTTATAGGTATGTATGTATTTATTTTAAGTATATATTATGTATATTTAAGTATTTTATTAATTAATGACGCCTAAAAATCTGTTGTTTTCATTATTCTTAACTATAGTTTTCTTTCTGTTTTGTACACTTGATATTGTCCTCTGTTCGTTTCTATCTTCTATCACTTAAAGGTTTGCTGGTAGAAAACTCAAATGTTGAGTTAAGCTCGCCTTTGTACATTCATTTTATTTTATATTCTATGTATCGTGTTTATTATTTACAATAAAGAATAAGAATAAAAGTAACAGATAAGCAGCGACTCAGATAACCAAAATACATTTCCTTCCACGAATCTCTTTTATTTATTTAGAAAATCAGACTTAGTTATATGTGTGTCGGCCCTCGCAGTAGCAATCAATTCCATAGGTAAAAACTTTTAGCAATATTATAGTGTATGAAAAAGGGATATGTCGCATTTATCTAAATAAATATGGATATTTTATAACAAAATAGCACAAAAACAAAGTATAAAGCCTATTGGCTGATGAAATCACGTTTATAAGAAACACAATCCGGGCCAACATTTAATTTTCCTCCTTCCTTATTTCATAAACGAATAATATGTGGTAATTTATTTATTTAGTAGGCGTAGTGTAATCTTGGTCTATTTATATATGGGAATTTGGAGCGGATAATATTTATATATAGGTACTAAAGGGAAAATGTTTTTACACATTTAACTGCTTGTTGCTGCAATAGCAATGCTGATCGAAATATATACGGTTCTACAAAAATACTGAAAACTGAACTCGACAAATCTCGAAATTTTACCGAACTGAGATTAAATTTTGAATTGATAAAAAATTTGTACTCTGCTCCTCTAAGTTCATTACAATATGAGCTCAATTGAGTCTCATTTCAATTTAAATTTTAACGTTTATTTAATGAAAATGTTGGTACATGTGTCAGTTCAAAATGTTAGCAAAATACCGTTTTGGCTTCGATCAATATTCGTTGATTCCAGTTTGACGTAGTTAGTGAGTTTAGTAGAATACCATTTGTGTCGTTTATGACATTGACACTAGATCGGGACTATATTTTGAATTACGAGAATTGGCCCTCTAGTCTCATTTCAATGTCAATTTTGACGTTTATTTAATACCAATTTTAGGATTTGTGTCAGTTCACAGAGTATCATTTTGGCTTTGATCAACTTCCGATCCATTCATCATCATCATTCATCCAGTGGTTGCTTAACCGGTCATTTGCTGGCGAAGGCTTAAATTAAATATTAAAAACTAAGCAACTTTCGCTAAGGGCGCCCCCTGCGGGAC
The DNA here is from genome assembly GCA_947459985.1 of Diloba caeruleocephala. NCBI lineage: Eukaryota > Metazoa > Arthropoda > Insecta > Lepidoptera > Noctuidae > Diloba > Diloba caeruleocephala. The sequence goes on along the minus strand of OX381631.1, from coordinate 9,368,018 downwards.
ACGGACCTCGGCTTAGGGCGTTGCTGGGGATATCAAGCTATTGTTTTTGGGGACAGCTGGATCGGTATTATTGAAATTGTATTAGGGGACATTTAAAGCTACTGGCTCGGCACGGGCCGGCGCGAGCAAGAGACGGGAGGGAGAAGTGCTAACTTGAACGGGAAGGTGACGCGGCGATAGGCCTCCGCGACGTCGGTGAGGCGGGCATCCTCGGCGGCGAGGGCGGTACAACGGTCGGGAGTCAATATAAGTTCACGTTTGACGTTGTTTATTAGTTCAGGAGAATACCACTTGTGACATTTATGACATTGAGACTAGAACGGAAATATATTTTGGACATTTTAAATTACGAGAATTGGTTATAGGAATTGAGTTAATTAAACAAGTCACAATGAGTTTTTTATTACAGTTAATTAATATAGTTGCTACTTGATACTTGAGCACATTTTAATATTTCGTTTATTATCAACACACACCCAAATAAAGAACACGGCCCGCTGTAATAAAATGATGAAATAATATTGTTTATAGTGCTCAAATAGTAACTTTATTTATAAATTTAATTAGTTATTGCAATAAATCATCATATCAGCCAAGGGACGTCCACTGCTGAACATAAGCCTCCCCCACAGATTTCCATAATATACTATTAAAATAATGCCAGTACTCACCACGCTTGGCTTGGGTTAGTGAGCGCAAAATGGCTGCTGTTCCACAGAAGGAACGCTGCTGCCTGCTGCTAAGGTTTATAGTCCCTTAATCGCCTTTTACGACATCCACGGGAGCAGATAGTGTGGTGCTGTATTCTTAGTCCGGACACCACACCGGCATTACAATAAATAAAACTACAACTTGGTTTTTGAACACGATCCCTATAACCTCCTGATGAAAAGTGAAAGCGAAACAAAGTTCAGTTTAACCTAACCCTGAGGATCTTTCGACAATAACTGTCAGAAATTGTCATGTAGCGAAATGTTCTCCTAATGAATGGAAGAATGAATGTGCTGTTATGATGATTTGTCTGAGCGAGTGATTCTTAGGACCGTTTTCGTTCAGTCTGCGTGCTCATACCGAGCGACCCCCGGGAAGACGGTGGCGCGCACGTGGTCCCGTGCCACCATGTGCGTAACACGGCGCACAGTGAGGCTTGGGGAGATCCTTTACAATCCTCCCCGAGAAGTGTCTGGGGGGCGGCCTTTTTACAGTCGCCTGCCCTCCGCTAGAGGGGGTGACCACTTTGTAGTCATCCCCTCCAAGATGTGCCTAAAGGCGTGGCACCAATGGGCGGCTCTAGTGTGATCTTACGAGGACCTGGAGCCACCCTTCGGTGCCGAAGATGACCGTTCCAGTGGTGTTAGCCGGTAGGAGTCCGACATACCCCCCTTCCCTGGGTTGAAAGAAGTTCATGTAGAATTTCCACTGGAAACCAATAAAAAAACGGACCGTATTCGTTCAAATGTATCCAAGGCCATAGTTAATATGGTTAAAAGTTAAAACCTGTCATTTGTAAGATGAACAAGCATCATTCTTATGGTTTCAAGTCCATTGTATTGCTCTAGACAATGGTCTGCTTTAAGGATAATCAGGCAATCGTTTCTTAATTACAAAGACAAATATTTATTATGCATCTCATCTCTAACAATACGTTTTATTTGAACGGCGGAATTTAAGTTGCACGGTTTCAGTTGATCGATCCTATAGAGTAGAGCCGGAAAGAAACTCAAAATAATGGTGATTATAATGTTGATGTTAAAACCTAATAAGAAAAATGTAGATTGATGTGTAAACATGGAACATACAATAATAATTTATTTGCCATGGCAGTTAAAGGCTGACAGCATAGAGTCCCGACAGATGGCACCCGTTCACGAGTATGCATCAGCTCAACCATATTATAAGGAACCAATACACGACACCGCCAGTTAAAAGACAAAATCAACCATCATCATATCGGCCAAAGGACGTCCATTTCTAATCAAATGTCGCCCCATTGATTTCCACTACAACCGGTAACATCCCTCCCATCTATACAAATAAATAAAATTGAAGTGTCTGTTTGTAATGTCAAAATAACAGCTTTTTACTAAATGCATATGAAAGTATATACGGTACCTACAACAAAAAATCTATTTAAATTATTTTTGTCTGTCTGTCGGTCTGTCTGTCTGTCTGTTTGTTCCGGGTAATCTCCGAAACGGCTAGACCGATTTTGACGGGACTTTCAATAGCACATAGCTGATGTTATAAGGAATAACTTAGGCTACTTTTAATTTAGAAAAATAATTAGGGTTCCGAGCAAAAAATAAAACCCTTGAAAAACAATGTATATATATATATATTCTATATCAAGTGTCTATGTCGAAGTACTCTAAATTTCTTTTAAATTAAACGCGGGAGAAACCGCGGGTCCCAGCTAGTATTCAATATAATACAAGTACTAAATATAATAACACTAATAGCTGCTTAATTTAACAGTAATACATTTCATGTAAATTCCCATATTTTATTATCTATCGACTATCATATATATTCTCGCGTATATCGTTGCAAAGCGTCCGCTCACACAGATGTCCGTCATCGTTCTGCGAAGGCCGAGTGTGGCCGTCCTAGCCGAGCCGAGTGCTCACAGCTGCCTACTAACGTAATCGAATCACCACACGCGTGCGGAGACTGGCAGCACACGTGGTTAAATGTTCCGGGATAGATTAGATAGACAGCTGACGAGGCGAGAACTAAAATCGATATAAAAAGACACAGTACGCTAACGGTGATTCGAGATTAAACGATTCATTCTGCGGACACTAACATAACATCTGATCCAGTTTCAGAATAAATTTTGAAAGCATCAACATAAATACGTACTACACGTTTCTTAGATGTATTTATATTTTTTAAATTTAATTTTACTTTAAAATTTCCAAGTGCGATTCACCTTGACAGTCGGAATGAAGGTGCAGCATGGCATAGATCAAAATGAGATGCGAGTCAGAATTGATATATCCCACAATTTAAGTTTAGGCACATAACGTGTATATTTTCAGCATGATTTATTAATTTCCATTACGTTTATGAAAATTAAATGAGCTCAGTGTGGTGTCCGAAATAAGAATATAGCACCACTCCGTCTTCTCCCGTGGATGTCGTAAAAGGCGACTAAGGAACTCAAAACCACAGGGTTCGGCAGCAGCGTCCCTTCTGTGGAACAGTAGCCATACTGCGTGGTGAGTACAGGCAAATTCCTCCCAAAATGACGACATAATTGTGGATACCTATGGGGCGCTGTCCAGCAGCGGACGCGCTTTGGCTGATGTGATACTGAATTAAATGAAACTTGGTCCAGCTTCCCTTTATATCTGACAAGTGCCACCTCTCAATCCTGCTCTCATAATCGAAGCCGGCAACATTTACTAAAAGAGTTGCAAACTATAACAGAAAGTCGAGTTGTAAGTGACTTAAGTGATAGTGGTAGCGGCACCCAGCGCACAAAACGTTTAAGGAAGTGGGTAGATCGTTTTGTCTGCTCTTGAACATCCACCCGAAAAAACTTTAGTTTATCCGTGAACAATGGCGCTTGCAACAGCGCCGAAATATCGGGAACTCAAAAGAAATAAAAACATTGGTAAATATCCCGTGAAAACATGCCTACTTTGTTAATTAACTTCAAAGTAAACAGTTCAATTTGTTTACCTCCGTTTTATCGCGTATTTTCAACGCCTAATCCCTTACAAGGATGAAATTAGATAGAGTTAAGCTCTAAAGGTTAGAACGTTAAATAACCAGCACAAATCTCTACGTAGATTCACGTTGAATGGGAGGTAAGCTTATTAATTTTAAACATGCATCATACACGTTTCGCAGAATTGGCATGTAAATGTCATCATCATCATCATTTCGGCCTAATGAAGTCCACTGCTGGACACAGGCCTCCCCCAAAGATCACAACGACCGATATGGGTGAATTGTGGGCTCATTGGGGGGTTTTGCCATAATCGCCATGCCTGGCAGACGGGTTGTCAATCGCAGTTGAGTTGTTAATGTACTCGATGGAAGCTGCTGCCCATCCTTCAGTTAATCCCTTAGTCGACTTTTACGACACCCAGGGAAGAGATGGGGTAGTGGTATTCTGAGCCGGCACCACACGGCATGTAAATGTCAATAATATAAAATTATACAATATTAACGATTAAAATAATCCAATATATAAAGTAATATAATTAAAATAATATAATATAATTTAAGCAATGTCAAGACCTATATGTCCAGATATTTATTTGACATTTGTAAGTCCCTTCATTATATTGGTATTAATTAATGTAAAATAATTGTAGTAATATTATGTCACTTACTGAATTTATACTCTAGAAACCCTTTTACATTATAAAACTCATGCGTAACTAATTTAAATAATTTAGCCTTGAATATTGATAAGTCGTTGACTCTGTTGAAATTTTATTATACCACTTTACGCTCATTGCTATACAACTTTTGTGATAAAGCGTAGTATTTGGGATGTATGCGATAATTATTAGATATTTTAAAGTTTATATATAGATAAGATCTCTTCAGTGCTGTTTTAAAAAGGTACGAATATATTTATGACTAAATTCAGAAATGACTAAATTCAGAACCCTTACTCGCTATGAGTGTTCTTTTTCTCGTATTTCCGTGTGGTGTCCGGATTTTCCGTGTGGTGTCCGGATTAAGAATATAGCACCACTCCATCTCCTCCCGTGGATGTCGTGAAAGACGACTAAGGGAATCTAAACCAGAGGGATGGGCAGCAGCGTCCCTTCTGTGAAACGGTAGCCATACTGCGCTCACCAACCCGCCTGCCAAGCGTGGTGAGTATTGGCAAATACCCCCCAAAATGATGACACAGTTGTGAAAATCTATGGGGGAGGCCTTTGTTTAGCAGTGGACGTATAAATGGCCGACATGACTCGCTTTGACGTGTGAAAAATTTCACGTAAGTAACGTGATATTTCCTTTTATATTCAGTTACTGCGTCACGATCGCGTTCCTTGCATGAAATTATTTTACATGGCACAGCGAGTCTTTCCTAGCTAAATCTTTTTTTTTTCTTGGTGCCCAGTGGAAATTCTTCATGAACTTCCTTCGCCCCGGGGAAGGGCGAAGGGGTATGCCGGACTCCTACCGGCTAAAACCACTGGAGCGGTCATCTTCGGCACCTAAGGGAGGCTCCAGGTCCTCGTATGATCACACTAGAGCCGCCCACTGGCTAGCTAGGAGCTAAACCTGGGCCCGAATTCCGATAGCTGTTGGATAGTATCCGATAGTAGTAGAATAGTTGGATAATTTAATATGGCCCTAAGGCTTATAGAACGAAAATCATCTCACTCACTTATTTCGGCCGAATGAAGTCTACTGCTGGACACAGGCCTCCCCCAAAGATCACCACAACGACCGATATGGGTGTGTTGTGGACTCATTGGGGGGTTTTGCCATAATCGCCACGCTTGGCAGACGGGTAGGCGATCGCAGTTGTACTGTTAATGCACTTGGAGGACGCTGCTGCCCATCCTCCAGCTAATCCCTTAGTCGATTTTTACGACACCCACGGGAGGAGATGGGGTGGTGGTATTCTGAGCCGGCACCACACGGCACATCATATCAGAACGAAAATCTTATCGTTAAGTAAAACTTAAGTCTAGATTGCGTTAACCCAAGGTTACCCTACGTAATAGGTTCAGCATTTATATTCAGTTGATGCAATATCGACTGAAGTCAAGTTTTCGATTCTCGTTCCGTAATACGGGCCTTATCGTTCGCGGGTTAATTATTTAGCAGTTACATTGATATTTATTAGAATTTCCTACTTAAAATAATAAACAATTGTGTGTCTCAGGATTGCACCAAATAGGTATCTAGTTCAGCATGTGCCAGGTATTATTCCTGACGCTGGTATTCTGCTGGATCCCTGCAGAGACATACGGATGTCGAGCAGACCAAACAAACGAGCAGTTGATGGAAATAAAGTGTTGTCTGTTGTGTTATTGACGTAGCCCACATTCAGATGTATTTAAATTGTATGCATTTTAACATTTATATTGCGAACTGTTAGCTATTGTGTTACTTAATATTAATATGATAATAATATTGATATTCGGTTTAATTATAAATTACGTACTTATGTAAAAACACACTACAAGAACTCTATTGGAATGGCTTCTCTGTCCGTCAGTCGAACCTTTAACCTCTGAAATTACATACTACTGCTACTTATAGACTTCTAGTTGGGCACTATTGTAGAAGTTGTTTTATGTATACAGTAATTGGTAAAACAGCTAATCTTGGTTTTATTCAGAGTCAAATTGTTATTATTATGTCTATTTATTTATTATGTTTACTTAAGTATTCGTTACGGATGGTCTCCTTCTGTGAGAGCGTCATGCTCCAGAAGGAGACCGCAGAGCGGGATCGGGAGAGGGCCGATCCCGCTCCAAGAAGGAGGAGACGGCGCCGGGGTAACAACCGCCCTGGTGCCTAATTCCCATACGCCTGAAACCCCCTGCCGTAGCTACAAGACGGGGGACCTCTGGGTTCGCGGGTGCGTAGATTGGGCAATCTGCGTGCTCACACCAAGCGACCCAAGAGAAGACGGTAGCACGCATGTGGTCACGCGCTGCCGTGAGACGCTTTGGGGGATCCCTTACAATCACCCCGGGGGGGTGACCGCTTTACAGTCACCCTCTCCTAGATGTGCCTATAGGCGTGGCACCAGTGGGCGGCTCTAGTGTGATCATACGAGGACCTGGAGCCTCCCTTAGGTCCGGCATACCCCTTCGCCCTTCCCCGGGGCGAAGGAAGTTCATGAAGAATTTCCACTGGACATCAATAAAAAAAAAAGGTATTCGTTACGGAGCAGGTAGAGAAATCTGTAGATTATTGGTTTACTTTCGTTAATTGAAAAACAACAACCAGTTACGGCTTCTATAGTTTTGTTATTTTCAGTTTTATAAAGGCTTATTTTATTTAAATCGATGCATGCAAAAGAATATGGCAATAAATGATATTATAAAATGCATAAGAAATGTTTCTTAAAACCTTATTGTTATTATTTCTACTGAACCGGTGAATGTAATCAATAATGCATTATCCAAGCCTTTTTATTAAGTCACTGTAGGATAAACACTATAGGAAGCCTAAGATAAGGATCACAGTATGAATGTATAAAAGCTCTCTTTGTAATGGTAAATTCACGTATTTTGTTTTGGGATTCTGCCGACCCGAATACAAATTACGAATAAGATCAATCACGACTTAATACGTTCATGCCTACCACTTGTAATGAGAAAAATAAGCATATTCATTCAAATTGATACGCCCTCAGTCAGAAGCAAGGATACACAATTAAATTTTATGCCATTTAAAAACAACGATTTGACGACCAACATAAATAAAAATGTAGCTTACATATTATTATTACCTATATTTGACGACACCACGTGTTTTTTTTTACTGACTTGGTAATTTTTCTTTATCCATTACTTAATTTTTTTTAACTAAGCAATAAATACATTCGCATCACACACTTTTTCCGTGTGGTGGCCGGATTAAGAATATAGTACCACTCCATCTCCTCCCGTGGATGTCGTAAAAGGCGACTAAGGGAATCTAAACCGGAGGGATGGGCAGCAGCGTCCCTTCTGTGAAACGGTAGCCATACTGCGCTCACCAACCCGCCTGCCAAGAATGGTGAGTATTGGCACATACCCCCAAAAATGATGACACAGTTGTCAGTAGTGGACGTATAAATGGCCGATATGATGACACACTTAAAGGGCCATTTTTGGCCTATTTTGAATGAACGGCACTTCATTTAATTTCCCTAATCCATCTATCAAACGCTTTTTAGAGCGTACTGCACATCTCTATACACGTGCAGCCTGTGGGCTGACTATACTGAAAGGGCATACAGTGCCCTCCGTGTCCAGTACAACAACGCGTTTCGGACGGTGTTGGAGCTCCCCCGGTTCTGTAGCGCATCAGAGATGTTCGCGATGGCGCGCACCGACTGTTTCCACGCTTCTATGCGCAAGCGGTGTGCGTGCGTCTCTGGTGCGCCGGGTGCGGGCCAGCCCCAATGCTATCCTGGCAATGATCGCCAACAGGCTGGACTGCCCTTATATCCGGCATTGCTGTGGCAGGCATGTTGCTGTGCCAATGCCGGTTAGAAAATTATACTTAATTTAATGTCTTGTATGTTTGTATAGTTATTTAAATTGTGTGCCTAATAATTATTATGAGTCTTTTGTTACTTGATTATGAATCTATGCAAATAAATAAAATTGAAGTGTCTGTTTGTAATGTCAAAATAATAGCTTTTTACTAAATGCATATGAAAGTATATACGGTATCTACAAGAAAAATAGATTTTTATTATTTCTTTTGTCTGTCTGTCTGCCTATCTGTCTGTTTGTTCCGGCTTGGTTGTTGTAATCTCCGAAACGGCGGAACCGATTTTGATGGAACTTTCACTGGCAGCTGATGTTATAAGTAATAACTAAGGCTACTTTTATTTTAGAAAAATAATTAGGGTTCCGCGCAAAAAAGCCAAAACCCAAGAAATTCAATATTTATATACCTAGATACTAATTAATATACATAAATATAAACAGCGGGTGAAACCGCGGGGCACAGCTAGTAAATAATAATTATAAATTCTCGAGACATAAAATTTCATCAGATATATCTTCGCAAATTTCATCACGTATGCGTCCGACATTAGCACTCACACAGGCGAACGCTTATTTACATACACTCGGAGAGCTCACACAGGCACAAAGCGGTATTGCTTGGTTCCAGGAATAATGTTATCTATCACTTGCAATTGGTTCTATAGACTTATTTTCTACAACGGGGCTTTAATGTGTTGTAAGTGGCTGAGTATTTTGTAAGCGTCGTGAACGTTTAGTTCCTTTGTCAAACAGGTTTTGTTTTTTTTATTTGGAGAGATGTTTTCTTTCTTAAGGATTAACATGTTTGCGAATTACATTTGGCTCCCTGTGCTACGTGTCGCGGGTCCGATCCCCGGCACGGGACAAATATTTGATGATCTACAGATAGTTGTTTCGGGTCTGGGGCTTTGTGCATGTGAGATTGATGTCTGTAAACTGTACCCACGACACTAGAGTAGTTGTTTACAAAAAGTGGCGATATTTTCGTGTGTAAGGTTTTCGTAAAACTCGAGTCATAAGCATCGAATAAGTAAGCTGATGCAATATTTGATGAATTTAAATATGTATACTCGCAGCCCGCCCCAGCTCCGCATAGGCAGCTACATGCAAACCCGATTGCAGCGCCACCTACAGGGTCCAATTGTGAATCTAAACCACCCAGGGACCCACACAAACATACACAAAAAAATAACATTAAACTCGGTCTAGCCGTTTAGGAGGAGTTCAGTGACATACACACGTACAGAATAATTAGATATATAAGGTACTGGCTGAGACCCGCGGTTTCAACCGCCGTTTAATTTTATATATATATGAATGAAATTCATTGGAATGATAGTGGCGCCATCTGTCAAAGATTGGTCGTACCAACTCAGAAAACTTTGTGGGTTCACGCACAACACTTTGCTGAAGATCATGACATGATCAAATGCATAGTTTACGATTCTATAAAGGACATACAGACAAACATTCATTTATATATATATATTCTTCGGCATGTTATAAGTTTCACTAAAAAATATGTTTGGTTCATTAAACTTCATAATGCGAAGAGAAACCGTCTAGCACCTACGCTAGGCAATTAAAAATAAATTCTTGTATACTAAGATAAGGTATACTCTTTTAATGATGGCCGTTACGATATACCGGTGTCTGTTTGTGGTGGGTGTTTGTCTACGTACAAGCACAATTGTCATAAATGGGTGAGAACACTGCAGTTATTTCTTATACGAGAGACTCATTCAGGGTTATTCAGTTACTTGGTTAGACTTAGTTCTCGAACGTCTCGATAGCGAAACTAAACTGTAAAAGAGTATTTTAATCTTTGAGCTGGTAAGCTCAGAATTGAAAGCGCGCCCCTCTACGCCAAGCAATGAATTCAACGAAAATACCGAAAAAACAGTTGGGATTTCAAAATGATCATCATTTCGGCCGAATGAAGTCCACTGCTGGACACAGACACCACACGGCAAAATGATACTAACTTTTAATCTTTCGTGTTGCATGTAAATATATAATAAACGGGAATTAACGCGAAATTACTTTTGAGTAGCTTGACGTTTCGACCAGAGGGCCAATTCTCGTAATTTAAAAATGTTCAAAATATAGTTCCGATCTAGTCTCAGTGTCGTAAATGTCACAAATGGTATTCTCCTAAACTAACAAACAACGTCAAACGTGAACTTACACTGTGATGAGATCTAAAATGGATCGAAAGTTGATCGAAGTCAAAACGGTATTCTGCTAACGTTTCAAACCGCCATATGTACTGAATTGTCATCAAATAAACGTCAAAATTGAGATTGAAATGAGACTAAATCGAGATTATACTGAAATCTGACTGAACTTTATGAGTTCTGTTAAATTTCAGTCATAGTCTAAATTAATTACGAGAATTGGCCCTCAGGTTGCGCCGATTGTGGTTACAAGCAGACTGATGCAGCACTCCGTTTGAGGTAGATTTATGTTAATCCACACCCATTTTTCTCCTTTGCTAAGAGCTCGTTCTCTACTTTTCTAAATTTAATCTACCGATGATATAGAGCTCCCCACACTTTGGTTATAAGTAATATAGGTTTGTTTCGTAATAATTCCACACGAGATTTGAAATTATTGATTTTCGGATTAGTCCTTCACTCGTGCCAAAAGCCCTCGTTTAGTGCCAAACTTAAATACACACAGCTACATATCAAGCTATATAGCTGTGTGGTGCCGGCTACGAATAGCACCAACCCATCTCATCCCTTGGGTGTCGTAAAAGGCGACTATGAGATTAGCCGGAGGATGGGCAGCAGCGTCCTACGAGTACATTAACAACTCAACTGCGATCGCCAACCCACCAGCCAAGCGTGGCGATTATGGCAATACCCCACAATGAGCACACAACACACCCATATCGGTCGTTGTAGTGATCTTTGGGGGAGGCCTGTGTCCAGCAGTGGACTTTATTCGGCCTAAATGAATGAATATAAATCTAGTACAAGCGGATCGCGCATTATATAGGCTTTCCGTACAATGACAGGTCAGCGTATACTGCAAATGCATAGCTTGATATCTACATTTAGCGACTGAGACATGCCTTATAAGTTTAAATGTCAGTGAGTGGGACTTTTTGTAAGTACTCATAGATGCGCTTTAAAAGGCCGTATCTTTTTATGACGTTACAGAAGTTATTTTTATGGTTTTTGTTTATTTTTTTACAGCGCTATGGGAACATAGGCTTTTAGTATTCAATGTCGTATTCAACTTGACTCAGATTTGAATTTTTCCTGACGATGTTTTCCATATAGATACGCCGTTGACGTAATTAAAATTTTGATCCGCACATGAATTCGAAAAGTCGGAGGCGCGGGCCAGGATCGCACTCAGATCCTCCAGCATGAAATGCAAGCGTCTATCCACTAGGCTGACTCAGGATACTGAAGTGATCTTATTAGGGTTCCGTTTTCCATTATGAGGTAAGGAACCCTAAAGACTACAGTAAATGTTTTCCACAGTACCAAAATCAGAGTTGGGACATTGTCGGTTCAATTTCAGAGCTAGTATACCATAGAATACCGATTCTCTAAATAGTACCAGTATTGTGAACCCAACTTGCCCCAGATCTGCCCCGAATGGTTAATATTCAAAACCCTTCTTGATTTTTATTGTGTTGTGTGAGTTGTGTGGTTTCCAGATTAAGAATATAGTACCATTCCATCTCCTCCCGTGGATGTCGTAAAGGGCGACTAAGGGATACTAAACCAGTAGCCATACTGCGCACACCAACCCGCCTGCCAAGCGTGGTAAGTACTGTAATAGAGTTAAAACTCTTTGGGAGAAAAATCCTAGCCACAAAGAATAAAAAAACATTATTTGAAATAATTATATGGGAACATTTTGACAGAGAAAAAGAACAGAATGAATTCGGGCTGCTGTCAGCACGGTGGTCGATTGTAGAAAAAGCGAATTGTATTATCTTCTATACAAATAAATTTATATAGAAGTAACTAGTGTTTATTAATTCCGAGCTCATACACAAGTTCCTTCCCGTACCTATAATACCCAATCACACTTAGAGTTACTACAACGACACTATTGTGAAAATCTCTGAGTATGTGGGAGGCCGTTGTTCAGCAGTGGACGTCCTATGGCTGATATGATGATGATAATGAAGTAGTATTAATCGTGCAAAACCCACCAGGTGTTGATAGATTTTATGTATTTTTACATCATAAAATACTAAAAAGGTGAGTCATTTTAGTTGTTCTCGGTAATACTCTCTGACTAATGCTAATGAGACCGTAAAATCGATTCGATATGGATGAGCGTTTGAAAGTATAATCATTAACTGAGTACGTATCGTTTCATCATTAGCCACACCACACGGTGCTGGCAACGTATAGCAACCAACCCATCTCATCCCGTGGGTGTCGTAAAAGGTGATTATGGGATTAGCCGGAGGATGGGCATGGGGAGGTGGGGAGCCACTAATGGGCGGCACTAGTGTGATCTTACGAGGACCTGGAGCCCCTTTCAGTGCCGAATATGATTGCGCCGGTAGGAGTCCGGCATGCCCCTTCGTCCTTCCCCGGGGCGAAGGAAGTTCATGATAAATTTCCACTGGGGACCAATAAAAAAAGGTAATATAACAGTGTGGAAGCAAACAAATCAAACCAAAATATAGTATCTATGTAGTTAAGCCATCTTATCATTGCTTCAGCAGGTACCCATCGAGGGTTGATCCATCCCCCAACTAATAAATAAAACTTGGTCAATTTAAAGACGGGAACCATAAACTAATAAAAAATTGCAACATTACCAAGGGTTCTCTGCGCAGGGATAAGTATCAATTTCAATATCCGGGGGGTGATATGGTAGGCTGTATTGCAAAATAGGCCTTATACTGCAGTAGTAAGGTTGATATCGGTATGTTTTATATCGAAATGAGTGGGTGGTCAGACAAAACAGATGTCTGACTATACGTATGTTTTTGCAGATAAATATGAGAAAATTAGCTAGTAGTGAAATAGGTTCCAATAATGAGAGTATAGTAGGTTTGACTAGCGCCTGGCAGTTTGAATACGCCCGGTTAAGCGAAGTGGCTAAGCGATTGGCTTTCTGCGCTATGAGTCGCGAGTTCGATTCCCGCACGGTACAAACATTTGTATAGCTCTAGTTATTCACTGTCTGGGCTCAAGCCTATGTCTGTAAACAGTACCCACGACACAGGAGAAATCCTAGTGCGGGATAACGTTATCTATATATTAAAACGTGAAGAAAAACCTTTGTACCCCTTTTTAAGCACATTGCACGCACGGAGATGAGTGAGATTTGGCATAGTTAATGTCCACATGGAGATGGGGTGCAGAAAATTAAAATGTATGTGAAAATAAGTCGAAATTCGACCATTAGTGGTCGCCACCACTAGTTCTCATAATTGGGCGTAATTAATACTTTAAATTAGTGGGCAGCATCAGGCATACAGAACACTATTTCACACGTACCTACATCACATCACGTATTGTTTCGATAGTGTGCTGCCGCCAGGAGTATGCTCTTTCTGGCAACTTCAATTAACGCATCTTACTGGTAGCCGCGCAAACGCATTAACACCTGTACAGTATTTGGTCAAATAACAAAAATCTACTATTTAGCTACCGCATCTGACCACAACACGTTATCGGTTATATATTATTTGTTTCATGGAACGTTCGAAAACAATAATTAATTTTACTAAATAAGACTATATATCAGAACAAGATTTGTTCAACAACTTGTTACCAGTGGCACTGATAAGTATGTGGTGAATCACTATGGGCCTCATAAGAAAGTCAACAAACACAAAGTAACAAAGTCAGTCAGCGAACCGTAGAAAGAGCTATGCTTGACTATTTTTCTACGAGTTCAAATCAGAAATGAGATCCGTATAGTTGCTGACATAGCTGTAGGGATTAGTAAACTGAAGAGAATGGGCGGGGCACGTTGCTCTTAGAACATATGGCCGGTTGGGGCATAAAATTGCTCGAGCGGAGACCGGGCACCGGATAACGCAGCGTGGAACAACCTCAACGCGATGGATGGAAAGACGACCTGGTGAAGGTCGCCGAGTCGTTGAATGCGGGCGGCATGTAACCGGTCGTTGTGGAAATCTATGGGCTAAATGATTCCTTTTGTTCAGCAGTGGACGCTCCTCGGCTGATATGATGCACAGCATGTACACCACTGATAACATAATAATGTATCGCGGAATCTAATTTCCCAAGGGCCAAGCTGTGGAACTCCGAATACAAACTAAAAGTTCGCAATTTCATGGATAAAGCATCAGCTGTTCACAAGTTATAAATAGCAAAAAAGATATTCGTAATTCGCTGGAAATGAATTTCGTAATACGCTGGAGAAAACCATCAGGGTTTTGGAGGTAGGCGTGAATTATTTCAGCTGAATTAAGTCCACTGCTGGACACATGCCTCCCCCAAAGATCGCCACAACGACCAGTCTGGATGTGCTGTGTGCTTATTGGGGAGTTTCGCCATAATCGCCACGGTTGGCAGGCGGGTTGGTGATCGCAGTTGAGTTGTTAATGTACTCGAAGGACGCTGCTGCCCATCCTCCGGTTAATCCCATAGTCGCCTTTTACAACACCCACGGGATGAGATGGGTTGGTGCTATTCGTAGCCGGCACCATAAGGCTACGGGGGTGGGGTGATGGGGGGGAAGGTTGTGACCATAGTATAGCATATTTATGACGACAATATTTTAAAATCAATGCAAGGCAATCTGTACATCATAAAAAATCTGTAGATCATACAAATATTTGTTCCGTGCGGGGATCGAACCTGCGATTCGTTAAACCGAAACATTGGAAGTTAATGGGCTTTTCTTTGAAGATATCAAAATCATCTCGTTGTGGTTTATTACTATGTACCTAAAACCGGTACCGCGATAGTGCGATACCTTACATTACAGTCACACAAAACAACCATGTGTCAAGCATGGCCTCCGAGAGGTCTTCCTAGATCGCATATTAAGTATCTTAATACAGTGAGTCAGCATTCAGTATACTTGTTGCATATATCCACAATTAAGTCTTAGGTGGTAAATATAAATTATGAGATCTATCGTGGACCCTGTCGGGCACATGCAAAGTAGGAAGCGAGAAAGTGGACATTAATCTATCTGTATATATATATACTATAAACTATAAATAAAATTTGTACATATAAATTACAGAGCTTTGTCGTTTAGGTATTCATTTATACTGTAATAACATTTGCCGAGTAATAGTTTTTTTTTATTTATGTGTGAACGTACTTTAATTTTCGTTTTTGTTGATTTCGGGCATCGAGTTAAACAACATTTCGGGTAACCTATTATTAATTGTAATCGAAATAACAAAGGGGCTAGTAGAGTGCATATTTAAACGAGAAATTGGCAGATTTAGTCGTGACTTGTGTCGTAGTGTGTATCCTGATTGTATTTCTTCTCGTTTTGTGTAAAGTATTTGTTTGTGTGCGAAGTCATACTCATAACTGTAGACTAGATATCGGTCAAGTAAATCTATTGTAAGAGGGAACGATCTCAATGATAGACGCATTGATTTGACACCGATTTGACGTCCTATCGATTGACATCAATTCACTGTTCCCGACTCGACTGACGTAGCGACATGGCCAAATGGAATGTGCCCTCAAAGTTTAAGTGATTCGCGATTTTGCTACAATTTCATTAATGTGGAGTACAAGGATAGCCATTGTCACCTAACAATATTACAGAGAACGCGCCAGCCTCAAACCTTTGTTTTAATCTACATTCTCGAAATATTCTCTGGTCATGTGCAATTGTACACTGATAACAATGATACATCTTGACGATGACCTGAAAATTATGATCCATGATTTCAGGTCATTATCACAAACCACCTGAAAAGTGACAGCTTATTAGAAGTTTACATTCTTGTGACACTTTAATATAGATACATTTGTTGCCACCATAAGATAGTCAAACAAATAAAGTATTCTATATTCGGGTAATGTGAACTTATTATGAGAGAATCAGCTTATATAAAATATTTGTATTAAAAGTACCAACCTGTACATTAATAGAAGAAAATCCTTTTCTATTAACATATAACTGACGCCCGTCGACTCTTAAACGAGTACAGTCAATCGCGCCAATTACTGTAGGAAAACTAACTAACAATCATGTGGACTTCCTAATAGTTTCCTCGTGTTCATTTAAAGTAGTAGGCATTTTTATATATCTTCGGGACATCCGTGACAAAACTACCGCTACCTTTTTACAAGTTTTGCTTATAACTGGTTGAGACACACCATTTTTTGGCTTTTATACTTGCGTTATGTTAGCATTGACCAAGGTTTTAAATAGCACTCACTTCATGGCAAGCCCAGTTGCATAATACGCAAACCACTGAACTTCAAGACTCAATGAGCATCCTCGAGGGTCGTGGGCTAGATCTTCACGTTTAATATCCACAATTTTTTCACCGAATCGTCATGTGAATATTTATATGTTAAATCTTCGTCACTCAATTCAAAAGGATTCACACGATGACGACGTTTATACGATTCCGTCTCCAGAATGTCCAAATCTTCAAAATCCATCAAGTCAATAATGTTAATATCCACTTTTCCAAGATGTGTAAATAAAAGACACAAAATAAAAACAACAATAACCTCAAATATAGTACCGAAGTTAGTCCCATAGATAAACTGGGGGTGTCGCCGGTTTAAGTTTAATACTAGAGATAATCCATCCATCCATTGGTGATAATTTTCGTTTTGCAATAACGTTTTATTTAGTTCATGGTTTAAACCTAGTACTAATCCCAGAACTATATTTAGTTCGTTTTTTGGAATAAGGCTGATATTGTTTAAAACCGGATTCACCATGAACATAACGATTAATTTCAGGATAAGGATTGTTTAATGTACGGACACCGTGTGGTGTTGGGATGGGTTGGTGCTACGAATAGCACCAACCCATCTCATCCCGTGGGTGTCCTAAAAGGCGACTAAGGGATTCACATTAGCCGGGGGATGGGTAGTAGCCTTCGAGTACATTAACAACTCAACTGCGATCGCCAACCCGCCTGCCAAGCGTGGCGATTATGGCAAAACCCCTCAATGAGCACACAACATACCGATGTCGGTCGTTGTGGTGATCTTTGGGGGAGGCCTGTGTTCAGCAGTGGACTTTATTCGGCCGAAATTATGATGATGAATGTACGGACAACAAATAAAAACAGTTATCACATGAATTATGTTTGTTCGAACATACGCATACAATGTGTCCGTTAATAATCCGGGATAACGACTTACTTGCTTTATGTCCGTAAATTATTTTAAATGTACATCTTTCAGCAAAAAAGGGTTCGCTACAAAGTACGCGGTACGACTGGGCCCCTTGGGGCCGCTTAGCTTTCGGTGTGACGCCTAGTATAATAATACAACTAGTATTATTTTATCTACTCTCATATCGTAAAATTCGGATGATAAACTTCAAAACGATTTTATATTGACATACTTTGTATAAACAATACGGAAATTTTAAAATAGAACCAATTTAAAACATTTTTTCTGCAACAAAATAATGCTACATACATTTTATTGCATTACGATACAGGGAAATCCTAGAAGTTAATATCACCAAGGAGATTCCATCAATAATGTTTTTCTAATGGAACGCATATGCGGAGCGCTCCATTTTTATAGCATTACAAAAAAGTTTTGATTCTAGATTAGATAAAGTAGTGTATAAAACTGCACATAACTACGTATTAAAACATTCATGTGATACTATTAAAAAGCTCACTTACATTAATGTTTCAATACCCCTCATTATGCAACATTTCATAAACTACTGGGGGCCTAAAAAGGCCGCTATAGGTGAATCATAATATGAATTACATAAGAAATCACCAAATGGTCACGTTAATAGTCAGTTATGATTAAGTCACCATTTTGTGATTTCTAATGTGAATTGTATTTAGATCATTATTATGCCTTATAAATAAAACCTAATACGGTCTTTTTAGGCGTTCTGGACCATTTGGTGATATTTAATGTGATTCATATTATGATTCTGGTAAAGCGGCCTTTTTAGGCCCCCTGATATCATACATTTTGTTTGGCATTATAGATCAGCCACGCGCCCGCATCGCTCCGTCCCGCTACCGACTGTCTATGTAGCGAAGTTTAAGTGGTTACATTATATATTTATTTAAAATTAATGTACATACATACAACGTTAGTAGCCATAACGGACTCATCATCATCATCATATAAGCCGAAGGGCGTCCACTGAAGAATAAACGCCTCCCCCATATATTTTTCCACGATTAATTCATTCATTCACACACACACAATTAGCTATCTTTTTCTTATTTATTTATTTTATTTATTTATTTATTTAAGGTTCACCAACAGTTGTTACAGCAATGCTTAGTTAAGTATAACACATATAAATTTTTTAAATAACTGCACAACCAATTACGGGTAAACACAACATGCTATGTATTAACTAGTTACAAAAAGAAAAAGACAGTCATGTCTCCTACGCTGATCGTCAAATCAGCTTCTTTACAGTAGCTTTCTTCGCTAGGAATATTTCAGTCCATTAATCCTTTAAAAACCAGCTCTAAAGCAGCCGTTAGACATGGCCGTCTGTGAAACATGTCAAGCTTAAGCTCGTCATAGGCAAAACTCGAGGCGGGAGAAATCCTCTAGAAAAACAAAAAAAAAAGACGTTTTATTACCCTGACTTGTTCCAGTTGCTGTGCGGTAAATATGTTAGCATTAATGTTATGAAGGTTAGTTTTACTTTCAAGCTTATATTCCCTTACTTAGTCCATATTAGTCAGTAATTTGTCACGGATTCTGTCTTTCTGAATCTTGACTGACATAGCATATTCGTCTTTAGCGATAGAATGTGTTCAGGCTGGCTGTGTGAAAAACGCTATAAAGCAGTTATGCACCTTTTTTTATTGATGTCCAGTGGAAATTCTACATGGTAGTGGTATGCCGGACTCCTACCGGCTAAAACCACTGGAGCGGTCATCTTCAGCACCGAAACGGTCCTCGTAAGATCACACTAGAGCCGCCCACTGGTGCCACGCCTTTTGGCACATCTCGGAGGGATGACTGTAAAGTGGTCACCCACTGTAAAGTGGTCTAGCGGTGGGAAGGCGACTGTAAAAAGGTCGCCCCCGCCCCAGGCACCTCTCGGGGAGGATTTTAAAGGATCCTCCCAAGCCTCGCGTTGCGCTGTGCTGCGCACACAGCGGCACGTGACCACGTGCGCATCGCCGTCTTCCTGGAGGTAGCAGTTATGCACTTATACAGTAAACATCAAGCGGCCGCCTCCCAGTCGAGTGCAGTGTGAGCCAATGTCTTGTTTAGATATGCAAGCCCGCTGGGGAAGGAGCAATGCAGTGGACAAACAGGCTTGCTTAACGTGATGACTTCCATAAGAGGCTAGTCCTACCTATTTGGGGAGCTGTATGAAAGCATCTTTTTTATAAACGTTTTCTCGACGCCTTTATTTTCCGCAAGCAACACCGATATTATAATTCATTCTCGTATTAGTCTGAAATGTCTAACAATTTTACTACTACATGGTCACGCTATGGCATCAAAATGTCTACCATAATTCGGCTTGTAATTTTCCCGGTGGAACCCAGCGCGCCGGGTTTCGTTGAATTTAATATGATGATACCCTTTGTGTTCATTGTTAAAAATATCATAAATTCAGAGGGCGTTTGAAAGGGATGCGCTACGCTGTGATTTGATTATTGCTAATAAAGTATAGGAAGAAAATTAAGTTTATTTAATGCAACGCGTGGCGGTCAAATAATGAGATAAGTATGTATTTATTGTATTGATTCATCATTTTTGTATTGATTACTTTGAATCAATTCAATACTTACATCATCTCGGCCGAATTGGCCTCCCCCAAAGATCACCACAACGACCGATATGGGTGTGTTGTGGGCTCATTGGGAGGTTTTGCCATAATCGCCACGCTTGGCAGACGGGTTGGCGATCGCAGTTGAGTTGTTAATGTACTCGAAGGACGCTGCTGCCCATCCTCCAGCTAATCCCTTAGTCGACTTTTACGACACCCACGGGAGGAAATGGGGTGGTGGTATTCTGAGCCGGCACCACACGGCATATACGCTCATAATTACGAAACTTTAACCTGTACATTACCATTATACAATATACGGTAGGTAAACATTTAATTAATTACGCTGCAACGAAATATGGAACTAAAAAATCTTACTGCGGCACGAGAGATTTTGAAAATTGCATCTACCTTGTTGTTCTCTGCATCACCTAAAGGTTGTCTGGTAGAAAATGCCTACGGCATTAAGGCCGCCTTTTTACATTTGTACATTAAGCATAAATAAATCAAAATTAACATATGTACGTACGTTCGTTAACCGAATACCCAACGAGATTCCTGTGAAGCAGAATGCTGCACGATGACTAATGGAGAACGCTAATGTATAAAAGCTTAAGTCTTGTCTAAGGGCGCCTATGCATTGGGCGTTAGTCCTGTGTAGGCGTTCGTCGAAAGTACAAACACCGCGGTTAAGCGCTGAGTTAGCGTCACGCCACGAGGACGGTATTATTTTTGACAATTCATCGAATGTCGTTTTGGCATTCGAAGATAAGAACAGATATGTTTGGGTTATTTCGTATACGCTTACAAGATAGTAGAACATAGAACTGATGGCCGTTGGGGCGAAAGGTTCTCGAGTGGAGACCGCGCACCGGAAAACGCAGCGTGGGACGGATTCCAACGAAGTGGACAGACGGCCCGGTGAAGGTCGCTGGGAGTCGTTGGATGAGGGCGGCATGATAACCGCTCGTTATGGAAATCTAAGGGGGAAGCCTGTGTTTAGCAGTGGACGTCCTGTGGCGGATATGATGATTTCAATATAGTCACTTTGAATTGATCGAAATCTCCACAATAGTCCAATCCTATTTTTCTTCTTTCGTTTTCGGAACATGTTTGTAGCTGCGGTTTCCTCGCCTGAATCAATTTTGTTAATGATTGTATCGTAATGATATAGCGTTCGCGCGGTGTCTGCGCTAGCACAGCGTATAAGCCTGGCGGTTACCCCGGCGTCTGCGCCGTGTGTACGTCCGACTCACGCCCACGCTGGACAAACGCTCGGTGTATTTGTACGCTTAATTACACGCGGTTTCCATAGTAGCAACTGCCGTGTAGTAAAAAAGTTAATGTTTCTAGTTCTATATTTATATTTAATGAATACTACAATGTATGAGATACGTAGGCAATGACTGCAATGATATTATATATTTAAAAAAAGTAGATATGTTACATGCGCGCCAAAAGTAAGAACCAAAGCTTCCCCAATTGTAACACCTCGCAATCAGTTGACCTAAGACAGCGAGCACACACTGTCACAATCTGTATTGTTTTATTAATTAAGTAGTAACAATGCCGTCGTGCCTATAGACAATGCACAAACTGTCAAGCAAAAATAAATAAAGAACAAGGGCTCTCATACCACACGTGAGTAACAAACAATATAAAATATTTTAATAAAAATACTATTAAATTAGCTATAGAATAATATTCTCGAACAAAACCCAGGCCAAGCAAAGAAAGAGACAACGCATATTCTATAACAGGTGCGACAAAGACATCCGAGTACACGTATTGTCATTTCAGATAGCAATCTCTTTTACTCTCGTAATTTTTTATCTTCTTTCTTACAACATAGGTGTGTAGTTTTATAGCTTTATACCTACCATACAGCGAGACTGAGTTTTGCGCGCCATTTAATATGGACGTAACATATCTATGGCATAATATCATTGAATGACTGTCATTTGTAGACGTGGAGTAGGAAGATATGGGAGCCTACTATGATGAGTTCAGCTAAGCCCATGTAATGCTTATGGTGAACTTGCCACGCTGATTTGCGACAGTCGTAATTTTGGCGCGACTTACGGATACCATGCTAGCCATAAATAAAAGACGGCGACGGCTGGCGTTAAGTAAAAGACGTCAAAATACTGTCACGTGTATTCCGTACCTACATTTTTAATAGATGCTAATATGCGTATGAGGCTTAGCTCCAACTCCAATTTATTATTTATTTAAACTTTTATGTACATTGAGTATACACGAGGCGGACCTCGTGCCATGAGGCATTCTCCACCAGCCAATCTTTGGGTTAAAAAGCACTTCGATAAAGGTACAAAAACATAGCTATAGGTAATGTAAAAAATTTCATTTATGTGAGGGGCACAGGAGATATAAACCCATGAAGAGAGACTGAATACAAAATTCAAATAATCATTGAAATTCTGGTAGCATTTATTTGCAATAGTTTCTTCAGAGATTTATTGAAAATGTTCTAGGGCGCAGTTCGTTCCAAAGTGTGCCTTATAATTATTTTGTCTTAATTCAATCCTTTAAAATTGTGCGATTGCGATACGGTTTCGACGGTTCCCGCAAGGCAATTTGATGCCAAAACCGCGCGTAACTTGCGCGGTTGTCGTTTACATTGAAAGTCCCTATAAACGCATACTACAAACAACAGTGGACAGACGTTTCTATGTACATTTAGTTTATACTAGCTGTACTTGGAGGTTTCACCCGCCGTATAATTCAAAAGAAATCGAATTATTTATAAATAATTTTAGAGTACTTCGGCAATACTGTAGACATAGAGTATGTATATTGGATTTCATGGGTTTAATTTTTTTGCGCGGAACGCTATTTCTTTTCCGAAAATAAAAAGTAATCTAAGTTACTCCTTATAACGTCAGCTATCGGCCTGTATAAGTCCCGTCAAAGTCGGTCCAGCCGTTTCGAAGATGTAGCTGGAACAAGAAGACGGACAGACAAAAATTGTAAACATTGTTTTTTGTTTTAAATTCCGTATAAACTTTCACTACTATTACTACATGCATTTAGTAAAAAGCTTTTATTTTGACATGACAAATAGACACTTCAATTTTATTTCTTTTTATAGATGATAGCGGTGTCGTATCAAGCTAACATAGCAAGTTTAGTCGCTGGAAGCAACATTACTATCACATTTTCTACTTAATTATATAATCGTGCATATCAATTACACGTATAAGAAATGTGGGAACGATATGTTGAGAGAAGTGTTGACTTCGGCATGACATTCAGCGAGGTTATCTGAAATCTTGGACGTGTTAATGGGATTAGTATCATCCTCATCATTTCGGCCCAATAAAGTCCACTGCTGGACACAGGCCTCCCCAAAAGATCACTACAACGACCAATATGGGTGTGTTGTGTGCTCATTGGGGGGATTTGCCATAATCGACACGCTTGGCAGGCGGGTTGGCGATCGCAGTTGAGTTGTTAATGTACTCGAAGGACGCTGCTGCCCATCCTCCGGCTAATCCCAAAGTCGCCTTTTACGACACCCAAGGGATGAGATGGGTTGGTGCTATTCGTAGCCGGCACCACACAGCAAAGTGGAGTGGAGTGGAGTGTCTGCATGTGAGATTTATGTATGTGAACTATACCCACGACACAGGACAAATGTTAGAGTGGGGAGACAAAGCTTTTGTTTAAAGATATGCCAAGAAATGAGAATGTCACTTAATAAGCAAATTTTCCAACTTCTTAAATGCTTAAGAGTAATTCTTTTTTTTTTTTGTTGGTTGGACTTTACAGCATCTACATATATTTTCAGATTCACTCGCATTTTAAAGGCGTCAAGTGTGCGCAGTATGACTATTGTTCCAAAGAAGGGACGCTGCTGTCTATCCCTCTAGCTTAGAGTGCCTGAGTCGCCTTTTACGACATCTACGGGAGGAGATGCGAGTACCACAACAGGAAATTAATTTATTTGCCTATAGTAAAAAAAATACTTGTTAAAGAATTTTCAACAGACCATTACTCAAAAAGACCGTTTTAAAGGTAAACATATCTACGTCTTATTCATATACATACGCTTTTTTCTTTGTGGCTAATGTAGTTAACATATTTATTTAGTCGAAACACATTGGTATGCTACTTCTGCAATTCCCATGGAAGGTGTGACTTGTGTCCGAGTTCAATACTCTTAGAATTTCATGGTAAATGAAGCGACGCTTAAAAGTCCACGCTTCTACTTAATTTACATTCTGTGTGTTGCAAATAAATCTTTTGAATTATATCTATGTAAGATGCAGAAACAGCAAGAGTCACCGTTTGAGTCGAAATCTCCACTGCTGGACATATGACCCCGCAGAGATCGCCACAATGATCAGTAAGTAAGAGCTTTTCTCTAAGCAACACAACCTTCAACTCAACGTTTCGGCAACGGCAAGGTCCATGTTTTTACGAACGAACACTTATATTTTCCGCCCCGTTTTGTACCTATAAATTGCACAGTAAACAATATTTCTATTTCTATCTATCTATACTAGTATTATAAACACTGCTTTTTTAATTCTTTATTCTTTGGAATTTTATATGAATTGTTACAATCATGTATTCTGCCAAACTGTAAGACAGTTTGTCGGCAGTTGTTCTTAATTTACAAGTATTTATACAAATATTAAGTTAGGTACTACTTTTCAATTTTACAAACTGCTTTGTGAAGCATTTGTAATCAAATATTGTACAGTCAATATTAAAGTGACGATTGCTCAGAGCTTTGAAACTATTCGTGAATAAGTAATCGTTAATTGTTAATAAAAATAGTAATTGTAAAATTATTATTCCCATGTACAATCAACTCCATTCCGTCAGTAACGAATTATTTATAAAAAAAATGAATTTCCGAGACAATTTCTTAACTCCAAAATATTCACTGACTTTTGCCTAAATGGCACCTCTTATGAAATGTTAATTACTTTTTTTGCCAATATGTTGGAAATAGGCTCACACACACGCACCGATTCTTAAAAACATATTTCTCCATTAGGCTGCCTTTCTATTTCTGAAGGATGAAGGATACGTTTGTGCATTGATAAGTAAAAAAGTGCTGTCCTTCCCTTGTGTCCCAACTTTTTTGGGACTACTGGAATCAGAAATCTATGAAAATCACAAAAAGGAGCCCATTACTTTTTTATCCGTTTTGCTTGCCAACTGTTCTCATTATATGAAAACTTCTTCATACAAACAAACTTCTTCATGAAAACTATAGAGTAGGTTTATGTTCAAAACTTTCCGTTAAGTAAACATTAACTCCATAGTAGTTTCGACTTTGGTTATGTTTATGTGTAAACTTTATTTTGCAAACTAAGTTATTTATAGTTTTCGTGCCCCCGTTGATGTTCAACTAGCTCCCCTCCCCGGCTTTGCTCGGGTAGGTACATACATACAGCTAATTATGTCATTTGTCACGGTATTTTACTGAGCTAAAATATAGCCCAAGACCACGCTATCATCATCATATCAGCCAAAAGTCGTCCATTGCTGAACAAAGGTCTCCCCAATAAACCACCCGTTACGTGCCACGTGTCCTTATTTAGGGGGGAATTTCCCAATACGCACCTCGCTTGGCAGGTGTTGGTGAGCGCAGAGTGAGAGCTGTTCCACCGAAGGGATGCTGCCTACTGCTAAGGTTTAGAATCCCTTAGTCGCCGTTTACGACATCCACGACGGATTGTGCTATATTCTTAATCCGGATATCACACGAACGTCATGCTATCCATCAGTGAAACCCCATTCAAATCCACTCAGTGGTTATAGAAGAGAAGAGTGACAATTCGAAAAGCAATACTCGTTGTGTAGTGTGTAGTGTCATAGAGTAGTGAGTTTAAAGTTTTGTATTGACTTAGGCCCGATGGAAAATCATTACTCAAGTAGAACCTGAGTTTTTTTTAAATCTTGGTTTTTTCATGAAAAAAACATTGCCCCACACTACGATTTCTTCTGTGTCGTGGGTGCGTTTACAGACATGAATTCCACATACAATACACCCAGACCCGGAACAACTACCTGCAGGTCATACAAATATTTGTTCCGTGTGGGGATCGAACCCAGGACCTGGAGCGCAGCAGCCGACTGTATCAGCCACTGCACCAACCGTGCCGTCAGTTGAGATTGCATCAATTCAATATAAATGATGGACCTATTTACATAGGGTTCACATTTGATTAACGCAATCTAAACTCGAGTTTTACTTAAGTTTTAATTCTCGTTCTGTAATACGATCATAGTATCGTATTCTCGGTTTAGTCTATTTCAGTCTCGAACACTTAGACAAAACAAACAAACTATTAAATCAACAACAGTCAATAGAAAGTCTAGTGTAAATAAGACATGATATCGATCTTATTTCAGCCGTCACAATGTCGGAGCAAGGATTAGTGAAAATGGAGTGCTATCATTGAAATTATTTTCTATTGTCAAACGGTTAAATGAAACCTGGTTCGGAGCACTCAGAGACCGGAGACCGAAACGACAACAAGGCGGCGACGAACCACCGCAAACATTTTGCTCTCGCATCGATTCGTTTAGTCATTGAAAAGGTTGTCACAACCACTACGCCATTAATCGTATGTTATAGACGATAAAGCCTTGGAATCAGTTTAACTCAATCGGATTTTGACGAACTGCACTGGACCGTCCTTGGCACTGCATACGGCATGGCATAGTCGTGGCGATTGACAATCTACTAGGCGGAATACTAGTCTTTGCATAGCTAGGAGAACACGTTTAACCGCACGTTGTCGCGGAGTGCCTCCCTCCGTGTTCCTTCCCGGTTAGCTCAACTAGGAGGCTCTCTCCACGGCAGCAAGTAACGGAGTTCAGTTATTGTGATTCAATGAAACGTAACATATATGAGTCTATTAGAATCAAATACCGCAATGTCCATTTTCGTGTTCTGGCCATAATTCATATTTTTTATATACATACACCAATGGATAATGCTATATTTGTAGCATACTTTAATTTTTAATGCCAGTTTTCTACATGACATTGCAGCTTTGGTTGCATTTTGAATATTCAAATAGATTCCTTTTAATCTGTAGATTCATACGGCATAGAAAACGCATTTTTGCTTTTTTATGGACATTGCGGTATTTGATTCTAATAGACTCATATATTGTTATAATGGTATATTGATATTCACAACTTCAACACTTTATGCTGATGATTATATAAATTTTCAAATATAGCTGATATAACAATTTTAAGCTAGTTAAAAATAAGTAATTGGAATATTGCAGGAGACTATTGGTCAGAGCTTGAACCACTAGCGTTCAGAATCGAATGTGTAATGATAATGATCAAAATATGAAGAGCGACTCTACGTCACATAAATTCGAATTTTGATTTGAATAAAGAATGAATCGTGAGGTGGACAGTGAGGGAGATAAAAGGTATGAAGTCATGAAAGAGGTTGATTGAAATGAAGATGAAGGATGACTTCGTCACAACGTATTCCATTTATAAACTACTCTGTGATCACCATACGAACATTCTCGATTAAAATCACGTGAACAGTGTTATACAAACATAGGTATTATGTAGTGCTTATATGAAAAAGCTTTTAAACCGAGCATTCACGCTGAACTGTTAGCAACCTACACTTTGGGTGCGACCGGATTAAAATTAGCTTCACGTACCAGGTATTAAAACTGTACTTTCGGAACATGCAGCCAAAATCAGATTAAAATGAGTTATTACAATCTTTGACTTAGAACTGAAACATTTTCAAATCCGCTTAGCTTCTGGATGTTCACGTGTTTGTTAAAACTAACCTTCTAAAACTATAAATAGTAAATTAAGTATTTTCATACAAGATGTTCAAGAAAAGTGGACAAAATCTCAGTAAAAGTATGAAATAGTCAACATAAATGTTGCATCTAGTTCTTGGCAATGAACAAGCCACCCGTCTCTGCCCATGGGTGTCGTAAAAGGCGAAGGTTAGATATCAAGAGGGTGGGCATCTCATCCTCCCATGTGCTAATAACAACCTACTGTGATCACCAATGTGCCTGCTAAGTGTGGTGATTATAGTAATAATACGCCCGCTCGTTGTAGTGATCATTGCAAGGCTTCAACAGTGGACATTTATGGTTTGATGTGTATGTGAAATCAAAGATCGACGTTTTAATTTTATATTGCAACTGAGAGTGTGAACTACCCTTCATCATTTCAGCCATATAAAGTCCACTGCTGGACACAAGCCTCCCCAAAGATCGCCACAACGACCGCTCCGATCGTTGAGAGCTCATTGGAGGTTTTGCCATAATCGTCAGGCTTGGCAGGCGGGTTGGCGATCGCAGTTAAGTTGTTAAAGTGCTCGAAGGACGCTGCTGCCCTTCCTCCGGTTAATCCCATAGTCGCCTTTTAGGACACCCAAGGTATGAAATAGGTTGGTGCTATTCGTAGCCGGCACCACACGGCAGAAAGTCCTAGTAGTCGAACTCAAAGAATGCACAACGCAGTAGTGTTGTATTCATCGACACAGCCATTTCCGAGTAATGAGCGGTACATGCGGACTCTAGACAGATGGCGCGCAGCACATGGCGTTCGATTGCGCCGAAAACGTCCGGTGGTATTGAAGGTTTCTTTAATAAGTTTTTATTATCCTTTTTATTTTGGATGCTGGTATGGAGTAAAAGGATACAAGGTACCTATAGCAACGGTATTATACCGACCGAATGTTGTTAGACTTTACAAAGAAGAGTATGGTTAGGTTCTGGACTGGAAATGGCTGGGCATCTTGACCTGGAGCACGCAAGGGGCCGAGAAGACATGCCCCTTCGTCCATCCCCGGGGCGGAGGAAGTTCATGTAGAATTTCCAATGGATCCAGTAAGAAAAACCGCTCCAGTGCGAGTAGAACTCGCGTGGAGAGGGTTTCGAAATTGCTAAATAAGTTGTCTATTGTTGGATACAGTCTTGTACCAATAACTTATCACAAGAAAAAACTTAATATCGTAGTGTTTAGTAAAACATGTTTTCCCATACATTTCAACCACAAACGTAAGTTTATACGCATAATATTGTATGATTTACCATGTTATTTTAAGACCATAGTATTCTTATAGGTTTTCCTGTAATCTATAGGTAAAGAGCTATTACCTATATTTTTTCAGAATTTTAGGCTCTGTAGTTTTGGAGATAAGAGACGCGAAATGGTCAATTTTCGTATGTTTTCTTAAATAACTTTAAAACTATACATTTTAAAATTATAAAATAAATACTTTTGAGACCCTTAAAACAAGCCCTTCCATTTCATGTTACACGGTACAGTTCGCAAAACTTTATACTTTAATTTTCTATATTGCCCCCCAAAAGTGACCCCCATATTCAATATTTATTTATTTACGTTACACGTCCGTGTTTGGGTTGCAGAAATCCATATGTGTACCAAATTCCAACTTAATCGGTCTTGTATATTCGAAGCAAATTGGTTGTGACAGACGGACAGACACACGAGTGATCCTATAAGGGTTCCGCCGTTTTTTCCTTTCGACGTTCGGAACCCTAAAAAGGTAAGTCCAACTCGTCTAGGCAGCATTCAGGTAACTGCGCAATATCTTCTCGTCCAAAAAATACTGCAATGTCTCAAGCCGAAGATATTTGACCAGTGAGTGTTGCCGGTGATGACCCGTGTTTATGAGAGGTGGTCGCTCATCATGGGCCTCATAAGAAGCACCAGCCATAGGTAAGTGGAAGAAACATCTTGGGCTTTTGCCGGTAATACCCCTCCACTGCTCCCAAGGCTGAGGAAGTCAACGAAGATTTCGGCACGATAAAAAGAAAATGGTCGTTAGCCAATCTATAGATATATATATATTAAAAAGTATGTTTCTTTGGTTGTTTATCCTCTGTGTTCCTATACCTTTCATTCGATTAAGTTGCAACTTTGTACAGTTGTTGTTGGCACACCGAAAAACTGGCTGATATAGAAAAATGCGGCATTGCAACGCGTGCTGGGTTGTGCTAGTATTATATTTTAAAATATCCTACTTCAGCATAAGAGATTACTTCGTATCAACCACCTGTGACAACCGAAACTGCCGCGAAACTCCGGGACGAATTTAGGGCTGCGAGGGTCAGGCCTAGAGCAGCACAATTTGGGGGGCAACAAAATTTGGGCGGTAGCCAAAAAAGGTCTTCAACACGTTTGCTGTCTGCTTTATTACATAAAATTATTATAAAGCCTGTAAGTGAGGGCAGCATACATACAAAGCTTAGAGCACGATTGGAATTCAATGCGCCCCTGACGATACTCGACTAATATATTAAACTATACTAGGAATCTACACTTAGATATATACTTAGGAAAGAACCTGATACTATTCCACTTGGCTGAAAATAAGCGTGATATGTTGTACTTGAAATGGGTGTAACAGGGGTCATTGATTTGAGTGGGTTGACAATGGGGTCACCCAACTCTCTTTCGCAGCGTGGTGAGAGCGAGAATTACTTTCTTTTTAAGCTAAAGCTTATGTGGACTGCCTTATGGAGTTGAGAGAAGACTCTTTGTTCCCCTTTGTGGGATTCTTGACGGTTATAATGATGTGTCATAAAGTTGTTGTTAAATAGGACAACAAAACTTAATAACAGCTTTTTATATACAACATATTGACAAGTGGACTGAAGTTTAAGAGTAGCAGAATACAATATTTTTATCAATTCATAATTTAATATCAGTTCAGTCAACTTTCAGTCATAGTGTAACCTAACTGGGAGCCGCGGTTTCACCCGCCGTTTAATTTAAAATAAATTGGACTATTTATAAATAATTTAGAATACTTCGGCATATACTCTTGACATAGAGTATATATATATTGGATTTCACGGGTTTAATTTTATTTGCGCGGTACCCTAATTATTTATCAAAAATATAAGTAGCCTAAGTTATTCCTTATAACATCAGCTATCTGCCAGTGAAAGTCCCGTAGAAATCGGTCCGGCTGTTTCAGATTAGCGGGAACAAACAGACAGACGGACAAAAAATTAAAAATAGTTTTTTTTATTGTTGGTACCGTATATACTTTTATAGTAAAAAACTGTTATTTTGACATTACAAACAGACACTATTTGTATAGATTAATTATGAGAATCGGCCCTCAGAACACTGAATTGTTTCAACTCTACTGCATGACAGCACAATATCTAGCACTAAGGTGATACGTACCATTTTATTTTTTTATTTTTTATTGATCCGGTGGAATTACCTCATGTACTTCCTTCGCCCCGGGAAAGGGCGAAGGGGCATGCCGGACTCCTACCGGCTAAAACCACCGGAGTGATCATCGTCGGCACCGAAGGGAGGCTCCAGGAACTCGAAAGATCTCCATCTAGAGCCGAGGTGATACGTACCTACCTAGCGGGTCTTTTGCAATAAGAGAGCTACCACCAGTACACTGAACACAAACAAAGAAACCGGCACAAGCTACTCAATAGAAAAAAAGAACAACGCAAAGGTCAAAATCCTTTCTAATAATCCTCACCAATCAATGTCAACTAATGTCTAAGAAAAATCTATAAGGATATAATAACGAATTTCGTCTTTATCACTATCAAGATAAAGGTTCTTGTAAACGCACAGACTACAGTTGCTGGTAGATCGGCGTTTGATAAATTGACATGGATATTCCGAGA
Organism: Diloba caeruleocephala; assembly: GCA_947459985.1. NCBI lineage: Eukaryota > Metazoa > Arthropoda > Insecta > Lepidoptera > Noctuidae > Diloba > Diloba caeruleocephala. Next base: position 9,336,238 of record OX381631.1, on the reverse strand, counting down.
CTAGATGGGATGTAGGAAGCGACTGTATCTGGAATGACTGAATACTACATAATTCATAGGTATGTTTAATAATCTGTAATTTTTTGCGGAGCTGGTGAACTAATAGATTCTCGGAGCTCCCTTCGGTGCTGAAAATGAACGCCCAGGTGTTTTTGCTGTCAAGAAATAGAATCACACCGGGAGCGTTGGACGATGCATGAGCAATTGCACAGCGTAGAGAAAACTTTTTACTAACAGGTGGGCACCATTCGCCCTTGTGGCGACACTACATCGCCACCATATAACTACAACTTACAGCGACATCTACTTGAACATAAAGTGCAATTCTCCGATCACATCACGCATGTAAAGAGTTCGCAAAATGTTGCATTTAAACAAACGCTCAACATTAACTTTGGGCTTCGGCTTGCCAGGCACAACACCCACCTGGCTTGACCGGTCGTTGTGGTGATCTTTGGGGGAGGCCTGTGCCAAGCAGTGGACTCCATTCGGCCGAAATGATGAAACTTCTAGTAAAATTTTTCATATGCTGATCCCGTAAATACTCGTAATATTTTTACTAAGATTTATACTACCGTTAACTGCCTCATTATTTTTCAATCTAAAAAATGGTTTTACTTTCGAGAATAATATTAATGCCACTCACATTTTTTGCTCCTTTAAAAACATGTTATCTGCGCTCGTACTCGCAACAATATGGTAATGAAAGACTTAAAGTTTTTAATAAGAGTACGAATAATTTGACACGACCTTATGTCCTTTATCATGACTAAAAAATAACACCTGTTGTAACATCTGAATATTTGAAAGACTTAAAGTTTTTAATAAGAATAATTTGACACGACCTTATGTCCTTTATCATGACTAAAAAATAACACCTGTTGTAACATCTGAATATTTGAAAGACTTAAAGTTTTTAATAAGAATAATTTGACACGACCTTATGTCCTTTATCATGACTAAAAAATAACACCTGTTGTAACATCTGAATATTTGAAAGACTTAAAGTTTTTAATAAGAATAATTTGACACGACCTTATGTCCTTTATCATGACTAAAAAATAACACCTGTTGTAACATCTGAATATTTATAACACGTACAGTTACTTTTCAACGAAGTGTATATAATTGCCACGCAATTTAGAAAATTCCTCAGACGGACTGGATGTTTTTATTTTATATTATTAAGTTTTATTGTAATATTTATTTATCCACATTATCATCATAATATCAGCCAGAGGTAGTCCACTGCTTGAACAAAGGCCTCCCTCATAGATTTCCACAACTGTTTCCACAATTTGGGGGGAATTGCCAGTACTCACCACGCTTGGCGGGCGAGTTGGTGAGCGCAGTATGGCTACTGTAGCAGTCAAACCTTTCTACGCCCTAAGATCACGCCAGTCGGAAAATCGCGTACGTCATCGCGCGATACCACGCGTGTTCCACAGAAGGGACGCTGCTGTCCATCCCTCTGTTTTCATCATTTCGGCCGAATGAAGTCCTGGACACAGGCCGAATGAAGTCCTGGACACAGGCCTCCCCCAAAGATCACCACAACCACCGATATGGATGTGTTGTGGGCTCATTGGGGGGTTTTGCCATAATCGCCACGCTTGGCAGGCGGGTTGGCGATTGCAGTTGAGTTGTTAATGTACTCGAAGGACGCTGCTGCCCATCCTCCGGCTAATCCCTTAGTCGACTTTTACGACACCCATGGGAGGACATGGGGTGGTGGCATTCTGAGCCGGCACCACACGGCAAGCTCGGCACCCTCTGGTTTAGAACCCTTCTACTACTACATTACCGGAGATGGGAGCGGTGTTATATTCTTAATTGAGAGAACAGGCGGACGTACACAAATTGCAATAATTAAAGACATGCATAAAAAAAAAAAAACGCAATGACACACCAAAATGCATCCGTTTCACATAATCTGAAACTTCTCAGTAACATGATATCCGACGATACATACAAGTCACGGTGAGGATTGGTTTCCAGGAGAGCGTTGAGCGCCTAGAGGGTCGCGGCGGAGCGGGCGCGGGGCACCGGGCGGCAACGTGGCACGTGGTGCCGTCTGTTGCGTAGATAATTGTCAAGAGTAATATTTCGAGATTGCTCAACATGTAGGTTGGGTACATGCATTTTGCCGCGAATAAATTTGTACGAATGTAAGTTGGTGGTTATTTCGCTCGACTTGCAATGCATTATACCCCAGACAACTTAAAACGAAGATTTATGTATGCTTACTTCCACAAACAGAGGCAATTTTATTACATCCTGGCAGAAAATTGCGGGTCCTGCACAACAGAGCTGACGCATACTTATAGGAAACGAAGACCAAACACGAGTTGCTGAGCCAAAAGAGTAAATGAAGACGAGTTATCTTAGACAGTAATGTAACGTTGATGTGTTACCGAATTTGGACAATATCCGAATGTAGAAAAAGTGTTTCTGTTGGTAAAGAAACCTATCTGGAAACGATAACTTCAACTTATCAGCCAAAGGATGATGATACTGCTGAACTGGAGGTGTCGTCATTTTGACAGGAGTTTGCCAGTACTCACCACGCTTGGCAGGTGGATTGGCGACTGCACAATAGCTGCTGTTCCACAGAAGGGACGCTGGGATGGCCTTTGGTTTAGAATCCCTTAGATTACCTTTTACGACATCCACGGGAGGAGATGGCGTGGTGCTATATTCTTAATCCGAGCACCACACAGATTACTTATCTATATTAAGTTTATATCCATTTCAGCCGAATAAAATTAGTCCACTGCAGGACACAGGCCTACCCCCAAAAATCAACACAACGACCAGTCTGGGTGTGTTGTGTTTAATGGGGGGGGTTTGCCATTACCGCCACGCTTGGCAGGCGGGTTGGCGATCGCAGTTGAGTTAATAAGGACGCTGTTGCCAATCCTCCGGATAATCCCATAGTCGCTTTAAAGACACCCACGGGATGAGTTGGTGCTAACTTTAACCGTCACCACAAGGCTCAAATTAATTTATTACGTCTTGTATTTGCTGGCTATTTACTTCGATATATTAAACCTGTTTGAAAATAATATCTTTTCTTAGTAGCACATCAGCCCGTCAACGTCACGTTCACTAAAATAACGGGCTAGATCATAGGGAACAGCTCTAGTGTGATCTTGCGATGACCTGAAGCCTCCCTTTGGCGCCGAAGATGACCGTTCCAGTAGTTTTAGCTGATATAAGTCTGGCATACACGTTCACCGTTCCCTGGGGCGGAGGATGTTCGTGATGAATTTACACCAATTAATAAACTGATGGGCGTTGGGGTAAAACGGTTCTCGGGTGGACCGCGCAGCGAAAAACGCAGCGTGGTACGAACTCCAACGAGGTGGACAGACGACCTGGTCTGGACCAGGTCGCTGGGAGTAATTGGATGAGGGCGGCATATGACCGCTCGTTGTGGAAATCTATGGGGGAGGCCTTTATTCAGCAGTGGACGTCCTTTGGCTGATATGATGTTGATGAAGGTTACAGGGGACAGTGCCATAATCACCACGGTTAGCTTACTACCATGCCTACATATTGGCTTCAGTGTGTTGTTATTAACGCACCCTTAGTCGCCTTTTACGATTCCCATGGGCGGAGAGGGGTGGTCTATTCTTTTCCGGGAACCACACGGAACCTTTTTCTTAGTCACATCTACATAATCAGCCCATTACAGTCCCCTGTACTGCTGGTCACGGTTAAAGCCTTAGACCAGCACGCTGGCCTAGTGCGGGTTGGCGGACTTCTCACACTGTTGAGAACATTTTGGATGGTTTCCTTCACCGTTAATGCAAGTCATAATCAAATTGTGATCCGCACATGAATCCGAGAAGTCATAGGTGCGGGTCGGGATCCAATTAGGAGCTCCTCTGTGGAGGGCAAGCTTTCAAACACTAGACTATCGCTGTTCCAGTATTGATAGTCACATCTAGTAAATTAATATCTACGACTAAAAGCGTCACGTCGCTGGCCACTTCACCACATTGGTAATTGACGTTTATGACATTGACTTAAACGAGCCGAAAAAATATAGTGCGGTGATTGATTAAAATATTGCGTTTGCGTTTCGCAGACACACAAGTAAGGATGCCAACTAATCAAAAACAATAAAACTAGTTTTCTTTATTCATTTGATGACAAAACGTTTTTTTATTTTTTTTTTAACCTTGCCCCGCACTAGCGTTTCTCCTGCGTCGTGGGTGCGTTTACAGACACAAATTCCACACACAATACACCCAGACCCGGAACAACTACCTGTAGATCATGCAAATATTTGTTCCGTGCGGGAATCGAACCCACGACCCGGTGCGCAGCAGCCGACTGTATCAGCCACTGCACCAACCGTGCCGTCAAATCTAAATCTAAAACCTAAATCCTACTTCCATCCTTACTCATCTCCAGAATCCTACCGTTATCCGGCAGTAATATCCGATTGTTGTAAGACCTTTTATACTCTACTATCTAATGTCAGGTACGCGTAGCAAAGCCTATTGAAGTGAAAACTTCTTTTAGCGCGGTACGTATATGTTTAGATGAGATAAAATCTCTGGACTCGCGACACCGTTACGAGACGCAGCTATAGCTTGTACATATAGCAGACCGCGAACGCGTCTAGATAAATAAATAAAAAAACATTTATTGCTATAAAAATGTTCACTTCTGTCGGCAGTCCCGGAATGCAACCCATACCTTTTTTTTTAATTCCTTACGTCTGAATGAAGAAACTGCCGCACCCTTATAGGATCACTCGTGTGTCTGTTTGTCTGTCCGTCTGTCACAGCCAATTCGCTGTGAATATGCTGGACCGATTACTCAAGTTGGAATTGTGAAAGGCTTGTTTTGAGGACACCAATTGTTTTTATAATTTTTTAAATGAATAGTTTTATAGTTATTCAAGAAAATTGATGAAAATAGACCATTCCCCCATCTTATGCTCCGTAAGATTTTGCTGAACATATATTGTGTTTTTTTGGTAGGTATTGACCCAAGCTCTCACCCCCTGCAGTATGTCGTGCTATTTACTGGACATGCTGTATATTAGAAGAAGATATACAAGAAGATTGCCATGCTACGAATAGCACCAACCCATCTCAGCTCGTAGGTGTTACAAAAGGCGACTATGGGATTAGTCGAAGGATGGGCAGCAGCGTCCTTCAAGTAAACGGCGGCGGCGCCTTGACGGCACGGTTGGTGCAGTGGCTGATACAGTCGGCTGGTGGAATTCATGTCTGTAAACGCACCCACGACACAGGAGAAATCCTAGTGTGGGGAAACGTTGACGTTTAAAAAAAACAACACTACTACGATCACCAACCCGCCTGCCAAGCGTGGCGATTATGGCAAAATCCCCTATGACTATGATCATTGTGGTGACCATTGGGCGGCCAATTTTCAGCAGTGGACGATGATGGGGCTGACGTGTTAACATCTGGACTAAGGCTGACCGCCAGCATACAGTAACAACTTATCACCTTTATATAGTAAAGCAAACAGCTGACCCGACCTGACCCATTTTATAGTATAGTTCTCAATTTATCGATTTCAAGGGAAAAGGCCTTGGCACGGTTAAAACGTAATATAATAGAACCCGATATGTGTGCGAATGAAATTGCATATTTCGGATACTGCCTGCAGGGCGCCTGATATATTTTTAAAATTGACAATCCTATCCAGATGTACATCAATTTACGTACGATATATACTTTTATAAATTTTATATTATATTATATAAAGTTTATATATAGTTGTATATTTTATTATATTTTTATGTATGTATCATTTTAGTATTTTAGGAGTATAATACACCTATCTGTAGGTATTGTATTAAATTGCCTAGATATTTGGTACAGGCATTTGATTTTGTTAGTATAATAAGTACACCCTCAGTATTTTTCCATATTTTTCTTGTCCATCCAAAGGTTGTCTGTAAGAAATCGCTAATAGCGATAAGACCGCCCATTGTACAATTACTTTTATTGTAATTTATTTTCCTGAAAGTTATTTTAATGGTGTACAATAAAGAATATTCTATTCTACTCTACATCGGACTCGCAAATTTGTGAATCATACGAATCTGTCTAAAAACAATGCCGTGGTGGCTCAGAGGTTTACGGGATCGCTTCTTAAGCATAAAGTTGCGGATTCAAAACCTGACAGGTGCTGTTGTGGCATTTTCTATGTCATTTACTGGTGGTAGGTCTCTTATTGCACCCTACAGCTACGGCAGAGCTATAATGCGGGGGACCTCTGGGTTCGCGGATGCGTAGATTGGGGAATCTGCGTGCCCACACCGAGCGACCCAAGAGAAGATGGTAGTACGCATGTGGTTACGTGCTGCCGTGGGACGCTTTGGGGGATCCTTTACAATCCCCCCGAGGGGTGGACCGCTTTACAGTCACCCTCTCAGGGATGTTCCTATAGGCGTGGCACCGGTGGGCGGCTCTAGTGTGAGGACCTGGAGCCTCCCTTGGGTACCGAAGATGACCGCTCCAGTGGTTTTAGCCGGTAGGAGTCATTTTTGGCATACCCCTTTGCCCTTCCCCGGGGCGAAGGAAGTTCATGAAGAATTTCCACTGGGCACCAATAAAAAAAAAGGTCTCTTATTGCAAGAGGGCGGATAGGTAGATACCACCGCAGTGCCAGATATTCTGCTGCCTTGCAGGAGTGTTTAAACTTTAGATATTACTGTGCTCCAGTTTGAAGGGCACTGTAGCTAGTGACATTACTGGTCAAGAGACCAAATAACTTCACGTCACGAGGTGACGAGGGCAGGGTGATGCCTCGCAGGACTACTCCTGGGTAGCATTCTAAATAACGTGGGTAGGCATGTCGCTTACCACCAGGCGAATGGATTGCACGTCTCATCACCAAGTAGTATAAAAACAACAAAAAAGTACTTGCTTAGTTAATTTGACGGCACGGTTGGTGCAGAGGCTAATACAGTTGGCTGCTGCGCTCCGGGCAGTGGGTTCGATCCCCGCACGGAACTAATATTTGTATGATCTGCAGGTAGTTGTTCCGGGTCTAGGTATATTGTATGTGGAATTTATGTCAGTAAACGCACGCACGATACAGGCCAAATCCTAGTGTGGGCAACGTTTTTCTTAAAACCAAACGATAGAACGAACAAACAATACGGAAAGAACTAATTTAAGACACTACTGATCGAGGAAATCTGGATCAAATGGTCTGAAATAGCTAACACACAGTGAGCAAGCGTAGTGTGAAATTCATTCCTTTTCATGTCATTTTTCTCTATATGAGAAGAATGATTAGCCCTAAGGCCTAGGCGCCCTAGGCGGTAAAGGGCCAAATCGTTAAATAGGGATTTTTTTAAAAAGGAAACATTTAGTCGAGCGTAGTTCTCAAGTCTGGCTCGACTATATCACAGTTACTTCGCCCCTGGGGGAGGGCGAAGGGGTATGCCGGACTCCTACCGGCTAAAACCACTGGAGCGATCATCTTCGGCACCGAAGGAGGGCTCCAGGTCCTCGTAAGATCACACTAGAGCCACCCATTTGTGCCACGCCTTTAGGCACATCACGGAGGGGATGACTGTAAAGCGGTCACCCCCTCTGGCGGAGGGAAGGCGACTGTAAAAAGGTCGCCACCCCAGGCACTTCTCGGGGAGGATTGTAAAGGGGGGTCCTAAGCCTCGCTTTGAGCTGTGCTGCGCACACGGCGGTACGTGACCACGTGCGCACCGCCGTCTTCCCGGGGGAATATATCTACACCTAGTAGCGTAAGTTTCAATACCAGGGATTTTGTTTCACCATATCAGCCAAGACCATCAACTGCTGATACAAACGCCTCCCACATAAACGACCGTTGACAAGCCGTGTGTCGTCATGTCGAGGGAAATTTATCAGTACTCACCACGGCAGACAGGCGGGTAACTAACGCAGAAAGCGGAAGTGAAAGCGACCAGGATACCGCACTACACACGGTCGAGGCGTGCCCTGTGTGGACTGCCGAGCGGCGGATCCTATAGATCGGGCAAGATCTCTCTCTACCGGCAGTAGAGTCGACTATGTTGGAAGAGAATGAAAATTGGAGTGCAGTGGTCGCCTGTGAGAGCGTTATACTCCAGACCACAGATGTAGAAATGCAGAAAGTACATGATGTGTTTCCACCGGGTGAAATAAAAAATAACCATAAAACGGTGAGCGCAGTATGGCTTCTGTTCTATAAATGGGACGCGGATTTTGTCTAGCAAAAACAATTCATCATTTTAAATGTGTCTGTTCAGGGAATTACACCCAAGTCTTAAGCTTCGTTTAGCGTAACCTGAAATCGTAGCATTGAATTTGCAGATCCCGACTAACAAGAGTCTTATGTTACGTAATTACAATCCTACATCTCAAGTAAATCCGAAGCACGAGTACAGTGTCTAACTAAAGCGAGGACCGATGACCTTGGAGCATTGACCCTTCCAAAGTTGATTTCTAAGCATCCATTAACTTGAAATTGTAGCAAAGGTATCCTACCAAACGAAATTCCGTTTTACGGTATACTTCCCAATCTTAGATCTTACGTAAATCCGAGTTACTGTGCGAGTACAGTTTGTAGCTGTCAAGGAGACTGACGACCTCGTAGGTCATTGACCCGTTCAAAGTTAATATTAGTTTGATAAAAGAGAAACGAGCGAAAATGTTCGCTTCATAAACATTGAGTTATGGTTATGATATTAATAATTATCATAAAACCAGTTGCTGGCAATGGGATCGTCCTATTAAAACATTCTGCATGGAACAAATAATTTATTTGGCTAGACATGAAAAGTGAAAAATGTGACCTTACTTTTTTATTAATGTCCTGCTCCTAACATTCATAAGTAATTTTTAAAACATTTTTATCATTAGTATGGATCTCTAAAATCTACAATAAACAGTTATTATCATAGCTATATAGTTATTGAATTATACTCTAGTAATTTTAAACTACTTATGATGTATTTACATTGGTTAAAGTTGAATGATCATCCTTGATGAAGTGTATATAATATAAATAAATAAATTGTGTACACTCGTTTTGAAGGTACAGAAGAAGAGACTTCCGAATTTTTTTAATTTTCGATGAATATTAGGTGACTTATCATTTTCAACCTATTATTTATAAAGAAATTATAATATACCTACAATTACTAAGGTGGCAGACCAGCATGCAGCAGGACCCAGACGGTAAGCCGTTACTGTAACCTATGATCACTTGCAAAGCAAAGGGTATCACTCGCGCGTTGCCGAGCCCGTAATTTCGGGAACACCTCGGTGGGTAGGTGATTCCACAACTCAGGGGTCGCGGGCGCGCAGATTGGGGAGTCTGCGTGCTCACACCGAGTGATCCCTGGGAAGACGGTAGCGCGCATGTTGTCACTGCCACCGTGTGCGCAGCACAACACACAGCGGGGCTCCGGGGGATCGTGTACAGTCCCCCTGAGAAGTGCCTGGGGGCGGCCTTTTTACAGTCCGCTTGAGGGGGTGACCGCCTTACAGTCATCCCCTCCAAAGTGTGCCTAAAGGCGTGGCACCGATGGGCGTGTGATCTTACGAGGACCTGAGCCCCGCTTCGATGCCGAAGATGACCGCTACAGTGGTTTTAGCCGGTAGCCCCTTCGCGCTTCCTCGAGGCCAAGAAACTTCATGTAGAATTTCCACTGGACACCAAATAAATAAAAAAAGGTGATTCCAGAAATTGAGCGTGCGCGGGAGAAAGCATTGGAAACGTTTATATCTTTTGCCTAATGTAAATGCCAAAATAAATAAAGGTTCTTTCTTTTGTTCATATAATAACAATAAATAGATATTTTGCTGAGTTATATACCACCACTCCATCTGCTCCCGTGGATATTATAAAAAGCGAGTAAGGTACTCTAGACCAGAGGCTATCCCTCTCTCCCTTCGCAGCAGCGTCCCTCCTTAAACAGAACCCAAACTGCGCTCACCAACCCGCCTGCCAAGCGTGGGGAGTACTGGCAAATTCCTCCAAAAATGGCGAAACAATCGTGGAAATCTATGGGGCAGACCTTTGTTCAGCAGTGGACCTTATGTGGTGGCGGATATGATGATGATTATTTTAGTGAAAATTTGTTTTTTTTTACTAATTCGGGTAGAGAATCGTGGACTGATCCACCTCGTAAAGGTTGCAGATGATTAAATCGGCATATCATAATATTTGAGTTAGTGTGAGCAACGTCACACTGCAACCGGTGCGGCGTAGCGTGGCGCGCTAGACCAGAGGCCGCCCAGCTTTTAGTGTGACCTTTCTGATACATGTCAGAATACATTAAACGAGTGTACAGACGACGACGAAGTAGCCAAACCCTAAATGTATGAGAGCTTTCAGATCAAGTATCGGTATCATGACGACACCGATACTACTAAAAGAGACATGGCAACAAGCAGGCCCATTAAAGTATATTTCTCTAATATAAGGTTCTTACGCGAGCACTTTATAAAATACGAAAAGTATTCCAGGAATACAACAATATCTTAGAAGCGTTTCAAGCGCTCGTTGTACTTCAGATGAGTCTGACTTTGTTATACAAAACAAGCTGATATTTCATGGCGTGTTACATCATAAAAAAAATATTTACATAAAAGAACACGTAGAAGATCAAGAATTCGCATAAAAACACACACCGGATAAGTCTTTATTGAAATGAAACAGTCGTTATTACAAGACATCGCAAAATGTATGGCTTGTTTATATAAATATAAAGCGTTCTAAAATTTTATAAATTACACAGCTAAATTAGATAGTATATAACTTAGGCTGTAAATTTGAATTGAAAATAGAAAACCACATTTTTAAAACATGAAAAATAAATGTTTAAAATAAAATACGTTATCTATTACGCGACATCGTAAAACGTCTGCATAATATCACGTACCTAAAGAATCGTGCGCAATCAGCTAAATTGTATAGTATATAACTTACGCTGCATATGTATGTGCTGCTTGGGCATTTTGTAATCGGGCGGGTAACATCTCTCGTAGAACTCTAGGTCGCTGACCTGGCATACCTCAGGCGTTGGTATAATCAGACCAGTGCCTGATATGGCCCTCTGGAGATGGTGTTCCTGTGAACAATAGATACGTTTATGTTAAAAAAGCCCTCGTATTTCTATTTGTCGGCGAACGCACTTCTGAATAATAGATATAATTTTCCCCAAAGATCGCCACAACGACCGGTCTAGGATAGTTGTGTGCTCATATAGGGGGGTTTTGCAACTCTTGGCAGGCGGGTCCTCGAAGGACGCTGCTGTCCATCCTTCGGCTCTGCCATAGTATATCAGTTTCATGCGGTGCCTGCTAGGAATAGCTCCACCACATGTCCGTGTCGTAAAAGTTTATTCTAGAACTATGAAAACTTTGAATTCGTGGAATAAACACTTTGAAAGCCGCTATCGGGAACCATATCACGAGTTTTCAAAGCAAATCATACATGACTCAATAGATACCAAAAGCAATTTATAACTGAGAAACAATAGAGTGAATCCATCACATTTTTAAACAGAATGAACACAAGTTAATAGTTCAAATAAACCTAAACATTTGACTAAAGTGCCGTAATGCCGATCATTTAAGAAGAAATAAAAGCATTATTTGCAAGATAATATCAATAATATTAATGTGAGCACATTTCCATTATGAACATAACAGGTAATATTCATAATGGTAATGTGCTCACATTTACTGACCCTAAGCGGATTTGCGAACTGTCTGTGTAAGTTTTGAGAGTGTTTGTATCAAAATGCTTTTCAGAGACTTCTTGTACTGCAAATATAACGTCTTCAATTTACTGAAGTCCACTGTGTCTGAGTTTGCCATTTAAAGATAAACAGATTAGTTAACAGCTGTGTATGTAAAGTATCCTGAAATAAAAACACCGTCTTTGTGTGTATATAAATTTAATATACAACTTAAAACGGGTTGACGCTTCGAGATTGCCCATCGTTTTAATCGTTGAAAAATTGGCAGAGAACCCGTTCTAACATTGGGCCAACAGTTTGAAGAGTTCGACTTTATATTTGAGTCTGAATATTTCTCACGACTCCATTGGAATACTGATAAGTCAAAAACTTATTGGACCTGCTCAATGCAAATGAATTCAATCATGCATAAAAGATGTAGTTTTGTTTTTATCATCTTCAGTATTGTTTGAAGTTATTGACGTTTAAAATTACTTATATTCGGGTTTGCTATGAAATTTAGGGTACATTAGTACATTTGACTAAAGAAGTTGGATGACTTCACCAACTTTTTAATATTAGATGATCAAATATTTTGACATTTCAATATTTTCTATCAATCACAATGAAATGAGTATGAAAGCAGCCAATGTGTTTACAATACAAGACATCGAGATTATAACAATAAAATAGTGCGTTTGGAAGTGAATATGACACTTGACAAGCATCACATATTAGACGCAGATATTGATTAGCTGGCATGGCACCCTTATACACTAACAATCGTTCAAAACAAACACTTGGTAGAAGAAGTTTTATCCCTCTCTCTTTACTTGTCTGTCTGTCTATCAACTCAGCTTAAAATACTATAAAGGAGGAATTAAACCATTTGTAATGGACACCCGCCTCTTCGGTCCCTATTGTTTTTAAAAACCCCTAATATATTTAAATAATACCAATCCAGCTATTCTTACATAGCTTATGCCTCAGCAACGCCCTAAGCCGAGGTTTGAGTCTCGCAGGGCGTGCACACAGAAGCAGTTGCTTAGTTTATAAAATAAATTTTAAGCCTAGCTTGAGGCTTCTTTTGGCTTCGCCGGAAATCGCCCGGCTAAGCAGCCACATTTCTCGGAAGTCTGCGAGAAGCCCAACATAAACAAAAAATGGATCTAAATAAGCTGATATTATAAATTTTAATTCATCATCATCATTTCGGCCGAGTGAAGTCCACTGCTGGACACAGGCCTCCCCCAAAGATCACCACAACCACCGATATGGATGTGTTCTCGCTCATTGGGGGGTTTTGCCATAATCGCCACGCTTGGCAGGCGGGTTGGCGATCGCAGTTGAGTTGTTAATATACTCGAAGGACGCTGCTGCCCATCCTCCGGCTAATCCCTTAGTCGACTTTTACGACACCCATGGGAGGAGATGGGGTGGTGGCATTCTGCGCCGGCCCTTTAATTACCGATACAGTAACCGTTCATATAAGATGTAGACTCGCAGTTGATCGACTGCGGTGTTAGGTCTCACATTATAAAGGAAGCGAGTCTTTCGACATATTTAACGTTACATCATACAACGCATAACGAATTATACAATTAGCACATTAATATGACAATGAGTCACCGTTGCACATGAGCAATGGTAAACTGGATGCTTCAAGCGAAATGGTGCCGGAATACAAATTGATAGCTTGATGGAAAAGCATTTGTTTGACCGGCTTCTTTAACGCTGCTATGTCAATTTAATCATATACTAATGAATATTACAATCAGGTTAGCTAGGTGTTAACTTTAAGAAGTTGTAGATTCTTTATGTTTCATTTCGAGAACAATGTAAAACATTGTAACATATTTAAAAATAATAACCATAGTTTGCTGTGCGCTCTTCTCCATAGAAAATCTAATTCTTGGTACGCGGCAACAAGTCTGAATATTTACAAGTGCCAGTAAATGGTTTTAGCAATTAATTTTAATATTTCCATCTTTAAAACTTTTTTGGTTACGATTATTTGGTAAGCATATATTATCAAACGTTTGTCGTCTGTTGCTGCCCTACGACTACGATATCAGGCAACGTCTGAAATAGCTGCAACATTCATTTTGCGGAGCAAACCCATAACATAATTGCTCCAAAAATCTGATTTATCTAAAGCCCAACTAAAACGAAGATGTTCTTGATTGAAGCCAGCGATTAAGGTGGTCAGTGACACCAGGCAAGCCAGTCGCTAACGTCTGTATTCGTCCAAATGCGCATAATATAATTATAAGTGCTCAACTAGTTCCTGTAAGAAGCAACTTAGGCAGTAAACTAAGAAAACGTTAAAGAAGATATAAAGCGATAAAAAACTGTTCACAAATGGTATAATCGGATTATAGCAGCTCGGACGAGCAGAATCGAGGACAAAAGCTAGCATAAAACAGGCTAGGATCTAAAGCGCCGCATCTAATTAAAATAAATTATGTATTTTACGTCACAATGTTTTTGTACTTTCTAAACAACTAGGTAATCTATTGTTGAGCTTATAGATCTAATTGAATGAGGAGATAAAAACGAACTAAAACTAAGACTTAAAACTAGACTGTCTTCAGCCCAAATAATAATAACATTATAAAAACAGAAATATTAAAACCTGTAGCACAGGTTTTAAATAAAACTTATCAGTCCGTAAGAAACTAATCTCTGATAATCCAGTTTATAAAGTTCAATGGATCTGTATTATCTGTGGTTGTGATTTCACGATGTAATAAAAAAAGAAAAAAGTAGTATGTCTAAGTAATCTGTGCAACCAAACAACAACAAATAGGTATATAGGTATAACTTAATCGTCTCTAGAAATTCTTATTTTCATGGACAAAAACAACTGCACACATTATCTGCACAACTTGGAAGTGTTCCCGCAAGTCATCGTCTCCAATACGCAGCATGACATCATAAACATCATGACAATACTACGGAAATATTTTATAGATAAAAAGCATCGTAGAGTTTGCGCTGTGCCGATTATTACCGATAAGAAACTGCAAAAAGATGTTTTTTCCTTATCAAAGTTTAGAACGTCACGGCAGTGATGAATTGCACTTCGCATAAGTTACTTTATAAAGATATTAATGTTATAATTTATCAACAGCGATAGTAACCCTTTCCTAGACACGTTTTCTTTATATTATTACGCTTTGCGAGCTCTCAGGGAAAGTGATATGAAAATGGAGTGGTGGAATCACTTAACTCTTCTGTTTCAATAAAATTGTTTATGTTACGAAATAACACGGAAAGTTATAATGTTTTACTGGTGGGAGGTCTATTATAGCAAGAGACCGGCTAGGTAGGTACAATCCTAGTCCCCTAGCCCCGAGAAGTGCCTGGGGGGCGACCTTTTTATAGTCGCCTTCCCTCCGCTACAGGGGGTGACCGCTTTACAGTAGGTAATCCCCTCCGAGCTGTGCCTATAGGCATGGCGCCAATGGGCGGCTCTAGTGTGATTGTACGAGGACCTGGAGCCTCCCTACAATGCAGTTATCATATACACAACCTCCTTTCATTAACGCATAAACTTCTTCTCTTCGTCATGGGTATAAAAGAAAGTATAAAAGTAATGTTGATAGCCAGCACATTACTTTCCTTTCATACCTAAATCTGCATAGAACCATTACAATAAATCTCGTCCCCAATATTTCTAAATAAATCCCAGACACGAAGTGGCCACAGTCCATATTTTAATCAAGTCCATACAATTTGCAACAGAAATCATCATATCATATCAGCCACAGGTCGTCCACTGCTGAACAAAGGCCTCCCCCTTAGATCTCCACAACGAGCGGTCACATGCCGCTCTCATCCAACGACTCCCAGCGACCTTCACCAGGTCGTCTGTCCACCTCGTTGGAGGTCGTCCCACGCTGCGTTTTCCGGTGCGCGGTCTCCATTCGAGAACCTTTTTGCCCCAACGGCCATCAGTTCTACGAGCAATGTGCCCTGCCCATTGCCACTTCAGCTTACTAATCCTTGCAGCTATGTCGATAACTTTAGTTCTTCTACGGATCTCCTCATTTCTGATTCGATCTCGTAGAGAAATACCAAGCATAGCTCTCTCCATAGCTCGCTGAGTGACCTTGAGCTTTCTTATGAGGCCCATTGTGAGTGACCACGTCTCTGTTCCATATGTCATCACTGGTAACACACACTGGTTAAAGACTTTCGTCTTTAGGCATTGCGGTATTGTTGACGAAAAGACGTTGCGAAGTTTCCCGAACGCTGCCCAGCCGAGTCGGATTCGACGATTGACCTCTTTCTCGAAGTTGGACCTACCTAACTGGACAGTTTGTCCCAGGTAGACATACTCGTCAACAACTTCGAGAACAGAGCTCCCAACGGATATTGGGATGGGCACGACATGGGCATTTGACATGACTTTCGTCTTGCCCATGTTCATTTTAAGGCCCACCTGTTGGGAAACCCTGTTGAGATCATCGAGCATTGTGCTGAGCTCTTGCAGCGATTCTGCCATGACTACGATATCGTCGGCAAATCGAAGGTGAGTGATATACTCGCCATTGATGTTAATGCCGAATCCTTTCCACTCCAGCAGCTTGAAGGCATCCTCCATTGCAGCGGTGAACAGTTTCGGGGAAATGACGTCCCCCTGTCTCACACCTCTCTGCAATGGAATCGCCCCCGTGCTCTGTTCATGTACTTGGACCGACATGGTGGCGTTTCTGTATAAGCACTTCAACACTTCAATGTACCGATAGTCAATCTGGCACCGCTGCAGAGATTGCAGCACTGCCCAGGTTTCGATCGAATCGAAGGCTTTCTCATAGTCCACAAACGCCAAGCATAGTGGCAGATTATACTCCTCGGTCTTCTGTATAACCTGCCGCAGCGTATGGATGTGGTCTATGGTACTGAAACCTTTTCGGAAACCGGCTTGTTCGGGAGGCTGGAAGTCATCAAACCTGCGCTCGAGACGATTCGTGATGATCCTTGAAAACAGCTTATAAACATGGCTCAGAAGAAACAGAAATAACTGACCGAAACTCCCGGGAGTCACGCGATGCTCTACGAACAAAGTTAGTCGAAGGTGACCTGGCATTTTGTTGGAAGCGACCAGTCTTTCAACGTTATGTCTTATGGGTATGTCGGCAACCTTTTGTAATAAGAGGGCCACAAAGAATAATGGTGAGTCCCTTACATTGATTTTTATAAGAATTTTAGAGAAGGTCCATGACGTTTATAATTGGGTTCTATCTTTAAAACCACGCAATAAAAATATAATTTATTTTACGATTCATAACTTGTCATGGGGTTAATTTGTGAACGTAGACAGTTGATTAGTATGACATGTTCAGAAATTAACTAAAGTTAGATTATTTTGGTGCCGTGTGGTGCCGGCTACGAATAGCACCAACCCATCTCATCCCGTGGGTGTCGTAAAAGGCGACTAAGGGATTAGACGGAGGATCGGCAGCAACGTCCTTCGAATACATTAACAACTCAACTGCGATCGCCAGCCCGCCTGCCAAGCGTGGCGATTATGGCAAAACACCCCAATGAGCATACAACACACCGATATCGGTCGTTGTGGTGGTTTTGAGGGAGGCCTGTGTCCAGCAGTGGACTTTATTCGGCCGAAATGATGATGATGATAGATGTTTTTGTTTTTAATGCCTCACCTTATTATTTGGTGACTAAGAATCAATTCAATGAAATACAGTTAAACAGTAAAAATGAATTACTTTTGAGGGCCGGATGTATCATGTAGCATTGTACAAGTGTTTTTAAAGCTTTCAAATAACAGCGCAACATCAATAATACATTTTTAATTAGCATTTGGGGCCCAGACGACTCGCTACTTGGGCAACTCACTTATATATTCTTGATGTTTTTTATTCTGCTAGAAATTTCTTATTAGCAGCTTGGATATTGGTTTTTAATTAATTGCTGGTTATGTGTGTGTCATTTTTTTCTGAAATGGTACCTCTTCTTAGTCTTATCGTCATGATCGTCACAGTATGCTCAGGAACGCTTCCGGGGATCCTTTACAATCCCCCCGAGGGGTGACCACTTTACAGTCACCCTTTCCGAGATGTGCCTATAGGCGTAGCACCAGCGTGATCGCACCGCGGACCTAGAACCCCCGCTTAGGTGCCGAAGATGACTGATGATGATGATTTATTCTCTATATGATGCATTCTAGAAATTTCCAGTACAGTTCACTGACAAAAATGTGTCTTACTACATCGACAGTACGCTATGTAAGTTTTTACACTATTGCGAATTGCACTCATATTAGACTAAGATTTAGGGACTTGTCGCGAAAAGACTTCTCGTGACTACAGTCAATGCAACTTGGCCGAAACGTCGAGGTCAGTAAAAATATTGTTTTGATTTATCTGTGCGTAAAAAGTCCCGAAATCATAGTCTAATATGGCAGCACGTTAGATTATTATTTCTTGGACTCGTGTGTGGTGCTGGCTCAGAATACCACCACCCCATCTTCTCCCGTAGGTGTCGTAAAAGTCGACTAAGGGATTAGCCGAAGGATGGGCAGCAGCGTCCTTCGAGTACATTAACAGCTCAACTGCGATCGCCAACCCGTCTGCCAAGCGTGGCGATTATGGCAAAACTCCCTAATGAGCCCACAACACACCCATATCGGTCGTTGTGGTGATCTTTGGAGGAGGCCTATGTCCAGCAGTGGACTTCATTTGGCCGAAACGAACGAACGAACTCGTGTAAATGGCTCTTAAGATATCACCTTATAAATTATGTTTGTTGCAGGTATAAGCAATCAAATCAAAAATACAAGCACCAATTGAAAGTACCAATTCATTTATAAATCAGCCGACCGTTCTATCAATGAAAATTAATGTTGCCCATAAAGCACGGCGACGGAGGCAATCCCCTAAAACTAACCCTATCCGATAAATTGATGTGGTAAAACATTATTTACCCTTCCGAATCATTCAATTTATCATTCAGAACCCGTTGTTTATTTGCTGTTCTAATATTGGATGATTTGTATAGCGCAGTGGTTTTTATTAGAAACTAGCTGTGCTCGGCGGTTTCACCCGCCGTTTAATATATATATATATATAAATGAATGTTTGTGTGTATGTCCTTTATAGAATCGTAAACTATGCATTTG
Organism: Diloba caeruleocephala; assembly: GCA_947459985.1. Classification (NCBI taxonomy): domain Eukaryota; kingdom Metazoa; phylum Arthropoda; class Insecta; order Lepidoptera; family Noctuidae; genus Diloba; species Diloba caeruleocephala. Next base: position 9,317,378 of record OX381631.1, on the reverse strand, counting down.
ATCATGTCATGATCTTCAGCAAAGTGTTGTGCATGAGCCCACAAAGGTTTCTGAGTTGGTACTACCAATCTTTGACAGATGGCGCCACTATCATTCCAATGAATTTCATTTCTATATATATAAAATTAAACGGTGGGTGAAACCGCGGGTCCCAGCTAGTTTAAAATTAATCGGATTGTTTATAAATAATTTAAGTACTTCGTTAACAGTCAGTTGACATATAACAGAGTATATATATTGGATGTCAAGGGTTTTTATTTTTTGCAATGGAAACCAATTATTTTTCTTTTTCTAAAATTAGCTTAAGGTATTTCTTATACCATCGGCTATCTGCCAGTAAAAGTCCCGTCCAAATTGGTCCAGCAGTTTCGGAGATTAACAGGAACAAACAGTGAGGCAGACAGGTAAAATAAAAAATAAAAGTTTTTTTGTTTGTTTTAGATAGCGTGTATACTTTCATTTATGCATTTAGTTAAAACGCTTTTTTTGACCGATTATTGGTATTTTAACGGAGTGTCTCTGTGCTTCGGAGGGCACGTAAATCGTCAGTCCCGGTTGTTATCATTGGACGGCAGGCGTTAAGCCACGTCTGAGGCCTTTGTGGTCGTCCTTGGTCTTTGGTTGGCCACTAACCGCATACGCCAGAAAAATAAAAGCGAAAATTTGAATGACAATGATAAATGCAACGGACGTGTTTACTATCAAAACAGTGTAGTAGAGATAAGCCACATGAATGAAGCTCGTTTCAATACTTTATCATCCCACGCACGTAAGAGTCAACTGAGTTTAATGCCTACTTGCTCGGTCATGTACGACAGACCAGCCACCATGTTGATCTAATCGTAATTCTAGTGTCTGGGTGACAAGTTGATCATCATCATATCAGCCAAAGGGCGTCCACTGCTGAACAAAGGCCTCCCCCATACATTTTCGCAATTGTGTCGGAGCAATTTGCCACTACTTACCATGCTTGGCAGGCGGCTTGGTGAGCGCAGTATGACTAATGAAGGGACGCCGCTGCCCATCTGGTCCCTAGTTTGGAGTCCCTTAGCCGCCTTTTGCGACATTTACGGGAAAAGATTTAGATAAGGTTGATAAAGTATGTATATTACTGGTGGTAAGTCTCTTATTGCAAGAGTTCGGCTATTTTTATAAGACTCTATATATTGTTAATCCCCGAGATGTGCCTGGAGGGTGGCGTCTATATAGTGGCCTTCCTTCTGCTAGAGGGGGTGACCACTTTACAGTCATGCCCTCCGAGATATGCCTAAAGGCGTGGCACTAGATGGAGATTATTCGAGTTCCTGGAGCCTCCTACGATGCCGACGATGACCACTCCGGTGGTTTTAACTGGTAGGAGTCAGGCATAGCCCTCCGCCCTTGATCGTCTCGTCACAATGTGATATTGTCTTCAATATCGATACATATATAAAGGTAACGCGAAGTTACTTTTGAATTGTTTGACATTTCGATTAGGTTGTACATGTCGAGGATAACTTGAAACTAATCAATCGCGAAGACGATTTCAAGTTATCCTCGGCGTGGAATTCAGTGATTGAAATAATTCAACCTCGCTATTTAGAATCAGTGAATTATAAAGGGCACAGAGTGTGTGACGGTACCAAAGTAAATCAAACTAATAGGAAACGAGAATAGTTGAAGAAAAATCTACCTCACAAATGGACTCATTACGCTTTTTTTTATTGGTTACTATCATCATATCAGCCAAAAGGATGTCCACTGCTGAACAAAAGCCTCATTCATAGATTTGCAAAGCGACCGAATTACACGCTGCTCGCATCCAACGAGTTCCAGCGACCTTCAACAGATCGTTGATCGATATATTTGGCGCAGTTGTGGGTACACAAAAATGTTTTCCTTGTGTTTAAATTTATTTTATTTTATTTAGTTTACTAGCTGGGAACCGCGGTTTCACCCACGTTTAATTTAAAAGAAATTTAGAATACTTCGACATAAACACTTGACATAGAATATATATATTGGATTTCAAGGGTTTTATTTTTTTTGCGCAGAACCCTAATAATTTTTCTAAAATCAATGTAGCCTAAGTTATTCCTTATAACATCAGCTATCTGCCAGTGAAAGTCCCGTCAAGATCGGTCCAGCCGTTTCGGAGATTACCCGGAACAAACAGACAGACAGACAAAAATTTTAAAAATAGTTTTTTTGTTGTAGATATCGTATATACTTTCATATGCATTTAGTAAAAAGCTGTTATTTTGACATTACAAACAGACACTTCAATTTTATTTATTTGTATAGAGTATAGATGTTTACCACATTGTCTGTGTCAAATAAATTTATTTTCTTTCTTTCTTTATTCTTTCTATAGCGCGAATACTTAACAGCGTAGCACAAAGGCTTGACATTTGTAATTGTTTATTGGCAGAATTCGTGAAAGTGACTCTTGACTTACTAACATTTGTCAACATCCGTTACTTCCTTATCGTATTGGGTGTTAACCTGTCATGATAATGTAAGTTTAAATAAATAAATATATCAATACTAAATACCCGCATATCGGATAACATAATACAAGTGAACCCGGATAAAGTGAACTTATCGGGCTTCGATGGTATCCTGCTGCCCACAGGTTTAAAAATATACAGGTTGTCCAGTAAATAGCACGAAATACTGCAGGGGGTGAAAGCTTGGGTCAATACTAACCAAAAAAAATCTTACTACTGTAAATCCGTAAGATTTTGCTGAACATATATTGTGTTTTTTTGGTAGGTATTGACCCAGGCTCTCACCCCCTGCAGTATGTCGTGTTATTTACTGGACATCCTGTATATACAGGAAGGCGATTTTATCATCTGCAACATTCCTATGCATTAGTGAACCCATCATAGAAAAACATTTCAATATTTTTTTTTATATATCTACGCTTACAGCTTACATACGCACCCGTTTCGTACAATGACCAAGCGCGAGAAGGGCACTGCGGAGATGTTGGTACGCCACCCGATCATATGGTATGCGCGAGAGGACATTGACCGCCAGCTGTTTTAAACTGACTTTGTATTCCGTGTGGTGTCGGGATTAAGAATAAGGCACCACTCCATCTCCTCCGTGGATATCGTAAAAGGAGACTACCTAATGGATTCTAAACCAGAGGGATGGGTAGCAGCGTCCCTTCTATGGAACAGTAGCTATACTTATAGCTATTTATAGTTCAGCAGTGGACATCTTTTTGGCTGATCATATGATGATCATTGTGTTGAAAAATTGATATTTTTGTGAAAACTCGAGGCACTATTTTGTTACTGATTCGGGTAGAAAATCGTGTACTGATTCACGTCCTAAACGGTGGCAGGTTATTAAGTGGGCACCTTCAGTATAAACATTTTAACCTCACATATTTCTGCAAATTAAGCGGTATCATCATATCTGCCAAAGGATGTCCATTGCTGAAAATCCCGCATAGACTTTCACAAGTGTGTCGTCATTTTGGGTGGAATTTTACAGTACGCAGTATGGCTAATGTTCCACAGAAGGGATGCTGCTGCCCATCCCTCTGGTTTGGAATCCCCGTAGTCGCCTTTTAAGACATCCACGGCAGGAGATGCAGTGGTGCTATATTTAATCCGAACACCACACGGATAAAGCGATTACCTAAAAACTATTTACAATTACTATGCTCGACCCATTAGAAAGACAGCGTAATATAATAAATACTGTATATACTAAGGACATCGACGAACAAGTCTCTCGAAACGTCTCGAGAGTCGGCCCGGTTTGTTCGTAATTGAAACAGCCAGACAGTACGGTCCAACGAATACAGCCGCAAGTATTACGAAATGGGATTATTTGGGTGCTTGCGAGATTACTGGGCGAAAATGAGAGTTGTTGAAAAGTCAAAGTATTCCTTCCCCCCTAGGGAAGGAATACTTTGACTTACTTAGATGGACTAAAATAGAGAGCATTGGAAAAAGATGGAATATGAATTCTAGAATTTTCATTAGTGTGTTCACATTTTTTTCTAATGGGCTTATCGCAGTCAGCTCAGATAGCTGTTGCTGCTCATCCGGACGATGGCGAAGCCGTATAGCCCTAGGGAAGGAATACTTTGACTTACTTAGATGGACTAAAATAGAGAGCATTGGAAAAAGATGGAATATGAATTCTAGAATTTTCATTAGTGTGTTCACATTTTTTTCTAATGGGCTTATCGCAGTCAGCTCAGATAGCTGTTGCTGCTCATCCGGACGATGGCGAAGCCGTATAGCCCTAGGGAAGGAATACTTTGACTTACTTAGATGGACTAAAATAGAGAGCATTGGAAAAAGATGGAATATGAATTCTAGAATTTTCATTAGTGTGTTCACATTTTTTTCTAATGGGCTTATCGCAGTCAGCTCAGATAGCTGTTGCTGCTCATCCGGACGATGGCGAAGCCGTATAGCCCTAGGGAAGGAATACTTTGACTTACTTAGATGGACTAAAATAGAGAGCATTGGAAAAAGATGGAATATGAATTCTAGAATTTTCATTAGTGTGTTCACATTTTTTTCTAATGGGCTTATCGCAGTCAGCTCAGATAGCTGTTGCTGCTCATCCGGACGATGGCGAAGCCGTATAGCCCTAGGGAAGGAATACTTTGACTTACTTAGATGGACTAAAATAGAGAGCATTGGAAAAAGATGGAATATGAATTCTAGAATTTTCATTAGTGTGTTCACATTTTTTTCTAATGGGCTTATCGCAGTCAGCTCAGATAGCTGTTGCTGCTCATCCGGACGATGGCGAAGCCGTATAGCCCTAGGGAAGGAATACTTTGACTTACTTAGATGGACTAAAATAGAGAGCATTGGAAAAAGATGGAATATGAATTCTAGAATTTTCATTAGTGTGTTCACATTTTTTTCTAATGGGCTTATCGCAGTCAGCTCAGATAGCTGTTGCTGCTCATCCGGACGATGGCGAAGCCGTATAGAGTTCCAACAGGGCAAAAATTTAAGGTAAGGACATGCAGAAGATGGCTTCGATGGCTTTCTACATGGATGGCGGAGCGAACACATGGTTCAGACGCACCTAAATGCTCATTGCTCGGTCAACTATTATTACTGTGTTATACTCGAGCTACTTTTGAAGAATATGTCGTCTCTAAGTTGTAGTGACTGTGACCACGAACTAATGTCAGCAAGCTGAATATGGCTAGTTGCCAGGATGCCTTATCGGCAGCATAGTTCGCACCAAGTGACTCAAATGATGCGAATGCTGGGTAAATATCATCATTTTTTTCGACAATTGAAGCCCGATTTGACCAATCATGAGCCAAATCTCTCGACCACGATGTAAAAACAAAACATTTTGTTTTCACGTATTTAGGTAAACCACTCGAACTTGTTGACGAGTATGTCTACCTGGGACAAACTGTCCAGTTAGGTAGGTCCAACTTGGAGAAAGAGGTCAATCGTCGAATCCGACTCGGCTGGGCAGCGTTCGGGAAACTTCGCAACGTATTTTCGTCAACAATACCGCAATGCCTCAAGACGAAAGTCTTTAATCGGTGTGTGTGTGTAACCAGAGATGACATATGGAACAGAGACGTGGTCACTCACTCACTCAGCGAGCTATGGAGAGAGCTATGAGAGCGGCATGTGACCGCTCCTTGTGGAAATCTAAGTGGGTGGCCTTTGTTCAGCAGTGGACATCCTGTGGCTGATATGATGATGATGATGAGGTAAACCACCAATTAGACATTGATGTATCCCAGTGAGGTCCAGCATGTGCTAGCGTGTTTATTTGCATAAATTCTTAGACACGAAGGCGACATTGAGGTAGCCAGCTAAACCGCGACCGCGACGTATCGCAGTGAGACATCTTCGGCGTGTCATTATCCTTAAAAACAACAAAGCTAAGCGCTATGATGTCGGGACATTTTTAAAGCAACTGGCTCGGCGCAGGCTTGCTTAAGCAAGGATCGGGGGTGGAGTCCTCAAGTCCTCGTGAAAGAGAACCGATATATATCTAGAATGTTTCGTGAGGCTATTGAAATTAAAAAACATCCTAATAGAAAAGATGGTTGGCAAGTACCACCTGTCTGGACACTTTGGGGGATCCTTTACAATCCCCCCAATTGACCGCTTTCCGTTTTCCGTCACCCTCTCCGAGATGTGCCTATAGGCGTGGCACCAGTGGGCGGCTCTAGTGTGATCATACGAGGACCTGGAGCCTCCCTTAGGTGCCGAAGATGACCGCTCCAGTGGTTTTAGCCGGTAGGAGTCCGGCATACCCCTTCGCCCTTCCCCGGGGTGAAGGAAGTTCATGAAGAATTTCCACTGGGCACCAATAAAAAAAAAAAGGTTAACGTTGTCAATATGAAAAAGCTGGTAACTTTTTAATTATTCCAATGGAGAAAAATAATTTAACGGGTCTTATTCTATTCTATTACAAAAGTCTTTCAATTGAAATTACCTGGGATGGAAAAGACGCCCCTAGAAACGTAGCCCTATTAGCATAGAACTACGTTTCCGACTCAATTGCCTCAAATGCCTAAAAATGAATATTGAAGTAGATTACTTAGAATACAACTCTCAGTTTCTGCACAACAACAAACCAACATCAACAAGTACCCAATTACCACTAATCTGCAAAAAACATCAACAAAATACCATATTAAACTACTACAAACCAATAAACCCTATAATACTAGCAAATAAATCTTCAACACCTAGACAACTAACCCTAAAATTCACACCTAAGCAACCAAATTACACACACAAAACTTGCACCTTTCGAGAATAAATTTACAATTCTTTATCAAAACATACAAAGCTTAAAAAATAAACGTGATCTAATGGAATCAATAACAAATGATAATTCAATAAAAACACTTTGTCTATCAGAAACATGGATAACCGAATTAAAAAGAGACTTACTAAAAATAGAAGGATTCAACCTAACTGCAACATATTGCCGTAAACATCGTGAAGGCGGTGGAGTAGCCATATTCTTGAAACAAAACATTGAATTCAACGAACGACAAGATATCACAGATATTACTGTAGAGCACATATTTGAAACTTGTGCCATAGAAATTACAAAAATGAATATATTACTGATAGTCATATATTGGCCACAAAGAAATAGGGAACTTGAAATATTCTACAATTCTTTAGAAAAATTATTAAAACTAATAACTGTAAAAGATTCATGTAAAAACATAATTATAGGCGGAGACTTCAACGTTAACATCTTAGAAAAAAACTTAACATCATTCACCCTTCTCAATAAAATGACCAGCTATAATTTCCGTCAAATGGTAGCAGAACCTACTAGAATAACTAGTAAAACTGCCACATGCTTGGACTTAATATTTTTCAACACTCCAAATAAAAATACTATAGAAATAGTTGAACTGGGACTATCCGATCACAAGGGAATTTTAATCACTATACCAACTAACAACAACTTAGAAGAAGGAAAAAAGATTTGGTATACGTTTAAAAGAAAATTTAATAAATATAATATCACAATATTTAAATCTAAGGCAGGTAAATTAAATTGGGAAAATATTATTAATTATAATAAAAATATATAAATGAGAACTACACCTCATTCCACAACAGTTTACAAGAATTATTAAATGAATATATACCAAAAAAAAGAATTAAAATTAATCAAAATATCCAAAAAATGTGGTTAACAACTGGGATTAAAAGATCATGTAAACATAAGCGATTATTGAAAATACTAATTACTAAAAGTAATAATTCTATACTACATAAACATTATAAGAAATACGAAAAAATACTTAAAAAAACAATAGCAACTTCAAAGAAACTACAATATATAAAAATAATGGAAAAATCAGAAAATAAACCTATAACAATGTGGCAAGTAATAAAAGAGCGTACGAATAAAATAACCAAAAGAACAAGGCATAACATTACATTAAACGTCTGTAATAAGTTAACGGATGATCCCAATACGATTGCAAACACGTTCAATGACTATTTTGTGTCAGTAGGAAGTTTTAATGCTACACAAGGAGGCTCCAGCCCGCCGGGCCGCCCTGTAGCGGCTCCTAGCGAAAACTCCATTTACTTAAGGCCTGTCAACCAGAGCGAAATAAAATATATAATTAGGAATTTAAAAAATAAACATAGCTACGGCCATGACGACATTCCACCAGTACTAGTAAAATCATGCGCAAATGAATTAATAATGCCCCTAACTGTTCTGATCAACCAATCTCTAGCAGAAGGAATTGTACCAGAGCTATTAAAAGTATCTATAATAAAACCCATTTTTAAAAAAGGAAATAAAACTGATACCGGAAATTATCGACCGATTGCATTATTACCAACATTTTCAAAAATTTTAGAGACTGTGTTATCTAAACGCCTTTATAACTACTGCGAAAAATATAAAATATTTAATAATAGTCAAAACGGATTCAGGAAAAACAAATCTACGACCTTAGCTGTGTACAAATACATACAAGAAGCATTAAATATACTAAATAAAAAAGAATATGCGATTGGAATTTTATTAGACATGAGTAAAGCTTACGATCGGGTATCATACAAAATACTACTCGACAAACTGTACTCTATAGGCGTGAGAGGAATAGCACACGATTGGTTTACTTCCTATCTAAAAAATCGAATTCAGTATGTAGAAATAGAACACTATTCACATACTGGCAATATAACTAATGTTAGGTCACAAAAAGCAGACACTACTATGTCCATACCGCAAGGCAGCGTATTGGGCTGTATTTTATTTCTTATTTACATTAATGACCTGCCCAAAGAAATAGATGCACATACTGTTCTCTTTGCTGACGATATGTCAATAATATTTCCGAGTACAAATACTGTAAATCTAAATATAGTTTTAAACGATTATCTCGCCAAAATAGTAAGTTGGCTAAACGACCACAACTTAGAACTAAATTTCAAAAAAACAAAATTAATGCAATATAGACCATATCAAAAACGCCAATTAAATATTAACTATTTATATAAAAATATAAAAATACAATGTGTGGATGAATTCTCATTATTAGGTTTGACAGTGGATACCTTTATAAACTGGAAGGCTCATATACAAAATATTACCAACAGACTGGCAAGATTCACATACGCGTTACATGAATTAAAAAAAGCAACAGATTTTAAAACAGCCATGACAGCTTATTATGCTTACGCACACTCTTGGCTAAATTACGGTATTATACTGTGGGGTAACAGTGTAGATGTAGGAAAACTCTTTATTCTACAAAAAAAAATGTATTAGAATATTAGTAAATATAAAAGACAATATGGAAAGCTGTAAACCACACTTCATTAAATTTAAAATGCTTACATTAACTAGTATGTATATATTAGAAATTAGTAAATTTGTTAGAAAACACTCATCATTATTTCAACTTACAAGTGACCAACGCCCTCAACAACGTAACTTACGGTTTAAAAATAAACTAGCATTACCAAGTTCTACATTAGCTTTATTCCATTCGGGACCCTCTGTAATGTGTGTTAAAATATACAATAAAATTCCGAATGTCATAAAGAATATACAACACGAAAATAAATTCAAGAATGAACTCCAAAATTACCTAATAGGTAAATGTTATTATAGCATAAATGAATATTTAATCGATAAATAATAATAATATAAATAAAATAAAAATGTAACGAAATAATCAATCATGCATATTTATATACCCATTTAAACAACATACATCCAAGTAACACGTATTATTATAAACATACCTATAAAGTAAGTACAATGAATCCATAGTAGGCACTAACTTAAAAGTCTGCATCTACTCACCTCAGCATCCATCTATGATTTATACCTTAGGTCGGTTAGTTGTTAGTAAAAATATTGACTGACCTATATTACAATTTACTTTTATTTTTAAACTAGACGTAAAATTCTTGTTGTCACCATCATAAAATACCAGAAGTAAATTATATTAAATGTAAGAAATGTTATATGCATTGTATGTATAAACAATGCAATGAAATGTTAGCCTTAGAAAGTATTTATAGTTCTATTAAATTTTCTCCAATATGTAAACCTTGCTGTGCCCAAACTGGGTCCATAATGATGCATTTTTAATTTTTAGTTTACCACCTAATATACATTGTGGAATTGCAAATAAATAAATAAATAAATAAATAAATAAATTTGAGAAGTATTTGAAAAGAAATATAATTTTTATTACAAACGATGTTTTCAATTTAGAGATATTCCGTGTAGCAATAAAATAATATCTGGCTAAATAATGGCTAAACGGCTGCCAAGCAGAACGGTCGATGTCTGGGGGTTAAGTTGAGCTTGCTGCGGTCATGATTTAGATGGGTCACAGTTGATAGTCGTTACTGGCAGTCAGAAGCCCGAATTTCTGGCAACCGGTCTAAAACCATGGATAACTGAACCCAGTCATTGGGTTGCGGAGTTAAGATGGCAGTCACACAGTACAATACAGATAAAACACTTTTAAACGGATTCTATTGCGTACATATATTTTAGATTTTTGTTTTTCCTGATGTTTCGAACACTGCAGGGTTCGTGGTCGCAGGATGACTAATGTGACAGGTGTCGTTACAGATTTTAAAACACACAGACGCTCCACAAATATATATATATATATATATTTATATTTGTGGATGTGATATAGTATAACCTAAACCTTTTTTTATTGATGCCCAGTGGAAATTTTTCATGAACTTCCTTCACCCCGGGGAAGGGCGAAGGGGTATGCCGGACTCCTACCGGCTAAAACTACTGGAGCATTCATCTTCGGCACCTAAGGGGGGCTCAGTATAACCTAAACCTAGTGCTTATACTACCTAATGAATTTTGATTATTTTATTGAAATGATTGTAACTTATTTAAACAATAACATATTTTTTTACATCAATGCAATTAATTTTATCATAATTATAATTTATTAGAATGTTTTTTTCTTTAATAATTTTAAATTATTTCATTTTAACATAATTTTATTATTAGTTTTTTAAACCCATTATTTATACCATATTATTTTTACACATTTATATTATGTACATAATCAATTGAGTTAAGTTTTGTACTACTTACTCTGACAATCCATAAATAATGTAATCATCACTTATTGCGTAAGGACCTGTCTGTTAGCATTAAGATATCTGTATATGAGTAAATAAATAAATAAACAAAGTCTGCAGTGTGTGAACATGCCTTAGGCAAACCACTTTCTTCGTTCTGATCAACCTCAATATATCAAACCTGATAAAACTCAAGTCCTCGCGAAAGAGAACCGATGTTTACCTAGAATGTTTCGTGAGGCTATTGAAATTAAAACAACATCCTAAATTTAACAGAGAAGATGGTTGGCAGGTACCTGCTGTTTGGAATCCAGATATTAAAATAGTAAAGTCCCGAACAACATACCGCACTAACTGTGAGTGATTACTGCGTGCATCGAAACAAATTTTTGATTAAAATTGTAGGGTAGATAAACTACAATTTATGTACCCCCAGAAGCACGCAGGCGGTTAGTTCAAATATCACTACATATATGATCAGCTCATGTTTTATTTTTTACATAAACATGCCCCACACTTGTACTTCTTTTCTGTGTCGTGGGTGCGTTTACAGACACAATACACCCAGACCCAGAACAAATACCTGCAGATCATACAAATATTTATTCCGTCACGTTCACGACCCAGAGCGCAGCAGCCGACTGTATCAGCTACTGCACCAACCGTGCCGTCCGAGTATCCATAGACTGACCGCGCCAAGCGTTGCATAAGCTCACCGATGGTTTACCATTGCATTCGTAATGAGCGTTCAATAAAGAGAAAGTACATCATTCAGTACTTCGCAGTGTCATTGACCTACGTCATCGGAGTGTAAACCACAGAATAAGGATGTCGGGCGGGACTTTACGCTCCGCTACATCTCTCCTGCACAGTATACAGTTACATCTTTGTCGTTTTTCTCGAGGGAATATGATAGAATGAGATGGGTTTTAAATTGTATTTTTTATAAACTGAACTTGAAGATAAGTTGGTGCTATTCGTAGCCTTTCGTGCACCCACACGGCTAATATAAACCAAAATCTACTTGTCCTGTAAATGTGTCTAAATCACATTTGTTTGGGAATATGTTTTTAGATGTTGTTTTTTCTTTTAAAACGTCGCCTCACACTTGGATTTCTCCTGTGTCGTAAGTGCATTTACATACATACATTTCACACACAATACACCCAGACCCGGAACAACTTACCTGCAGATCATACAAATATTTGTTCCGTGCGGGAATCGATCCCGCGACCCGGAGCGCAGCAGTCGACTGTATCAACCACTGCACCAACCGTGTGTGGCAAATATGTCTAGCTCATATGTTTAAAGTGACATAACACTGTTTAGGGTTCCCCATATTATGACATTAGGATTGCAAAAATTAGTAAGAGCTCGCGTGTATTATTGATTTTTGTTTTTCCTGACGTTTCGAACACTTTGCAGGGTTCGTGGTCGCAGGGTGACTAAGGTGACAGGCGTCGTTACAGATTTAAAAAGTTATTTTATCTACCGTACAAAACTAATCAAAAATTGTAATCCGTTTAAAATTGTTTTATTATAATGTGTAATAATTGCGAAAACCTAATTACATTACTAAATAAGAGCTGTCCAAATTAAGTATAACAGAGAAAAGTCTTAGTATGAGAGCTAGCAACGTTTTCATCACTTAATTTTACCAGGGTTCTTTTATAACCCCACCCTTTTTACCGTTTGCAAACATGTGGTCAGGCTGTCGGGAGACATGGTGTTTACTTGTGCAAAATTATGTGATTTTATAATATATCGTATTTTTTGACTTGTTATTCATTGTTGTTTTTCTTAATATTAATTCAATACTTTCAGTTTCCTTTTCATCTTGCAAGTTTCTTCATTAATCCATTCATTCATATCGGCCATTTATACGTCCACTGCTCAACAAAAGCCTCCCCCACAGATTCCACAACTGCGTTATCATTTTGGGGGGCACTTGCCAATACTCACCACGCTTGGCAGGCGGGTTGGTGAGCGCAGTTTGGCTACCGCTTCACAGAAAGGACGCTGCTGCCCATCCCTCTGGTTTAGATTCCCTTAGTCGCCTTTTACGACATCCACGGGAGGACATTCTTAATCCGGACACCACACGGTTTCTTAGGTTTTGTATTTTATTTTTTGACTATCCCATAAACCATAATAGATTTACCAGCCAGATATTCCGTTGCAAGATGAGCGAGCGTATTATATATTATCAGATCAATAGTCAACTACTCCCCCTATATAGGCTGCTTCGCAACGGCTCCCGCTAGCCAGCCGGCCCTCCCTGCTGAGCGATAAGGGAGAGGATATAAAAGAATAAGGCTCGCTGAAATCACGCGTTTTCCAACGTCGCGTTAGTGTAAGTGACACTATCTACAATCATTGTCTTATATTAGAAACGTTTGAATGTTTGAGGCTCTGAAGAAATTTGGCATAAAGGTAGATTATTTTGTGGTACTAATGTAGTATAATTTATGGCTTCATAAAAAATAAATAAATATACTTTAATGCTCAATGGTGGTACACAAGGTGGACTTAATGCCATATGCCATTCTCTACCAGTCAACCTTTGGGTTAAAAACGAAATACATCGATAAAGGTACACAAAATTATTTACATATATACTTATATGTTTATTTATACACAATAAGAAAACATAGATACAATTGACATACTACACGGTCGCCAGAATACATAAAGTGAACAACGTAAAGTATATAAATATTCTACCCCATTACATACATATACACTAATGAAAACTATGCCCATAATTTGTCGATTAGGATCGCAGTGATTTCAATTTAAGAATATAAACTAGGTCCAGCGGGCGTAAACGGATAGTTATAGAAATTATTCATAACGATAATATTATTAGCTAATTGTTTTGTAAATGTTTACCGCTTTATCGCTAGGCTGTAAACTATTACACACATCAATGTTGCTTTTTAATGTGATAGATCCCTTCGATGCGGCCAGCTACATTTTATTCAGTACCAATAAGCGCTGAAACTGAAGTGGTAATGGACGGAGCACATAGCTCGTAGAACTGATGGCCGTTTGGGTAAAAATGTTCTCGAGTGGAGACCGCGCACCGGAAAACGCAGCGTGGGACGGCCTGCAACGAGGTGGACAGACGACCTGATGAAGGTCGCTGGGAGTCGTTGGATGCGGGTGACATGTAATTGCGAGTTGTGGAAATGGGGGAGGCCTTTGTTTAGCAGTGGACGTCCTTTGGCTGATATGATGATGGTGAAGCGCTGAAAAGATATGTATTTCTCACTAATACTATCTCAGATTGCGATGGAGCGTTTTTATACAACCCGAAGATGAGGCCAGCCAATCATTCACCTGGTGGCAACGTCACGTCTGCCCATTACAATTGTAATGCTACCCAGAACTTGACGCACCACACTAAGCTTGTCACCTCGAGACTTTAATTATCTATTCTCTTGTGCCCAATAAGTTCACTAGCTGCAGTGCCCGGAACACAATAATATCTAAAATTTTAACACTACTTCTCGGCACCAGAATAACTGGCACTGCGGAGGTACCTACCTCTCTTGCAATAACAGACCTACCATCATATCATGTATTTGTTCACGGCAGACTAACTTTTCTTCTTAGAGGGTCGATAGCAATCTAGATTCTTCCAGCCCGGAATTTTGCTACAAGAACTGCATTTTCAGTAGCATTAATTAGTTCTTCCTGCTTGCTGGTGTCAGAGCACGGAGAGATAATGGTAAGTACATCGTAGTTTACAACAGAACAGCGAATGGATTCAGACAAAATTGAGGAAGAACGTATCCTGGACTAGCCTACTTATAGGTATAGACAACCAAAAAAACTTGTGGCTTTGTTGTGCCATAAAACCAAACAAAAAATTGAGTTAAGTAGAAATTTCTCTGGTAATATTTTCTCATCATCACCGATATAAAACGTGTTTTCTATACATACCCTTGGCAATTGTACTAAACATTTATTTTCATTAGCCCACAATACTCAGAAATAGTGGGGTTTGCGGTACATATATAAAATTATAGTTAACTTTCTATACCCGACGGGATACGAGAAAATAATGTTGCAGAAGTAAATGTCGTCGACTTTCTCTAATCAAGGCTTTCATTTAATTACGGTGTGCTGGATTAGTTTTATGGTTATTAATTTAACCACGGCGGAGATTTTCCTATTGAATAACAAAATAATTAAATGATTCTGGAATAATATGTAGCCATAGTTCCGTGTGGTGTCCGGATTAAGAATATAGTACCACTCCATCTCCTCCCGTTGAATGTCGAAAAGGCGACTAAGGGAATCTAAACCAGAGGGATGGGCAGCAGCGTCCCTTCGGTGAAACGGTAGCCATACTGCGCTCACCAACCCGCCTGCCAAGCGTGGTGAGTATTGGCAAATAGCCCCCAGAATGATGACGCAGTTGTGAAAATCTATGGGGGAGGCCTTTGTTCAATAGTGGACGCATAAATGGCCGATATGATGTAGCCACCTGAATTGCGTTAGCTTTGGGATCGTACCTCGTGCAGGTGTCTCATGTATAAAAAAAGCTTACTAAGAATGTGCCGTGTGCTGCCGGCTAAGAATAGCACCACCCAATCTCACCCCGTGGGTGTCGTAAAAGGCGACTATGGGATTAGCCGGAGGATGAGAGCATCGTCCTTAGAGTACTTAACAACTCAATTGCGATCGCCAACTCACCTGCTATTATGGCTACTCTATGGCAAACCCCCCAATGAGCATACAACACAAAGCCAAACCTGTTGTGGGCCTATGTACAGGAGTTGATCAAAATCAAAATCAAAAATCAAAATATGTTTATATGCATAGAATGTAGGTACACAAAATAAAGGTGTTAACAAATGTTTCTGATCCTTGTACACTCTACCTTAATTAGGCATGCAAATATTTGGATAAACTAAATAAAATCGAATTATGAACAATAACAAGAATTAATTAAATTAATTAAATAACATTATTAAAATAGGAAATAGTTAAATGTTTCACGGTTGTAAAGAAAAGAGGCGAGCTTTCGCCGCTCTGGTGGAGAGAGCGTGTCTGATCGTAGACCCACGCATCCGTCTCTGCCAGGATGTTTAAAGGCGGAAAGCGCGTCGGGAGGGTAGTCGCTTCGTAGATACAGCCCTGTATCCTTACGCGATCCGTGTAGCCACTCTGTGCTGCACACCGTAAACCGCGTGGGTTACACATCACTTGTATTCTTGTTAACCACTCCAACTAAGCTAAATATTCTATTTTCTTTTTTCTATTAAATAAACGTTGCCCCACACTAGGATTTCTACCACCAGTAATTACACTCGCATAGAATATGTACGCACAGCTACATATACCAAGCATAAATTTCCAGTATAAGCTGATCTCGCATAGTATAGGCTTTCGTACGATGAGAGGTCAGCGTAAATTGGATTTTTATAACTTGATATGTAACTGTGTGTACAGACATCTCATACTTCTATACGCGGCAGTAAATGCAAATGATGGATACTGAATTAAAGTCCTCATAGATTTCACAATAATGTCGTAATTTTGGGCGCAATTTGCCAGTACTCACCAAGCTTGGCAGGCGGGTAGGTGAGCGCAGAATGTTTGCTGTTTCACAGAAGGTACGCCGCTGTCCATCCTCTGGTTTAGAGTTCCTTAGTCGCCATTTACGACATGTACGGGAGGAGATGGGAGTTCTGCTATATTCCAAATTCCGACAGCTCAGGAAATAACACAACATTCATAATACTTACACAATTCATACTTCAGTTCATATATAATACAACACAACATCTGATACTTATGAAAGTACTTGTACAGTACAGAGTTCTGCTTACATTACAGGCCAAAAGTGGGATGAATATAAATAAGCTACAAGAAGTGTACCGGTGTCGAATCGAGTTAGTTTCCTCTTGATATTGCATTACGGACTTACCGAGTTCCTGCTTTGTACAAGGACAAAGTTTCGCAGGAAACTAATAAAATACCAACTACTTTATATTAGCTGTATCTTCATCATTGCTTAGCCTCGAGAGGATGGTCAAATTCTAAGAGTTCAAGTGAATTAATTACGAAGCAACAACTTTTTTTACTTTCAGAGACGAACGGTCCAACTGAAACATGTAATTTTATAATGTATAAAGATTTCGTTCTTGCGTCTGTCATGATTGCGTTCATGCTTGTGCAGAAATCTGTTTTGCAGTACATAAAAAGTAAAAGCATACGTACTTATGAAATTTTAAGAGGTTACATTTTTTTTTTTTCAATCTGTTCAGCCAATATCCGGATCGTGTGATTGTTCTGTATCCCCCAATACCTGTTTATTAAAACTAACACTTTTTATACATTATATCGAGTCCTAACCGCCGACTTCTCGTAAGCGACAATTTCTTGAACTTGAAATCTGTATCGTAAGAGATGGAAGCTTACGATAAAAAATGAAAATTCAAATAATAGTCGCTTACGATAAGTCGGCGATTAGGACTCGATATTTGTAATTGGTTTATACGCCCGCCTACATAATCCAATTTTAAACGTCCTTCGCGTCTCGTTCCAAGCTAAACAGCCGTAGGCTTGGAAATTAGGTAACTAAGACTGGTAACTTAAGCTCTTCCTACCGAGAATTCTACAGATATTACCCACAATTACTGAACAAATTAAGAGTAATGAAAATGATGACTTGTTGTGAAGATTTAGATGTGGTTTTACTGTTCATTATGAATAGAACGTTAAGCGAGACAAAATTACGTTTTAAATCTAATTACATTAGCAATACTTCCACAATGTAATTAGTTTAAAAATAGCTGCGACGGAAAGTAACATTTAGATAACACAATGATAGGTACGTATCTTTAAACATACTTCCAATACTATTCATCATCAGGTAACTAAATTTAAGTATCTTGGACACTATCTCACTGAAAATCAATGTGACGATACTGATATAGAAAATGATCGTAGGGCGCTGGCGGTGCGTGGTTGGTATCCTGATTCGTAGATTCAGATTTAGTAGATTCGATTTCGTTCCTGACTTTCTCGGTGTTCCAACGCAGTTCACAGATCACCCTGTTTAAGGCGTATACTGCCAATGCTTTTACGCGATCAGCATGCGGATATCATATACCCAGCGTGCCTACAACGTCCTACGTGTCTAATACAATAACATTTTTAGGGCCCTGTTGAGGCTTCCACGCTTCTGTAGTGCATCAGGTATGGTCGCTGAAGCGCACAAAGACGACTTTTACGCCATGATGCGCAAAAAATCCAGCTCCCTGATGTAAAGGTTGCGTGGAGGTGTCAATGGGATCCTGAAAATGATATCAGAAAATGGTAGGTGCCCCATTCAACATCACTGGGCTAACATGTTGAAAAGTCTAATTGCTTATTAGCGCAATTAAGTTTTGAGTAAGGTTTGCTTTATTTTGGTCTATGTCTATGGATTTTGGTCCGAAATAAAGATTCATTTATTTATAAGCCGAAACACGTCCGCTGCTCCGCTCCCATAGATTTCCACAACGAACGGTTATATGCCGCCCGCATCCAACGACCCCCACCTCCCCCCCGACCCTTGCTCGCGCCGGCCCGTGCCGAGAAATCAAGTAGTAATAAAAGATCCCTTTAAACCCCAATTATTCATTGATCCAGCAGTCTCTTATGATCATTACTGTCCCAGTAACTCCCTGAGACGAGGTTCGTGTCCCGCAGGGGACGCCCTCAGGCGCAGTTACTTAAATGTAAACAAAAGCTCATCTCCTCCCATGGGTGTCGTAAAAGTCGACCAAGGGATTAGCCGGAGGATGGGCCGCAGCGTCCTTCGAGTACATTAACAACTCAACTGCGATCGCCAACCCGCCTGCCAAGCGTGGCGATTATGACAAAACCCCCAATGTGCCCACAACACATCCATATCGGTGGTTATGGTGATCTTTGGGGGAGGCCTGTGTCCAGCAGTGGACTTAATTCGGCCGAAATGATGATGATGATGATGAAACAAAAGCTAGGCTGGACGCTACTTAATGCTTCGCCAATTTGCCCGGTTAAGCAGCTATATCCCCCTTGGGATGAGTGCGAGAAGCCCATCATAAAAAAAAAAAACGACCCCCAACCTACCTTGGTCATGTGACGAGCATTTCATTCGACTGTGGTAAGTGACACGCCTGCCCATAACAATTGTAATGCTACCCAGGGCCAGTCAGTCCTGCGAGGTACCACACTGTACTCGTCACCTCGATACGTCAAGTTATTTAGTCTCTTATGGCCAGTAATTTCACTAGCTACAGTGCCCTTCTAACCGGAGCACAGTAATGACTAAAGTTATTTTATTTAAAACTAGCTGGGACCCATGGTTTCACCCGCGTTTAATTTAAAAGAAATTTAGAGTATTTCGACATAGACACTTGACATAGAATATATATATATTGGATTTCAAGGGTTTTATTTTTTTTGCGCGGAACCCTTATTATTTTTCTAAAATAAAATTAGCCTAAGTTATTCCTTATAACATCAGCTATCTGCCAGTGAAAGTCCCGTCAAAATCGGTCCAGCCATTTCGGAGATTACCCGGAACAAACAGACTGACAGATAAAAAAATTAAAAATTGTTTTTTTTGTTGTAGGTATCGTATATACTTTCATATGCATTTAGTAAAAAGCTGTTATTTTGACATTACAAACAGACACTTTAATTTTATTTATTTGTATAGATTTAAACTAAGTTTAAACACTACTGCCTAGCGGTGAATATCTGGTGCTGGGGCGGTACTACTGACCAACCACCTTCACCAGGTGGTCTGCCCATCTCGTTAGTGGCCATCCCACAGTTCCTTTTTTCATTCCATTCCACATAAAATAGACTAGCTCTATAATATGGTCCTAATCTTTTATTACATTGGTCAGCCTGTTTTGTTTTAGCCAGCCATTTAAAATTTCGTTCAGTAATTACAAGATTATAAAATTACACTACATATAAATATATTATAAAATTACAAGATTATCTAACAATTAAATGAAACAATAATAGTTATTAAGCTTAAATATAAATGATTTATGTTAGGTCAATGTAAAATATGAAATAGTCATCATATCAGCCACAGGACGTCCACTGCTGAACAAAGGCCTCCCCCTTAGATTTCCACAACGAGCGGTCACATGCCGCTCTCATCCAACGACTCCCAGCGACCTTCACCAGATCGTCTGTCCACCTCGTTGGAGGTCGTCCCACGCTGCGTTTTCCGGTGCGCGGTCTCCATTCGAGAACCTTTGTGCCCCAACGGCCATCAGTTCTACGAGCAATGTGCCCTGCCCATTGCCACTTCAGTTTACTAATCCTTTCAGCTATGTCGACAACTTTAGTTCTTCTACGGATCTCCTCATTTCTGATTCGATCTCGTAGAGAAATACCAAGCATAGCTCTCTCCATAGCTCGTTGAGTGACCTTGAGCTTTCTTATGAGGCCCATTGTGAGTGACCACGTCTCTGTTCCATATGTCATCACTGGTAACACACACTGGTTAAAGACTTGCGTCTTGAGGCATTGCGGTATTGTTGACGAAAAGACGTTGCGAAGTTTCCCGAACGCTGCCCAGCCGAGTCGGATTCGACGATTGACCTCTTTCTCGAAGTTGGACCTACCTAACTGGACAGTTTGTCCTAGGTAGACATACTCGTCAACAACTTCGAGAACTGAGCTCCCAACGGATATTGGGGTGGGCACGACATGGACATTTGACATGACTTTTGTCTTGCCCATGTTCATTTTAAGGCCCACCTGTTGGGAAACTCTGTTGAGATCATCGAGCATTGTGCTGAGCTCTTGCAGCGATTCTGCCATGACTACGATGTCATCGGCAAATCGAAGGTGAGTGATATACTCGCCATTGATGTTAATGCCGAATCCTTTCCACTCCAGTAGCTTGAAGGCATCCTCCATTGCAGCGGTGAACAGTTTCGGGGAAATGACGTCCCCCTGTCTCACACCTCTCTGCAATGGAATTGCCCCCGTGCTCTGTTCATGTACTCGGACCGACATGGTGGCGTTTCTGTATAAGCACTTCAACACTTCAATGTACCGATAGTCAATCTGGCACCGCTGCAGAGATTGCAGCACTGCCCAGGTTTCGATCGAATCGAAGGCTTTCTCATAGTCCACAAACGCCAAGCATAGTGGCAGATTATACTCCTCGGTCTTCTGTATAACCTGCCGCAGCGTATGGATGTGGTCTATGGTACTGAAACCTTTTCGGAAACCGGCTTGTTCGGGAGGCTGGAAGTCATCAAACCTGCGCTCGAGACGATTCGTGATGACCCTTGAAAACAGCTTATAAACATGGCTCAGAAGTGAGATGGGTCTATAATTCTTCAATAGGGTGTTATCACCCTTTTTGAAGAAGAGCACCACCTCACCTCTGTTCCACGCTTCCGGCGTTGTGCCCTCGAGTAAGACGGAATTGAATAGCTTCTGAAGGACTTTAAGTACCGGTGTTCCACCCGCTTTCAGAAGCTCTGTCGTAATTCCGTCTCCACCCGGCGCCTTGTTATTTTTAAGCTGTTTCAAGGCCATCCTAATCTCGTACAGGCTGATGTCCGGGATATCCTCGGTATAGTGTCGGGTTAGTTTGGCTCGCGGGTCTTTGTCAGAGCCAATGGTAGGTATAGTAACCGAGGTGTATAACTGCCGGTAGAAGTTCTCAATCTCTCTCAAAACCTCTGGCTTAGTCGACGCTACACTGCCGTCCTCGGTCTTCAGCTTCATAATACGACTTTGCCCAATAGACTTGTCTCTTGCGAACACTTTGGAGCCTTGATTCCGCTCAATCGCCTCTTTAACACCGTTAGTGTTAAAGGTGCGGATATCGTGCCGCAAGGACTTCCATATCCGTCTATTGAGCAGTCGGTATGCTTCAGCATCATCGGAAGACTGCAGCGTCATGGCGCGTCTTTCTGCCATAAGGTCGAGAGTGTGATCGGAGAACTTTTTTGGTCTACCTTTACGGTGGGCTTTAAAGAACTTAGACCCAACCGTTTGGACAGTTTCTACAAACCTACCATTTAAATCGTCCACAGATACGCAATGTTCCAGGCACTCGAAGCGGTTTTGGAGTTCGAGTTGAAAGCTCTCGGGGTTTTGGATATGAGCACTAGAGGGCCGGAGCGTAGACCTCATCAGACGAGACCTCTCAACTTTGAGATTAATATTCAATGTGCCTCTTACCATTCGGTGATCACTACCGGTTTTCACCCTGTGGATCACAGAGACATCATTGAATATTTGTCTTTTATTGGTCATGATGAAGTCAATCTCATTCCTCGTGGAACCATCGGGACTCATCCAGGTCCACTTCCTGTGAGGCGGCTTTTGGAAAAAGGAGTTCATCATAAAGAGTCCCTCCTTTTCCAAAAAGTCGGCCAGCCTCTGTCCCCTGGGGTTCCGTTGCCCATATCCAATATGAAATGAAATGAAATAGTATTGAACAATAATTAATAATGTCTTTTCCAGGAGCAATACCTTGAAAAGTTTATTGGCAAGAAGGTCTTTAATGAGCTTTTGTATTGCATTATAGATTTTTCCACATGGAGGGTGAGTTTTTTTTTTTTTTGATAATAGTAATGCGTTGTGTTCTATCTATGACTAATCTGTCACCTTTTTTGTGTTATTCCTAAGAATTACTTATCTTGCTGTGACAAAATCTTAAGTGATTTTTAATACACTTTAAGAATACGTAAGAATTTTGAGGCTTTTAGAAACAACTTTGAGTGACACGTAAGTGGAGTATAGCACCAAGGCTCTCGCTCAACCGTCTAACGCGTTTTCCGGTGCGTGGTCTCCACTCGAGAACGTTTCTGCCCCCAAGGACAATCAGTACTTTTAGCTTTGTGCCTCGCCCATTGCCACTTCAGCTTATTAATCCTTTCAGCTGTCTTCATTTCTGATTCATACATGCTATTATTATTTCGTTCTTATTAGCGCTTAACCATACATATGGGAGATACAATGTCCTATAGCCTACAATTTTTTTTTTTAAAACGTTGCCCCACATTAGGATTTCTCCTGTGTCGTGGGTGCGTTTACAGACACAAATCCCACACACAATACACCCAGACCCGGAACAACTACCTGCAGATCGTACAAATATTTGTTCCGTGCGGGAATCGAACCCACGACCCGGTGCGCAGCAGCCGACTGTATCAGCCACTGCACCAACCGTATATAGAATACATAGCTCATCCAAACCACCATCGTATTGACATTTAAGTTCGTATACATTAAACAGAAGCACTCGATGGACTTCGATTACTGAGATTAATGTTCGAGTCTACATATAAATACTATAATGGATTCTTGCAAGAAATACAGTCTAATCTATTGTTTATTCTTATCCAAGTTTTTTTTATCTTCGACAACCCGATCACGACGGCCGTAAAGGGCTCGAAACGGAGCAATAAAATGAAGCAGTAAACTCCAAGTAAAGTTCGTTCTATTTTGTATTAGGTATTACGATTACGTGTAACAATTTAAGGTCACTGGAAGTTTGTAACATGTTTGTAAGGATTTATTGATTGTGGCAGTATGAAGCGAATTTACAGTTACACCCAATGGAATTTATAACTTAATTCTCAACCATCTGGTGTCCAGTAAATCTGTATTTTATTACACACTACGCGTTGTGTTATTAGAGAAACAAATGGTTAAAATCGTACACAGCCCGACTTCACCCAATTCTGGGTATAGGCTTCTCTTACGTAATCAGCCCATTACCGTCCCACTGCTGGGCACGAGCCTCTTCTCACGATGATAAAGGTTAGTTAGTCCACTACGCTGGCCTATTGAAATTTTGCGGACTACACACACTATTTAGGACATTTTGGAGCCCTCTCAGGAGAGCAGGTTTCGTCGCGATGTTTTCCTGCACCATTGGTAGGCATCTCTTTGCTTGCAGCAATCACCAAGCTCTCGTGCAAGTCGCATCCAGGTTCGCAACCGTGATGGTAACAATGTCACCGCCCATATCGCCGTCGAACGACCGACACTCCTTCCAGTCCTTGGCCACCACTCGGTCAGTTTTACTCTGTTACACCACGCCTGCCCCAGTCCCGAGTCCCGTTACTCATTTTCCGACGCTAAGCACTTGCACGCATAGATCACGGCATTTCGCGGCGGTCTATCATCTTTATACCGAGCATGGAACGCTCTACAGCTCTCTGTGCAACTCTGCTCCGCCTCCTGCGAGGGCGTCCAAGTCTCGCAGATCAAATAGCTCTAAAAAGTGCGATGGCCTCTATCAATCCACATAGCCTATCTGCAGAACATAGATTTCTCGAAAGTTGCGCTGTGACACTCGTCTCGTCGTCCTCCCCGGCTACCTTCTTCAGATCTTCGGACGCATCGTTAAACGATTCACGTTCTCCACTCGAGGACTAGTTAGCTTCAAGTCTTTTTGCTATTTTAACTTGCTGACTGCACGCTGTGTTGGTAGCAAGCTGACGTTCATATGTGCGATCTGAATTATTACCTTCTTTATTCTGTTTTTCTTGCGCTTTGCTTTATGCACTTCATATAATCGGACATTATTTTAATGGGTAAGCTAGTACAGTTACTAAGAGGCTGTCTTAGAGTTTTTGTGAAGCCAGTTCAGGAGTTTTCGAGGATAATAACTTACTTGATCACGTGGCTTACTGCTCTCGAGTACGTAGGGCATAAATGACATGATGCACAAAGCGCATCACATGTTCTTAATTATAAAACATAGGGAAGGGAAGGTGCTTAAAGACGAATAGTTAGATCTGTGTGGTGTCCGGATTAAGAATATAGCACCACTCTCGTGGGTGCCATAAACGGCGACTAAGGGACTTTAAACCAGAGGTATGGGCAGCAGCGTCCCTTTTGTGGCCATACTGCGCTCACCAGCCCACCTACCATGCGCGGTGAGTACTGGCCATGTCCGTCCAAAATACCTTTGTTCAGCAGTGGATTAGCTTTGGATGTTATGATGAATTAGATTTATGACAGCTAAAGGGGAATAATGTTGTTAAACGATTCGCCTTACGCCACCGATATTCCGAAACTAACAGATGAGTAGTGACTGATCCGTGACTTTTGATCTATCACGTAATCACCGATTTTACGCATTGTGTTCATAATATAGAAAAAAAAATATCAATGCTTTCAATGTGCCTCACTTTTTCTAAGAATTTGATATCAACGTACCTATTCTACGATATGAAATAATGATGATATGCATTTTTTTGCCGTTCTTATCAATGAGTCGTCAGTTTCAGATTTCGCTTGAATGTACCTACTTATCCAAAATATTCCACTGATTTGTAGGAATCACACACCTAGATATTGCAAGTAACGACTGCTTTTTATATTTTATTTTATATACAGTACACACGGCTACACTAATCTAATTTAAGCTGACCTCTCATCGTAATGAAAGCTTATACAATGCGAGATCAGCTTATACTGGAAATGTCTAGCTTGATATGTACCCGTGCGTACCTGAAAATAACACGACAGACACGTGTTGCTGGGGAGTTTGATGCTCCGTCTCTTTTTCCACCTAAGGCACTATTTGGGTCTTATATTATGTAGACCGTGTGGTGCCGGCTAAGAATACCATCACCCCATCTCATTCCGTGGGTGTCGTAAAAGGCGACTAGGGGATTAGCCGGAGGATGGGCAGCAGCGTTTCGCGTACACTTATAACACGACTGCGATCGCCAACCCGTCTGTCAAGCGAGGCGATTACCCGGTCGTTTTGGCCATTTTTGGGGAGGCTTTTGTCCAGCAGTGGACGTTTTTCGGCTGAAATAATGATTATGGTGACATTTAAATAGAACTATGTATTATAATTTCTATCGAACGCGAACGAACGAAATGAAATTCTTTGAAATTGTTCACGTATTACCACATAATTTCTATTTGCATAAGCTTATTACATGTTTAACCAATATTACACCATACAATTCTACAGAAAAAGAATCTTTTAAAAATAAAAACCTAATGAACTCCGAATACAAAAACGAAAAACCAACCAGTTTCCAATCAAAGCCGAAAGAATCGCTCGCCTGGGTCAATTGGTGTAATCAATAAAAAAAAAACTCCAATGGTACAGCAACGCCTGCCATTATCTATTCCAAACCACTGGCTTTTATGTTTTGGGCTGTATGGAGCGATGAGTAATTAGAAATATTCATTGAGTTTATAAAATCGAAATGATTGGCATTTTGTTTATAAAATCGAATGACTTGTAATGTCAAGAAGACAGTGTTACGAAAATAGTCTTGAAATGAACCTGGTGGAGGAACGCTGGGAGGCGTTGGATGGATGTAGGTAACTGGTCCTTGTGAAAATACCTTGGGTGATGCCTTTGTCCAGCAGTGGGCGTCTTTGGTCGTCGATCCCATGTTGGCAGGCATATAAATGTGTATATACTACAGAAACCGAGTTTCGACAACAAGATAACAGACAAACGTGTAATTTTAATGGAAAATTCAAATCAAATCGTTTGACATTTGAAACTGAGATACGTTAAACAAAGTTGATGTCCATTAGCTTTGGTATAAAACGAGTTATTTTGTTCGAATGATGAGGTTGAGTTTTTTTTTTTATCGAACTTCGAGTCTGTAGTGAATAATATACCACCCATTATATGCGTGAACATCATAGGAGACGACACTGAGAATAATAACGCATAGAAATTACCGACAAATATTATTACACTAAACAAATTTGGCCTTTTCAAAAAAACATTGCATGACTTTCTTCTTAATAAATAATGAATAGTGTTATAGTACCAATAATGTTACGGTAGGCCGGCTCAGAATGCCACCACCCCATTTCATCCCGTGGGTGTCGTAAAAGTCGACTAAGGGAATAGCCAGAGGATGGGCAGCAGCGTCTTTCGAGTACATTAACAACTCAACTGCGATCGCCAACCCGTCTGCCAAGCGTAGCGATTATGGCAAGACCCCCCCAATGAGCACATAACACACCATATTGGTTGTTGTGGTGATCTTTGGGGGAGGCCTGTGTCCAGCAGTGGATTTCATTCGGCCGAAATGAGGGCCACTTATTACGTCCGATTTAAATAAACAAAATAACATTCTTGATATTCTGTTTGTTACCTTTTTTTTTTGTGTGATAGTTTCTAATAATATCTATTGCAAATGAATGATATAGCATCAATTATAAATTTATAACACATCTATAATATGTATTTGTACGCTTCATGGCAAAACATAGATGGACGAATACTTTTATAATTATTATACCAACCCTTGTTGTACCTATGTTTACAAATAAACAAATTCTAATTCTAATTCTAAGAAACCTATTACGAGCACGAAAAGTGAGGCAAAGTAAAACTTAGCCATATCGGGCTAACTTCGCTTAGCGAGCCGGCAGTACCAGGGGGGTGAAACTCTCATACAAATAGTGAGTACGAAAAGTTGCATCGAAAGTAGCGCCATCTCTTGCCTACAGTCGGCACATTTCATATTAAGTTTTATTCAAAATGTGACTAGATGGCAGTAGTACCTTACCGGAAGTACCCAAAATAAATTTATTTAATGTTGTTTTTTGGTAATACGTTCTTAAATTACAATCTCTTTTTTGTGATATTAAATAAACACGATTTCGTTTATTTAATGTCGACAAACAATAATATGTTTATCATTAAAATATCATCACTTCACAAATTGTCAAAGAGAAAAGATACCTACCTACCTTTTACAAGTTTCTAAACTTAATTTAGCTGGTGTTTACGTGTTTGCTATTGGATTAGATTATTTTACGAGTGTGATCATTTTACGTTGAATTTCTTGTAATTTTTTAATAATCTCGCACTGAATTTTATAATCCACGGTATAAAGAAATGAATATAACTTTGAATGTAAAATTTTCTTAATATGATAAGAATGACCTAGTTTTGGTAAGCTTATGATTATTATACGAAAAGAAAAATAAAAAAACATTGAAACGTTTCCCTTGTTTCTTTTTTGTAGAACTATTTTAGTTTTGAGAAATTATTAGGTCGGTTTAAATTGCAAAACTTTTTTCAAGATTATATTTAATCGATCTAGTGATTTTTTTATACAATGAACAAATTTGATTAAAAATACTTCTGGAGACGCACGCCACCTGCAGGATTGTTTCGGTACTAAATGATAACGTAGCGCCATCTGGTAGTCAAGGTCGCATATTTGATAATTGTGGTCTTAGAGTTGCGCATCTATGTCAGTATTAAGTGTATAGTCTATGGGCAGTACCTAGTCAAGGTTACGCCTGCCGAACGTAGGTCACGACAAATAATTATAAATTATAGTTTGCAACGTAAAGAGATGTTATATCATGTCCGGAAAAGGAAAATAATGTGATAAAACTACATTTCAACATTAATTACTGGGAATTTTGTACGTTATCTTAACGTAAATCGACCACCAAACAAAATTAGCACTTAAGCAGCCGTCACAAAAAATACCCACAATGTTTCCAATTTTGTGGTTATATATGTTTAGATACCGTGTGGTGCCGGCGCAGAATGCCACCACCCCATCTCCTCCCATGGGTGTCGTAAAAGTCGACTAAGGGATTAGCCGGAGGATGGGCAGCAGCGTCCTTCGAGTACATTAACAACTCAACTGCGATCGCCAACCCGCCTGCCAAGCGTGGCGATTATGGCAAAACCCCCCAGTGAGCCCACAACACATCCATTTCGGTGGTTATGGTGATCTTTGGGGGAGGCCTGTGTCCAGCAGTGGACTTCATTCGGCCGAAATGATGATATGTTTAGAAAAAAAAAAGTAGGTTATTTATATACCTACGCTATTTAATACGATTTCATATGTATTATCAGGAATATATATTTTAAATGTTGTTGCGTATCCCAATATAATTTTTGCTTGTGATTGTTTTAATCACTAACTATGAACAAACTGCTGTATATATTATTTTTGTTTACCTATTCTGATTGTCTAGTTAGGTGTATTAATATTATGCAATATGGGCGTCCATTTTTTTCCTGTCTATGAACACAACCATCTTTATCATACGATTCCAGATACCATAAACTACTTGTCTTGATTTAATCGAGCAACATAACAATAGATTTTCTCATACTTGGTTGGTAAAAGCCTGGTTGTAGGCAACACCAAAAGCTATATTACTTATAGACCTCTGCAATCACACAGTTTCAAATATCGGTGTTGCCGCTCGAGATGTATGCGACATTTGACAAGTGTGTGTTTTCAGCAAATGATAGAGTCTTAGGTTTTCGCGAGAATTACACATTATAATAAAACACTTTTAAACGGATTCTATCGCGTATATTTCAGATTTTTGTTTTTCCTGACGTTTCGAACACTTTGCAGGGTTCGTGGTCGCAGAATATAAAATATACGCTATAGAATCCGTTTAAAAGTGTTTTATTATAAAATGATAGAGTATTTCTTCACCACCCATGGGTGGCGTAAAGGGGATTAAGGTTTAATATTAAGAGGATGAGCAGAAGCATCCTGTCATGTGCTAATAACGACATAGGTACTACAACCAAATGTGTTTTCTTTCTTCTTTCAATCCGCCTGCCGAATGGTGATTATAGCAATATCTCTTATAGGCCTATATTCAGTGGATGTTTCCGGGCTGATGTGTGTGTGTCAGCCACCACTAATCGCCACACAACGAATCTTCGTCGAACCCAAGTGTGACCTCAGCATAAAAGCAAGAGGGATTTAAAATATTTACGACCTCAAATCCTTAACACCTACACAAACATTTTCCTCGAAAACCCGGGCACTCACATTTTTAATCTCTAGCAACATTTCCCCCAAACAAACCATTATTCTTTGTGAATAATCGCTTTTGCCCCTAATATATCACTGTGGAATTATGAGTGAACAGAACACGAATTAGGGCAAGATGTAAACCCTTCTTTATACATTTAGTACAGCTTTTTTATGGATAGTTATAGACACAATTTTGTAGGGCTATTTCAGATCTGGTCATTGTTTTCGAAACCATACCTTACGGGACACAGATTTCTCATAGCATCAACAATTTCGAACTGCATATCTACATTCTTTACGTTTCATAAGTTTTTCATATTTTTTATTGAAAATAAATAAATGTATGTAAACCAAGTATTTAGATATTAAGTAAAGCGAAGTAATGCCGCCAATACATCGATACGAACAAGTTAAGCGGCGAGCGTGGAGCGCCGAGTGAAAGAGAGCAGACAAGTAACAAGGCAGGCCGAATGCAACGTCGCGACGTGCCATTAGAGCCATTCTTAACATCGCATAGGCGCGCCATTAAAGTTTCACATAGAAACTTTTTGTTCATTGATTGCACATGTACGATGAACAATAATAGGTTTATGGTGAACATGGTGATCACGTCGGGGTCACCATCAACGATTGATGTTGGGCGACTGTATATATGCTGCGTTGCGCGAATACTTTAATAGCGTGATTCAGGATTCTTTGACGTCATCGGAGAGTTGCATTGAATAGTCGAGTAGATGTGGTGTAAGTTGTAGTTGTATTGCTGGCGATGTAGGTGTCGCCACAGGTTTATACTTTATGGCATCATCACCAAATATTTGCAGACGGTTTTCGTATTCGTATACAGCATTGTGGTGCCGGCTCAGAATGCCACCACCCCATCTCCTCCCATGGGTGTCGTTAAAGTCGACTAAGGGATTAGCCGGAGGATGGGCAGCAGCGTCCTTCGAGTACATTAACAACTCAACTGCGATCGCCAACCCGCCTGC
The DNA here is from genome assembly GCA_947459985.1 of Diloba caeruleocephala. Lineage (NCBI taxonomy): Eukaryota > Metazoa > Arthropoda > Insecta > Lepidoptera > Noctuidae > Diloba > Diloba caeruleocephala. The sequence goes on along the minus strand of OX381631.1, from coordinate 9,286,532 downwards.
CAAGCGTGGCGATTATGGCAAAACCCCCCAATGAGCCCACAACACATAAATATCGGTCGTTGTGGTGATCTTTGGGAGAGGCCTGTGTCCAGCAGTGGACTTCATTCGGCCGAAATGATGATACAGCATTGGTCATAGTCGTGGTGACTTTTTGTAAATAAGAGTGCCACAAATGTTCGCGGAGATCAGGGAGGAGTGAGTGAGATCATATATTTTTAAATAAGACGCTGTATGTAGTACATTTTGATTAAATTTATGTATGTTCCGGTTTGCAAAGCATTACAGGTAGTGAAATTGGGTTTAAGAACCTGATTTACGAATGTATCGATGTGACGAGCGCAGTGTAGGACTAGTTCTTCTAGGTGCCGAAGATGACCGCTCCAGTGGTATTAGCCGGTAGGTGCCCGGCATACCCCTTCGCCCTTCCCCGGGGTGCAGGAAGTTCCATGTAGAATTTCCACTGGTCATCAATAAAAAAAAAAGGACGAGTCCGGCATACCCCTTACCCCTACCCCGGGGCGGAGGAAGTTCATGAAGAATTTCGTAAATAAATAGATCAACTCCGTGCAGGGTCCAGATTAAGAATATCGCACCACTCTATCTCCTCCGGTGGATGTCGTCAAAGGCGGCTAAGGGAGTCTAAACTAGAGGAATGGGAAGCAGCGTCCCTTTTATGGAAGAAAGGCCTTACTGCGTTCACCAACCCGCCCTGCCAAGCGTGGTGACTAGGTACTTGCAAATTCCCCCCAAAATGACGACACAATTGCGGAAATCTATAGAGGTTTCGGCTGGTATAATGATACCAGATAATTCTCTACCGCAAAACTACACAATAGAACATTCTAAACAGTAAATTATGTACTTTTATCTTGAACCATATTTCCGCTTGAAGTCAATAATATAAAGCATGTAGAATTGTATTAAAATACCACAAAAGACACCACGTGTTGTATTCAAGCATCACATATTGTTCAAGCTTATTGAATGCGACGCAATTGGCAATAAAGTATGCAAATATAAGAGACTCTCCAGTTCGAGAGAACTATGTGACCGCAAAGAATGCTTCGAAGTGCTCGTTGGCCAGTAATGTGGCAAGAGGTAGGGACAAAGTGAGCTGAACAAATTCATGGCTCAGACTCATGGTAATATCAAGAGATGACATTGTAAGGGCTGTGCATGCTTCTTTTTCTGGCTATATTGGCTCGGCAAACAAAATCAAAGGAATGTAAAATGTTACTTACGATGGAATCGATAGATATCCAACTTAGCATAATCCGCGACCAGTGTCATCATCCTAGATTGTCTAAGTTTTTTATAGGGAAAGCAGGTTTTTGTGGTACGATTTTTACCTATGTACCTACTGTCTAGGGTTAACAGAAGGTCAGGATTTGTCTTGATACTCCTGACATTTCATATAATTTCCAAACTCCCGAAAAATTCCAGAATTTCTGACAATCAGCTTAGCGAGTTTATTGGGCATAAAATTATGCGTAATTCTTTAGTTTTAAGTATTTTCTCAATACTCTCAAGGATCCAAATTGGACTTATGGATTCATGGATTCAGTGAAAACGATGCAAAATATATGCGGCAGCTTCAGTCCATGTAATTAATGATTTAACTTAGTATTTTTAAGCAGGTTGTAGATAAAAAAAGGTTAATGTTGATCCGGACAACAACGCCAGTATCCCGACATTATAAAGTGATGTGGCAACCCTAGTACTGCCAGTAATTAAAATATGCACTCACATAAATTAAATGGTAAATTTTAAGTTGAATTTAAATATCTTTGAACTGTGCAATCCAAGTATTTGTATGTGTGAGCAGATATATTATGTAGATATTGTTTTCAATATACTATTAATCTAAAATCTACCTCTTTATTTCGCCGAGTGTGTGCATATCTTTGTCATTGACTATACATCACTAAATTCGGTTCGTTTACCCACCAGAAAACACAAGTTTTTTTCCTTCAGAGTGTTATCTAAACATGAAGCGAATCCCAAAGCCACACACCAAAATTACTAATTTAAACAACGCAATAATTCACGAACTCCTACTAAACATACCATATTGTAACAACCAATATATTCATATGGGGTCTTTCCCTCGCCACGTATCCTTAAATTCGGGTGTTACGTAACTCGGGGTCAATGTTCTGAGGCCCGGCCAAACCACATGGCTTGTGAGCTAGCTTAGCGTGGATCACGCAATAATTATTTGCAGATTTTTTTTTTTTTTTTTTTGTATTCATCTTTATATGGTATCTTTATGGATAGTGCCATAAATGTTGTTCAGTTTTATGGATATGTATGGTATATCGATCTTTATTTAACAAGAAAACCTCATTCGTCAACAAATCTAGGTGACCCCAGCTTTTTCTACCGACTTCGTGAAACGGCCGAAATTAATAATCGATATAGTCCAAAATCTTTAGTTTTAAGACTTTGAAATTCATCCGTTTTTGTGTTAGGATCACAATTAACACAAAAAACAGACAAATCGTCAATCGTAAATCCAAAGATGTTAGATAAGACACAGACTATTAATTTCGGCTGTAAGAAGAAACGCCAAATAAACGAATGTTTGTGATTTTTAAAGCCAAATATATTTTCTGGTACAATACAATATTTAAAAAATCTAGGTAAGGTAAGTAAGGTAGGTAGGTAGGTAGGTAGGTAGGTAGGTAGGTAGGTAGGTAAGGATCTGGAATCCACCAATGGACCATTCGAAGAAAGATCGATTAAATTATAACAAAAACAGATTATTGTGCATAAAATGCTGGCTTGCTATTAGCGAAGAAAGCCCAATATAGATTTTCCACAATATGATTTTATCTACGTATAAAAAACTTAGACGTATGGGCACATAGTTCGTATAACCTGATGGCCAACGGAAGAGAAAGGTTTTCGAGTGGGAACCACGCACCGGAAAACGCAGCGTGGGAAGGCGTCCAACGAGATGAACGGACGACCTGGTGAAGGTCGCTGGGAGTCGTTGTATCCGGTTGTTATAGAAATCTATCGGGCAGCCTTTGTTCAACAGTGGACGTCCTTCGACTGACATGATGATAATGAAACAATATCCATAATGTTTGGATTTGGGATCTGTCTGTTTTTGTGTTAAGTGTGATCCTAACACAAAATCAAGTTCAAAATCTTTTTGGATTAGATTGATTATTAATTTCGGCCGCAAATGTAAAGTATTCGCTATTGGGTCGAGACGGACCAACTCCCATAACAATGCTTACGTAATTTAGCCCAATTAAAGATGCCATCCTTCTTTACAATCCAAATCCGGTATTTCATTAATATGACTGGCAACTTTCGGAATTCTATGTACTTATCATCAAGTGTCAATAACCAAAAGAAAAATCAATGCTATCTTACGGTCTTGTCCTCACAAAACAAACACTTAACCAGCTGGTGCTTAAAGAAGGCTTGCATTCGGCGTATTCGTCTGATATCATTCCATATACCAACATTAACTCGGCTAATCGAGATATTAAAACGCGGGATACGACAAAACGCCAGGCGGCCGTGTGAGACTTGCTCACTTTCTGTTGCTTCGCTGTTACAATACTCTTTACTGTACATCAGAAATGTCGAGATCCAACACAGAAATTGGAATGTATAAACGGCGGTCTTATCGCACTCGAAACTGCCTTTTGAAATAAGAACGCCCCCATAAATAGTTGAACTATCAAATTCATGTATCCGAACATACTTTGTGTTTTTACGGCCGAAATTAATATCATTTCGGCCGAATGAAGTCCACTGCTGGACACAGGCCTCCCCCAAAGATCACCACAACCACCGATATGGATGTGTTGTGGGCTTTTTGGGGGGTTTTGCCATAATCGCCACGCTTGGCAGGCGGGTTGGCGATCGCAGTTGAGTTGTTAATGTACTCGAAGGACGCTGCTGCCCATACTCCGGGTAATCCCTTAGTCGACTTTTACGACACCTATGGAAGGAGATGGGGTGGTGGCATTCTGAGCTGGCACCACACGGCTAAATTAATAATCAATCTTTAAATCGTAAAATCTTTAGATTTAAGATTAGATTGATAGTAGGGAATTAACCTCAAATCTATTAACAATCCATCCATTGTGGCCTCAGAAAGGCTATTTCCAACCGTCTCGCGCTGGCAATATACAAACAGAGAAAGAACGTCTGTCAACATTTTGCAAATGTATTTTTTTAACTTGCTAGCATTTTATTCTGATTATTTAAGTAATTGTATTTATACTGAGTAAATTGTTACTTTTGAATAATTACGTGCAGCGTTTTCGTATTCGTAATAGTAAAATCAGTATTCGTATTCGTAAATGTAGTATTCGTTGCATCACTAGTCATTCATCATTATCATCATATCAGCCAGATGATAACTGCTGACCAAAGGCATACTCATTAATGACCGGTTTTATCCCATGTAATTTTGGGGGGAATTTGCCAATACTCACCACGATTGGCGGGCGATTTGGTGAGCGTAGAGAGGCTGCTGTTCCACAGAAAGGACGCTAATGCCCATCCCTCGAGTTTAGAGTCCCTCAATCGCCTTTTATGATATCCACGGGAGGAGATGGAGTGGTGTTATATTCTTAATTACACTGGGATACAGCTGAAAACCAGAGTTAGGTGGTCAGTATCACTGCCTCCTAACATTATGCTGAGCTGTTGGCCCCTTGGCACTATAATTTTGCCATTAAGCACGGTATATGTTGCACCGTTTAATTATTGTTATAAGTTTATTTTTATTGCGTGTACTGTTTGTGCCAATAAAAACAATTTTCTTTCTTTCTTCTTAATCCGTACACCACACGGATTCACTAGTAATTAGTTAACACTAATGCGATAAGCATAGACTAACACAAACCAGAAACATTGCTACATGGGCGTACGGTAACTGCGACCTTTCGCTCGAGCCCTGTAAATTTCGACGCTAAGCTTGGATTAAGGCTTTCGGAGTTGGGTGCTCGCTGATTACGGTATCAGGATCTCATGAAAAAGGAACGCGCCTTGACACATTTCCGACCAGAAAAGCTGTGGTGTATATTTTTGGCTAGAATGAGAATCGCAACAAAATGGTGGGAGAGGCCTATGTCCAGCAGTGGACCGATATAGGCTGATGATGATGACGAAAATCCCAATCAAGTCCTTAAGGTCAAACAAACAATTTGTTATGCATTCCCAGCCATACAGTTCAAGGCAAAACGAAATAACGGTAAGTCTACGTCCACATTATATTAGCTAGTGAAATACTTTAGTAGTTACGCTCCAAAGAGCAGCCTCTGACCGTGAAACTTTTCATATAAAAGTATAGAAAACCCACAATTTTATTGCTAGCAAGCAGAAAGAAGGTTGCAATTTAAGTTATATTATATCCCTGCTGATCCAAGGATCAAGACAAAACTTCGTACGTGTACCTACAGCTGGAGTTATTAACGTTTTTTATATGAGGCAATTGAGGATTTTTTTTAAACGTTGCCCCACTCTAGGATTTCTCCTGTGTCGTGAGTGCGTTTACAGACATGAATTCCACACACAATACAACCAGACCCGGAACAACTACCTGCAGATCATACAAATATTTGTTCCGTGCGGGAATCGAACCCACGACCCGGAGCGCAGCAGCCGACTGTCTCAGCCACTGCGCTACCGTGCCGTCAAATAGATAGTTTTATTCATACACGATAAAACCTAATACTACCGATTTAAGCAACGGGTTGTACACCCGCACGTTTGTATACTTGAGCCAAATCCGATGTAAATGTATAACGGAAATAGTGTGGTAAATGAAAATACTAAGTGGGCAACTAGAAATACCGAGTGTAGAATATTTATAGTCACGTTTATTATAATAAAAGGTTATTATCTTGTAGATCAAATACTTTCACACTAGGTTATGGTGTGGCTGGGGTGGCCCAAGGGCCATGCCTCAAGCACGTGTACGCACGGCTACATATCAAGCTATACATTTCCAGTATACGCTGATCTCGCATTCTATAAGCTTTCCTTGCGATAAGAGATCAGCTTAAGCTAGATTAGTACAGCTTGATGTGTTGGCCACACGGCTACACATCAAGCTTTACTAATCTACACACGAAATAATGTCTAGTCGCTCACAGGCCATCACTCACTTTTTATTGTTACCCGGTTTCAGTGTTTCTGACACCTTGGAATTTGAATTTACAGTTAAAGTGAGATTATAATATCTATAGCTACCTAATAAGTACTTATTTTAAACAATTATTTAAAAGTAAAACAATGCATAACTGATTGTTTTTTGAGTGAATTGAGATTTGATTAGGCTTCTAGAAACCGGGGAAGAAGTTTTCTCTCCAGACTCCTGTCAAATTGTCACAAATATTACGATACAATTATGGAAATCTATAGGGGAGGCATTTTTCTGCAGTGGATATCCTTGTTGGTGATTACGTGAACGTTCGCACGACTGTAATAAAAAAGTTTAAAGTTTTTGCCGGCTTAGAATGCCACCACCCCATTTCATCCCGTGGGTGTCGTAAAAGTCGACTAAGGGACTAACCGGAGCATGGGCAGCAGCGTCCTTCGAGTACATTAACAACTCAACTGCGATCGCCAACCCGTCTGCCAAGCGTGGCGATTATGGCAAGACCCCCCCAATGAGCACACAACACATCCATATCGGTCGTTGTGGTGATCTTTGGGGGAGGCCTGTGTCCAGCAGTGGACTTCATTCAGCCGTAATGATTTGATCATAATGCCGTGTGGTGCCGGCTCAGAATGCCACCACCCCATCTCCTCCCGTGGATGTCGTAAAAGTCTACTAAGGGATTGGCCGGAGGATGGGCAGCAGCGTCCTTCGAGTACATTAACCTATTACTAATTACCAAGCGTGGCGCAACACACCCATATCGGTCGTTGTGGTGATCTTGATGGGCTTTGGGGGAGGCTGGAAGCAGCAGTGGACTTCATTCGGCCTAAATGATGATTATCATACAATGGAAACCAGCACCCCTAGTACGAGTTTCTTTTTAACGTAATAGTAAACTATGCGTTTATAACGGTTCGGCGCTGCGATTGGCCCGCTCCATACTCGTCAACCAATCAGAGCGCTGAACGCGGTAAACGTGTAGTTCACTAATACGTTCCAATTGTAAAAAGCAACTCGTAATATGAGTACGGAAAACTACATTAATATACGTATATAGACGCGTGATTAGTAATGAGTGATTCTTAATGCTAACGCTTCTTAAGACGGCTTTAATATAGAAAATGTCGGAGATAGTTTAGCGTCCGCCTTGTGCACCATCATTGTGCATAAAAGTATAAATAAACAATGATATTATACCATAGATTTGTTACGTCCATATTAAATGGCGCGCAAAATACAGTCTCGCTTGCACAACCACATCGTGAGAAAGAAGATACAAAAACAACAAGAGTAAAAGAGATAGCTATCTAGGCGAACCGATTGCGAGGTGCTACAATTGGGGGAGTTTTGGTTCCTACTTTTGGCACGCATGTAACATATCTACTTCTTTTTAATCTATAATATCATTGTAAATAAATAAATATGTTAACGAAGGTATTTCTATTTTATTTTCAGCCTTGTATCAGAGTTGTTCAAGCCGCCCAAGAACTCCGACTTGGCTTAACGACTGCCGTCTAATGACAACAACCAGGACCGACGATTTACGTGCCTGTCGAAGCACAGTGACACTTAGTTCAAATACCACTGTACGGTCACCAATCCATAGACTGACGCGCCAAGCGTTGCTTAACCTAACCGATTGTTTACCAATCAGTAAGTACAACTGGCTATGAGCGCCTCGAGGCCATTTATGAGCGAATATGTTAATGTAATATGGGGGAGTGTATGGTTTAGAAAAATACTGGCCACGCAAATGGTAACTGCTCGAATATTCGCCGTAGGGCGATAATGTGACCCAGGGGTCAGAATATTGAAATGTGCCTTAAGGCGTCGTACACACGTGCTACATATCAAGCTATAGATTTGCAGTATAAGCCGATCTCAAATTGTACAGACTGTCCCTACGATAAGAGATCAGCGTAAACTGGATATGTATAGCTTGATATGAAGCCGCGTGTACTAATAATTTCTCCGGGGGGGAGGATGATGTATTTCGACCGGATCAAAAAAATAAGTTAGAATATTATCTTTATTATCTTTTCAGTTTTTCACTATCATCATCATCATCAGCCTATCGCAGTCCACTGCTGGACATAGGCCTCTTCAATTGCATGCCACTGATCGCGATCCTCGGCTACTCTCATCCAGCTACTGCCAGCCACCTTGCGCAGGTCATCACTCCACCGAGCTTGGGGGCGTCCTACACAATAGTTTTTCACTAAGTCCAGTAAAATTCTAAGGACAATCCCTGAAAGGTGGATTTATGTACGGACCTACCCTACTCGTTCGTTCTTTCAACTTTTAGGAGTAGGGAGCCCCCACAGTAATAACCTTCGTGTTTCTGAAAATTTAGTTCTTAACATTCCATCCCATCTTGTCCAATTCCTTCGCTATTTCAACAATAAAACTTTGGAATGTGGGGAAGCCCCTTGATATAAAGAAACCTCCAAGTAAATTCACGTTTAAAAGTAAAAATGCGTCAACACTTGAAATCGTTGCAATCCTGATCATTCAAAACGGTCTTCGTATTTTTATATGTAGTCTATTTAATTATTTATAATTATGTAATACAATACATTATCTATTTATCTCGTTTTTGTACCTCTATCGAAGTGCTTTTTTACTCTAAGGTTGAGGCTGCCTCATGGCATTAAGTCCGCCTAGTGTAGTGTACATAAAAGTTTAAATAAATAAATATCGCGTGTTTTTCATTGGTATGAGTTTGAAAACATTTTATTTATTATTAATGGGATCAGAGCTAAATTGTAGTAGCTAATGAAGTTGACAAAATTGCACCCAGTATCAACTACTACTGTTTTTTAACCTGTGGGTCGCGGCCCCCGCGAGTTCGCTACGACTTGCCCGGGGGTCGCGGTCGCAAACCAGGTAAAAGTAAAACGCATGCACAGTGCACTTAAATTCTCGATTAGTAGGTATAGTCTCAATAGAACAAAAATTGAATATTTCGTCGTTCAATTCGCTGACAGTTTTATTACGGGCCTGGTGGGTCACCAGAATGTTTTTGGTTACGTATTCAAGAAGGTTGAAAAACACTGAAGTACGAGGAGCCCTCTATGGAATAAATATGTAGCCAAGTATCATTAAAAAAAAAAACTGCACACTAGGATTTCTCCTGTGTCGTGGGTGCGTGACATGAATTCCACATACAATACACCCAGAGCCGGAACAACTACCTGCAGATCATACAAATATTTGTTCCGTGTGGGAATCGAACCCACGACCCGGAGCACAGCAGTCAACTGTATCAGCCACTGCACTAACCGTCGTGCCGTAATCATAAAACTAGCCTCACAAAAATCCATATTTTTCTCACAGTAGAGTAACAAGCGTAACATTTTATCATGTTCTACGTAGGCCCGTCGACCTTCAAAAGGCTACGTGCTCAGTAAATCATGGTCGTATGTTAACATAAGCAATTTATTTAACATCACATTAGTTACGTGTCGTACATTGTTTATAATTAACAGTACTGTATAAGCAGGGCGTGTCTGTAAGAGCTATCGCAAATACCCTATTTTTATCCGTTCATCATCATCATTTCAGCCTCCATAGATTTCCACAATGATGTCATCATTTTGAGAGGTATTTGCCAGTACTCACCACGCTTGGCAGGCAGGTTGGCGAGCGCAGTACGTCTAGTGATACACAGAAGGAACGCTGCTGCTCATTCCTCTGGTTTAGAGTCCCTAAGTAGTCTTTTAGCACATCCACAGGATGAAATGGAGTGGTGTTATATTCTTAACCAATATTCCTTTTCTTAGTAATGTCTTAGGTTTTCGCAATTATTACACATTATAATAAAATAAACTTTAAACGGATTAAATCGCGTGTATTATTGATTTTTGTTTTTCCTGACGTTTCGAACACTTTGCAGGGTTCGTGGTCGCAGGTTGTCATACATAGGGCAAACAAAGCGTAGTATAGCCACCAGAATTAAAGAACACAGAGTTGACGTCAAGCATAGACACACCACAAAGTCTGCAGTGTGTGAACATGCCTTAGGCAAACCAACCATTTTCTTCGATTTGATCATCCTCAAGTCCTCGCGAAAGAGAACCGTTATGTAACAAGAATGTTTCGTGAGGCTACTGAAATTAAAAAACATCCTATTTTTAATAGATGGTTGGCAGGTACCACCAGTTTGGAATCCGGTTATTAAATTAATAAAATCCCATACAACACACCACACTAAAAAACATCAAGACACTGTGAGTGATTACTGCGTGCATCGAAACAATTTTTGATTAGTTTTGTACGGTAGATAAACTAACTTTTTAAATCTGTAACGACGCTTGTCTCCTTAGTCATCCTGCGAACCACGAACCCTGCAGTGTTCGAAACGTCAGGAAAAACAAAAATCAATAATATACGCGATTTAATCTGTTTAAAATTTATTCCTTTTCTTCTTCTGCAAACATCTCAGTGATTAAAGCACTTTTCTGTAAATTCACAAACCAGTGAAAAATACGCGTCGCCGATATGTTGACATAAAACCGAATGAAGTTAGTTGCGGATAGCGGGCGCAGCAGGTAGCGCCGTTATTTTTACGCAGATCAAGTTTAAACTTATGTGACGCTAATGAGTAGAAAAGCCGATACTACATATCAGTTAATTCATCAAAGAGGACGACAACAATATACGACGATAACAAGGAGCGAAATCAAAGTTAATCTATACAAATAAATAAAATTGAAGTGTCTGTTTGTAATGTCGAAATAACAACTTTTTATTGAATGCATATGAAATTACAATATACGGTACGCATAAGAAAAAAAACATGTTTGAAATTATTCGTCTGTTTGTTCCGGCTAATTTCCGAAACGGCTGGTCCAATTTTGGCGGGGCTTTCACTGACAGATAAGCTGATGTTATAAGGAGTAACTAGCATTATTTCTGAAAAAGTTCCGGTTCAATTTAAAACCCGTGAAATCCAATACTCGTATTTGTCCATGTCAACTAACTATACCGAAGTACTCTAAATTATTTATAAATAATCCGATTTCTTTTAAATTAAACGGCGGGTGAAACCGTGGGGCACAGCTAGCCCAGTATCAATGCAGAATGTAGTCTTATGCGATTTCTATACGAGTGTAATTCACACCTGCTTAACACCTGCCCCACCCCACGTTTACTTTCCATGGGGTAGCATTCAATTGCCTTCATTATTATACACAGTGGTGTCATTGAACCCATACAACTTGCCGACGTGGCCTTCATAAATAAACAGCTCCCTATTTAAAGGATAATCCTATTCGAAAACTGTTTACGTATCCCATATTCGACATACCGCAAGTAACACAGGAAGGTATACAGAATATAAATATTTTTCCTTATGAAACATAAAATTTATCCGAAGAAAAATATTAGGGTGCGTTGGTGAAACCGTATCTTTGAATGTTATAGAGAAAAATGTACCCTAAGGGGTTTGTAATACGTATCAAATGTGTTAAAAAGTGGAAACATGTAAGGTTATTTTATATGTTTGCGAATTGCGCGTACCTGCCTACATTAATTCTTCTGGGTGGCATAAAAGGCTCTTGAGGAGTTATTTTAAAAGGACACGTGTCGTTCTTCTATGTTAATAACTGCGATCGTCAATCTGTCTCGCATAGTTATATAATGGCAATTATTTTTTTAAAGTTACGTTGGCTTTCACTAGGATTTCTCCTGTATCGTGGGTACAGTTTATATAATTACACACCCAGATCCGAAACAACTATCTACAGATCATACAAATTTTGTTCCATGAGGGAATCGAACCCGCGAAACGTAGCGCAGAAAGCTAACCGATTAGCAACTGCACCAAACCTGCCGTCGATTTCGTATAAAATCAGCCTGAAACAGCCAGAGGTAAGTGGTAGGACACCGTGGGGTTTTAGTCGGTAAGAGTCCAGCATGCCCCTCTGCCATTCCCAAGGCGAAGGAAGTCCAAGAGAATTTCCGCAAGGCAAAAAAAGATAAAGACCTCTTCTCCTACAGAGAAAGAACGAGCATCGACCACGCTTGCTCACTCCTGCGTGTTGGCCGATTCAGACAATTAGATCTAGGTTTCGTCACGATAGCCCCGGGAAGATGGTGGCGCGCACGTGGTCACGTACCACCGTGTGCGCAGCACAGCGCACAGCAAGACTTGGGGGGGGGCGGTCCTTTAAGTTCCTCCCCGAGAAGTGCCTGGGGGGCGGCCTTTTTACAGCCGCCTGCCCTCCGTTAGAGGGGTGACCGCTTTACAGTCAATCCTCTCCGAGATGTGCCAAAAGGCGTGGCAGCAACGGGCGGCTCTAGTGTGATCTTACGAGGACCTGGAGCCCCCTTTCGGTGCCGAAAATGACCGCTCCAGTGGTTTTATCCGGTAGGAGACCGGCATACCCCTTCGCCCTTCCCCGGGGTGAAGGAAGTTCCAAGTAAAAAAATAGGTTTCGTCACGATGTTTGCCTTCACTTGTATCTTAAGGTGAGATTCAGAAACGAGTCTAAGCGTGAACTTACGCTTCCATCTGTCAAAACGCACTACTTACGCCCCTAATTGTAGATGGAAACGTAAGTTCACGCTTAGACTCGTTTCTGAATCTCACCCTTACGAGTAGCTAAGAAAGTGCATATAACATTGAAAAGTCACATAATTAATGCCAGGTTTTGAACCGCCGACCTAGTACGGTCTCCGGTGTATTATGTTAAACCAAAACGCTCCGCGGGACCGGACGGTATTCCCGCTTTTATTGTGAGGGACTGCCGGGGAGTTCTAGCGAAGCCGTTATTACATCTGTTTAATGTGTGCCTTGAAGCGTCATGTTTTCCTGAGCGTTGGAAAACCACACGTGTAATCCCAGTACCCAAAGGCGCCATGAAATCGGACATAAGTGGCTATAGGCCGGTAGCAGTACTGTCAACACCAGCGAAAGTTTTTGAATCTACTATACAGAGATGTGTATTCGATCAAGTATCGGGTTTACTGTCGGGCTCCCAGCATGGTTTTCGACCGGCCCGCAGTACGACTAGTAATTTGCTGAAATTCATGACGGATGTGGTCCCTTATGTCGATGCTGGAGTACAAGTCGACGCCGCCTATTTTGATTTCAGGAAAGCGTTCGATATGGTAGATAACGACATCCTATTATCGAAGCTGGCGGCAGTGGGATGTACTCCTAAATTGCTTCAGTTCTTTGCTAGCTACATGAGGGATCGCCGGCAATTTGTTGAATATGGGGGTTATAAATCTGAGCCTTACTATACTAGATCTGGAGTAAGTCAAGGCAGTAATTTAGGGCCGTTGCAATTTATTGTCATGATAAACGACCTGCCAGATATCGTCAAAGATGCCACGTGTCTTTTATTCGCAGATGATCTTAAGCTTTTTATGGCCATCAAAGAAGATGATGACTTTGTACGATTACAACGGGACATAGACAGAGTAGTCGAGTGGAGTAGGATAAATAGACTACAGTTTAACATAAAAAAATGTTCGGTCATAACTTTTAGCCGAATGAGAGCACCACGGCATCATGGGTACGAGCTGGACGGTACACTAATGGACCGGAAAGAAATAGTACACGATTTAGGGGTACGCCTGAACACTGAATTGACATTCCGAGAACACATTATTACAGTATGTAAACAATCCTACAGCAGCTTAGGTTTCATACTTCGTCGGGTGGAGGGTTTTACGAACCTTAAAGCCATTAAAGTACTGTACAATGCTCTCGTGAGAAGTCGGTTGGAGTGCATGCCGTAATATGGGCTCCACATGAGACTAAATATAGTCTCATGTTGGAGCGCATACAAAACAAATTCACTAGGTACTTGTATATGAAACTTTACGGGGTCTATCCTTTCTATCCCTTGATGTACCCAACGTTGTTTGTTCTAGGCATGGTTGGGTATAACAAGTTGGAAACGAGAAGAGACTTGGCTCTTATCACATATATTTTTAAGTTATTGCGTGGTAAGACACATAATCCGTGTATACTGAAGGGGGTTTGCTTGTATGTGCCAGACAATTACGTGTTGAGGCGGCGGCGGCCGCGGTTACTCGCGGTACCGCGCGGACGAACTAACATGTTAGGCAAAGCGCCAATGACGCGCGCCTTGCATACACTCAATGACATTGCTGATAGGATAGATTTATTTTTCTGCTCTCTGAATGAGTTTACTAAAGTTGCTTTGTATGTGTTATGTTACTTAAAATAAAATTAAGGACCACACTACCGTATTGGGATATTCCTGTAATGATAGTTGTGTTTGAGATAAATAAATAAATAAATAAATAAATGTTCTGCAGTGCATGTCAGCGGGCTCATATGATGATAAGAGCCTGTGTGTAAAGGAATGTCCTTGATAGAGAGAAGTCAAGAGTGATTTCTCCTCCTTCATGATTTATTTATTGTTCTTAATTTTCTTTTGCTTGGACACCCCGAGGCTTCAGGTCCTAGTTACACATGCATTAACTCGGAACAACTCAAACAGGTAACATTTTACTATTGCAAATGTCAGCGGGCATGCTCTTAATAATGCAATTTAAAATTTGCAACTTATATTCTGACGTTCCACAAGTGCCAGTAGTAGGTTTATTTGAAATAAAAATATTGTACTTTGACTTTGTAGTGGCTGTTTTATTTTTAATTGTATGAGGATGTGTGTTAGCTGATTGTGACAATATCAACCTATTGTTCGTAATGTTTTTGTTTTTATATACAGCAATAATTAAAATTTATGTGCAATAATTTATAATAGATTGGCAGGCAGCTGTGCTGCTTTGTTGGGCAGTTTGACGGGCCGCTTCTTATTCCGAGCATTCAAAAAGTATTTTTTTAAAGTCTATTTGAAATAAGCGGTATTTCTTTTCAATTGATATAACTCAGTCGCCTCGTTCAACACCGACGTAAAAGGGATTGGGTACCGTGTTTGGAAAAGAATACCGTGATCTATGTCTACAAATAAATAAAATTGAAGTGTCTGTTTATATAATGTCAAATTTTTTTTGTCTGTGTCTGTTTGTTACGGCTAATCTCCAAAATGGCTGGACCGATTTTGACGGGACTTTCACTGACACTGACTAGCTGATGTTATAAGGATTAACTTAGGATACTTTTATTTCAGGAAAAATAATTAGGGTTCCGCGAAAAAAAATTAACACACGAAATCCAACATATATACTAATTATATAATAGCGTATCAACACCGTCTTATCAAGTCAAGAGACTGGAACTCATTGCAGTTTTATGTGAAAGTAAATAGTTTATTGTGTTTTTATTCAAAATAACTTTAGAATAGACGAAAACAATTGTTTTATGTTGGAAATCAATTAAACTGGAAAAATAACAGAAAATTCATGAAAAGACCGACGCATAATTCTAACTCCACAGTACCAATTTTCGTTACGATGTCACTTACAGCCGTTATACATGATTAAATTAATAATATCACGCCTTTATTCCCCGAAGGAGTAAGAAGAGGCGTACTAATACACCCACATTTCGCTGATGATCGGTAAAGTCCCGTGTAAGAGGACTACTGCAAGCCTAAACACTATTTATGTGTGCATAAGCAGCGTATATTTACATGCGCAGTCACGCACACGAGGAGCGCTCACAAAAAAATGATAGAACTGTGGGCCAATACTCGTAATTAACACATGTGACATTTATGACACTGAGACTAGATCGGAATTATATTTTGAACATTTTTAAATTACGAGAATTGGCCCTCAGGGTAGAACGGGGCACCCAGCGAATGGTGTCATACCGGTCACTGTTCAAATGGTTACGCATTGCTTGTGAAGAATGCCCTTGGTGTTATTATTCTAAAGTTTCTTTTTCGACCCTGATAAACGTACTACTGACCTCTCGGTCCGCACCTACACTTGCGTCCACTGTCCACTAGACCAATAGGGTGGTTGCAAGTTAGCAATTAATATGAAACTACTAAATCTCGCTACATGAAACTTTAAATTGTATTACATAGGAGTTGTAATCGTAAAATTTCATTGCCCGTATCTCGTAATAGCTTTCACGTACAATTTGCTCTGTTTATTGCAAGCCCTGAAGACAGCTTTGTTTTATCGTTTTGAAACATACCTATACGAAGAAGATTTTCAGTTTAAGTAGCTACGTTACAAAATTGTAGTTTAATTACACATTAGGGTAGGTGTTTATTTACTAGGGATTCGCAAGGATTAATTAGGGATTAAATCTATCTTTTCTGTGAGGTACATTAACGCCTAGATTTTTTATGTTCATCAGGATCATAACTGTATCGGAATTTTGGGAGGATTTTGCCAGTATTCACTAAAATTGGCTTGGTTGATGAGCTCAATACGGCTGTTATTCCAAAAAAGAGACGCTGACACCTATCCCTCTGGTTTATAGTCCCTTAGTCACCTTTTACGATATCCACGGCAGATGGAGTAGTGATTATGCTAAATCGGGACCACAGGTAATGTATATACTGTACCACACGGACAAGGTCGAGGACGGTTTTTAGGTTCAATCTATACTCTACACAAATAAATAAAATTGATGTCATCATTTCGGCCGAATGAAGTCCACTACTGGACACAGGCCTCCCCCAAAGATCACCACAACGAACGATATGGATGTGTTGTGGGCTCATTGGGGGGTTTTGCCATAATCGCCACGCTTGGCAGGCGGGTTGGCGATCGCAGTTGAGTTGTTAATGTAGGTACTCGAAGGACGCTGCTGCCCATCCTCCGGCTAATCCCTTAGTCGACTTTTACGACACCCATAGGAGGAGATGGGGTGGTGGCATTCTGAGCCGGCACCACACGGCAAAATTGATGTGTCTGTTTGTAATAAATCAAAATAACAGCTATTTACTAAATGTATATGAAAGTATATACGGTACATATCACACAAAATCATATATTTTATTTTTTGTCTGTCTGTCGTAGGTTTGTTCCGGGTAATCTCCGAAACGGCGGGACGATTTTGACGATAATTTCACTGGCAGATAGCTGATGTCATAAGGAATAACTTAGGCTTTTATTTTAGAAAAAAAATTTGGGGTCCGCGCAAAAAAAATTCCTTGAAATCCAATATATATATATTCTATGTCAAGTGTCTATGTCGAAGTACTCAAAATTTCTTTTAAATTAAACGCGGGTGAAACCACGGTTCCCAGCTAGTTACTAATAAAATATAGTAACATAAACTGAAACTTCAGGTTTACCAACCTACATCTTTTTAGAACCGCTGTGGAAATACTCATTTATCTTCCAACGCCCTGGGAAACGGGGCGAAGGGAGCGAGACGTTTAGCGGCTAAACCCACCTGGGCGTTGATCTTTAAGCACCGAAAACGGGCCACGGGATCTCGAGAACGGACGCTCCGGAGCGACCATTTGTTCCACGCCTATAGGCACATCCCGGAGGGTATGAATCTACTTTTACATATATCCAGCAAGGCGACTATGGATATGAGGATTTTTTGGGAGGCTATGCAGCTGTGTCCGATTGTTTGGGTCACAGATGTCCAGACAGACTAGCATAGAACGTAGCTATCACAGATTATAGCGTCTGATCACATGATCCGAAAATAAGAATGACTTCGATTCCCGCACGGAACAAATATTTGTATGATCTGCAGGTAGTTGTTCCGGGTCTGGGTGTATTGTATGTGAAATTCATGTATGTAAACGCACCCACGACACAGGAGCAATCGTAGAGTGGGGTAGTTTAAAAAACAAAACACCAAAAAAAACAAATGATTTGTGTGGCTAAGCAGAAAAAGAAAGCCAAATTTTCTGCGCTACTAGTAGCGGGTTCGGTTTCTCGCGATTAACAAATATTTGTTATAATAACTACTGTTAGTGGTTCCAGGTCTGGGTGTTTGTGCATGTGAGATTCACGTCTGTAACTGTGAATTGTACCCGCGATACAGAAAAAACCTATTGGGGCATCGGTTTAAAAAACGAAAAATGTTACCCAAGACTTCACTGGAATCCAAAGCAGACTTTAACAAGTCTCACATACTTAAGCAGAATAGCATTTTTATCAGTGTTACATAAATTATAATAATTTAAAAAGTAAAGTTCATTACCGGTTATCGACCTTGCACGATTAACAAATTATTCCTAAATTATTTAGTTTAGTTCTAGCTGGCGCATAGTATCTAATTTGTATAATAATGAATTGACAGATCGAAGCATTTCATCAACTTTAATGTTGATCATAATGGCTTTGTAATACAGTTAATAAGATTATTTTTCTCAAAATTTCAAAGTCAGGAAACATTAAGTTCCTCTGTTTTAATTTTAATTATATTCTCACGTAGCATAAATAAAGAATAATAGCAATAAGTGGATGATGATATGGGTAGTATGATAAGTAATTTTTATAATAAGACTAGTCTATATCTTGTTTATAATAATATCTATATTATGATTTATTTTTCATTGTATTAGTGGTTTTTGCCGTGTGGTGCCGGCTAAGAATATCACCACCCCATGTCATCCCGTGGGTGTCGTAAAAGGCGACTGTGGGATTAGCCGGAGGATGGGCAGCAACATCCTTCGAGTACATTTATAATCTAACGGCGATCGCCAACCCGTCTGCCAAGCCTGGCGATTAGGGCAAAACCGAAATGACTAATTTTAAAACTTCTTTCTTCGAGACGCTCAGAGCTAGTTGCACTCACCGATCAGCGAGGTTAAGCAACGCTTGGCGTGGCCAGTATTGGATGGGTGACCGCATAGTGGTATTTAAACAGAGCGTCTCCGTGCATCGGAGGGCACGTTAAGTTGTCGGTTCCAGTTGTTGTCATTAGACGACAGTCGTTAAGCCAAACCGGAGGCCCTTGGGTAGCTTGCACACTCGAAACAAGGTTTGCCTCTAACCACACGAAAGAAGAAGGTTTTGTAACGAATGAGCAGATACCACCGTATTTTTACATTGAGCCCCGTTAGGTGGAGAAGATGACCACCCCAGTGGTTCATGAAGAATTTCCACTGGGCCTTATAAAAATAATAATTAAACAAACAATCTACTATAAAAGTTGGTAGGTTTGGCCGTAATACTAATATAAGTATTATACTATTAATAAGTACAAAAAAACATATATAATTATGATGAATGAAAGCGTTTAACTTTGTCATTTCAATAAAATAAATCCTCAAATCTATAGTTATAAAGCTATCTGCGGGTCATGTTGAGCATTAAATCCGTCATCATTAAAGCCAAAAGACATCCACTGCTGGACACGGGCCTCCCCCAAAAATTGCCACAAGGACCGATGTGTGTTTATGTTGTTTGCTCATTGGGGGGTTTTGTCGTAATCGCCACGCTTGGCGCCTGGTTGTCGATCGCAGTTGAGTTGTAATGTAGTTTATACCATAGTGCTATGCTATTGTTAGCTGGCTACACCCGCCACGACTAGATGCTTATATTGACAAAATATAACATTTTCAGGACGTCGACTTGTGAACTCATTTAAGCTATGTACGGAAATATTTTCTTAAAATACAGTTTGCAATTCTCCCTCTCCTTGGTCTCTTATTACAGAGTTTGGATAGGTAACAGCGCTGTGCCAGATATTCTGCTGTTAAGCCGTGTCGTAAACTTTACAACATTAATGTGTACCGGGATGATTTGTTATGTTTTTTTTTACTCTGGGATCAAGCCCACATATAATTACACTTAAACAATACAATATAAAATCTTACAACTTAAAAATAATACATATGAACAATAAAATATAAATACTACACTAGTTAGAGGTTTGAGAATAATGGGTTAATAATATAAACTCGATTTAACTTAAAAATATCCGTCTCAGAATTTCTGTTTGAAATCGACAGCAAAATACGTTTGAATTGAGTTCTAACAGTCGAGTGTAGGAAATGAATCAGCGGCGCAAAGTCCTAATCGATGCCCCGGCCCTGACAGCAAGTCCTTCATACGTACTAGGATGTATATAAGTAGATAGTATAGTTAAGATCACGTTTCGCAAACACATTGAAAACGGTATTGGACCGTTCATTATAGCTGTCTACGTGGGAGATATGGGTTTAACGATGAATGTTTTCTGACCCAATTTATATCTATTACTATAAATTATGCATATAATAGATCATTCATTTATCAGAGAGCCAATTCTCGTTACTAATTTACACTAGGGCTCAAAGTTGACCGAACTGGGGTTAAATTATGAATTTAATAAAGACTGAGTTCAGTGCTGTTTCATTATGATCTCAATCTAATTTCATTTCAATCTCAGTTTTGGCAGTTATTTAAGGACGGTAATATCGATTTTATCACCCGTGTGTGTCACTTCAAAATGTTAGTTGAATACCGTTTTAACTTCGCTCAACTTTCGATCTATTTTGGATCTCATCACAATATAAGTTCACATTTGACGAAGTTTGTTAGTTTAAGAGAACACAATATGTGACATTTTATCATCATTTCAGCCGAATAAAGTCCACTACTGGACACAGGCCTCCCCAAAGATCGCCACAACGATCCGTCTGGGTGTGTTGTGTGCTCAGTGGGGGTTTTTTCCATAATCGCCACGCTCAGAAGGCAGGTTGGCGACCACAGTTGAGTTGTTAATAATGTACTCGAAGGACACTGCTGCCTATCCTCCGGCTAATCCCATAGTCGCGTTTTACGACACCCACGGGATGAGATGGGTTGGTGCTATTCGTAGCGTACACTAGACGGTCTCAAATTGTGAGATTTACTTACATTGAAACTAATTCGGAATATCGGAATAGGATTATATTTTGAACATTTTGCCCTCTGATATTCAAATTAAACAAGAAGCTGTATCAATACCAAACACACAGTTGATCAAAATAATTGGAAACATTACAGAAACTGTAGGCGAAGTTTGCTGTACATGTCTGCGAGCAACGAATACACGGAAATGAGATGTCTTAGCTCCACAGAACTGGTTTCAAGGACCGTCTGTCAGTTGAGCCTGGTTGTACACAAAACATTTGTGGTCGGGGCTCAGAGGTTTCACGAACTAAGCCGCTTTAGACCTGTACAACGGGCAATTTTATTGCTCGGAAGAGAAAACTTTTGTATCGTAAGACAGGTGCTATAGATAACTGTTTTGATGGTAGAAGATTTTGGGAACTTATTGTTTATTTACTCATTAAAATAACAAAGACCTAAACTATACATTTGTTAGCAATGAAGCTTGAATGGTGATTAACATTGCTCACTTTGGATGAATTTGATTCTTGATGTACTCGTACATATGTATATACTATATGTAGTGAGATTTTTGGAATAATGGTTTTGATTAAGATGATTCTTCTTAAATTTTAGTCAAATTTTATTTGTTTTAGTTCGCAACATAATCTTACTACTAATACTATAAAACTGTAAATTACATATATGGTTTTTATGTATGATTAAGGCTCCATCACTCTCAAACGAGTGGGCATAGAGGTAGGAAGGAGTAGGACAGAGGATATCATGTTCCCTAAAGAAGGACGCGGACGAAATCGTGGGCAACAGCTAGTAAATAAAACTTGTATTTACAAATTAATCGAACAAATCTAAGCGCGTCATAATCATAAGTTCTTTGTTTAGGTCTTATGTGTGGAATATGTTACGCTCCATAAGTTAAGTTGATATTATATGGAATACATAACTATGTCTTCTAGTTGTAACAAAGACGCTTAAAGAGAAGTCAATAATATAAGATTTGACCCATTTACAGGCATTTATTATATTATTTTATTTCAGTGTAGAAGAGCCGACGAGAAAAGTCCCTGAATACCTTTTTAAAATACTTGGAACTATTAATCTCTATATTATATTGTCGTGAGCATAAAGCAGACCTACGTGTGAGGTGACTGTGTGCTATTAATAATTAATTTACTATACACTAATATTGCCATAGCAGTTATTAGCTGGTCCCTGAAACAATTCCACGTACGGAATGTGCACGGCTTCTGCATACACTTCTTGAAAGTGTGGATGCTTAACCGGTCGTTTTTGGCGATGCCAAAAGAGGCCTCCAGCCAGGCTTTTAGCCTTAAGGCTGGAGGCCTCTTTTGATTAATATTAAAATCTAAGCAACTTGCGCTAAGGGCGCTCCCTGCGGGCCACGGACCTCGGCTTAGGGCGTTGCTGGGGACAACAAGCTATTGTTTTAGGCACAGCTGCATCGATATTATTTAAAATGTATTAGGAAAAATTTAAAACATAGGCTCGGCACGGGCCGGCGCGAGCAAGAGATGGGGGGGTCGAAGTAGTAGGGAAGGTAACGCGGCGGATAGGCCTCCGCGACGTCGGTCAGGTGGGCATCCTTGGCGGCGAGGGCGGTAAAACGTTCGGGTGTTAAGTTAATGAGACAACGCGAGTCTCTTCATGTGATCTAACGTGATTTCATCGTCTGGATCGACCAGAACGTGCCTCGGGCGGCGTACTCTACTGATACGGGAGGGTTCGTAGTCGGCGGCTGATACCACAAGGGGATTTGGGTGGGACAGGGCAGAATCGAGATAGCGTTTAGACGCTTGTTTCATAAATTGCCTGATGGTCGGCAAGTTAAGGTCGAAATGGAGTTGGTCGTTTCGCATGTACAGAGGCTCACACATGGATCACATAGAGGGCTATGTGATCCAACGTGATTTTATCGTGCGGGTCGACCTTGTGATATCATCATATCAGACAAAAAAACTACCACTGCTGAACAATAGCCTCCCCCATAAGACGCATGCCCATTTTTCCACCAAATAAGAAAAAGTTTGAATAGCGAGTAAGGGCCCAAACCTGTCCCGACATACGGCACCCATTTACGGACATGACGTCTACAACATCATACCTCACCCATGTTACAAGAAAATCAACCACAACGCTACCATTAACGAGATATTTTACAAGTTTCACACATATTATTTATTCACAAAATGTATCCTATTACCCGAAGTAGATCAACGAAGGTTATATCATAAATAAACCAAATAATAGTTTAAAAAAACTAAAAAAACACGCTAGGTTGTGCTGAACTGAGTGCCCGAAAGAGCAAGTCTGGAACTGCACGCATGCGTAGTTCGCGCACTAGCTCTGTCTCTCTTACTCGCATGCAAAGGATGCGGAAAGAAATTAATTAATCCTGGCGAATCTAATTAGGATAATCGGATATTTTGATCGGATTATTGCATTGTCATCGACCTTTGACAGGTGTGCAAAGTTTGAATCAAATCTGATCGTTCAAAGTAGGGCAAAATCGAGCTCAAAGGAGTCGGTTACAAACAAACATACATACAGGTGAAGCTAATAAAAGCGTGTTAAAAAGATTTTACTGTGGTACCTAGAAAATGAAACACTAATACTGAACTATCTCCTTATGATCGATGCATATCTATATAAATAAAAATTAATGTTGCTAAGCGCATAACTCGAGAATTTCGGCAATTTTTTTTTTGTGTTCCTTCAGGCCCACGGAAGGTTTTAATAATAATAAAAATAAAAAAACGTGCGTGGACAACAGTAAAAACGCGGGTGACAGCTAGTAGTTACATAAATTTCAAGGACGTACATACGACTTTCTGCATCTGCATAGTCGTGAAACATGCTATTTTATTATTTCGCGTCACTCTTACGTTACCAGTAAACGATTCTGCCACTTATCACGTAGAACTTAAGATTCATAATCGTTGGAACTTGCAAATATAGAATTATAACAAAAAATAGTTTTGGTAAAAGCAATCTATCGTTGTTGGCGTTTTGAAAAGCTACATTGTTGTGATTTAATAGAGTTGGGTTTAACGTCCTATTTATGACAATGTATCGGTCACCATTTTGGAACTTGTATTTTGGAATACATTTTTGTATTTTGGGCTCTGCGAGGCTTCCCAATTAAAGGTAATTTGTTAAATAATTTTTTTCTGACCTAAGACCAAGTAACTATAGACAGATAGATAGAAATAAAGAAAACATAAATTACTACCTCTTACGAGCACATGCGCAACGTCGTATGAAAGAAAGAGATGTCTATAGAGCTTTGGTTACAGCAAAATTATCGAATGGCACCGTTTCGTACTAAAGTAACAATCCACTTTCTGTTAAAACTGTTAGCGTCGTGTGTTAACCAGATGGTTTCAGGTAAATATAGCTGTAGGGGCGCAACGTTCCAAGACGTGCACGAACGGTTAGTGCTTTCTCTTTTTAAGACGTATTACTCACATTAGGATGACAAGTATTTAATAATGGAAATTTGTTCAACTTCATAGGCTCTATCTTTGTACGTCGGTAATACTATATCTTTGGTTCTGACGTTCTACAGATATGCGTACAAAAATGGTCGGGAGTCTAATGTCATTCTGTCCCGGTGAATCATATATGAAAGTCATATTGTATTGATTGCAAAGAATATATAATTGCATCTCGCAGTAATCCCAAGGGGGATATATCTGCTTAACCGGGCAAATTGGCGAAGCATTAAGTAGCCTCCAGCCTAGCTTTTCTTTATATTTAAGTAACTGCGCCTGAGGGCGTCCTCTGCGGGACACGGACCTCGGCTCAGGGAGTTACTGGGACAGTAATAATCATAAGGGACTGCTGGATCAATGGTTAATTGGGGTTTAAAGGGATCTTTTGTTACTACTCGATTTCTCGGCACGGGCCGGCGCGAGCAAGGGTCGGGGGGGGGGGGGGGGGGTTGCAACAGTTAAAGTAAACATATTTTATTTATAACCCAGCTTCTACTAGAGCACGACTACAGTACATTTACGGTTTTGAACCCACAACTCGTTGGTCAAGAGACGAGACCGCACACCTCCGAGCTACCATGACACCAATATATTTAGGTTATACGGGCGTATAGTAGTAAGCATAAATCCTTCTTATAACAATACCCGACAAATTCTTTAACTTTAGGAACGCAAACAATGACTTTCCGATACTGGCCGATAATTTCCGATTCAACTTCCGACGAAGTTATTTCGAAAAGAGAACGTATCAAGTGAACTATGTAAATTGATACAAAAAAAACATTCAATTCTTTCACTAGAATGGGTTCTAGTGAATTCTAGAGAACTCCCTTTGTTTGGTAATGGTTCGTTAAGAGGGGTATCTCAGATCAATGGGCGGGTCACATAGCTTGTAGAATTGATGGCCGTTGGGCAGAAAGGGCCTGGTCGGTCGACCTGGTAAAGGTGGCTACATGCGGGCGACATGTAACCGGTCATATTGTAGGTAAATCTATGCGGGAGACTCGTTCAGCAGTAGACGTTCTTCAGCTGATACGATGATGATGATCTCAGATCATGCTTTCTTCTTTCTTTTCGGCCATGCCTTCTGTCAGGGTTGCTCGTGCCACCCAAAGGCCTTCAACTTGGCTTAAAGATCTCTTATTGAAAGCAATCGGGACAGAAGATTTAACGTGCCCTACGAAGCACGAACCGCTCAGTTTAAATACCACTATGCGGTCACCCATCCACAGACTGACCGCGCTAAGCGTAGCTAACTCTCGCCGATAGTTTAACGATCAGTGAGTGAGCGCCTATGAGATCATGCTAAAATCAATACACCTAATAAACTCATAATCGCTCTGGCAGTCGAATGTACACGAAAAACAATTTAATTCAGTTCAAATATGATTTAAGCACGATTCGATGTCCATCGCGCATTAACGTTGATTTAAGCTAACGCTTCGTAATCCCCTTCACTACTAATAGGATGCAGTAGTATTATGGGAATTAATATTTTTATCAAAGGCTTATCTTTATCGGCACTATGTCAAAAAGATTAATTTGAAATCGATTACTGGAAGTCGATTGGAGGATTTTTCCGTGTGGTGTCCGGATTAAGAATATAGCATCACTCTATCTCCTCCCGTGGATGTCGTAAAAGGCAACTAAGGGCCGGTAAACCCGAAGGAAGTGTAGCAGCGACTTCTGTGGAGCAGTAGCTATACTGACCAAGCCGCCTGCCGCCAAGCATGGTGAAAAATGACGACACAATTGAGAAATCTATGGGGGAGGCCTTGGTTCAGCAGTGGGTACGTCCACTGCTGAACCAAGGCCTGATGGCTAATGGCTGATATGATGATTATAATTGGTTGGTCTATCATCATCAAAATAGTATCAGCTGGTGTACATCCACTTAAAGGCGGATCCAGGGGGCTTCAGAGGGCCATGCCGATGATGCATCATCATCAATCATCGAGATGCAGTTGACCTTAGACCTAGTAGCAACAAAGATCTCTGAAAATCTCGAAATGACACATTAAAATCCTAGATTCGCCCCTCCATCCACTGCTGAACAAAAACCTCCCTATAGATTTCCACAGCGATCGGTTACATGCCGCCCGCATCCAACGGTTCCCAGGTACCATTAGCAGGTCGTCTGACGGCGGCACGGTTGGTGCAGTGGCTGATACAGTCGGCTGATGCGCTCCGGGTCGTGGATTCCATTCCCGCACGGAATAAATATTTGTATGATCTGCAGATAGTTGTTCCGGGTCTGGGTATATTGTATGTGGAATTCATGTCTGTAAACGCACCCACAACACAGAAGAAATCCTAGTGTGGGGCAACGTTTTTTTTTAAAACAAAACAAACAAACAGCAGACCATCTCGTTGGAAGTCTTCTCACGCTGCGATTTCAATGTTGGCAATGGGCGGAGCACATTGCTCGTAGAATTAATTGCTATTGGGGCTAAAGTGGCAGTGGAGACCAACCAAAATTGACAGGGATAGCACGATGGACAGACGACCTGATGATGGTAGCTGGGATTCGTTGGATGCGGGCGGCATGTAACCGGTCGGTGTGGAAATCTATTGGGGAGGCCTTTGTTCAGCGGTGGACTTCCTATGGCTGATATGACGATGATGATATGATGATATGCATAATGTTTCGAACTGAAGCTTCCATGACCTCTATTAAAAACTCTTTTGAACAGGATACGTTATCAAAATGTACATTATATTATGAAATATAAAGCTTTTGAGGCTCAATTTGATATGCATAGTTTGTTACGGCGTGTTACCGACGACCCCTCTTTAAATTTGATCCTTTTATGAACCCTCTTCACACTAAAACCTCTTTGAGCATTACGTTACGCGATCGTTCAAAAAAGAGAAAAGAATTTTTGTTTAAATATGTAATCTCAGCGCAAGTACCGAGTATTTCATATATTCGAATTCATTTTATTAACAACGGTTCAGTTTTTGTCCAAATCATTTTTTTATGAGCTGCAAACACTGGACAACATTCGCTTGGTTCTTTTTTCAAATGCTTGAAGTGGAATTCTGAAAGCATCTAGGTTGTTTTACGACGCGGGCGGGGAAAGAAGACCGGGAATGCCAAATCGATGTCTAGGAAATCGCTCTACAGAATTTCCGTGGCATTTCTAAACTACTGTTTTATTACAAACCATGCGTTCTTACGTTTTTTCTCCGCTGGAAAATTTGTATTTGATGGGCTGCTTTGCTTTAACTTGCAAACACGTACTTTCTTTTTATTGTGCACATTGTAAATTCTACATGAACTTCCTTCGCCCCGGGGAAGGACGAAGGGGCATGCCGGTCTCTTACCGGTTAAAACCACTTGGGCGGTCATCTTCGGCACCTAAGGGTCCAAATCCTCGTATAAACAAACAAGTATTTACCGTACCGTCATCATCATCATCATCATCATCATTTCAACCGAAAGACGTCCACTGCTGAACATAGGCCTCCCTCAAAGATCGCCACAGTGACCGGGTCTGCGCTACTCGTATCCAGCGGATTCCCGCAACCTTCACCAGGTCGTCGGTCCATCTCGTGGGGGGTCTACCCACGCTGCGTCTACCGGTACGCGGTCGCCACTCAACAACTTTTCGGCCCCATCGGCCATCCGTTCTACGAGCATCCGTACTGTACATTAAGGAACAGATATTACTATCATTGTAACGTGGATTTTTTGTCATGGGCGATCTTGCTCGGCTTCCTCCGCCTTTCCCAGGGCTTACCGGCTGGACCCCGAGGTGTTCCTTCTACTTACCTATTGTTGAGGGTGCGGAATTCGCTCGGCATTAAGCCGCACCCCCGGCAGGTATCTGCCCGTCACTTAGTCTGACGTGCCCCGTCTTTATACGACCTGGCTATTAGAAGTAATCTGTTGGCTATGTAGTCTCTAAATATAAAATATCTTTTAATTTGTTTGCGTTAACGGAACTGAGACGATGGTATCGTTGGTAGATCTCAATAATTCATCAATTAGCTTACTGTTCAGGACTTTAGCGAGTATCCATTTCATTTATTACGTTCGGTGGACGAGACTTAGATTACTACAGACGTTCAACAGTTTCCGTAGTATCTACCTAAGTGCGATGCGTGTCGCAGGTTCGATCCCCGCACGTAACAAATATTTCTATGATCTGCAGATAGTAGTATCGGGCCGGGTGTTTGTGCATGTGACGTTTATATCTGTAAACTGTACCCACGTAGTATGCAGATAAAGGCCACCCACGGACTCACCCCCGGCTAAAGGTAAGAAAAAGGACACCGTGGGGTTTTAGCCGGTTTGCGCCCGGCATGCCCCTCAGCCCTTCTTTCTTTTTAATATACAAAATGGAACGTCAATACCACGTGAAGCGCAATACCGTAATTTAAGCAAACATTTTTAGAATGACCAGTCGGCAGCTCGCTTGCGCTTTTGATGCAAAAAACATTTCACTTAAATAGAAACCACCCTCGAGTTTACCTTTGCTCAAACCTAACCGCATATAGCAGGATGGAATTTTATGTATTAAAAATGAAATAACCCGAGTATAAATGGTAATAATATAATAATTTAGGGGGCCCATCTTGTGAGTGGCAAGTACCGGCTGCCACAGAATTTCACTATAAAGGTTGAAAGGCAGACGACGTTGTTTCCGTTTTTAGGAGGTAGTCCAAGAGATTTCCCCACGGTAAAAAAAGACACGATGCGTTAATTTTAAGTATATTGCGCTCCATAGCTCGTTGAAAATCTTTGAGTTATTTGAAACGAAAGTCCAACTTCGTTCACCCAGACCAAATCTGTGGTACATAGTAGTCAGGAAAAACTATATAGTAAATATTACATTACCTACGCGAAGCGTTGTAGAGAATATTCGGCTCGATACTTACCTGAAAACAAAATAGAAAAACATTATTTTTAAATCAATAGAAGTACCGCTCAAGTTAAATTTTGGGTCAGATTCCACCACTACATGAAATGCCCAACTTTTTTTTAAGTTAAGCCGTTGATAAATTAGTTAAATATTTACAATATAAATAACATTGACATTGACCATTTGACGGAAACATTAATGTAAAATTAATAAATAATTATCGACAAAAATTTACCAAGAAACTGTTATCATTATGTTACTTATCGATCACATTATACATTAGATATCGTTTTTATCTATACCCTACCTAACGACAGCATAATACCAATGAGAATTTTCATTTTCCCACGGCCACATGCTCATAATGCTTATCCGGCTGAAATAGTGACGTCTCTTGTGTATAAGAGATTACTTGAACGATTTATATCCTCAACTATAGACGCCAGCGTTTCATAAGCTTTAAATCAATATACCTCGTACTAACTTCATCTAAATGCATTCAGTACATTTTATCCATGTTTTTATGATAGGCTTCTCTTAGCAGTACGGGCCTCCAGCCAGGTGATAAGGCTGGAGGATTAGTATTTAATACGAAGCGACACAGTTAAGGGCGCCCATAGTGGGGCTCGGGCTGCGGCTTAACGCGTTGCTGGCGGGGTCAAGCTTGAGAGCTAGATCACAATGATTGCGTTGATTAACGGTGTATTTAAAGCTACTGGCTCGGCACGGGCGTGGTTCTATCATGCTCTTAACGTAGATGAAAAGTACTCGATTGACATAAGGTATCACGTGACCGGCGAGTATGTAAATCTCGTAATCGCCACAAACAACAACACTCCAACTATGACAACCACGGACTTTTTAAAACAAACAAAAGGTTGATAAATTTTTCTCGAGCTGTTACTGTTTTTCTTCTATCAGCGCTGCTTTGGTTAGTTATAATGAAAGTGCATTCCAGTATTAGGCAGCAAAAGGTGAGCAAATCTCGTATGTAATATGATGAATTATAACCGTGGCAGGTAGCATACGTTCTTCCCGGCTCTAATGTGATTTTACGAGGACCTGGAGCCCCCCTTCGGTACCGAAGATGACCGCTCCAGTGGTTTTAGACGGTAGGAGTCCGCCATACCCCTTCGCCCGTCCCAAGGGCGAAGGAAGTTCCATGTAGAATTTCCACTGGACACCAACAAAAAGGTAATCGGCGCTGTCAAACAACAACACTCCAACTATGACAACCACGGACTTTTTATAACGGACAAAAGGTTGATAATTTTTACTGTTTTTCTTCTTTCAGCGCTGCTTTGGTTAAAGTGCCTAACAGTATTAGGCAGCAAAAGTTGAGCGAATCTCATATGTAATAACCCTCACACCTTCACTCTACAATTACACGGACGCACGACGACGAACTGTTGTAAACGATCGGTGTGGTGTCCAGATTAAGAATATAACACCACTCCATTTCCTCCCTTGGATGTCGTAAAAGGTGGCTAAGTGACTAAACAAGAGGGATGGGCAGCAGCATTCCTTCTGTGGAACAGAACACCAGTCACCAACCGCCTGCCAAGCGTGGGAAGTCCTGGCAAATTCCCCCCAAAATTATCGCACAATTTGTGGCTATCTATGGGGGAGGCCTTAGTTCAGCAGAGGACGTCTTTAATGAGCGCTACTTGTATTTATACACATCACGTTCTAAAAATTAATTTAAAAAAAAAACATGGTCCATCTGCTTCGTTCTCCGTTTTTACAACGATCCCAATTAATTAATGCAGTCATTATGCTCCGTACTCAATTTCATACCGATTCCGATTTCATACAGTTCCAACTTTTAATGGAGTTTCATTTATGAATCTAAATTCGTATATGATCAATTTATACGTAATAATAGGGCAAGAGGGGATTGTTGCCATGGCAACCAAACAGAGTACCTAGCCAGGGGAGATCTTCAACGCAAATAAATTAGATGTATTTTGTAAAGTTCCTAGTTTATTGAATTTATGGTTAAAACCTAACTTAGAAAATGTCATCGGGACAGGACAACTCAATGTTTGCATGACAATTTACATTGTGATATTTCTTTGGCCCCAGACTTTTAATAAGTATATTCATGAATTCAGCAACCCGTCCTCCCAGTTCCAGCTCCCGTTCTGAGATAATAAATATTATGATTTGAAGGATTTTGTTTGTTATGCAGACTCTTTACATACAAGATTTCTTCTCGCCCGCTTTTCATTATACACATTAAATTCATTCATCATCCATGTCGGAAACAATGTACTCATAATAATAATACCTATACATAGCTTCAAAGTTACATAGAATATCCAGCTTCATGCTTGTTTTGTTTTCTTCATAGTAAGTCAATAATACGGAACTTGGCAACTAAAGGCTAACCATTCATTAGGTTTAAAATAATTAAAATCTTTTTTATCGCTGGTGTTAAACAATGCATCAATTATTTTCCGATTAAATTTAAACTTATTTCTGGACGTAAATATCTTTGCTCGATAAACTGTTGGCCTTTTGAGGCAAAAATGTTGTCAAGCGGAGGCCGAGCATCTCCGACGAGATGAACGGATGACCAGGTGAAGGTTGCTGGGAGTCGTTGGATGCGAGCGGAATGTAACCGATCGTTGTGGAATTCTATAGGGGAGGCCTTTGCCAGTGGTTTAATGATGATGATGATGATCTTTGACCTTTCCTTGTACAGGGTCAGTGGGAAGAATGCCAAGCAGCGTTGACTCACTCAGATTGTGCCCTCGGCACTGTAAAACTACTCTCTGACCATCCAAGAACATGGGACAGTCCGTCACCCGACCAGAAGCAGGACCGAGATGGCGGCTGGCCAGGCCGCACTGGGCGGGGCCCGTCATAGCAAGTGGGGACACCTGCTTCGGGTACAGTGAATGCAACAGTGAATCCCGCACTCCCGCAATAAAATAACTATGGTTACGATTAGGTATAAATGTGTCATATTATGCTATAAGTAAAAATAAACGTTTATTAGCGTTTTCGGTTTTGATATTTTTAGATTTGTTTCTAACAAAATGTTTGTTGACAAACATTATCTAGCTTCATTTACGTCAATTGCACGTAAGAAACACCACAAAAACAAAATAACAGTATAATTTTCCTTTACAGCAAAAAGAAACCGGTACTGTCCCTGAAATCTCAGAGACCTGGCATCTGTAATGTGGGTAAAAAGACAACAACAAACGCAGTATAGCGACACCTACATCGCCACTATGGAACTACAACAACTTATAGCGCTATCTACTGAAACATTTTGTATAACCCGATGACGTCAAAAATCTTGAATCACACAAGTAGTGTTTTCTCAGAACGCTCCACATCCAAAATAAACCGTTGGGCTTCGGTTTGCTAAGCAAACTAAAGTATCCTTGAAATGGGGGAGCTCACAATGAAACACAGTTGATTGTAGCTTCGTACATTGAGGACTGCCCGTCGTTATGGTATATAGTTTTACCCACTATTACTATTCATCAAACTATCTTAATCTACCTACACTACACAAACCACCCGCCGAGCTTTTCAATAGAAGAACACCACACTACATTCATCCAAATGCTGAACCTCGCTATTTCTTCACTAAAACCTAGATTTACATATCGCGGTGATTCCAACCGTATTTCTTAAACAAAACTTGGCACACAGTCTCGAGTCCAAGTCTTAATTAAGTCGGTAGATGAGCCAAATCGATTCACATTGCTTCCAGAATGGCCGCCCTACATAAGTAAACCTACTTAGTGTGTATTTCGTATGACTGAGTTTGTAACTAACCTAACGCTGAGTTCTTTCGGAATTCCTTCTCAGAGGTTGTCATGTAGCTAGAACCTAATTACAGTAATAATAATATTTCTATTTTATTCTACCCTTGTAATTTGAAACATACTGTGTGGTGACCGAATTAAGAATATAGCACCACTCCATCTCCTCCAGTGGATGTCGTAAAAGTTGACTAAGGGCTTCTAAACGAGATGGACGGGTAGCAGCGTCCTTTCTGTGGGAACCTACTCATTCTGCGCTCACCAAATCGGCCGCTAACCTTTATGAGTACTGGTAAATTCCCCCAAAATGACGACACAATGGAGGAAATCTATGAGGAGGTCTTTGTTCAGTATTAAAAGATTATTTGGCTGATGTCATGAGGACTCTGAAACGGGCAGTATTTAATCAAACTTTTATTTTAGAGACGCAACTCGGCGTAGTTTAGCAACTTTGTATTGTAAGTGGCAAATACGGTTATTTTTTTATACAGTTAGATGATGCGGGCAAGTCGGTCGCCTGGTGGTAAACGTCACACCTGCCTGACTACTGCTCCGTGGCACGACACTGCGCTCTTCACCTCGAGACATTAGTTATGTCTCTTATGCCCAGTTATTTCACAAGCTAGACTGCCTTTCACATACACAGTAATGTCTAAAGTTTAAACACTACTTGGCGCTTGGCGGCGAATACCTGTTTTTCTTTTAAATGATCCTGTGGAATTGCCTCATGTACTTCCTTCGCCCCGGGAAAGGGCGAAGGGGCATGCCGGCCTCGTACTGGCTAAAACCACCGGAGTGATCATCGTCGGCACCGAACGGAGGCCAGGAACTCGAAAGATCTCCATCTAGAGCCACCCATTGGTGCCACGCCCTTAGGCACATCTCGGAGGGGATGACTGTAAGGCGGTCATCCCCTCTAGCGGAGGGAAGGCGATTGTAAAGAGATCATCCCCCAGGCATCTCTCTAGGGGATTGTAAAAGATTCCTCCCGAAGCCTCACTATTCGCTGTGCTACACACCCAGCGGTACGTGTCCACATGCAGACCGCTGTCTTCCCGGGGGTCACTCGGTATGAGCACGCAGATTTCCCAATAAGCGCGCTCGCGACCCCGGTGGTACCTACCTACCTAGTCGGACTCTTGCAATAAGAGACCTCACCAGTAATCTCAAGAAACGCAAAACATCGATCGCAGACTTTTTATATTCAACTAATGGGTTCTTTTATGACATGCCTGACACCAAGCTCATAATATTTATAATCAGAATGTTATATTTCTATAAAAAAATCAAATCTACATTACCATTTCTCCGCTAAAACTGTCGGTCAAAGACTGCGCCAGTATAATGACGTCATTGTACTATTCATAGAACAAAGTGCGTGTCATGAGGTCATCGGAATCTACCTTTCCGACTGGCCAAGCTTTACCTTTGTGCGGCAGGATATTATAATGGCCTCTCACATTTTATGCGACTGCTACTTACTGGATAAGTTGTGTGGTTAAGATTTATTATGAAAACATGAATGCAGTAGAAAAATAGCGTATTAAAAGATAAATCTAGAAAACGGGCTTCGGTAGATACAATCACGTCCAGGTAAAGAAAAGCCTTATTAGCGTTATTTTACTGTGCAAGCCGCCATTAACTTTACTTCTTAACGTCAACTGTTTTAGAATAGAAACAATTATTCAGTAATAAGATCCTAACAGACACACACACACACGTTACACGTTATATTAAAACAATGTGAAAGGAGGGAATTTCGCTACATGACTATCTCTGAGAAGATATCACGCATGGGGATCTTTAAGATCGATTTTTGACCCAATGATATTATACATTAAAAGAAGTAGATATGTTACATGTGCGCCAAAAGTAAGAACCAAAACTCCCCCAATTGTAGCACCTCGCAATCAGTTCGCCCAAGACAGGACAACGAACACACACTGTCACAATATGTATTGTTTTATTAATTAAAGTAATAACAATGGCCGTCGTGCGTATAGAGAATGCACAAACTATCAAGCAAAAATAAATAAAGATCAAGGCATCTCATACCACACGTGAGTAACTATATAATATATTTTAATAAGAAATACTATTCAAATTATCTATTGAATAATATTCTCGTACTACACAGGGCAAGCAAGGAAAAGAGACAACATATATTCTATCACAGGTGCGACAAAGACATTTTAATAAAAATATTATTCAAATTATCTATAGAATAACATTCTCGAGCAAACACAGGCTAAGCAAAGAAAAGAGACAACACATATATTCTATCACAGGTGCGACCAAGACATCGATTACACGTATTGTCATTTTAGATAGCTATCTCTTTTACTCTCGTAGTTTTTGTATCTTCTTTCTTACAGCATAGGTGTGTAGTTTTATAGCCTACATACAGCGAGACTGAGTTTTGCGCGCCATTTAATATGGACATAACATATCTATGGTATAATATCATTGGCTTGACCTATATGTATGTAATGGAATCTTGCATTTAAATTTCCACCCAGTTCTAGATGTCCGATAGACTTGAAATTTTACAATAATTAGATATGATTTGCTGCTGTCACGAGTATTATCAACTCGTTATTTAAAAAACCTAATAACAGTTTATTATTTTATAGTAGACATATGAAAATAATAATTAATTCATAGGTTCGAGTTTGTGTTGCTTTAAAACTAAAAAAGTAAAATTGAAGTTGATAAAACCCAAAAATAGGTACACGCTATTAATGAGTTATGAACCATTAAGCGCAAACTAATGTTTAGATGTTAAATAAAAGCGTCGGGAGCTCGATATTAAAAGTAGATTAAGTATGAGGAGAAAAAAAGTTCTACTTTTATTCTCCTAGCACCCCACGCTTTTATTTGACATAAAAATATTTTGTGCTTTTTAGTTCACATTTCATTAAAATTGTTTATTTTATATATACTAGCTGCCCGCCCATGCAAACCCGATCGCAGTGACACCGAGGACCTGGTAGGGTCCTATCAATCCAGTCAACTAATTACCGTATACCGCCATCTGTTAGAATGTTATCGAACTTACAGATAATTATGACTCTTCGTCAGATAATAAACAAATAATTCGCAATAAAATAATATTGCGATTATAAATTGAGATATAAACTATCCTATCTTTTAAGTTGGATAAAACTGCATACAGTGTGCATAATATTATTAAAATCGGATCAGTAGTTTAGGAGTCCATAGCGGACAAACAACGTGACACGTAATTTATATATATTAACATACATATACAAGATCGGCAGACTAGCAATGTCCTACCTGATGGTAAGTAACAACCGCACATACCCTCCACCCGAAACACATCGACGCTCACACATAGTTATCTTACTTATACCTATGTCACAGGACTGTAGTACGGGCTTTGTGGAGTCCTTCATATGGAATAATTCCCTACGCTACGGTTGGTTAAAGCTATGGTCACACCACTTGGTGTGATCACACACACACACAAACAGATTGATCCTATGTATGTCATCATAAGAGCGCAGCAGGATTCTGGTGCACATCCTGGGAAAATCTCTTTAGTATCGTTTTACGATATCCCTTTTATTATTTTATGAATGAATATCGTGGAAAGCTCGCACCCAGATGTCACTCTTACCTTAAACTTATTAAACATAAAATCTTAAGTTCACGGGTTACAAGCTAGTACTCTTGTGTGGTGTCCACTGTGCTATTCTAAACGCGTGAAAGCTTTCCGTGTCGAGAATGTGTCTGCAGAGATCTGTATTAAAAATCTACCGATTATGATTGAGGCTTAGGAAAATTTTATTTTTATAATCGACTTATAATTTTTTTTATTTTTTTCTTTTAATATTTTCTACCGTTTTATTATTGGTAGATTTTATACCGATCAATGTTAACACGTTCTCGACAGGGAAACTTTACACGCATTTAGAATAGCTCTTCTGATTAAGAATATAGCACCACTCCATCTCCACTCATGAATGTCGTAAAGGGCTACTTAGGGACTAAATCGGAGGGATGGACAGCAGCATCCAGCAGAGCACAGTAGCAATAACGCGCTCACCAACTTGCCTGTTAAGCGTGGTGAGTACTGGGGGTACTGGTAAATTCCCCTCAAAATTACGACACGTGAAAATATATGGAGAGGCCGTTGTTCAGCAGTGGAGATCCTTTGGCTAATATGCTGAAGATGATGTAGTAGACAGACGCTGGCACAAAGAGAAAGGTTGCCTTATACGGTTCCGGGAGCTACACGGACTATCACTTTCCAGCTACACTTTTCAGAGCATATTATATAAATACAGTTCCACAACACAACAGTTCCATATCTGATTGAAAGTCGTATCAACGCTGAGTCAAAAGGTTTCAAATTAGGCAAGAGTAGTGTGTAGCAATAAACGCAGTGAATATTGACAATATCCGCAGAAATGCTGAAATGTTTAACTTCAGTTTAGCTACAAAGCCCGTGTGTAGCCAACCTTACGCCAATAAAAGCCCCCTGATCGGTCTAATATTTTATTTTTAGGTACTGGCTGGTCGCACTACGGTTCGCGAGGGTTCGGCCCGCTTAAAAAGCCTTTGTGTTAAAAAATATCTTATTTGCAACAGGCGAAATCCGATAGATGAAACTCGCTTTGAGCATTTTTAAGGGGCTATTAATTTCCTCTATAAAGGTGATTGTGGCTTGCCGTGTGGTGCCGGCTTTGCCGTGTGGTGCCGGCTCAGAATACCACCACTCCATCTCCTCTCGTGGGTGTCGTAATAGTCGACTAGTCGACTAAGAGATTAGCCGGAGGATGGGCAGCAGCGTCCTTCGAGTACATTAACAACTCAACTGCGATCGCCAACCCGTCTGCCAAGCGTCGCGATTATGGCAAAACCCCCCAATGAGCCCACAACACACCCATATCGGTCGTTGTGGTGATTTTTGGGGGAGACCTGTGTCCAGCAGTGGACTTCATTCGGCCGAAATGATGATGATGATAAAGGTGATGGGTAGCGGTAAAATGGATTTCACTCTTTATACAGTGAAAAGATCTCGATATGTATCTATTCACATAATGGCACTGATATTCATTCGGTTTCGTCGATACCTTATTTTTATAATAAAACCCTGATTAACCGGGGACGGGTTATTCGTGAAACCATAAGTCAATTTTTGGAGCCCTCTCAGTTGTGCAAGTTTTCTCACGATGTTTTCCGTCACCTTCCTTGTTAACACAAGTGATATTCAAATTCTTATCCGCACATGAATCCGAGTCTGAGGGTACGGGTTGGGATCGATCTCAGACTCTTCTATATTAAAAGCCACAGGACGTCCACTGCTGAACAAAGGCCTCCCACTTAGGTTTACACAAGGAACGGTTACATGGGACATGCCATTTTGGGAGGAATTTGTCAATACTCACCACGCTTGGCAAGCGGGTTGGTGAGCGCAGAATTGCTACTGTTCACCAAAAGGGACGCCACTGCCCATCTCTCTGGTTAAAGAGTCCATTAGTCAACTGTTACGACCTCCACGGGAAGAAATGGAGTGGTGCTATATTCTTAGCTCACAACATTATATTAACATTCAACTCTTCTCATAAGCCCGGAAACGTTGACAGCTGAATATGGGCGTCCCAGCTACTCCGCTTGGCAGGCGGATTGGTGATCGTAGTATGTTGTGATTAGCGCAATCGAGGATGCTGTTTGCCATCCTCTTGATATCAACCCTTAGTGGCTTTGACGACACCCATGGGACGAAAACGACGACGAAGACGGGAAGTCCATTCTTTGCCGGTAACAACACGAAACTACAAAATATTTACATTTACCTTGTCTGTTAGTAGACATATGTACATCGATTCCCGTACGGTGTTCCGGATCTGGGTGTATCATGTGTGGAATTTGTGTTTTTAAACGCACCCACGACACAGTCGAAGTTTTAGTTATACTATATCTAGATCTAACTCTACGCTGTCAACGTAAGCTTTCTCGTAGGGCAATCGCGCGGGGGAACGTGGGGCGGGAAAGGCGTGGTTTACATCCCGCCGAGTCCCATCGGGACATGACAGTTTTGATTACGAATGCAATTGCGACCGATTGACATTTCAAAAGACCTGTCAGTATCACTAACGATGAACTGTTTTATTCTTTGGAATATGGTGCACTGTGATTATGATTATAACGTGACATTAATTTATAATATTCATAGAAAACTGGTATAGCCTAGGGGTTGAACTCTTGCCTTTCATACAGAAGGGTGAAAGTTAAATCCCGTCCTCCGACCTCTGGACTTTTCGGTTTCACGTGCGGATCAGAATTTGATTATCACTTGCGTTAACGGTGAAGGAAAACATTGTAAGGAAACCTGCACACCCGAGAGGGCTCCAAAATGTTCCAATGGTGCGTGTAGTACGCCAACCAGCACTAGACCAGCGTGGTAGACTAATACCTAAAGCTTTCTCATAGTGAGAAAAGGCCCGTGCCCAGCAGTGGGACAGTAATGGGCTGATTATGTTATACAAAACTGGATCCAAGTGGTGTCCGAATTAAGAATAAAGCACCACTTCGTCTCCTCCTGTGGATGTCGTAAAAGGCGCCTATCGGTTTCACCCGCTGTTTATATTTATGTATATACTATATATACTATAATTAGTATCTATGTATTGGATTTCTTGGGTTCTAGCTTTTCGCGCGGAACCCTAATCATTTTTCTAAAATAAAAGTAGCCTAAGTTATTCCTTATAACATCTGATATCTGTCAGTGAAAGTCCCATCAAAATCGGTCCAGCCGTTTCGGAGATTATCGGGAACAAAGAGACAAAGAGATAAAAAATAAAAAATTTTGTTGTAGGTACCGTATATACTTTCATATGCATTTAGTAAAAAGCTATTATTTTGACATTACCAACAGACACTTAAATTTTATTTATTTTTTTAATCTATGTTAAATAAATACGTTTGATGTTAGGATTTTTTTGTCTTGACGTGGCTGTAACGGATATTTCCTGCAAAACGTTCCTCAAAACGAGTCAAAGCTCCGAACAGCATCATAAACACTCAATAAAAAAAACTGGATTCAAGTTAAAACGGTGCCTGGGCCTTCGTTAATGAATTCTGTACCATTTATGTACTGCCCGCTTCGATTCAATTAATTGGATTAATCACTTATGCCAGTGCCACGTGTCTGACAGCGTGCGGAAAACAGGATTTACTAAAGTCGCCTGTTTAATTATTTCGGAACGCTACGCAACAAAGTAAGCTTACGTTTTGTATATTCATTTTTTATTTTTCTTATATCGAAATATGTACTTAGTAGTGGCGAACGTGTGCTGTGTGGTGCCGGCCCAGAATACCACCACCCCATCTCCTCCCGTGGGTGTGTCGTAAATGTCGACTAAGATAAAATGTCAGTTTTAAAGTATAAACTGTCGACACATTAACCAATTTCTTAAGGGGAGCCAATGTAAATCGGGCTATATATATGGAACGCTTCGCCTCTGGTACCTGGATAGCCACTTTATCTCAACGAGAATGCTCATAATTTGTTCCATTTGTTACGTTATAACTACGTGTTTATCAAACAACTTATAGGTACACTGCTGAACAAAAGCCTACCCTCATAGTTTTGTTTTTTCAAACACGACCTATTGTGGTCTCTAATACTTTGTTTGTTTATAGAGTTTTTAAGCTTTTAATTACGCATAATTTATCTGACATAGATAAATGAATTAACCAGGCCTTCCCACGCATTTGACGTGGCATTAACGTCACGTCATGGCTTCATATAGATAATGACACTACAGCCTGTTTTGTTCGCTTTGAAACAGCAACCATTTTTAATCCCAAACAATATGGACGAAAT
Organism: Diloba caeruleocephala; assembly: GCA_947459985.1. Taxonomy (NCBI): domain Eukaryota; kingdom Metazoa; phylum Arthropoda; class Insecta; order Lepidoptera; family Noctuidae; genus Diloba; species Diloba caeruleocephala. The sequence continues at coordinate 9,245,685 of OX381631.1, read as the reverse complement.
TGTTAATGGTTCTTCAAAAATACGGAATGCTGACGAAACGATGCGAGGTAGCTTGTAGCCAACATTGGCCAATTGTTTACACAAACACAACCAACTGATGGAATTGGATTTTTCAGCCTGACCAACCATTTTTAATCCCATACAATATACACAACATTATTAATGGTTCTTCAAAAATATCGAATGCTGACGAAACGATGCGAGGTAACTTGTAGCCAACATTAGCCAATTGTTTACACAAACACAGACTAGAGCCTTGCCCTATTACATACGCCAGACTTACTGTATCGTCATCTACCATCTAAATTATACTTCTGCCTAGTCTTTCGGGACATGTTACTAAAACATTGAAACAATAATTAGAAATAGACTGGGAGCAAGAAGCAGTGATAGCCCAGTGGTTGAGCTTACCTCCCATATAGGAGGGTCCGAGTTCGATCCCAGCTCGCACCTCTGACGCATTCATGTGCGAATTAGAATTTGATTACCGCTTGCGTTAACGGTGAAGGATAATATCGTGAGTAAACCTGCACATCTGACGGCTCCAAAATGTACATAATGGTGTGTAGTCCGCGAACCCGCACTAGGCCAACGTGGTGGACTAAGGCCTAACCTTTGGCTAATAGTCCCACGGTATCGGGCTCATTATGTATGTATGTTATGTATACTGAGATAAGTAGGTAGGTAATCACTTAACATAATTTCACACACATTTAATATTAATATCAGCATATAACCACAGCAAAGTCTTCTCATACAAAGATAAGATTTGAAGACACACGTTTCAATACTTTTTCAACTCTAATCGAACGATATATGATACAAAGTTACTTTGTGTGCTGGTTCCACATATTTGCCTGTTTTCATGAAACAACATTTCAGTAACACAAATGAGCGGTCGAGGACAGCCAGTTACCCCTTCAAATTATGGGAAACAGGTATTTTAAAAGTCAAATTGATTCAAAATGAATGCCGTAGAAGCTATTCGTGTATCTAAAGCTGAACCGTTCGTTTTATGGATGACAAACATGGCAATAAAACGATAGACAGACATTTAGCGACTGTAAAATCAAATTGAACTCGATGCGATAAAAGCATCAAGTGATTGGCTATTAAAATGTTTCTTCACTGGCTTCATTAGAACTTAGCAAGCTTCTATCAGTGCAAGAGGAAATACGAAAACATCCTCCTCCGAGTCGATGTAATGTTTTCGATATTAATAGGTGAATGTGTTCGATATTAATGGGTGAAATTAAAATAGATCAAAATACAAATTCCACTATCCACCTCCCGGCTCCATAATTAGATCCTCGTCTTTAAGTGTAATCTATCATAATCATCAATCATATCAACCAAAGAACGTCCTCCAGTGCTGAACAAAGGCCTCTAAAGACCCCAAGTATTCCGAAATATTTATGTAGTCACTTTTTTAGGAATTTGCCAGTACTTTGACGGCACGGTTGGTGCAGTGGCTGATACAGTCGACTGCTGCACTCCGGGTCGTGGGTTCGATTCCCGCACGGAACAAAGATTTGTATGATCTGCAGGTAGTTATTCCGGGGTCTGGGTGTATTGTGTGTGGAATTTGTCTGTAAACGCACCCACGACACGGGAGAAATCCTAGTGTGGGGAAACATAAAAAAAAAAAAAACTTATTCACCACCACTATTGGCTGGCGGGTTGGTGAGCGCAGAATGATGCTGTCCCACAGACGGGACGCTGTTGCCCATCCCTTTGGTTACGAGTCCCTCAATCACCTATTACGACATCCATGGGAGGAGATAAGAATGGTGCTGTTGTTCTTAATTAGGACACCACACGTCATAAACAAGTAACGGCAAGTTTACAATGAATACTTACAAACAATGTACTATGTACTGCGTTTTATTTGAAGATTTAGTTATCGTATACAAAGTTATAGCATGCGGGCCTCACTGATCTCCACGTAAAAGTGGCTTCCTTATTACAAAAGGTTGCCGACCCCGTGCTATAAGGATTCCGTTTTCATCATTTCGAGATGCGGGACCCTAATAATTAATACCTATTCCGTTACGTTTACTAGGAGTTTTGAAGGCTAACGTAGAGGTGCACTTACTATCGTTATCATGAGATATGCCGCGATAATAATAGTTTATCAAATATAAATAGCACCGTAATGCGTCCTTTATTAGATATCTATTACTACAATCCATTTACAGCCAGCCTCACATAAAAGAATGCGTCACCATTGAATTAATCAAATTAAGTCAGTACCACGTTATCCATATAAAGTATTGCGTCATCCGGTTATTTTCATCAACTTGTGTAGCAACAGCTGTATTCCCTACCATATTTCGCGCGCGATTTCGTCTGCGAAAGAACAAATTTAATTCCTTATGGCAACTTGATAACGTAATAAAAAGTATCGTATTACCTATAGCCATGACATAATCGACCTCTGCCAAATTTAACTCGATTTTCACATTCGTAATATCAGTAAGATATCAGCCAAAAGAGATCCACAGATTGAGTACATTTACAACTCAACTGCGATCGCCAACTCGCCTGCCTAGCGTGGCGATTGTGGCCTCAACGAGCACACAACACAAACCCAGACTGGTCGTTGATCGTTCTTTGGAGGAGGCTTATGTCCAGTAGTGGACGTCTTCCGGCTTGGATGATGATGAGTCGCTTTTTACGACATCCACAGGAGATGCGAGGGGTGCTATATTCTTTATACTGACACCGCACGGACCAATAAGATGTACGTAGCAGAATAGTGTGGACTATGCTATTAGCTATATGCTATTATGCTAGTAGCTCGTGTTGCAGGCAAGTTCTAAGGTCCAATTAAAACTCAGAAAGTAGACGCTAACCCGCATCATGTTAGCGCGAGCTATAATAGTTATCTTATACAATATGGCGATGACGATGCGATAATAAATACGATAGCACACTTAAATTGTGTTAATCTCTCATAACATCTAATTTAAATAAGTGTCATTTTATAACCTGAATGTGTAATAAATGAATATAAATGCATCCTACTTGCAAACTTACCGCTGGGGTGAGGACCTGGTGATCTGTAATACAGGGCTATACCTATCTCAGACACCAGCTCCTCGCATAATTTATGTTTTGAAAATGGAAAATTTATTGTGTATCTACGCTAGTTATATTGAGGAGAAATAAACGATTTTATTATTATTATAAATAAACGTACGTATCTATAAGGTCGTTATTAGACTAATATGTTAAAAGAGTATTCATGGAGTTTCTTGATGGCTCTTCTCCATATGATCAAAGACTTGGAACAGAGCAACTATTGAAATTCAGACTTTTTGTTAGAGGCTGGAAATGGTTCACTTGAATAAAAAGTATGTGCCTTAGAAACATATTTATCCAATGGTTTGTCACAAGTTATCTTTTTAAATTTTACTCAACCAAATATATACCTTCTCTGCATCAAACTGAGGTCAAGAGCATGTTCGTATCAAAATGATCCTAATTCACACATTTAGAACAATGAACGCACACATATGTTATCATTATCACGTCCCTTCACTTGGGAGTGACGACGAGAGACGAAAAACTAGAACAAAAATAAAGTACGGGAAATTCAATGATTTATTGTGTACACCCTTAAAGCACATTACCGAATACGTGGGTTCATGTTTATCTAGCCACCACCATGTATAACACCTAGTTTTGTCTACAATAGATTACGGATCATCGCCAATGAAACTTATCTTATGCGAGCGTAGGGTTCGGAAGCTAGTAATATCGATAAAAGATTCAGTACAGCTATAGAAACGCCAAATAATGCCAAATATCTCACAAGTGAAATGGATATAAGCCAGACATCGCTTCACCAGTTTATATGAACCAGATATAACCTATTACCTCTGACGAATGTAGGACAACCGGGCGATCCGGTTGCAACCTGCTTTGTGGGGCACCGCTTGTACGTTATATGAAAACGACTGCAGATCCAGAAGTTTAAGGATATGAATAAGTTTGTCAAAGAAGTTGTTTTTAAAGAACCCACACTTAGCTAAGTATTAGTTATGTATTTAAGTTTGTTTATATTACAGCTAGAGTATTATAATATGTGATTACAGTATAATATAAGTCAGCCAAATATATTTTACAATTACACTGTGATGTTACACATTTGTGACCATCATATCATGTTGGTGCATCTACCTTGTCTCCGCATCATGCTATGGTTGTCTGGTAGAAAACACCTATGGCATTAAGACGACATTTGTACACTACATTACGCATAAATAAATCTACCAAAGGACCAGTCGACTGCTGAACAAAGGGCTCATAAAATTCAACGTTAAGACCTGTGATTTATATGGGTTTTTTATTGGTTTCCAGTGGAAATTCGACATGAACTTCTTTCGCCCCGGGGAAGGGGAAGGGCTATGCCGGACTCCTACGGGCTAAAACTACTGGAGCGGTCATCTTCGGCACCGAAGGGGGGCTCCAGGTCCTCGTAGGATCACACTAGAGCCGCCCATTGGTGCTACGCCTATAGGCACATCTCGGAAGGGATGACTGTAAAGTTGTCACCCCCTCTAGCGGAGGGAAGGCAACTATAAAAAGGTCGCCCCCCCAGGCACTTCTCGGGGAGGATTGTAAAGGAGCCCAAGCCTCGCTGTGCGCTGTGCTACGCACACGGCGGCACGTTTCCACGTGCGCGCCACCGTCCTCCCGGGGGTGCGATTTATATGCCTAGTCTCGTCACTTTGGGGGTTATACCCACCAGCCTTGGCAGGCGGGTTGATGAGAGCAGAATGGCTACCATTCCATAGAAGATACGCTGCTGCCATAGGGTTGAGAGGAGGTAGACTGGTGATACATTCTTAATCCGGTCATCATACAGGATCCTTACATAAAATTCGTTTAACTTCACTGTAGTAAAATACTGATCTTACAAAATACACGATACCTAGTTTCGGAGGCAACGGTTTAAATATAACTGGGACACAAATATTACAGCTATTGTTACCTTTCATTATACAATTCATTAACAAATTATCATTTCACAAGCAACATTTGTAAACGTTTCATTTCGCAAACTATTGCGTTAACAATGACAACTAAACACAAACATTTATATGACAGCAGAATTTTGAAAATGCAATATTTTGTTGCATGTTTTATTTTTAAAAGATACATTGACAATTCAACTTTATCATAGAAGCGAGTGAATGAAATGTTGACTTTGTTGTTTTGATCATGTTTATTTGTATTGTTTTAATTGTAATCGTCATTTTATGTATAGTTCATCGTCATCCTATCCGCCAAACGACGTCCATTGGTGCAGAAAGGCCTCCCCATATATTTCCACAACGAGCGGTCATACGCCGTTCGCATCCAACTATTCCCAGCGACCTGGTGCTTCACCAGGTCGTCTGTTCACCTCGTTGGAGGTCGTCCCACGGTGCGCGGTCTCTTCTCAAGAACCTTTTTTTCCAAATTCCCCAGAAAATGAAGACACAATTTATAGTTCGGTATGACTTAACTTTTTTTTAAAAAAAAAACATTGCTCCACTCTAGGATATCTCCTGTGTCATGGGTGCGTTTACAGACATGAATTCCACATACAATACACCCAGACCCGGAACAACTACCTGCAGATGCAGATGTTCCGTTCGGGAATCGAATCCACGACCCGCAGCGCAGCAGCCGACTGTATCAGCCACTGCACCAATTCTAATATATGAATCTGCCTTGAAATCCCTTATCGCTAAATTACTATGACTATACTATGTCATTACGTATCAATGCTAAATAACGAAGAATCCAACAGTTTTAAGTTACACAATATTTTGTAAGATAGATAACACTTGTACTGATCTGGAAGTTTCTATAGACAACGAATAAATGAACGATTCGTACGGTGATATCATTCTATTTTTGAATTAATCAATATTTGGATATGTATGTTTGTTTGTTATATGTATAAACAGGTGTTTACTTTGATAAACGTTTTTATACAACAAGTTGTTGCCGATAATGTGTAAATATAGAGCTATTGGTACTAGGTCCGTAAGTCACAGCATTATGGTGAGCAATGACCTATATTTCACCGCACTTACGAGCACATCTTTAGAAACCATTAATTTTAGCTTTTATAAGAGAAGTTTATAGCATCAGTGATCACAGATTAAACAGAGCCACAGACCATAACATTGGATGGCATTACAGCACAAATTACGGACTACGGCATTCATGGACTAACAGTTTTTATACTACTACTACTACTAATTGTTTAGTTTATGTTTAAATTTAAGTAACTTATGTTGTAAGTAATATACTTATGTTTGCTGTTAGAAAGTCTAGTATAAGCTGAGTGTCAATGGCTCGTAAAAATAAAAAATAACGCAACTGGTTTTTATAAATTAAAAAAATAAGCTTTGCTGTAAGAAACTTTAGTACTCATTAATTTGGAATACAATAATAAGTGGTTTTTATTAATTTTCATCAAGCCAGACACTTCTCCTTCTGCAACTCCCATAAGCCAGCATCTACAACGGCGACTACCGGAATAAATAGCGATCAATGAAGCTCTATGTGTACCAGGGAAATAAATAACTGTCTTGGAAGCAGCAACGAAATTAATAATCAAATAAAATGAGAGTAGTAAAGAAGATTCGTAAAAAGTTCCACTTCGCTATGTAGCATGTAGGGGCATAAACCGCTTTACAGTCACCCTCTCCGAGATGTGCCTATAGGCGTAGCACCAGTGGGCGGCTCTAGTGTGATCATACGAGGACCTGGAGCCTCCCTTACGTGCCGAAGATGACCGCTCCAGTGGTTTTACCGGCTCATACCCCTTCGTCCTTCCCCGGGGCGAAGGAAGTTCCTGAAGAATTTCCACTGGGCACCAATAAAAAAAAAGGTCCATGAGGAATCGTTACAAGGTATTAGTAATATCCTTGAGAGACCTTATGGTCTGGGGAAAAACCCGAGGCGTATTGTCAGCCAAATCATGAAAAATGAGCATCTTAATATAACTGTCTGGCGGTTCGAGTTTTATGCGGCCCACTCAAATATTCTGCTAATTTGTGGCGTTGTGTGTCGGGTCGTTGGGCTCCCTAAATAGGGTTTGCGCTTGACGATGACTGACTCATGCTTGCTGTCGGGATATGCCACACTAAAATCTATCTTAAGCAGTTGAAATTTCAGTGCAGACGACCCTATACTGTTCTCACAAAGTTAAATCGGGATTACGAGGACAACGTATTATGTTTCTATATTTTAAAAAAATACCATGGAGTGTCTTTTTGGGTCGTGTCTTTTACACGAAATGACTAATCGAACCAGCTCGTCCACCATTTTGGACAAACCTAGCTCCACACAACTTTCTCCGTTCACAGACATAAATTTCACATGCACACACAGAGCCGGAACTATCTGTAGATCATACAAATATTTGAGGACATTGGGAAAAGAAACAACTATTCCGAATAAGATTTTAAAATGTTATAATTATGAACTTGTCAGGCGAACGAATGTTGCGCGAAGTTATAATTTATATAGAATCGATTCGAGTCCAATCGCTTAGCCACTCCGCCAACCTCGCCGACTGCAGATTTATAAGTGCGGTGTAACTACATAAATAAAAGTATTTTTTTTTAAGTTTTAAGAACATCATTAGATTAGTTAGTCAGCGTATCAATGCGTGTCTCCGCGGTGCAACATAACTGCTGGAACGATGCCCGTTTTTTATCGTATACGAATCCCGAACAGTCCCGCACGCAGAGTCGCCGGTTTACGTAACGTCTGGGGCTCCAGTCTTCAGCGTATTAATTAAAATGACATTTTTGTTGTGTTAATTGTTTGAACATTAAGATTAAATGCTGTAAGTGTAAGTAGCTAACAAGCAAGGGAAAAATAGTGTGGAAATTAGTTTTTAACTGTTAAATTGATTGTATTTCAGTGATTCGTTTAATTTCTTTAATCCCTATTACACTAGGTATGATATGTCGATATGGTATCCGGATTAATAATATAGCACCACTCCATCACCTCGTGTGGATCACTCGGCAAAATATGGAGAGAGCTATGCTTGGTATTTCTCCACGAGATCGAATAAAAAATGAGGAGATCCGTAAAAAAGCCAAAGTTGCCGACATAGCGGATAGGATTAGTTAACAAAAGTGGCAATAGGCGGGGCCGCCACATTGCTCGTAGAACTGATGGCCGTTGGGGTAAAAAGGTTCTCGAGTGGAGACCGCGCATCAGAAAATACAGCGTGGGGCGTCCCGGTTGTTGTCATTGGACGGCAGTAGACAAGCCAAGTAGCTATTTGGGCGGCATGAACAACTTTTTTACCTCAACTCCTTTCATCATTTCATCCTATAGACTTCTACTGCTGGACATAAGCCTTCACCAAAAGACGAACAACGGTTGGTATGGGTTTGAGTTGTGTACTCGTTGGGGGGTTTATCCATCATCGCCACGCTCGGCAGGCGGGTTGGCGATCGCAGTTGAGTTGTACTCGAAGGACGTTTCCGAAACTGTTTTACTTGTACATTATTTGGAAAGTGCTGTTGCCTGTGATACAATGTTTTTCATTAGTACAGGTACCAACGTTACCCCTTTTTCTGCAAAGTTCTTTTCAAGTTGTAAAACAATTTTGTGAACAATGTAACTTTGTTTCTGAAATAATAAAACACTTTTAAACGGATTCTATCGAGTATATTTTAGATATTTGATTTTCCTACGTTTCGAATACTTTGCAGCATTCGTGGTCGCAGGATGACTAAGGTGACAGGCGTCGTTACAGATTTTAAAAAGTTATTTTATTTTATCTACCGTACAATTTTAATCAAAAAATTCGTTTCGATGCACGCAGTAATCACTCACAGTGTCTTGATGTTTCTTAGTGCGGTATCTTGTTTGGGACTTTATTATTTTGCGACCACGAATGCTGCAAAGTATTCGAAACGTCAGGAAAATCAAATATCTAAAATATACGCGATAGAATCCGTTTAAAAGTATTTTATTATAATGTGTAATAATCGCGAAAATCTAAGACATTACTTTGTTTCTGAATTTTATTATTATTATTATTCTCTACATTTTGCCATTCCTATAGCATATGATTTGTGTAGCAAATGTTCCCTCAACCCTTAATGAATAAATTATGTTAAAAAAATTCAAGGCTGGCCACAAACAAAACAATAAATAAAGAACGTACTACACGGGCCTTTAATAAAGTTTCAACAACAGCTGACTAACGCTTGATCTCAACAAACCGGTCGTTACGTCATTTATTTTATTACATATTCTCGGCTCAGTTGATCACATTGACCTAGACGCAATGCTGTCCAGTTGCAACAGAGGTTGCTAGATGGAATCCCAAGTGTAATGCCTTTCTATTTTCGTTTTATTGCACAAACAGTCTTGAAATACAGTTAATAGGAATTGAATAAATAATCGAATTGGAGCAGAAATTAATCATATCTATCATAAATATTTAATCATTCTACATTATAATCATTAGCAGTGATAGCCTAGTGGTTGAACGCTTGCCTTCCATACAGGAGAGTCTGATTTCGAACCCGGCCTGCGCCTCTGAATTTTCGGATTCATGTTCGGATCAGAATTTGATTATCACTTGTGTTAACGGTGACGGAAAACATCGTGAGGAAACCTAGACGCCAGAGAGGACTACAAAATGTTCCCAGTGGTAGTCCATCAACCCGCATTAGTCCAGCGTGGTGGACTAAGGACTAACCTTTCTCATCGTGAGAAGAGGCCCGTGCCAAACAGTGGGACAGTAATGGGCAGGTATGTAATCATTATCATATCAGCCAAAGGACCTTCCACTGCTAAACAAGACCTCCCCCATTGATTCGAAGAATTATGTGTTATTTTGGGGTAAATTTGCCAGTACTCCCCACGCTTAGCAGGCGGGTTGGTGAGCGCAGACTGGCTACAATTCCACAGAAGTGGCGCTCCTTAATCACGTCATGTTTACTCATCGTATCAATGTATAATTTATAGGTAATTATGAGATAATATCGGCGTCAAGGATAAGTAAACTGAAGTGGCAATGGGCGGGGCACATTGCTCGTAGAACTGATGGCCGTTGGGGCAAAAAGGTTCTCGAATGGAGGCCGCGCACCGGAAAACGCAGCGTGGGACGACCTCCGGCGAGGTGGACAGACGACCTGGTGAAGGTCGCTGGGAGTCGTTGGATGAGAGCGGCATGTGACCGCTCGTTGTGGAAATCTAAGGGGGTCCTTTGTTCAGCGGTGGACGTCCTTTGGCTGATATGATGATGAGATAATAAATAATGAAACCACAAAGTATCGCAAGTAGTTCTTTTATACGTTCAAACATAAGTTCCGTTCTGCAGAAGTAAGCAGCCTTACAGATAGGATGTAAATTAGTAACTCTACTAAAGTTTAACAGAACACTTTTTACTTCTAGGCGTTTATGTCCGTTTATGTATAATAGACCAAATAGGTTTTATTTCGATGAAGAGACAAGCAAGTCATTCACCTGCTGGTAGGCGTCATGTCTCCCCCGGGAAGACGGTGGCGCGCACGTGGACACGTGCCGCCGTGTGCGCAGCACAGCGCAAAGCGAGGCTTGGGGGGATCCTTTACAATCCTCCCCGAGAAGTGCCTGGGAGGGCGACCTTTTTACAGTCGCCTTCCCTCCGCTAGAGGGGGTGACCGATTTACAGTCATTCCTTCCGAGATGTGCCTAAAGGCGTGGCACCAATGGGCGGCTCTAGTGTGATCTTACGAGGACCTGGAGCCCCCCTTCGGTGCCGAAGATGACCGCTCCAGTGGTTTTAGCCGGTAGGAGTCCGGCATACCCCTTCGCCTTTCCCCGGGGTGAAGGAAGTTCCATGTAGAATTTCCACTGGACATCAACAAAAAAAAAGGCGTCATGTCTACCCATAACAAATATTTGTAATGCAGTTAGCATTACAAATATAAATAGGGCAAGTCCTGACTGGCACATTGAGCTTAACACCTCGAGCCATTCGTTGTTTTTGTCTTTTATCGCCAGTAATTTCAGTAGCTATCAATTAATACCAGCACACTAACAGCTATTAATTAATTCATAAATGCGGCTGTCTGTACGTTGTAACATATTTGCAAAATTAAATGTCATCGTAACGGCCAAGGAAAACTTATGAGGAAACTCTGCGTCGTTGATAATGAATTCCGACCACGTTTTATTGGCTTGCACGACTATAGGTATTGGTTTCGAAGTTCGACATAGGTTTACTTGTATAGCATAAGCAATTGCTGATTGTAGGCAAAGTTAGTGACGACATGACTGCGCCGCCTTGACGACGCAAATGCTACAATTGATATTAGATACTGGCCCAATGATCTTGGTACAGATGTCAAAAAAACTGCCGTATATAACACGAAGTTAGTACTTCTAAAATAACTGAATACTATGCTAAGATGTCGCGCGTTGCTATTCCGTTTAAATCGTGTGATGGAGCTTTTACGAGGGAGGCAATCTTTAAGTAGGTTTCTTCACATATATCCTGGCTTATGGCCAGTTCCTTTTGGCTTAAAGTCGCCTTAGGACTAAACCATTGGCCTACAAATCCACCTTACTGGTTTCTAAGCCTAACGAGATTTCACAGAAATATAATAAAACAGTATCCAGAGGGATACGGAAAGTTTAAAACTCATCGTTTCGGCCGAATGAAGTCCACTGCTGGACACAGCCCCCCCTAAAGATCACCACAACGACCGATATGGGTGTGTTGTGGGCTCATTGGGGGGTTTTGCCATAATCGCCACGCTTGGCAGAAGGGTTGGCGATCGCAGTTGAGTTGTTAATGTATTCGAAGGACGCTGCTGCCCATCCTCCGGCTAATCCCTTAGTCGACTTTTACTTCACCCACGGGAGGAGATGGGGTGGTGGTATTCTGAGCCGGCACACTTTAACACTCATCACCATCATATTATCAGCCCATTTATCACCAGTGCCAAATATAAGCATCCTCGCAATTCACAGTACGCTATTATCACAATAGATATATTATGGAGGGTCTTACGAGGCAAGGAACTATATATAATGGAAAATACGATATTTATTGATATAACTTGCGATAGGCGATATAAGGACACAAAAGTAGGTCAATGTGTAATAAATGAACACAAATAATTTATTTGCCTTGGCCGTTAACAGCTGTCCAGTCCCGATAGACGTATTCACGAAATAGAGGATAGACTTCAGAGATTAGACAATAATTTCTGCACACACGGGCACGAAATTCACACGGTAAATAAGCTTAATATTAATTATCGATAAATGTAGATGTGCCGTCTACAGGCAGGGCTCAAACTGAGGCTAAACGTGTACATTCCTCCCTTTTAATATTGGCAATAACTGTTCTGGACCGTATCCAATAGTTCGGAGCATAACAGTTATAGTTGTTTTGTATTGAGCCCCTGATAGCCGCCTAAACGTCTGCACGGTTATGGCACAGGGCGGCTTAAGTGGAACTGTGGAATACAATACTGTCACGACCAGATTTGAGTCGCGTTGCGCTTGGCGTTCACTTCCTTTCAAACGAAAAGATATTTGTTTTATCGCAATGTTTTAGTAGTACGCCATTGCACACACATACACGTAACCCTGTTATTTTTTTACATAACGATGTCCCACATTGTATTTCGCCTGTGTCGTGGGTAACAGTTTACAGACATAGATCTCACATGCACAAACACCCCAACCCGAAACAACTATCTGTAGATCATACGAATATTTGTTCCGTGTTGGGACCGAACCCGCGATACGTAGTTTAGAAAGCCAATAGCTTAGCCACTGCGCCAACCGTGGCGACATTTTTTATATATCAACGCTTAGTTGCCATTTGCGATACCCGTAGGTGGAGAGAGGAGATGGGCGGCTCTAGTGTGATCTTACGAGGACCTGGAGCCCCCCTTCGGTGCCGAAGATGACCGCTCCAGTGGTTTTAGCCGGTAGGACACCGTCATGCCCCTTCGCCCTTCCCCGGAGCGAAAGCAGGCGGTCGCCGTTGAGTTGTTAATGCACTCGAAGGACGCTGCTGCTCATCCTCAGACTGATCCAATAGTTGCCTTTTACGACACCCATGGAATGGGATGGCACACGGCACAATAAGAGACCATTGTTTTTATTGGGCCCAGTGGAAATTCTTCATGAACTTCCTCCGCCCTGGGGAAGGATGAAGGGGCATGCCGGGCTCCTACCGGCTAAAACCAATGGGGTGGTCATCTTCGGCACCGAAGGGGGGCTCCAGATCCTCGCATGATTACACTAGAGCCGCCCACTGGTGCCTCGCCCATAGGCACATCTCGGAGAGGGTGACTATAAAGCGGTCACCCCCGGGGGGGTTTGTAAAGGATCCCCCGAAATGTCCCTGTGCGCTGTGCTGTGCTGCGCACACGGCGGCGCGTGACCACGTGCGCGCCACCGTCTTCTCGTGGGTCGCTCGGTGTGGGCACGCAGATTCCCCAATCTACGCACCCGACAATAAGAAACCCAGTAAGTAAAACTTTGATAATGTTGAATGTTAGAATTTTTCTCAGTGAGGAGCCGAACAGAGCATGTCTGTTAGGTGTCTGGCACCTAAACAAACAATGTACTATTGAACCGGACACGTCTCGCCCGTAATATACAGTTGCCAACTATTTAAATAATGCACGTACCGTATGCAATATTAAAAAGCGCTTTTCTAATTTCCTTAAATATAGTTTTATACACATACATACATATAATCACGCCTCTCTCCCGTGGGGTAGGCAGAGACCACTTCTTTCCACTTGCTACGATCCTTACATACTTGTTTCGCTTCGTCCACTTTCATTATTCCCTTCATACATGCTCTTCGGTTTAGGGTGCTCTTGATCTGGCCTTTTTCTAAGACGTCCCTGATTTGGTCTCGAAACGTCCGCCTAGGTCTACCCCTTCCAGCACTTTCATTCACACTCGCCTTATACACTTTTTTCGTCAATCGTTCTTCATTCATTCTCTCGACATGGCCAAACCATCCTCAAAGCTTACGTTCAGTATTGAGGATTGTTATGGAGGTTCTCCATAACAATTTGTGAATAACCTCCTCTAGTATAATGTCTGCTGGTAATCTACCATCTTTGGGAGCTATATCAGTACTAACAGCGAATTGAATCAATGTCACGAGGCAGGTAAAATCCTGAATTGTATGCATGTGTAGCATCTGGCAAACCAACTGGTACATTCATGTTGTGAAAATCAAGCAGTGCGTTCTATATGTAAAACTTCTGGAGTAACATAAGAAAAAAGGGGGCAATAATCAAGGTTATGATAACACCTTGGATTCAATTTCGAATAGGCTGTTATTCCGATTTGATTACCGGTTTTATAACATAGTTCTTCTGTTATTAAATAATACAACTGATGTTTAATCGAAATTATGTTATCTTACTTTTTTCCGTAGATGTCTTAGGACATATAAAAGATACCTTCAAATAGGGTATTACCGGCTATCAATTCACAGGCTTACCGCGCCGAAGGTTGCTTAACCTCCCCGATCGTTTAATTTACGATAAGTGAGTGAGGGGTGAGCTAAGTGAGGCTATGAGCGCCTCATAAAACTATATCAGTAACGTGAACAACAAGGACAATTCCATATATTTGATTGTCGTTTGTGTACGCTTGCAAGTGTAGATTGTCACACAGCCGAGTGGGTCAGTTCTATAAATAATATTTATACAAAACTAGCTGGGACCCGCGGTTTCAACCGCCGTTTAATATAAAAGAAATTGGATTATTACAAATAACTTACAGTACTTCGGCATAGACATTTGACTTAAGAGTATATACATTATTTTTCTAAAATAAAAATAGCCAAGTTATTCCTTATATCAACCACTGCACCAACTGTGCCGTCAAAATCCATGCATACACTTTGGTTTCGTCGTGTGAGGTCCTTATGATCTGTAATACCTGTATGTATTCATGCCTACATAAGACACCAGCTCCTCACATATATCGACTATAACAAAATCCATATAAATTGTGAAATATCATATAGTCTGTTTGTGAGGAGAAATAAACTATTATTACTATATACAAATTATGATTAATATAATGAGAACCATGTAAGTGTATCTTCATCATCATCATATCGGCCATACAACGTCCACTGCTGAACAAAGTCCTCCTCGATAGATTTCCACATTTGTGTCATCATATTGGGGAGAATTTTCCAGTACTCACCACGCTTGGCAGGCGGGTTGGAGAGCGCAGAATGGCTACTGTTGCACAGAAGGAATGCTGCTGCCCATCCCTCTGGTTTACAGTCCCTTAGTCGCCTTTTACGACATCCACGGGAGGAGATGGAGTGGTGCTATATTCTTAATCCGGACACACACTTTATAGAACATACTACAATAATATAATACGCGCGTGACAAACCCAGACGGGTCGTTGTGGATGAAACTCAGGGGGAGGCCTATCTATATATATTCTAGTTAATGGCTGACCGGTCCCTACAGGCGACACCCGCTCATGAGCATGACGCATCCATAATATTCGCTTAGCTTAACCATACTGATAAGTAAACATCTCAATGTCTTCTCGACGTTAAAAAACAGTTCATCATATCGGCCATTTATACGTCCACTGCTGAACGAAGGCCTCCTCCATAGATTTTCACAGCTGTGTCATAATTTTGGGGGGTATGTGCCAATACTCACCACGCTTGGCTGACGGGCTGGTGAGCGCAGTATGGCTACCGTTTTTCAGAAGGGCCGCTGCTGCCTATCCCTCTGGTTCAGATTCCCTTAGTCGCCTTTTACGACCTCCACGGAAGGAGATGGAGTGGTGCTATATTCTTAATCCGGACACCACACGGGTTCCGGACACCACACGGGCGTCCACCACAAAAAGCAGTTAATTAAATTAAAATTGTCGGTCCAGATTAACATTTCGACACGTATCATGTCATTTCGTCCGCCCCATTTACTTTTTGTCGTAATAGCGTTTAAAATAGTACGGTCAGTTACAATTTCTTTTTTCAAATCGCTTGCACCCTCTCGTTTGCATCATATCCATATTTTTTCTTAATCAAGTCAATATTTAAATATGTTTTGCTATCAGGTTATGAGAATATTCACCAACGTTTCTAAAATAAAGAGGATTAACGATTCGAATGTTTTTATTGTTCAGCGACTTTTTATTTAAAAAACGTTGGACTAGGATTTCTCCTGTGTCGTGGGTGCGTTTACAATCACAAATTACACACACAATACACCCAGACCCGGAACAACTACCTGCAGATCGTACAAATATTTGTTCCGTGTGGGAATCGAACCCACGACCCGTTGCGCAGCAGCCGACTGTATCAGCCACTGCACCAACCGCGCCGTCAGTCAGTTATGTCGCTGACTGTACTACGAGTGACGTTAGCTATACTATCTGGAAAACTAGCATCAATATTGCTCGACTAACAGCCTTGTCCCAGTCCGAGCAAAGAAGGCAAACTGAACACCAGCAGTGACTGATTACGGTCGGGACAAGCAGTTCATTGTTATAGACATTATTGTGTTGTTTTTTTGTAATATATATACTATGTGAGATGCTCATAGCCAGTTGCACTCACTGATTGGTAAACGATCGGCGAGGTTAAGCAACGCTTGGTTAATGCACTCGAAGGACGGTGCTGCCCATCACCCGGCTAATCCCTTAGTCGCCTTACGACACCCACGGGATGAGATAGGTTGGTGACATTTGTAGCCGGCACCACACGACATCATTCTAATTCTAATTGCTAAATATCTACCAGAAAAGTAAAAAAAACATGAATTTTACCAAAATTTCCTAATATTTTCTCACACAGATATGTTCATATATTATGTAAACTGCTTGCTATTATTGGTTGGAAACTAATTACATCATTCCCGTTGTTTATGGTAAAAGACAAAAAAGAACATTTTATTGTTTCAAAACAGTTTTCTTAATAAATGGTGTCTATAAATCGGCAGGAAATGTATATCTATGTTAATATTCACTTACAATATAATATCGTAATGATTTCGACAATTAAGAACAAGAACTTCGCTCATAAACATTTTTTATTCATAATTTGATTAAGTATTGTTCTCAGGCAGTTATGAAAAGCGACAAGTACTTCGGTACTGAAGTGTCATTATTATGGAGAAGAGACAGCCAAGGACACAATATCTGCTTTAAAAATAAATATAACAATGTTGATAAATTATTGAGATAAAATGACGACAGAACAACGTCGCATAATTTCCTCATAACTATACGCCAGCGTACAACGAAATTTCACATGTCTACCTAAGGACAAAACAGGCTGATCAATGTAAAAGATTAAGATTATTATGTACCCTATTTTTATGTGAAATAACTTAATTTTAATTTGAATCCTACCATAACCACGGGAAAGTGATTATCAATTCTTTGCTGAGGACCAAACACCATAATTTTACAACACAATTCTTTCTCGTCAACCTTTTTTAACGTTGGGAAAGGCCGGACCGACACTGAATGGACTTCATTTGTCCTGAACATCCTGCATCGGTCGGTGCAGAGTAAGAGTAAGACACCCCGTCTTACTCTTACTCTGACTCTTACTCTCTCGGCTACAACCACCTCCGCATTCACCGCACAATCGACAGGTATCGACCGACCATTTGACTTGACGGGCTTCATCAGGGTGTGCGGCCAAGAGGCGTACGCAGCACACAGCGCGTCGATACCTTTCTGGTCACACAATGAATTGCCCCAAGTCCGCCGCCCATATCTTATGGCGGCTAGAGGTCTGGCACCCGGTATATCTTCTGCAGGAAAGGAGAGTGGTGGTCGCCTCTCGCTTCCGTTCCACCGCCTCGCTCGTCGTCAGCCCAGAATTTTCTAACTACGTTTGTGACGAAGTCATCTTTCATCTTCATTTCAATCAACCTCTTTCATGACTTCGTAACTTTTATCTCCATCACTGTCCACTTCATGATTCATTCTTTATTCAAATCAAAATTCGAATTTAGTATTGTGGTGTCGAATCGTTCATATTTTGATCATTTTCATTACACATTCGATTCTGAACGCTAGTGGTTTGACACACAGCTGTGGCTCTGTCAAATAGGCTCCTGCAATATTACAATTATTTTTAACTAGCTTAAATTGTGATACTTAGATTGTGAAAGCTATATTTAAAAAATATAATCATCTACGTAAGTGTTCACGAAGTTGTGAAATATACCTATATAACAATATATGATACGTTTGCTGCCATGCCGTACGCTGCCGTGGAGAGAGCCTCCTAGTTGAGCTAACCGGGAAGGAAACACGGAGGGCAGAGGCAGGGCGGAGGCACTCCGCGACACGTTAAAGACGTCTTATCTTACATTCTAACTAGACCCAGCTGAATGTCAATATTTTACTCGAAAATCTGACTTTTTCAGTCAGATTTCTGGAGGATACAGATTGCCCGTATCGACCGGTCGTAGGTAGCAATAACAAACGGGACCGAAGGCGGCTTAACGTCACGCAATTGGTTCACATATCCGCCGGTTTGACTTCGTGTGACAGAATCGCACGTCGTATTATCGTGACTATCTATCGAGCATAGTACGGAATTACTTTTATTATTACCAGTGTCCCACTGCAGAGCAAATACCTTCCCTTCATGGAATTATAGCAATAACAGTATGGAAAGTTAGTGAAATAAAAATTTGAGTGCAACTCACACACGTGTCAGAAGTGAAGTGAAATATGGCCGGGCAATGCCCAAACGTTATATATGAAACGATGCATCAAAATTGACCTCAAAATTTTACTTTTAACCCGCACTTATAAGTTACATATCAAAAACGATTATGCGAAACGCGCATTACATTACACGATGCACAATTTGTCAATTGTGGCATTGCAGCATCGATTGATTCATTATATTTCATGTTGTTGTAGACGCACCATATTACACCAGACATGGAAAGGCAAACTACGCTTGCAAAAGTACTCCACGTACATTCGAAGCAGAGTACGCGCGAAATAACTGCACAATTCGAATGTCAGGCCTATAGTCGCGAACCACATCGCTCATCGTCTCAACGTCTCCCCTTTGTTTGTGAAAACAATTTGAACATCCCAGAAATTCAAAAGCACATTCCCCGGATTCATTCCCGGTATTCAGATAAAATGTTGAAAGCAGAGGTGCTCTGTTGAGGAAGCTCGGTTATTTTCAGAGAAATATTTATATCTACGAATACGAAGCTTTTTAATAGAGTATTATGATTAGATTTTATGTTACGTACAGGAAGCTGCTACTTACTGCCGTAACGGACGAAATTATAATTATTTATATAAATATAGACAGATTGTCTAGATGAAAGTATCTCACACGTTTTCATAACACGGAGACTCCACACTCTTATTCTTACACAAACACCAATCTACCTGCCAAACGTGGGGATTATGACATAATCCCCTAGGACTGCTCAATGGGAGAAATGTTCAGAAAACAACGTTTCCGGGCTAATGTGTGTGCACGCATATAACCAGTTTAGTAGATCGAGTAGATCGAGATCGAGAACCAGTAGAGTATCTTCAAATACATAACATCTATCTGTGTGGTGTCATATCTCCACTCCATCTCCTCCCGTGGATGTCGTAAAAGGCGACTAAGGGTCCCAAAACGAGAAAAATTGGCAGCAGCGTCTCTTCTTCGGATCACCAGCCATTCTGCACTCACCAACCCGCTAGCCAAGTGTGGAGAGTACTGGAGTTACTGGAGTAAATTTCTACGAAAATGGTGACACTTGGCATGTAACCGGTAGTTTATGGGCGAGGCCTTTGTCCAGCAATGGACGCCTTTAAGCTGACATGATGACATAATATTACGCCTACGCCATACTAAACAGCCACGTGAGCCTACCTATGATAATTTACATTAAATTCTCCCTTTTCCGCGTTCATCTTTCCATTTACTTATTAAAATAGAACGGTAATGAACCATTTACACTAATCATTATTAATACACTTGGCATTACATACAGTTATTAAATTACAAATTCTCTCTTCACGGGTTTATATCCCCTGTGAGGAGGAACCCGGTAGGTAGTTGCTTACAAAACCTGTTTAGTTTGAACGCGCGGCACACACCATACACTAAGATGCGGTCGTTTCGGCCGAATCAAGTCCACTGCTGGACACAGGCATCCCCCAAAAATCACCACAACGACCGATATGGGTGTGTTGTGGGCTCATTGAGGGGTTTTGCCATAATCGCCACGCTTGGCAGACGGGTTGGCGATCGCAGTTGAGTTGTTAATTTACTCGAAGGACGCTGCTGCCCATCCTCCGGCTAATCTCTTAGTCGACTTTTACGACACCCACGAGAGGAGATGGGGTGGTGGTATTCTGAGCCGGCACCACACGTGAGCCGGCACCACACGCTTACGCGTGTCGAACACGCAGAGGCCCTATAGATTTTTTTTATCTAAAATCTAATGTTCCCGGAATTTGCCGTATGGTGCCGGCTACGAATAGCACCAACCCACCTCATCCCGTGGGTGTCGTAAAAGGCGACTAAGGGATTAGACGGAGGATGGGCAGCAGCGTCCTTCGAGTACATTAACAACTCAACTGCGATCGCCAACCCGCCTGCCAAGCGTGGCGATTATGGCATAACCCCCCAATGAGCACACAACACACCAATATCGGTCGTTGTGGTGGTCTTTGAGGGAGGCCTGTGTCCAGCAGTGGACTTTATTCGGCCGAAATGATGAATGTTCCCGGAGGTGTAAAACCATTGTGTGAGATGGAAACTACAATTATAAGGTCTATTGCAATGGGTGCTAACCAGATTAAATACCTCTAAAAACGGCGTCTGCCTTTCAACATTTATAGTGAAAATCTGTGGCAGACGGTGACTCGCCACTCACAGGCGACAGGGAGCAAGAACGGTGTGAGCAGAAAACTAACTATTAATTACAAGAATACTATCAATCGTTCATCTCTCTCGCAGAAGTTCTTACATTCTGACAAAAATGTTATCCTACCACTCGCAAACACGTCACACTCTCGATTTGAATCCAGGAATCGGTTCAACATATTAAGAATGCGAGGCAACGGTGAATTTGTTCTGGCAACTGTTCCGATGTTTGCAAATATGTGGTGCTTTCGACTTCGGGAGTTTCATACATGAGCACCGGTTGCAAGCACTTGAACTTTTTGAAGGACATGACCAATGAGGTCAATCTGTGTAAGTTCCTTAAGTTATTTTGCGTCACTTTGATTATACCTTATATAAATAAACCTGATTCGTCTTCTGCATAAACTATTATATTTCCACTTATGTTTTATGTTAATACTGGCTTTTAGAAAACGAATAAGCTGTTGGATTACAAAAGACATGATTATGCGTATGACATATGCTATTAGAAGTATGGAAACATGTGAAAATGTGATGTAATATGTATTTCATATTCATTACGGCCATTTATATGTCCACTGCTGAACAAAGGCCTCCCCCGTAGATTTTCACAACTGTGTCATCATTTTTAGGGGGTATTTGCCAATACTCACCACGCTTGGCAGGCGGGTTGGTGCGCGCAGTATGGCTATCGTTTCACAGACGGGACGCTGCTGCCCATCCCTCAGGTTTAGATTCTCTTATTCGCCTTTTACGACATCCACGAGAGGATATGGAGTGGTGCTATATTCTTAATCCGGACACCACACGGTATTTCATATAATAAAAACGTATTATATGAAATACATATTACGATAAGTATGTATGTATTTCATATAATAAAAGTAATTCAATATAAAATCCGGCTAAGTACCAACCGCGGCAGTGCCAAATATTCTGCTGCCAATGAGTGACGTTTAAAACTTGAGAAGTTAGGTACTGTGTGCCGAATTGTTGGACACTGTAGCTAGCGAAATTACTCGGTGCCACACAGGACTAGATCTGGGTAGCACTACGATCTTTGAAGACAGACGTGAGGTTTCTACCAGGTGTATGCCGATCCGGCCTCGTCCCTGAGTTGTAAACAAAAGAGCCGTTTAAAGGAGAATGAAGAAGAAGGAAGGACATGGCTATAGTATAAGCGACGTGTTCGTGTTATTCGGCTACGGAACTAAAAAAAAAATCTAGTATTAGCGTTTTCTCAAACAATTACTTAGAGAAAAAGATATTACAGTTGAATTTACAAACATTTTAATAATACTTAAAGAATAACCGCCTTATTAACTTCCAAAATCATATTAGCGAAATATCAACAATTTATCTCTACAGACAATTCGACTATAAAATGATGTTATAAAAGTACGAAGTCTAAACAGACAATTTCGCAAAAGCAGGCGCGCGCAATCATCAATCAAGGAGACCTAGGTAGGTATATACTAATTACTAAATAAATTTGGACGGTCGGTAAGAGTTTACAAGGGGCAAAGTTTTTATAAGGATAACCTACCATTGGCTCGCACAAGACCCCGCGAGCCAAATAACCGAACACTATCGAAAATATCTCGGACATCATCATGATAACTTGTAACAGCTAAATCAATAAGCAGCATTAAGCAGGGTGATGACAACATTACGACAGAGCTTCTAAAAGCGGGTGGAACCGGTGTTCCGGTGTCTTAAAGTCCTTCAGAAGCTACTCGATTTCGTCTTATTCTAGAGCACAACGTGGGATGTATGGAACAGAAGCGCGCTGGTGCTCTTCGTCGAATGGTCTTCATTTATCAGAATAATAATGTATTTCTAATTCAATTTCAATTCATTGAATCTATAACGATATAACAGTGTTGCAAAATACATTATTAAATTGCTTAAACTCTTATAATTATACATCAAATTCACACAATTCAAGAATAAATTACAAAAATGTCAATAGCATAATGTCAAATTTTATTGGAATAACTAATTATTATTGCTATAATAATTATTTTATCAGTGTCGATGAGTCGCCAACTTTAAGCATTTAAACTTTTAGATCGGTGACCTAGCTTTGCAAGAGCTACGAGAACAACTTCAGAACCTATTTTCAATCTCCAACGTGGACAACAATTGAAAACTGGCATCTGAAAACTACGCCTCCACACGTAACCAGTTCGAGCTTTCGCAGACTGGCTGGCTGCCAGAATTCCAACACGTATGTAGTAATATTTCATAACAACCAATGACTTTTAAGTTCATTAATTTGTATTGATTTTCTAATGCGCAAGAAATTGTATTGTCTATAATAAATTGAAGTACTGTTTTGTCATTGGTAAAAACATCCAACTGACCATTTTTATTCATAATTATCAACCAAAGAATGTCCACTGCTAAACAAAGGCCTTCCTCATAGATTTCCACAATAATTGTGTTTTTTAATAGTCAAAAAATGGATTATTATTACATGAGGGGCGTTTGTCAGTACGCTTGGCAGGCGGGTTGGCAAGCGCACAGAATGGCTGTTGTTCTAAGAGTCCCTTAGTCGTCTTTAACGACATCCACGACAGGAGATGCTAGTGGTACAATATTCTTATAATCTTAATACAAAAAAAATATTTTACTCTGCAAACCTGGACTTGTTTCGCCTTGGGGAAGGGCGGAAGTGTGTGAAACTACCGGGGCGGTTATCTTCGACACCCATACAACTAGCCTATCCAAGTATCTTCAAAAAGGGACCAACAATCTAGCTTTTTCACAGGAGGTCGAATCGCCGGTCTAACTAGATGCGATTGATGAAACAATCGTGTTGGCCCGGCTTACGCACTTACTTCTTAAATACTAGGTTACTGGTTCACAACTTGGCAACCGATGTTACTTGTCAATGTTATATATATTCTCTTAATTTATTTATTACACCACTGTAAACCTGGATTTAATGGTCTAAAATCGTCAACAGCTAGCGTAATAATCAAAGTAAAAAAACCCGTCTGTGTAAAAAAAATATCATGCGCCATATTTCAATATTAATATCAATAAAGACGAATCTACCACCTCATATGTTAAAACCCATCAAGCCGTTTAGGCTACAAACCGTGCCAAAGGAATATATGTACGTACGGCTACATAATTATCAATGTATACATTTCCAATATAAGCTGATCTCGCATTGTATAGGTTTTCCGTACGATGAGAGACCAGCCTAAACTTTTTTTGGATTGGATTGAATTTGTATAGCTTGTTAAGTAGCTGTGTGTACGAGTATTTACATGCACTTGAAAAACATTACCCTCCTTAAAAGAGAATAACCTCGTATGTATTCATTGTATGAATTGAGATAAACCCTTAAGGATTCCTTTTCTTCGTGCAACGTGTAATACTGTCTTCACTGATCAAATCTGCCAAAGGACGTCCACCGCGGAACAAAGGCCCTTAGATTTCCACAACTCGCGGTTACATGCCGCTCTCATCCAACGACTCCCAGCGACCTTCACCAGGTCGTCTGTCCACCGCGTTGGAGGACGTCCCACGCTGCGTTTTCCGTTGCGCGGTCTCCACTCGAGAATCTTTCTGCCCTAACTGGTCATCGGTTCTACGAGCAATGTGCCCCACCCATTGCCACTTCAGTTTACAAACGTCTTCACTGGGAGCATTTTATTTCCAAATCTATTTAAATGGTACCTTTGTAATTTTATATTACTTCGGAGGGCAAACGAGCATGCGGGTCGCCTAAGCAATCACATAAACATCCGAAAGACCCGAGGGCCAATTCTCGTAATTAAGTTACACAATGATCGAAAGTTAACAGAACTTAGATTAAATTATAAATTCTCCAAAAATTGGTATTCTGATCCTCTAAAAGTTCAATTTGGTTTCAGTATGATCTCAATATCTGTCGGTGTGGTGTGCGAATTAAAAATATAGCACCACTCCCATCTCCTCCCGTGGATGTCGTAAAAGGAGAATAGTGGACTAAGGCTGAGATTCAGAAACGAGTCTAAGCGTGAACTTACGCTTCCATCTGTCAAAATGTACTACTTACGGCCCTAATTTTGACTCGTTTCTGAATCTCAGGGTAATTGGGGCCAGAGGGATTGGCAGCAGCGCCTTTTGTGGAATAGCAGCTATTCTGCGCTCACCAACCCGCCTGTCAAGCGTGGTGAGTAATGGTAAGTTCCCCACAAAGACGACATGGTTGTGGAAATCTATGGGGGAGGCCTTTGTTCAGTAGTGGACATTTGGCCGGTATGATGACGATCTCAATCTAGTCTAATTACAATCTCTAGTTTTGACGTTTATAGAACAAGAAGAGGAAACCTATTTTATTACCTTTTCTCATCATGTTGGCAGAATACCGTTTTGGCTTCGATCAACATTACATCCATTTTCG
Organism: Diloba caeruleocephala; assembly: GCA_947459985.1. Lineage (NCBI taxonomy): Eukaryota > Metazoa > Arthropoda > Insecta > Lepidoptera > Noctuidae > Diloba > Diloba caeruleocephala. Next base: position 9,220,375 of record OX381631.1, on the reverse strand, counting down.
TTTAGACCACAATATCAGTTTTCATTTGACGTTGTTTATTAGTTTTGTTGAATAACATTTGTGATATTTACGACTAGACTAGATCGGAAATATATTTTGAGCATTGTCAGTTACAAGAATTGGTTGTTCTGAGTGGTTGCTGATGTGCTGTCGATATTTAGGGCAAATATACACTTTTCCTTGAAGGCCCCCATGTCGTATATCTGGTACACTTTTGGGAGTTGGGTTTCCGGTATTCTTCACTCACCTTACGAAAAGTAGTCATTTTGTGACGGCGTGGTACTGGCCCGAGCCAGTCCATTTACGAGCTCTGGTCAACGGATAACTAGAGCTAGCCTCCCACGCAATTTAAAACAATTTATTTAGTTTCAGCATTCCTGCGTGTCATACGATTCATAAATAAAACTTCGTCGTATATGCACAATACATGCCAGTCATAGGTATGCAAGACTGGTAATACAAATATGACTCGTTGAAATGTTTACCTCCTTTTTTTTATTGGTGGCCAGTGAAAATTCTACATGAACTTCCTTCGCTCCGGGGAAGGGCGAAGGGGTATGCCTCCCGGCTTAAACCACTGAAGCGGTTATCTTCGGCACCGAAGGGGGGCTGCTCCAGGTTCTCGTAAGACCACACTAGAGCCGCCCACTGGTGTCACGCCTATAGGCACATCACGGAGGGGATGACTATAAAGCGGTCACCCTCTCTAGCGGAGGGAAGGCGACTGTAAAAAGGTTGGGGGGCACTTCTTGGGGAGGATTGTAAAAGATCCCCCCAAGCTGCTGCTGCGCACACGGCGGCACGTGACCACGTGCCCGCCGCCTACTTCCCGGGGGAAATATTTACCTCATAACTACTCCGAAATTAATTTAATTTTGCATTGTTAAGATATAAAACTCACGAAATCAATTTAATTAGGAAGTGTAAAATTGTTATATTGGTCTTTAATCAAAAACTAAATCTAAAAGGATTACATCCCGTATATTATGTATTTTTGTATTTTCTGACGTTTCGAACACTTTGCAGCGTTCGTGCTCGCAGGATGACAAAGTAACAGGCGTCGTTACATAGTTTTAAATTTATTCTGTCCATCGTATAATTTCTAATAAAAATTGTTGCGATGCACGCAGTAATCACTCACAGTGACTTGATGTTTCTTGTAGTATATTGTTTTCGAAACGTCAGGAAATGCGAAATAATATACGCGATGTAATCCGTTTAAAAGTGTTTGACTATAATGAGTAATAATAGCGAAAGCTTAAGACATTACTATGGAAATATAAGACCAGTGTTACAAAGTTTAAGGCCATTATTTGTTTAAAAAGCAATGACAGTAGAGCATTCAGGATTCTGGAACAATGAAGAAACTTCACTGTTGTATTTCGCAACATTCGGAAAGTACGCGTCAGCAGAGGGCCGATCAAAACACGTATTGTGTGCGCCTGATGGTACGAGAACGGTTTGCCTTGAAATAAAGATTATTATGCAGTTGGTGTTAAACTTGTTTACCTACACACACCAGCCCGTAAATGTCCACTGCTGAACGTGGGCCTCCCTGATCACTACCATGAGCGGTCAACATGCTCGGCAGGCGAGTTGGTAAGATTTAACAGATTGTATTTCTAATACTTTTATACAACTTTGTGACGAGGCGAGCAAGTCATTTATTAGGTGGTAAGTGATATACCTTCATCATCATCATCATTTCGGCCGAATGAAGTCCACTGCTGGACACAGGCCTCCCCCAAAGATCACCACAACGACCGATATGTGTGTGTTGTGGGCTCATTGGGGGGGTTTGCCATAATCAGCACGCTTGGCAGACGGGTTGGCGATCGCAGTTGAGTTGTTAATGTACTCGAAGGATGCTGCTGCCCATCCTCCGGCTAATCCCTCAGTCGACTTTTACGACAACCACGGGAGGAGATGGGGTGGTGGTATTCTGAGCCGGCACCACACGGCATGCCTGCCCATAACAATTGTAATGCTACCCAGGACTGGTCCTGCGCGGCATCTCACTGCGCTCGTCACCTCGATACGTCAAGTTATTTAGTCTCTCATGCCCAGTTATTTCACTAGCTGCAGTCACAGTGCCCTTCTAACCGGAGCACAGTAATATCAGCACGCAGAATATCTGGCACTGGGGTGGTACCTAAGTATAGCCTAGCCGGCCTCTTGCAATGAGAGACATCGTCATCATATCGGCCATTTATACGTCCACTGCTGAACAAAGGCCTCCCCCATAGATTCCACAACTGTGTCATCATTTTGGGGGGTATTTGCCAATACTCACCACGCTTGGCAGGCGGGTTGGTGCGCGCAGTATGGCTACCGTTTCACAGAAGGGACGCTGCTGCCCATCCCTCTGGTTTAGATTCCCTAAGTCGCCTTTTACGACATCCACGGGAGGAAATGGAGTGGTGCTATATTCTTAATCCGGACACCACACGGACTGATAAGACACCATAAGAGACCTGCAACCAGTAAATTAGTTCATTGTTATTAGCGCACTGGAGGATGTAGCTGCCCTTCCTCTTTATATCAACCCTTAGTAGACACCTATGGGTGGAGAGAGGTGGTCTATTCTTTGCCAGGAACCACACCATCAAAAAATTACGACACAATTGATGAAGTCTCTGGGGGAGGCCTTTGTTCAGCAGTTGATATCCTTTGGCTGATATGATGATGAAGAACCACAAAGTACTTGCCTACTTAATGAAGTTAAATCACCTGATCGTACATTTTATTCCTCCTTTTTTGTTTACCATGCAAATACCCATCAACAAAAGAACCACAAGCACGAATTTAGAGTTTTTAAAATAATTCGAAATATTCCAATATGTAAAATCATTAGTCTGCCAAGATATCAAATATTTAAGTTAGTATCGATTAACAATAAAACAGGAAATACTATTAAAGATGATAACGCGCTTTGTCATGCAAAAAAAAATTTAACTTTTCATTGATAACTTTTTAACGACTTAAATGACGCATCACTAATTAATTATTCAATAAAATATCTATTACAAGTGGAAACAATGATGTTTGGACTAAGAACAACAATATATAATATGTTACATTGTCATTTGTTAGTGTACACGTTTCTTTTGTTTATATGCAGTGATAGCCGGATTCGATGACGGCCCGCATCTCTGACTTTTCGGATTAATGTGCGGATCAGAATTTGCTGCTACTTGCTACTTGCATTAACGGTGAAGGAAAATATCGTGAGGAAACCTGCACACCTGAGAGGGCTCTAAAATGTTCTCAATGGTATGTAGTCCGCCAACCCGCACCAGGCAAACGCGGTGGACTAAGGCCCTACCTTTCTCACAGTGAGATAAGACCCAGCAGTGGGACAGTAATGGGCTGGATGTAAACATGTAAAGGTATGTAATTACTTAATAAAATATAAGTGGAAACAATCATGTTTGGACTAAGAACTAAAAATATTAAATATGACGTTGTCCTTTGCTAGTAAGTGTATACTCGTACGTTTGAAAAACTTTCTAAAAGGATTGTCATCGTTTATAAGTACTCTATACTTAACTTGACACTGGCAAATTGTTTAACAATTGACATATAAAAAAAACAGTACAGTACTATACACATCAACAAAGCAAACAAACTTTCAATAATATATCAATTATTATAACATTATTCTGTTCAACAAAATATATTATTCTCAGAATACACTCTGATAACCCACACGAACTGTCCGGTCTGCAATTATAATATTAATCTTTGCAGCGTCTACACGCTTCGCACCACGTGACTGTCTGACTCACTCATTCAATGATAAACATTTGTGTCAGCTGTCTTCGTACGCACTTGGTATATTGTGATAGTTTCGTTATCGTAGTGTAAGGTCCATATTACAGATCGAGAATCAAAACTCATGTAGAACTTGAGTCGAGATTGCATCAATTGAATATAAATACTTGACCTATTACGCAGGGTTCATATTTGATTAACGCAATCTCGACTCAAGTTCTGGTAGAGTTCTGATTCTCGATGTGTAATACGGGCCTAAGCACGCTTGAACTAAATTGAAACTGAATTGTTATTTTTCTTAAATGAACTGCCGCCACTGAGCCACCAGACACTATGCCGTAATAATAGAACAATACGACATAGTAACAAAAACTGACATCTGGTGGGTTGGATCCTTTTTGCGTTCTCCAGCGATATCAGGCATGGAGACCACAGCTAACATATTTATTAAATTATTACAGCATTAAGTAATTTTAGTTTTGTTTTCTTTCTCAAATAATGTGATGTGTTTTGATTAGTATACAGAAAATAAAATCTATAAAATGTTCATTTCATCATTTCGGCAGAATGTAGTCCACTGCTGGACACAGGCCTCCCCCAAAGATCACCACAATGACCGATATGGGTGTGTTGTGTGCTCATTGGGGGGTTTTGCCATAATCGCCATGCTTGGCGTCTCCCAACCCGTCTGGGTTGGCGATCGCAGTTGGGTTGTTAATGTACTCGACGAACGCTGCTGCCCATTCTCCGGCTAATTCCTTAGTCGACTGATACGACACTCACGGGAGAAGATGTGGTGATAGTATTCTGAGCCGGCACCACACTGCATGTTTCATTTATCAATTGATTTTCCTTAAAGTACTTTTCATTCGAATTATTTTCCTTTGAATACAATTCCAATATAATAAGATACCTAACAGCAAAATAGTTATCATCACACGCTCAGCGTAATGCTCGACGTGGATCGGGAAATTTGACTCGTTCAATGAAATCCATACGCACTTGACGGAATTTAAACAGATTCGCAGTTTCAAACGAGCCCTACATCTAAGATATCACTTGTGAACCGTCGATCGAAGCTCTGGGAACCTGTTTAAATCCGTGCCTCCGGAAGAACCGACATTGATTCTGGTGCTAATAACAATCCGGAACTACCCATATCTATCGCAGTGTCGCTAACGGAGTTAACAGTGAAGATATTTTTCGTTGTAGTATAAGGATTTATTAAAATTACAGTGAATTCGACACTTAAATCTATGACTCAGGAAATCAAATTACAACACTAAAAACTCGCAATACATACCTAAATATAACAAAATAACGTGATATTATTTTATCCAGATGCAATTTTACTTACTTAAGCAGTATAATAAGCAGAGGGTAATATTATTTCTGTACACACTTTAAACGCATAAATATTCATTCGGTCATTTGCGTGCAAAGTATAACGGTATATTTGTTCAACAATCTCTTATCGTTTACTGAACCTCCAGAATAGGTGTTCTTTAAAATAGGTTATTATGTAAACAAAAAACTGTAGTGAAAGTTTACTTTACATAACACAAAACCGAACACAAAGTTAAAGTGCGTATGCCACTTGAGGCAATTAACATTTTGCGCAAGCTTTGTAAAACGTTGGAAGTCGTACAATCATCAAAGGCACGTTGTTAAAACACTTGGCAAGTGTATACCGTGGCTGAATCGATCGAATGCTTGTGAAAGAGCGAAGAAACTTTTGATAGTAAGAATAAGGAGAGATCCGATATAATGGATACTTACTTTATAAAAACGTTTTATAGCTTCCCATGTAAATAACACGTACGTCAAAAATCGTGCAACTCAATTTTAACAAACTTAATAACGTTATATTGACTTGGAACTGTTGACTTAACTATGTAAGTTTCATGACAACCCAATAAGACTTTTGCAACTCTTATTATACTAGAGTAATAGTGTAGTCTAGATAAACTATGAGAGATAGTAAGCTGATGCTCAATTAAATCTTGTTTACACAGACTCATCCAGAGAATTTACCTTTTTAGTTGGAAAGAATCTAAAGTGACGACAATAGATGCCACTTTTAGTAAACATTTTATTACAAATATTCAAAACAAAGAAAAATCTTGCGACCTTGAAAAGGTTGACGTTAAGTTTTCAATGTTGGACATCTTAGTGTCTGAACGTGGTGTAAAGTAAAGTAGGAATAATCATCATCGATCATCAACAATAATACAATAGTCCATTAGTTCAATCGAGCGCTAACGCTCGAAACAGGGGTTCATTTGAGCAAAGAGTACCTTTTCAATAAGATAAATAAAGCCTGATGAAAATGATTCTCTCCCAAGTCCTCTAAAGTCGGTGTTTCCGGGCTCTGGGTAGCCCGGAAACACTTATTTTTTATTAATTACCGCAGGTGAACAATATGCGCGTTCTACTAGACAACTTCAATTAACCCGTTCACGTTAAGTAAAGAAAGAAAGAAAGCATTTATTACGACACTAATTTAACACAAATAATTAAAAAGAATAACAAGAAATTAGTTTGTATGGTGTGGCAAAAGGAGCGGTCTCAGCAAAATGTTGAACAGTGAGCAGCATAGCTGTACCACTGCCCAACGCTAGTTTTCAGTCCATCCCATTTACTACTGTTATGTAAATTACAAATAATTTGCGGGTAATATTCTTTTTTACAGTTTGTACAGTACAAAATTGAATATAAGTAATAAAAAAGAAATCATGTAGATTATAGATTGCCAGTACAAAAACAAAACGCAATTTATAATTTGTATAGCCTTACATAAGTATACATGTACTAGTACACGAGAGGATACTGCTGCCAGGGTGGGCTCGATGTCTTTTATACAACTTAATCACCGTGAAGTCCTTCGCCTGGTGGTAAGCGGCACGCCTGCACATATATTGATTTACAATTGTGTAATGCTACCCGCGTGGCACCACACTGTGCGAGTCACCTTGAGACATTAGTTATTTAGTCTCTTATGTGTCTCCAGTAATTTTGTGAAATTATGTCTCCGTTTGGGCTGAGCTAGCGAGCTAACGCGCTACACACCGAAACGCAGTTATGTTTAACCTCTGTTTAGCGGCAGAATATCTGGCACTGCGGTGACACTTAAGGGGCTTACTTAAAGCCCTGCCTGCAGGGCTCTACATGCAGTATCTCTGCCGGATTGTATAGTGTGAATGTATGCAGAGCCGATATTTGTCGATATTTATCGGCTCTGCAAACATTTACACTATTCAATTAGGCAGAGATACTGCTTGTAGAGCCCTGCAAGCAGTGGAGTCTTGTATTAAGAGACCTTTTTTTATTAGTCACTCAGTGGAAATTGTTCATGAACTTCCTCCGCCCCGGGGAAGGGCGAAAGTGGTATGCCGGACTCTTACCGGCTAAAACCACTGCAGCGGTCATATTCGGTAACGGAAGAGGGGCTCCAGGTACTCGCTGCGATCACAATAGAGCCTGCAATAAGACACCTAGCGCAAGTATATGTACCTACATATTCTGTAACAAACGCACTTTTCAGTTTACGCATCTGAAGTAAACGTTACAATCGTTTGTACTACGCTCTTATCAGTTACGTATTCAAATGGCCGAGTATTTATTGTTATTGAGTGTTCATTCTGTTTTATACGCTTTACAAATAACATTACATGTTTCTAGAAAGAATGACGAAACCCGTTGTTTACAGAGATGGTTTAACAAGGTCTATTTTTATTAAATTCATTCATAATTCACATGTGGTAGGTATCCGCGCTGCAGTAGCCAGTTCTTAAAATTATATTAAAAAGATAGCATAAATAAAATACTGGGTTTAATGATGTATTTAAGGATTATAGCCAAACGACTAGGCCATCGGACTGGCATTTTTTTTGTACCTTTAAGTTGGCAAAATAGCATACGACCCGCCTGATAGTAGCCGGTTACTGTAACCTATGAACGCTTACAAATCAAAGTTCTGAGGGCGCGGTGCTGGCCCAGAAAAAAGAAGTTTGAAGAGTTTAAAAAGGGAGTGATTTCGTTCACTCGTCTTTTGAACATCCAGAGAAAGCAACTCTAGACTACTGAGTCTTGAGTTGCTTTCCCTCGTTGTTCTTTTTCTGGATGTTCATAAGTCGAGTGAACCAGACGCCATACCCGCAGTGGTAGCAGTGTGCTCCTGATTTGTGTATTAACGCACCTTTTTGAGCTTTCGTACTCCACTAGGATAGTTCCGTCTTCGTGGAAGACTGCCCACGTGCTTCCAGCGCCCAAACAAGGCGATAGATTAGACCCATTTATTATTATTAATAGTCTTGAGTTCAAAACTCATGCATTACACTATTGACGTTTATGTTTGTACGAGTTATCTCGAAGCGGGCGAAGCCAAAAATGCGTCTTAAGAACTAAGAAACATAGCTAAGGGCGCTCCCTAACGAGACTCGGACTTCGGCCTAGGGCGTTGCTGGGAGAGACAAGGGAACTTGATCAAGATTTGTTTAGGGACATTGACGCAAACACCAGGATTAATTCTTGTATGATACATCAGTCCGATAATCCCTAATTTACCCGTAAATAAAAAAAAATTGTACCCGTGGTGCTTGGCAACTGGGCTTAACCCTGTTGTAAACTCCCATTTATTGTGCCTATGGCCTATCGTTTTTCTCTGTCTCCTGCTTGCAACGGAGGGAAGTGGAACGTATATTCTTTCCTACTCCTCCTTTTTCTTTTCTGATTAATTTCGTTGCGGGTTCCAAGCCAGTTATTCATTTCTCTGGGACACACCGAGCTTCATTGATCGGTGTTCTTTTCGGTGGTCGCCATTGTAGATCCTGGCTTACAGGAGTTGCAGTGGTTGGGAATGTGTGGCGGGCTTGTCCCATATAAAAAAAAAAATCCCTAGTTTTACACTACAATTTCATTAAACGCTGATATGAGCTTCAAATTGGAGTCTACACGAAACAAACAAAAGACCGCGTTACTTCTTATGTAGGATTTGAATCCGACCGAGAGACAACAGTACAAGCAAATGTTTATCTTGTATTCCGTAATTGCTTTACAACAAACATCACAAGTATTTCCACGATATATCGTGCCATGTTCAGTATTACTAACAATTTACGAACAATTAATCCAGAACCGTGAACAGGAAATACCAAGTACAAAACAATGTAGATGTATATATATATACATACATACTGTTACATAAATAGTATCTGACGACACGTGTGGCGCAGAAGCTAAGTGCTTGACTTTCTGCGCTTCGAATCGCTGGTTCGATCCCCGCACAGAACAAATATTTGTGTAGCCAACAATTGTTCTGGGTGTTGTGCATGCAAGATTTCTTTTTTGATAAATGTATTTGACCTTATTTGACTGGACTGGTCATGGGTTATTTCAAAGCCACAACATTTGTCAAAACAATACAAAATTTCACAAACTCAATTCATCATCATATCAGCCAACGGACAATGAACGTCCACTTAATGCACAAAGACCTCACCTAAAGATTCCCACGATATGTCTTCATTTTGGCGGGAATTTGCCAGTACTCAACACGCTTGGCAGACGGGTTAGTGAGCACAGAATGGCTGTTTCACAGGAAGGATGCTACTGCTTATCCCTCTGGTTTTTAGTACCTTAGTCGCCTTTTACGACACCCCCGGGAGGAAATGGAAAATTAAATGGACTTCTTACTATATAGAATATATATATATAGAATAGACACAATGGTCTTCACAAAGTAGCAATGTGTAAACACAAAATGAGAAGGTCCACTCCATACAAGCTGCACTGATCAGAAAACAGGTAAGTAAAAGAAAATGGTGATTCTACGTGGGTGAGAATTGGGTCCTAGCCTAATGGTGTCTTTGTACAGTTACGGATGGCAGGAATTAAACATTTGTATTATGATAGGTATGGCAAACGATATATGCGTTTACTTTTTTTTACTACAGGCATCAAGGCCCATATAGTGTTACAATTAATGCAAATAAAATTTGACAACTAACATAAAAATACAGACACAATAAAATATAAACGCTACACTAGTTCACGCGTAGAGCCGGCGTCGTGTAGCTCGGTGTCCGGTAGCCGGCCTCTGTATCACCGAAACAGTATCTTGGTCAAAATTCCTCCTTCAATAAGCGGGGCTTCCACTGCGACCAGAGCGAGCGCCGTACGGACTCCGTTTAACATGTAATGGTAACCTACCAACAAAGTCCAGCGGAAAGAACTGAGGGAGCAAAAATGGTTAAAAACGATTCCTCGCTTATCGGAATTATCAATACCCTTTCTTAATGCAAGATAAAACCTATTTTAGCTAATTGGGAGTCCGTTCCGTCCAGCTATTACTTGCTCATTATCCTTTCGCAGTGGAAACTCAGCTTTACGGTCGGCCAGCTCTCTCACCAAAAGGAATTAAAATTCACACTGTGAAAAGGCAATGTGAAATTCACATTTGACTAGACTGATAGATGATTAGACCAATTTATACTGGGTATATGGGTAATTCTACGATAAGAGGTAACTTGTGCGGCAATCAGTTTAAAATAGAAATTTCATTCTATATGTTGTTATTTTTTGCAATGAATGACATCACCTAAATGTACTTTATTAAATAACGTAATGATTAAATGCCTAATAAAAGTAGATTTTTCTGAAATTCCTTATAAAGTCTAAACAGTCTCTACCCTGGCCTGTCCCCCTGTCAGTATCAGTTTAATTATAACGATACATACCTTCTTTGTATCAGTTATTAAACTAAAGTATGTTAAACACAAATTTCAATAAATATATTTAAGTATTGTTAAGGAAAATATTAATTTATTTGCAATATTTTTTAAACTCAACTTTTGTCCCACTGTTTTTGGGTATCTACCCTGGCAAATTTCATTCCACTACTACAAACACAAATATAAAACGGCCATATTCCAAATAGCGCTCAAGGTCATCTATCGACGTGAAGTTAGCAATGCAAAACACGTGAGCCGTAAAGAGCACCGTCATTTGTTAGTTCTTGCGACGCGTTGGTTCAAAGTGGTTTCCCGAGGTCATTGTGACTTTCTGATTTATCATAAAAGTTATTTTATTCATTTATTTGCATTTACTGGTCTAATTTAATAATAATGCAATAGTTAAAGTGTGATACGTAATGTACTGAAAGATTTCCTACGTCAATTAAAACAATAAAATGTATCATGGAAACGTCTCTTCCCTGCCATATTTCCCCTGGCAAGATAACTGTAAGGGGGAGACTTGTTGACCAGGCGAGATAATGTTAGTGCAAACAAACTTAGATATAGCATATTTTTATCAACGAACAGTTTTAATTATTATAAATAATTTTGGTAAATTCTTAAAACTGAAAAATAAATGTGGTTCTCAGTTCAAATTGTTATTATCATTTTGTCTAATATTGTTACAGATCATGGCACCACGGAAAAAGTTAACACGTGAAGAAAGATTACAGAAGAAACGTGAAGCAGAGAGACTACGATATGAAAAGATTAAAAATGATCCCGAAAAATATGAATTGCAAAATCAAAAAGAAAAGGTTAGGTTACAAACCACTGGGACTTAACTTGTAGGAGAGACCGATATCCAAAAGCTAGAGCATTGTTTTTGAAATATTACTGCTATGTCTTAGACAGCTAACACAAACTGAGTAAAAAAAGGTTCGTCTTGAGGAATTGCGGTATTGTTGATGAAAAGAAGAAGTTGAGAAGTTTCCCGAACGCTGCCCAGCCGAATCAGTTTCGACGATTGACTTCTTCTCGGAGAAAAACGAAATGAGGTGGACAGGCGACCTAGTGAAGGTCGCTGGGAGTCGTTGGCTGCGGGTGGCATGTGACCGCTCGTTGTGGAAAATCTATGGGGGAGGCCTTTGTTCAGCAGTGGACATCCTTTGGCTGATGTGATGATGATAGACAGCCCTGAAGAACAACAAAATGTTAAAGAAGTGTTCCTTCTCCATGTTTTTTGTCGTTTTAAGAGTGACAGTTGCCTTATTACGTATATTCCGGCCCGCCGGGTTCAACCTCGGCCGTAATTCCACTGAATCCTTTCTTTAATTAAGGATTTACCTGCGTTAGGTAAGGGCTGGTCGAATTTTTGCGGTCGTAAGAATTTATGTAAGGGGAGTTTAATTTAAAAGCTTTTATTTAGAGATAGTCTTATATAAATCTTTCTCCGCCGCGGCGGTTTGTAACAACACGAGTTAATTTCAGTTTCTAAGGACTTTCAAGATTTTCTTGCCGGGATATTCTAAGGCTCGTTGCTAAATTATAGCCGAGCGGATTGAAAGATCTGAGAGTTTAAGCAACGCTTATTGCGGTCAGTCCTTAGATGAGTGACCGTTCCTAACACATAGAGACCCCTGAAAAACATGCGCGAAAGTTTATGTTACGACATCGAAAAAAAAATAGAAAAATGCGAGTAGGAATCGCGTCCTGAGAGGGCCGCGTACCATTATCGCGAATTCGATGCCCTTAAGTATTTAAGTGACGAACATTTCATTTGCGGGCGCTCGCGTAGACGTCCACTGCAGAACAACGGCCTCCCCCATAAATTTTCACAACTGTGTCGTCATTTTGGGGAGAAAATGCCAGTAGACACCACGCTTGGCAAGCGGGGTAGTGAGGCCAGAATGGCTGCTATTCCACAGAAGGGACACTGCAGAACCCCATTGTGTTGAGTCCCTTAGTCGCCTTTTACGATATCCACGGGGAAAGATGGAATGGTGCTATATTCTTCATCCGTACACCACTCTGAACTGAGATACAGAACCCAAAAATCTAGGAAAATTTCTAGGCACTTTGTGTCAAGTAACATTGCTTCTGCTGACAAAAGAGCGCAGATCGTCTGCACTGCACAATTTGCGTCGGATGTAGCTAACAATAAAAAAAGAACTAACGCTGTACTGCGTAGTTAAGTAATACTTCCCAAAGAAAGTGAGAACACAAATGGCGAACTCTCGGTATACTATTGTTTAAGGGTGGGTTGAGTGAGTGTCACTCACCGATCCGCTATCGATCGACCGGTTAAGCAACGCTCGGCGCGGTCAGTCTATGGATGTGTAACCGCATAGTGGTATTTGAATTGAGCGTATCCAAACTTCAAAGGGCACATAAAAACCGTCGATCCCGGTTTTTGTCATTAGACGGCAGTTGAGCCAAATCGGGGGCCTCGAGTGGCTTGAATAACTGTAACACAAGTTTGGCCGAAAACCAAGCGAAAGAGTTCGGTGATCAGAAGCGTTCTTTTTGTAATTCGTGGCCTTTTTCTTGCTTCTATCCAAGTTGTTGACAACAACAATAATATTCAATTTGAGAACTTTCGATTAGGACTGCACAGTAGATAAAATAACTTATGAAGTATGTAATGACGCCTGTCATCCTACACGACCACGAACACTGCAGCGTTCGAAACGTTACGAAAAATAAAAATGCATAATATACGCGCTGTAATCCGTTTAAAAATGATTTATTTCTTACAACAAAATTTGTTCACGTCTGTTAATTGCAGCAGGCTAAACATGAGCACCATGTTTAGCATTACCCATTTACTACCATAATAACATCATCGATTAAAGATCTGAAGAATTCGGGCGTCAGCTTGCCAAGGAAGGCAGGACTTGGCATTAAGCCAATTAGAAGAGCACTAAGACACTAGGAGGTGAGCATACTAAGTGAGAAATATCGACAAAATTCACCGATAAAAGCCTATAATATAAATTGTTATATAGGCTAGACTCACTCGATTATCTTATTTTATCAAAAGGGTTAGGCGAGTAAGCGTAATAGATTGACCGATAACGAAGATATCTGTTATCAAAGTCCAATAAAATGCATGACGTCATTATTTGCGTGTTATCAATACAATGCTAGTGACAGAGATAATGAAATTGGCAGACTTAAAAAGAATTGCAATGTGGTTTACATATAAGAAGTAATCCTATTAAACTCCAACTATACTCAAATGGCTATGGGATTTGAAACCATAATCTCTCTGGTCGCCTGACGCTTTACCTAACCGTAAGTTGGCTACTGTCCAAAATATTGATTGTAAAACCATCGAAATGCCACATTTCATTGAGTCATACCAGGAATCCCGAATTAAGCATTGGTGTGCTTGTCTCAATAGTGTCCCACCGAAACAAGTTTTCACAAACGATACCGAATCTCGGATTCTGACATCGTTTTGGACAAAACCCAAACTACCGTCAAGGCAATTTTCTATCTTTGTTTTAGAAAGTAGACTCGTAAAAGGCGTCTAAGGGGACTCTAAACCAGAGAGATGGGCAGCAGTGTAGCTTCTGTGGAATAGTTATAGCCATACTGCGCTTAAGCCAAGCGTAGCGAGTACTGGCAAATTCTTCCCAAAAGGATGAAACAAATGAACATTTACGGGGGAGGCCTTTGTTCACCAGTGGACGTTCTTTGGCGTGATGACGATGATGATGGATGATGAGGAGACAGTAGGTTTATCTGTTTAAAGTCAAATAACTACCTATTGGTTTTTCTTACATAACATGGCAGCCATGAGTAATTAGTGTAGGCTACGCACGACCGGTTTCGGATTTCACTCGCTGCTGTGCCGAACGGTAAGTACAAAGCATGACACAAATGCTGTAGTCTGGGTTTCGGCTGATTGACTGCCGAAACAAAAACTGCATTAAATTAAACTTTTTAAATATGAAACTAATTTAAACATGCACGACGCAAACTGCTCCGTATTTTTTATGTTATACACGATTTTTTCTATCATAAAAATTGCTATTAACGATAAGCTTTTTCCGTTTTCTATTGGTTTGTATCTGATGATCCGTGCCTTGCGGTGCCGGATACGAATAGCACCAACCCATCTCATCCCGTGGGTGTCGTAAAAGCCGACTAAGGGATTAGACGGAAGCTAGGCAGCAGCGTCCTTCGAATACATTAACAACTCAACTGCGATAGCCAACCCGTCTGCCAAGCGTCGCGATTATGGCAAAACCCCCCCAATGAGCACACAACCCACCGATATCGTTCATCCGTGTTGATCTTTGAGGGAGGCCTCTGTCCAGCAGTGGACTTTATTCGGCCGAAATGATTGGTTTGTAATAAAGTACTACTCTACCGAAGTCGATACTAGAGTTTTATGCGGAAGCCGAAATCAAACCTTAGATCGAAAACGTGGTACCTACTTATCGATACACAGTTCACTTTTGATATTTTCATAACCCATGTGTTAATTATGTCGCTATTTTTCGGGCACATTTCCAAAGCCAAGCTGAAACTGAGTTTTGAAAACAGCAAAATCCAACTATAATTTTCGCAAGAACTGGGATTCGAACCGAGGGCAAAGTCCGCACCGACTAACATCAGTAGACTAATGAGGTGATATAATTAAATTCAAGGTCGTTTATGTGACCATCCATCTGACGATTTCATAATAGTCTAAGCATAAATCTATAAAGTATTTTAAAATGTTTTTTTAACTCATCCAAATGGCGAGATGAACGCCAAGTCATACGCCTGTTGGTAAGCGTCAAGCCTGCCTATAATAATTGAAATGCTACCCAGGTCTAGTCCTAGGTGACACTAAACTGCGCTCATCGCCTCCAGACTATAGTTATTTAGATTTATGCCCAATCATGTAACTAGCTACGGTGGCCTACAAACTGGAACACAGTAAAAACGACAATGTCTGAAGATTAAACTTGCTTGTCAGCGGAACATTTGGCACTGCAGTGGTACCTTTTTTTTATTGGGATTCAGTGTAAATTTATCATGACCTTCCTTCGCCCCGGGGAAGCCAAAGGAGCATGCCGGTCTCCTACCGGCTAAACCACTGGAGTGGTCATCTTCGGCACCTAAGGGGGGCTCCAGGTCCTCCTCGTAAGGCCTACTCAGATCTTGCAATAGGAAACCTACTACCAGTAGAAAGAGGTGGTGGTGGCTTTTTTTGGTATATAATAACAGTGCTCTTATGCGTTGGCTTAGCATCACAACTACAATATTTAAAAACTAAACTAGAGCCGCGACGCAGACACATCGAGTGCCAAGAATTTATCACTGTGACTAACTCGTATAACATCGTCTTTTCCCTAAGGGACTAACAGTTTTAAAGTTGAAGGCTAGTGTAAACCGCTCTCAAGAGAAAATAAATACTAGAAATTCGCTCAAAATTAAAACTGTACCCTTCACGCCCATACCAAACTTCACTTTAATTTGAAAGAAGGACAAAATTTAGCTCGTTAATTTGTACGAATGGTGCAGACATGCAATAAAATGACTGTTACCAATATTTAAAAAAACTCGTACTAATTACATTTTTTAACGAGTCCGAATCATCGCTATAAATCGATATAAATAAATAAAATTGAAGTGTCTGTTTGTATGTCAAAATAACAGCCTATTACAAAAAATAAATAAAGTATATACGGTAAATATAACAAAAAAAGATTATTATTTTTTTGGTTTCCTGTCTCTGTTTGTTCCGGGTAATCTCCTAAACGGCTGGACCGATTTTGACGGGACTTTCACCGGCAGATAGCTGATGTTATAAGGAATAAATTACGCTACTTTCATTTTAGAAAAATAATTAGGTTTCCGCGCAAAAAAAATACCCCTGATATCCAATATATATATTCTATGTCAAGTGCCTAAGTCGACGTACTCTAAATTTCTTTTAAATTAAACGCGCGTGAAACCGCGGTTCCCAGCTAGTCCGAAATAAAATCCTAAGCTACCCAACGAAATATTTGATACGTTTATTAAAAAATTTGATATCTAATTGCGGTACATAAGCTTTTTAATCAAATAAGTTTGAAGGTTGCAATAACTTTATGATGATAGTAAGTAGAGGGTTTGCCAGGGGCAGCACGTTTTCTGTACTTTTATGTCGGGATATCTCCCGTATCAGGGTCACATATACTTCAGTAAACCAAAAAGCTACAGTGCCGACGTTGCTTATAACATAAACAAATTATAATACGGTTCGCAGTATCGATAATTAAGCGGCGCCGCGATTTGACGACCAGTAACTGCAAGAGGTCTTTTTATTTTCCTTAGGCTCATTGGAAATGGATCGTGTGTCGTCCCACGCCCCTGGTGAGAGGGGTGAGAGGTATTTCGGACTTTTACCAATAAACTAAAACCACCTGGTGGTCACCTTCGGCAGAGACGGGAACTCTCGAGAATGAACGCTCTGGAGTCACTCGTTGGTGCCTAAAACACATCTCAGAGGGGGTGATAAGAGTGTAACTGGCGGAGACGGAGCGACGACTGGTAGGAGGCTAGATTCATTCTCTTCCGGGGGCGCGACCTGCCGGGGCACGGTCTAATGCAGACAAAGCGTACACCTCACGCCCGGCTAGAGGTAAGAGGAAGGACACAGTGGGGGTTTTAGCCGGTTTTAGGCCAGCATGTCCCTCCGCCTTTCCCAAGGCGGAGGAAGTCCATGAAGATTTTCTCAAGAAACAGAAAGGCATGACTCGTCTCAGGGAGATCGTAAAGGATCTCCGAAACCTTGCTGTGTGCACACGGCGGCGCGAGAATTCATGGGTGCCGCCATCTTCTCAGGGTTCGCTCGGAATGAGTGCGCCAAGCGATCCGAAACTACTCGCTATGATAGTCTTGGTAAAGATCAATGTCCAGTGTCAATGCACATCTTCCAGCTTATAGTATAATGATTATAATGGCACAACAAAACTGTAATGTGATTTATCATCATCATCATATCAGTCAAAGGCCGTCCAATGCTGAAAAAAGGCCTTTCCCATCGTTATCTCGGGGGAATTTGCCAGTACTCCCACGCTTTGCAGGCGGGATGGTGAACGCAGAATGGCTGCTGTTCCATAGAAGGGATGCTGATGCCCATCACTCTGGCCAAGTCAGATTTTTTTTTTCTTTTTAAAAGAAACGTTGCCCCACTCTAGGATTTCTCCTGTGTCGTGGGTGCGTTTACAGACACGAATTCCACATACAATACACCCAGACCCGGAACAACTATCTGCAGATCATACAAATATTTGTTCCGTGTGGGAATCGAACCCACACCCGGAGCGCAGCAGCCGACTGTATCAGCCACTGCACCAACCGTGCCGCCAGCGTGCAGAAGATGGAGTGGATATTATATATATATATATATAGTATATAAGTTAATGCCCACTATAACTGTATAACTGTAGTAATTGTTTTACTCACTAATTTCTGTTTTTCTGTTAGACAGCTAGTTGCATTTATTTTTGTTATTTTTATATTTCCTGCTGTAAGCCAATAAAATATTTTTCTATCTTTCTTTCTATTATAGCATTCTATAAATAATAATTTAAAAAAACATATAAACAGCCACCGAGTCGACGAAGCGCGTCGCGGATGTATGCACCGCCGCACTTTTCCTTTTTGCAGACTGAATGAAACTCCCAACGGTATAAAAACACTTAGTTTTTATACCGTTGTGAGTTTGCTGCATGTGTTGAAGTATATCTATACTATATTCATTTCGTGTTGGAATTGGTAATAAGACAAAGGAAAAAAAAAGTACAACTAAACTAATAGCTGATTTTGGTAGGTAGTGTAAGGCTACCCACGCATGGAGGCTAAACAGGTCGGCCGGCTAACCTATACGTCAGCCACAACATAGGCAAAACCAGCGGCCATGCGCTAAAACTATATATAAGTGCGCATTGACGAAAATCTCTTTTTAAAATCTGAGACAAGACCCGAAATTCCGAGCCGAGGCTATTTTAACACGCTTTTGTTAGCTTGGTGGTTTGGTATTCTTTAACTCGATTTTAATCCCCTTCAAAACGTCGGATTGATTTGAAACTTCGCACACTTATCAAGGACCGATGACAGTGCAACAATTTAAATAGACAACATTTGTGCATTTTCTACATACGCACGACCGCAATGTATTAATAAATTAAACAATACAGATTGTGACAGTGTATGCTCGTTGTTCTGTTTTGAGCGAACTGATTGCGAGGTGCTATTATGGTGCTACAATTAGCGGGCATGCAACATGTCTACGTCTTCTATTATATAGGGTCTTACTTTAATAATGGAAAATATTTTAAGCCTAGGCTCTATGAAGGGTATAGAATTCATTTCAAGTATCAACACACATTGGTGGGCTACTAAACCACCACATTGTTGTTCGACCGGACCATTTTCAAACACATTTTTGTGTTATTGTGTGTGCGTATTCAGTGACAGTACCACAGTAGTTTTAGAATGACATAATAATGAAGGTTACCTACCGTTTTTACGTGGTGAATTGGGTTTTATATGCAAACGGAAACATGAATGATTTAAATTCATTTTGAATATGTATAAAATAAAGGTTGATGTTATGTTATTTCTTTGCTAAAACTTATCATTGCAACCTATAGATTCACCACCTAAAATCTTTTCCATTAATAAAGTAAGACCCTATATAATATCACTGGATGAGTTTGATTATTTATTTGGGTCGTTAGTCAATTAAAAACGGCACGTTTGGCGCAGTACATAGTCGCTTGGCCTTCTGCGGTACGTATCGCGACATCGATCCCGCACCGAACAAATATCTGTTACATACAGGTAGTTGTTCAGAGATAGGGTGTTTGTGCGAGTAAATTTATATCTGTAATCTGTACCCACGTCACGTCACATTCATAGTGTGGGCCGTCGTTTAGAAAGAAAACTTTAAAAAAAGGTTATTTATAAAAAAAAGAGATACTCGAACATACAGATAAAGGATAATGTAAACCTTTAGCAATTGGACCTTTTTTTTTTTTTTTTTTATTTATTTCCAGTGGAAATTCTACATGGAACTTCCTTCACCCCGGGGAATGGGGTATGCCGGACTCCTACCGGCTAAAACCACTGGAGCGGTCATCTTCGGCACCGAAGGGAGGCTCCAGGTCCTCGTAGGATCACACTAGAGCCGCCCATTTGGTGCCACGCCTTTAGGCACATCACGGAGGGTATGACTGTAAAGCGGTCACCCCCTCTAGCGGAGAGAAGGCGACTGTAAAAAGGTCGCCCCCTCAGGCACTTCTCGGGGAGGATTGTAAAGGATCCCCCCAAGCCTCGCTTTGCGCTGTGCTGCGCACACGGCGGCACGTGACCACGTGCGCGCCACCGTCTTCCCGGGGGTCGCTCGGTGTGAGCACGCAGACTCCCCAATCTGCGCACCCGCGACCCCCGAGGCCCCCCACCATGAATTGACGGCAGGGGGCTCAGGCGTGTTGGACTTGGGAGCCGGGACGGTTGTTGCCCCGGCGCCGTCTCGTCCTTCTCCGTGCGGGATCAGACCTCTCCCGATCCCGCTCTGCAGTCTCCTTCTGCAGCATGACGCTCTCGCAGAAGGAGACCACTGCACTCCAATTTTCATGCTCTGCCAACATAGCCGACACTACTGCCGGCAGAGAGAGATCTTGCCCGATCTGGTCAACCAGGATCCGCCGCTCGGCCGCCCACGCAGGGCACTCCTCGAGCGTGTGCTGTGCGGTATCCTGGTCGCTTCCACAATGGTGGCACTGTGCCGTAACCTCGCGTCCTATTCTGTGCAGGTATGCACCGAAACAACCGTGACCGGTGAACACCTGCGTCAGACGGTAGGTAACGCGCTCGCTCCTTTTGAGCCAGGCTCCGAAGAGCGGCAGGATGGCCTCGACGACGCGCTTGGTCGCGAACTGCGACCGTAGGCGATGTCGCCACATCTCGAGTGCGCGTTGTCGAGCCAGCCGCCTCAGTCTGTCGAACGCCCCTGAAAGTACGCCTTCCCCTTGACTTTGGCGGAGAGAGCGTGTCTGGTCGTAGACCCACGCATCCATCTCCGCCTTTTTTTTTTAATTTTTTTTTTTATTGGTGCCCAGTGGAAATTCTTCATGAACTTCCTTCGCCCCGGGGAAGGACGAAGGGGTATGCCGGACTCCTACCGGCTAAAACCACTGGAGCGGTCATCTTCGGCACCTAAGGGAGGCTCCAGGTCCTCGTATGATCACACTAGAGCCGCCCACTGGTGCCACGCCTATTGGCACATCTCGGAGAGGGTGACTGTAAAGCGGTCACCCCCCCAGGGGGGATTGTAAAGGATCCCCAAAGCGTCCCACGGCAGCGCGTGACCACATGCGTGCTACCGTCTTCTCTTGGGTCGCTTGGTGTGGGCACGCAGATTCCCCAATCTACGCACCCGCGAACCCAGAGGTCCCCCACCTTCAGCAACGGCAGGGGTTTTCAGGCGTATCGGAATTAGGCGCCAGGGCGGTTGTTACCCCGGCGCCGTCTCCTTCTTCTACGAGCGGGATCGGCCCTCTCCCGATCCCGCTCTGCGGTCTCCTTCTGGAGCATGACGCTCTCACAGAAGAAGACCACTGCATTCCAGTTTTCGTGCTCTGCCAACATAGCCGACACTACTGCTGGCAGAGAGAGATCTTGCCCGATCCGATCGACCAGGATCCGCCGTTCGGCGGCCCACGCAGGGCACGCCTCGAGCGTGTGCTGTGCGGTATCCTGGTCGCTATCACAATGGTGGCATTGTGCCGTGGCCTCACGTCCTATCCTGTGCAGGTACGCACCGAAACAACCGTGCCCGGTGAGCACCTGCGTCAGGCGGTAGGTAACGCGCTCACTCCTTTTGAGCCAGGCTCCAAAGAGCGGCAGGACGGCCTCCACATCCATCTCCGCCTGGATGTCGAAAGGCGGAAAGCGTGCCAGGAGAGTTGCCGCCTCGTAGGATACTGTCCTGTATCCCCGCGCGATCCGTATAGCCACTCTGCGCTGCAGACTGTGAAGTTTGTATCTGCAGCGCTGGACGCCTGACAGCCGGGATGACCATACAGGCGCCCCGTAGAGGGCCACAGACCGCACGACGCCCCCGTAGAGACGGCGAACTTCCTCGCTCGGTCCCCCGAGATTGGGCAGCACCCGGTGTAATGCACCCACTACCCTCTCGACTCGGGGGACGAGGCGCGCGAAGTGCTCTTCGAAGCCCCAACGACTGTCCAGGGTGAGCCCCAGGTACTTCATGTACTGGCCCACCCTGATTTGCGCGTCACCAACGCGTATCCACGAACTGGGTGGTTCTCTACTCCGCGGCAGTTTGTGGACCCATAGCGCCTCGGTTTTGTGAGGCGCTATCTGCAGACCCAGAGCGTGGATTTTGGCCACGACAATTGCCACCGCTTGCTCGGCAAGCCGGATGGTTCCCTCGAAGGACTCCCCGCTGGCCAACACAAGAGTGTCGTCAGCGTAACAGACCAAGCTGACGCCAGCGGGGAGAACGACACGCAGGACCGCGTCGTAGGCGAGGTTCCATAAAAAGGGGCCGAGAACCGACCCCTGCGGACCCCGCACGTAATCTCCCACCGCTTTACGCTACCGTCCCTGCCCACGTAGCGAATGTGCCTATCACGCAGATAGGCCCCTATGATGCCCTGCAGGTAGGGGGGGCATCGATGATGGACTAGCGCCCACTAATCGCGTCCCACGGGATGGAGTTGAAGGCGTTGACGATGTCTAGACTGACAGCCAACGCCACCCCACCCCGCTGGGACACTGCCTGTTCCGACAGCGAGCGGACGCGAAGAATCGCGTCGATTGTGGACCGCCGCTGCCGGAAGCCATACTGACTTTCGGCCAGGTCAGGACCCACTCGCGACAGGTGCTCAACGAGTCTTCGGGTATAGCAATTGGCCTAGTGAACATCAGAACAAGAAAGCATAAAATCTGAACTGACTCTTGAAGCTTGCACGACGTACATTTTAAGCATAATATTCAAATGATTAGATCAGCATGGAAAATCCGAAACGAATAATGCAACTTCCGTAAAGTCGAAATTTTTGGCATTTGAGTCATAAGACACGAAAAAATATATCGATTCCGAATCGGAGTTCCAATATTATCGGGCAAACAATTCAAAATGCAGAATAGCTGGTTAAACAAGTTACATTTTGAGGGTATTATATTATTTGCCTACAAAGCGTGCACCTCACCCCCGGCTAGAGGTAAGTGGAAGGACACCATTGGGTTTGAGCCGGTAAGAGTCTGGCATGCCTCTCCGCCCTTCCCATGGCGGAGGAAGTCCATGAGGATGCCACGACGACACAAAATGGGTATACAAGTACACTATTTTCATTTCAAATTAATATATATATAAAATAATACATTCTTATTATTCCATTATTTTTTCCCAGGATAAAAAGATGAAGAGAAAATCGATTGATTCTTTTTTTACCAACTTTTATTACAATAAGGAACGGAATTTGAAATTGGAATACGTTTATCGTGAAGGTCGAAGTCGGGTGCACTCACGCGAGAGTGACCACGTTTTATTAATGTTTCCTATATTTTCCTAAACTTAATTTCGATATTCTTCGTTAAATATTTTTCGTCACACGTAGGCAAGCATAAATTCGCTATAGGGGGTGACCGCTTTACAGTCATCCCCTCCATTATGTGCCTAAAGGCGTGGGACCAATGGGCGGCTCTAGTGTGATCTTAGGAGGACCTGGAGAACCCCTTCGATTCCGAAGATGGCCGCTCCAGTGGTTGGTGGCAAGTATAAATTACCACACCCTTGAAATATGTCACTCGTTTAATCAGTATACGACTGAATTGGTCTTGTATTATATTCAATCGGACTCTTGCAGGAACGACTTTTATCCAACTCCAGAATCATGGTATATGCAATTAACCGCACAATGAAAATTCACTCTTATAATAAATACCTACAGGTCAAGTACGTGGTATGATGTCGATGTATTTATGATAAAAAAAAGTTAAAATAATATCTATACTTGATTTATATTACTTATGGATCAACTCCATCACGGGCCGCGGGACCATAAGGTACAACAACGCGCCTCTTAAACAGAACGCAAGGCCTACCCGAGAATACGGTTTTGCGGCGCCCACGTGACATTACTCATTTTAAGACGTCTACGGAAGATTACTCTTCTGCGATGCCTACGCGAAACCACTCGTTTCAAGCATGCTCATTCAATGTTTTATTTTTTTGTTATGATTAACCTGTAGGACAGGAAATTCTGCATTAACTAAAAAAGGATAGTTCCAAACGGTATCGGTGGTTACGTCGGTTATGATTTTGTCGGGTCGAGTAGTTAATTATCTGTGTAGTTATGCGGCCTTTGGTATACGTAGAGCAATCGTGCGGGCCCGAATGCCATACCGCAACTCAGGACAAAACGTTGCCCCACACTAGGTTTCCTCTGGTGTCGTGAATGCGTTTACAGACATAAACAACTACCTGCAGATCATACAAATATTTATTGCGGGAATCGAACCCGCGACCCGGAGCGTAGCAGCTGACAATATCAGCCACTACACCAACCGTGCCGTGAAAGTTTAGATTGCCGTTCTCATTTTAAATGCAACCGATCGCCTAACGTTGAAGACTTGCATCATGTAACGACAATGTCAAAGGTCTGTCAACAACATTGACGTCGAAGAACCGCTGTATGGAGTATTTACATATAGACGCGCAATACACGAACATATTGCCACTACAAAATGGCGCGCCGGCCGCCATTAGACCGCGTAATAAAACAAAAATGAAACAATACGTTACCTATTTATTTATGAAATAAAACGTCTCAGTATACTTCGTGCATCATGTATAAATACAGGTGGCATTATTTTTTCGCAATATGTTACTGAATTACGCTTATGATTCACGTCGAGCCACGACACTGGTCGGTGGGTGACTAGGTGAACTCCGGGCAATTACCTTGCTTTCATGTGACCATCGTAGAGCATGGGCAACGAATCTACACTTATAAAAACATTTTATATGTTAACACATTAACATATAATTGTGCCTATAGTATATAGCCGCGATAAGCGGTACATAATTTGTTTCTTAAGCACCCGGCAATATACGATGACTTTTGAGAGACTTACAGATTTTTCAGTCGATACCTCCACTGTAACTTCGTAGAATATTTTTAAAATTGGTAGTGCTGTTTCAATTAGCTTCCAGTCTTCGGGAGATAAGACTAAATCAGCTCTAACTAACGCCAGTGTAATAAACAATACTCGACTAATTGGCTACTCAGCCCCCAAGTACCGCAAAGCCTGGCAGTTACGAATCTAAATGCCGGTTTTCCCTTAAAGCCAGCACGAATTAATTAGTTAAATAAAATTAGGACGCATGACATTTACACGATTAGATAAGCGTATGATAAACTCGTACGTTTTTATTTTTAGTCGCCAGAAAACGTGTTTGACTTGGAAACTTTTAGCGCAAAAATATTACGAAATTGTTCTCGATTTTGTTGTATGCTTCATTATTCCTGGCGTATATTTCCTATAGGGAAAGCCACTGCACGCAATGGCCGCACAAATACTGTCTGGATCGTGTGGAGGTGACAAGGGCGAACGTAGAGCCCTCGTAAAACCCGATTTATGCACATCAAGTAGAAGATTAACAACTTATGAGTTTTTAGCAACCAGGTTGTTGAAATAGTACACGATGTGTTTTACCCTGTAGTGTGAGACGAGTTAATTGTTATTTAACGGGAATCATTCCGTGTGGCTTCTGGAATAAGAACATAAAAGGCGACTGAGGTAGTCTAAAACCGGAGGGATGGGCAGAAGCATCCCTTCTGTGAAACAGTAGCCAGGTGAGTACTGGCAAATGCCCCCAAAAGGACGACACAATCGCGGTTGTAGCGGTGTGCGGCGCGCTTTGTTTAGCAGTGCATGTGGCTTGGCTGATATGAATCATTCCAAACCGCAATTATACCAATTTCTTAATAGAAAAGCCCAGTAACACTGGCTGCCAGCATGGCTATTCTGTAAGAACTCACTTCTAAATCCGCAGTGAAATCTCTAATACCGTCTTGTTTTTGCTACGTTTTACTTCGGATTCTTATATGAGTTTGCTTCACTGGCAAGCTCACTTCTGAATCCGAAGTAAAATCGCTAATTTTATATGGTTTTTACTACTTTTCACTGCGGATTCACGAGTGAGTTTGCTAGTGAGTTCTTACACCTACGGAATAGCACTGCTGATCTGCGTGGCTATTCTGTAAGAACTCACTTCTAAATCCGCTTTCATCATTAGTCATTACGTTGAATCCGACTTTGACTCATTACCCGTCCAACCACCTCTCACTGCGGCCAAGACACCTTTAGCCGTCAGTACGATGGGTCTTGTGAGCCTGCTTGACCGACAGTGAGAAAACCATGTCCACACACCCAGATCCCGTCCACCTTCCGCCTGTTACCTTAGGTCTCCTGGTAACAGGTTTCCCTGCCTTCAAACTACAAGATAGTAGGGCTAGGGACTTAGGGTGTGGTAGCTAGTCAGTTAGGGAGTTATTACTTAACTTACGTACGGGACGTTGATCAATAAAACTTTGGCCCTCGCTCGTACATTACGTACAGTACGGTACATACGTAAATCTCTAATATTGTATTGTTTTTACTAACTTTCACTGCGGAATCAGAAGTGAGTTCTTACAGGCTAGCACTGCTGACAATTGAACTCACAATCTTATGCTTCAGTCAGTTGCGACCGCTAGAACAATAGGGTGACACAAATCTACCTATTTAATCTCACTACTGTTAAAATGTGAAAGTTTGTGTGTTTGAGGCTTCACCACGCTCAAACGGCTGAACAGATTATAATAAAATTTGGCACAGAGGTAGATTATGTCGTGAAGTAGGACATATAATGCTTTTTATTTAATAAAAAATACAATTTCCACTATTTTACATCATCATCATTAAATAAAGTCCACTGCTGGACACAGGCCTCCCTCAAAGACCACCACAACGACCGACATCGGTGTGTAGTGTGCTCATTGGGGGGTTTTGCCATAATCGCCACGCTTAGCAGGCGGGTTGGCGATCGCAGTCAAGTTGTTAATGAATTCGAAGGACGCTGCTGCCCATCTTCCGGCTAATCCCTTAGTCGCCTTTTACGACATCCACGGGATGAGATGGGTTGGTGCTATTCGTGGCCGGAACCACGCGGCAAATATGATATATACACTAATACTAATATTCTTGACTTGAGTATCTTCATGTTATTAGCACTTGTTTTATGATTTTTATAATGGAGTGACTGCACCGACGTCACTTTGTGGACGCAGGGTGTCGCGGAATATCAGCATTGTGGAGAGGCTTCTCCACAGTAGTATGCTGAGCAACAGCCATTTTGCACGGACATGGTGCCATATCTTCCCAACAACACTTTTATTTATTCATTTTTATTTGTTATTTTATATTTTGTGGGTGTGTCTATTAGTACAAATAAAATCTAGTAGTACAAATAAAAATAATCTTTCCTTGTTTCTTTCTAATTTATAATTTTCGAGCGCAGCGGCAGTAACCTATAACAGTATATATATATATAGACGTCGTTCAACCAATTTACTACTCAACTGCGATTGCCAGCCCAGGCCCAGGGTGGCGATTATGTCAAAATCCCCCAATGAGTACATAACACAAAGTCCGGTTGTGTGGCGATATTTATATGTCCAGCAGTGTACGCCCTTCGGCTGAAATAATAAGGAGTAAGATAATATTACAAGTTATAAAGAGTACAGGGCGTCTTTTTATTTATTTTGTCGTACGTGTGCCTTTACTAAACATTTCATAAGATTTCCCTTTATTACAGCCTTGATAATAACAGCCTTCGCTTCTACGCGACCTAGGCTGTGCGGCACTTTATGACGTCATCGTCTGTGCTGTATTCATTACGTATACTAAATATTTAATCGACTTCTAAACATAGCTTATGGGATTATAATACAGGACTGGCTTGCTGTGTGTTGTTATAATGATATGCATATGGCCGAATACTGAAACGCCAGTTAATATTAATTTCCGTTTTAAGTAATTGAGCCGTCCTGGTCCGAAAACTGGTTTCTCGAATGGTTAAAGCGGGGTTTAATATTAACTGGCGTTTCAGTATACGGCCGTTCTATTCTATTCTATTTTATTGTGGCTACCACGGGCTCAGCATCAGCTGAACGCCTTCGACCCTATTGGGTCCATTGTGCTGCCCAAAGCCCTGCACTACTCCTCCGCTGGCAAATCAAGAAGTCCCTGTAGGTACTTCGCATATATCGGGAGAGGGCCGATCCCGCTCGAAGAAGAAGGAGACGGCGCCGGGGTAACAACCGCCCTGGCGCCTAATTCCGATACGCCTGAAAACCCCTGCCGTTGCTATAAGGTGGGGGACCTCTGGGTTCGCGGGTGCGTAGATTGGGGAATCTGCGTGCCCACACCAAGCGACCCAAGAGAAGACGGTAGCACGCATGTGGTCACGCGCTGCCGTGGGACGCTTTGGGGGATCCTTTACAATCCCCCTGGGGGGGTGACCGCTTTACAGTCACCCTCTCCGAGATGTGCCAATAGGCGTGGCACCAGTGGGTGGCTCTAGTGTGATCATACGAGGACCTGGAGCCTCCCTTAGGTGCCGAAGATGACCACTCCAGTGGTTTTAGCCGGTAGGAGTCCGGCATACCCCTTCGTCCTTCCCCGGGGCGAAGGAAGTTCATGATGAATTTCCATTGGGCACCAATAAAAAAAAAAAAAAAAAAAAAAAGGTACTTCGCATATACGGCCGTTAGTCATTTAAGGATACGTCTGAACTTAATCCAAAAGAATCTCCCTCTTACAGACCTTTTGAAACCAGAACTAAAGTAAGAAACCGTTCTATGCGCGCTGAAGTTGATCTCTCGACGAAACAAACTTTCCATGCGCGACCTTTTCTACGACCGGGCGATCACAATCGTCCGATATCCCTAGCTTCCACACACGGGTTGCTTAAAACTCGTTCATCGCACCAATGTTATGATCGAAATAACCTAAAAAAAAACTTCTAACGTTTAAGTTAAAATGGTCCCTAAAACTGGAAATTGCGTCACGTTTTCCATTAAGGGGAAGAAAAGGGTCCCTGGTGGCCAACGTACCTCTGCTCCGAAAGGAACGTAGAGCAAATCTCTTTTCGAACAAATACAAACGAGAGAAGTATTTCCAATCTCATTCGTTCATCTCGATAGGCTGTGTCTGTAGAGAAATTATTTTCAAATCGGTTGCTTTAAGTTATGCTAAGTCCGCAGCTTGACGTTGGCCCCCTAGAAAAGCTTGATTCCCTGTAAAGCTTTGCCTGGCAGGCGGTAATGCCGGTTGGGGATGGGGCGCCCCTTTTAGCTTATAGGCCAATTCGCAGAATTAATATTATGGTGGGTCCTACACTTATACCATGGGAATCTTCAAGTCACCGAGTGAACAGGTTCGTTTTAAAGCGTGCACCATCGTCGCTTCACATCCGGTGAGATAGCGGAGAAACGCAAGCCTATACAATATAAAAAAAATGTGGTGGACATTTAGAGACGCCGTGTGGAATACCACCACCCCATCTCTTACCGTGGGTGTCGATTAAGGGATTAGCCGGAGGATGGGCAGCAGCGTCCTTCGAATACATTAACAACTCAACTGCGATCGCCAACCCGTCTGCGAAGCGTGGCGATTATGGCAAATCCCCCCAATGAGTCCACAACACAGCCATATTGGTCGTTGTGGTGATCTTTGGGGGAGGCCTGTGTCCAGCAGTGGACTTCATTCGGCCGAAATGAATGATGATGATGAAATTTAGAGATCCCAAAGTTCAAATTATATCTCGAATGTCCGAAAAGAGAAAGGCAAAGGGTGGACAGTCTTAAGCATCAATTACATCTAGAAAATACATTTGCCGTAGTGTTTTATCGGTGGGAATCAATTACTATAAATCGTCTCGTGTGCTGATATGTGTTTACCATCGACGGTACGCTAAAAAGTAACAAATGTATTACACTATAATTATTAGGTCGTTAAATTATATATTAAAACCTTTCTTTAGGAATATCGGAGGTTTATCGGTGATTACATGACCAAAATCTGTTTAGCTGTTTTTGAGTTTATCGTATTCATACCATGTGGTCATAATTTCTCTTATATACTTCTTTATATATAAATACTTAGTCAAGCTTTAAGAAGGTAATTTGGCTTTCTCTTCAAAGTTACGCGAAACTGCGCGCTACTCAATATGTCGACGCCAGGATTCCAATGTTCGGCGTGGCTACCAGAACACCTTCCCAACAAGGTTATATGACGAATGGTGTTTGTTGCGGTTAACGCGGAAACTTGTGTGTTTTGGGGTTGAAGTGCAGTATGTTTAGTCTGCCTCTGATGACGGCGCGGTTGATGCAGTGGAAGTCAGCTGCTGCGCTCCAGGTCGTGGGTTCGATTCCCATACAAAACAAATGATATGATCTGTGATAACTAATTGTTAGCCTTTGTTTTTTGTTTTGTATCGGGGAAATCTTCATAGACTTCCTCCGCCTTAGGAAGGGCGGAGGGGCGTACCTACCTCTTACCGGCTAGAACCCGCGGTATCCTTCCACTTACCTCTGACTTGGGGTGAGGTGTTCGCCTTTCAGCATTAGTCCGCACCCCCGGCAGGCCCATCACCATTCGACGGGCCCCATCTGTCCGACCTAGCCGTCCGCTCATACCTTCAGAGGGGCGCGCGCAGAAAACACCCACCACCCTCTCGGGCGACGGACTACTCGCGGCTTCGTCCGCGAGGGTACAAATGTAACTCATTGAAACTTCATAACTCAATAAAACGTATCGCAAGTGTTATTCAAAGACTGATCTATCTCTGTGCCAAATTTCATTCAACTCCGTACGCGTGCCGTTCCGCCTTTCAGCGTGATTGAGCGACGAACATACCAACTTTTACATCTATATTATCATTACGATAGTGTTCTGTTTATGCCGTATGGCACCAGCTAAGAATAGCACCACCCCACTGCATCCCGTGGGTGTCGTAAAACTTGACTATGGGATTAGCCGGAGGATCAGCGCAGCACCAGCGTCCTTCGAGTACTACTAACTCTACTGCTTCCACCTACCCGCCTTCAAAGCAATGCCACCAATGAGCACACAACACAAAACCAGACCGGTCGTTGTGGAGATCTTTGGGGGGGAGGTATTCATCCAGCGGACGTCTTTGAAATCATGATAACAGTTTCTTGAATGATATCCAAACAAGCGTTCAATGTGCACGAATGTTTGGAAAGGAAAGTACATATTTATTTAGCCACAGCAAGAGAGTCAAAAGAGGTATATACAAAAAAAATGGATGGATTTATCCGTGGTGTCCGGTTTAAGAATATAGCACCACTCCATCGCCTCCCGTGGATGCTGTAAATGGCGACTAAGGGACTCGAAACCAGAGTAATGGTCAGCAGCGTCTACTGATAGACAGAGGCCTGCCCCAAAGATCACCACAATGACCGGTCAGCGTGTGTTGTGTCCTCATAGAAATTTTGCCATAATCGCCATGCTTGGCAGACGGGTTAGCGATCGCAGCTGAGTTGATAAAGTGCTCGAAGGACGTTGCTGCCCATCCTCCGACCACAGTTGCCATTTACGACAGCCACGGGATGGGTTAGTGCTATTCGTAGCCGGCACCAAACAGCGGGGTCCCTCTGTAGCTCAAAGAAACGTAAATGTAAACGCTTTGCTGTCGCTAATACACATACACGATAGAAGTCAGTATTTACGTATTAAAACATTTTCTTACGTACCTACGTGAGTTACTTTCAATTAACTCACATTCATACAATTTTTGCTCTACTTTCAAATACATAATGCTGAAATAAAATAATGTTAGGTCAGAGTATGAAAACCTTTTCCCAGCGATAAAAAGGGCTCTATGGAAACCAATATATCGTAAATCATACTTTCAAAGGCTGTCTTTCAAAGTTACAAAGAAACTTCGAATAAAGAAGTTCTATATAATATACTCAACAATATTACATCATTTTGTTAACCTACGTAGTCCTAATGTTAAGCAAAGGTCTTTTAGATAACCTTCCACGCGTCCACACATCACTTATCCTATTTGAAAGCATACAATATATATGACACGTGTTTTTAAATAATTCTTTAATATAATAAAACACTTTTAAACAGATTACATCGCGTATATTATAGATTATTGTTTTGCCTGACGTTTGACGTTCCGAACACTATGTAGGTTTTTTGATTTGAAAGTCATCCTACGACCACGAATCAAATGTGTCATTAAAATGTTTAATTATCACGAAAACCTAAGACATTATTGTAAGTCATAGTAGATGAGATTGATGCTGTAACTCGGACGTTATGGCGCAAATTGGGAGGGTGCTGTGTCGAGCAGTGGCCGTAAGCCTAAGTTGATTGATCTACGGAAATTGCCGCGTAGGCGTATTTATATAAGTAGCAACAGCTACCTCTGTTCCACTAAATAACATCGCATTGCTATCATCAATCTACCTGCCAAGCATTAAGACAATATCCATCAAGATTATGGCAATATCCACAAAGAATTGTTCATTGTAGCTGCCAATACAGAAAGCTGATATTCAGCGGTGGATATTTTATACGCTATGTTAGAATAAAATGTCTTTGGTGTTCTTAAATACTATATTTCAACTACAGAGACTACTTTCAAAGAGAAAAAAATACCAACAACTTGGTCGAATTGACAACGAGTTTCAATCGCAGCATGGTGGTGTGACGTAACGCGAGCATCACAGCGCTGGTTTTCAGTGTGAACTAGGTCAGGTCGCCGTGCGGATATGATGTTAGTACTTTTGTACTTAAACTAGCGGTGATACAGTATCATGACGTATGTAACAGGTTACAGTAGTGTCGTTACACATTTCAAATTATTAAAAAATTATAGCTCCAACAATACCTCACTATTGCGGCGCCTACAACAATTAACGTACGGCATACGGAATTTAATAATAAGTACAAACGCAATAAGCGCCATCATACGATGCCTAAGCTTTTAAGATGGACGCAGAACGCCCTGTTAGAGCATAAGCTAAGCTCTGTTTGTTCCTGGAAAATATATCATGAAATACCAACATAATTATAATATATATCTACCTATTCTATTACCTGCTTTCAAAACCCACGTCATACGCACATTCGACAGTCATATATTTTGAAGTACCTATATATCTATTAACACAAGTTTTAAACTGTTATGTACTGCCATTGTTTCGTTGAATCTCCAAGAACCGTTAGATTAATACTATACCTATATATGTTTGGAAGTTTATGTATCGAATTTGCTGCCAAGAACTACGGTATACGGTTACTTTACGTGTGTATGTGGCATAGAATTCTAAGTTTCAAGTGGTATTTTGTAGCTATGTGGTTTATTGGAACTGCTCGAAGTCACGAAAGGAAATTACGTATCGTTAATATGTAGATTGCAATAATACGAAGTAGTAGTAGTGTACCTGGCTTTTCCATACCATGGTTTAGGGGGTTATGGGCCCCGCACTAGGATTTCTTCTGTGTCGTGGGTGCGTTTATAAACACAAATTTCACACACCATACACCCAGACCCGGAACAACTACCTGCAGATCGTACAAATATTTGTTCCGTGCGAGAATCAAACCCACGACTCGGTGCGCAGCAGCCGACTGTATCAGCCACTGCACCAACCCTGCCGTTGACATATTATACTGACAGATATACGCGATGGAATGGACGGAGAAAAGAAAACAACAATTATCTTAAATATCAAACAATACATTCCATTCAAAAACAGAACGTGCAAGTCCGTATATCATATCCCAAGTTGTCATGTCATATGGCATGGTATGGTAGATATTAAACTAATATTAGCGTTTTATAAAACAATTTCTTAAAGCACAAGAGTTTACAGACATATCTAATCAATTAGTATTGTCTTAGGTTTTCGCGATTATTACACATTATAATATCGCACCACTGCGACCACGAACCCTGCAGTGTTCGAAACGTCTGGAAAATCAAAAATCAATAATACATGCGATTTAATCCGTTTAAAATTGTTTTATTATAATTATCTAATCAATTATTAACATTCTTATAATATTTATAGGATCTAAATCCGAATCATATTAAGAAAATATCAACAATTTGTCTCTAATGAAATCAATTCAATAATTAAATGATGATATAAGTCTAAAAAACCACACAATTTTCGATTTTATAATCTAGTGATGGGGTAGTTTATGAAATGGCAACTTTATGCAATTACTATAGACATTACTGTGTTCCAGTTTGTAGCGAACTGTAGTTAGTAAGTCGCGATGTGACGAGCGCAATGAGGTGCCAACCAGAACTAGTCCTGGCAAGCAATACAATTGTTATGGGCAAACGTAACTTACCATCAGTAAAATGAGTAAAATTACATGCTCGTCACGTCGCTAGGTAGGTAAAAACGTTAAAACTCCTACGGATATATCCTAGAGGACCGACTCTATAAGATCCTAAAAATTCATGATATGTGTTCAGTAGATTAATTAAGAGAGCAATTTCAAATAGCACAACGTTAGATCCGACTCAACATGAGGGCCAATTCTCTTAATTTAAAAATGTTCAAAGTATAGTTTCTACTGTTAATGTCGTAAATGTTATAAATGGTATTCTCCTAAACTAACAAACAACGTCAAACGTGAACTTACACTGTGATGAGATCGAAAATGGATCGAAAATAACGATATTCTGCTTACATTTGAACTGACACAGATGCTTAAATTGTCATAAAAATGAAGGTTTTAACATCGAAATGAGACTAGATTAGGATCATACCAAATCCGAGCCGACAGATCTTTAAGAGGAACAGGATACCAATTTTTTGTCAATTCATAATTTAATCTCAGTTCGGTAAATTTTCGGTCATAGTGTATGTAAATTAATAACGAGAATTTTCCCGCTGACATCCGATTAGCTAGATCTAAACCAGAGGGATGGGCAGCAGCGTCCCTTCTGTGAAACGGTAGCCATACTGCGCTCACCAACCCGCCTGCCAAAATGATGACATAGTTGTGGATATCTATGGGAGAGGCCTTTGTTCAGCAGTGGACATATAAATGACCGATATGATATGACATCCGATTAGCTGCTTCGCAGCTGCTGCAGATGTTTTCGACTGTAAGTAATAATTAAGAAACAGTGTATTCCTTACTTTAAAATCATGTTAACTTGAGTGCCTCTGAACACAAACATCCGCCTTATTTTACGAGACAAATACCTCCCACGTAAACCCAACTTTGAACAAAGTTGCACCGCCCCGTTACCCGGCCGTGTAAACGAGATTTTACTACACATTGTTTCCGTTAGGCGGTCCCTTCCGAACCCTTTATGTGTTGCTTACGTCATTGGTTCTATATCGCCCGTTGTAGACGCAGGCAATTTCATTTCATTATAGGCGACTAACCCTCCGCGTATTAAACTGTTTTGGATGAGCTCGAAAATGTCGGATTCTTTACTCCTACATTGTGTAGCTCTTACCTGAATTTCGAGAACAATGTACTCATGAATATTGTAAGAGTTTCTTGCTCGTTCTCCATAGGAAAACCACCTTAGAACGCGGCAACTACAGTCTCGACTATTCATAAGTGCCTGTAAATAGTTTAAATGACCAATGTTTTTAGATTTTTATCTTATCTTAATGGTAACTATGTCTTTTGTATTAGATTCTCAATTAAAGATGGCTAATTGATAATAATTTTAACTGTAATTTTTATATCGATAACCTATTAACTGATTTTATTTGGTACTAGCTAATGCATTGCAATTCTATGTCAGAAACATTCATGCAGGTGCCAACAACAGTGCAAAGTTTCAACTTAAACAGATGAATGCTATAGGATAGGGGCACATAGAGGGGGCAAACAGAAAGAAAGAAACATTCATTTATATACATATAGACTAGTCTTACCGCGCCCACTCTGCTGAGCGAGGGCGTTTTCTATACCTATAATTCAAATTAAAAGTAAAATAATCTACCTATATAACAAAATGTTATTAAAAAACCCTTTCATCCGTTTGGGCGTGATGGAGAGCCTCAAAAACAATCACAACATACAAAAGCATTTATTATATTGCTTAGTAAGATACAAAAAGTATTAATGTAGTCGCTTAATTCATCTCTAGTAAGCAAGCATTACAATAGTTCGACAGTCCATGATTTTTGGTCCCAGATATAGGTGTGCTACTGAGTTTTATGGTTAAGAAATGTTTTACTTCTATTCGATTGTTCAGTTTATTCGATACATTTTTTTTATTTCAGGCGCTCATAGCCATAGTTTAAGTCTTGGCGCGGTCAGACAGTGGATTGTTGACCGCATAGTGGTATTTCAACTGAGCATCTCGCTTCGGAGGGCACGTTGAATCGTCGGTCCCGGTTGTCATTAGACGGCAGTCGTTAAGCCAAGTTGGAGGCCTTTGGTCAGCTGGAACAACTCTGACAGAAGGTTGGCCACTAACCACACGAAAAGAAAACAAAGAAGACAATCGGTGTTATTCGATGGTTAGTCGATTGTTTATTCCATTATGTTTGATTGTTAATTGTCATTCGATTGTTATTCGACGACGACGAATAAATCGACAATCCAAAACACAACTGCCCAAAAATTGTCGATTTAGTAGATTATTTAATAATTAATATATTAGAAAATATTATGCTGTTGTCAACCCAATACCGAGTAATGCGAATCGAGTTATGAGCTGAATCAGGTCACCTAACTCACATTATCGTATGATTCTTCGCAAAATCTCATTAAAAAGGTTAAATATGATTTTTTACGGGTATTTACTTAGTTTCGTTACCGGTACTAGGTAGGTAAATTTAATGTTACATAATAAAGAAAAGAAAACAAATACGATACCGGATTGGAAGAAGCATGGCGAGCTAAAGACCTTCAATTTATTCACTTCTAGAAAAACATGCTTACGTCACAAGCTCCATTATAGACATCCGGTTTTATACGCCCATAGCATTCCCTAGATAGATACAGGGAGACGGATACGAACAAAATTACTACCCAACTATAGCATTTCTATCCGGCGGTGAGGTACTCGGGTAATACACTGAATACAAAATAGAACTATTTATGTCGTTTTTATGTTAACGTATGTTAGGTTCGCGAAAATTTGGCGGTTGTAGGTATGTATTTCGCCTGCCCGTGAATATGGGTTTTTATTTCAAAAGCAGCGTTTACCTCGTCATCGTGCTCGCATGCATTTTAATTATGAAATAAATTGGATGTCGGTTAAAAATGTTAAATCCATTTGCGAGAGTTTCTTTGTAAATGGACGTAATTTTACAAACTGGTACACGGCATATAAGCACCATCTAATAGTTTACTAGAGCTCTATAAATGCTGTACGTCCAAAAAAGTATGTGCAATTACCGTTTCCCCTATAGGTAATTAATATATGAAAGAATATTTTAATTAATAAAATATTTTTATTATTCGTCTTAGTTCAGTGAGTCTAAATAGTTTCTGGGATTAATATTTCAATTTTAATTAGATTATTAGATATATTTTGGGGGAAGTTTTCCAGTACGGACCACGCTTGGCAGGCAGATTGAACGCAGAAAGAACACTGTTCCACAGAAGGGACGCTGCTGCGCACCCTCTGGTGAAGAGCCAATGGACTTAACGATATTGCGTAAGTATATAAATAATACCTTTTACAGGAATACATAGTCCAGTATATGTATGCACTCAATTCTTTAGACGGCAACACAATTATCATTTCGGCCGAATAAAGTCCACTGCTAGACAGGTATCCCCCCAAAGATCACCACAACAACCGATATGGGTGTGTAATGTGCTCAGTGGGGGGTCTTGCCATAATCGCCACGCTTGGCGTCTGCCATCGGGTTGCCGATTGCATTTGAGTTGTTGTGTGCTCGAAGGACGCTGCTGCCCATCCTCCGGTTAATCCCTTAGTCGATTTTTACGACACCCACGTGATGAAATGGGGTGGTGGCATTCTGAGCCGGCACCACACGGCAAGGTAACATAATGATTCATATAAAATATGTACCCTCTCCGGGCTGCTTGAGATGAGTAATAGCAGTATAATGTTATAAATATAAAACTATAATGGTTATAAGTTTACCTCACGGAAGTTGCGTTTGATAGCCATAGAGAACATCGTCATATCAGCCAAAGGACGTCCACTGCTGAACAAAGGCCTCCCCATAGATTTCCATAATTGTATCGTCATTTTGGGGGGAATTCGTCAGTACTTACCACGCTTGGCAGGCGGGTTGGTGAGCGCAGTATGGCACACAGAAGAGACGCTGTTAGCCATCCATGAGGTTTAGAGTCCCTTAGTCGTATTTTACGACATACACGGGAGGAAATTTAGTGGCGGTATATTCTTAATCCGGACACCACTCAGTACAAACAATAATAATGAGTAAATAAATCAAAGAAGCAACAAGACTTCAAAACAAGAGACATTCGATAATTTATATCAGCATTTTTTTCAGGTAGGTCTTGAGAAGGCTCTTCTACACGACTGGGTATACATCCCGTCCAAGATGACCTTGTTCCATTATCCAAAGAAACTGAGCGACGTAATGATAAAAAATATTCAGACGTTATTTATTTAGACGACAAAATCACTTTTGGTCAGCCAGCCTTGGTGAAGTAGTCTCGAAAGCAAATCATTAAATGTATCCGATGTTTATTCCCCTGCGTACATAATAAAACTTGACTTAGGGATAGTGCTGCTGAATTAATGGTTAGGAGTTGGCAGCCTGCCACTGCCATGAAACGGATTCACCATTACCAGGCACGGTTGTTGCAGTGGCTGACACACTCGGATGCTGCGCTCCGGGTCGTGGGTTCGATTCCCGCACGGAACAAATATTTGTATGATCTGCAGGTAGTTGTTCCGGGTCTGGGTGTATTGTATGTGGAATTCATGTCTGTAAACGCACCCACGACACAGGAGAAAGGCTAGTGTTGGGCAACGTCTTAAAAAAAAAAGTTGTACTCATATCTGGAGTCCTAGTGAAAAAGGGTATATGTTTAAATTATAATTTATCATTTCCGACCTTTTTCTTTCTTTCAGATCATTGGTGTCCGATGCAAGACGGCGATATATACTAAAATGTTTGTGTCCAGTTAACTTAGAGATAAAGATAATTACATGTGTAGGTATTTATCGACTGACAGTTTTATTAAAATTTTACCTAAATCAGTGTCCAATTGTTTTTAACCTACGTTCATAATATCATGTTAGAAAGTCTAGTTTAAGATGTGTGTCAATTGCGGGTAAAAATAAAAACCAGTTTCAGAAAGAAAAAGGTTCTTTCAGATAATTGGATTTTGTTGCACGACGGCGATATACAACTTTATTTTATATTATATTAATTATTTTAATATTATATTAATTATTTTAATATTATATTAATTATTTTAATATTATATTAATTATTTTAATATTACATTAATTATTTTATTATTACATTTTGACGTATAAATTTTTGTGTCAAGTTAACTTTAAGATAACGATATATGGTTACAGTACAGTACAGTAGTGATATAATTACAAACTCATTAATTACATCTGATGAAACTGGCGTATCATCCATTACGGAAACATCTAATGACGTCATTCATTACCGTTCAGCACACCCAATTAGGATTATTTATGATTATGTTGTTTACACTTTAGGTACAATTTCCAGGCAAACGATATTTTCTAGCCTCTTCAAATTTCTATGGGGGTTCGATTCTAGTCTAAACGAGATAATCAGCAGCCAAGCAGTGGTGTTAATAAACATTACTGTGTACCAGTTAAAAGGGCAATGTACCTTTTTTTTTTATTATTGGTGCCCATTGGAAATTCTTCATGAACTTCCTTCGCCCCGGAGAAGGGCGAAGGGGTATGCCGGACTCCTACCAGCTAAAACCACTGGAGCGGTCATCTTCGGCACCTAAGGGAGGCTCCAGGTCCTCGTATGATCACACTAGAGCCACCCACTGGTGCCGCGCCTATAGGCACATCTCGGAGAGGGTGACTGTAAAGTGGTCACCCTCCCGGGGGGACGAGGGCAATGTACCTAGTGAAATTATTGCTTATGCCCAACACTAAATAACTTCACGTCTCGAGCTGTAGATCATTTTAAACCACAGACAGTGTCTGGGATGAACTCTTTGCTGAATGCAAGTAGGACACATCTATTTAGGGTTGTCACTTTTACCAGCTCTTATCATCCTTTCCTGAGTGGCTGGCAACTACGTGGTTAAAGGTTGACCATCGCATGACTTAGTGTTAAAATCACCAAATTGTTTAAACCACACACTGGTATTGGGTATTCTTGGCCGAGTGGCAATGCAGGTGGGACACGTCTATTAGGGGCCGTCACTTTTACCAGTTCATTCCAACAGTTCCTGAGTGGGGAGTACCTGGTTGGAGGTTGATCATTGCGTCGCTCAATTTCTCACGGGTCATGGTAACTTTAAGAGTAAATTATTTAGCTTCAAGCTTGTTGCCTCACCATTCTGCCAACGTTCAACACCAGACTGATTATAAACAATCTGCACGTCATATTCTGTAGGAGTGTGTTCTTTGCCAGGATGAACACAATATTATGCTTGACGGCTTGCGCAGTAAGCCACGCAGGACTAAGGCTTATTACCACAAGGCGGATGCAATCATCCATAAAACAAAACCGGTATACCGGTGGCTGCCCTGTGCAATCCAACTTGCGCACGATTACCTTAGATTTGATCGATTTCCCACTGGTAAATGATGCATGTTCCACCCATACGCACGAAGCGTTCCCTCTTTTCTAATGCGTACCGCTGAGGGTTGGAATACTCCTTTCCGGAGTCGGTGTATCCAAATATATACAACATGAGTATTCAAGACACAAATGAATAGGATACTTCTACCTTCTCGCCCACGTTCGTCGACCTCATCCTCGCTTAACATCAGATGAGATAGTAATCAGACGCAAGGCTTCTCGAAATAAATTAAAAAAGGGACGTGTGCGCTTAGCTACCTCGAATCTGTACGCAAACGAGACTCTTAAAATTGCTTCCTGTTTTCTATTTTATT
Organism: Diloba caeruleocephala; assembly: GCA_947459985.1. Classification (NCBI taxonomy): domain Eukaryota; kingdom Metazoa; phylum Arthropoda; class Insecta; order Lepidoptera; family Noctuidae; genus Diloba; species Diloba caeruleocephala. Next base: position 9,179,686 of record OX381631.1, on the reverse strand, counting down.
ACACATTCGTTTTTCCTATAGTTACAAAGGTTTTGTACGTGTTTTTCTGTGTATATAATTTAAAAAAAGCTTTTGTGTGTGTGTGTGTGTGTCTATTATTCAATTAAGTGTATCCTTTTCAGGTGTATATAAAGGGAAAGAGTAAAAGAAAGCGTGTTCGCTGTGTAATTACATTTATATCCCTGTTTTAAAGGGTGTTGAAGCTGAGTGACTAATCAATTTAATTTATTGGCGTAATTATAAAACTATACACACGTGGTGTGAGCAGTGGTGGTACCCAACTGGTGTTTATATTTTCTTACATATTTCTGTTGTACTGTTAGCACATTTTACGTTTTAGGCCCGATGGCTTGAAACAATAGTGATGCTATTTTTCCTGATTATTTGTTGTCTCTGGACCTTACGTACGGTCCACTACATTCTGATAGCGACCAGGATAACGCATAACACACGCTCGAGGCCTGTGTGGGTGGCCGAGCGGCGGATCCTGCTCGATCGGATCAGGCAAGATCTCTCTCTGCCAGCAGTAGTGTCTATGTTGGCAGAGCATGAAACTAGAATGCAGTGGTCTCCTTCTGTGAGAGCCATGCTCCAGAAGGAGACCGTAGAGCGGGATCGGGAGATGGCTGACAGTTACAGTCACGCTCTCCGAGATGTGCATATAGGCGTGGTAACAGTGGGACCTGGAGGGAGCCCCCCTTAAGTGCCGAAGATGACCGCCCCAGTGGTTTTAGCCGGTACGAATCCGGCATGCCTCTTGGGAAGGAAAAGGAAGTTCATGAAGAATATAGTGGATAATCTGTGGCCCAATAAAAAAAAGGTACGGTCCACTAATTGATAAGTAAAGTTTACATTCTCTATACATTTTCTAAAAGTGTACGTATATTGGACTAAATCTAAACATTCTGTAAATACTATTCTAATGCTATATATGTATATCGCATCGCGAGTTATGTCGCGAACACTAGTGCTATGTATATACACTACCTACCACATATGTGTATAATCACAACGCGAGTATTTCCGTTACGTCGCGAACATATTCGATACTCCCATTAAAATTAAATCAGAAATCAGAAATTTACTGCCAAAAATATGGGTACACAAAGATGAAATTTACAGTGTTAAGAAGCCACATATAACCATTTCTGGTATGCGAATTTATGAACATATGTATTCATCAGTCAAAAATAGTTGAAGAATTATCACAATTAATTATTTATCATTTATACTATATTGTTTTGACGGATATATAATATTATTATTTCATTTTATAAGAACATAGAGGCCTATATATAGTATTTTTAACATTTCATTATGATGTAGTCATACAAAATACTGACATCAATTATAAAATACTATTATGTATAAACATGACATGTATTAATTAACTCTGCCTGTATTATTTTGCCAAGTACTTTTTTTAAACGTCGCACTAGGATTTCTGCTGTAACGAGGGTACAGTTTACAGGCATACATCTCACATACACACACACCCAGACCCTAAACAACTATCTGTAGATCATACAAATATTTCTTCCGTGCGGGGATCGAACCCGCGACACGTAGCGCAGGAAGCTAATCACTTACACGCCACAGCACCAACCGAGTAGAAGCATAAGTTTGGTTTTACTCCTACATAGTAATACACACATTTAAAAGTCCATACAGGTGCGATTCGTTAGTATGATCATCTATTCCAAATGGTTTTATATAAAAACGCCTTAAAGGCCACATAAAAGAATATTTAACCTAAGTATAAATACGTATAATATATACGATGAAAATGCAGTCGCAAAACAATACGCCTTGTGTTCAAGCTGCCCAAAGGAGTTTAGTTAGTGGCCAGCCTTGTATCAGAGTTATTCAGGCTGTCCGAGGGCCCCCGATTTGGCTTAACTGCCGTCTTAACTCTCGCCGCCAACAACAACCGGGACCGACGATTTAACGTGCCGTCCGAAGCACGGAGACTCTCAATTCAAATACCACTATGCGGTCACCCACCCATAGCCTGACCGCGCAGAGCGTTGCTTAACCTCACCTATACACCACAACTGGCTATTAACTCGTATCGTAATTATGAAACCAGAACATCTAATATCATAAAATCAAGTTGTGTCCACATCGGACCAAATACACCTACCTACCATGTGTCATTAGATATCTAACGAGGTTTTTAAGTGACATTACCTACATCTCTGCTTGACCTGATGCAGATTAAAACCGTGATAATATGTATCCATGTATGATTACGCGTTCTGATTGTGGAAAAATGCTATCAGCTGTTTATGGTACCGCTTTATTATGACTCAGCCGTGGAAATCACGTAGACGGACTTTGAACGTAGAGACTGGTTAATTTTTTATGCTCGTACTAATCACAGGCGATTGCGACAGCGACTGCGTAGGTCTATTTTTAAATTTACATTATTATTCATAAGCCAACCTGGTGCTTACCATGACGAGATGTCAGGGATTTTGACGAATCTTGAGTGATATTTTTTATCGTGTCACGTGAGCGATAATGTATTGTTTGCACTGTAGCGCCAATCTGCATGCTCAGCGTGGTAGCAGTATTTTTACATAATCTTCGTAGTATGCCTATCTTCTTCCTGCCTTATCCCAAGTTAATTGGGTTCGGCGCAATATGTTCTTCACGTATTTTGGCAAAAGGGTTTTCAAATTCAGCCGCCGCCCCGACACCAACCCTCCTCAGGTATGCTAGTGCTGGTGCGTGTGTTCCGCGCGCGCCTCGCGGTAGGATAGGTGCCGCCAGCAAGGTCACACAGAGAAGGGGCCCGTCAAATAGTGACGGGTCGATACCTGCCGGGGGCGAGTTCTAATGCAGACAAAGCGTATTACCGCCGGCTAGAGGTAAGGAAGGACATCGTGGGGTTTTAGCCGGTTTGAGCCCGGCATGCCCCTCCACCCTTCCCAAGGCGGAGGAAGTCCAAGAGGTTTGCTAGTGTTGGTGGTTTACTCGCCACATGCGGGTAACCTAAAGTGCTTGATCATACGCACCGGGTGCCAAACTGCCTTAGTCGCCTTCTATGACATCCACGGGATGAGATGGGGTACAAGGGCAGATCCAGGGGGGCACACTGTGGGGTGCAGTTGACAGAACTTAGAACTAGTAGCAACATTTCTAAAATGTTGACATGAGGCTTGAGCCCCTCCAGATTAAAATCTACGTAAAGCTACGTAGTATATATACCTATGTGCTACATTATATTAGGTAATACTAGTTACTTGTAAGGCGCCCTTTGAAATCGTAAATATTTAAATGTAATATTTTAATATACACATGGGTTAATACATTTTTTGCAGCGTTGCTGCAGCTTGTCAGTCAGTGATGAGAGTAAATATATTTTATAGTAACGGGGACCCGCGGTTTCACCCGCGTTTAATTTAAAAGAAATTTAGAGTACTTCAATATATATATTAATCAAATAAAATATATATATTAAATTCATAGAAATCAAAACAATTGTGTTAAACTTAAAAATAGACAGCTCGCCTGGAATTGACAAAATCTCGACCAAATTAATTAAATCAAACATTGATGTGTTAGCTGAACCCATTGCATATCTCTGTAACCTTAGTCTTGGAAGTGGTATTTTTCCCACTATACTGAAACAAGCTGTGGTGGTGCCAATATTTAAGGGCGGAGAAGTGACAATTCCCTGTAATTATAGGCCGATCTCTCTCCTTTCCACTATATCAAAAATTATTGAAAAAATTGTAAATAAGAGACTCATTACCTATCTCGAAAAAAATAATCTTATCTCGACTAATCAGTTTGGCTTCAGAGCATCACGATCGACCGAAGATGCAGTTCTACAGCTGACGTCCCATATTACCAATTATCTTGATAGGGGTGATAAGTGCCTGGGAGTATTTATAGATTTACAAAAAGCGTTCGACACAGTATCTATACCTATACTCCTATCGAGACTTGAAAACTGTGGGATTAGAGGTATACAGCTAAACTGGTTTAAAGACTTCTTAACAAACAGAATTCAGACCGTTCGTGTTGAAAATCAGTTGAGTAGTGTGGCACGATGTAATTACGGTGTTCCGCAGGGAAGCACATTAGGTCCGTCGCTATTTACGGTTTATATAGATGAACTGTGCGAAAAACAGATAGCTGGAGCAGATTTATTGATGTTTGCAGACGATACTGTTTTATTGTTTCACGGCGCTAACTGGCATGCAGTCAAAACCCTAACAACCAATGGACTCAGCTGCGTTACTACTTGGCTTGAGAATAGTCTGCTAAGTCTTAACATCACAAAGACAAAATACGTTTGCTTTAGCAAAACAAAGGCTACTAGTCCGCCTCATGATTTTAATGTTAAAATTCATACATATCCTTGTAACCGAGGCCTAAATGTTGGCTGTAATTGTGCACTGCTAGAACGCGTTAATGAAGTCAAGTACTTAGGAGTTCAAATAGATGACAGATTATCCTGGAGGCTACATATTGGGTACCTAGCTAAAAAAGTTAGGCAACTCATATATATATTTAAAAACTTGCGCACTGTTGCGAAGCCCACGCTACTGATACAAGTATACAATGCCCTTGCCCACTGCCTAGTTAATTACTGCATCTGCTCATGGGGCGGTGCCGCCAAAACATTTATGATTGAAATGGAGCGTGCACAAAGAGTAATTTTAAAAGTTATGCTATACTTACCCTATAGGCACCCCACAAAAGACGTATACTTAAAAACGAGGGTACTTAGTATACGTAAATTGTTCATATATAGATGCTTAAGGCGGTACCATCGTATAACAGTACCAATTCTGAAAGGTAGTGGTAAAAGAAGGTTTACTTATCCAACACCACGCATAAAATCAGAATTTGCACGAAGGCATTATGACTTTCAAGCACCAAAACTATATAGAATCGTAAATAGAAATTTACAAACAAGGGAGTACAGCAATTACAAGTTTAAAAATGTAATATTAAAATGGTTAGGTAATTATGACTACAATAGTTGTGAAAAGCTACTGTTAAGTACTACATAATTTATATTTTATACTGTGAAGAATCTCCCTAAGCCAAATTTGCATGAACTGTTACAATGCATACAGATTCACACCCACGAACACACTCGCATACACATGCACTCACATTTACATACTTATACAAACACACACGCTAACACCTAACAATGTTATAAATATTATATAACTCCTAATAATTGCTGGCATTATACACACACATTTTGCTTTCTTGTATACTTGCATGCATCATACAATAGTAATGTATAAAGCACATAGTTTTTAAAATATTTTGTGTCACTTAAACGGAGAAGGAACTGATTTCTGACACACAGGCTAGATTATAGCCTAGTTCAGGGATCAGAGCTTTCATAAAATTATGTATTCACTTAGTGTCAAATAAATAAATAAATAAATAAATATTGGATTTCAAGGGTTATTTTTTTTGCGCAGAACCATTATCATTATTCTAAAATAAAAGTAGCCTAAGTTATTCCTTATAACATCAGCTATCTGCCCGTGAAAGTCCTGTCAAAATCGATCCAGCCATTTCGGAGCTCACCCGGAACAAACAGAAAGACAGACCGACAGACAGACAAATTTTTAAAAAATTGTGTTTTTGTTATAGGTACCGTATATACTTTCATATGCATTTAGTAAAAAGCTGTTATTTTGACATTACAAACACACACTTGAATTTATTTATTTGTTTAGATTGGCACACATATCCGTGCAGTGTCCGGACTAAGATATCCGTATGATGCAGGATTAAAAATATAGCCCCACTCCATCTATCTCCTCTCATGGATTCCGAAAAAAGAAACTTAGGGATTAGGGACTCTATACCAGAGATGGGCAGCAGCGTCCCTTCTGCGGAACAGTAGCTATACTGTGCCCACCAACCCACCTTTCAAGTGTAACGAGTACTGGCAAATTCGTCCCAATATGGCTTGAATTTGATGAATTGATATTAGTGCCCATAGTTATTGACTACCAACAATGAACCAGAAATGACATATGGAACAGAGACGTGGTCACTCACAATGGACCTCATAAGAAACCTCAAGGTCACTCAGCGAGCTATGGAGAGAGCTATGCTCGGTATTTCTCTACGAGATCGAATCAGAAATGAGGAGATCCGTAGAAGAAATGGGCGGGGCACATTGCTCGTAGAACTGATGGCCGTTGGGGAAAAAAGATTCTTTAGTGGAGACCGCGCACCGGAAAACGCAGAGTGGGACGACCTCCGACGTGGGTGAGGGTCGCTGGGAGTCGTTGGATGAGCGCGGCATGTTACCGAGCTCATCCAACGACTCCCTTGGCTGATATGATGATGATGATGATGAACAATGAACGCCCGTTCAATTACGTCTTAGAAAAGAAAATCAAGTTGTAAGAACCTAGTAATTGGCCTGATAAGTCATTTCTACTCCAAAGTTTATTTAATACATTTTCCATCGTAAATATTTTCATCGCGCAGACATATACATCAACAAACTGACAATAGTAACTGTGGATAATGCATGAGTCAGCCATCGCAGTCGTCGTAGTGCGCATATCTCATTGCCACTCCGCAAAATCCGGTCAGGCAAATGGGGAAAATTTCTAAGTAACAACTTGATGCTTGTTAACCTTTTGTGGAATGAGTAGAGTTGAAACAGGTTTATTATAACAGTCTTTATTTTTCTTACAGGAATTATCAATCAATATAATCTTAATTAAGCGGGTATGGGTGGCGCAGTGGCTAGCAATTGGCTTTCTACGCTACATATCGCGGGTTCGATCCCCGCACTGTACAAATATTTGTATGATGTGCAGTTATATTTTCTTTGTAAACGTTGCCCCACGCTAGTATTTCTCCTGTGTCGTGGGTGCATTTACAGACATGAATTCCACATACAATACACCCAGACCCGTAACAATTACCTGCAGATCATACAAATATTTTTTCCGTACGGGATTCGAACCCGCGACCCGGAGCTCAGCAGTGTTTGTGCATGTGAGATGTATGTCTGTAAACTGTACCCACGCTCACAACACAGGAGAAAACCTAGAGAGGAACAAAGATATAAAAAGTGATCTTAACATTATTACCTTACATATCTTGAATCTTAGTGTGCTGTCCAGATTAAAAATATAGATGTAGTAAAAGACGACTAAGGGGGATGGTAGCAGCGTCTCTTCTGTGGTAGAGCAGCTATTCTGTGCTCACAAACCCGCCTGCCAAGCTTGGTGGCTACTGATAAATTCCCCTCGAAATGACGACGCAATATATAACCTGTAGTTTATAGGGCAAGCCTTTGTTTAGTAGTCTTTTGGCTGATATATTTATTTATTTTATTTATTTTATAATTTATGCACACACAGAAAGATAAAAATAAAGAAAAATGAAATAGGACTAAAATGTACAAAGGTACTGCTTATTTCTTAAGAAATCTCTTCCAGCAGACCTGCGAGAGGAGAGTTTAAATAAGAAATGTAGACACAGTGTGTAAAGGAGTAAATAAATGAAGAACATAAACATATAATTACTTATATAAAAATATACGATACATAAAATATAGGTATATATAAATACACACATACATAAATATACATATCCAAAAATAAAATACATATGCAACTATGTAGACGTGGAGAGATAGTGCTCTTTAAGGCGTTTTGACATCTTGAATCAAAACTACAATAAAGTTAGAGACTTTGTGCCTCACACCGCACACACTAGGATCTCTCCTGCATCATGGGTTCAGTTCACAAACATAAATCAAAGACTACTTGTACCTGAAGAACAACTACCTGTATAGGCCACAAAAATCTTTTTTGAATGAACTCCATGCATGAAGATAATTTATAATAATTCTTATGGAGACTTGTATATTAAGCTTTACAGTATATAACAATACAAAGTTAAATAAAAGTGTTATCAAAGCAAACTAATAAAATGTCTAATCGTTCCTCTGCCATTTTCCTGTTTATGTTAAAAGTAAAATAACATGTTATATTTCCAATCATTCTATAAATCCACTACTGTTTTCATCATTTTGGTCTTATATCAATATTCCTACAATAATTAGTTTCGGATAATTATGCCAAATATCGAAATCTCTGATTTTCCTAATTATCCATGTGCAATATTTGGTATATATACTTGTCAAAATACACAGGATGTGCATATTGTTAACATAACATGGACATGACCCTTGCATTTGTAATGATTCCTAATTAATGATAAAATAAAATTAAGTCAATGTTGTTATTTCAACATCATCATCATATATGAGCCAAATACATCAGCTGTCAAAAATAGGTCTAATGTTTCCTCACAATAATCTACCGTTAATCAGTTATTTATTAAGGAAAGCAGCCATTTTGAAATACAAATCATAAAATTTCAGTAGAAACATCATGTTGTACAAAATATTTCACTTCAAACTGATAAAAGTAAGAAAACATCTATATCGCTTGAGATTTTTAATATATCGTCGCTGCGCCTGCAAAGTCTGCTATGTCAAAAATCAACTTTCAGTGTGCTATTAATCTATTGCACTCATGGAGACTTTTCCAATGAAAGTTTTGGGCGAAATATTAGAGCTGACTTTACTATGATCTAAACTATTATATATGTTACATATTTACAGGCATATGCACTTTCGAAAATAATGTTTAATTGCATTAAGAACTTATTCCGTACAAAAAACACAAATGTTTTTGCAGTTTTGACAATACGTGAAAAGAAAAAGACATCATCACAGGCATCTCCTCAGGGCTGTATTCGTAAACACGGTTGCCTAGCATGTCTAGGTCAGACCAGTGTTTTAAAATATGCGCTGTGTGGTGCCGGCTACGCAGTCTGGTGCCGGCTCAGAATACCACCACCCCATCTGATCTGATGGGTGTCGTAAAACTCGACTAAGGGATTAGCCAGAGGATTGGCAGCAGCGTCCTTCGAGTACATTAACAACTCAACTGTGATCGCCAACCCAATTGCCAAGCATGGCGATTATGGCAAAACCCCCAATGAGCACACAACACACTCATACAGATTGTTGTGGTGATCTTTGAGGAAGGCCTGTGTCCAGTAGTGGCCTTCATTCGGCCGAAATGATGATGATGAAATGATGAAGCACACTTGAACTAAAGCGAAACTGAATTGTAATTATTTTTTTGGCCACAGGCTTTACATGCAATTCCCGTGTTTACCATATAGGATCAAGAATCTAATTGAAAAATAATAATATACAACAACTATAAATAAATAATAATGTCAACATGAAACATAGAATGTATTTACAATACAATAATTAAATCGGTACAATAAATAAACAATAAAAGTATTAAATAGGTTGTAATTATTATTAAAAGTAATTATTTTAAATATTTATAAGTATTATAATCCTACTCAGTACTATAAAAGAGTATTGGAAGTAAAAATAATATTTAGCCCATCAAAACTCCATAAAATACCGTATATTAAATAATGGTAAAGCGCTTATAATATACATAACTCGACATATAATATTGGTATTTATATTCTAAACTTTAGAATCTAAAGATGTAAAACACGCGATAATAAATTAATAAATGTTGCGCTTGCCGGCGCAATCCATTGTTTGTAAACAAATAACATATGACCGCCGGTTGACTATTATTTGAATACCACTAATTCCGCATAATTCCGCTATGAACATGTAAAAATTCCAACCAAATCCTCCTTGAAAGAGCCGAGAAATCCATAATTATATGCTACGAAGTCGAAGCACTGAAAAATCACCATGTGGTCGAATAACGCGCCAAAATTTGACACAACTTTCGCACTCAAGTTTCCACCAATTATATATTTGTTTTTACAAAAATATAATCTTAGAAAACTAATTATTAGAATCCTTATAAGTAGCTAGAAGGCAAATAATATTTACTAACTGTAAATAAATGATTTCCTGATAAATAACACCGCCCCTAGCGGTGAGAATAAGAAACATAACGTAATGGCCGACACACAGTAGTTTGCGATGACTTAACATCTAAATGCGCAAAATACTTACGCTTTCCTCCTCTTTTTCCATTCCAGAAGGCATTTGAGGTACTGCACGGTTAATCGCCGAGTAGTCCGGTAAATCCGGAAGCTCCTCGGCGAGATATATGGGCATTGGTTTCGACGCATCCAGGGCCCTCGCCCTAAACGAGAGCTTCGACATTTTGTTGACAGAACAAAACACGCTAGCGTCGACACAAAAATGCACTTATAAATCACTTTATAGCTCCACTAGGAGGTCCCAAGGGACCGTAAACTGAACTTTGCACACTCTAGTTCGTTCCCATGATTAATTTTTGCACACACTCAGTCACAATTAATGAAAAACAATAACGAAACTTTACATATTGAGCGTACTTTACAGAAAGCCATCATGGCGGCTTTCCGTTTGGCGGACGACCATGACCAACTTCCACCAACTACGACGTGCGCGGGAAGGAAACACGCGGGAGCAATTCCAACATTTTTTGTACTCTTAATACATTTTTGCATATTATTTATTACTTTATCATTAATCTAACAAATAAAAGTATAAAATAATTATTTTTTATAAAATACTGAAACAGAAATGATATTATGTATTAAAAATACTAAAAGTACAGAAATGACGCTGGAGGTTACTTGTCAAACCATAGACTACGAACTTCTTTAATGGGTGTTTCATTATACGCAAAATTATTTTGATGGGCGTGTGATATTATCCCTTGGACTTTCTTTAACTTTTGTTAGAAAAGATATAGCTATATAAAAATATACACATAATAAAGTTATGTAGATAGTATATTTTTTACCGAAGATGTAGCATGACCTGCAAAAAATGATTTACAACATAATTTGATCATTATTTTTGGCCAGCAGCACAATTATATATTTTATTATTACCTTGTAATGATAATTTAATTTGACAAAAACCTTTAGAAGTATCTGCGACACACGACGTTCCAATCGTAACCAATGAAAACCAAAGAACATATTTTTTTTCTCTTGGCAAAATGACTATGTTCTACGCTATGTTCACACAGGATAAAACCACAGATTAAAAATACTACCCTGTTGATCTCTTGAAACTTGCAGCTAGAGGTGAAAAGTACCAGGTAACATTCAATGTTACTAAATTGTATCTTAACTAGTTACCTACCTACTAAATTGTATCTTAACTAGTTTCCCTTTCAGTTCCGGCCGAAACTAGAAAAGAAGCCGAATATTCGGTTATGGTTTCGTTTCGCCTGAAAATCGTGTTTCGGTCGGACACTTGATATATATAGCCCGAGTTTAAATATATCATTAAACCGGAGTGACTGTGAGTGTTACAATTTAAATATTTTAGCTATATACATATATTATATATTATATTACAAATGAATAAAATTTTACTAAATGCATATGCCGTGTGGTGCCGGCTCAGAATGCCACCACCCCATCTCCTCCTCCTGGGTGTCGTAAAAGTCGACTAAGGAATTAGCCGGAGGATGGGCAGCAGCGTCCTTCGAGTACACTAACAACTCAACTGCGATCGCCAACCCGTCTGCCAAGCGTGGCGATTATGGCAAAACCCCCCAATGAGCACACAACATACCGATGTCGGTCGTTGTGGTGATCTTTGAGGGAGGCCTGTGTCCAGCAGTGGATTTCATTCGGCCGAAATGATGATGATGATGAAATGCATATGAAAGTATATACGGTACCTACAATACAAAACTTATTGCCAAAAAACTTTCATACAGACGGATTAAAAATATTTTTTTATGTGTTTTTCTGTCGGTCTGTTTGTTTCCGCTAATCTCCGAAACGGCTGGACTGATTTCTACGGGACTTTCACTGGCAGATAGCTGATGTTATAAGGAATAACTTCGGCTACTTTTAGTTTAGAAAAATAATAAGGGTTCCGCGCAAAAATATTAAAACCCATGAAATCCAAAATATACTCTGTGTTAAGTTTCTATGCCGAAGTACTCTAAATTATCTATAAATAATCCTATTTCTTCTAAATTAAACGGCGAGTTAAACCGCGGGTCCCAGCTAGTTAAACATTAAACTAAATCAAAGATAATTGTTGATCTTTTAATTTTAATTATACTTAAAAAAAAGTTTTCAATTCATCACGAGGTTTAAATAAAACATAAGAAAAAATATAGGTATCATTTTAGAGATAATTTTTTTAATATCCTACATAATCCTACGGCCCCATCCTACCTGCGGGAACGCTTTTCCTACACCCGTCTGCCTGATGCGCCCTGCAGGTCGCATCTTAAAACCCTTCTTAAATTCCCATCCCACAAAACTGATTTCTACTCCTATTCCTTATCTGTACATGCGGTTAGGTTGTGGAATTCGTTACCGCCTGACATAAGAGATTGCAAAACAGTTTATAGTTTCAAAAAACTAGTGAAAGAGCACTATCTCTCTCTATCCACTTAATTGTTTATGTATGTATTATTATTTATGCCTAAGTAGATGTATATACTATGTATAGTATGTAGGTATAGTACTCTTTATGTATGTGTGTATATTTATATGTATCGTATATTCTCTACACACCATGTCTGTATTTCTTGTCTTCCGAATTCTCCTTTCGCAGGTCTGCTGGAAGAGATTTCTTTAAGAAATAAGCAGTGCCTTTGTACTTTTCTTTCCTATGTAATTATATTTTAAATATTTCTGTGTGTACATAAATAAATAAATAGATTAATGAGCCAGAATAACTTGTAATAATTTTATTTTTTATATTCTCTTGTTTCTAAATTGTGAATACTAAATTAATCAATTGCACGCCTCATAAGCGAAGCGTTGAAGTGGGTATTACTGTCAGTTTACGCACACCGAGTGATTCTCCAACTTAAAATGACACTTTTTTTATTCCTCATTGCTTTTATAAGTGAATAGTACCTGGATGACCGAGCTTTGCTCGGTATTTTCGTGTTACTTAACAACGCCATCTGCTGTTGTGTCGTTAAAGCAATTAGTTGCTCACAAAAAATAGTATTATTATTCGCCAATAGATGTAAGGAAGAGTCATATTTTTCAGTTGAGACTACTCATACGCCTATAAAATGACATTTTCTAAAAATGATTCCTAGCTAGATCGATTTATCGCCCCCGAAACCCCCTATATACTAAATTTTATGAAAATCGTAGGAGCCGATTCCGAGATTCTAATTACATACAAGAATTGCTCATTTAAAGAGATAAGATTTAATAAATTGAAGATTATGAGGCGTGCACTTTTGGATTTTCCAACTATCTTAGTATTTTGCTTATACGATACGCTTAACCTCGTCTAAACAAAATTGCTTGTATATTAATTTTTTGTTCAAGAGAAATACAGTGAGTCCGTGTTGAAGGGGTTTGATCACAGACATAGATCAATCTATCTGTTTTGATGGTGCGTAGGTGCACGAGATGAAAGGTGTATTGATCAGTCGAAGTCACATTGCATGGAGATATATTATGGGAAAATATAAGAGTAACCGAAATATGAATAATGAGAGTTATATAAAGCTTATAAAATGTTTTAGCTATGGTCCAAACAAACAGACAAGCAACAAATTATTACAAATTTATTGCACTATATCCGTTTATTTAAAGAGTAAAATTTTTGCTTTAGCATCAATCCTCTTTTCCTAAAGAAAATTAATACTTAAGCTATAACCTTAACACATAATAAATAATTGTTGCTATGAGTTAACTTTATGTTGGTAATTATAACGAACAAACATTTTTGTATCGTTATCACTTTTTATTGTAGGTACTACTGTATTTATTATTCTCAACCGATTATTGCAATATAAAAAGATTTAAAAATTATCACATAGGTTATTATTGATGGGGTGCTAGGTCAGGAAACCTCCACGTGCGCTCGATGGCTGCTGGTCCCTCTTGATACGTCCGGGGGTAAGAGCAGTTGTCGGGCCAGCACACCCTGGGCACCGGGCAATAACTACTCCGCTTTTAGGAGGAACTTGTTGCCCAGTGGCTAATATTCTGACAGGGACGGGCCCAATTTTGGGCTGTAGGTAGGCCGTAGCGTGCTTCTTCGTTTTTGGAGAACCATGGGTCGCCTAGCGGCGGGCTCGGTGTGCATTCACCCTGCCCCGAGCAGGTAGTGGGAGGACTCCCCTTCCCTGCCACTGTCGACATCGTAACCTCGGTTGGAGTGCCGTGGTCACGTCTCGCGGCTTCGACCGGGACCGAGGATCTTGGCTTAACCGCCCGGATCGCGAGGAAGGCGTCTATAAAAAATCCCCGAACCGAAGCTAGCGTGCGGCGATGGGTGCTTGGCTGATGGGAAGTTCAGTCGCGAGCACGCCTAGCCCCAGGACCGGCGGCACCTGAATATAGGATACGCTTGCCCGGGTACAGGGGGCACTGCCCGGGTCTACCATTTATTGGGATCAAAAATAATCAACAACATCGATAGGTAGGTTCGATCCCGAGAATATAGCAATGACAACCCGCGTGTTAGTTTAGCAGGCTACGTAACCAGTTGCGAAAAGATACGAAATAAGCTTTCTAATTCCTAAAATCTGTCTCTCGGGAGCTACCCTTTAGATATAGCGTGATGGTAATGTTTTTTTTTTGATAATTCTTATGACGTACTGATAGCAAATGTGTTCACTTGTGTGATTGTTTCATAAAATTCATAAAAAACGACAGCGTTATTGTTGACATATTGTTATACAACTCACCTCCCATGTACAAAATCGCGATGATTTGTATTCTAGAGCCATCTTAGGACAGTAACAGATATTTTTGCCAAATTTCAACGAATTCTATAGTGTAGTTTTAGCGGTAACATCCAACATAGAAACAGACAAACAGAAATTCTAAGAATTGCAGATTTGGTATCAGTCTCAGAGTCCTGGAGCACGCGGCGGTGATTTTTATCAAAAAATATTCATTGTACAGTTTTTGTCTCTCTTCGATTTTAGTATAGTATAGATATATCTTACAAATTGGTGTAGGTACAATAAAGAGTATAATAAATAAATAAATATTTAAATAGATAAAACGATCTAAGTTTTTTTATCCTAGCATCCAAAAAAACAACAAGCATGGCCAAGTGGACCTTGGCCATGCCATTGGACAAGGCCCGTAGGTTTATAATGCAATCAAAACAAGTGCACAGAGCTAACGGACTGATAACTCGGTACACAATATATTTTAAAGTTATTAATTGTTGTCTGTCACAATAATGAAGATAGATGGCGAATCAGCAAATTGTAAAACACACTCTATGTAGACAAGGATATTATAAATTAGATGATGTATCTACTGAAGACTTCCGCGTATATTCAAAATCAATATATATGGTCATAGTCATAGTCATATTCCTTTATTGGTAACTAAGTGGTTACACGTCAAATTGAAACATAAAATACAAAATTAATAAATTATACAGTACATCAATCATACATAATCAAATACAATATTGATTCTAGATTTTAAAAAAAAATATTAATAACATCAGCATATTAAATATCAGAAAATTATCAATAATAAATTCATAATCTTTCACATTTTAGGATATACGAATTGAGGAAAATAAAATAATAGTAGGTACAATAAATAATAATTAATCATTAATAGCCATTATTCGCACTTCACTGTCCAAAAGGTGGTCAACACTAAAACCAACCGCCCTGTACCAATTGGCTCTTTGGACAGGGAATGGGTTCATATCATGTCAATTCAGGTAAACACTCACTATACTTCTAGAACGTCTGCTCAGCTAGCCACTTCTTTAATTTATATTTAAACGAGTTGCTTGTGAGTGAGTTGCGAACGTTCTCTGGCAACCGATTATATACGGCTGGTGCCATCACGTGCACTAGTTTGGACGTCTCCGCAGCCGTCGCGGAACTGCTTTCAGTCGATGCGCGTTCCGTACATCGCTCCCGCGCCTGAAAGCACACTAGACCTGGTACTGTTAATATACCCATGTCTCGAAAATGTGACAGTGCAGATGTTTCCCGTGACACTCGCACTATGGCTCTCACCGATCTTTTCTGCATTCTGAAGACACGCTCCCAATCAGCAGCACGCCCCCAGAGTTCTACGCCATATTGCAGCAGAGAATGCACACACGCAAAGTAACAGGTCCGGACCATGTGGACCGGCAATATAGCGGATACACGCCACAGTGCAAAGCAGGCGCGACCGATTCTCTCGCACAGCTTATTTATGTGACCTTCCCATGTTAAACCACTATCAATTTGAAAACCTAAGAAGGTGGTGCTATTGACCTGGGACATAGTCATGCACCCAACTTGCACAAAAAGTGGCTTATATGAACGACCGGACAGGTTAAAATGCATGAAGTGGGTTTTATTAATGTTCAGCATCAGTCCGTTGATTCTGAACCAATGGTTTAGATCGTTCGCCACTTCATTCAGCTTGCGCTCTAGCTGATCTACGGATGGCGCAGTCACGACTGCAGCGACATCATCAGCATACATTAAAATGTGTCCATCGCGTACGTTTTCCGGCAGATCATTGAGAAGGAGGGAAAACATGATGTTGGATAGCGAAGAACCTTGTGCTACTCCAATTACGGTCTTAAGCGGCTGTGATTTTTCTGCGCCGCCATTCCAAACCACCACATGGCATCGATCCAACATAAAGTCCGTGAGCAATTGCAATCGCCACAAGCGGCATGCAACATCAACGACGTTTACGGAGCGAACACTACAAAGGAACATACAACCCGTTATTGGTTTGCCCGCTTCCGTTCTGGAAATTTCGATCTGCAAAATGAACCCTGTGGTCGTCCGATAATTTTGGTCGGCTGAATTTGCAGCAGCTTTCGATGTTAGCATCAAAACAATATTGGTTCATTTGAGTCAATTTGGCATGGTAAAAAAGCTTGACGCGACGTGCGCGTCGAGGCCTGCCTTGTGCTTCTCAGCAGGCACAAAAACGAAGGAATTATGAACCGCATTGTTACCTGCGACGAAAAATGCATTCTGGTTGACAACCGCAAGTGCTCAGCAAGTTGGTTAGATCTTGGTTCAGCACCTAATCAAAGCCCTACAACAAAAAAATACCCTAAGAAAAGTGATGGTCACTGTTTGGTGGTCTAGTCCGGTGTGATTCATCACAGCTTCTTACCAAACGGGATGAGCATTACTGCAGATGTGCACTGTGAAGAATTGAACATTATGATGGAGTAGCTCGCACATCTGCAACCAGCTTTGATCAATCGCTCTTCCCCGCTGCTCATGCACGACAATGCTCGATCTCATACTGCACAACAGATGGTCTCCAAGCTACAAGAGCTGGTTGGAAGCTCTCCGTCATCCACCATACTCATAAGACCTTGCGCCTACAGAATTTAATTTTTTCAAGAATTTGAATAACTTTTTAGCGGGAACAAATTGCAATACCCGAGAGGCAGTACAAAATACCTTTGAAGAGTTTGTCGCCTCCCATCCATCTGGTTTCTTCAAAAACGGCATCGATAAACTGCCACTGCATTGGTAAAGATGCATCGAATGTATGGGTGGCGATTACTTTGATAAAAAAAAAGAAAAATCAAATATACTTTATTTCGTACTAAACGGCAATTTCATAGGTAAATACTTGACTATATCTGACTCAAATAGTCAGACTCGAATAATAAATCACACTCAAATTTACTAATAATAGTAAGCAGACGCCACGGTCCTAAGACCAGCACTAGGCGTCTCCAGCCTCACCTTCCACTGGTTCCACTCATGATGGCACTATGAGCCTCCCTGCGCCATCTCGTGACCGCTTCAGGTGAAGGGCGACTGTCACTCTCGGCCCGAACATCCGCTATCAGCCAGTAAACTGTAGCGAGCACCCGTGCCTCCAGGTCCCACGGGGGAGTCCCCGCAAACGCACACGCAGCCTCAGCAGACACCGTGCGGTATCCGCGTAATACCCTGACTGCCATGACTCTTTGTAGATAATAACAGAATTATATGATCGAATATAGATATGATATATGATTTGACGGCACGGTTGGTGCAGTGGCTGACACAGTCGGCTGCTGCGCTCCGGGTCACGGGTTCGATTCCCGCATGGAACAAATATTTGTATGATCTGCAGGTAGTTGTTCCGGGTCTGGGTGTATTGTATGTAGAATTCGTGTCTGTAAACGCACCCACGACACAGGAGAAATCATAGTGTGGGGCAACGTTGTTTTAAAAAAAAAAAAAAAAAGAATATCTGATATGTATCGGGAGCCATGTAACAAGCAATTAAGAGAAATACGTTATCCTGAGTTATTTCAGAAATGTGGAGATAAATTGTGTAACAATATAGATCATGGGCGTGCTCTTGACCGTTTGTATGGTAATATTGTTAACTTTCTGTCAGTAATAGCCGTAAATGCATGGGAAGCCAAGCAACCGCGAAAGCTAAAGCGAGTTGCAGGCAGATTTGTTTCTCCCATTGGGTAACAGTGTTACTCAACGGGAACAAACCAAACAGACACGTTCGAGGCGTTTATGGGCTCTGTCTAAGAATCAGATATGGCTGTTCTACAATAAACCTACGTGGGGAATTTGGGGAGAAATGCGTCAGAGACAAAAACTTTAAGGTTAGGCTCAAATGGTGCCAAAATCATTAGGAGCGAATGAAGATGGACATATTAGCGTTGCACAGAGCATCAAATAATTTTGCTCAGTTCTGGAAGCAATATAACTGACGGTTAGATTAAATCGCCCTGTGAGCGAGGGGGAATATAGTTCACCGGTGGAAATAGCCAACATGTCGAAATAACGAATCATGGTGATCTATAGTATATATATAGAGATCAGTCGTGATTATAAACCAATCCGTTTTTCTGCCAAACAAGTATCCGAACTGATCTTAAAAATGGCCTGGGGATGTCTCCAAGGTCACGACGGTCTTAGTATTATTCTTAGTGTTAGCATCTAAGACGTTCCGGTTTCGTTTCATTCTAGAGTATTAGCAATGGTTTTCACACTTTGTGTTAACCACTCAATACCTTCCGTCCGATATCTTGAAAACGATGAAAAATAAAACTTGTGACATAATGGACAAGGCGAACTACAGGCCGATCATTGGCAACTGTGATTGCCAAAGTATTGGACGGCGTGCTTGATAAACAACTTGACAAATGAGTAACGTTACATGACGCACAGTTTGGCTTCCGGCTCAGACTTTCCACTGAAAGTGCGATTTGTTTTGTGAAGTCGATGGCCCAATACATTAATCATATCATCATCATATCAGCCACAGGACGTCCACTGCTGAACAAAGGCCTCCCCCTTAGATTTCCACAACGAGCGGTCACATGCCGCTCTCATCCAACGACTCCCAGCGACCTTCACCAGATCGTCTGTCCACCTCGTTGGAGGTCGTCCCACGCTGCGTTTTCCGGTGCGCGGTCTCCATTCGAGAACCTTTGTGCCCCAACGGCCATCAGTTCTACGAGCAATGTGCCCTGCCCATTGCCACTTCAGTTTACTAATCCTTTCAGCTATGTCGACAACTTTAGTTCTTCTACGGATCTCCTCATTTCTGATTCGATCTCGTAGAGAAATACCAAGCATAGCTCTCTCCATAGCTCGCTGAGTGACCTTGAGCTTTCTTATGAGGCCCATTGTGAGTGACCACGTCTCTGTTCCATATGTCATCACTGGTAACACACACTGGTTAAAGACTTGCGTCTTGAGGCATTGCGGTATTGTTGACGAAAAGACGTTGCGAAGTTTCCCGAACGCTGCCCAGCCGAGTCGGATTCGACGATTGACCTCTTTCTCGAAGTTGGACCTACCTAACTGGACAGTTTGTCCTAGGTAGACATACTCGTCAACAACTTCGAGAACAGAGCTCCCAACGGATATTGGGGTGGGCACGAATATGGTGTTGAAGTGCTTATACAGAAACGCCACCATGTCGGTCCGAGTACATGAACAGAGCACGGGGGCAATTCCATTGCAGAGAGGTGTGAGACAGGGGGACGTCATTTCCCCGAAACTGTTCACCGCTGCAATGGAGGATGCCTTCAAGCTACTGGAGTGGAAAGGATTCGGCATTAACATCAATGGCGGGCACTCACCTTCGATTTGCCGATGACATCGTAGTTATGGCAGAATCGCTGCAAGAGCTCAGCACAATGCTCGATGATCTCAACAGAGTTTCCCAACAGGTGGGCCTTAAAATGAACATGGGCAATACATTAAGGATAGAACGAATTCAGTATATGCCTGCTTCCTTGACCTATCAAGGGAATTTAACCGTGTATCGTATGCTGTTGTATGGGATAAGCTCAGGAGAGCAGGTGTACTACTTGAGTTGACGGGTTTGTCCCAGTACTGGTACTCTAATCAGTTAAACCAAGTTCGTTGGGTGACGTTATACCACCGTCCAATGAGAGGTTGGTTGGTCTTTGCTTTACCTAAACTGTTCAATCTGTACATGAATGAGTTCATAGTTGAACTAAGCAGCAAACCAGTCGAGTGCAAAATAGATGGCATCAGTGTCAATAATATAGCTACGCAACAGTCTCACGGCGGGCTCAATCAGGGAGATGCTGAAAACCTGTAAGAGTTATGCGGAGACCCATGGCCTGTTGTACAATGTTATAAAAAGTGAATATCTGTTAGAATACGGAAGATAGAAGATAGAATACGGACTTCCATTATTCCCATATACTGCCACATCGCCAGAAACCCATCCATTTGCTTGTCGTTTACCCATTTTAAATAATAATAACAAACTGGCAACACGTCTGAATACGTCAAAATATTTTTCTGATTTATTTATATAAATAGAATATCAAATCAAAAAATAAAAACCGAAAATATAATGATAGACCAGAGGGCCTTCGACAGGGTAAATGTTGATGTTCCTTTGGATAAAATGGCAGTTGCAGGTTTTTCTCCAGAAAATAATGTTCCAACATTACTGAAATACTTCACCGTAAACAGTATGTTGTGTACAAGACGGCTAAATTGAAACTATCCAGTTACCGAAGGTATAGGACAAGGTAGTAGCCTTGGGCCATTACTATTTCTAATATTAATTAATGACCTTCCAACACACTTACAACACTCCACAGTGCTAATGTTTGCTGATGATGTTAAGCTCGCCCTTCCAATACATAGATCAAATGATACAGCTAAACTACAACTTGACATCGACAATATTTGCACTTGAAAAAATTTCAAAAAAAAAAATTTCAGTAGTCGCCAAGCCATAAGCATACAGTACAACTCATACGTTCGCAGTCTGTTAGAAACTAACAATGTAATCTGGAACCGCCATGAAAAAAAAAATACTACTCGTCGAAAAAGTACAGAAATTATTTGTTCGTACCCATATAATTTCAGATAGACATAGGTCTATCTGAAATTATATGGGTTTTACCCGTACATATATATTTGATAATAATAATATATTATTATATGATGAATCCCTGGATATGTTTACGAGTTTGGAACCCGAGATTCTTGGCTACAGCATGTCCTTATCTGGGAGACTATTTCCACTCCTAGTACAATATGTGAGTGAAACAGTTACTTTTGCTATGTAAATAGCTATTATTATTGTTACCTCGGAATTAAACGGATTAAATCGCGTGTATTATTGATTTTTGTTTTTCCTGACGCTTCGAACACTAACAGGGTTAGTGGTTGCAGGATGACTAAGGTGACAAGCGTCGTTACAGATTTAAAAAGTTATTTTATCTACCGTACAAAACTAATAAAAAAATATATTCACGTATAAAATAAATAAATCTAAGTCTCAGATAAAAAATAAATCACACAACCTGTATATAAAGAGTATAACATTTTACAATCAGTATATAATTATGGGAGGCACAGCTTCTACGTCTACATCATAAACACAAACGGCAATTTGAAGTGCACACGTTTACAATTATAATCATGAAAATATGATTAATGCTATTCTTGTTCTTCGCAATCGCAGCAGCTAGACCTGGGAGCCCTACTGTAACCTCAGCACCTGACCAGCTTGTGACAAACGGTTTTTTGTACTTATAGTGGGCACACATCAAACCATACCATACCATAACAGTATTACATTAACACAATACAAATAATTAAAAATAGATAAAACTTAAAACATCATGCTAAAACTAAACAATATCTATAGTTACTGAGAGGTCGATGCCGAGATTGTTTGCCCTTTTGGATAATGGATCAGCTAAATAAAACACGCTGGAAACTCCTACATCCATCCTATTAATATTACGCTGTCTCAGAACCTACTCCGTTTCCACCTCGTTCCTGGCACACTCCATAAGAAAATGTTGTACATCCTCAACTTTAGCACAAGTAGTGTAATTTGGCGAGTCAACCTTTTTCATAGGTTGTGCAAACTTTGCTGACGGATAGTGACCAGAACGAATTCTAAATGCTAATTTTAAGAAAAATCTATTAAACGTACAGTTTGAAAACCATGGCACTCGAGGGGGCTCACAGTGAATGGTTTTATACTGTATTCTTTTATCCTTACTGGGTTCATCACAAAAATATCTCCAAAGATTATGACAAACCGATTTATACTTTAATAAAGTCTCCGAATGATAAAAGATAATGAAAGGTATGTTTTAATTTTTGTTTAATTGAATTGACAGAATCATATCTCAGGTTTTAAAAATAATCAATATTCGTAATGTATTCATAAATCGTAATGATAAATGGTTTTTTGGGGTCGGACTATATTATCTAAATAATATTATAAATGTCCATGTGGTGTCCGGATTAACAATATAGCACTCCATCTCCTTCCTTGGATGTCCTAAAAGATGACTTAGGAAGTCAGACCAAAGGAATTGGCAGCACCATCCCTTCTGTACAACAATAGAAGAATCTGAAGAACGGCTTCTGTGCTTACCAGAGATCGCCTGCAAAAATTTCGGCAGAATGACTACACACGGTATGTAAACGATTGTTTATGGGGGAGTCTTTTGTTCAACAGTTCTTTTGACTGATATGATGATTATGATTTTAAATGTGAAAGTATGTATTTATGATTTTACTTGATCAGAATAGTCTTCATCTTCTTAGATTATGGCTTCTGTAGAGTATCTTCCACAATTTCGCTAATGCCAAGTATAAGGTAACAAGGGGGAGGTTTAGATTTTATATATCATAAAGACAAATACAAGCAAAGTATTCATGTAATTCCTCCTCGAGTTGGCGCTCCACACTAACTAATTTACTTGTGTTTATCGTTGTACCAGCGTAAATGTTATAGAAATGTATAAATACTATTCTGTCAAGAAAGTAGCGGGAAAAGAGCAATAATACACAAAATGTTTGTTATTCATCCAAATTTATTTTATCACCTTCAAAGTATGCTCCTTCAGAAACGATCACGGCAAACGACACTTACGCCAACGAATAATCCAATCATCAAAACATTTTTTAAACGCTGTTTCCGGAATTGAGTTCAGTTCTCGCCGCGAATTCTCCTTTATGTCTTCTACCGATTGAAAACAGGTGCCACAAAGTGGTAATTTGAGTTTAGGAAAAGAAAGAAGTCGGCTGGTGAAAATGGTGGTTGCTCGATGGTATTTGTTGAGTGTTTGGTCAAAAATTCGTTCACAAATCATTGTGGCTGTGTGTGAAGGCGCATTATCGTGGTGCAAAATCCAAGAATTTTCTTTCCACAAATCTGGCCTATTTTTTCGAATTTGCTCTTTTAAATGCCGTATAACGCTCAAATTATATTCTTTATTTACCGTTTGACCTTCCGGCAAGAATTCCGAGTGCACGACACCGTGATAGTCAAAGAAAACAGTCAACATGGCTTTGACTTTTGATCGACTTTGGCGTGGTTTTTTCGGTTTCGGTTCAGTTGGAAGGCGCCACTCCGAAGCTTGTTGACTAGTTTGCATGTCAAACTCGTAAATCCACGTCTCGTCACCAGTAACAATGCGTTTCATGAATGTTGGGTCGGAATTGACTCGGTCTAGCATGTCTTCAGCGACTCTCATGCGATTGAGTTTTTGAAGAAAATTCAGGTCTTTTGGGACTAGCCGAGCGGTAAACTGGTTCATACCCAAATGCTTAGTTAAAATGGTACGGATCGACTCGTGAGATACAGAAAGTTCGGCGGCTATCTCTCTCAAAGTTGAATGAGGATTTACAGTCACTATTTCCTTCACTTTTGCGATGTTAACTTCAGTTGCAGACGTTGATGGCCTACCAGAGCGAGGCAAATCTTCCATCACATCTCGACCGCTTTTGAACGCTTTGTACCACTCATAAGCACGTGTTTTTGATAAAGTCGATTCACCGTAAGCCTTCTGTAATATTTTCATTGACTCCGAACACGAAATTCCATTGGCGATGCAAAATTTAAGACAAACTCTTTGTTCGGTGTTTTTGTCCATAATGAAATTCGCTATACACACTAGATATGATATAACTAAAAACAGCACTGTATTTAATATAAATAACAGATGCAACTCAAACTCCGCGCCAAAATGAAAAACAGTTGTGCCAATCTAACAACAACAATAAAAACAAAAATTTGAATTTGGAACCATAAACAAATCATCCAGTCCCGATACTTTTTTGACTGAATGTATACTGGTTAAAAATAAAAATAGATAATAATAGATGCAGGAGACCTAGCCAATCCTAGACTAGCCGAGGGTGCTCGCCATACTTTTCACCGTCTGTGTACGGCACTTATATCTACCTGATGCGTTGATGTGGACCATAGTTGTCCTTATTATTAAGAACAAGACAGTGGACGCGTCTTGTTGGATTAACTTTGTGTGAGGCACTGGATAGTGTAATTGATAAACATTTAGATAAATATCTTAAATCACATGACGTGAAGTTTTTAATTTGGGCTGTCTACAGTAACAGCAATATTGAGTCTCAAGCATACTGTCCAATATTACACCAGCAGGAATTTACCTGTTTACGCAAGCTTCTTAGATACATCGAAGTCTGGTCTGGAATCTGGTCCGTGAGCTCAGGAGTGCCCAATTAGGCTGTTCAATTGATGTGCTTTTTGTTAACAAAATAAGTTACGCCAACGATGGTACTGCTGAGCCTATCTATCAGTACCTTCAGGCGCCTGATAAAAGTGTGTGAGTGCTATGCGAACACCATTGGTTATAATATGAGCACTATTTAGATGATGGTGTTCAAATCTGGTACGAAGAGCCATAATACCACCCCGTAAGTCACATTGCGCCACTGCTCTCAAGAGAGTGCCACAGATCAAGTAACTGGGCCACTGGTTCACCGAGGCCCTCACAGAAGACGTGGATGTAGAGACAGAACGTAAGGCATTGTCAGTCAGAGCGTATGTGCTAGCCCGTAGGTTTGAACGCTCCACTTCACAGGTGAAAATAAGTTTATTCAAGGCGTACCTGCTGTCAGTCGTTTTATACAAGCAGCCGATAGGTGAAGCATATGCCAAAGACTTACATTGCACTGCGTGTCAAATACAATAAGGTATATTTGCAGACACACAAGTAGATGGATTTACCGCGATACATCGCAAAAGAAAAGGATCCCTGATGTACTGCTTGCGGGGCAGCCGCAACAGCTTCCAGCAACTCTTTGCTGGGAGAATGGACACTGACTACTTCTTTGTGAAGTTCTGGACAAAACTGCATATATACATTATGCGTTCCTGAAATAGTGTTTTCATTATTGTAGCACTAATACATAATATTAATATATTATTACTTTAAAATTAATTAATTTTTAAATTAATTAATTAATAATTCCGACTGTGATGTGTTTGTCGATAGATGGAGTGTGTTATTATCAGTATGCCTCCGATTCTGTGAAATTAATATATTTTGTATGTTTAATTAATATTTTTAAATGATCTTTTATTTTTACTTGTTGAATTAATTTTTAAAACTATATTTTGTGTATTGATTTTATATTTTAAAAGAAGGCTTATAATTAAGTTTACGAATCTATGTTGTGCTAATATACGAGGGCGGCACTGAAAATTTCGGGAATCAAGGAAGTGACACAACATTACTATTTAAAAATGTATTTATTGCTTTTTGAAGTATTCTCCGCGAAATTTGACACATTTTTCCATACGATGGAACCAATCATTGAAGCAACCATTCCATTCGGAAGTTGGGGTCTCCAAAATGGCCGTTTTGTAGGCGTCCACAGCTTCTTTAGGTGAAGAAAATCTCTGTCCCCGCAATTTATTCTTTATTTTAAGGAAAGTATAGAAATCATTAGGGCTTAGGTCGGGGCTGTACGGCGGATGGTCTAATAATTCTATGTTTTCTTGCTCTAAAAACTCTTTTGTTCTGTGCGCGGTGTGAGAACTCGCATTGTCGTGATGGAGGATGATGCGGCGGTTGCAGTTCTCTCTACGGAGTTCAGAAACGACCTGTGGCAAACAAATGCTAGCATACCATTCTGCATTAACCGTTCTTTGTCCCTCAAGAGGAATAGTCGTAACATGGCCGGTTTTGGAGACAAACGTGGCCACCATTTTTTTTGCAGCACTCCGTGAACGAACAATTTTTGTTGGCTTTAACTCATTTTCGAACACCCAAACTCGTGACTGGTTTTTGTTTCGGGTTCGTACGCATATATCCAGGATTCGTCACCTGATACGATGTTGTATACAGCATTTGAGGATCCTGCGTGGAATCTTTCGAGAGTTCTGACGCACCAAGTAACGCGAGCCGCTTTTTGCTCTTCACATAGCAAATGCGGTATCCATCGGGAAAACAACTTTTTTACACCTAATTGTTCATGCAAGATTATTTGTATTTGACTCATGCCAATGTCTAAGGTTGCCTGAATTTCGCGGTATGTCACATGTCGATCTTCCTCAATCAGCTTACGCACAGCATCAACGTTTTCTTGGGTGACTGCAGTTTTTGGACGACCTTGACGAGGATCATCACTGAGCTTGACACGTCCACGTTGAAATTCAGCAAACCAGCGATAAATTGTGGTTTTGGATGGGGCTTCATCACCAAATGCAGAAATCATCCGGTCAACACACTGTTTTTGTGTTAAACCACTTCGAAAGTCATAATAAATAATCGCTCTTGAATTTTCTCGAGTCAATTCCATTTTCTCAACGACTAAACAAGTTTGACAAAACCTTGTGACAAGGCCGTGAATCTTTTTTAAAATAAATAAATGGTATTCGATTTGTAAAACCAAGGAGTTTTCAATTAAAAAGATTTTAATATGACAGGAACAGTGGAAATATTCCATTCCCGATACTTTTAGTGCAGCCTATGTATTTATTAATTATTAATGTTATATAAATTAATGACTGTTATTGGTTGAAACCATTGTAATTTAATAAATAAAGAGAGATATGTAGATAATAATAATTATTATTTATTTCAGGCTTCCATAACCCGTAGTTATATATGCCTTACAAACTAGCATATGCAAAGTAATACAAAAATGGTGTTAGTCAATATAAGGCATAAGACTATGTAAGTAGCACTTCACTTTGCACCAATTGTTCACTTCACTTTGCACCAATTTGACTTCGCAGAAGCCGTGCTGCAGCGGTTCTTGTTGGTTTGCTGACAGCGCTTCCTCTTGTGCCCCATCACAAAACCAACATCATCAGCCCATCAGCTCTGTAGGCTCGGCAATCGACGAAAGCACCAGTGAAGAAACTGCTGACGCGGAAATTGACGACGATATATCTAGGCCGGCTACGCGACGCGTGTTCACGTTTGACGCAGAAAGACAATGTTTGTAGATCCCTCCTTTCTCAAAGCCAATGTCTTTAAGAAGGCTCGTTACATCGACGTGGTCGAAGGTGACGGATGGGAGCTTGTGTAGCACCTTCACCACAAACGTCAGTACATCGACAGGGTCGGTCTCCTTGAACATATATTTCCGTCGAGTTCCAATTAACAGTATTGGGTACCCCATATATCTTTATCATTATACAGACACGCGTTCGAGATCACCACTATAATTTGCGCTGACTGGACAGCAATAAGTCGAACCTCGACTGTCGGCACTTAACAGACCAACATGACGGCGAATAAATGTCGCAGACGACTGGGACTGCCGCTTACCTCCTCGAGAGTATCGTCCCAGTGTTTATCATCGTCAAGTAGATGGAGCGCTCCGTAGGCTGGGCGATATTTGGAAAACTTAACGGCTACAAGCGTTCTCAAGAACGCAAAGTACGTCGGTCCCCGCACTGTGAGCAGTAAAAGGCGCAAGAAATAGCACTCGCCATTATTTGGATGCACAGTGTAGACCTTACCTTGCGTTTTTTATAACTCCCGAGAAACCATATACTGTACGTCCACATTGACGTCGATCAAACACACCTCTTTGCTTCTCGTACGTATAGTATGAAGGCATCCCACCATTCGGTCGCCATTTGGCGAACATATATTCTTCGCACAGTTTAAAAATACGAGAAGCGTAGTTTGACGTGGATTTTCGAAGCGCTCTATGACATTTTCATGAATTGAAATAAATACGCTAGCCATTCTCTAAATGGACGTCCTAATGCATGGCCGTTCGATGTCGATCATGTATAGAGACGTCGCAGAGCGGATACTCTGTGAGCTCAATCGTGATTCGCGCTGGATTTAAGTCTCTGAGGCGCGTGATGCGGTATGGCACTTCCGATCGCTTGCATCGTGTTCTTCATTACTTTCTTGTGATCAAGAGGCAGCAGTGACAACTACTGGGATACCTAACCGCAACTGGCGCTGCGTGCTGCTATCTGCAGTTAAAGTCCGTGCATTGCACTCACGTTTAGTAGCTACCCGAGCCTCACGATCAACAGTAGGTTTGAGAGATTCGCTTCGAAAGATATTCGTCATCTTTCCAGGAGGCATGTAAAAATAATTTAATGTATTTAATAATTAATATAAATTGCTCCTTTTTCTACTTTTTTTAAAATCTGATATCAATAACAACCAAATCAAACAAAATTAATCGAACCAGGTCCGTAAGAATCGCCAATTGGTATAATAACATATCGTAGAACATGGTAAGTAAGTTGTTTACGACAATCAAATAATTCAAAGCAAAGTGCAAACATAAATACAACAGAGGTAACGGCTTTACGAGGAGAGCGCAACAATCGACATCGGTAGCGGTACCTAGTGGTGTTCAAAAACGCTATATGGCAATAGCGCGCTACAGACTATTTGCTATAATAAAATAGCGCACTATGTTACACGCTCAAATTATAACTAGCTGGGCGTACACGAATGACGTGATAAAAGCGAGGTGATTATTCTCTAACCACTCTCAGTGTCGTTGGACTGATAGCGCGCCGTCTTAAGATTGATATGTACAGCGCGCTGTTTTAGTTACATTCTTGATCTTGAATACGTTAATGTATATTCGATATGTAAAATAATATTTATCTAAATAAAATGGAGCAGTAAAGAAAGGTAATGAACTTTTCCTCACACTTTCCAGAATTGGGATAATATATTTTTATGTACTAATTAATGTAGGATACGGTTATATTACTTTTATTATTGATTTCTTACAGCAGTTTTCACGGAACGGAATTATTGATGTTGTGTATGCCTATTATTGACGTCATCAAATGTCATGTATGTTTTATATTATAATTTTATGAAATTTTAATGTACGTACATTGTTGGCCTATCTAAAATAAATAAATATAATAATCAACGCGTGAGGTAACGACCGATATCGCGCGAATTTACGCGATGACTGCCGCCCGGCTCGCCACGTCCGCGCTATGCCTTTACTCGCGCTATTATCCTCTCTACTCCTTATTTTTAATGGCGCGATTTTTATAGCGTCATGTTGGAGCGATACGATGGAGCATAGCGAGCGATACTTTTGCGTGAATATAGCGCGCTATTTAGCTAGACGCTATTTTAACCACCACTAGAGCTGGCCATTAACAGCATTTTTTGCCAACGGAACCATACCGTGATGTAATTCGACAGCAACGCCATCTAGTTGGAAGAAAGAAATAAGTATTTAAATTTTATAAATTTAATCATTAAAAACTAAGTAACCCAGATACATCGTAATAAATAGAATATATTATCTTTTATTTAAGGGTAACAACACAAATATTTTATCACGCTTTTTGCCTTTAAGTAATTTTAAAGAACTTTCCGCACTGATAAATAGATAAAACACTCCTCAACAAACAAATATTTTGTTAAACTACGTCTGTTTTATGATGACAATTTATGCGAAATACAAATGCAAACTTATGACTTAGTCCAAAGGAAAGAACTGCAAGCGACATCTGATGATGCTTGTTATTATTATAATTGCCTTGAAACCTTGACGCTATGACTTATTGTTCGCACCCGTCTCATAATACACAGTAACATATTGTATAATTAATAAAATATCAACTACAGACCAGACAGAATATTAATTATAGAAATGATTAATAATTCTTATTACGTACTAATAACGAATGTGATCACTTGTGTGAATATTTTCATAATATAGCTAACATAACAAAACTTTATAGACATGTAGTTATACTACTCGCCTCCCATGTACAAAAGCGTAATGATATGTATTATAGATCCTTACTTGGACTATAACGGAAATGTTTGCCAAGCTTCAACTAACTATAATGTAGTTCGATTCGATTCGTGTTAAGTTCTCATCCAACATCGAAAAAGACAAACAGACAGAAATTCTAAAACTTACAGTTTTGAGTTCATTCTCGTTATTGGAGTCCGCGGCAGTGATTTATAAAAAAATAAATTTGACGTACTGTTTTATCTCTCTATGATTTTATTAGTGTGTATTTGACGGCACGGTTGGTGCAGTGGCTGACACAGTCGGCTGCTGCGCTCCGGGTCGCGGGTTCGATTCCCGCACGGAACAAATATTTGTATGATCTGCAGGTAGTTGTTCCGGGTCTGGGTGTATTGTGTGTGGAATTTATGTATGTAAACGCACCCACGACACAGGAGAAATCCTAGTGTGGGGCAACGTTCTTATTAAAACTATAAACTATACTTTCGTCACATTCATACATCTTGTTTATTTATTATAAGATTTATGCACGTGCATTATCCATACGTGCATTTAAACGTATCGCACGAATGTAAATTCAATAAAGTAATTTCGATTCACGTATAAATAAATAAATCTACAAGTCTCGGATAAAAATAAATCATACAGCCTGTATATACAGAGGATGAAATATTGATAACATTTTACAATCAGTAAGTAATTATGGAAGGCACAGCTTCTACATCATTAACACAAACGGCTATTTGAAGTACACACGTTTAAAATTATAATCATGAAAATATTATTAGTACTATTCTTGTTCTTTGCAATCGCATCAGCGAGACCTGGGAGCTCAATTGTAACCTTAGCACCTAATCATCTTGATACATACACACGTAAGTTGGCTTCAAATGTTTTGTTTATTAATTCGTTTTGGTATTTAAAATTTTTGTTTCATTGAATTGACAGAATCAAATCTCAGGTTTTTTAAATGATCATAATTCGAGATTAAATGTTAGCTTCGGAATGATGACAATGATAAATGTTTTTTTGGGGTCGTAGTATGTTATCTAAATAATATAAAAAAATGTCCATGTGGTGTTTGCATTAACAATATCCATCTCCTCCCTTGGATGAAGTAAAAGATAACTAAGGGACTCGAAACCAGTAGGACGGGCAGCAGCGTCCTTTCTGTGGAACAGTAGCCATACTGGACTCACCGACACGCCTGCCAAGCGTGGTGAGTATTGGCAAATACCACGTACAAGTTGTGGAAATCTATGGGGGAGACATTTGTTCAGCAGTGGACGTCCTCTGGCCTAAAAATAAAAGTTGTTTCCCAGCAATTATTTTTGTTCAGTTTACTTAGTTAGGTGTACAAGCATGCGTAGATTTCGGCTTGGTGATGTACCTTTTTGCACCCAGTATGTAGTCACCGGTCTTATAATTTATACTTCGTCTTTTTCAGTGCCTGCCTACGACCATTCAGGTATTCCTGCCGGAGGCTCTGGAATCATGTCTGCCTCAAAGATGTCAAGGATATACCGCGGTTCCGGTGGAATGTCGTCACAAAGTATATACTAAATTTTACACGCGGCCACAAGGAGCGCTGATTGGAGGGCTGGGGCCAGGGGCTTTTAGTGTGATGACTCTAATACTTACTGCTCCCACCACTTGTTATGTTTTATACAAATATAATATTTAGACATCATTTTCTAAGGTTTTTTTTATGTGAACATTCTAAAATATTATACGGCACATTGCGACGAGCCATTCGGCCAATCTCGAGATTCGTCGGCTTCCGCCTCCCGGCATCCTCGAGTTGAGGCTAATTTACTTGTGTTTATCGTTGTACCAACCTAAATGTTATTTACTGGTTAAAAATAAAAATAGATGATAGTAGATGCAGGAGACCTAGCCAAGCCTAGACTAGCCGAGAGTGCTCGCCATACTTTGATACCGTTTCTGTCCCCATACTCCTGGATAAGTTGGAGAAGATAAGGGATAGTGTCCTTAAAATTTTCCCGAGCTACCTTGAGGGCCGATCTTAGTATGTGAAAATCGAGGAGCACACCAGCGACAACGAAACACTAAAATATCGTCTTCCACAGGGTAGTGTGTTAGGTCCGACCCTTTTCTTAATGTACGGTAATAACTTGTGTGAACTAAACATGAAAAATTGCAAATTATTTCGTATGCAGATGATACTGCTTTAGTGGTACATGCTGAGACTTGCTTATAATTCCGCTGAACATACATTATCGGTCGTGATGTCCTGGTTCGCTGAAAATTTTCTACGAGAAATTTATTGTGTGAATAAAATTGTTATTTATTGTCTATAGTTTTCACCGTCTGTGTACGGCACTTATATCTACCTGATGCGTTGATGTGGACCATAGTTGTCCCTATTATTAAGAACAGGACAGAGGACGCGCCTTGTTGGAGTAACTATAGGCCTATGTCACAGATCTCTTTAACAGCTACCGTGGCCAAGTCTTTGTTACAGAGAGCACATGGCATCTGTGACGCCGACCATCTAGCAAGGGAACTTAACCATGTGAAGCAAGTTCTTAAAAATAACAATTTGAAAGCTCGTCTTTGAAGCCCCGTCGCAGAAGCCGCCCGAAACCCACCACGGTTGATCGACGACCCGCTGTTTTACCATTTATTAAGGGAGTCACCGACAAAATTGGTCACATCTTGAAGCGTGCTTCTATAAAAACCTACTTCAAGCCGCATAAGAAGATAAACCAACTTTTAAAACTAGTGAAATGTCACATACCTTTACAAGATGCAGGGGTCTACAAGATTGACTGTGATTGTGGTTTGTCATACATAGGGCAAACAAAACGTAGCATAGCCACCAGAATAAAAGAACATATAGCTGACGTCAAGCATAGACGCTCCGCAAAGTCTGCAGTGTGTGAACATGCCTTAGGCAAACCCAACCACTATCTTCGTTTTGATCAACTTCAAGTCCTCGCGAAAGAGAACCGATACGTAGCAAGAATGTTTCATGAGGCTATTGAGCAACATCAAGACACTGTGAGTACTGCGTGCATCGAAACTGATTTATTGATTAAACTTGTACGGTAGATAAAATAAAATAACTTTTTAAAAATTTGTAACGACGCCTGTCACCTTAGTCATCCTGCGACCACGAATGCTGCAAAGTATTCGAAACGTCAGGAAAAACTAAAATCTATAATATACGCGATCTAATCCGTTTAAAATTGTTTTATTGTAATGACAATACAACTCTTAGAAGCTGAGCAAACAGAAAATGTCGAAAAGAACGCCAAGGGAAAACGAAGTAGGTAATAGCGCGGGCGGGCGATGTGACGCCGAGAAGAGCTGAACTTTAATAAGCATTAATAACGAAATAAACATATTTCACTGATTGATAACACTTTAACCTTTCTATCTGGCAAAAACGGCGACATAAAAGCGCAAGTCGTCAAAGTTCAAAGTAATTTATTGCTGAACAGTGATAGTAGATGTTAAACAAGAGTGTTGCAATATTATTTATTTAAAATAGATCTAACCATTAACTGATGCCTAACAAAATACATTTCAAGAAGAAAAATCACACATTGTTTGGTAAATAAATTCTTGCAGGTCATGTAGTAATAATTTTTTTAACAATCTTTTAAACAATGGGTATTCCATCTTGTTTCTTATGAGTCGCAAACTACGAGTGCATAAAATATTACCTTAATGTATCTATGTCTGTTTGACAGAGCAAGGTGTGGAAGGAAGGACAAATTTCTGAATTCAGTGGGAAGTTTATTGTAAAAACGTATACATTGACCCATGAACGAGTTGCTTACTTTATGGAGACGAGTACAAAGTGCAGCAAGAATGTGTTTATACCTGGTGTTAACGCTGTGAACATCGGAAATTTTCACAAAATCTGAAATGACTTAGTGCACATACAATAAGTGTTTATATTGCGAAGCTACAGTCAGAATATCAATCTCTTTGAATTTTTCTCTGAGAGAAACCTTTGGACCCAATTTTTTTATGGCTCGAACTGCCCTTTTCTGTAAAGTGAAGATGGTATTAATGTCTGCACAATCCCCCCAGAAAAGAATCCCATATGACATTACACTATGAAAATAGCTAAAATAGACTATTCTGGCTGTATCTTCATCAGTAATGTTCCGAATTTTCTTAACGGCGTAGGCTGCTTGATAACTTGGCAACATGTGGGCCCCACTGCAAATTGGCAACTATAATTATCCTAAGAAAAACTCATATTGACTCAACAGGGTCCAGTTCTATTCCGTTCAGTAGTAGGTACATTAATCTGTAACTGTCTAACATTAGGCATTGAAAAATCTCGGTAAGGAGAAGATTATTTACACTAAACCAATGCACAAAATTGGAGATTGCATCGTTAAATTCGTCAAAATTAAATATTTGTCATCCGTGTGTATGTATCATCCGCGTACAACACAGTCTCTTAACTATCCCTTTCGTAAAAAGGCAAGTCATTAATATGAATGAGGAACAAAAAGGACCTAAAATTGATCCCTGTGGAACGCTCATGGTGACCGCAGATCCTGGAGATCTCTTACCGTTAACATCAACCTTCTGAATTCTGTTGCTAAAGTAAGAAATCAGAAGGTCAAGAGCCTTAACCTAAGGGATCTCCATCCATAATACGCAATCGAAGGCCTTGGACAAGTCACAGAATATACCAAGAGAGCGTCCTGCGAGTTCTCCCAGGCCTCGAATATGTTATTCAGCAATTCCACGCCCGCATTTGTAGTTGAACAACCCTTGGTAAAACCGAAGTGTTTTTTGTGAAGCAGACCGAATTTTTTTTTTCGAAATTTTACTCAGTGTAGGCAGTATCTAAACAGGCCGGAAAGTTTGTGGTATCTGATGTGCTACCAGATTTAAACAGTAGAATTAATTTACTGTGTTTCATCAGGTCAGGAAACGCAGTACCAGATCATCATCATCGTATCAGCCACAGGACGTCCACTGCTGAACAAAGGCCTCCCCCTTAGATTTCCACAACGAGCGGTTACATGCCGCCCGCATCCAACGACTCCTTTCATCTATGTCGACAACTGATCTCCTCATTTCTGATTCGATCTCGTAGAGAAATACCAAGCATAGCTCTCTCCATAGCTCGCTCAGTGACCTTGAGCTTTCTTATGAGGCCCATTGTGAGTGACCACGTCTCTGTTCCATATGTCATCACTGGTAACACACACTGGTTAAAGACTTGCGTCTTGAGGCATTACGGTATTGTTGACGAAAAGACGTTGCGAAGTTTCCCGAACGCTGCCCAGCCGAGTCGGATTCGACGATTGACCTCTTTCTCGAAGTTGGACCTACCTAACTGGACAGTTTGTCCCAGGTAGACATACTCGTCAACAACTTCGAGAACAGAGCTCCCAACGGATATTGGGATGGGCACGACATGGGCATTTGACATGACTTTTGTCTTGCCCATGTTCATTTTAAGGCCCACCTGTTGGGAAACTCTGTTAAGATCATCGAGCATTGTGCTGAACTCTTGCAGCGATTCTGCCATGACTACGATGTCATCGGCATATAGAAGGTGAGTGATATACTCGCCATTGATGTTAAGGCCGACTCCTTTCCACTCCATTAGCTTGAAGGCATCCTCCATTGCAGCGGTGAACAGTTTCAGGGAAATTATGTCCCCCTGTCTCACACCTCCCTGCAATAGAATTGCCCCCGTGCTCTGTTCATGTACTCGGACCGACAAGGTGGCGTTTCTGTATAAGCACTTCAACACTTCAATGTACCGATAGTCAATCTGGCACCGCTGCAGAGATTGCAGCACTGCCCAGGTTTCGATCGAATCGAAGGCTTTCTCATAGTCCACAAACGCCAAGCATAGTGGTAGATTATACTCCTCGGTCTTCTGTATAACCTGCCGCAGCGTATGGATGTGGTCTATGGTACTGAAACCTTTTAGGAAACCGGCTTGTTCGGGAGGCTGGAAATCAACAAACCTGCGCTCTAGACGATTCGTGATGACCCTTGAAAACAGCTTATAAACATGGCTCAGAAGTGAGATGAGTCTATAATTCTTCAATAGGGTGTCATCACCCTTTTTGAAGAAGAGCACCACCTCACCTCTTATCCATGTTTCCGGCGTTGTGCCCTTGAGTAAGACAGAATTGAATAGCTTCTGAAGGACTTAAGTACCGGCGTGCCACCCGCTTTCAGAAGCTCTGTCGTAATTCCGTCCCCACCCGGCGCCTTGTTATTATTAAGCTGTTTCAAGACCATCCTAATCTCGTACAGGCTGATGTCCGGGATATCCTCGGTATAGTGTCGGGTTAGTTTGGCTCGCGGGTCTTTGTCAGAGCCAATGGTAGGTATAGTAACAGAGGTGTATAACTGCCGGTACAAGTTCTCAATCTCTCTCAAAACCTCTGGCTTAGTCGACACTACACTGCCGTCCTCGGTCTTCAGCTTCATAATACGACTTTGCCCAATAGACTTGTATCTTGCGAACACTTTGAACACAGCCTTGATTCCGCTCAATCGCCTCTTTAACACCGTTGTTAACCGTTATTAGGCCTTATAGGTGTTTTTCTGAAGGTGAATGTTATCTCGTTATTCTCAAGTCATAT
The DNA here is from genome assembly GCA_947459985.1 of Diloba caeruleocephala. NCBI lineage: Eukaryota > Metazoa > Arthropoda > Insecta > Lepidoptera > Noctuidae > Diloba > Diloba caeruleocephala. The sequence continues at coordinate 9,142,575 of OX381631.1, read as the reverse complement.
CTGAGATTAACTTTAGAGGTTGTGGGTATTAATAAAAACACATATTACAGAAAGAATGCTTTTATTTTTCATTACAAACTATATGTACAACATTTATTGGCAGCATTCAAACCTACATTTTTCTAAAAAAATAATCCAGAGCATACATCTTTGGAAAAAAAACGAATCTTCAATAATAATCACGGTTAAATAAAAAAAACTTGTTATGTCTGTGGTACAACAGACTAATAATTAAAAAAGAAACATTTTTTATTATAAATCATACATAGAGGTCCATAGACCCTATCAACTCAGTATGCTAGGCTTTCAAATGCATACTGCAGAAGTTCTATTTAAATTCAAATAATTCTAAACGACCTTTACTGTCTTTATATCTTCAAAATTCTATTGCATATAAAAGTACTTTTGCCGTTGCCTATTATTGAACCAATACAAAAGTTGGGCCAACGGAATATGGTACCTCTCAAAACGGTGTTTTACTTACTGTGGACTACGCTGCGTCGATTGGTGCATACTTTTCGTATTTTTGTAGTTTTAATATTGATTCTCATTGCGACCTCAAGACCCGGGCCGGGCACTTTACTACTGTACTGTACGTTTATGATTGTCCAATTATGCCGCTTGATTAGCCCTTTTGAGGCTCTAAAACATTCAAAATCGACTATGAGCATAACACCAGCCACATAAATAATTAATCATTTGCACTTAGTAGATAGCAGTATTATGGTTATGTAACTAGAAGGTAATTTTTCATTTTTTATTTAATAGTAGATAGCAGTATTATGTTTGTTATGTAACTAGAAGGTAATTTTTCATTTTTTATTCAAGAGTTCAAAACGTTGTTGTATATACGATACGGTACAGTGTAAAAATGTTAGTTTAACAACACATACTGTTTAACATAACATTATAAGTTTTTCTATAATTATACGTGATTCAATATAATTCTGGGGTGGGCCAGGATTCTCGGATGGGATTGGCCCACCTGGCACTCCTTTCTACGCCTATATTAGTACCGCTATACACAGGCCACTCTAATCCGTTCAACCAATGGGAGCGCCGAACAAGTTGTACGTTTCGATTATAAAAATAAACTCGTACTAAGCCCACTGCTGGGTACATCGTGGAGGTAAACTACACAAAATTACATTACATATTTAGAAAAATCAGAACGGCAATATTAGGCGTGTTAACGACTTACAATTTCCACTGGCGTGTCTATTTGCGTTTGCAAGTTATATGTAAGCAGCATGCGTGGAAACACTGAACGATCGCAGCCTAGCATGACAAGCCAGAGATTGTTTACGATATTATAATGTTTTGTATATTTAATTTAAATTTCTCTGAAGAAAAGACTAACAATCATAAACGGGAGGGACTCAGCTTAAAACAGTAACTTTTTATTAAATTTAATCTTAAGGAAATAAGAAATAATTATCTGGAAAAATACTGCCAACTGTTGGCGAGAATTTCACCTTAGTTTTTTTTTTCATATATATACCTACAGTCCTTGCTAGCTTTGCGTATTTATAAGTGTAGGTGCGCGCGCTGCATAAACTGTTTAGTACAGAATTTCGACCAAATGGACTGAATGGCGGCTGCGCTAGGCAGCCATTTCCTACTAGGTAGGTATACAATTGAGTTTAGGTGCCTATATAAAACGCATATATTGCAATGTTCAATATTTTTTCTATCGTAACAATATTAGATTTTCCCGTAACTCTTTTTAGTGTTATTTGTTCATCTATATTTTGTTCCCTATAAAATAAATAATAGAACAGCAACTGAAAAAAGTGCCAGAGGATAGCAACTTCTTTAATGCAAATTAGAAAACAATTATTATACTCGCAGGAGTGATCTGTAAGCCCTATATAGGCGGTAATGTAGATACAATTTTCTGACCGGATTCGCAATATGCTGTTTCACATGTTTTGGTGGGGGTATATTTTCACATCTTATGAAATCGAAGCATTCTATTTGTATTAACATTGTTTTCTTATAAAAGTACTGGGAAAGCCACGGGAAATATCTATTATTTTTGCACTTAACGCGCGAAGGCGAATTTCATCTTATTCTATAGTATATTGTTTTATTACTCTGCATATTTAACTTTAACATTTGGATTAATTGGAAGTCTTATTTCGCTTAAATAAGAATGATATATTTTTACAAATGGCTAACTTGGGTTTGGGTGAACTCATTTCATATTCCTTATATGATAATTACTAAACCCGTATCAATTCGAAACAGTAAAATGCTAAAATAATTTACTTTAGAGAATTACAGTTGATAATAACAGTGGAAATGAGGGGGCTACAAATATAAAACAAAACATTATCCCGCGAAATAATTTATTTCAGTTAATAACATTCGCGGTAATTAGAAGACATGTTCATCACATTTACAACACACTTCTTGATTATTTCCTGATACAATCTTCAAATATTCACCTCGGTACTGGCATCGTGGGGCCCAAGTTAAGAGAGCGGGCACACTATTTAGCTATATGTTGCATTCGGTGCCACCCCATGATTTTAAACCACATCATTATTGTGTTACATCGACAACATTTTAAGGATTAAAATGCTTCGGCTATATTTCAAGCCACATTTGTATGTTTACATGAGCTGAACCTATTTCTAAATTGAAATAAGCCCGACTACATTTCTACATTTTCAAGCTTCAAACGAGCCGACTATATTTCAAGCCTCAAATGAGCCGACTACATTTCAATCTTCAAATAAGCCGACTCAATTTCTATTTTCAAATGAGCCGACATTCCAAGCAGGATCTTTACAATGAAACTACAATTACAATGCCACATTTAATATTTAGTTGGTCAACATCACTTGAAGATCTTTGTGTACTGGGGCGGGACGACTCTATGAAGATCGTATTTTATTTGTGTACATAGATACAAAATATTTATATTTTTTGAGTTCACCCAAATACTCGTGCTAATCAAAATTGTCACCTATAAGACCAGCAATTAAAAAAAAACTTCATCTCTCGCAAAACCATCTTGAGTATTGCCAAGTATATTCGTATAAATACTATAATGTAAGCTGGCTTCTGTAGCCTGAGTAAAATTAGCCTTTAAAAAAATATCTGAAACATTCTTGTGAACTAGTTTGAATTTTAGAGCTGGTAACTCTTAAGTCATTTCTAAATTTAATTTAGTATTTACCAGTAATGCGGTACATTTCGTCACTTTGCAAATTGGACTGTTTTCTTTAAAAATAAATTACCTTCTAATTTTAAGTTTATATTCAAAAAGTACTCTGTAGGCTAAATTTACAAACGGCTACAGATATTAAACTATTTGTAGAAAGCTTTTTACCACAAAATATGGGGTAAGTCATGCGTTAAATAATGTTTAGTCCAGCTTTAGTTTCTGAAGTTACCATTCTCACACAAATGATGTAAGAACGTAAGTTTTACGCCTCAACTTTTTTCTTATTAATTATTCGTCATTAACTTCAGACGACTCGTACAGGTACGGTTCAAGAATACTAACATAATTAGCATATTAGAGGCAGAATTTTGTCCCTTTTACACCACCAGATATTTTCATAACAAAACAATATATAAACATGCTTTTATATATATACTCGAGACATTATAAGGGACTAAGATAGATAAGGTCAGGGCAGCGCTGCCAGTAAACGAATAGCCTGCATTTTTTGTTGTGGTTTTTAAACACCTTGGTGTCTAGATTAGCATGTCGTTCGCCTGGTGATCAGCGTCTCGCCTGCTCGTAACAATTTTAATGCTACCCAGGTCCAGTCCTGCGTAGAAGACGGCGGCGCGCACGTGGTCACGTGCCGCCGTGTGCGCAGCACAGCGCAGAGCGAGGCTTGGGGGGATCCTTTACAATCCTCCCCGAGAAGTGCCTGGGGGCGACCTTTTTACAGTCGCCTTCCCTCCGCTAGAGCTGACCGCTTTACAGTCATCCCCTCCGTGATGTGCCAAGGGCGTGGTACCAATGGGTGGCTCTAGATCTTACGAGGACCTGGAGCCTAGCCTTCGGTGCCGAAGATGACCGCTCCAGTGGTTTTAGCCGGTAGGAGTCCGGCATACCCCTTAGCCCTTCCCCGGGGTGAAGGAAGTTCCATGTAGAATTTCCACTGGACATCAAAAAATAAAAAATGCCCAGTCCTGCGTGGCACCACACTGAGCTCGTCACGAGAATAGACTTGCAATTCTTCATTTCGGCCGAATAGAGTCCACTGCTGGACACAGGCCTCCCTCGAAGATCACCACAACAACCGATATCGGCGCGCTTACCACCAGGCGAATGACTTGTTAGTTTCGCCACCATGGATATAGAAAAAAAAACTGGCCGAGTTCGGTACTATCGCTACTTACGGCCGAAATTAATAATCATCTAATCCGAAATCTTCAGATTAAGACTTTGAAATTCATCCGTTGTTGTGTTACGATCATATTTAACACTAAAACAGACATATACGTAATCCGAAATCCAAAGATTTTGGATTGGATTGATTATTAATTTCGGCCGTTAGAGCGTCACTCGAAGATTGTAGTGTGTATTAATTTCACTGAGAAGTGACTAAAACTGGACTAAAAATGTTATTCACGCTATAAAATCAACTTACGTGTAGACAATACAACAATATATAAGTTTACAACCATTATTTACCTGAATCGAAACATTTATATATCACATTTTTTACATATTAAGAAACCTGGCCAATTCTTTGTTTAATATGTTTTAATCTTTTTACAAAGGACCTTTTTTCTCTCATAAATACATTGACTAATCTGTAGCGTGTTCAGACGGGGACGATTGTGGCGCAACTGTATGGCGATTTCTGGCAAACTATGTTACGCAATTTCAGGGAAACGATGGCGCATTTCAAATTGCTCTAGTATGAAAGATGATTTCTTAATTTGTGTCGACAAAGAATGGCTGCGACACTCAAAAGATATGTTCCCCTGCTATTGTATTGCTTTATAATGGCATTCGCGATAAATATATATCTCTGCTTACTCAGTCAGTATGTAAAACTAAACGAAATACGATTTGAAATGGAAGAAATATTGACATTCTACATTATCACATCGACTACAATACATTGTTCGATAAAATATAATATCAGAAATAGGCAATCTCCATAGTATCAAAAAGACTATTTCATAACTAAGTTTCTTTTTTTATTCGTACTTTTTTTTTGTTGTTACTTGCAATGTCTTGTAATTTTTAAACGTGTTGGCATATTTTTTCACCATTAATTTTAAATATTGATATTAAATTTACTACAACATACCACAAAATTTACAAAACAAGCTATATACCAGATTTTTATTTGAAATACCAGTTTCTTGCATCATCTGTACCAAGACCATCACTATATCTAACGCCACTGATATTGGTCGCCATCCATATTTTACCGCCATAAGCGCATGCTTCGTGGGCCTAAGCCTAAATCAGCCTCTGCAAGCTACCACCGTTTATCGCGCATTTGCGCATACGCATCCCGCCACTACGATGCATGACAATGTCACCAATCTGAACACACTCTTTGTTCGAACGGCGGTAAGTTTTGAAACATACTTCGTTTCGTATCAAAAAGAAATAGGTGCGAAGGCTAGCACATTTCAACTACATTGAAATTACACAAAATATTTACACTTATAATAACTAGCCTAAGGAAAAAAAATAACAAGATTATTTTTTTAACAAATCGCTATCGTCTAACTAAAATAAAAATTCGGGCTGTTACATTTTGTACGACTTTTTCGCGCGCATGATTAAGACTAAACGAAATACGCTTAACAAACGGGATGTGCTTTCTCGACATGTACATAATAGAAAAAAGTGCATAAAAATGGCCATATGACTTGTTCGATAAGTTTTTTTTCCGTCAATTTAGTGCGTTTGTAGACGCATTTTAATTTTATAGTACAGATCGATAATACTTATCTACAGTACCTATAGTGCGAGGGCGGCCAACACTTCAATCGTTGGAGGAAGAGCGGTCGATCACGAGGGGGAAAACATGAAATTTCCGTGAAAAATAGAGCATTTTCCTACTTAAAAATGATTAAAAGTCAAAATCGATCTTGTTTGACGTTATCTAATTACACTTCCGTGTTTGTTTATTTGACTGAAGAAATGAACACACAAACTTCCCATGAACCTCTAATAATGAACAATACTAAAGTCTGTTTGATTATTGTTTTATTCAACTAAACACATACAATCAGGTCGATCCCAAGAGGTCAGGATATTTTTATGTAGATTCACAGCCCCCACTAGTTGGCCACCCCTGATATATAGTAAGTTTGCGACTAAGCCCATTCAATTCAATTTACATTTATATACTAACATCAACATTTAAAGCAGTATGTACGAAGTATTTTTTAACACTACATTTATTAATAGTCTTTGAACAATATTACAACTATTTCAGAAGGAGACGCGTTATAACGAACTTTCTTGTACAAAATGTATTTCTTATTATCCACACTAAATGCGATAAGACAAACTTATAACTATTCGTTGAATTTACAATAGATATTTCCATTAATTTCACGGTAACCTAAGTAGCACGAGAAAGTCGCCAATCGTAAGTGTGTAACAACCCTAAACGATATTATTTAAAAAATTCAAAATTGTCTACCTAACGACATCTTACGCTAAATTTCAATACCTATACATCGGTTTTTTTGCTTTTTAATTAATTATTATTTTATTGCAATTCATTCGTCCAATCACTCAACGCTACGTCATAATATTTTTGTTTAGTATTTTTTAAATTTATTTTTATTACCTATCAGAATTAATCATAAGAATCGTCATATACATAAAGTAAGCATAAAGTAAGCTTTTTATCGTAGAGTGCCGATATCGATAGAATAATATTTATCTTCACTATTTCAATACGAGCAGAGTGACATTGGCATTGGTCTTATTTAATGACGTTATTTATCATAGCTTTCGGATACATTCGGCTTTACGAACTCTACCGATGTCACTGCGTCCGAATTGTACGATAACTCTTGGGCCAGCCAGAAATATGAAAAAAAATACTATAAGAAATCTAGACAGGCCCCGTTACTTACAAAATATACACTTACATATTATAATTATTTTTAAAGAAATCTCACCATTTTACAAACAACAGTCAACTTGTCGCCAACCAATCGGAAAGTTACGATTTTTGTCAGTTTTATTTTAGCTTTTTTTTATTTGTGTAACTTCCGGTTCGCTGTCGACTTTTGTTCGAAGAAAATATAATATATCAGTGTCATATTTTCGAGTATATAATTTAAAAAACGAAGAGCTGTCATTTTTTTATCATAAGGCCTATAATGATCGGTTACTGGCCTGCGAGCGAATATGCTGCTTTATGTGCGCCATCTATCAGTCAAGCAACACATTCAAAATTTGAAAAAAGAATGGGGGGAAACTGCTATCAATCGCTTGAAAATTTGCCGTCATATAAATGTGACACTGATATATATATTTTATTCCAAGCCCATTCGTCCCAGCAGGGTGGGTGACGGCGTCGATGGCCGTTTTATTAGTATAGCTAGCATCCCCGCACCTAGATCCCGCCATTTTAAATTAGCGGCACGATTTTGGCTCTGAAATTGATCAGTCTGGAAACTCATGACGACACAAGCGCATACTATTGTGCAGTAATTATTTAATGATAATTTACATTGGTGATGATCTTGTGATAGCACTTCCATAACGTCACAAGTGACGATTGAATAAAAATAAGTTCATTTAAGACAAGCCAAAACCTTGCCGCTCTAAAAAAGGAAGGAAAAAAACAGTTAAACAGTGAAAAAAAAACCGTAGTTACACTACACTATTGAGGTCCGATAGTTGTTGCTTGAGGAACGTCGACACACGAAGCGCTACCGCGGGCGGGGCTCTGACGTCACTTGCCCACGTGACCGTTCCCCAGCGCCTGCTCGACGACCTGCAAACCGTACGACGTGGTGAGCGCACAGCCGTGTGTCGTCGTTCCTAATGAGGCTGCAAGGGTTACGCACAGCAATGGGACTAGAAACTTTGAAAATAGAAAACTATAATTGTCGTTAGTTGGCAAAACGCTGCATTTGCAAGTCGCATTGCAATTACTGCGTATTGCCATCCGACGGCAGAATTTAAGAATTACTTTGGTCTGAGAACACTGATTTGGGCTAGTCGAAAATTCATAGCAAAGAAAAATATTACTTTCTAATTTCGACGTAAACAGCATCTCAGACAGTATAAAGGAAACATTTAATAAAATCCCACCACTGTGTTTTCGTACACATTTACAGCTCGGATTGCTTTGGAAACCAAAATAGAGTTTAATTATTTCACAAATCCGAAGTGTCATGTGCCTCCCGCCACCAGGGTTTTAAAAGCGAGGGTACCCAGCGAATAATGTGCGTTTTAACCCAATATGGACTTTTTCAAAGTGTATGTTATTGAAAAAATCCAGAGCCCCAGGAGGTCACGATATACACAGCTGCGCGCAAGCTATCATTTAGCTGTTACATTTATACACTGATCAGTTATGGACTGTTCTTTGTTGTACGATGATGAAATAAGAATAGGCACTGCTCAAGATCAAAGTTATTTTTGTTTTTAAATGTTTTATTAATATAAGATTGGACTGAAACTTTGACAAATAAAAATCTCAATAAGATCTTAGTCTTTGATAAATTATATTATAGTCAATATTGTTTCTGATTTTTAGGTCACAACTATAAAGGTTGCTACAAAAATTGTGAACTTTTCGAAAACACAAGTGAGGAATTCCAATTTTACTAGAAGTATTAAAACAAAAATAAATTTATTTCACTATTTTATTATCAAGAGGAACAACACATTAAAAAAATCCCCAGCCTAAAAAGTATATTTTGATATTCATATAGCAACTTAATGTACACATTTAATTATCTTATAATGTTGCTAAGCGCATAACTCGAGAATGGCTCGACCAATTCGGCAAATATATTTTTGTATGTTCCTTAGGCCCACGGTAGGTTATTATAATTTAAAAAAAAACCTAAAAAATGAAGTTAAAACGCGGGTAAAACCGCGGGCGACAACTAGTTGCAAATAAAAATAAATATCACATCTAGTTTTTTTAATAAACGTTATCTTTATATCGCATCCTATATTGTATACAACTCCCCTTGAAAAGTTCACTATTTTCGTTGCATGTCATATAAGTTTACATGTTCAAAATGTCGCTTAGAACAAATTACCTTTCACCACTCGATATGTGAACAGAAACTTATTTCATCATAGCAAAAACAACAAGCAGTCCATAGCTGCTTAAAAGTCGCCGCCAGACATTGTTAAGTGTTGTTCAGTCTTTCGGCTGAAAAGTTTCAGCAATCACAGGAACGTTTCTGGCTATAAAAAAATGATATACACAAAAGACATTTCCTGTGCACTTTAAAAAACACATAGAATGACATGTACAAGTCTCTAATTTCATAACAAATAATAAAAACAGTTTTATACTTCGATAAAGTGACGAGTGATCACGTGACAAGACCGTTCTATCAAATAAGCAAACACCAGTGATATAAATTATAGATAAATCGGTTAAAAATATGTAGCAGAAATCAGAGACCAATTTTAAAAAAAGAAGCAGAAAACATTTATTCACCTTTTTAATGTAAAAAAGAATATTATAGCAAAGGAAACTTAAATGTAACAGCTAAATAACAGTGAAATAAAGTGCTATTTGACAGACCAGTGTAATGAACCATGTCAAAGCAACACGCCATGCATTTTTTTATGTTAATTTGTTGAATAAAACTATAGATGAATTTTCCGCCATCCATTGACAGTTTTATATCATTCTTTAAGAAGGCTTCAGTAAACGTATTATTGAACTCATTATTCTTTCCTTGTGTTAAATAGTTTTTTCTAAAAACCTAGTGGTGTGAAGTGGTACATCGATATTTAGTACCTCTATAAGTAATAAGATTTATATAATAAGGTTTTTACTAAAGCCTTTATCGTTTATTTTTTGTTGAACCGTATAAGTTTTATAAAAATATTAGTCTTTCATAATCATTTCAACATGTGTTCTGGTAATTCCATACCGAGTACAAGAATGTGTTAAAAAATAAAATCCAAGAGTCGCCAAATACGAAATCATAGCTTTTAATTAAATACAAATCGTACTCAAAACATAATAAATTCGATAGATTTAACTTATGCAAACAGTTTTTTACTTCACAAAAGTAATTATGAAATTCGTTATGGTAATCTCAGTTTTTGATGTTGAGACATAATTCGACACTAGATAAATATTTATGGAGCTTAAAAACTGAGGTATTTCAATAACGCTCTTTTCGGCGTTTCTTTCTAAATCATGGAAAAATTCAAGTCACTAATCAATGGCTCCTAAGTATAGTGACCCATCTAACAAGTTTAGGTTGTTTAGTTTTCACTGCTAGGAAGTCATATGGTGCAATTATGCCTACACTTGGGGAGCTAGCAGAATATGGACCTACCCTCTTGACCTACCAAAAATCCAGGGGCTAAGAAATCGGAAATTTGGATGCCTATCTACCTGAACAATATTTATTAATATAATCTGGACATGACTAAATTAAACATTCAGAAAAAAAAGAAATTTGTTGTTTTATTTATATAAATACTCCAAATTGTAAGTCACTATTTTATAATCAAAAGCTGAAAATACCTTAAATTGTTAGATGACTTACTATATTTAAAGTGTATTTTAATAGTTGTGTCGAATTAAGGCTTAACCTATTTTATAATTAAACTACGAGTTTATAATGCGTGACTCTATCAATATGTACTGTCAATATTATTTATCATTTTTTACGGGACAAATATGTACTATGTACTTTAAAACATACGACAATATTTATTGACATTGCTACGCTTCACGTATGGCATGATTATTAAATAATTTCTTCAAAATGATTTATCTAGAAAATTATAACCAAAAGTTTTACTACGGTATTAGCCTCTTGCAACTTAAGAAATAATTATTGTAAATGAAGTTTTTGTATTTTATTTTAAAAATACGTAAAACAATTTTGGATTAATCATGCCATAATTATACACTGAAACAAAAGTTTTTTATTAACATTTCACAAAATTTCAATACACTATGCACATAAAACATTTGCTATAAACAAGATTTATTAAGTACTTTCGTTTTTGAAAATATATCAAAAATATATGTTTTAATTATTTATTCCTACTACAGTAAAATGGTAACAGCAATGGCACCATCTTCAGATGTCTCGTTAATTTATTTACACAATTTACAATAAATACAATTGTTTTCATAGATACTATAAAACAGACTGATGTTTCTATACATAAAAAATATTTTGTTGAATAAAATCAAAACGTAGGCTAGCTGGCTATAGAAAAGGTTTAAATATGCAATATGAACTTATTTATTAATTGACAATTTAGTAACGTTGTTTTAGTTAATTTTAGTAAAATCTACGAAAACATTTGTATAAAAACAAGAGTTCCATTTAACTTGAAAAGTTTAAGTTTAAAGGAACTTTAAAGGTAAACCCTGTATTTTTTTTTAGTTTTTGATCATTTTGAGCAAGCTTTTTTTATTTACACATTTCACGACTGAATACAGATATATTATTAACAAGTCAACTTTTTAGCTAGAGGAAAAACTATTAACCTTATTAAAAATTAAATTAAAGCTGAAATGGTAATGTGTTCAGATAGTTGCCTAAAAATTTGTTGTTAATTTAGCAACATTTTAAATAACGCAATAAATTATATACACAGAAAATTATTTTCTGAAGAATTAACATATAAAGAAAATATGAACATTTCAAAAATGCTATATAGTCGAAAGAAAAACATTTTGGAATGATAAAATAGTGAAAAACACTTTCTATATATATTAATTATAATTTATCAGGCTTGACTTAAAACTAAATAAAGATATCACATATAATGTGATGTGTTTAACTACAAAAGTCAAAAATGTAAATATATTTTTAAAACGTATATGTATATATAAAGTTATAATAATTTTTAAATATATCTGAGCTGTCAAGCGACATATACTAGCAAAAAGCTATTCAAATATCGTGAATATTTATCTTTACAAATAGTACTATATAAATATATTAAGCCAGACATATTTAGAGGAAGGATAGATACGATAATATATTTCACTGTATAATTACAGCAGCGCGAGTTCTTTATTTGTGTGCGTTTTGGTAATAAACCGCTTTAACTATTTGAGCCACCCGATTTCCTACGGAATACGGGTTTCTCGAATAGTTAAAACGGCACTCAATATTAAATGGAGTTTCAGTATTCGCCGTATGTTAGTGATTGCAAGTAAATAACCTGATTACAATTTGCGAAGTAAAAAGTGTCAATCTACGTCCGACTTGACGTACATATCAAGCTATATTTTTCCAGTATAAGCTGATCTCGCATTGTATTGGCTTTTTCTAGGATGATAGATCGGCTTATAGTGGAATCGTATTGCTAGATATGTAGCCGTGTCTATAGATACCCATTGATATAAATGCAATACTCAAACCTGATCTGTTCAAGCTTGAACTTGGCAAAAATTGTTGGTGTAAATATATTTAGGTGAATATAAATATGTATATATATTTATTTTTATCTTTTCACCTTCCCCTAAACATCTTTGACTGTGTAAATATAAGATTATATAATATGTACTTTAGCCCTGTAAATATGATGTAGTCTTAGATAATTTGTACATAAGTTAAATATTTCAAATAGCTGGTCAACATTGTATACATATTACTTCAAGTTTTTTTTAAATACATGTTTATAGTTTCTTCCAGAAGATTTATAAAAGGTAACCCTATTTTGGCAAATCAGTAGCATTTTGTCTAGACGGAACTATATTAGCCACGGCTTCGGCTATAATAATTACTAAAACTGCTAGCTTATCTAAGATGATTTACAAGGATTTCCTGAATTAAGGTTTGTGGTAATATAAATTAAATTAAAATACAGGAGTGAACAACATTAATAGATCTATTTATGAGTGTTTCACTGTTTAGTAATGCAAACCTTCGATTAGCATCTGCATAGTTTTTTTATATTGCAGATTGAGGCTGTCACACAAGACTTTGTTTATACAATGTGGTCTATTCCTAATCTGGTTGCTAGTGACATGTATAAAGGGCCTTATTAGGCCGCACATAAACGTGTCCATGGCCAACATAGTGCGCGTCTAGCTAAGTCTTCTCAATAGCACAAGTTGAATATCAAAATCTTCAACGGAATTATTCTCAATACTTATTACATTAACTCCTTTCCTTTAGTCGACTTATTATGATAGTTACAAGTAATAAAAACAATTTGACAGATTTCTTAAATCTACCAATTCCCATAGTTAAAATTGCACAAATATTCTCACATGAATACACAACAGAAACCCGAATAGGAATCTCTATTCATAAGCGTGCTTCACACCTGGACATATATCGTCAGATACATCACAAATTACTCTGTGAGTAGCTTGGGTCAGAGGCACACAGTCTGACAATCGGTCTAACTATTGTCAGACTGTTTTCAATATAGGTATCCCCAAAAATCAGATAGTAGTTGTTGCGTGAATTATACTTGTATTTAGCAGCCTTTGGATTTAAATAGCTAAGAAAAACGATGGCCGAATATTTTCCTAAACGCGCACGAACTATTTTAAGAATTACTAATATGCTCGCAATGACGTCATCTTTGCTTTAATAAGTATATTAAAGCCTATTTCCAGAGTTTTCAGTATAGTAGTATAAATTCACGAACGAGCGTCAGTCAATTAAATTTGAACCTTATGTCAAATTACACGAAGCTCAAGCGACGCGCGCTCGTGAATTGAATCATCTATACATAATATTGATATTTTTGGTAATGTACCTGTCGATATATTGACAGTGTAAACACGCTTTACGTACTCAAACAGCCTAAGAATTCTAACTAGCGAATATACAAACTACAAAAATGTACTATCTAAACTAATTTGTGTTACTACTCTGGAGGTGGCGGCGGCACGGGCGGTGGCGGCATCGCAGGCAGCGGAGGCTGCGGCTGCGGATGCAACTGCGGCGGCTGTGGGGGTGGAGCCTGCGGCAGGCAAGGCTGCGGCGGGTACATATACCCTTCCATACCGTAATAATATCCGTCCATGCCTATGCCATAGTATAACGGAGGGGGTGGCTGCACCATGTAATAAGGTAGGGGCTGTCTAAAAGGGGGAGGTACATTCCAGTTGCCTACCTTAGGGTGGTGCGGAGCTCCGTTGTGCCGCGCCATTTTTGGAGGGGGGCCAGGCTCATTCGCGGCGTTCCGCTTCCGCGACGCATCGAGAACGTCGCGGGATATCTTGATCTTCAAGCTCGACGTTTGCGGAGGCGGCGGCGGCGCGGCCAGCCTTTCTTTAGGTATCTTTATTTTTAAACCAGGACTTGTCGATAATTTTTCTTTTGGGATTGTTATTCTGAGAGCTCCATCTTGGGGCTGCTCGACCGGCTGGGGTGGGGGACTGTCCTTTTTCTTTTCCTTATCTTTTTTGTGTTTCCTTCTTTCGTCTTTAGATTTGTCCCGGTCTTTGTGTTTGTGTTTGTCCTTTTTCTTTTTTTCTTTCTTATGCCTGTGTTCGGGGTTGTCGTCAACGGGCGTGGGGGCCTCGACAGGCGGTTGGGGAGGAGGTAGTGCGGGCGGGGGCGCGGGAGCCTCGGCTGGCGGCTCGCGTTTAATTTCGGGAGACTTTCGCTGCGTCGCGACGGTAATCGGCGCCGGTTTTGCTAAGCTCTCCTTCAATAAATTCGATACTAGTGTCGGATCGGTTTCGATCCCATTTACGGGTCTTGTGGTCGGTTCGGGCTTGCGTTCCGGCGGCCTACTTTTGACAGCGCTACTCCGTTGCGAATCTCGAATCATATTTTCATATCCAGGCGTGTCATCCAATTTCTTAACGACTGGTACTAATTCTGGCTCGGAACTCGACTGTTGCCTTTGCCGAGGCTGTTTCGGCTGTTCTTTAGCTGGGGGGGACGAGAAGGGGGATAGTATTGCAGGTGGTTGCATTTCTCTAATAGCCGTGGTAGGGTCTGGCCGCTTTCTGTGTGGGCTAGGCGGCCTTTGTTCTTGTGTCTGCACAGGGGTCTGAGGTACTAGTGGCGCGGGGGGCGGTGTCGGCCGCGGCTCCGGCTTGGGTCGGTGCGGTTGCGGCTGAGGTTGTTGTGGTTGCGGACGGCGGGGTGCGGCCGCCGCCGCTGCGGTGGGGGTCGT
This sequence comes from Diloba caeruleocephala, assembly GCA_947459985.1. Classification (NCBI taxonomy): domain Eukaryota; kingdom Metazoa; phylum Arthropoda; class Insecta; order Lepidoptera; family Noctuidae; genus Diloba; species Diloba caeruleocephala. Next base: position 9,127,289 of record OX381631.1, on the reverse strand, counting down.
CACGTTTTCAGGTGAGAATAGGGAAGGAGGTCGCGTTCTTTGAGGAACCACTTCGGGTTGGGTTGCAGGCGGATGTGTAGGCGCTGTAGTAGGTGCTGATGTTGCTGTTGACGGTCCAGGGATAGGGGGCCGGTGATGGCGGTGATCGTGGGGCGGTTTCTGGTGGTGGGGCTTGTGAGGGGGCCAGGGGTGATGAGGTTTGTGGTGGTGCTGGCCAGACGGCCGCTGGTGATGGGGCGGGGCTTGTGTACTGGGACGAGGTGGGGGAGCGCCAGGTCGGGCTTGTTGTTGCATAGCTTGCTGCCGTCTCTCTCTCTCCTCCCGCCTTTCTCGTTCCTCTCTGTCCCTTTTTTCTCGGTAAAGATTGTAGTCTATTTTCTGTGGTGGCGGCTGAGGTGGTGCGGCCGTTGTTGCGGGGACGTAGCCACCTGGTACTGGCTGGCGACGCCTCTCGCGTTCGTACTCTGTAAGTAAATAATTTGCTCATAGCAGATTCCAGGAAGTTGACAGTATCACACATTGTGTAATTAAAAAGTTACAATACGCGCAATTTTAGTTAGCCGGACTGAAGTGAGGCCTGAGTTGATGAGGCCGCCAAAAGGTTTTGGTATGTCAACTGTCCTGTCCTGTCCTGGTAAGCCAACAGACAAGCGAATGTCCTCTAATGACTACAAACGGGACCGACGAATTTGCATGTCCTCCAAAACACGGGTACTCAGTTCAATCATCAGTCACCCATCCATATAGTGACCACGCTGCGCGTTGCTTAACCTCACCGATCGTTTACCGATCAGTGAGTGCAATTCCGTGCGGTACATTAAGAGTATAGCATCACTCCAGGTCCCATGGACGTCGTAAAAAGCGACTAAGAGACTCTAAACCAGAGGGATGGGCAGCAGTGTCCGTTCTGTTGAACAGTAGCCATACTGCGCTCACCTGCCTGCAAAGCAGAGAGTACTAGCAAATGTCTCCCAAAATGGCGACACAACTGTGGTAATATATAGGGGAGGCTTTTGTTCAGCAGTGGACTTTCTATGGCTGATATGACGATGAAAGTGCTTGCCGTGTGGTGCCGGCTACGAATAGCACCAACCCATCTCATCCCGTGGGTGTCGTAAAAGGCGACTAAGGGATTAGACGGAGGATGGGCAGCAGCGTCCTTCGAATACATTAACAACTCAAATGCGATCGCCAACCCGCCTGCCAAGCGTGGCGATTATGGCTAAACTCCCCAATGAGCACACAAAACACCGATATCGGTCGTTGTGGTGGTCTTTGAGGGATTCGGCCGAAATGATGAAAATGTTGACTGTTACTAGCCACAATTATAAATTAAAGAGGGGCAGTATTAATCTTATAACAACATACCTTTGTCAAATGATTTGTCAATCTCATCGACGCTGGACGGCGGGTGCTTCTTGTCGAACGGCGAGTTAGCTACGCCCGAACCCGAAGCGTTCGGCAACGAATGTGGGGAACTTCCGTCTGCTGTGTGTGAATATAATAATTTTAATTATGACAACAATTCTGTGTGTATGTGTAACCGTAATGCTTTTGTGTTTTGGCTAACCCTGAATTGTTTAAAGCTTTAGAATTTATAATAAAATTCAATCAATTATATTTTTGGTATTTTCTTTTGCCTGTCCGCTTATGAAAATATTTTGTTTTACAAATCGAATTCTTTTTTTCTTTTAGATAAAACGTTGCCCCCACACTAGGATTTCTCCTGCGCCGTGGGGTTACAGACACAAATTCCACACACAATACACCCAGACCAGTTGTTCCGGGTCTGACCTGCAGATCATACAAATAATTGTTCCGTGCGGGAATCGAACCCACGACCCGGAGCGCAGCAGCCGACTGTATCAGCCACTGTACCTGCATGTGGAAATCATGTCTGTAAACGCACCCACGACACAGGAGATCCTAATGTGGGGCAACGTTTAAAAAAAGAAAAGAAAAAACAGCATTTTCGCTATTTAAAATGTTTATAATATTTCGAAGTTTGTATAGCGTTTAAAGTATAGTCCGCAAATTCATGATGCCACTGTATTATATTTCATTAATGGCACAAATCTAAATCAATAAATATTTTAAACGGCCGTAATTATTTTTTCTGCGTTTGTCTTTTGAAATTCAGAAAACTGTTAAATTATAATATTCTATTCTGAAAATATACTATGCCCCGCACTAGGATTTCTCCTGTATTACAGGCACAGTTTATAGACAAATCTCACATGCACAAACACCCAAACCCGAAAAATCTATGTGTAGCCAACACAAATATTTTTTTGATTATTTTATAATTTATGCACAAACAGAAATAGGAATTTATAGAAAGTGGAAATAAGAATAAAAGGTACAAAATTACTGCTCTCTGCCAGCAGACCTGCGAGAGAATTGTAAGACAAGAAATTATAAAACAAGATATAATGTAGACACAGTGTGTATAGGAATAAATAAATGAAATACATAATATTTATATCAAAATATACAACGATAATAAACATTAATATAGAATACACAACACAAATTGTCACATGCTTGTTCCGTGCGGGGATCGAACCCGCGACACGCATCGAATGGCGCCCGGTCAAGTGTTTTCTCAGTAGAAACACATAGTAATTACGACCAATAGAGCTCGCCGGGAATATCTGCTTGTAAAGCTCAAAGAACGACTCACCAGCTTTGACGTTCATCATCTTCCTCTTGAGCCTGGAGGGGCACTTCTCGAAGATTAGCAGGAATTCAGCCGTGAGCTTCTCGAGCAGCTCCGTGGTGACTGACCGGTCCACGTAAGAGAACCAGTGGCGACCCTCGTTGGATTGAGGTATCTGGTTTATACCAGTTTACTTTTAAACGTTTTATAAGGTATGACGCACTTAATCCATTTTGTAAGTACATATGTACCCCCTTTTAGTATGTAATGAACATAAAAGTTAAGCATAAGGACATTTTAAAAAAAAATGACTTGGTGACGAGGCGAGCAAGTCATTCGCCTGATGGTAAGCGACATGCTTCCTCACCTCGAGACGTAAAGTTATTCAGTCTCTTATGCCAAGTAATTTCACTAGCTACAGTGCCCTTCTAACCGGGGCACAGTAATGTTTAAACACTTCTGCTTGGCGGCAGAATATCTGGCACTGGGGTGGTACCTACCAAGCCGGCCTCTTGCAATAAGACCTACAACCAGTATGCAAGACTGATATCAGCAATCCGTTTGCCAAGTGACGTGATTATGGCAATGTTCCCTCATCTCTCATCGTAGCAGTTTAGGGAGCCCCAAGTTTTATCAGGTGTCTGCGGGTTTATATATTGAAATCTAATGTCATCATCAGACAGTCAAAAGCGCTTTGTCGAATACATGTGTTCATACTTCATTTATTATAGCATACATCACATTCAGTATAGCGTGTGGTGCCGGCTAAGAATACCACCACCACATCTCATCCCGTGGGTGTCGTAAAAGGCGACAATGGGATTAGCCGGAGGATGAGCAGCAGCGTCCTTCGAGTACAATTATAACAAAACTGCGATCGCCAACCCGTCTGCCAAGCGTGGCGATTATGACAAAAACCCCCAATGAGCACACAACACAAACCCATACCGGTCGTTGTGGCAATCTTCGGGGGAGACTTTTGTCCAGCAGTGGGCGTTTTTCGGCTGAAATGGATGATGATGATTGGTACTTACCGCCCAATTGCTCCATTTGGACGCTAAATGTATACAGAAGCAGGCCACGACTGTTGGTCTGTACTGTAAGCACATGGTCGTCAAATGCAGGCTGTTGGATGCCATGAAATACGACGTCTGAGCCAGGTCCTTTGGCGCTGCGGATGAAGATATCGCTAATGATAATAAAGACGGTGAAATTAACAAATGGGTGGTGAGATGGTTTAAGGAATAAAGGTGATGTTACAAGCTTTGGGGGACAAGCAGTTTGTATTTCTATTTAGGATTAAACAGACGACTCATAATATCAATTATTTTAGTTGATTTTATAACCAATTACATAATCACCTTCTAGTTAATTAAAATTACGAAGACGATAGATCAAAATTAATAAACATGAATTGTCAGTTTAATCAGAACATTTCAGGCGTAAAACTACTTCTTTTTGCATTCTTACTACTAAGAAGACGCTTCGTTAACGATACATTGTATTTTATTTACTATATTTTTAAATAATGTCTCAATTTCTGATAGCTTCCTCTACACATTAGCCTATATTAGACACAAAACTGGTGATAACCACAACAAGAGCTAAGTATACAGAGAAATAATAGGGTCAGCTGACTAAGTAAACATTGCCTTTTTTTTAACAACAATAAAATGTTTTAGAAACACGGAAAAAACGCTTCTTTTTTGTTTTATTTTAAAATAATGCGGTTTGTAATTTATCGTGTAACTTATAGACATTTAAAGTGACTAAGTTTTAAGGTACTTAAGAAAAACATCGACTTATGTCCTTTAGTCCGCCGACCCTACTGCACTAGCGGGACACGATAATTTGAGTATTATGTGCTTCAAGGTGCCTCTTAATATTGGAGCCAGAAGGTAACACTGTTATTCACAATGTACCTACCAGTTTGCTATATGAACTGTTCGCATTGTAAAATAACTGTAAACAAACTATAAAAAAGGCTTTTAGTGTCACTTTATTTATTTATGCTTAAAGCCAGTCTTAATGACTAACAATTCTGCCAGACCAGCTTTTCTTACTAGATACTTTTACAATTTTCGTGTCAAAATATCAAACAAATAATTATTATTAGACGGTTGATGTATGCATTGTTACTCCCATAAAACCTTCAAAATGTGTTCCTTGAACTATCATTATAAAAGCAAAATTTATTTACTGAAATATTAATGATAATAACTACTGACATTATAAATAATTAAAAGACGAAACTTTTCAGTTTCAAGCCTTGTTTAGCAACACAAGATGGACCGTGAGAAAATGAACAATTAATTTTACATGACACGTTTTACCTCGCTATATTTATCCTCGCTCAACTTGCTTAGAATCATTGGTTCCTTAGTTTATATTTTAGATTTAGCTTCCCTGAATACGGTATAAATAACTTATTATGCCCAAGACACGCTTGTTATAAGGACCAAGCTACTCAGCACATAACAAAAGTCGACATTAGATGCCATTTTCTCTTATGCGTTTACAAGGTTCTGCTACGGAAATTCACCGAGGTAGTTACTATAACATCAATAGAGTTTAAAGAGTATCCAATATAGGTGAACATACACAAGAGCTTTATGGAAAATACAATATCTATTAACTATATCTGAAGTAAAAAGGAACGAAAAATGTATCGCCAACGAAGCGTTTTAGTGTCGTCACTCATTTATCACCTCTGGCTTTGTCGTCAGCGGCGCCATGTCGTTCACACCTCAAACTGTTTGGCTCACAACGGGAAAAAGCAAAGCAATTATTCATTTTCTTTGTCTACTAGCTGTCAACAGCGACTACATCCACGAGGAACTTATTTTAAAACCCTTACAGAACTTGATAACGCAATAAAGCGTATATACCATCACATTAGCTTTGGAGACTTGAACCTACCGTTGGAGCGTGTAGACAAATATTCAAACATATTTATAACTAGCTATGACCCGCGGTTTCACTCGCGTTTAATTTAAAATAAATTTAGATTACTTCGACATAGACGCTTGACATTGAATATAAATATTAGATTTCAAGGGTTTTATTTTTTTGGCGCGGGACCCTAATTATTTTTCTAAAATAAAAGTAGCCTAAGTTATTCCTTGTAACATCAGCTATCTGCCAGTGAAAGTCCCGTCAAAATCGGTCCAGCCGTTTCGGAGATTACCCGGAACAAACAGACAGACTGACGGACAGACAGACAGACAAAAAATGTAAAAATAGTTTTTTTGTTATATGTACCGTATATACTTTCATATGCATTCAGTAAAAAGCTGTTATTTTGACATTACAAACAGACACTTCAATTTTATTTATTTGTATAGATGTATAGATATAGGACCGATTAAGGTTTTGTGGTAGGTTTTATTATTGCCCAGTTGTACGCAACATCCAACTCATTTTGAGCCTTAGGTCAGTTTTATATAGCCCACGAGCAGTGATAAAATGACTTGACCATAATCACCACCCATACCTCTTAATTGCCAGGTGATAATTAAGAGGAACTAATTAAACCGTGGACTAATGTGCCGTGTGGTGCCGGCTACGAATAGCACCAACCCATCTCATCCTGTTGAAGTCGTAAAAGGCGACTAAGGGATTAACCAGAGGATGGGCAGCAGCGTCCTTCGAGTACATTAACAACTAAACTGCGATCGCCAACCCGCCTGCCAAGCGTGGTGATTATGGCAAAACCCCCCCAATAAGCACACAACACACCCAGACCGGTCGTTATGGCGATCTTTAGGGGAGGCTTGTGTCGCTTGTGCTTAATTCGGCTGGAATGATAAATGTTTAACCATTAATAATAATATGGCGTGGCATCCGCCTTATACAATATGCATCTTAAACCATGTCCGGCCGAAGAGCAGCGTGTGTATATATTTCGATAACAATACTGCCGATGTGTCGATTAAATCACCGGTAACATTTTAGGAGGTGAATCAGCCCACGATTCTCTACTCGAATCAGTAACAAAAATTATACCCTAATATAATATTTTCTGAAGTTTACGCGAATAGCATCCATCGAATTGAAAATAGCTTACGGAAATATATCGCGTTTAAGTCTGCTCGTGACCACGGACGCTGCAGTGTTCGAAACGTCGAGCGAATTAACATTAGTATTTTATTTTATACTAGCTGGGACCCGCGGTTTCACCCGCGTTGAATTGAAAAGAAATTTAGAGTACTTCGACATATACACTTGACATAGAATATATATATTGGATTTCAAGGGTTTTATTTTTTTGCGCGGAACCCTAATTATTTTTCTAAAATAAAAGTAGCCTAAGTTATACCTTATAACATTAGCTATCTGCCAGTGAAAGTCCCGTCAAAATCGGTCCAGCCGTTTCGGAGATTACCCGGAACAAACAGACAGACAGACAGACAGACAAAAAATTTAAAAATTGTTTTTTTGTTGTAGGTATCGTATATACTTTCATATGCATTTAGTAAAAAGCTGTTATTTTGACATTACAAACAGACACTTCAATTTTATTTATTTGTATAGATGTATAGACTAGCTGGGACCCGCGGTTTCACCCGCGTTTAATTTAAAAGAAATTTAGAGTACTTCGACATAGACACTTGACATAGAATATATATATTGGATTTCAAGGGTTTCTTTTTTACGCGGATCGAATTATTTTTTTAAATAAAAGTAGCCTAAGTTATTCCTTATAACATCAGCTATCTGCCAGTGAAGGTCCCGTCAAAATCGGTCTAGCCGTTTCGGAGATTACCCGGAACAAACAGACAGACAGACAAAAAATTAAAAAATAGTGTTTTTGTTATATGTAACGTACATACTTTCATATGCATTTAGTAAAAAGCTGTTATTTTGACATTACAAACATACACTTTATTTATTTGTATAGATGTTTATGGTGCATGCATTTATGTTCCACTATACGAAGGTGTTGCTTAATTGTGTATTGCATTGTATGATTTTTTCAGGTATTATTATGAGCAAGTGTGAGTATATAGGGTAGAACAATATAATATTGTTTTATTTTGTATTTCATATATTTGTGTATTAATAATAAAATAATTGTATGTGCTAGGGCTGCACGTTGCACGTATGGATGCTGTACGTAAGTATAGAATGAATGAATTAAAGGCGATATATTTCCGTAATCTATATTCAATTCGATATTTCACTTTTTTTTAGACCACATTGTGACCAGACGAGCAAGTCATTCGCGTGGTGGTAAGTGTCATGCTTGCCCAGGACAGTTGTAATGGTACCCCAGGACTAGCACTTTTTTGTATATAAAGTGACTTCTGGCTGCCATATGATCGGGTGGTCGATACCAAAAATCTCTACAAAGCCCGCCTAGCGTGCGGTCATTGTACAAGACGGATACATAATAATATGATCGCTTTTTATTTATTTATTAGTAAGTTTTTTTTACTATTATTAATGGGGTCAGTACTCTATCGCATTGCAGTGTTGACGGTGACTCAATCAGCACCCAGTATTAATAACAAGAATTACGAATTGTGAGCAATCGAAAGTTATACTATTTACTAAAAATGTCCTTATTTATTATGTGATCGCCTCAATTCAACCTGCTCGTTTGAACATTTTTCGGGTAAAACGGTCAGTTGAGCCGTGGTAAGTTACAAATTGCTTTAACTTCTACTTTTATAGTATTAATTTCCGAAAAGGATTCTCTAGATAAATATGACCACATGTCGATACTCAATACTAAGTTGACGGATCGGTCAGGGTTTTAGTACATACTAGCTGGGAACCGCGGTTTCACCCGCGTTTAATATAAAAGAAATGTAGAGTACTTCGACATAGACACTTGACATAAAATATGTATATTGGATTTCAAGGGTTTTTTTTTTGCGCGGAACCCTAATTATATTTCTAAAATAAAAGTTGCCTCAGTTATTCCTTATAACATCAGCTATCTGCCAGTGAAAGTCCAGTCAAAATCGGTCCAGCCGTTTCGGAGATTACAGGGAACAAACAGACAGACAAAAAATTAAAAATAGTTTTTTTTGTTATATGTACCGTATATACTTTGATATGCATTTAGTAAAAAGCTGTTATTGTGACATTACAAACAGACACTTCAATTTTATCTATTTGTATAGATTGTAAAGTAAGCATTTGAAAGTGTTATAACCGCTAATAACGCAATTCAGAATTAATAAATGAGTGACAACTCTAATACCTACATGCTGTAATATATTTTAATCAATATAGTTATTGTTTTTCGTTCTATCACTAAATATCATCCTAAATCTAAAGGGTTTGAGCAGTGGTTACGTGAAAGTGCGGGGCGCATATCATGAAGTAAGTATTCAATATGCGGCGATTATATATATGGACGTGACTAGGGTGACACACAAATACTTAATTCATATTTTATTCACATACCTTTTTAATAGTTTCGTATGTAGTAGGGAGGTATACATTGCCTGTTGATTCGCAGCTTATTATTTTTTAGCCACCGGTCAAGTTCGGAGCGGCATGCGGCAACGGTCTCGGTTTTGTTTTTTTTTATTGCAACGTGTGGCTTCATACTTTGTGGTTGGCTGAGTTTTGAAACAATGGCTTTTGGATTGTGAGATAAGGAGCATAAACTATAAATACGTTACTTAATGTTTAGCTAATTAAGTGTAATGTAAAAACTAGTAGAAGAGTCAAGATAACTGTTTGTAAATTTAAGAGTAATAATTTTATGAAAGTGTGAGTGAGGGGTCTAGGAAGCCATTTTAGCTTCAGAACTACGGGATTAGTGTTAATATTCAAAACAGTAGATAGGGAAAATTAATAATTATATTTTTTCCTGAAAAATCTTTTATTTACATTTTCTTACATTTTTTTTTTCACGTTGTTAATATTTTTACAAATAAAATCCACAAAGAATGGAAGTCAAACGCTGCATTCGCAAAAAGTACACACATACATTATGCCATATGTAATAATAATTTAGGTCTAAGTAACTTCACAAAACATGAAAATATTAAACAAGTCTAAATATTAAACATTTTAATAAAAATTTAAACATAAATGTAACATGTGGCATAATATAAATTTACCATACATAATAACTGCTTCGGCAAAAAGGAGCCTTAATCAGACATGTTTACGAAAAACCAAACCGGACCGTACCGACCCACAGCCGCAAATAAAACCCGAACAGGCCGATACGCCGCGTATCTCGGAAAGTTTCTCCCACCAACGCGACATATGACGTCATCTGACTGGACACAATGCTAGGACGCGTGTCTCACCTTTGACAAGGTGACACGTCCGTACAACGTGCGTGTGGGGGTGATCGATGGCGACATCGAACCCTAAAGTCTGTAGCAGTACGTTCTCGTTGAATACCAGGTCCTGCGCCTGAAACAATGGATAAAACATATTAATTAATGTCCAATTAAAGATGCAGTGTATAACAGGACTCTACGTTTATACAATCTTGGGATGAGAAGGGCAAGTCTTGCGTTGAGAAGTAAGCCTCCTTTTTTTTTTATTGATGTCCAGTGGAAATTCTACATGGAACTTCCTTCACCCCGAGGAAGGGTGAAGAGGTATGCCGGACTCCTACCGGCTAAAACCACTGGAGCGGTCATCTTCGGCACCGAAGGGGGGCTCCAGGTCCTCGTAAGATCACACTAGAGCCGCCCATTGGTGCCACACCTTTAGGCACATCTTGGAAGGGATGACTGTAAAGCGGTCACCCCCTCTAGCGGAGGGAAGGCGACTGTAAAAAGGCCCAGGCACTTCTCGGGGAGGATTGTAAAGGATCCTCCCAAGCCTCACTTTGCGCTATGCTGCGCACACGGCGGCACGTGCCCACGTGCGCGCTACCGTCTTTCCGGGGGTCGCTCGGTGTGAGCACGTAGACTCCCCAATCTGCGCACCCGCGACCCCCGAGAGAAGTAAGCCTCCTGCCTGCCCAACCTGTCTGCCTGCTGGACTAAACGTGCGTGGCACCACACTCGTCACCTCGTCTCGACATCAGTTATTTTGTCCCTTATAACCGGGTTTACGAGACTTGAATTTTCAAGCTAGGCTATATAGACTATGACATAGATAGAAAGCCAGCATGTCAAGCTCTACTCTATATCTTCGAATATTTTTGAAATATTTATTCATAATAGTTTACTTTGAAAGTAAAAACCTCTTTGCTAAAGAACAAGTGGAATTTAGAAAGAACAAATATATTATAAGTTTTTAAACTGACATGGTCACAGACACTATTATTGGAACTAAAAACGCGATATTTACCATGTTTTTTATTACTTTTGAGTTCCCGATATTTCGGCGCTGTTGCAAGCGCCATGTTCACGGATTATCCGTTCCCGTCCGTTTTTAGTTCCAATAATAGGAACAAATCTATTAATTTGGCTTCATATAATTTTTGTAATAGTTTTAACTAACATGGATAAGAGTGCTCCTAATGTTGCTCTATTCATGGATGTGACAAAAGCATTCGACCATGTTAAATATGACATACTTTTGGACAAATTATATGCATATGGTATTAGAGAGGTAATGTCCACATATTAATCGAATCGTAGCCGACTGATAGACAGCAGGGAACCGCTACAACAAAAATCTGTTCAAAAACAAGTTTCCTAACTGCTTATGATCTAGCCTGAAACACATTCTAAACATGGTGTGCCCCAAGGCAGTGTGCTAGGGCCATTGCTATTCCTAGTATATATTAATGACATACCGACTGTGACTAATAATCATATGACTATTTTCGCTGACGACGACAGTACTATTATTTTCGACAGATATTATAAAAATTACCTTGTTAATAATATTAATCTGACATTAGAGAATACAATCTCTTACATAAAAGCGCTATCTTATTTAAGAAATGAAAGTAGCTTCAGTTTGTTTAAAAAGAGGTTGCACGCTCTACTTGTGGAAAAATCATACTATTATGCAATAATTATATAAATGTATATAATTATTGAACTAGATGACATGAATGTAGCTCGCCTATGTACATCAACTTTTCTTTAGTATTGTTTTAATCTGTAAATATTGTGTGCAATAAAGAATAAAAAAAAAAAATAAAAAAAAAATGTATCTGAAAAAATCTCAAAAGGCTGAATGTGGTGAAACTAATTTATAATGTAACATCTTCTGTGTTACCAGACTATGCAAATAAATAATTGAATTGAAGCAAAAATAGTTTCAACAGAATGGTGTATTTTTAAGCTAGTCTAGCGCCCCCTACCACTACCTTCACTTGGCTTTATGACCTATCTTCGAGTGTACGGTGAAGCCTATTGGCTAGTGTACAATGACAACACATTTAGTATATTCTGACGTATCTACGCCTTTCCGCAAAAAATGCCAAAACTGAGTACTAAGCCGCTCTTATAAATAGTATGCATTCGTTATATTTTTGGCGTCACCAAACATAATTTAATGACGTCAATGTGCAGAAAGCCAAGCGGTCAGCCACTACGCCAAACGTGCCGAACATACCAGACGATCGTGGCCCAAACGTTCATCCCTGTGTATATAATAAATATTCGCAAACTGCTTGCGCCGTGTAGGATTTGGTGACGTCACGTCTTCCAAGTAAACGTGCATGTCAACTTCAGATTCGATTTATCTAACAGCACCGTGTATAGGCCATTAAGTACTAAGCACCAAATGACACGAACAAGATGTTGGATAACATGGGCCTTTCAAATAGCACGCAATAAAGTGTGCCCGACTAAAGTGAATATATTTGCGTCACACAATGTCGATGTTGCGGTCGATAGCACGCACAAAAGTGTGCCTGACTAAAGTTAATATATTTGCGTAACAGATTGTCGATGTTGTGGTCGATGCATCGTGTTCCGTCGACGTCCGTCCCTCTGCCCCGGTACTGGTTACGACTAGCGTAAATAATTTGACCGCTAAACAAGCTTACGTTGCTACCAACCAACAAACTCGTTGCGTCACAATTTAAAGCAGCAAAATAGTGAAAAGCTACCACGAGACCCCTGTGAATCATCCAGTCATAAGGGATTCGGAGAAGAACCAGTGCGGCAAGAAGGGCTTTATCAACGTTGAGACGAAAGCCCACTTGTCGGAACCAATGCGGCACAGCACTGACCAGACCGAACCCGAGCCTGTTGCGGCCTGCTGCATCATCGACGCTACTATACGTGTCACAGCTGAATTACTCTACAGAAGGTCGAGGATATTGTATAGAGGTTTAATTCACATTAAAGGGTCGAGCGGTTGAAGTCTCGTCACAATGTGATTATTAATTTCTTTGTGGTGAGAACGCCGACCGCACATCTGTTGACTCTAAAGAAGGAAGAATTTTGGCCGAGGGGTGTAGTATTCCGCGATTCAGAGGCCGGCTACTGGACACCAAGCGACAAACGACGCCGACTCATCGTGTGAATTAGTATTTACTATAGTTTTATTGTTTATGCATAGTATTTTTATGTTAGTTGTAAGTCTTATATTGTATTTTTAATTGCATTGCATTGTAGTGAACTTTACTTTCTAGTTTATTAAAAAACAAGTTTTAATTTCTACATATTTTTGCATTGATTAAAAAGTACGAAAAAAAACATTATACACCATTTTATTGTTGTGGCGCGAATTCTAATTGTTTGTTTCCGTAATATAATAGTGAATAACATTGTAGGGAACTTTAGGACCCGATACACAATGCACCACCTACTATTACCATGCTACTACAAGTGCGGCACGACATCGTAGGAATGTGCGGCACAGATTGTAGGAATGTTCGATCGGCCAGGTCGCACAGAGAAGGGGCCCGTCAGACTAAGTGACGGGCCGATACCTGGCCAGTGCCAGGGGTGTGGCCAATGCCCACATGGCACATCCAGCCATGGGTAATTGGAGTCTAGTTATCTAGTACAGTGTTGTGTAAAGCGTATATTTATTAAATCATTTATCCTCACCTGTTCTTGGTATTGTTCGGACGTCAGGGCGTTGGCACTCTCACCTCGGTGGAGGCAAACGTGGGCTACTTTTATTACATATTCTAATTTCCTTGGCTGTTCTTCGACCTGGAAACAATATTCTTAAATTAGATATCGAACATAATTATTGGTCAAAAGAAAACTTGTACTCGAGTACGCGGAGTTTGACGATGGTAATATAAAATAATTACAACAATTTTGCGGGTTAATAGGATGTAATACGAAATAAAAATTCGAAATTAATTACACATTTTGGGTTAATCAACTTTTATTTTTGTTAAATCTAAACGTGACCTCAACGGTATAAAATTAAAAAATCTTGATCTTAAATTGTTTGATATGGTTATAAAATCAAGTCCTTCATAGTCAACTCTTGAATTAATATCTGATTGCAATTGATATTTAAAAAATACTCATGACTAAACAATCAACACAGTGTCGTCCTTTTTTAATCGTTGGGAAATCGTTAATGGACTTCCTCCGGCTTCGGGCCGCCTGCTCGGGCGATGGACCGCCCTTAGTTCGTCGCCCGCAGGCCGCTCCTCATGGTGGCCGGAGATCGTACAGCGCCCCTCTCTCGGCCTAATCGACGCAGATACTTCCGAAACATCCATGGTTCGAGAGTACCTGCATCATCATCATCTCAAAGCTCAAGGTCACTCAGCGAGCTATGGACAGAGCTATACTTGGTATTTCTCTACGAGATCGAATCAGAAATGTGGGGATCCGTAAAAGAACTAAAGTTGTCGACATAGCTGAATGGAATTAGTAAACTGAAGTGGCAATGGGTAGGGCACATTGCTCGTAGAACTGATGGCCGCACAAAGGTTCTCGAATGGAGACCGCGCACCAGAAAACGCAGCGTGGGACGACCTCCAACGAGGTGGACAGACGACCTGGTGAAGGTCGCTGGGAGTCGTTGGATGAGAGCGGCATGTGACCGCTCGTATATATATATATATATATTGTGGAAATCTAAGGGGGAGGCCTTTGTTCAGCAGTGGACATCCTGTGGCTGATATGACGAATTAATTATGCTGTCGGAATTTGGCTCTATGTTACTAGAACTAATCCGCAAAACGGTGTCATGATGTTCGTTAATCGTCTTATTCCTTAATATGTTTTAACGATGCGTCATTGTTCAAATATAATGATAGTATTTTTAAATTAAATATAATGATGGCTCGTAATTGTCGCGGCCCGGACTTGGCCTGCGGGCCGCTATTACACATTATCTCTGTACTAGACAGTGCAGTTTCAGCTATTAGAAGCTATACAACCGAAGTGCTTCGATTATTAACCAAAAGCCGGCAGTTTTATTATTTAGATTTATCTAATGTATAATACTCTGTTATGGGCTTATAGGAGTCCAGTATTGTAATTGTCCTAGCAAAAAACGAAGGCCCGTATTACAGACCTAGAACCAAAACTTCTGCCAGAACTGGAGCAGAGATATCATCAATTGAATATAAATTGCTGGACCTCCACATAGAGCTCATATTTGACTAACGCAATCTAGACTTGAGTTCTACTTAGTTTTTGATTATCATTATGCCCTTAGTATTTAGTGCTCGGTATATCCCAAGGTACAGGCTAAAAACCGGGATTTCAGCGAAAAGAAATAGCAGGAGACTTTTTTTCTTTTGCTTCTTCGTTTGGTTAATGGCCAGACTTGTGTCCGAGTTGTTCAAGCCGCCCAAGAGGCTCACCTCACCGACGATTTTACGCGCCCTCCAAAGCACGAAGAAGCGCAGTTCCAGTACCGCGCATCTATCCATAGACTGCGCCGATCGTTGCTTAACCTCACGGATCGTTTACCGATCAGTGACAGCAACTGCGCCTCAATAGAAGAAGTGGAAAACTAGATAACTTCTAGTTTCCTCATTTGTGTAATTTATTGGGTCACAAGCGGTGGCACTGTTACTGATCTATTTGTGTCGACTGATAAACGCATATAGATATGGGTCGTCTGCCCCGGTAGACTACGTCTGTTGTATCAAGGTCGGCCACGACATTGATTAACATATAAAATAATGTAGACACGTACTTTGTTTTTATTTTCTTTTTTGTGTGTGGAGTAACTCTTATTAGTATCATATAGCGACTTTTCCCGACTATGCTGGGGTGCGTTTCCACTATGATTCCAATGAATACTCATCATAATTAGAGGGCCAATTCTCGTAATTAATTTACACTAAGACTGAAACTTGACCGAACTGAGATTAAATTATGAATTGACCGAAAAAGTGGTATTCTGCTACTCTTAAAGTTCAGTCGGATTTTAGTATAATCTCGATCCAGTCTCATTCCAATTTCAATTTTGACATTTATTTAATGACAATTTAGTACATGTGACAGTTCAAAATATTAGCAGAATACCGTTTTCACTTCGATCAACTTTCGATCCATTTTCGATCTCATCACAGTGTAAGTTCACGTTTGACGTTGTTTGTTAGTTTAGGAGAATAACCATTTGTGACATTTATGACACTGAGACTAGATCGGAACTATATTTTGAACATTTTTAAATTACGAGAATTGGCCCTCAGGCCATTACTGTCCCACTGCTGGGTTAGTCCACCACGCTGGTCTAGTACGGTCTGGCGGACTACACACACCATTGAGAACATTTTGGAGCCCTCTCAGGTGTGCAGGTTTCCTCACGATGTTTTCCTTTGCCGTTAAAGCAAATGATAATCAAATGAATCCAAAAAGTCAGAGGTGACCGGGCGGGCCGGGATCGATCTCACTCCCTCCTGTATGGAAGGCATCGTTGAACCACTAGGCTATCACTACTTCAATGCCAACGAATATTAACAAGTTACAAATTCTTATCCGTGTAGTTTCCGGAGAAAAACTAGAACACTCCTCTCCACACATGGGTATCGTAAAATGCTGATCGGGACACGAGAACATAACGAATCAAACCGGGACGTGGGCAGCCCTAGATTAAACTAACAGAATTCGGATTTTGTAGTATAAGAAGATGAAAAAAAAGGAAATTGGAAGTGCATAAAGGAACTTTTGCAAGTATTGTTATAAATGTTGCGTTGTTGTTTCGAGTTTACCAAAATATCCATGTGAAAATTTTGCCAGTATACCCACTTCTATTAATAGTGTCAGGTAACGAGCCATTTCCAAGAACGTGTAACCGTGCCAGACTATACCGAACCGGCAAAAAAGCGGCCTCTCGAATGCAAACTATTTCGGAAACTTCAGACATATAAAAAGTATGGAAACTGGTTTTTATGTAACTCTTGACGGGCTGGCTGATTGTAATCATTCAAAATGTAGGTAAATTTCTCTTATCCGGCACTCAGCTCCGCGATCCCCGGGGCAGAGGAAGTACACGAGCATTCCCATCGAGGCGAAAAAAAAGGAATTTCGAGTCTTCTAAACTTCTAGTACGAATCGCAACAACACAAATTGGTTAATTAATTATGTGGTAGCGTGGTACTTCCCCAGTTGAGCCAGCTCATTTTCGAGCAACTTTTTAAACCACTTGGGTGGTTATCCTAGGCACCGAAGGGGGCTCCAGGACATCGAGAACAAACGGTTCGGAGCCCCTCTAGAACTGACGAATTTGTATTGAGCTTCAAAGTCCAGAACAAAGTACTTCGATACTTTTTTTAATAGATTAGGAGGTTTTAAATTCATTTGTATAATTGTTATTTTTTATGTATGTTCGCGCATTACCTACTCCGACATATACATATATACGGATTTGAATAATTATTTTTTGTTTAAAAAGTTTTCCATTTATATTTAGTAAAGATCTAATTCAGATCTTTGCAAATATAAAAGGAAATCTTCAATGAATGACAGCAAATCACAATCAAAATAAAAAAATGAAATTCCGCCTTATAAAATATAATAATTTCTTTAGAGCTTATGGCCTATTTTTTCATAAATTAAACCGAATTAAAGGCACCTACCTACCTACTTTTAATGTTTATTTTTTCCCGACCGAAGCGCCAAGTGAATGTTTCCGCTGATAAAGAAGGTTTAAATACAAAAAAAAACACGTACCTTTGCGGCCAGGAACAGCGCTGCAGCAGCGATAGCGTTCCTGTGGAACTGTGTGAACGAGTGGAACGCATAGAACCTGTGCATGTATACAATCGCCGTGTTGATGCATAGTTGAGAGCTGTTGGTAGTTGGTTAAGGAAATATTTGTATGATTAACATAATAATATACACAAGATAAACATTACGGAACAACAGAATAATAAAGTATTGGGTATTAGTGTGGTGTCCGGATTAAGAATATAGCACTAATCCATCTCCTATCATTGGATGTTGTCGACTAAGGCACTCGAAACCAAACGGATGATCAGCAGCGTCCCTTCAGTGCAACACAAGTCAGTGCACAAGCGTGGTGAGTATTCACAGATACCCCCAAAAATGACGACACAATTGTGGAAATCTATGGGGAGGCCCTTGTTCAGCAGTGGACGCATAACTGGCTGATATGATGGGTATCAGAAAGTCAAGTAGTGCCGTGTATGTAGCTCCAGTTCACAAATAGGGCTACCCTATCTCATCGAGTAGGTGTCTAAGGCGACTAAGGAAGTTTGGAATCCGGTGCGTACCATTAAGGATTACCCGTAGGCAGGTAAACCATAAACAATAGCATGTCCAAGGAGGGTTGGTGTCAGGCAGGCGGCCGACTGTAAAACCTTTTTGCCAAAACCTTAGCAAAATTACTACATATTGCACCGAGCCCAAGTAACTAGGGATCTAAGCAGTAAGATGATAGGTATCTGAAAGTTCGTACGTATTCATTCTTACAACCTGGCACTATGATAAAGTTTCATATTCAATGGTTATTATCACGGATTAGTAAATAAACGGAACGCTAACAATGAAAAAGTGGGCGGGTACAAATAAAAAGACTGTGAATAGACAATGGCCAGCGCGTTAGACGTCTAGGCCAGCTGTGGCTCAACAATTTAGCGTATTTAGATTAGCCTAATAATAAAATTATCGCAGCGACTTAGTATTTCAGACTATGGTCGCACATGTTGGGTCATATATTGTGTTATACATTGTATCCGTACACTTCCCCTTCCACCTACTAGTGTTGCTTAAAAATCGACTATCGATAGTACTACCCCTAAAACATCCATACTATCGATTGGCCTATCGATAGTATCGATATTAGCAATAGTGTCGATACTATCGATTTTATTTTAAATATTGAACAATACTATATTTATATATTATTATTCGATAGTTGAAATTATACAATAGTATCGATACTATCGATAGTATTACATGATATTCGACTATCGATGCTATCGATAGTATCAATAGTATTTACGACTCAGTTCGATTGTATTGACGCTATCGATACTATCGATAGTCGAATATCATGTAATACCATCGATAGTATCGATACTATTGTATAATTTCAACTATCGATAGTATTGTTGCAAAGCTCCCAATAATACTATTGATAATATCGATACTATCGATATGGCAATCGATAGTATGAGTGATTTGGGGTTAGATGACACTATCGATTGACTATCGATAGCCTATCGATTTTTAAGCAACACTACCACCTACTACTACTAAGTGATTTTTGCATTTTGAATGCAACTGCGCAAACCGATCCCCACTCTTTCACGGAGTGATCAAGATGTGTGCCATGTACAAGCACTCCCATTTATTAATTGTTCCATGAGTATTAACTAATCAAACTGCATGAAACACCAATCCTCCACTCAATACTATTCAAATACACCATTTACTAATTAATTAGTTTTTAAAATACACTTATGAGTTATTAATTATTATACATCATATTGAAATAACGGAGGGTTTCGCTTCAAGCAATACAACCTCTATGAATAAATGCCGAGAGCAAACAAAAGGATAGCTGTTCGATTATTTCATGGTTATTTTTTTCTTTAAACATAAAAAAACAAATGTGTCTAGACCGTAGCAAGTTAACTCATGTTTGTTCGTGGAATAATACGTGATACGGTAAGTTTAAAATAATGGTTGGGAAACAATAACATTACATTAATATGCGATAGATGTCGCTACTAGTATATAAAGGTGTGAGACAGTTTATGGCAACCTCTAAGAATAGAATATGCAATAAATAAATGACGATAGTAAACGAAAGGACAGGTGTGTTTGATTATTTTTTCATTAAACAAAAAACAAATGTGCCTAGAAGGTAGCAAATGGTGGTAAGTAAAAAAAAAAACATGGTTAAGAAATTATTATACATTACATTAGTATCTAAAAAAAATTGCTACTTGTACAAAGCGTGTTGTGACGGTATAAATACTTAATTTATCGGAAAATAATAAAACTCTTGGCCAAGGAATGTCTGTAATAACGTAAAATCCAAGGTCACCGCTTGTGAATATTCCATGACTAATTCCTTACTCCATTGATAACAACATGATCGTGCCTTACAAGGTTATTATTATTACAAAATATATTTTTGCTATCAACAATTTATTCTGCCGCCTTTTTATTGTTATTTCATACTGAATAAGATCAGTAGATATCCATAGGACCTGACCCGCCTATTTAATGAAGTCGACTAACGGCCGAAATTAACAATCGATCTAATCCAAAATCTTTGGATTTTGGATTACGGGTATGTCTCTTTTTTGTATTAAACGTGATTGTAACACAACTTGTGGTGGTTAATATTGCGTCTACGCGATTAAATAACGCGCTATATGCACGCAACGTATAGCGCACGCTATGCCGGCTCCAACTTGACACTGTAAAAATCGTGCCATTAAAAAATAACGGCGAGGATAATCGCGCGAGCAATGGCATAGCGCGGACGTGGCGAGCCGGGCGGCAATCATCGCGTGAATTCGCGCGCTATCGATCGTTATCTAACGCGTTGATTATAGTATTTATTTGTTTTAGATAAGCTAACAATGTACGTATATTAAAATTTCGAAAAATAATAATATTAACATGCATGACATTTGAAGACGCCAATAATAGGCATACACAACATCAACAATTAATTCCGTTCCATGAAAACGGCTGTAAGAAATTTATAATAAAATAAATATAACCCTATCCTATATTAATTAGTACACAAAAATCTATTATCCTAAGACTGGAAAGTATGAGGAAAAGTTCATTAACTTTTCTTTACTTCTCCATTTTATTTTACGTATCGAATATACTATAACGTATTCAAGATCAAGAATATAACTAAAACAACGCGCTGCATATTTAAAGAGCGCTGTCACAGCGCGCTATCTGTCCAACGACATTTAACGTGATTCAAGAATATTCGCCGCGTTTTTATCGCGTCATTCGCGTACGCTCAGTTCGTTATGTTATAACTATAGCGTGTAAAATAGCGCGTTATTTTATTATAGCAAATAGTCTGTAGCGCGCTATTGGCATACAGCGTTTTTCAACACCACTAAAGCTAAACACAACAACGGATGAATTTCAAAATCTTAAATCTGAAGATTTCGGATTAGATTGATTATTAATTTCGGCCGTGACACAAGAATCGGTTCTGACTAATTACCTACAAGTTACAACCGTTCCCCACGACCTTCATCAGATCACGCTCCCTCTCATTTTTTGTATCAAACGTGTTGTAGATAATATCCACTTAACATTCAATTTTGGTTTCTTATGCGAAATTATCAGAGTGGTGGCCGGATTAAGAATATAGCATCATTCCATCTCCCGTGGGTGTCGTAGAGGCGACTAGGGGACTAAACCAGAGTTCCAGTGTGATCTTTTTTTAATTTTGTAGAATTTCCACTGGACATCAATAAAAAAAAGAGGACTAAACCAGAGGGACGGGCAGCAGCGTCCCTTCTGCGGAACATCAGCTATTGTGCGCGCATCGACATGGTCGCTGTGCGTGATATTGGCAAGTTCCCCCAAAATGAGGACACAGTTGTGGAAATCTATGTGGGAGGTCTTTGTTCAACAATGGACGTTAGTTGGTAGATTTGATGGGAAAATGTTGGTTATGGTTTGTGTGGTTCCCGGCAAACATTAGACCTAATCTCTCCTCCCATGGGTGTTGTAAAAGGCGACAAGGGTTGATATCAAGAGGATGAGCAGCAGCATCCTCTAGTGTGCTTATAACAAACATACTACGATCACCAATCTGCCTGATTAGAGTGGTTATGGCAACATGACCGTTCATTATAGTGGTCATTGGGAGGTCCATGTTCGCAGTGGACGTTCACGTGCCGCTGTGTGTGTGCGATGAGTGAGAAAAATAATTTTAGACGATGCCTTTTATGGTTTTTAATTACACAAATAAAAAATATACTTAAAGATTTTAAAATTAAATAACTAAATGCAATTATGCCGCGTGGTGCCGGCTCACTGCCGTGTGGTGCCGACTCAGAATACCACCACACTAGTCGACTAAGGGATTAGCCGGAGGATGGGCAGCAGCATCCTTCGAGTACATTAACAACTCAACTGCGATCGCCAACCCGTCTGCCAAGCGTGGCGATTATGGCAAAACCCCCCAATGAGCACACAACACACCCATATCGATCGTTGTAGTGATCTTTGGGGGAGGCCTGTGTCCAGTAGTGGACTTCATTCGGCCGAAATGATGAAATGCAATTATGCAGCTTTGAAGATTATTTTCGTATGGACGATATTTGCACATCAACATATAATAATCAGCGAAAAGACGTCCACTGCTGAACAAAGTCATCCCCCATAGATTTTCACAATTGTGTCGTAATTTGGGGGGGAATTTGCCAGTACTCACCACGCTTGGTAGTCGGGTTGGTGAGCGCAGTTTAGCTACTGTTTCACAGAAGGGACGCTGCTGCCCATTCCTCTGGTTTAGAGTCCCCCTTAGTCGCCTTTTACGACATCCACGGGAGGAGATGGGAGTAGTGCTAAGGTAACTTCGTCGACTTTATTAGTGCTATACATTAATTGTTATCAAATTCCTATTGTGTTAGAGACAATTGTCTGTTTTGTTATTGTGTGTATTTTACATTTAATTAGTCAACTTTGTTCGCCCATACCTAGCTTATTACAATGTAATAACAAACTTGAGAGTATATCCATGGAGTTTCTTGCCGGCTCTTCTCCATAGGACCGACTTTTCTGAACCGTGCACTTAACTTGACTTTTCGTAAGAGCCTATTAGGGCCTATATGAAATAAATAAAAAATTGAGTTTGAGTTCGGTATTCTTAATCCGGACACCACACGGACTTAACCGATGGACAGTACATGCATAAAGCTTTATGCATATACCTAACCTTTGCGCTTATTATAGCTATAATTCGTAAGCGTCAGCCAAGTAGCAACGCTGAAAGAGCAGCGGGGGTATATGCACACAGATATGCATGTGCCAACTGCCGCACGCAACATCGAAACATCGACACCACTCCGTGATTCTACATCATAAAACTACTTGAACACGAAATATTTCATTATTGCCGCGTCATTATTCCAGTGATCTAGCCCCGGACAGTGTAATTGAGGTCTACGGTTGGATTTGTGTTCAATATGCGAATGCGAATTTATAATCGGTAAAATGTGCGTGTACAAAAGTACATCACTCATCCCTTGAAGAATACAAGCTTGACGGTAGTATTATTATTTCTTAATAATTACATTCCTAGGAAAAACACCTACAATTTATTTCATGTTGCAGTTTCAAAAACGAACCTCGGTCACTACGCTGCTGTGCCTAGACTCTGTAGGCAATACAATACCTTGAAAGCCCACGATATTGACATCTGTGAATCTCTGTCGAAATATAAAAAGATTTTAAAACAGCTCTTTTAAAAGAACTTTTCGTTTTTAATGAACTTATACATGTACAAGCAGTTCTTACAATATTTTTAATAAATAAATAAATACAAATTAATTAAACCATATTTAGTGTTTATATCGCGAGTCTTAGGCCCGTATTACAGATACCCTCGGGATCCCACATCGTGGTCGGAGGCGTTCGCATCGGCGTCGAGCCGACGATGAAGTACCTAGGACTCGTCCTCGACAGCCGGTGGAACTTCCTGCCGCACTTCAGGCGGCTGGCCCCCAAGCTGACGGCGGCCGCGTCTGCACTTTCGCGGCTGCTGCCCAATTTGAGGGGCGGAAATGCCTCCTGCCGGAGGCTTTACATGGGGGTCGTGCGGTCCATGGCCCTTTACGGGGCCCCAGTGTGGGCTAAATCCCTGAGGGTAGCCAACGTCGCCGTGCTGCGAAGGCCGCAGCGAACGATGGTCCTCAGGGTAATAAGGGCATACCGCACGGTCTCCTACGAGGCGGGGAGCCTCCTTGCCGGATCACCGCCCTGGGACCTAGAAGCGAGAGCCCTCGCGTCGCTGTATCAGTGGCGCGGGGAGGCGCTAAGTCGGGGCGAACCGCCAGTACCTCGTGAGATCGAGATGCGTCGGTTCGAGCTCCGGCGGATCCTGGTGGCGGAGTGGAAAGGGCGACTGGAGCGACCCACTGCAGGGCACGCCGCGGTAGCGGCGGTAAGACCAGTAATGGAGGAATGGCTGGAGAGGCGGCATGGCGCCCTCACCTACCGGATGACGCAGGTACTCTCGAACCATGGGTGTTTCGGGAAGTACCTGTGTCGAATAGGCCGAGAAGAGACGCCTGGTTGTCATCACTGCGGAGACTGCCCGGAGGACACGGCGCAGCACACGTTGGAGGAGTGCCCAGCTTGGGCAGCGCAGCGCCGTGACCTCGTAGTGGCGGTCGAAGGGGGTGACCTCTCGCTTCCGGCCGTGGTTCGGTCCATCGTCCGGAGCGAGAGCGTGTGGGATGCCGTCGCCTCCTTTTGCGAAGAAGTGATGCAAGCAAAGGAGGCGGCAGAGCGGGTACGGAGGGATATCTCCGATCCCCTCCGCAGAAGACACACCGGGCGTCGGCGCCAGGGTGGGGCGCTGGACGATCTCCGGCCACCAAGAGGAGCGGCCTGCGGGCGACGAACCAGGGGCGGTCCGTCGCCCGAACAGAAACAGGCCCGAGATGGCGGCGCGCGTGATCCGCGCGCGCCTCTCTGAAGGATAGGTGCGGCCAATAAGGCCGCACACAGAAGGGGCCCGTCAATCACTGACGGGCCGATACCTGCCGGGGGAGCGGTCCAATGCAGAAAAGCGTACAACTCACCCCCGGCTAGAGGTAAGAAGAAGGACACCGTGGGGTTTCTTCCCAAGGCGGAGGAAGTCCAAGAGGATTTCCCCACGTTAAAAAAAAAAAAAAAAAAAAAATGCCCGTATTACAGATCGAGAATCAAAACTCAAGTAGAATTTGAATCGAGATTGGGCTAATCAAAAAATATGAACCCTACTTAGTAGGTCCATCGTTTTATATTTAATTGATACAATCTCGAATCAAGCTCTGCTCGAGTTTTGATTCTCGATCTGTAATACGGGCCTTAGATGCATATATAAATAAAGTATGAATGCCAAGGCTAAATATCAACTTAACCTCTACGCTAAAAAGACAATGACCTTATTACAATAGACAAGATCCCAAAAAAGATTTACCGATACAATAATTTCCATGCGTGTCTAGGAATGGAAAAACACGCTTTAACAGCATAATGACGATACAAGCAAGTCATTCGCCCGGTGGCAAGCGTCACGCCTGCTCATAACAATTGTAATGCTACCCAGGACTAGTCCTGCGGGGGACCAAACTGCGATTATCACCTCAAGACATTAAGCTGAACAATCTCTTATGCCAAGTAATTTCACTAGCTACAGTGCCCTTCTAACCGGAACAACGTAATGTCTGAAGTTTAAACAACATTTACTGCTTAGCGGCGAATATCGAGCACTGGGGTTAGTACGTATCAAGCTAAACATTTCATTCCAGTATAAACTGATCTCTTATCGTACGGAAAGCCTATACAGTGCGAGATCAGCCTGTACTGGAAATTTGGAGCTTTATATGTAGCCGTGTAAATAAATGTACCTAGCCGGCCTGTTGCAATAAAAGACCTGCCAGCAGTTTTTTTTTATATGTTTATTATTTTTCCGTTAGGTAGGTAATATTAATGTGTGCGCAGCACAGCGCAAAGCGAGGCCTGGGGGGCGACCTTTTTACAGTCGCTTCTAGAGCTGACCGCTTTACTGTCATCCCCTCCGTGATGTGCCTAAAGGCGTGGTACCAACCCGTAAGAGTCCGGCATACCCCTTCGCCCTTCCCCGGGGCTAAGGAAGTTCCATGCAGAATTTCCACTGGACATCAATAAAAAATAAAATCAATCAATCAATCAGCCAATCATAGTCCACTGCTGGACATAGGCCTCTCCCAATTTACGCCACAACACCCGGTCCTCCGCCTTCCGCATCCAGTCCCCTCCAGTGACCTTTCTCAGGTCATCGGTCCACACAAAAATAAAATAAAAGGTAATATTAATAAATTGGTTATGGTGGTAATTATAAAACCAATACTGTGCGAGCTACAGGAAAACTATCATTTTAATATATCGACAATATTGAGTTACATTTTCGCAAATCCAATTCCATTCCACCGTTATCAAGGACCTCTCATGCTTGTCATGCGCACAATAGGTCGTAAGGCGACATTATGCTTATGCTAAAAAAAGTGTGTCAAACCATGAAAGCTTCTAGAAATGGACTATTGTGATGCTAAAAGGCGATGGGAGATAACTTTCACTATAGTGAAAGTTAGAATAAACCATGTAGCGAACTTTCTAAAAGGGGGTACAATTGGGGTAATCTACAGTGACCTTATGACTATCTTCAGTCGTGAGTGGAGAACGCAATACCGCAGCATATTTTCAGTGCCGTGGAATTGTGGCCGATACCGCCATTCATCATTCTAAAGGACTATTCAGGCGGGCTATTCGCTACCCAAAACGGTATAGCTAATATCAGCAATATTGCGAAAACGGGGGCCACAATAAAACAGTAATTGATGTGTTACATACAACCAATGATATTATATATTAAAAAGAAGTAGATATGTTATATGCGTGCCCAAAGTAAGAACCAAATCTCCCCCAATTGTAGCACCTCACAATCGGTACGCCCAGATAGCTATCTCTTTTGCTCTTGTTGTTTTTGTATCTTCTTTCTCACGACATGGTTGTACACGCAAGACTGTATTTTGCGCGCCATTTAATATGGACGTAACATACCTATGGTATAATATCATTGCATACAACACTAATGTCTATTATTTATGGAAATGTTTACGTAAGAAGCATAAAATATTAGCGATATCATCATTTAACGAAATTTTATTATATACTAGCTGTGAGCCGCGGTTTCACCCGCCGTTTTCTTTTAAAAGAAATAGGGTTATTTATAAATAATTTAGAGTACTTCCGCATAGACAGTTGACATACATTAAAGTACCTATATATACTGAGTTTCATGGGTTTTTTTATTTTGGCGCAGAACCCTAATCCTTTTTCTAAAACCAAAATAGCCAAGTTATCCCTTATAACATCAGCTATCTGCCAGTGAGTCCCGCCAAGATAGGTCCGCCCGTTTCGGAGATTAGCTGGAACAAACAGACAGACAGACAAAAAAAAAAAGGTTTTTGGTTATAAGTACCGTATATAATTTCATATGCATTTAGTAAAAATCTGTTATTTTGACATTACAGACACTTCAAATTTATTTATTTGTATAGATCTCAGAAATAGGAAATAAGGAGAAGCGGTACGGGGGCGAAACTGCGCCCATTCGGGAAAAATGGCCGATTTATAACATCAGTTGAGATTCGATCGCGTAATTAAAACTTTGTTAGTGTCGTGTTGTTCGGGGATATATGCAAAAACCGAAGCGAAAATAATAAGTTTATCAATGAAGGAATCATATACCCATATGCAAGTTAAAGAATTTTCTTGTATTTGTCTATAAAAATAATAAATTAAAAATTATTGTTTTCTTTATTATGTTACATTTGGATTGATGGAGCAGAACGACATTATTATTTTTGTACAAAATACAATGCTTCTTAACTACCACTTTTAACTAGCGATCGATGAATAACAAACGCAGTGAATAGAACAGCGAATGGTACTCCCAATAAACTTGCGCGTTGCGCGGTAGGGCTGCTGTGTTGTAGTCTGTATGCTCGGCATGATTGGCTGCCTACATAGTGGTGGGTGTTTTAGTATGAGTAGCCAATTGTAACGTTGTGTTTATTCAGTTCATTGGATGAGAAATTGTAACGGTGTGCATTAGTGTGTTTTTATGAAGAATGGTAGGGGAAAGCTGGATTTCTAGGCTCGCATTCATTTTGAACTACATGGCATATCTCCTTTCTTCCAATATCATTGGTATATATGTATAGATTTGCAACCAGCTGCCGAGAATGCTCTTTCAGCTTCTACGCTCCTTGGTGGAATAGTTAGCAGATAGAATAGAATATACTTTATTGTAGACCATTTGGAATTTAAAAAGGAACCTTATACATTAATACAATGTACAATGGGCGTTCTTATCGCCAAAAGCGATCTTTTCTACACAAACTAAGGATGGACAAGTCACGAAAAATAATAATGGGGTAGTCCGTGGTGTACGGTAAGTAGATGATAGTACTATATGTTTAAAAACAGGTCTCAGCATAATATAAAATACATACTTTTAGTTAGTTATGAATACAGCAAAGTCTAATTGTAAAACAAAACGCAGATAAATACAGTCTCCAGATATTTACCACTTGTTCCTCCAGTTTCATACAAGGTAATTTCTTTATAAGTATAAATTAATTGCTCTATTAGTAAAATCTATTTCAAACTTCATTTGTATAGCAAACGAATAAGGTGTTCCAATTTGGTTACTAGCGCGAACGAGACGTTGACTACCAAATGCTGACTGACGGTAATTTCCCGACCACTACACGAGTTACCAAGGGTATTTACCGCTCAATGTGCGACATTTCGTAACGGGGATTTCTCTTCGCGGTTCATTTTTAACATAGCAAAATTCGCATCTGTAATTTCGCTTTTGCAGTACTGAAAATAAAAAATGCGAAATTCTCGAAATATAGCTGTACTGCACCCTCTAATCGTGACACAACACGTCCCGTGTAAATTCCAGAACAAAATGGCCAAGGCACGCCACCGCACACAAACATTTTGTCGATTACAATATGTGATGCAATAGGTAGGGGCGATGAGACTTTAACCCTAATGACAGCTGCCCTGCTTTTATCAAGACAATGCAACAATATACTAACATAGCTTCACTTCATCATATCAGACACAGGACGTCCACTGCTGGATTAAGGCCTCCCCTTTAGATTTCCCCACAACGAGCGACTACATGCCACTCCCATCCAACGACTCCCAGCGACCTTCACCAGGTCGTCTGTCCACCTCGTTGGACGTCTTCCCACGCTGCGTTTTCCGGTGCGCGGTTTCTCAAGTACTCCAGCTTCTTACATACTCAAGCTTCACTTAATAATCCAAAATATTTGGATTGGGACTAAAGATTTGTCTGGATTTTGTGTTAAATGTGATCTTAACACAAAAACGCATGAAATTCAAAATCTTGGATTCGAATGGTTATTAATTTTGACCGTACAACAAAAAAATAGGAAGGATTATTTACAATAGTTAGCGTGGCACAAAAGACGGCCTTATCGCTAAAAGCGATATCGCGAATCTTTAACAGACAACCTTTGGACGAATGTAAAAGTAAATACGGATAAACCGCAACAAACAAATTACCCTACAACAAGGAAATCCGCAAAACAACATGCAGTGGCATTATTTGTATTTTATTATTGTGTCTAAAAGCTATGACTCACATTTTTCCCCTAACTGTTTATCGTACAAAATACTTCGAATACGTAAGTAACGAATTTATCTTGGTGATTCATAGTATGTATAATTGAGTCATGTTATTATAATGACATTATTATTTGTTTTAAATATTGCTTTTATATCAATCTGTTATGTATCTTTTGACGTCAATACATTTGAAAGTCAATTTTTTGTTCCATTTCGTAATTATAGATTGACATGGTTGGCGCAGTGGCCTAGCGATTGGCTTTCGGCGCTAAATCCCCGCATGGAACAAATATTTGTACGATCTACAGATAGTAGTTCCGCGTCTGGGTGTTTGTGCATGTGAGATTTGTCTGTAAACTGTACCCACAACACAGGAGAAGTCCAAGATAAGAATTTCGTTTTTCATTTATATCACTGACTGACACAGTCTTAAATGGTGACCGCGCGTGTGGGGGAGGCCCTTGTTCAGCAATGGACATCCTTTGGCTGGTACGATGACAATGACAGTCGTGGCTGGCATAGGGTGCGAGGGTACAGTGCCCCAGAAGGGTGCCCAGAACACAGTAAAAGTAGTAATATATATATAAACAATAGTGTTTGAAGTTTAAACAGTATTGTTTGGCGACGAATATCATAGCCTAGCCGTACTCTTGCAGTAGCTAATTTGTGGTCTACAACAAAGATATACCCACGTAAGCGTCACCCAGACAGTCACGGTGGTGGGGCGTGCGTGAGCACACATGACACGCTGGTGCGGTGGCATTCTGATGCATCGTTTTATATTAACTATCCACGATGTTAAGACGTCCTAGTCTATACATAAAGGCTGTCCAGTAAATAGCACGACATATTGCAGGGGGTGAGAGCTTGGGTCAATACCTACAAAAAAAACACAATATATGTTCAGCAAAATCTTACGGATTTACAGTAAGGAGTACAAAATGTTCCGATAAAAAAATTGTACTGTGAAAATTTAAATAAAACTTGTATTTCTTGAAAACATTTAGTTTTTAATAGAATAAAGACTTATCAATGAGTAAAGTCACTATTCACAAATAATGTGAGGTAAAAAAAAACGAGAAATGGAATGTTTCATTACTTAAAAATCTGTGTCAAAGTAGAGATTTTTCGATATTTCGGAAAAATTTGTACCACTGTAAATCCGTAAGATTTTGGTGGACATATATTGTGTTTTTTTGGTAGGTTAGGTTAGGTTAGACCCAAGCTTTCCTCACCCCCTGCAGTATGTCGTGCTATTTACTGGACATCCTGTATATTACGTAATTACTTGTCCTGACTGACTGATCCATCAACGCAGAGCCTCAACCGCTGGGGCTACAAACTTGAAGTTTTGTCCGTTGATGCCTTTAATAACGAAGGCATCCACCAAGGAAGGAATTTTAGGAATTCAACCCCTAAGGTGATAACACAGAAGTTGAAACTCTTTCATTTTATACGTTAGAAAATTGGTATTTGGCGTTTTTGTAACGCGGACGAAACCGCGGGCGGCAGCTAGTATGGAATAAAAAGACCGACGGAACAAAGAGCCGTTTTAACTTCTACGGTATTATTGGGTTGATTTTTTCAACAATATTTATTTATTTATTTATATACTCTTTATTGTACACCACATAATACATAAAGATCAATATTTGAAAAAAAGAAAAAATATGTATATTGGGCGGTCTTATATTGTTAATAATCAATATTGTTGTCATTAAATTTTTTACCTCTCGTGGGTTTTTATCTAAACATTTATTTGTCATAGAAATGGGATAGCCAAATTGATTTCGCCAAATTTGATCCGTTTGTACCGTTATTTTGAACACGCGAAATGCGGTCGTCGTCAGTTGTGAAAGTTTACATTTGACCACCACCGCCCGCGTCATGCTCGCGTAACAACACAGAGTAGACACGCGCAGTGACGAAAAGGGTCGGACCGGACCGATCGACTATGATTCGACATCATTTCGGCCGAATGAAGTCCACTGCTGGACACAGGCCTCTACCCAAAGATCACGACAACCACCGATATGATGTGTTGTGGGCTCATTGGGGGATTTTGCCATAATCGCCATTTTAAATAGTGGAACTTCCAAGTGTTTATAACATTAAATAAAGAAATAACTTGACGTCAGCGTATTGCAGACGTTGTTGAAAATAAAATATAATTATACCTAAACTGCAACATGCAACATATTAATCATGGGTCACCAACCTTTCTGTACTATCGTGATTGTAAACAATTAATCTCACCTGACTTATATATTGATGACGCATGTATAGAGTACTGGTTACAAATTGTTGTGTCTACATAGGGACAGGACAAAACAATAACTAAAAATCTACTTTTTGTAATCATGCACACTTTTTCACTTTTTTAGGAAATAAATATTAATAATATATGATCGGAACTTAGTGTGGCGTTAAATTATTTAAATAAAAATTATCACCATTTCGGCCAAATAAATTCCACTGCTGGACACAGACTCCCCCAAAGATCACTACATCGACCGATATGGGTGTGTTGTGAGCTCATTGGGGGTTTTAAAAATTATGAAGTCACAATATTATTTTTCTTTCATTCACCATCAATTAACTAGTTCGATCATCAGCATATCAGCCAAACACTGCTGAACAAAGGCCTGCCCCATAGATTTCCACAACGAGCGGTTACATGCCGCACCCACTCCCAGCGACCCTTACGAGGTCGACGGAACGGTGCCCGGTCTCCATTCAAGAACCTTTTTGCCCTAGTACACCCATGTGTTAGTGTATAGCTTGATATGTAGCCGTCTACAATCAAGCTATACATTTCCAGTATAAGCCGATCTCGCATTGTAAAGGCTTTCCGTTAGTTTAGGAGAATACCATTTGTGACATTTATGACACCGAGACTAGATCGGTAGTATATTTTGAACATTTTAAATCACGAGAATTGGCCCTTTGATTATCGGCCCCATTGAAAGCCCAATGGAACAGATAACCAGATTAATCAAATTTTACATGATGTAAGATTGTTCGCAATTTTTTTTGTTTTTGTTAAAAATTTATTTTTAGATGTTACTTTCAGTCTGATAAGTACATTTTGAATTTCGCTGTGTGCAATTCATTTCTACATCAGATGTTTAAGTGCAACGATGCCGAAACAAAATAACACGTGCGCGTACGCGGCGCGGGACCTTTCGCAAAACCGTGCAAGTAGACGTCAGAAGCTTGCGAAATGATGCCTTGGCATGGAGGGGGAAAGCGAAAGGTGATTAAAAAAAAAGTGCTAACTCGGATGCTAGCTACTGACCAATTACGCACATGACAGTAACTAGTATGATGCGGGCACAACGTGCGAGTAGCTGCACTGCAGTAACTGACTGGGCCAGCTCGCACACTAGCTTGCACTGTGTACTTACCTTACCTTTGTGGACATTTTGAATCGAAGTGGATGATTACACAAGAAAATATTCAAAAAATCCTACTAAGTCTACATTCTAACGCCCAATAAAAAATATGCAAATAATAAAACCTTTATCAGAATTTAACACAAAATTCTACGCATACGTAACACACGCAGACATAAGCCAAAATGCCCATTTAAAAAATGTCCAATGCTTGGTTTTGAAATTGCACAGCCAAATTGCATCATCACATGTTGCAATGTGAGAATTTTAAAGAGCAATTAGTTAATTAGGTATTATTACCACTGGAATTCCACTGCAGGACTGAAATGACGGTAGCTTTCTCTAAAATCGGTAGTTCTAATTGAGAAAACTTGAGAGAAGTTACTTGTGGTACTAATTTATTTTAGTTCAAAAAAATTGCCATTGTTTTAGTACTGAAAGGGGTTGAAGGGGTTGTTAGGGTTGGGGGAAGCTTCATTTTTGTTATAGAAAAAATACTGACCTCAGTCCTATTGGTAGATTTGACCAAATCTTATACAAAAGTGACCATTGGTGTAATACAAACAGCATTTCCTCCTAAATTACTGGACATTATAGTGATGACTTTAACTAATATAAATTAATTTCATTCTGGATAGTTTATTACTGTATATACAATCACTAAAATTTATACATGTTTAATTTTTTATTTAACTATGGTTATGGTTCAGTAATATCGTATTTTTTCATATTCATTAATTATACCCATAAACTGTGTTGACATGAGAAATTATTACTTCTCAATGGAAACAATTGACAAGGTTAGTTATTTAATCTATGAGGGTCAGGGTTATTTCGCCTTGGCATTCACAATGCAAGGTTTTCCATATAATAGGCAAAATGTTAAGAATAGATAAAAATTAAGATTTGTAAATACAAAATAAACTACAAGAAACACATCATTGCCATGTCATCCAGCATTTTGACGAGTATGTTTGGTGTCCAGATTAAGAATATAGCACCACTCCATCTCCTCCCATGGATGACGATAAAGGTGACTAAGGGCCACTAAACCAGTGGGATGGGCAGCACCATCGCATCTGTGGAACAATAGTGATGCTGCACTCACTATAATAAATAAGTACTATTCCCCCGAAAAAAAGACAGGGCTTTGTTCAGTCGTGAATGTTCTTTAGCTGTATGTCTAGTCATGGAAACACTAGACAAAGACAGAAACTAAATAGAATGCAGATTATTTTCTGGATTTACTATTCATCATTTCAGCCAAATGAAATCCACTGCTGGACACGCCTCTCCCAAAGATCACCACAGCAACCGATATGGGTTTGTTGCATGTTCATTGGGGGGCCTTGCCATAATCGCCACGCTTGGCAGACAGGTTGGCGATCATAGTCAAGCTGTTAATGTACTCGAAGGATGCTGCTGCCCATCCTCCGGCTAATCCCTTAGTCGACTTTTACGACACCCATGGAAGGAGATAGGGTGGTGGTATTCTGAGCCAGCACCACACAGCATACTATTCAGATTTCATAAAAAAATGGGACTTTCTTGTTTGTGATGATATAGGAGATGATGAGTCTGTTTTCTTTGCAATGGGAACCTCAGATGATGATGAGACCTTTCATAGTATTTTACATAATATTTCTCAAAAGTGTTTTTTGTTGGTATACCAAATATCCCTTAATACTTTAGCAATATTAATGATGGAGACATCATTTTGAAAGTTACTTTCCCCGCTAATGACGAAAAAATCATGATTTTCACAATACTGAGTGTGCAACACAATAATTTCAGGGCAGCTAGTTCAAATGTAACATTGACTAGGCTTTTTCTGCATAAATGATATATTCCTTATTCAGTCACAGATCAAAAGGTTTATTCATATAAACCATTTACATGCACTTACAGGCAGTGATCATTTAAATTGTTTATGGTTGAAAAAATTTCATATGGAAAAGACCCAACAAGAAAATGCATGGGTAATCACTTAAAATATATAAATATTCTTCCTTTTGCTTTTGATTGGACCAGTTAGATAAATTGAGGATGAAAAGTCAACAAAATTATTTCTAGCTCACTATTGTGAGATTAACCCTTGTACTTGACTTTTATAATCTGTTCTACTGATAAACAATTAAAAAATACAGTATCTGTACTTAACATTTTATAGAATGCTCGAGCATTTCATGTCTACTTTAAGAAGTTATCGTATGTTTGAACCAGCTCAAGTGTAACAGGAAAAAACAAACATTAAAATGTGGTTTTCTGTGTTATAATGTAATTAATGATTCTGGATTTTCCTTGTACAAAGATTCCAATAATTTATGCCAAATAAAATTGGATGTCTTTTATATCTTGCTGAATAAGGTTGTTGAGTGTTCAAAAGATAATATTGAGTCTGGTTTGAAGTGAACATTGCAACACGCAGTAGTAGAAAGTACGTTTGTTATCTATGTTTATAGCATAATGAGTACTAGGAAACCACGATAAGGTTAAGATCACGAACCACTTACCTAGAATAGGCGCGACGCGCGTGATCAATGAAAAAATCATTTGTATCGAGTAAAATTAGCTCGGGCATGCAGGTCGATCACACACAGGCCCTACGTCACACGCGCAAGCGTCCCGTCGATTCACAGCTGTAAGATCAGTGACCTCGAGAAAAAACCACGCTATCATGCGTGACCCTAACCTAAATCTAAACATTTTATACATTTCAGGTCCTTTCATACGTGCTGTAACTGTCTTACCTGTAGAAAATGAGCCGTTACTCACTGTCAGGCGGGAAATCCCATTCTATCGAGCGAAAGTGGCCGCAATGACGCCGTGGGCCACCTTCAAAGTTTCGTCATCATTTCACTCTATTTCGCCGTCACAACACACTTTATATACTTCTATATGCATTTTCACGCATGCTAACGATAATTACATAAATAAAAACACATTTCGTTAGCATGTTATACGCACTTTAAGCACATGACTCGACAAAAACATTGAACTGAAAACACCACATTTTGAAAAAGGATACACTTGAAGCCTCTGTCCCATATCCTGGATTAAATTTGCGGCCTGCTGCCGATATGCTAATTCTTTATCTGCATCTAAACCGCATTTTCTGCTTGCAGAATTCAGCAATTGTTCTTTTGTAAAATACCATTTTTCCTGCCCTCCAGCCATTGAACGGATGTTCCGACTGCCCGCGAGAAAGCACGACGGAGAGCAGCGCTCCGTCTAAGTGCGTGAGTGGGAAAGGGATAGCGCTATGACAGCGGCGACCGGACGAGGACCACGTTAACATTTGAAAGATTTACAACTAATAGTTTATCATATTGAATGTACAACACTGATATTTATCACTAATTAGAAACAAGAAATTAACTATGTTTTTTAAAATCAAGAATTATATTATATAACGATTGAGAAAAATTTCGTCACAACTTAAATACTTGATAGGTATTCTCAATCGGACGCCATTGTAAAACTTGGTGGTTAACGTAGTGAGGTCTCCGGTGACAGAATGTTGATCTGGAACAATCACAGGTATGTTTCACTTTATCACTATGTTTTAATCTGTAATATAGACATTTCTCTTTCATTTGTGCATATTTTTATAGTAATTCATTAACTTTTTAACGAAAATAGACAACTTTAAAATTACGGACCTAAATACTCTGTCGTACCGTGCAAATGGCCGACCCACCACTGTTTACAATACACTTTACTATTTCAATGGTGGAAAAACATTAGCTTATTACTTAAGTGAATATTAATTACACTGTAAATAATAAATTAATTTTCTAGAGTATGCAGTATCAATAAAATTCTCATAACATAAGTATTTAGTTTAAGAGAATGATTATTGACAATGTACAAGTTTAATCGATGAGGTGAAAATTTTCGCGGCTACGTGGATTTGCGTAATTGCGGTGAAAACAAAAAAAAACTTCGGTCCTAATTACGTAATTGTTAAAAGATTTACGTTTTAATTTATTGCGACACATTTTGTATGTTATTGTCATTTGATTTATAGATTTATCTCGCTAAAACCTACATTTTCAACAAATATGTTTTCGTTTAGAAGTGAAAATTCTAATCAGCTGCATGCCCATAATATTAGGATTACCGAACGTAAGTCCTCCAAGAATAGAGCTAGAACCTATAGTACAATAATATAGTAATACACCATGACTGTAAAAAATCGAAATGAAACAAATATGTACTCATTGTACATAAATCTTAATTATGTTATTTTACTCTGTATATATAATCGTAAAAGATTCCAAGCTGTTATAAAAAAGCATGCTTTCCTAAAATACCTGATAGTTCAGGTTGTTTGTTTTATTCATGTTTAGTATAGCAGGATATGCAAAAGCTGGAGTTTGGTGAAAAATATTTCATATAGGTATCTAATTAAATTTATTCATAGAATGTTAGCTTATCTATTTTTTTTATTTGAACCTCACAATATGTGTCTTATCTCACACCGCTGACACTGGCCATTAATTCATTCAACCTATTGCTTTTATTCCAGTTAATCCATCTTCCCTAACCATGTCTCAGCCCCCGCGGAAAGTGATCCACCTTCCAAAATTCAGGATGCTCAGTCGCGGGGGTCGTCTGGCGTCCGGTCTACGCATCACTAACGTCAAGTCCATCAGGCCACCAGACCCTGATGCTATGAAGAAGCTGGAAGAGGACAAGCTTAGGGCTCAGGTAACTATGTCGATAGAATTATTATATACTAGCTCCCCGTCCCAGCTTCGTACAGGCAGCTACATGCAAACCCGATTGCAGCGCCACCTACAGGGTCCTATTTTGAATCTAAACCATCCAGGTCCAGGGACCCACACAAGCATACACAAAAATTCATCAATCGATCCAGCCGTTTAGGAGGAGTTCTGTGACATACACACGTACAGAAGAATTATATATAAGATAAGGGGTGCCATTACTCGCCTACCTCTTGTTCTGTATTACCATAATTTCTGCCTCAAGCCCAATTTAATGATAATGATAAAATTCCTGTTATCTCTCATCATAACGAGTATTTAAATGTTGAAAAGTATTGTTTTGGCCTGTCGCATAGTTAAGGGGCATAGATGTGCCAATGGATACGTCAAAAAATGCCAGTCTAGTGCTTTCAAAAGCTGCGTGTATAGTGCGATACGTCTGAGCGCATGAGGCTGGTGCAAATAAGGATCTCCGCGGGGGACTTGAGGACGGATGCGAGCATGTGGACACGGAACGCAGCTGGATTCGGGCTTGGGCGTCGCTCCCACGTCCAGCCT
Organism: Diloba caeruleocephala; assembly: GCA_947459985.1. NCBI lineage: Eukaryota > Metazoa > Arthropoda > Insecta > Lepidoptera > Noctuidae > Diloba > Diloba caeruleocephala. The sequence continues at coordinate 9,089,242 of OX381631.1, read as the reverse complement.
ACCTGTCCGCGCCGCAGGCGAATCGCGCACGACGTTGCCACATTATACCTACATGCAGCAATTTTGAAAGCACTTCTGTAGACGTGGGAAAAGTGTATCGTTTTTGCGATTGGAACGTTTTCATCTGAAACACTGAACTGTTACGAAATACTGATATGCTTGATTTGGAACATCGTCTAAAATATACAAAGTCGCGTGGCGGGCTAACTGAGGCAGAGAGTCAAATACACAGGAGGTGGTTTCAATCATCCACATCAAAGTAAAATAATGCAAAAATTGTCCTTAAAGTATTGGATATAAAAGAGCAATACTGGTCATTATTGCGTACATAGGCATCGATAATATCTGTGAGATTGATATCTCTTTCTCTCTAGTTTATATTATATTATGTTTTCCCGCTCTCGCTAGTCGCTCATTGATTTAGTTTCAGATTCAGTGTACAGTTAACGCGGCTGATTGCTCGGTTTCTCTCACTCGCAAGCGACAAGACCGCGCGGAGTAAAAAGCAATGTTCCAGATCCAAATGATGCATTTAAAACAATGATCATGTTTCAGTCTTCTGAAACACATCAATATTTCGAAACCTGAGGCAGTTCAGCAAAGAGTTCCACACACCTACTTGACTGACATCTTTTGACGGGTCCATTGGCACATCTGTAATGATCCTAAAACCTGTTAACACTGCTACAGTATATATAGATAACGAACTATCTCTCTTACATCCACAGTTACAAAAAGAAATAGTGTCCCGTTCCCGAACTTGTGCATACAAGACCTACGAATGTTCCCTGCCAGTGGTGTCAGGTCGTCAGTACTGCTACCGGCACATATTGCGGGATCCCACAGCGCCTTACCGGCAGTGCGCGCATGCTTACAGTAATGGCGAGCGATGTCCTCTTCCAGCGCCCGACGATTCTAAAGAACACAGGGACCCAGGGTAAGTTAACACTATCTTAGAACCAATAATGTTTTTTCAGCTTTCAGTCTTAAAAGCTGGTCTGCTGCGAGTATTTTTTGTTAGAATTGGGTTCTAACATGTTTTTCTATGCCGTGTGGTGCCGGCTCAGTATACCACCACCCTATTTCCTCCCGTGGGTTTCGTAAAAGTCGACTAAGGGATTAGCCGGGGGATGGGCAGCAGCGTCCTTCGAGTACATTAACAACTCAACTGCGATCGCCAACCCGTCTGCCAAGCGTGACAATTATGGCAAAACCCCCCAATGAGCCCACGACACACCCATATCGATCGTTGTAGTATTCTTTGGGGGAGGCCTGTGTCCAGCAGTGGACTTCATTCGGCCGAAATGATGATGTTTTTCTAACAAAATGGGGGCGTGACCTAAACTGTTAGGCCGACCAATAACATGCGAACATGTTATCCGAGACGGTTGGATAACATCGCGTTCGCCTGCGGGGGAGGGAAATGTTTATTCAATCGTTCCTTTCCAACATTCCACACGTTTTTACTCTCATCCCGCCCCCATATTTCTTTATTCTTGTTTGTTTTAGTCGTCGATCGGAAGTATTTTCGTATTTAAATTAGTGTTTTAAAGTGATATGTATTGGAATCAAAGATATTGGAAGAAAGAAGATATGTCATGTAGTTAAATATGTATGCGAGCCTAGAGATCCAGTTTTCCCCTACCATTCTTCATAAAAACACACTAATGCACACAGTTACAAGTTCTCATCCAATGAACTGAATAGACACAACATTATAATTGGCTACTCATACTAAAACACCCACGACTATGTAGGCAGCCAATCATGCCGAGCGTACCAACTGCACACAGCGCCCGTACCACGCAACGCGTAAATTTATTGGGAGTACCATTCGCTCTTCTGTTCACTGCGTTTGTTATTCATCATCATCATCATTTCGGCCGAATAAAGTCCACTGCTGGACAGAGGCCTCCCCCAAAGATCACCACAACGACTGATATGGGTGTGTTGTGGGCTCATTGGGGGGTTTTGCCATAATCGCCACGCTCGGCAGACGGGTTGGCGATCGCAGTTGAGTTGTTAATGTACTCGAAGGACGCTGCTGCCCATCCTCCGGCTAATCCCTTAGTCGACTTTTACGACACCCACGGGAGGAGACGGGGTGGTGGTATTCTGAGTTTCTTGTGTTTGCCGGAAACTCTAAATTATATATAGATAAACCGATGTCTTTTAAAATAAACGGCGAGTGAAACCGCCTGGTACAGCTTGTAATATAATAATTGCATGTGGTAAGGTTGCATGTTGCCGTATGCATGCTGCACTTAGCATTTACAATGAATGAATTAGGTATTTATATTAGAAATTAGCTGTACACTGCGCGCGTTACTACGCTACTTACTAAAATAAATTTGAAGGAAAGACGGAATCATAGTGGCGCCATCTGTCAAAGATCGGTCGTACCAACTCGGAAACCTTTGTGGGCTCATGCACAACACTTTGCTGAAGATCATGACATGATCAAATGCATAGTTTACCATTCTATAAAGAACATACGACAAACATTCATTTTTATATACCTATATAGATATAGATGATCGATTAAATAAAAATCTTTAATTTCAGACTATGTTTCGAGCACGCTAGCGCGGCGATGTACGCTCGACAGCGGAGCGCTGCCCCTCCCCCGCCAGTCACTACCACAGAAACGCTGCTCAATCAATTGCAGCATTACGTTAAGTAAGTATTACTGCGCCAAACTTCTTGGCCGCTCTGATGTGCGGATGACGCAGGTCGATAACACAGTGTAACAAGGTAACACACGATGCACGTGCACAAGGCACTGAAGGCGGCGCGGCTGCGAGGGCATACGTCTCCTGCTCGAAGCGGTCAAGAAGTTTTTTTTTTTTTGGTGGGCTTCTTGCATTAATTTCAGGGAAATGTGGTTGCTTAACCGGTCATGTCTGGCGAAGCCAAAAGAGGCCTCCAGCCAGGCGGTCAAGAAGTCTGGCGTGGGGGCTATATAAAGGCCTCTCCCATAAACGGCTATATGCAGTGTGTCGTCAGTTTGGAGGGGAATTTTCCAGTACTCACTACGCATGGCAGGCGGGTAGGTGAGCATACAATGGCTGCTGTCCCACAGAAGGGATGCTGTTGCCCATCCCTTATAGTACCTTAGACACCTATCACATTCACGGGAGATGTAGTAGTCACCACTTCAACCGAATAAAGTCCACTGCTGGACACAGGATTCCCAAAAGGTCGCCACAACGAGCGGTTTGGGTGTGTCGCCACCCTTGGCAGCAAGGTTCGCAATCGCAGTTGAGGTGTTAATATATTCGAAGGACGCTGTGCCCATCCTCCGGCTAATCCCAGTCGCCTTTTACGGCACCCACGGGATGAGATGGGTTGGTGCTATTCGTAGCTGGCACCAAACGGCCTTGCAGGCGGGTTGGTGAGCGCAGAATGGCCACCGTTGCGTAGAACGGACGCTGCTGTCCATCCACCGAGCTTAGATTACCTTAGTCGCCTACGACGTCCACGTGAGGAGATGGAGTGGTGGGTCGGAACCCGGACGCCACACGCAATACCTTACATTAATTACTTAGAATTAGGGGCCTGGGGGTCATGAAAAAACTGTGTTCATTGGGGGATTTTGCCATAATCGCCACGCTTAGCAGACGGGTTGGCGATTGCAGTTTAGTTATTAATGTACTCGAAGGACGCTGCTGCCCTTCCTCCTAATCCCATAGTCGCCTCGCCTGGCCTCGCCACGGGATTAGATGGGGTGGTTGTATTCCTAGCCCGCACCACACGCCCTTCATGGTGTCATACAATACTTATTAACATTTTCTCGTTTCAGACCAGAGCGCCCTAGGACAACTTCGTGTGCGTCATCAGTGTCGGTGGTCAGTGATCCAGCTGAACCAGAGCAAGTTCTACCGTCAGTTGTCGATCCTTTTAGTAAGTTTCACCAAGTTGTGTGAGTGACTAGTTATATAATCGGCCCATTACTGTCCCACTGTTGGGGACACGGGCCTATTCTCACTATGAGAAAAGTTAGGCTTTAGTCCACCAGGGATCGGCCCTATCCCGATCCCGCTCTGCGGTCTCCCTCTGGAGGATGACGCTCTCACAGAAGGAGACCACTGCATTCCAGTTTTCGTGCTCTGCCAACATAGCCACTACTGCCGGCAGAGAGAGATCTTCGACCAGGATCCCACTCAGTCCCGCTCAGCGGCCCACGGGCCCAGGGAACGCCTCGAGCGTGTACTGCGGTGGTACCTACCTAGCCGGCCTCTTGCAACAAGATACCCAAAACTAGCGGTATCCTGTCATATCACCGACAATTTATTTACTTTTAACTTAACATGTAACGATTGGCAAAAACATGATTTATCATTATACAACAAGTTTGCCAAATAATTCACTAAAGAAAATAATTACCCTTTTTTTAACGTATTATTAGACAAACAATTAATATTTTATTCATGTTATCTCGAAAAACAACGTTTTACATAATGCATTATTACAATAGATTAGGTTAGAACTGCGACCACAAAGAAGAAAGTGAACGAGAGTTAAAGGTCGCCTTACCTTACCTCGTACCTTACCGTACCTTATATAATAGAAAGAGACAGAGAGAAAGAGTGGGAAAGGTTCCCTGGAAGGGGCATAACGCTTTTTCCTTACGTGACGATTTTTGCCAGTTCACTCTACCTTAAGCCGAGTAAAAGAACTTCATTCCAAAAAAATTGTCAACGGTGTTTTGGTGAAACTATAGTGAACCACCGCCAGCTGATGTGTGTCGAATTTCAATGTTTTGATATTCTGCTATATTTTAATTCCAGATCAAATCGACGCCACATCCCTGAACACAGCTTACACCACTTCTTTGATGGAATACGCGAGCTGTAGCGACAGTGATGGTGACAGTGTCACCCTCGGACCTGGAGGAAACTGCCGCATTGCCGACCACGACGACCTGTCTGATGCTGAAGATGCTCCGTGCGAAGAGTTACCTCTGTGGTAAGTACAATAAGACATATAATGCCTGATGGCTGACGAAGATACTCTGGATACATGAATTTATATTGTATGATCTGCAGGTAGTTGTTCCGGGTCTGGGTGTATTGTGTGTGGAATTTATATCTGTAAACGCACCCATGACACAGGAAGAATTCAATATTGCCATATGCAGTGGATGATTACGGGCTTATATGATGTGATAAATAATTATCTAACCGAAATTATTATACTTGCAGGAAAGCGGGAGTCTACACAGCTGAAGAGGCAGTGAGTGAAGCTAAGACTGTTCTTCGGTTATTGCAGTCAGCATACGTAAAACAGATGGACCGGCTGCGTGTGCTACTGCAAAATGCTAGGCAGCAGTATTTAAAGGATTTGAAAGCTGAAAAAGAGCAGTACTGTAAGTAACTTTTTTTTAACCTGCGATATCGTTAGTTGAAGTGGCAATAGGCGGGGCAGATAGGGGCTTGTGCCGTTGGAGCCAGAGTCTCGAGTGGAGACCGCGCACCGGAATAAGCAGTGTGGGACCTCCAACGAGGTGGACAGATGACCTGGTGAAGGTCGCTAGGATTCGTTGGATACGGGCGGCATGTAACCGCTCGTTCATCATCATCATTTCGGGCGCTTAATTCCACTGCTGGACACAGGCCTCCCCCAAAGATCACCACAACGACCGATATGGGTGTGTTGTGGGCCCATTGGGGGGTTTTGCCATAATCGCCATGCTTGGCAGACGGGTTGGCGATCGCAGTTGAGTTGTTAATGTACTCGAAGGACGCTGCTGCCCATCCTCCGGCTAATCCCTTAGTCGACTTTTACGACATCCACGGGATGAGATGGGGTGGTGGTATTCTGAGCCGGCACCACACGGCGAGCACTTTCATCGTCATATCAGCCATAGAAAGTCCACTGCTGTGTCGATTTCCACAGTTGTGTCGCCATTTTGGGAGAAATTTGCTAGTACTCTCTGCTTAGCAGGCAGGTTGGTGAGCGCAGTAAGGTTACTGTTCAACAGAACGGACACTGCTGCCCATCCCTCTGGTTTAGAGTCCCTTAGTCGCTTTTTACGACGTCCATGGAACCTGGAGTGACGCTATATTCTTAATGGACCACACGGAATTGCACTTACTGATCGGTAAACGATCGGTGAGACACGGCACACGGCATGGCCGGCACCCCACGCCGCTCGTTGTGATCACGGTATTATACAGCGTTAGTTTGCAATAACTGGCCAAATTTTCGGAGGCTCGATAATGTTTTCGATCTATGATAACGATCTACGATCTATTTTTATAAGATTCTTGTCCGCCACCAATAAAGATAGACCGTGTTGCATGACATGATTTTGGCAATCCACGGGCGCACTACTCAAGGTCAAGCGCACAAGTAACTTTATTGTTATTTTTTATTGGTGTCCAGTGGGAATTCTACATGAACTTCCTTTGCCCCGAGGAAGGGCAAACGGGTATGCCGGACTCCCGCCAGCAAAAAGCACTGAGTGGTCATCAGAGTCGCCCACTGGTGCCACGCCTACAGGCACATCTCTGAGAGGGTGACTGTAAAGCGGTCACCCCCCGGGGGGATTGTAAAGGATCCCCCGAAGGTCCCTGTGCGCTGTGCTATGCGCACACTGTAGCGCGTGACCATATGCGCGCCACCGTCTTTTTGTGGGTCGCTCGATGTGGGCACGAAGATTCCCCAATCTACGCACCCGCGTATCCAGAGGCTCTCCGCCTTATAGCGACGGCAGGGGGTAGCGCGCAAGAATCTTTTCCAATATTTTCATCATCACCCTCATCATATCCATCGAAGAATGGCCACTGCTAAACAAAGGCCTCCCCCATAGGTTTCCACACGGACCGGTTACACTGGGGCCCGGTGGTTTACTTATGTCGTAATTGGAGGGAATTTGCCAGTACTCAACACACTTGGCAGTGAGGTTGGTGAACCCAGTATGGCTACTGTTCTACAGAAGGGACGCTGCTGCCCACCTCTCTGGTTAAGTTCCTTACAGCCGGTTTCTGAAAGGCGTGTCAAATGCCGAATTAGTTAACAAGCTGTAACAGTTACCGACCAGATAGCAGTCCGTCACAATCTGCGGGTTTCTGGAACGCAAATTATCGAAAAATTAACTAATTGGCTGTTGACGCGTGTTGTTCGGGAGCGTTCGGGAAGTGTTCTTTGTTTTTGTCTAGCGCATATCGTTGTCTCTTTCATTTAATAGATAGATTGTCTTATTTTGGCAAGTTAGGTTATCAAAAGACTGCCTGTCTGTCACGGTTGTTTAAAATCGGAATACTTCTGCGGAGAAATACGAAAACAGTATCAATAACAGTTTATTTATTATTTCTGTTTTTCTTCGCCATCCAAATTTATTTATATTGTACAAACCCCTTTGTTTGATGTACTATCATAATTCATAGTATTACACGGCTGCACATAAGCTATATTAACATTATAAGCTGATCTTTCACTGGGAAGAAAGTCTATACAAAGCGAGACCAGCATATATTTGCACTTGTGGTGCCGGCTAAGAATACTGCCACCTCATCTCATCCCGTAGGTGTCGTAAAAGTAGGCGACTATGGGAATAGTCGGAGGATGGGCAGCAGCGTCCTTCGAGTACATTTATAACTCAACTGCGATCACTAACCCGTCTGCCAAGCGTGGCGATTATAGCAAAACCCCGCAATGGGCTCACAATACAAAACCATCCCGGTCGTTTTGGCAATCTTTGTGGGAGGCTTATGTCCAGCAGTGGACGTTTTACGGCTGAAATGATGATGATGTAGCCGTGTGTACGTGTTAATTGGCAAATGTATGGTGACTAAAACCCCTAATCAAGAGTTCAAGTTGACATTCGAGGACAATGTTACGAAAAAATTATATTTACAAAAAAAGTTTTCAGTTACAGAGTTACTGACATAGGTGGAAAAAATGAGTATATACTAAACTGTTAAAATTCAATTAATATCTTTGATATTACCAACCAATAAAAATAAATTCAGTTCATTTTTAAATATTATTATTAAACATTCATGCTGGTATTTTACTAAAGTACTTTATAATTATTGAGCTTACCTCAAGTTTGTTCCGACATTTATTAACCTTTTATTCATGTTAATAGCCTTTTAATGAGCAATATTTACTTTAACATGCGATTATTCGGTCACTATTCACCAGTTATAAAATAGCTCGTTGACAATCCGATGACAGGCGAAAAAGCTTTCTAGTAACTCAAAAATGCTCTGACAAGCGGTTAATTGGAGATTTGACACATTGTTACCAGCTTGTCACGTTTCGGAACTCAAAACATTTTAATTCGAGATTAACCGCTTGTTCCGTAATTTATGCAATTATTTTCGTTTCGGAAACTGGGTGTTAGTCGCCTTTTATGACATCCATGGGAGGAGATGGAGTGGTATATTCTAAATACGGACATTTTAAAATGAATGTTAAACGCACCTTCGGTTTGATCTCTAAATCTTAATTTTACTATTTAGCTGGTTATAATAGAACACTTTTTAAACGGATTCTATCACGTATATTTTTGTTTTTCGTGACGTTTCGAACACTTTGCAGGGTTCGTGGTCGCAGGATGATTGGTCTCAGAAACCTGAAATATACGCGATAGAATCCGTTTAAAAAGTGTTTTATTATAATGTGTAATACTCGCGTAAACCTAAGACATTATTATTTGGCTGGTTTTTTAAAACTATATCTGCAAAATCATATTTTTCCAGGCAGTATAAACACACAATTCCGCAGTGGAAGGCCCACAGTGCGCGAGCGAAGACAACTTCGAAAGCTAAAGGCGTTCGCAAGTTTTCATAGGAAACACGGTACGGACGCAGTGCTAGCCAGGAAACTGCATCACAAGAGAGTCAAGGTACGTACCATTAGTCTAATGGAACCGTGAAGCGATAAAGAGTTGCGCACGCGCACATATTATCAAGTCCGCTCGTAAAAGGTTATTGTTGAAAATCATTAGGCATTCGGTACGTCCGATGTCACAGCAATATTCTGAACAATAACCTGTTTCCCCACACAAAACGACATACAGGACAGACATGTTTAACATGATTTTATTTGTAACTTTTCTTCTACAGTTGATAAACAACTATAGTCGTCTACGCTCCCCGTAAGGGGTGCGAGGATTGAGCCCTGGGACTTAGTCCGCCACTCAAAGTTTCAAGGGTCGCAGCCCGTAGAAATATGGGCTGGGTATTGTATTGCTTACGAGTAAGCGGTCACCGGTGGGCTTGTTTTAAGATCCCTAAACACTGATTTACCATCAGTGTTGTGAGTAGTTGCTAATTGTTTCATAGCTGGGGCAATAATCACGCAAACCATCCGATCGGGCCCTACCAGTTGAGACCCCCGGTTGCCCGGGTGAATATAATTGATAAAATGACGTAGGTAACTCTTTAAACAATGTTTTGATGATGTCGGTCGTAGATAATGTATGACCAAGATCATACTATGTTCATAGAGAACATTTATCCTGAATCGATTAAGTATTTTGAGGGTTACCAGTTTATTTATGTTTTTTACTTTATTTTCCATCGAATAGTAAATTTTTTGCTTTTGTTTAGTTATAAATATGTCTCGCCTATATTAATGTTTTTATAATAAAAATACATTTCAACGCTCCTTTTAACACACTACAGACGTGTTAAAAGGAGCGTTGAAATGTATATTTGTTTTTTCTTTCTAAACGTCTATAGTTGAATATGTGCGTCTCATTGATAGACTGTGGCATGTTCGTCTTTACCGATTGAAAGAAAATGAGATCAGCCAACATTGATAGATTATCAATCTGCCTGATTATGCGATTTTTATCGATGACCGGCGCGTTGCGCCGCGCTCGGTGGTAGATAAATTTTTGATCGATTTCTCAATCGATGGCTGATCAATTGTTTTATCGACCCGTGTCACCGGACCGTAGATCAGCCTAAACTACCACTGCAATTGATCAATTCGATCGACGTAGATTGGATACACAGATGCATGCTGCGTCTTTTCCTCTGAATAGTCCTTTAGTGGCTTTTTACAGCAACCACCGAAGGAGAAGGGATGGCATATTTCTTTCGTTTGTGCATGTACGAAGAGTTTGCTACTTTGCTGCGTTAACCATCGCATCGTCGTGGCTTCGATTCCCGCACGGAACAAATAATTGTATGATCTGCAGGTAGTTGTTCCGGGTGTGGGTGTATTGTGTGTGGAATTCATGTCTGTAAACGCACCCACGACACAGGAGAAATTCTAGTGTGCGGCAACGTTTAAAACAAAAAAACGATTGCTTTCCTCTGTGGGACAATAATAACAGGGTTTTGGTATTTATATTAAGTATTTATTAATCTTCAGGTGAACGATCCATGTCTGAATCGGCCCATCCCATCTCAAGGGCGCTGCACGTTCACGGAGGGCGGCGTACGTTGTCCTACACACGTGCTGCCGGCTGCCAAACACTGCCTCAAGCACATCCTGAACGACAGAAATCAGGTATCATGTTTATATCGTAGTTGTAAGTAAATCATATCAATCTATTATATATAGAGGCTTTGTTTTTTATTAGACATAACGCTAGAAGTACTTATCCGATCGACATATATTTTTCATAGTATGATAGCTTACAGTTTCTAAATGATTATAGGCTAAATAGTCAAAATTCTTATGAAAATTTACAAGCTGCTGATAAACGAAAATTAGTTATAATTTAATATTACAGTCCTATCCACTCTATTCGCACTGTCATTCAATTTCACATTATTTAAAGAGAAGAATAACTCGAATAAATAAAGAATCCTTTCTTTTATTTTATTTTTTTATTGATGTCCAGTGGAAATTCTACATGGAACTTCCTTCACCCCGGGGAAGGGCGAAGGGGTATGCTGGACTCCTCCCGGCTAAAACCACTGGAGCGGTCACACTAGAGCCGCCCATTGGTGCCACGCCTTTAGGCACATCTCGGAAGGGATGACTGTAAAGCGGTCACCCCCTCTAGCGGAGGGAAGGCGACTGTAAAAAGGTCGCCCCCCCAGGCACTTCTCGGGGAGGATTGTAAAGGATCCCCCAAGCCTCGCTTTGCGCTGTGCTGCGCACATGGCGGCACGTGACCACGTGCGCGCCCGCGACCCCCGAGAGAATAAAGAATCCTAGAAGAGAAGAAAGTACGCGACGGTACATTCTTGATGTAGCACAAGAGTTTGATAAAGAATAGCGTCTTTAACCCCACCCATAAACTTAAACCTTCCTTACCATCACAATTCGCCAATATATTAGAATCCTAACATCTATATCATAATATATCGATCTGTATGTTTCAAATAAGGCAAGAAGATACTTATTGCGAACTGAAGGACTTATGAGCTGGAGTACCTCAAGGGAATATCTTCGGCCCGCTCCTGACCTGTTCTGCACTTGCTAAACAAAAATTGCAAATCAAGTTTAATAAAAATAAGTTGTAACATTATAACTGTTACAGTATTAGTAACAAATAAGTTCATGAAATGGAGCAATGTAAGAGAATCGAATTTAAACTTCAAACTTAACAAAATGTTTCTTTATTTCCAGGTGTTGTTCAACGCATGCGGCGACATGCGTGGCGTGGCAACATGTCGGGAGCCAATTCCAAAGTTGCCTCTACCGTCTTCTGCTTGCCGGTATCACACCGACCCGCCTGTATACGCTATGTTCACACTGAAGGTATGCTAACTTTCTTTTTCTTTTATCCTTCTTACTTTTTTTTACGTTGGCCCACACTGTTTTCTGGTGTGTCATGGGATGCATGTCAGTTTACAGACATATCTCACATGCAAAAACATCCAGCGAAAACGCAGCGTGGGACGACGTCCAACGAGGTGAACCGACGACCTGGGGAAAGTCGCTGGGAGTCGTTGGTTGTGAGCAGCATGTGACCGCTCGTTGTGGAAATGGGGCATGCCTTTGTTCAGCAGTGGACATCCTTTGGCTGATATGACTCATCATCATCATTCCATAATGGACTGCCAGTTGTAATTTGCCAGTACTCACCACGCTTGGCAGGCGAGTTGGTGAGCGCAGTATGGCTACTGTTCTAAAAGAGACGCTACTGTCGATCCCTCTGGTTTAGAGTCCCTTAGTCGCCTTTTACGACATTCCCGGGAAGAGATGGAGTGGTGCTATATGCCTAATCCGGACACCGCACGGATTGCTAAGTAAAGATTATTATTTACATTTAATGTCGATAAGATACCCAACTATTCAACTTGGACTAGTGGGAGTTGAACTCACGCGGAGAGGGTTCCGTACGATGAATATGTTATCCAACAGGTGATTTTTTTATCTGACCCAAATTTATTTGTCATAACTAAAATATGCTGTCTGTTCTTGAATTCGGTCTTAACCTATAATTTATCCCAACAACAAACTTAACATCGTAGTTGAAAAACATGTTAAATTAAGAAAAACTACATTGTTGGACAATACCCCTCTCACGCGAACAATCATCATTTCAGCCGAAAAACGTCCTCTGCTGAACAGAAGCCAACACTATCGTATTAGGATTTTCCTGTAATGGTAGCTGTAGGTGTGTAAATGTAAATAAATAAATGCTCTTCCATACATTCCAACTGCAAACATAAGTTTGTACGAATAATATTGAAAGATTTACCATGTCAATACCATAGACTTCTTATAGGTTTTCCTGTAATCTACACGTAACGAGCTATTACATAAAAAAATCTAAATTTCATGATTTTATTGGTAAACTATTTATGGGTAAATTTTCATCTATTTCTTAAATTTTCTGTACTGCGCCCTAAAGTAACCTCTATATTCATCCAAAGAAGAAGAAAGAAATCCATTTGTGTACCAAACTTCAACTTAATCGGTCCAGTAGATTCGGAACAAATTGGCTGTAACAGACAGACACACGAGTGATCCTATAAGGGTTCCGCCGTTTTTTTCTTTGGACGTTCGGAACCCTAAAAATGTCTAATAAGCTTGTACCAGTCCGATATCGCTCTAGGTTGTATTGATGTTGATTTATAAAATAAATAACCTAACAAATTTATTCTAATTTACAGAAGGACGATACTGACAGCGAAACAGATTCGCACTCAACAACCGACGAGTCTCAAATAGACGACTTTGCAGAGATCTATCCTGATGACCGTCTGGAAGTTGCCGAGGTGACACTGCCTCCCGACACCACAGACGACACGTACGAATGACATATGGCTGACCTGGTCTACCAGATGACTTACGGCTACGCCGAGTGAACTCACTGTAGCCAAAAACAGTGCAAATTGACCTTTTACTAGGCTTCCACAAGTGAACAGACATTCAGTGACATAAAGTGTATCGTTTTTCTCCAAGTGAACTATACGTATTTCAGTAGTTAAAACAGTTATATATGGTGCAAGAGTGACCATAATCTCTTCTTAAAGTGAACAAAAGATATTGTGTAAAAGCAGTGAAAATGCTTACAGTAACAAAATCAGTGTCATAATTACCTTACCTCTTCTCTAAGTAAACTACACATATGTTGACAGTTAGAACTGCAAAAAAGGCAAGTGACCTTCTAAAAGTGAATATTTAGTGATTAAATACAGTGCAAAAATCGGCCAACTCTGCTTCTAGAAGTGAATTACAGACATTGAGTGACAAAACTCGTGCTATAATGTCCTAATCTCTTCTCTAAGTGGGCTATAGTTCCTGGAATGGATCTTGCGCTCAGTGGGAGTAGCGATCAGTCTGCGCCATCGCAAACAGACCCAAAAATCTCTTCTGTGAAGAGGGGGAAAGTCAGTGCTCAAGATTGGTGCTGGCTACCATACAAATACATTTCTGTAGTTAAAACAGTAATAGTGGCCCAAGTCTCTTCTAAAAGTAATCATCAACAGACCTTGAGCCAGTAAAAACACTGGAAAACTATCCAATTCGCTTCTATGAGTGAATTACTGACATTATTCTGCATTTAATTAAGCGCACCTTGATAAGTGACGTCCAGACAATGTTTTGTCTGCTGTGTACCGTCTTAGTGGCCTTTTGTAGAAATAAAGTACATCATAAAGAAACTAAATATGTAGTACTTAAAATCTGTGCATAATTACCCAAACCAGACTATTTAATACCCAACATGAACTTTTTATACAAGATTTATTTGGCAAGACGCTCGTGAAGTGTTTGAAAGAAGAAAATGGATGGCTCAGAATGCATTGTTTGAAATGGACCAAAATAGGCATAGTGAAGGACTGTGATATGGCTTAATTGAGAACACAGAAGAATCAAAGAAAAGAAAATGATGAGATATTGTGCTGACAGATCAAGTAATGTGAAAATGTTTGCCTTGGTTTGTAGTAAGTTCGCTGTTAATTCTCATGTTGTACCTACTGTTTAGATTATACATACCGTTTTACCAATTATGTTGGTTAAAATTTGTTTGACAGCTGATTTACTGGGCTGTTACTTACATGTGAAATAATTTCACACACTGAACGTGATATATTCATCTTTATATCGTTTATTTTTTACGATGGCACTTGCATTGTTGATGCAAATTACACTTGTTTCTCCTGTATCGTGGGTACAGTTTACTGACATGCATCTAACATGCACAAATACCCGGACCCGAACCAGCTATTTGTAGATCATACAAATACAATTTTTGTTCCATATGGGGATCAAACCCATTTCACGTAGTCAAACGCAACCATGCCGTCAGTTATCAACTTATCACTATCGCATTCCGTGCATGAAATTAAAACAGTATGGCATAGTACAGGGCCCCGATCATATTTTAAAAGGCTTCTGTAAACTAGGAGCTTCATCAAATTTCTTACTTTGTAGCAATGCTGAAGATAAGCTCAATGATCATATCTATGTGTAATGCTGGCGAAACCAAAAATAATTTTAAATACCTAATTAACCATACAGAAACCAAAGGTTGATTTTAATAAAATGTAACATGCTTTTTTGATTATAAATCAATTGTATTTCTTGAATGTCTATCTAAATAAACTAGTTCAAATGTTTTATTTAAATGTTCATTCTTAAGCATTTAAATTTCATTTAATTTTCTGTTGTCTTTTATGGGCAAGTATTACGGAAAAAGCTCTCGACCGTAAACGGTCAATATTGGAAGACAAGGGTTATTGCAAATTTTCAAATTCACTAAGGACTTGCTTCATATTGGTTGATTTTATGCATTTGACATCGTATTGCAAGTTACTCAAGCCAACAATGTTAGAATTCAGTAAAATTAGCAATGGCTGTAATTTAATAAAATATTGACTTACTTCTTGCCTTAAAAATTGTATGTGAAGTATAGTAGTTATGTAAGAGTAAGATTTTGATTTGAAATAAGAAAAAAATATTCCATATCTTTTATCCTAAAAGATTATTTTCTGAAATATACTGACCTAAAAGATTATCTTCTGAAGTATAGTGATATAAGTGATATTTGAACTATAAATTAGTTTTCAAGTAGGTAAATAAGTAAAAAATTCTTAAATGTCAATAGCAGTATATCAAGTATTTGTAACATCTAACTTAGTCAATGTTGTAAACTGTAATACACAGACTAGAGAGGCTATATATATACACAGATTAGTGATGGGTCCCTCACTCGTGAGGTGCCTCGTTTGACTCCCTCATCGCGACGAATTGAAAGAGTTACTTGTATTTCAACTTTGAACCAACTCATTTAGTTCATTCACCTCAATTTTCTAGCTACGCAAAGCGAGTTGTGATTGTCAAGTATGTGAGCGGGTGAAAAATACATGTGCGAGTGAGATGCAAATGAAAATACAACTTTCGTTCGCGCGCTAGTCGACTCGGCGAGGGGCAGACAAACAAAACACAGCCTTTCTCATTCCCTCGCCTCGCGAGTCGCAGCCATCGTTATTCATGACTGCATTGCGTATTCCCTCGCGCCTCAAACGAGGTACACCTCGTGAGGGCCTCACGAGACAAAATGAAGCCCTCACGCATCCTCGTAAAATAGCCGAGTTACCCATCTATATCTGTAATGCAGCAGGGTGCAACAGTGCTCCCTACTTACCGGTGGTGTGTGACTTACCAACTTCCTGGCACACATACCAGCTTTAGGGTCTCATGCCATTTACCAATTAAATATTGTGTTGGCACACATAAATATCGAAGTTCCTGGAACGTGTATAGAAATAATTCAACTTAAATAGAAATATGCATTTATTAGGTGGCTGCCCCAACCCGCCTCTCCCTCAAGACTAAAACTGGAATTTATCTGTACCTCCATATTGTTCGAGCCCGTATAGCGGAACAGAAGTCTTATGAGCGAATTAAGAGTAGTATTTTATTTTATATATTTACCGTGCATGCATTTATAGTCCACTATACATATGTATGCTTGATTGTATAATTCACGTTTGATTTTTCGGCTATTTATTATGAACAAATGTAAGTTTATAGGATAGAACATAAAATATTGTTTTATTTTATAATTCATATATTTGTGCACTGATAATATAACATTAGTATGTGTTAGGGTTGCACGTTGGACGTATATATGTTGCACGTATGTACGTTGCACGTTTGTACGTTGGACGTATGTACGTTACACGTATGTACGTTGGACGTATGTACGTTACACGTTTGTACGTTGGACGTATGTACGTTGCACGTATGTTCGTTTCACGTATATACGTTGCACATATGTACGTTGCACGTATGTACGTTAGACGTATGTACGTTGGACGTATGTACGTTACACGTTTGTACGTTGGACGTATGTACGTTGGACGTATGTACGTTGCACGTATGTTCGTTGCACGTTTGTACGTTGGACGTATGTACGTTGGACGTATGTACGTTGCACGTTTGTACGTTGGACGTATGTACGTTGGACGTATGTACGTTACACGTATGTACGTTGGACGTATGTACGTTACACGTTTGTACGTTGGACGTATGTACGTTGCACGTATGTTCGTTGCACCTATATACGTTGCACATATGTACGTTGCACGTATGTACGTTAGACGTATGTACGTTGGACGTATGTACGTTACACGTTTGTACGTTGGACGTATGTACGTTGGACGTATGTACGTTGCACGTATGTTCGTTGCACGTATATACGTTGCACATATGTACGTTGCACGTATGTTCGTTGCACGTATATACGTTGCACATATGTACGTTGCACGTATGTACGTTACACGTATGTACGTTGGACGTATGTACGTTACACGTTTGTACGTTGGACGTATGTACGTTGCACGTATGTTCGTTGCACGTATATACGTTGCACATATGTACGTTGCACGTATGTTCGTTGCACGTATATACGTTGCACATATGTACGTTGCACGTATGTACGTTACACGTATGTACGTTGGACGTATGTACGTTACACGTTTGTACGTTGGACGTATGTACGTTGCACGTATGTTCGTTGCACGTATATACGTTGCACATATGTACGTTGCACGTATGTTCGTTGCATGTATGTACGTAGCGCGTATGTACGTTAAAGTATGTATACGGCACATATGGATGCTGCACGTAGGTATATAGAATGAATCAAATAAACGCGATATATTTCTGTAAGCTATTTCGATTCAAAGGAGTCTTATAAGAATTTTGCTCGGAAGTGTAAAATGCGTGATTTTTGCTTACAAACAAAGTGTCAAACAGATTCTTCTTCTTCTTCTCTTAGATTATGGCTGTTGTGGAGTATCTTCTACAATTTGGCCAATGCCAAGTATAAGGGAACGTCGTACGGTGTTTATATGAATAAATCTTCATATTCATAAAATATTGATCAAAAATGAAAATAATTAAAAAAATATAGTCAAACAGATTTTTCATGGACTCTACAATGACAATGACATTTTAACAGTGCCGAGGGTTGCCAAATCAAAAAAACCGAAATGTAATATCGAGATTTTGGCGTTGTTGTCTGGAGAAATAATATGAAACAAAATATTCTTTTTATTTAAATTGAAGTCCTACTTAAGAATCATCATCATCATATCAGCCAAAGGTACTGCTGAACAAAGGCCTCCCCTATAGATTTCCTCAGCGACCGGTTACATGCCTCTCGCGTCCAACGACTCCCAGCTACCTTCACCAATGAGGCCGTCCCACGCTACTACAAGCAATGTCGCCCACTGTCACTTCAGCAATTAATTGCAGCAATTTAATTCTTCTACGGATCTTTATATCTGATTCGATCTCGCAGAGAAATACTAAGCATCTCTCTCCACAGCTCGCCGAGTGATCTTGGGCTTTCTTATGAGACCCATAGCGTGTGACCACGTCTTGCCATACGTCATCGCTGGTAACACTTGTTATAGACTTTCGTCTTGAGGCCCTGCGGTATTGAGTATACTAAACATTCAGTATGTAATGAACAATTTTTAGCGAATTCCCTCAACAAACAAAATTCTAACGTTTATCATACGTATATTGCATTTGTTTTCATTGGGCCCGCCAATTGGGGGCGTTTAGGAAGGAGTATTAAGAAAACACTTAAAACATTTAACTTATAAATTCTCTATAAATCTTTACAATACGCTGTTTGTCGGTAGATTTTGTACTTTTTCGGGAGTCTCATCATATCGGCCATACAACGTCCACTACTGAACAAACACCTCCCCCATAGAGTTCCACAATTGTGTCGTCATTTTGGGGGCAATTTGCCAGTACTCACCACGCTTGTCAGGCGGGTTGGTGAGCGCAGAATGGCTGCTGTTCCACGGAAGGGACGCTGCTGCCCATCCCTCTGGTTTAAGTCCCTTAATCGCCTTTTCCAACATCCACGGGAGGAGATGGAGTGGTGCTATATTCTTAACCCGGACACCACACGGGAGTCTGAATATCATGAAATGTCCGGAGAATGCAGACGAACCCAACCATCTGGCAACCTTTATTATGGCCGTAAAATATGAAGCTCAGTATCTTTAAATCTTGCTTGCTATATGGATGTCGTCAATAGTGGAACTCTCGCACCACTGGCATGTCACTCACATCGTTAGATCGCAATGTGGTCGGTATTAATAATGCCAGTGCAGCCTTGTCACTGGAAGGCAGGTGCAAGTGACCTGATAAGTATGAACGCTGGTGCAAGTACAAACGTACAGTACTTACGCAAGCTACTATACGCCGTCTGCCTTTACACTGGTTTAATTTAGGAATCCAAATTAAAAAAAAACTTGTTAAAATTTTGGCATGTTGCATTATTCTCGTGAAATCAATCTGTAGTTTGACTCTGATCAAATAGTAGCATCGATTATAAATCTCAATATAAATATTTCTTAATATGACTTGAAAGAGAAACTAAAATTGTATTACTAGTATTCATATTTTTTTGATAATCATCTAGATATAAACTGACCATTTTTATTGATCTGAATGTTTCAAAATACCAAATAAAAAGTATTTCCAGTGTATATTTACCTTGTTTTATTTTTTTAAACACTATCACGGAGGGTAATGTGTGACAGATATGCCAAATTAATAATGTTCGGCTTGAACTGGATGCAACTTGGTTATTGGGATAAACCATAAAAAAATACCGTACACAGGATTTTTGTGTCGTCAGTACAGTTTATAGACATAAATCTCACATGCACAAACACAGACCCGAAACAACAAGAAGACACCTTATCACGTACGGTGTTCCGCAAGGGTTGGTTCTCGGCCCCCTCTTAAGGAACCCCGCACTTACCGAGCTAGAGAAACACCCCAACGGCCATCAGTTTCACGAGCGATATACCCCGCCTATCGTCACTCCAGCTTACTGATTCCTTTCAGCTATGTCGGCCACTTTAGTCGTTCTACGGATATCCGTCGGCGTTTTTTTTTTAAATAACTATAATGCCTGGAGATGCTAGAGGATTCCGCCGAAGCCTCACTCGCTCGGTGTGTGACCCAATCTTGTACTATCCTACATAAAGGCCACCTTTTTTCACAATTGCAAATATTGCTACTTACATCATCATAATATCAGCCAAAAGACGTCCACTGCTGAACAAAGTAGAATACCACGCTTGGTAGGTTGGTGAGCGCAGAATGGCTAGGTACCTACTGTTCCACAGAAGGGACGCTGCTGGCTATCCTTCTGGTTTAGAGTATCTAACGGCTAATCTATAAATTTAAGATTTTGAAGTTGATCTGTTTATGTGTTAAGATCACACTTGAGACAAAGCACAAATCCTCAATTCCAATTACAGTTTGGATGACATTATTTAGTTAAATAGCGTTAGTCGGCTTTTGCTTCATCTACGGAGGAGAGGAGGGATGGATGGGTGCTATATTCTTAATCCGGACACCATTAGAAGGCTCCCTGCTCCGTGGCAGTTTGTGGAACAATAGCGCCTCGGTTTTGCGGAGCGCTATCCGCAAACCCAGAGCGCATGGCTCCCTCGAAGGACTCCCCGCTGGCCACCACAAGTGTCATCAGCGTAACCAACTTAGCTGACGCCAGCGGGGAGATCGACACGCAGGACCGCATCGTAAGCGAGGTACCATTAAAGGGTGCCGAGAACCGTCATCTGTGGAGCCCCGCACGTGATCTCCCTCCGCTTTACGAACATGCCTGTCACGCGGATAAGCCCGATGATACCCTGTAGAGGATGGGGGGAGCATTGATGGTGGACTAGCGCCCCCCCCCCCCCCCCCCCAATCGTGCACTATGCACACCTTTTGCCTCTACCTACCTGGCTTGCGACTGCGACCGATCGAGCAAATCGTTGCGACCCCCATGGAAGTCGCGACCCACCGGTTGAAAACACTGCTCACTCTTAGTCGCTTTTACCACACCTTCGGCAACTGGAAATTGAGTAAACTAAAAAAGAATTTATTTCTGTAGAGATCTCCAATTTTTTTATTGGCAGTCGCATTACCCGACTCTTGGCATTACTTGATAGATTTTTAGAACGTTAATCACAATTTGGCGAACGTTTAAAGTGGACCGCAGTCATGCATGCTTCGACTGGTATGGTAGAATACGGGTTTATATTATTGAAGACGAACAAAATAACTGATGCTGTAATCTAGTGTCTTATCTTCACGTGGATACCTATCGTAATAGACTAAGGTATTAGGCTTATCAAGGGCAGCATCGTCCTGTGCCCTTATAACGCCAAACTGTAGTAGACCCTAGTTGTTCTTTAGAATCTAGCTTAAATGGTAATCGAAAATGGTATCTTCAGTCCGTTGTTGACAAGAAGTACTGTAGATTCATGGCCTTCGGTAAGCATTTCGATCTCTCTTCTTTTTATTAGACTATATTATACTACGGTTGGTGCAGTGGCTGATACAGTCGGCTGCTGCGCTCCGGGTCGTGGGTTCGATTCCCGCACGGAACAAATATTTGTATGATCTGCAGGTAGCTGTTCCGGGTCTGGGTGTTTTGTATGTGGAATTTATGTCTGTAAACGCACCCACGACACAGGAGAAATCCTAGTGTGGGGCAATGTTTTACTTAAGAAGAAAAAAATATAAGAAAAAAGATGTACTGCCTTTTAAAGTTAGTCTCGTGGCAGTTCCTGATGGTACGACTAAATGGTCGCCCTTAAAACTAGCGTTGTACTTATGGGTCTTCAACCAATTAAAGTTAACAACATTAGCTGAAGACATTAGCTCCAACAACATAGCTGAAGTCGCTCCTTTTTCCCACGAAGTTTTCGATTGTTTCAGTTTTAATAGTTTTATAGGTGGCAATAAATAAGTGTCCTTTCTTTTTTCTGTTGTTTGCTGAGAACAGAGAATCACACAGGCATAGGTACTCACGTTGATTTGGCCAAATAGTTGTATTACTTGCTGTAACATCGCAGGTCGACATACCGCTTCGGAGTCTGGCTCCAAAGGAGCGAGCGCGTCACATTCCGCCTGACGCAGGTATTCACCGGACGCGGTTGTTTCAGTGCGTACTTGCACAGGATAGGACGCGAGGTCACGGCACAGTGCCACCACTGTGGAGACGATTAGGATACCGCACAGTACACGCTCGGAGAGTGCCCTGCGTGGACTGCCGAGCGGCGGATCCTGGTCGATCGGATCGGGCAAGATCTCTCTTTGCCAGCAGTAGTGTCGGCTATGCTGGCAGAGCATGAAAATTGGAATGCTGTGGTCTCCTTCTGTGAGAGCGTAATGCTCCAGAAGGAGGTCGCAGAGCGGGATCGGGAGAGGGCCGATCCCGCTCGGAGGAGGAGGACACGGGGCCGGGGTAACAACCACCGCAGTGCCCGTGTCCAATACGCCTGAGCCCCCTGTCGTCTTTATATGGCGGGGGGCCTTGGGGGTCACGAGCGCGCTTATTGGGAAATTTGTGTGCTCATACCCAGCGACCCCCGGGAAGACAGCGGTGCGCATGTGGTCACGTACCGCTGTGTGCGCAGCACAGCGCATAGTGAGGCCTCGGGGGAATCTTTTACAATCCCCTCGGGAGATGCCTGGGGGGTGGCTTCTTTACAGTCGCCATCCCTCCACTAGAGGGGATGACCACTTTACAGTCATCCCCTCCGAGATGTGCCTAAAGGCGTGGCACCAATGGGTGGCTCTAGATGGAGATCTTTCGAGTTCCTGGAGCCTCCCTTCGGTGCCGACGATGATCACTCCGGTGGTTTTAGCCGGTAGGAGTCCGGCATGCCCCTTTGCCCTTTCCCGGGGTGAAGGAAGTACATGAGGTATTTCCACAGGATCAATAAAAAAATAAAAATAAAAGTCGACATACCGATGTCACCGCCCACCGGTGTCATTAGACCACCGGATCTTAACGCTTTTGTCGTAACAAGGCAAATACGTTTATTACATCCATACTGGTTAAATCCAAGACCAGCCAAGGACTACCATATTAAATAGGCCGAATTTATCATAAGTCTTCACTTTAACTAATATATTTTTATTGTTCTAAAAGACCAGCACACTGGGGTATCTCCTGTACTGTTGGCACAGTTTACAGACGTAATTCTGTCATGCAACACCTAGACCCGGGACAACTATTAAAATATCTGTAGGCCATAAACAAAGTAGGTACGTAGAGTAATATATTATTTGTGATAAAGTAATTAGCAAAGATATATACGTACATAGATAGAGCCTATTGAGTTAACAAATTTTCAGTAATAAAGATTTGTCATCCCAATGCGAGCTTTACGTGTGATAATACGAGAAAGCACTAACCGTTCGCGCACGTCTTGAAGCGTTGCGCGCCTGCAGCTATATTTACCTGAAACCGTCTGGTTAACACACGACGCAGTTTTAAAAGAAAGTAGATTGTTGGAATACTTCTGTCTCTTGTTTAGTGTTCTTTAGTGTGTATTCATATGGCAATAAATATTATTATTATTTATTATTACTTTAGTACGAAACTGTGCCATTCGATTATTTTGCTGTAACCAATGCAATATAGACATCTCTTTCTTTCATATGGAGTTGCGCATGTGCTCGTAAGAGGTGGTAATAGATTTTTTGTTTATGCTTAATACTATCCGTCTATAGGTACTTGGTCTTAAGTAATTAGTTAAATATGAGCGCGGTTATGCTCAATAACATCACGCCAGGCATGCGCTCATTTCTCAGTATATTTAAAATGTACTCTGTGCTCATTGCAAAGATATAGACCAAATAAAATAGTAAATTATTTCACAGACAGGATTTTCATATTATTGTTGTGAAAGATTAAAAATAAAGGAAGAAAAAGAAAATTGTCTGTAAATCTATTTGAAATCAATGCTAATTGCATTGAGCACAGAGTTCACTGGAGATAAAAGTTCAATCAAATTAATATACCTAACACAATTAAAAAATATAGCAAAATGGGAAAATAAAACCATTATTGTCATGTAAAAATAAACGTTTTTACTAACAAAAATTCACCATGGCTCACATAAAATCGATATCAAGCTAATAACAAAAGTTACAAAAATAATTAACTATAATTTAATTATATAATTTACAGAAATTTAACATAGAGGAATGTATTGGAATAATAACATTATAAATGCATTTGTAGAAATATACTACACACAGACCGATTTCACATTTTTTATTATGTATAATTTAATAGTGCAAGACATTATTAAGTCTTACCAGACGAAACTTATTTAAAATAAAAGGTACTTAGCTACCATCTGTAATAGCTTCACACATGTTCTGGAAAATTAAAATGGTAAGTAATCCCCGACACAAAAAGGTGGGTTTTTCGGTCATTTTCGCCTAACATCTCGTTAAATTATAACTTTTTATCTAAGCAATAATTTGGTATTTTACTGAAACTTCTGTACAGTATCTTCCACGATTACGTCATTGTCATATATAAGGCAACGATGAACGGTGTTCAGATTAATCAATGTTTTCACATCAAAAAATTATTTCTCAAAAATAAAAATAAAAACATAATTTCGCCAATGTCCTGTACTGAAGTTCAGAAATATTTAAAATATATTTTACACCCAGTTCCATATACAGCCTGAAAAAAATTTTTCGCTTTATCTTAGGCGAAATAAAGCCGATTTTTACCACCTCCTTTATAATTTTACCTGTCGCAATAAAATTTGTCAAGTATGTTATATCAACTGAGCAACGCATTCGAATAAATATGGCGACGACATTTTTTCATTTGTGCGTTACTGTAAAGTTCACGGGTTGCTAGCAAATATATTTTAATGTAGCAATATTATATTTGTATCATCGCTAATACAACAGGAATGAATAAAAGAAAATTTAATCTTAAATAGTTTTTAATCAGTCGTTTATGGGTTGTGCTTGGAAAATTACGTATTTTTGTTACTATTAATAATTAATGCTAACTCCTTCAAATTCACTGTCTAAAAATTAACTACATTTATATTAAATGTTAATATATGTAATAAATAACCAAAAAAGGCAAGAGTTCGTGCCAGATGTTGTATATAAAACAAACATTTGCAAATAGCTTCGTACTGGTTCTACAACATATGTATTTCAAATGTTTTATCTATGCATTAACAATATTCTAATCTATGTCACATAAAAACATCCAATAAAAGAGTAAAAGTCATGAAAATTGTATTAAACTACACGGCTACAGTTTAGTTATGACAAGAATGATAGAATATTTCGCTCTGCACGATGAAGAAATTAAAGATAACATAAAAGTGAAACACTCAGATACTAAAGTATAGTAAAAACATGTAAATTTATTTAGGTTTCAATAATTATGCCTCTGCCTCTGGGGAATAGAAGTTGTGAAAAGAATGCTTCGAGTACTCGAAACTCATACCACAGTGCAAATACCTGAATCAGGGAAGCGAAACAGTAAATGTAAATAGAGAAACCAATGGTTCTCTACAAGTTGAGCGCAAGTAAATATGGCTGAGTATTATCCAACCGAATACAAAAACACGTCCTTGTAACGTAAATTGGGTAATTTTCACAGTTCATCTCGATTTGTTTTCGAAAAACGCATAAAACAATCTTGTAAAATTCTCTAGAAAGATTTATTAGATATTTATGTAATCTTAAGAAAAAATTCATTCTAAGGACCTTTTTATGGTTTGATTAAGTTTTGCTGTTGCCTTAACTTAGTACGAGCTTCTATCCACAATCGAAACGTTATTACATTACTGCGTTCTTCGCTCCGATTGGTTGTGAAGAGTTTGGAGCGGGCCAATCGGAGCGCCGAAAGCGGTAATCGTGTAGTTTACTATTAGGTTTCGATTTTGAAAAGAAACTCGTACTAGAGGTACTGAATAAAATACAGGTAAATCGCAAGTAGCAATACTTATTATCTACAAAGTTGTAATAATTATTAATTTCACAATTATGTTTCCTGTATAGTCCTTAACTGCTGGACCAAATCTGACTAAGTTATCTATTTTCAATATTAATGAATATTTTTTTACAGTAAAGGCATTATGAGACCCAATCACTCCGTTCACGTTTGAAATGTAAATAATTCATGAATTTTATAAATTACAGCATTAAAATAAAATACGTCACTTGTAAACATCAAATCAGTGTTTTGTTCAAATTAACTGTGACTTGCCTAATCATTACGCTTTACTCTCATACGTCAGCTTTTGTTATCAATCAATAACACAAACAAACCTCCTTGGTTAATAAATCTATGTATTTATATAAGCTGAAGGAAGGTCTATAAGCCTGTCAGTCTTCTACAGATTGTACTTCGGGAAGTGCGCGCAGGAGCTCCTCGAACTAACCCCATCCTTTTACCATCCTAACTTAGTTGATACCCCTCAACCTTCATTGTGCGCACAGCCAAAGAGCACTTCTTGCCAGCGTCAGTTTCCCTGCTACCTTTTTAACCTTTAAAGTAAGCGTGTATAGGCATCTCCTGGGTGCGCTCGTTCTATCGTAGACCTCATCCATCGCTTTCTATCACGTGAGATCGAGGTCTAGAGCGAACCATTCATGAAAAAACTATTATTAATTGATGATTTCGCAAGTCACTTTTTTCTTAACGTGAACGGAGTATAAATATTAAAAATTTGTTAAAACGACGGTATATACATAATTTTCCACGCACAACGCAACGTAAGCCTCACTCCGTTTATCGTAGGGTTGTCACATCATTTCTTTTTCTTCATCTGCTTAGCTTTTCTCTTTTCCTCTCGCTTCTTTTCTTTTTCTTTTATCGACTTGTATAGTTTGTAGCCGAAGAAAACTGGAAATAAAAAAATATATATATTTAGTTAGATGTAGTAGCTATATACTTAGACTGATTTTAAGGATTTTTTTTAAACGTTGCCCCACACTTAGGATTTCTCCTGTGTCGTGGGTGCGTTTACAGACATGAATTCCACACACAATACACCCAGACCCGGATCAACTATCTGCAGATCATACAAATATTTGTTCCGTGCGGGAAACGAACCCAAGACCCGGAGCGCAGCAGCCGACTGTATCAGCCACTGCACCAACCGTGCCTTTGGGTGAAGTAGGCGATCGAGGGATTACACCAGTGGCCAACCATACAAAACAAGAAAAAGTCTTGCGTGATCAACTTGTTCAGCTCATCATCATTATCATATCAGCCAAAGAAATTTCACTGCTGAACAAAGGCCTCCCCTCAGGAAGGTATTATGGGGGAATTTTGCATGTACTCACCGAGCTTGGCAAGCGGATTGGTGAGCGCAATATGGCTGCTGTTCCATAGAAGGGATGCTGCTGCCCATCCATCTGGTTCAGAAGTCCCTTAGCCACCTTTTACGACATCAACGGCAGGAGACACAGTGGTGCCGATTCTTAATCCGGACACAACACGGACAAGTCTGTAGGAGACTATATCTGTACACTAAATGTTTTTTTAAATAATTTACTGGATTCAGCTTTGATAAAATATCGTCTCTCTGCAAAGTCAAAACAGCTTATTTGTATTTATCAAAGATATAGTATAGATAGAGCCTATTAAGTTGAACACATTTCCATTATTAAATACTTGTCATCCTAATGTGAGTAATACGTGTGATAAAAGAGAAAGCACTAACCGTTCGCGCACGTCTTGAAGCGTTGCGCGCCTACATATATATTTACCTGAAACCATCTGGTTAACTTTCTTTCATATGACGTTGCGCATGTGCTCGTAAGAGTTAGCAATAGATTTTTTATTTATGTTTAATACTATCGGTCTATAGTTACTTGGTCTTAGGTATTCATAATTTGCGTTTAAGGCTTAGTGCGCCCGGGTGACTTGTCACCGTGACAAATTCGTCACTCTTATGAAGTCCGTGGGTTGGTATGGAGGTGTGCGTACGTTACGACGTGACGTGACATGACATTTCCATAAATATTCTTAGAGTGGCGAGATTGTCACGATGACAAAAGTCACCCGTGCGCGGTAGCTCTTACTTTGTAATACATGTATGAATAAACACGATTGCTTTCCAATAACTTTTTCACGAGTCGCCAAATTTCACGCGATTATTATTATTTGCCGTGTGGTGCCGGCTCAGAATGCCACCACCCCATCTCCTCCCACGGGTGTCGTAAAAGTCGACTAAGGCATTATCCGGAGGATGGGCAGCAGCGTCCTTTGAGTACTTACATTAACAACTCAACTGCGATCGCCAACCCGCCTGCCAAGCGTGGCGATTATGGCAAAACCTCCCAATGAGCCTACAACACATCCATATCGGTGGTTGTGGTGATCTTTGGGGGAGGCCTGTGTCCAGCAGTGGACTTAATTCGGCCGAAATGATGATTATTACGTGCCATGTGGTGCTGGCTCAGAATGCCTCCACCCCATCTCCTCCCATGGGTGTCGTAAAAGTCGACTAAGGGATTAGCCGGAGGATGGGCAGCAGCGTCCTTTGAGTATATTAACAACTCAACTGCGATCGCCAACCCGCCTGCCAAGCGTGGCGATTATGGCAAAACCCCCCAATGAGCCCACAACACATCCATATCGGTCGTTGTGGTGATCTTTGGGGGAGGCCTGTTTCCAGCAGTGGACTTCATTCGGCCGAAATGATGATTATTATAACTATAAAACGGTCTATGTAAAAATTGGGTCACCTGGGTTTGGGTGGCCTTTGTTCAGTTATGGATATATTTTGGTTGATATAATGATGCTACGGAATCGATTAAGTGTCAATCCTATCCGTCACCATATCAGACAAAGAACGTTCTTTGTGTGGACGTCCACTGCTGAACAACGGCCTCTCCCATAAATTTCCACAATTGTGTCATCATTTTAGGGGGTATTTGCCAATACTCACCACGCTTGGCAGGCGGGTTGGTGAGCGCAGTATGGCTACTGTGCCGCAGCGGGCGCTGGTCGACGGATGGGCAGATCCGTCTGGTTCAGAGTCCCTTAGTCGCCTTTTACGGCATTCACGGGAGGAAATGAAATGGTGTTATATCTTTAATCCGGACACCACACCGATCGATTCCTATTCATGCTGAATTTCAATTAAATCCGTAAAGATAAATTATTTATTTATCTATACAAATAAATAAAATTGAAGTGTCTGTTTGTAATGTCAAAATAACAGCTTTTTACTAAATGCATATGAAAGTATATACGGAACATATAACAAAAAATGCATTTTAAACATTTTTGTCTGTCTGTCTGTCGGTCGGTCTGTCGGTCTGTCTGTCTGTCTGTTTGTTCCGGGTAATCTCCGAAACGGCTGGACAGATTTTGACGGGACTTTCACTGGCAGATAGCTGATGTTATAAGAAATAACTTAAACTACTTTTATTTTAGAAAAATAATTAGGGTCCCGCGCAAAAAAATAAAACCCTTCAAATTCAATGTATATATTCTATGTCAAGTGCCTATGTCGAAGTACTCTAAATGTATTTTAAATTCAACGCGGGTGAAACCGCGGGTCCCAGCGAGTAAACAAACAAAAACAATATGTTAAGTAATTCAGGCTACAATATGGAACTTGCAAAATGGTCGCAAACTATACGTATCGTGACATAGCTGAAACCAGGAACAGTTTTAATTGCAATGGCGCCCTACGCCTCGTCTAATATAACGGGGCGTTATTTTTGTCCCTGTTGACTTTGAAATTAATCATCATAATTAATCCTCATTGTATTGATTTCATAGTTGTAACAGTGAGGGAGAAAGCAATAAAATACATTGTCGCAGTATACACAGATTCTTAGAGTTAT
Source organism: Diloba caeruleocephala (assembly GCA_947459985.1). Lineage (NCBI taxonomy): Eukaryota > Metazoa > Arthropoda > Insecta > Lepidoptera > Noctuidae > Diloba > Diloba caeruleocephala. The sequence goes on along the minus strand of OX381631.1, from coordinate 9,059,674 downwards.
CTATGACAGCATCTGTGGAGTATGTTGCGCCGCTTTTTAAGCGACTTCAAAAAGGAGGAGATTCTCAATCTGATGCGTATTTTGTTTTTTTTTCTGTATGTACACCGAATACTCTGAGATTTGTAGACCATTTGAGAAATTCTTTTTTTACTCGTGCAGAATGCTTAGGAGTTGGTCCCATATAAATTTCACTACATTTGATTGAGTAGTTTTTAACCAGCTTCAATAAACAGGTTAATTTGACTGCGCTTATCTAGATGATGTCTTGATAGTTTCGATTCTTCTCAGATCAGAGAATTTGGGTAATTCTTAATTTAGTGTTAAATACTGATACCAAATTGGAAAAAGTTCTTACATTTATTTACACTAAAAAGAAACAAATAAACCTTTTTAACAAAAAAATACCGACATCCAAATACCCTAAAAATATTAAAACCACTGAAAAGGAAAAAAACTTTATTTATAAGTCGGGCGGGGCCAGTCGGTTTTTTTTTTATTATCAAAGCACTTGGAAGAAGTGAAGGGTGGGCGTTTTGGGGACTGACTGTTTTAATAATTTTGAAATTTAATAATAACTACCTTTGTCATTTCATAAACGATATTTCATTTAATTGAATAAATGAGGTATTGTAGGTGTTTAGGTTAATGGAAATGTGTTAGGTCAAGAGAATGTGGGTAGCAGATTACTTCTGTGTGCTGCTCAAACTGCGATCACCCATCCATTTTTCAAGCGATAATGGTAACTTCCAGCAACGGTACGTCTTTTTTTTATTGGATTCCAAGTTAAATCAACAAGTTGTTTACTTCGCCAACATTGTTCCAAATCAGTGTCGTAATAAGATACCAGAAATAATTAAGATAATCAAGACCTCTATCATAATTAAAACAGATTACGATAAATCTATGTATAATATCTTAATATATATAAATCTCCTGTCACGATGTTTTTCCGCGATGGATTCCTAAACTACATAACCGATTTTAAATTAAATTGGCACACCGTGAGCAGTCTGGTCCAACTTGAGATATACGATAGCTTAGATCTTTAATTATAGTCGCAATTTTATTTTATTGCAAATTATTTGTCTATATAATTAATTATTAATATATATAAATCTCCTGTCACGATGTTTGTCCGCGATGGATTCCTAAACTACATAACCGATTTTAAATTAAATTGGCACACCGTGAGCAGTCTGGTCCAACTTGAGATATACGATAGCTTAGATCTTTAATTATAGTCGCAATTTTATTTTATTGCAAATTATTTGTCTGTATAATTAATTGACAGTCACAATTATCTGTTAACTCCAAAAGATTCTAACAGATGTCGATACTTTTCGACTGGATTGAGTAAGTAATCAATAGATGGCACTGCTATGGTAAACCGACAAACGTGTCATATAAGCTACAATTCAATAGCATGATTACCACGTGTTATTGAGGCTAAAGTATAAATTTATAGTCGCAATTTTATTTTATTGCAAATTATTTGTCTACATAATTAATTGACAGTCACAATTATCTGTTAACTCCAAAAGATTCTAACAGATCTTTCGGACTTTTCGACTGGATTGAGTAAGTAATCAACTACCTCATTCATAAGTTTAAATGTCATATGTTATTCACTAACAACTTTGTAATATGCTCATTCGTTTCAAAATTAAATGGAAATAATAAATTTAAAAATTAATTCTTTTGTATTGATTTCTGCTTCATATAAACTGTAAGAAAATTTTAATCAATCGTGTTCAACGTCCTTCCCCTTCAAATCCCAATCCCGTGAATTTGTGTACCAACTTCAACATTTCCGTCTTGGTTCGTAAATAATTTCATTGTACTAAAGGGTCGTAACGTAAAAAATCTGTCATGGAGGTCACCATATTTTTTTACAAATACCATCTATGTAAAAAGCATGGTGGTCCCCGTGACTGATGTTCTCCTACCGTTCCTCTTAAATTGTATACTACAATGTAATATAACAATAACTTTAGCCACAGCAACGCGTGGCCAGGTCTGCTAGTTATATTATATATTTGTATTTATGTATTAATATGCAAATTGGTGTAGTTATACTTATTTATTTATGCAAATACCTGTATTTTCTTGTATATATATCGATATCATTATCTACATCATGGTTCAGTACACCACAGACTACCTGAATTTCTTTATTTCCCTACTTTTAAATCCATCCAAAGGTTGTCTGCAAAAGATCGCTTTTAGCGATAAGACCGCCCATTGTGCTACGCTAACTATTGTAAATAATCCTTTATATTGTTTTGGTGTACAATAAAGTTTTATTCTATTCTATTCTTATGTCCTTCAAATCGTTTCAAAATCATTACTTATTGCTCTTAAACAGACATGTATACAGTGAACGCTAGTACATATACTTAAATAATTTGACGGTAAAATATCCGCCGATGCATTTATGAATGCTATAGAACATGATCTTACAGATATATACCAAAAATCATGGGTTTGCTATTTGAACACATTCTTGTTTAACCTAACTTGACACAAATTATATGCAGATGTGGAATAATTGCATTATTTAAACACATACCAAACAAAATTATCAGTAGTAATACTCCTGCTGCAACCATATACAGCTTCGTCATGACCGCGTCTCTAATGGCATCTTCTACTCCACCAAGCATAGCATTGTCTTTCAATCTCATACTCAGTTTATTGGCTAGACCATCTTTGATTTGAGCCGTGAATCTAGCTTTATCTTCAGAACTCATATCTTTGAACTGATCCAAAACGCCTCGTAATTTGTCTCTAATTTCTTCAGATTCTTCGTCTTCCGGCGTTGTGGCAACCATCTTTTGGAGTACGTTTAACAAGTCCATGTTTTGAATTGATTCTGTTAGTTTTTCACTTATTACAGAGCCTATCTTGAGCCCTTCTTGGATGGGAAGACTTTGATCTTCGTTTTCCGCCATTTTCTGCTACGCAGGAAAGGTTTTTGGTGATTTAACAACTTTTTTGGTCTTGCCGAAGACCAAGAAGGTTATAAAAATATAGTTTCAGATTGTAAAATAAATTTGAAAGACAAGTGCATCTTGTGATAGCGTAGATGCATTACAAATGGCCGACCTGCGTAGCGCCGCCATAATGTCATCCAAAAATACTATCCTTAATTTATTTTGAGAAAGTCGGCCCTGCGCTCTATTGATAATAAGCGCAACATTGGGGTTCGAGTTCTAGGTTGGACAAAAAAGTATAGGATTTTCTGTTAGAAATAAAAGTAGTACCTCAATGGAGTCCCATGCTGTAATTATAGGACTTCGTGATCTTTCGTATAGGAAGGAATCTAGTAACATTTACCTATAAAATTTGGATGACGGTTTCTGTCTGTTCCAAATATTTTTATTATTTCGTATAGACTTTTATATAGTTATGGAACTCTTGGCATGAAGTTCCAATCGAATTAACTTTTTTTACCATTGGCTTTGTTTATTGTCATGAACATTTCGTTGATAGTAGACAAATTACCCGCATCTTTTTCATCCATATCGTTCAATAAATGACGTCGCGATTTCACAAGCAACCTAGATTCAACCATATTATCTAGCGCCCACTCGTATCCCGTCCAAATACAAAACAAACTTCACGCGCCATTCTCATAGGCATAAGTAGAGGTATTAACTTACTGCCACACTTAAGTCAGTTTATGGAGATTATAATATAAAATAACGGGGCAACGTTATTATTAATCCATCAATATTTACAAACAGCTATAACCCCACATGATTGAGTTAAGCGATGTTGATGCATACGTCATGCTCATGAACAAGTTGTCGTCTATTAGCCGTCAACTAAGATGGAAAATAAGTAAAATAATGATTATTTTCCCACGATACGTTTCACCGTCATTTGTATCAAACAATATTTTAAGCTCGATTATTTTAAAAGACTATCCATGGAGTTGCTTGTCGGCTCTTCTCCATCAGACCAACCAATTGGCACCATGCAACTTAAACTCTAACGTTTAGTAAGTGTAATTGGTTTATTTGAAATAAAAACTGCGAGTATTGACTAAATACAATAATTAAAAAAAATTGATAATGACGGGGTATTTGGTCCTCAGTGTCTCCACTGTCATTTACCAGGCATAATTCCAGATCCAGGCTGCTTATGTTCTAACAGAAAATCCCTAACCATCTAGCAATTTATACAATTTAAAGTACAAATAAAACATAGGCATTCCACTCACCGCTTTGCCTGACACCTAGTGATAAACTGACACTATCTGCAGGACAAAGATTTATCGTAACAGCCATATTACGTGTACACACATAATTGGAAAATTATTTATCTGTTTATTGATATACTATCTATAGAAACTGGTTCAAGAATAATGTGATTGTTCTTTGTATCTCGTATTTTTTGTGTTCAATTATCTTATGATATAGTGAAGGACTACTGAGTTCTCGTGTTTCTCGAGCTTGCACACTCATTATATGCCCAAAAGTTCATATTATCGTATTGCCTGGCAAAATCCGGGCAGAAGTCAGCCAAGTGTCACGTGACCGCTGACTGGATGGTATTTCTCACCACAAAAATGAAAACGTTACAGTATTATTAAAATTTACTGTGGGAGACTGGTGCCTAAACTAGGCTGAAGCCTGTATCTCAGGTCACCAGGCCTTCCACCCTAGAAGTCTAATTTTGCTCTTTCATAAACTGTGCCAAGAGTTTTTCCATTTTCTTGTTCTTCGTGTATCTGATTGTATCAAGTTGTTTCCTCTTGTTAAAGTTTTCTTGATGAATACTCTCCAATACGTTGATATAACTTTATCAGGCCTTTTCACTGCAGCGAACATCTTGATAGTTATAACAATAAACTCACTGTCCTAATAAAATGTGGATTTTATGGCTTTGACACACCAAATATTGACAATTTATCAAGATTTATTTCCAATTAGCTGGGACCCGCGGTTTCATTTGCGTTTAATGTAATAGAAATTTAGAGTATATATTGGATTTCAAAGGTTTTATATTTTTTGCGTGGTACCCTAATTAATTTACGAAAAGAAAAGTAGCCTATATTATACCGTATAACATCAGCTATCTGTCAGTGAAAGTCCCGTAGAAATCGGGCCAGCCGTGTCGGAGATTAACGGGAACAAACAGACAGGCAGACAGACAAAAAAAATAGTTTTTTTGTTTTAGATACCGTATAATTTTAATTTGATATTTTGCAATATTCTGTGTTGTTATTTACAATTACTTTCTTGTTGTGTGCGATCAGAATAAAATTATTTCTTTCTTTCTATATATTCTCACACACATTTAGTAAAAATCTGTTATTTTGACATTACAAACAGACACTTTAATGTTATTTATTTGTTTAGATTACTGATGTCACCGTCTGTGGTTGCAAAATATGACGTGTAAAAGTATCCGAAATTACTGTAATATCTAATCTATTGAAATCCAATATATATACTCTATGTCAAGTGTCTCTCTAAATTAGTTATAAATAATTCAATTTATTTTAAATTTAACGGCAGGTGAAACCGTGGGTCCCAGCTAGTTAATATAATAAATCTATACATCGAGTAGGATATACAACTTTCCAGATTCATTAAAATGCTGATTATTAATTCAGACTATACTAAAAAAACCGATCAGTGCGATATGAATTCGTATTAACAATATTATTATTTTCACCTTTCTTTTCAGACTGACACTTGCTTAAATTAATATTATGGAAAAAGAACAAACGTGGGTGGCGCCCAGGAAGGCCGATTGAGGTCACTACGGAGGGCATGGTTAATAAAATACATGATATTGTTTTGGCAGACCGTCGAGTGAAGATACGCGAAATAAGTGATGCTGTGCACATCTCGACTGAACGAGTTTTTTATATTTTGCATGATATTCTGGGCATGAAAAAGCTTTCTGCAAGATGGGTGCCGCGTTTACTAACAGTCGACCAGAAACGGAATCGTGTAACAGCTTCTGAGGAATGCCTAGCCATGTATAATCGCAATCCGAGTGAGTTTATGCGTCGGTACATAACAGTTGACGAAACATGGGTCCATCATTATACACCAGAGATTAAGCAACAGTCGAAGCAATGGACTTCTACCGGGGAACGTGCCCCAAAGAAGGCAAAAACTGTTTGCTCGGCTGGTAAAGTGATGGCCTTTGTCCAGAAATTGTCCAGCCTTCTGGTCACGTGAAGAATCGAACAAACGTGTGAATAAAACGCGGGTGAAACCGCGGTTCCCCGCTAGTGTAAAATAAAAGCGTGGTGTGCTCCATATCAAAGGTCTGATTATTATGAGAATATCTATTAGTAGGAGAGCACACGAAACTTTTATTTAGGTAAGAAAAAACAGCTTTTTAGTTGATAACTAGCTAGGACCTGCGGTTTCACCCGCGTTTAATTTAAAAGAAATTTAGAGTACTTCGACATAGACACTTAAAATAGAATATATATGTTGGATTTCAAGGGTTTTATTGTTTTTGGCCACCTATATCGGTCGTTGAGGTGATCTTTGGGGGAGGCCTGTGTCCAGCAGTGGACTTCATTCAGCCGAAATAATACTGTCATTATTACGTGTAAAAGGGTCTGTAAATACGTAATTACTAAATATTTTATGTATCAGAAACAGGACCACTGGTGAACAATGACTTTCTAATAGGCAGTAGGAACAAACGCTTATCTTGATTTCATAATTATCAAGAAGATTGGTTATTACCACATAGGAAGATGGCATGGACGGCATCATTCTGAACATGAAATAATAACAACGACCTACAGTTACTAATCTGTTTTCCAAGAGTGGGGATTCGTGATTCGTTGAGTTATCGATGAAGTACGGAGTCCCTTCTAAAGTTCATAACACCACATTGCAATAGAAACACGACACTTAATCCAGCCGTATTACATTGTAATTGCTATCACATTTACGTAATAGCAACCTCGTTCGGTTTATTGATAATATTACAATAATTATCTTCACTTTATCTGGGCTAAGAAAAATATTGATAAATGTATGACCTAAATGTCGAAGAGAGATATTTTTTTAAGGCGTGGGATAATCGTTTCGGCTACTTGGCTCCCCGACAGGCTTCACTATCGTTACTGATCCCTTTTATTATCCTAAAGAACACTGTCATAGTAGATTAAGGTGCGGCTGAGGTAGCCCGGGGCCAGCCCAATGCTGCGAATATGTACCTAATACACACAACAGCCTTTCGGTCAAAACAATGGTAAAAAAGAAGTTGAAATTGAATCCTGTGCTGTGATTAAGGGATTTCGGTTGCCAAATAAATTTATATTTTGGATAACTCATATTGGTGGTTTCATATTTATGTTTGCCCATCTCCCCTCGTGAATGTCGACTAAGGGACTCTAAACCAGAGGGATGGGCAGCAGCGTCCTTTCTGTGGAACAGTAGCTATTCTGCGCTCACCAAACCGCCTGCCAAGCGTGGTGGTGGCAAATGCCATGTTAAAAACAATCGATTAAAATAGTTTTCACAAACAACTGTCGATAACATATAAATATATAACATACAAGGTTAATACTCGGTTCGCTCACTATAAATAATATTATTTCTCCGATTCTCATCTATAATATGATATGCGTTTATGCTCAAGAATTCCTTAATTAAAAAATATCAGCCACGCATTAATCTGATATGAAGCAATTTGTAATAACCAGACATTTAATCAAAACCGTACATATTAAATTGTAGTTAATACAATTTACGAATTATTCACGCTGGACGAACGTGACGTGCACGAATTTATATCTTTAAATATTCATCATCATCATCATCATCATTATATCCACACAACCTCCATCGGAAGTTCGACACCTCGGCCAAAATATTTTTACCATCTTACAGGAGTAATCCTAGTGACCACACTAGTATCGGAGAAAATCTCACATGTACAAACACACGGGAGAACTATCTGTAGATCATACAAATTTGTTCCGTGCGGGAATCGAATCCGCGACACGTAGCGCAGAAAGCCAATTGCTTAGCTACTGCGCCAACCGAGCAGTACTTAATTTTTTGTTCAAAGCGATCCCCAATATGAGGTTATCACCATCAACCATCAACGTAACCGCTTTACAATCACCCTTCCGAAATGTGCCTAAAGGCGTGACACCAATGTGTGCCGAAGATGACAACTCTGGTGGTTTTAGCCGGTAGTAGCCCGGCATGCCCCTCCGCCCTTCCCCGGGGCAGAGGAAATACACGACGTATTTCAACCGGTACAATAAAATAAAAAAAGATTTACTAAGAAAGTACATACGACATTGAAAGTGACTTGGACATGTCAAGTTTGAACCCACAATCAAGCTGGTAGCATATACTCTAGGGAACCCTGCGGTACGAGACTATAACAATAATTGATCACGGTACGATTGGTGCGGTAGCTGACATAGTCGGCTGCTGCGCTCCAGGTCGTGGGCTAGATTCCCGCACGGAACAAATACTTGTATGATTTGGAGGTAGTTGTTCCGGGTCTGGGTGTATTTTATGTGAAAATTATGTCTGTAAACGCACCCACGGCACAGGAGAAATACTAGTGGGGGCAAAGTTTATTAAAAAAAATGCGCAGACTCATCTCAGGTCTATTAGAACCTCTTAAAAGACGTGACGTATGGCTACCATGTTTACTTCTTAGCTGGGAGTCACGTGGCACAACATGAGAGCATATTGGACACATCCTAAGTTTAAATGGTAACTATAATCGGCTCTTTGTTAATAAGTTACTAAAAAAAGATCGCATAATAAAAAAACAATCATCATCATCGTCATCATTATATCAGCCAACAACTTCCACTGCTGAACAAAGACCTCCCCCATATATTTCCACAGTGGTCTTGTCATTTTAGGGGGGAATATGCCAGTACTCACGCTTGGCAGGCTGGTTGGTGCGCTCAGTACGGTTTCTGTTCCACAAAGTGACGCTGCTGTTCCACAAAGTGACGCTTCTGCCAATCCCTCTGCTTTAGAGACCCTTAGTAATCTATTACGACATCCACGTGAGGACATAAGAGTAGTGCTATATTCGTAAACAGGACACAAAAATCACCACTTTAAAAAACCATTCCACACTCAGGTCAAGAAATCACCAGACATAAATAAAAACCACATAAACTTACTCAACATCGCGAACACGAGAAAAATGAACAGAATTGCCAGTAACGACCCGCTTCCGTAACCACCGAACACTTTAGGCACATCACCAGTTAGCATCGCTCTCAAATTTTCTTTCACATCATCAGCAATGTCAACGGTGTCTATCATTTCCATCAACGTCTTTCTAGAAGGTGCTTTGTCTGGATCGACATTCTTCATTAATTCTTGGAGTTTGTTTAAAGTTTCTTTATCAATCGCGTCCATCTTTGCTTAATAATTTCGACAAATTAAAATAGTATCGATACGATCGTATTACATATTTATCATTTATGAGACGTGGAACCCACATTGTTCAGTTGTGATGGTGCGAGTGAAAAGATAGCAGCGGGTTGATAAAAAAAAAAATGCTTTCGTAGAGAGAACTTCTTTATTCAAAACAATAATTACATTACTGCCCACGGCTCTAGAGACTTGAAGCTATTGGACACGAAAGCACCGGTATTATATTATACAATATATCACTCAATTTTAAATTCTAAAATATTCCAAAATTTAATGGAATTAACACGTGTCTAGACATACTCGTCAACAGTAAGATTTACTGGGACAATCTGTCCAGTTAGCTAGGTCCAACTTCGAGAAAGAGATCAATCGTCGAATCCGACTCGGCTGGGCAGCGTTTGGGAAACTTCGCAACGTCTTTTCGTCAACAATACCGCAATGCCTCAAGACGCAAGTTTTTAACCAGTGTGTGTTACCAGTGATGACATACGGAACAGAGACGTGGTCACTCACAATAGGCCTCATAAGAAAGCTCAAGGTCACTCAGCGAGCTATGGAGAGAGCTATGCTTGGTATTTCTCTACGAGATCGAATCAGAAATGAGGAGATCCGTAGAAGAACTAAAGTTGTCGACATAGCTGAAAGGATTAGTAAACTGAAGTGGCAATGGGCAGGGCAAATTGCTCGTAGAACTGATGGCCGCTGGGGCACAAAGGTTCTAGAATGGAGACCGCGCACCGGAAAACGCAGCGTGGGACGACCTCCAACGAGGTGGACAGACGACCTGGTGAAGGTCGCTGGGAGTCGTTAGATGAGGGCGGCATGTAACCGCTCGTTGTGGAAATCTAAGGGAGATGCCTTTGTTCAGCAGTGGACGTCCTGTGGCTGATATGATGATGATGATGATGAACACGTGTCTTTTATGTGTTTTTTATTAGTCTCTAATTTGCTCTTCGCAACATTAAAGGAATTACAGCTCTAAGTTTTGCAGTTTAAACGTTTCGTTCCCTTTGCGCCAGTCAAACCAGTCATGAGGAGTAATAAATTATTTTTGACATTGATGAGAAATATCTTCGTGTGGATGAACTCATTACGAACGAAGTTAGTAAGTTGCTTTCACCTCTGACGCCGTCTTATTTATCGTTTTCGATAAGCCCTTGAAGGCCCTCAGACGTCAAATTCTCGTAATTAATTAAAACTATGATTGAATATTGACCGGACTGAGACAAAATTTTGAATTGCGTAATACAAAATCTGCTTTTTATAGTTCAGTCCGGTTACAATCTAGTCTAATATCAGTCTGTTTTAACGTTAATTTAATTTTGAGAATTCTAATTTTAAAATCTTTAGCACTTTAGAATATTAGCATGTATTATGGAGCTACTCTATACTGAAAAAGATCGTTTTGGCTTCGATAACCTTTCGATCCATTTTCTATGTCATCACAATTAGTTTCACTTTTGATGTCGTTTGTTAGTTTACAAGAGTACCATTTGTGACATTTACGACATTGACACTTAATTACAGAATTGGGCCTGTGCTATGCTTACCACGGCCACGAGTACATCAGCCTAACGTTTCTGGAATGGCAAAGCAAGTGCCGCGGTGAATACGCAAGAAGATAATCCAAAACTTGGGAACTTTAGGACCGTTATCAAGGTACACAATAGACTGATTAAGATAGTATTCATTATCATCACATCAGCCAAAGGACGTCCACTGCTGAACAAAGGCCTCCCCCATAGATTAACACAGGGAAATTGCCAGTACTCACCAAGTTTGACAGGCGGGTTGGTGAGCGCAGTATAGCTACTGTTCCACAGAATGGACTCCGCTGCCCATCCCTCTTGTTAGAGTACCTTAGTCGCCTTTTACGACAACCACGGGAGAAGATGGAGTGGTGCTACATTCTAAACTAATTCTTCTTCAGCAGTAAATTTTCACTTAACTGCGATTGCCGACCCACCTGCAAAATCCCCCCAGACCGGCCGTTGTGATGATCTTCGTTATTCAGCTAAAATGATGATGATTATGACGATGACGGATTGAGCGTGTATCTCATATGGTCCAGATACTGGACAAGACATGCTGAGTAAAATAGAGAGGCGACCCAGACTGAGTGTTCGAAGACTTTAGAAACTCTTTATCGAAAACAACTGTGTGGGAAAAGAGGGTCTGCATACCTATCATTTTTGCGAAGTGCAGAATCAGCAAGACATCATACCAAGCAAGGTGCGTTTTCGGTGCAGATCAGCAATCAAAATTGTGTGGAGGGTTGAAGCCGAAATCAGCAGACGAAAATCACAAACTGTCCCAACCTGCACTGCTGGGCGGGTGAAATTCCTCACGCAAAGAGAGCACATTTTTTTACTTTGGTTTTACATATATCAACGGTTTGTTTTAAGCCAGCGAAGACTAGGGATTTGTAAAAAATGAATCGTGGCGGTAGCGAAATAAATTCGTGAAAACCGTGACACAATGGTAACATTAGCCAATCTTATATAGAAATATCATATGGTTGTCTAATCAAAATAACAGCTTTTTACACAATGTATATGAAAGTATATACGGTACCTACAACAAAAAACTTTTCTTTTTATCTGTCTGTCTGTGTTTGTTCCCGCTAATCTTCGAAACGGCTGGACCGATGTCTACGAGACTTTCACTGGCAGATAGCTGAAGTTATAAGGACTAACTTAGGCTACATTTATGTTAGAAAAATAATTAGAATTCCGCGCAAAAATATTACAAACCATGAAATTCAATATATATTATATACTCTACGTCAAGTGTATATGCCGAAGTACTCTAATTTTTTTATAAATTATCCAATTTCTTCTAAATTAAACGGCGGACGAAACCAACCATTTTCTCTACTAAAATTAAGATGATTTTTCGGGAACCGAGAAGATGGTTGGCAGGTCCATCAGTTTGGATTCCAGTTATTAATATAATAAAGTCCCAAACAACATCCCACACTGAAAAACATCAAGAGACTGAGTGATTACTCCGTGCATCGAAACTATTTTTTATGAGAATTGTACGGTAGATAAAATAGAATAACTTTTTTAAAATCTGTAACTATGTCTGTCACCGGCCGAAATTAATAAGCAATCCAATCTAAAATCTTCCGAAATCCAAAGATTTTGGATTACACTGATTATTAATTCCGGCCGCTAGTCGTCCTCCATCTCATCCCGTGGATGTATTAAAAAGCGACTATGGAATTAGCCGGAGGATGGGCAGCAGCGTCCTTCGAGTACCTACATTAAGAACTCAACGGCGATCGCCAACCCGCCTGCCAAGCGTAGCGATTATGGCAAAACCCCCAATGAATAACACACCCATATCGGTCCACCACGGACCAACCACAACACAACGGTGGTCTTTGGGGGAGGCTTGTGTCCAGCAGTGGACATTATTCGGCCGAAATGATGAATAGATGAGTCGTCCTGCGACCATGAACACTGAAAAGTGCTTGAAACATCAGGGAAAACAAATTTATAGTTTTATTATAATGTGTATACAATGTGATATCAGAAAGCGCTATGTCTACCGCTATCGCTCATAACTTACGCTATACCATTAATAATTATCAAGTATTCAATACACAAGTGTAGCATTGTCATAAATCTTATTGGAACTAGCAGATACGTTAGTATACCATAAAGACTGTTTTTCTTTGCCATTTATATGTACAGGTGTGTTATTGTTGTGCCGTTTATATATAGGTGCAGGTGTTTTGATAACACTAGATTATCTAGAGCTTCTAGTTGACAAACACCCGGACCCAGGGGTGAATTGAATTGTAACGGGATACTTTTACTACAGGCATTGGAATTAATCATCCACTGCTGAACAAAGGCCCTCTTATGGATTCCCACACTGTGTCGTTATTTTGGGAGGACTGTGCCAGTACTCAACGCTTTGCAGACGGCTTGGTGTATTATGGCTACTTTACCAAAGAAGGGACGCTGCTGCCCATCGCTCAGGTTTATAGTAACTTAGTCCGTAGTCGCCTTTGTTAGCGTCTTTTCAGTTTTTTTCGTCGTCTCCTCATAAACGTCCTCTGTACCAAGAGCATCCGTTGCTATATCAAATTCACTCATTTTTGGTGCCTCCGCGTGTCGCGGGCGGAGCCTAAATCCTCCCCTGCCTAGCCCTGGCACAATCTGTAGACCATAAAAATATTTGTCTCGTATAGGGATCGAACCAGTGACTCATAAGCACACAAATCCAGTTGTTTAGGCACTGCTTCAATCCAGCTAATCAATTTTATTTAACATCGTAGAATATAGAACGTCCGTGTGGTGTCCGGATTAAGAATATAATACCTCTCCATCTCATCCCGTGGATATCGTAAAAGGCGATTAAGGGACTTTATAAACCAGAGGGATGGGCAGCAGCATCCCTTCTGTGAAACAGTAGCCTGACTGCGCTCACCAACCCGCCTGCCAAGCGTGGTGAGTTTCGGCAAATACCCCCCAAAATGTTGAAACAATTGTGTAAATCTATGGGGTAGGCCTTTGTTCAGCAGTGGATGTATAAATGGCTGCAATGATGAAAATATAGAAGGTATATTTGGATCTGATATTAATAAAAAAGGACTGTGGACTATAAGAAAGCCTTCGATTCGATCGAAACCTGGGCGGTGCTGCATTCTCTACAGCGGTGCCACATTGAATAGAAGAATTGATATAGAAGTGGCACCAGTGGGCGGCTCTAGTGTGATCATACGAGGACCTGGAGCCTCCCTTAGGTACCGCAGATGACCGCTCCAGTGGTTTTAGGTTTTAAATACCCCTTCGCCCTTCCCCGGGGCGAAGGAAGTTCATGAAGAATTTCCACTGGGAACCAATAAAAAAAAGTAAAAGAGTCGGCTGGGCAGGGTTTGGGAAACGTCGCAACATCTTTTCGTGACAATACCGCAGTTTCTCAAGACGAAAGTCTTTAACTAGTGTGTGTTATTACTTATTAGTGATGATATATGCACGGAGACGTGGTCACTCACTATGGGCCTCATAAGAAAGCTTAAGCTCACTCAGCAAACTATGGAGAGAGCTATGCTTGGAATTCCTCTACGAGATCGAATCAGGAATGAGGAGGTCCGTAGAAGAACTAAAGTTGCCGACATAGCTGAAAGGATAAGTAAGCTGAAGTGGCATTGGGCCAATGGGCAATGGGCGGGGCGCATAGCTAGTAGAACCTTTTTTTGCCCTGATGGCCGTTGAGGTAAAAAGGTTCTCCGCGAGATGGACGGACGACCTGGTGAAGGTCGCTGGCAGTCGTTGGATGCGGAAATCTATGGGGAGGCCTTTGTTCAGCAGTGGACATCCTTTGGCTGATATGATGACGATGATGATCATTGTAAGCCTCATTATTTTAATAGTGTCCATGGAGTTACTTACTTACCAACTCTATTAAATAGGATCAACCAGTTTCATGCTCTCTAGCTTTGGCTAATCAGGTTATTATTTCAGCTGAACACATAGTCACTAGGGGGGACACCAACATTTTTTTTTTTTTTTTATTGTTGTCCTGTGGAAATTCTACATGGAACTTCCTTCGCCCCGGGGTAGGGCGAAGGGGTATGCCGGACTCCTACCGGTCATCTTCAGCACCGAAGGGGGGCTCCAAGTGCTCGTAAGATCACACTAGAGCCGCCCATTGCGGGACACAACAACACTTGGTGTAATAAAAAAAAGAAAATTTGTGTTTTGTGGAGCAAAAGTGAAATTTTCTTTCTAAGTACTTTGATCTTAGTAGAAAAGTATAACGTTATAGTATAAAGTTCTATGAAACACGAGTATTTTTTGATTAACATTAGTCAATAACTCGTAACCTCTTTGTTTGTTGTCATATAATGAAATGAAATTATCATTTATTCAAAATAGACTAAATTATATATGTTTAATGCTTTTTAGGCTTTTGAGGTAAAATGTTACTGGGCATGCTGAAAATGTTGTTTCCCATTAGAACCCAACCCTTTAAATTTCATCATCATATCGGCCATACAATGTCCACTACTGAACAAAGGCCTCACCCATAGATTTCCACAATTGTGTCATCATATTGGGGGGAATTTGCCAGTACTCACCATGCTTGGCAAGCAAGTTGATGAGCGCAGAATGGCTACTATTCCACAGAAGGGATGCTGCTGCCCATCCCTCTGGTTTAGAGGCCCTTAGCCGCCTTTTACAACATCCATGGGAGGAGATAGAGTGGTGTCATATTCTTTATCCGGACATTTCATAGATATTTTAACTTTATTTTTATATGTACCTCATTTTTGATTATGTTTTAATTGTGATCTCTGTTATGTGTGTTAACTGCAGTTTTAATTCTTCATTTCAATGTGATGTGCTCCAGAGGCTGTTACACCCTATCCGAGACAGGCACAATGAAACAGAGGAAGGCTTCTCAACTGAATTAAGTGAATTACTTTGGGCTTAAGATTTTCTACTTCTTTTTTGTGTTCAAGCCTTAAAGAGTCATTTAAGTTTTCTCAAAGAATTTATCATGTTGAATAAGTCTTGTTTTTCTAAATCATGGTAACGTTTTTGGTTACGGTACTACACTATATGACTGTCCTACATCATGACTTTAACTATGTGAAAAAATTTATACAATGATCCACAGAAACCAAGTTGTTATTAAGTATTTCGCATAAGATCTCATCTTGTGGAAGTGTTATAGTGCTGATGATGTACAGCAGCATCTTTTGAATACATTAACAACTCAACTGCAATTGCCAACACGCTTGCCAAGTGTGGCGAATAAGGTAAAACAAAACCCTATGACAGCACACAGTACACCCTGACCGGTTGTGTGTAGGTGATCTTTTGGGGAGGCATGTGTCCAGCAGTGGACTTTATATGGCTAAAATGATTAATTTTTATCTTAATCTCACTTTAAAGTTAAATGAACTCAGTAAAATCCAAACACAAATATTATTTACACTTATCAAATTGGTGTAGAAAATCTTATAACCGATTTTGGTCTTCTAGCATTATAATAGATATTTGATTATATAAATCCTATTTTGGAATTATCATAAAACCGAAAATTAAACAGCTTATTCTAGCAGTTCCTTATTTCTTTTTATAATCCAAATAGAACTTATAAGTCTGTATTGTTACTATGTTATTCAAATGTTATGGTAAAACTCTATTGAATGCAGAAATTTAAAAAAACCCATAGAAAATTCAAGATATTTGCAATGAGTCTTCTACTCTAAGATTATTGTTTCTGTCGATTATATTTCACAATTTCAGCAAGTGATGTATAAGGCAACATTGTAGGGTGTCCAGATTAATCAATCTTTGCATATTCATAAAATATTTCTCCAAATAGTAACAAGTTTTACAAAAATATGTCGGCAACGTCGAACGATTTGCAATTCGATGAAGAATTTCCAAATGAAAGTCAAAGAAGCACACTTGTTTAAATTGTCCTTTATAATTATAATGAAATTTTAAAGAAGATAAAAGGTTTAGCGAAATAAAAAAATCCGCGGAAAACATTGTTTTTACAAAAAAATACAAACATTTTCGCTTTAAAATGAACAGTAACTAGTGTTTCCCTTTCTTAGCAGGGTGTTAATTTCTAATAATTACAAAACAATCGTCTTACCTGATAAACTAATGACAATAATGCCAGGAATAATAAATACACTGTTAGAAAATGCATGTTCTAACGGGCCCTCCGACCCGCCACTAAGATCCACCATCTTCGTATAATACTGAGTTATTCCCTAAATACTCCGATAAAAGTCAATTCACTAATTCAGAATAAGGAAAATACCATTACTGACTAATAGAACACTAGTTTACTTGAGAAATTCGTCAAAATCTCTGATCCGAAAAACTGGAAATGCAAACGACAACAAGTTTCAACGTTTTCCCATAAAACTAGATTAGATACTAGCCTTTTGGGTGTGAAATTTGACAGTAAATATCAAACTACAACAATTATTACAGTATACAACAATCTTTGCGATTGTTTAGAAAAACAATTGAAAACCGTACGACGTTGCCCACATATTTCATAGAAATTTTTGAGAAATATTTTATGAATATTTCGGTCGGCTGACCGGATTCGACGATTAACCTCATTCTCGAAGTTGGACTTACCTAACTGAAGGGTATGTCTAAGTAGACCATACTCGTCAACCACTTCGAGAACAGAGTTCCCAACAGGTAATGGGATGGATATCTTTTGATGTAATAACGCCTAATAGTTTTAAATAGCAGCATTTAAACAGTATATACAGTCACTACCAATGTTCTCTTCTTCTTCTTCTCTTAGATTATGGCTTCTGTAGAGTATCTTCCACAATTTCGCCAATGTCAAGTATAAGGCAACGTTGTACGGTGTTTAGATTAAATAATCTTTACATAACCATAAAATATTTCACAAAAATGAAAAAAATGTGACTGTTGAACTGATTTTGACAGCTGTCAAAAGTTATTTATTAGATTTGGAGAACATTGATATTTTTTAGAATTTTTTGTTTGGCTGACATGACAAAGGGTATTTTTTTATTTGGAGAACTGAAAGTTCATTTTCATTGAAGTATTACTACGCGTAATAATTTGAAATAACAACATTATAAGCTTAGAAAATCCGTATGCCCATACTAAAATGTATTGTTATTTTTGTTTTGAATTTGTATTGCAACGAAGAGTTACCTATATTTTGATTGCTGCATTTGAAGATAGACAAAAGGCACACTAGCGAGCACGTAAAAGGAGCTGGTGGGCTGGCGAGTGCTTAATAATAGGCTTGTATAACTCAGCGACTCATTCCAATGAACTGCGCTCTTTAGGTGAGCGGAATCAACTCCTTCACCTTTGTGGAGCGTTTTCGTTCAGCAGTTCATCTAACTCATAGACTATACACTTAATACTGACATAGATGCGCAACTCTAAGACCACAATAATCAAACATGCGACCTTGACTACCAGATGGCGCTACGTTTTCATTTAGTACCGAAACAATCCTGCAGGTGGCGTGCCTCTCCAGAAGTATTTTTAGTAAAATTTGTTCATTGTATGAAAAAATCACTAGATCGATTAAATTGCGCCGCAGACCATAATATAATATATTGAAAATAGTTTTGCAATTTAAACCGACCTAATAATTTCTCGAAACTAGAATAGTTCTACAAAAAAGAAACAAGGGAAACGTTTCAATGTTTTTTATTATTCTTTTCGTATAATAATCATATGCTTACCAAAACTAGGTCATTCTTATCATATTAAGAAAATTTTACATTCAAAGTTATATTCACTTCTTTATACCGTGGATTATAAAACTCAGTGCGACATTATTCAAAAATTACAAGAAATTCAACGTAAAATGATCACACTCGTAAATTAATCTAATCCAATAGCAAACACGTAAACACCAGCTAAATTAAGTTTACAAACTTGTAAAAGGTAGGTAGGTATCTTTTCTCTTTGACAATTTGTGAAGTGATGATATTTTAATAATAAACATATTATTGTTTGTCGACATTAAATAAACGAAATCGTGTTTATTTAATATCACACAAAAGAGATTGTAATTTAAGAACGTATTACCAAAAAAATACATTAAATAAATTTATTTTGGGTACTTCCGGTCCTTACCGGAAGTACCCAAAATAAATCTATTTAATGTATTTTTACCGTAGTACCTTTACTACTGCCATCTAGTCATATTTTGAATAAAACTTAATATGAAATGTGCCGACTGTAGGCAGGAGATGGCGCTACTTTCGATGAAACTTTCCGTACTCACTATTTGTATAAGAGTTTCACCCCCCTGATCTAACTCGATTTAAGACACGGCTCGATTCGTCATCTTGCTTACACACATGATCAGTCGCATATAGCTCTCTTTCTCTCTTTATTTCAACTCGACGGGTCTTTGTTCTTGAGCTGTTATTTTAGGTTGTAAACATAGTAGTTCAGTCAACACAGTCCGTGTGGTGGCCGGATTAAGAATATAGCACCACTCCATTTCCTCCCGTGGATGTCGTAATAGGCGACTAAGGGAATCTAAACTAGAGGGATGGGCAGCAGCGTCCCTTCTGAGAAACGGTAGCCATACTTCGCTCACCAACCCGCCTGCCTAGCTTGGTGAGTATTGGTAATTACCCCCAAAATGATGACAGAGATGTGGCATCTATGGGGGAGGCCATTGTTCAGCAGTGGACGTATAAATAACCGATGTGATGTACAAATTAGCGATCTTATTTGTAATCAAGATTAAATTGGGTATATACCGTGAATATTGGTGAATTCAATTTATCCCGAACCCCGGCTCGTAACAATTTATTGACGGTTAGGTATAGTCCGATAAACAGAATTAATGATTGCTAGAAAATGTATCTATAAAAATCTGTACATTAAATCGATTAGTATGATCGTGTGATGTATGACTCAGTGTCAGTCAGCGAACCGAAATTGAACTGAACCAAAATTTATCCTTCTCGTACTGATTTGACCACTTTGACGAACGAGTTCTTTTTACGGAACAAGAGTTAGTGAGGGAGTTCACTAAGGTGAACGATTTTGCCTAGTACATAAGTGAAATTAAACAGAGTCGGTCGGCTGCACGAGCGCGTCATGGTGCGGAGACGTGGGAGCAGGTCGGGTGTAGGGTTACCATCCATCCGGATTTGGTCCAGACATAACCGGACTTTCAGATTCCCCATCCCAGCACTCCGCGTGCACCCACTATCCCTGTAAAATGTCCGCTAAACTTATTATTTAATTTATGACTAAAATGTCTACCCTTGTTTTGAAATGATCGTTATTTTGGGAAATGCCCTGCTTGTTGACAGCATATTTCAAATTTTGAAATGGTAACTCTTTACAGGTGTGCTTTAATGAATCACGCTTAGTGAATTGATACTGCTCTTGCGCATCTTCTTAGCTAAAACATTGTTCTAATGCGATAAAAAAGGAAGGAAGGGATAAGGAATTATAAAACAGCGGAGTACTGCAAATATTATTGTTACGAGCCGGTATAAATTAAATTCACTAATATTCACGGTACACACAATTTAATCTTGATTATAATTAATATCGCTTATAATAACTTACAGGATAATTGCTTGGTGTCCCACTAATTCTTTACTGTGTCGCAGACTAAACTCAACTGTCTGTCCTTTTTTTTTGTTGGGCTTCTCGCATACATTTCTGGGAAACGTGGTTGCTTAACCGGTCATTTCTGGCGAAGCCAAAAGAGGCCTCCAGCCAGTGTCTGTCCTTCCGTCGCGGCCGCTATACAATATGGGCCGACCGACACTTAGTAAAAAGTTCCAGAATGTACGCTTTCTAGAATTTGCCAGAGCATGTGGTACTGCTACTAGACACCAGATGGCGCCACGTTTAGCTATTGTTTACCGGATGGCGTAACATTATTTTAATCCTGGAAGATTATTTCATGAAATTCTTATCCAGCTATGAACAAAACCATTACGCTAGTAGCAAACTGATGCTTTAATCATTGTATTAGCTTCCTAAAACAGTTCTAATGCGATAATCTGTACCTGATAAAAAAAAAATGTGACCACTCATTATGGAAATCGAAGGGTGAGGCCTTTGTTCAGCAGTGGACATCCTGTGGCTGATATGATGATGATGATTTGCTTCCTTAACATGTATAACAGCCGATGCAAAATAAAACAATAAAGGTATTATAAATATAAATTTATTATTGAAAATACACAATTATGTATATCTTTTGGCCTTAAAGTAACATTAGTGTACACAATACTAAAACAATAATAACACTAATGACACATATTCAATACAACAGTTCTATGACCACTATCATACAAGTTTAAAAATAAATCATTTTATTTATAATAATCAGGAGTAAAAATAGTTAAATTTATAATAGGTATGTTCTTGGAATGTAGGCCCTACATGCTGCAATGTCATTCGTATATACTACGATTTTCATTGTTGTAACTGGCAACATTTTTTACTAAACCGACACGCCTGTCAACAGTTCGTTGATATCAGCGGTGGTGTTAAACATACCAACTTTCTGGTACTTATACCAGCTTTTAGGGTCTCATACCGTATACCAAATAAGGGTTGTATTGGTACCCAAAAATAGCGACTGTGAATATCAAAAACTTCGTGTTTTATTTTTACATGTTTAAGGTAACTGAGTAGACAGTTTCTTTTCGCCGTAGACTTTCTTTTTTGCTACATACTATATTACCCACTGAAGGAATGTACCAGCTTTTTGATTAAAATGCCTATTATTTGCGTTATCTGTACCAAGATTACCGGGCTACTATGTAACATCACTAGACGTCAGTAGGCATTGTCTCACTTTCAGCTATCGATAGATAACCCGCCATCTAACAGTATCTGCTAGCACCATTAATCGCGTACAGTCTACAATACAATGGATACTATAGTAAGAATTGTACAACATGTTGGCAAAAATAAATGAAAAAGATGATTAACGAGCTAAAAAGTCAATATTCGCCTAGTCTCCTACCCTGAAAATCTCATTCTATTCAGGGTATTAAATAGTCGCGAAATATATTAGCTATTGGGCCAATCATACATTTTTGATTCATGGTCGGTTTCATTAAGTTGGTATTTTTGAGTACCAACACAATATTTGGTTGGTACACAGTACGAAACCCTAATAGCTGGTACGTGTACCAGGAAGCTGGTACGTGTACCAGGAAGTTGGTACGTCTAACAGCACTGTTTTAAAATAATACCGATCTCAAACTGTTGACCGGGTGATGCCCCGTCTTAAATTCATGGTATTTATTTCACATTCATTCTGCCATTTATCGGGCAACAATTTGATGCAGAATAACTGGGATTTTTCTTGTCAGAAAATTACAATAACACGGTACTGTCCTCGTAATTAAGTATTTGTTGTTTTCTCGTGACATTACTTATATTATTTTATGAGTTTTATGGTCAGAGTTGCCAGTTCCAACTTCAAAGATTAATGACGATTAATGTTTATAATAGGTTAGTTTATTTACACATCCCGTTAGACGATTCTTATCATTTTCGATTCAGTCGGATTTTGGACTTTTAAATACAATTTGAAGAACCTCAACTTGAAAAGAATTATCACAGAATATTATGAGGCGATCTTCAAATTTAAATAATCGGTAAAAATTTGGTCCTATACACCTAAACATTTTTTTGTCTTATTTTCTACCAAAAATAATTTTTGTCCTAAAAATTCTACTTGAGAAACGCAATTTTATTAGATTTTAATAAATTGTAAACACCTTTTTTTATATTAAGGCACTTATGGAATGACATTGAGCGTTTACGCACGTAATCTATAATAATATATCACCGAAATTTTTGATTTTTTTTTTTTCGTTACCATGCATGTTTTGTCATATTACTGGTTAAAATTTTGAGATTCAAGATCTAGTTATGAAATGATGACAGAGTAATAATATTTATAATCTATTATCACGAACGCATCAAAATATATTTGTAACCAATAACATAGCAACACATATGTTAAAAACGTTATTTCTGTTCACACAGCGCTTAAAAACTATATTTTTTATATACAAATACATTTTCCATCCAAAATATTAACCATTTGATTGCATTTGTATAAACTAAGCTGCGCGGACAAAAATAAAAGTTTCTATTTACCTAAATTTTTAACTATTTAATTATAATTTTTATGAAAAATGATATCTTTTAATTTTTCTTCAGGGGATCGAGGTTATCTATTGAAAAATCGTCGTTTCCAAAGGAGATCCCTCGGCTGAACCCATCCTGTAAAGAAAGGAAAAAAAATGTGTAAAATGCCTTAAATGTTTTTTTATTCTTCGTAATTATTTTTCCCAGCCCGTAAACATTAACTACTTGCTTATGATCACCACAATGAGAGGTGTTCATAGCGGATGTTCATAATCAGCACGCTTGGCAGAAGGAATGGTGATGGCAGTATGTCGTTATTAACACACTGATGCCGCCCATCCTCTTGATCTAGTCTTAGTAGGCTTTTACGACACCCTTGGGAGGGGAGGGGTAGTTTATTCTTTGCCGGGAACCACATGGAACGCGAAATCGTTTCTTCTTCTCTTAGATTATGGCTTCTGTAGAGTATCTTCCACAATTTCGCCAATGTCAAGTATAACGCAACGTTGTACGGTATTCAGATTTAATCAATCTTTACATATTTATAAAATATTTCTCAAAAATGAAAAAAATCTATAAAAATATGTCGGCAACGTCGTACGGTTCAACTGTTCTCGCGAAATCGTTTAATTTCCCCAATAACGATAACAATATAATAAAGTTATGTCTAATTAACTTTCATATTTATTTCAAATAAAAGTATAGTAATAAATAAATAAGTATTTTGTATGGCGATAATCAAGCTAAAACTCCAAAACATATCGCAACGCAAAAGCCCAACGGCAATATCTCCTCTCTGGAGAGGGTATGCACACAAGTGGACTGCGTGAGGCGTTTGATGATTATGATGAAAGCTTCAAAATTATCATTAATCAAGCGACAAAATTATTGCGTTTGGTTATTTTACGTAAAACAAAGACAAAACTCTTTTTTTTTATTGACAAACCCTATAACCTTTTACGATCACACTCCTTGTTTATTATATTTTTAAACTTACCGATCTTCTAGCTGTTAAAAATTAAGACAATTCTTATAAATGTTTAGAAACCCAAGAATAATTACAATTTACTAAAAACTAATCATATATAATGCCAGGAATTGTATCCGATCTAATGAACAAACTAAAAGCAACATATTTTATCTAATCAAGTATTCTATATGATACTATCTGCCTGCCCTGGCTTCGCACGGGCAGGTACATGCAATTGCAGTGACACCTACCGGGTCCAATCATCTAATTACCTTATATCGCCATCTGTTGAGAATCTTAACGAACTAACAGATAATTAAAATTATGACTCTTTGTCAAATAATAAATAAATAATTCGCTATAAAATAATATTGCGATTATAAATTGAGATATAAACTCTTGTCTTGAGTTATAATCATAACCGTTTAAATTTTTAAATATACATAAGAGGCCAAAGTATAAGTTAAAGATATCCTATCTTTAACTTATACTTTGACGGTTGGTTTTTAGTTTATTTTTGTAATTGCATGTTATTGTTGCATACAGCCTGTATACTTGAACAGACTTATAGTTATAACTGACTGGAACCCGCGGTTTCACCCGCCGTTTAATTTAAAATACGATTATTTATGTTTAATTTAGAGTACTTCGGCATAGACACCTGACATAGAGTATGTATATATATATATATTGGATTTCATAGGTTTTAATTTTTTTGTGTGGAACAATAAGTATTTTTCTAAAATAAAAGTATCCTAAGTTATCCCTTATAACATCAGCTATCTGCCAGTGAAAGTCCCGTAGAAATCGGTCTAACCATTTCGGAGATTAGCGGGAACAAACAAACAGACAGCCAGACGAAAAAAATTTTAATCGTTTTTTTGTTGCAGGTACCGTATATACGTATTTAGTAAAAAGCTGTTATTGTGACATTACAAACAGACACTTATATATTATAACTAAATGTGTATATTATTTCAGTGATGTTTATTTATTTCTTCCTTTCCTTTACTTTGTCGCCATGTTTGTTCACTAGATAGGACACTATTTGGCATAAATCATAAATAATTAACTTCTTAGATACGCACCTTCATTTCCGAAATAGTTTTATCTAGGAACCCATTGAAATTGCTGTCCAATTCCACCGTCTGTTTCTCACTGAGATTTCCGAATCCATTGAACGTATTCTGGAATCCATTTCCGAAGATGTTCCCACTTTTCTGAGTATCAAACGGGTCGTATCCACTTAGACCGTTAGTGAAGGATGTGGTGTTAAAAACGGATGTTTGGAGGTTGAAATCAGTAATGTCGTAGTTTGGTTTGTTGGTTGAAGGGAAAGGCGGGGAGGGGATGGTTGGGGCTGGTTGCTGGTTGGGGATGGAAAAAGGCGTGGACCCAAATAAGTCGTTCCCGTTGATTTGTGGTTGTTGTTGGGGAGTGTGGCGCTTCGACGCTTTTGGTGGGGGAGCCACTGAAAAGAGAACAACGTCGTTTCATATTCTGGTAGTTATAGTACTCAGTAATACCTACATATTGTTGATATGATTGTATAAAAGCTACGTATAACTCGGTGTTTGCCCAGTGGATGGAGGACTACGCACGAAATATAATCTATAATCACAAGAATCCAACGGGAAAATAGCATGCGACAAAGTCTAATCAACTCGGAAAAATGTTTCAGAGCGAAAACACTGAAAAGGTACGCCATATTTTTTAAAGTTATTGAAAAAAGCGTGTGGAGCCGGCCAAGAATAGCACCACTCCATCTCTTTCCGTAGGCGTTGTACAAGGCGAGTTTGGGATTAACCGGAGGATGGGTAGCAGCGCCCTTCGACTACATTATTTACAACTCGACTGCGATCTCCAACCTCTGCCAACCGATTATGCCAGAACCTCCCAATAAGCACTCAATAAATCACCGGACCAGCCCTTGTGGCGATCTTTGGGGGAGGCCTATGTCCAGAAGTGGAAGTTTTTGGCCGAAAAGATGATATATCGAAATATACAGAGTGTATATGCAAAACCAAGACAGCTTTAAGGAGATGAAAGTCGATTCTGATAACATTACACAAAAAAACCTAATTTTCTTATCTGAATATCCGTTATTTTTCTTATGGCTACGCAATCTTATCAGCACAGCGTATTCACCCGTGCGCCCCCATGCGTGTAGGTACGATGTATCCAATGTCTATGTCAATGTCCATCTCTCACCGTCGCACTCTTGATCGGCGGGTTGGCGATCGCAGCTGAGTTGTTAATGCATTTGAAGGACGCTGTTGTCCATCCTCCGGCTAATCCCATAGTCGCCTTTTACGACCTCCATGGGATGAGATGGGTTGGTGCTATTTGCAGCCGGCGCTCATACTTTTTTCAATAACTTTTAAAGAATATTGCGTACCTTTCAGTCTTTTCGCTTTGAAACATTTTTACGATGATTCTTACTTTTTTAAATACGCATAAAATATTATATATTATAGTAGGAACATAATATTGTGTTCCTACCCACCTAAGTACCTACATTTTCATCATCATCATATCGGCCATTTATACGTCCACTGCTGAACAAAGGCCTCCCCCATAGATTTTCACAACTGTGTCATCATTTTGGGGGGTATTTGCCAATACTCACCACGCTTGGCAGGCGGGTTGGTGAGCGCAGTATGGCTACCGTTTCACAGAAGGGACGCTGCTGCCCATCCCTCTGGTTTAGATTCCCTTAGTCGCCTTTTACAACACCCACGGGAGGAGATGGAGTGGTGCTATATTCTTAATCCGGATACCACACGGAGCGACCACACACCTACATTTTACCTAAGCAATAAACACAGTTTTCGAGTAGGTTTAGGTATTTTGCCGGTCCTAAGCCCGGAGAACGTATAAAGAAAAAACGATCATTTTGTTTCCACCTATCGGCTGCCGTTGTTGTACCTACTTTGTTGATCAAAAGTAGCCCACCGGTCGCGCTGATGACAAACCTTCACACGTACTAGGTACTAACGTTATCAAAGGTCTCTGACCAGCGAAGTGTCCACGAGTCTCGTGCGTTGTAGTATAAGAAAATGTTGTGTTTGTTCTCATGTGTTTTCTTGGTACTGATATGTTATTGAAAGTTATTATTATTGTTTTTTTTATATCAGTCATACTATCATACCCTTAAATTATTCTCGACTTTGCATATACACCCTATATGTAATCAATAGAGTTCTAATCGAATACTATTTGTTTCCTCTCTTTCGTTTTATAGTCTTGAACAGTGCGTCCCGACTGTCATGACTTTATATAACCAACGAAGCTGAGAAGTGGAAATTGTCTGTTGGGGTACAGCATTTTTTAAAGAGTAACAGTTATGAGTTATACTGGAGAGGATCCGGAGCC
This sequence comes from Diloba caeruleocephala, assembly GCA_947459985.1. Lineage (NCBI taxonomy): Eukaryota > Metazoa > Arthropoda > Insecta > Lepidoptera > Noctuidae > Diloba > Diloba caeruleocephala. Next base: position 9,032,273 of record OX381631.1, on the reverse strand, counting down.
ACCGGTATAGCTTGTACAGTCAACAAGCTGAAGTACATTGGCCTACCCGAGTACTTGAATGGAGTCGAGTCGGCAAACGTAATGTGGGACGCCTTCCAGCCAGATGGATCAACCACATTAAGAAGGTAGCTGGGGTGGATTGGGTGCGGAAGGCTTAGGACAGAGCGTTGTGGTGCAGCTTGAGTGGATATGTCCAGCAGTGAACTGGGTCAGGCTCAGTCAATAATCTTTTCAATCATCACATTCATGTGATAACAGATAGGGTCAAGGTGGATTAACGAAAGGCAAGCTTTAGACCTGTAGGGGAACAAAGCCAAAAAACAAATGATATTATAAATACTTACAAAGCGGCGGCGGGGTAGTGAGCGAATTGTCATGCGCAGGCGCAGAGAAACGAGACATCGGCTCCGACTCAAACGCGCGCGGGTCGAAGTCTGAAACAACAGGATCCATCGGAGTAGGTAGTGTGATTTAGGATTATCATCGTCATCATATCAGCCAAAGGATCTCATGCCATGGATGTCGTTAAAGTCGACTAAGGGGCTCTAAACCAGAGGTATTGGAAGCAACGTCCTAACTGTGGAACAGTAGCCGTACTGCGCCCACCAACCTGCCTGCCAAGCGTGGTGTGTACTGGCAAATTCCCCCCAAAATGGCGACACAATTTTGGTAATCTATGGGCGAGGCCCTTGTTCAGCAGTGGACGTCCTTTTGCTGATATGACGATAATAGTATCAATTTCCCATCAATATCGTACATCATAAAGGTTTGGATTGAATGTTTTTACCAGGAAGCTTACCATGAGCTCTTAATACAAGCCAATTCAAGACCTCAAGACCTCAATTTCCAGTATAAGCTAACCTCGCATTGTATAGTTTTTCCGTACAATCTGAGATCAGAAGGCCAATTCTCGTAATTTAAAAATGTTCAAAATATAGTTCCGATCTAGTAGTCTCAGTGTCATAAATGTCACATTTGGTATTCTCCTAAACTAACAAACAACGTCAAACGTGAACTTACACTGTGATGAGATCGAAAATAGATCGAAAATGGATCGAAAGTTGATCGAAGTCAAAACAGTATTCTGCTAACATTTCGAACTGTCACATGTACTAAATTGTCATTAAATAAACGTCAAAATTGAGATTGAAATGAGATTACATCGATTTCAATCCCAATTTTGACGTTTATACCATTTACCAGTTAATACCATTATTTCGGTCAATTCATAATTTAATCTCAGTTCGGTCAAGTTTCAGTCATAGTGTAAATTAATTACGAGAATTGGCCCTCTGCCTATACTGGAAGTACATTGCTTGAAATGTAGCCGTGTGTACCTATAATCAAAACAAATCAGTTGAGGTCTTCAATTGGCTCATATTAAGAGGTAAGCCTCCAGTCCTTTTATTTTATTTCGATTATTTGCACATTACATCAACACTAGAGGTAGATCTTTCTCTTTCCTATCTTTATAACAGTTACTTACCGCTATCTGAATCGGAATTGAGCAGCAGACCTTCAAGCTTGGTGCCCACGGAGGGGTTCTTGTTTGACGACAAATCACCCAGGAGTTTGCTGGAAAACAGACACATTAAGAGTTGGGTGTATTGTTGTTCATTGGAAGTAGGGAGGGGTTGTGGCTCTCATGGGCTCAGCATCAGCCAAACGCATTTCAACCCCTTTTGGGTACATTGTGCTGGCATTCACTTTACCTATTATTTCTGCGACTCCGGGCTTCTAAAAGCTATGTAGCATGAGAATTGACAGCAGATTTTAATAGGCTTTTGGAAACCGGGTGCGCAAGTCAAAGGGCTGGGTAGCCGCTCGCGTTTTCTATCGTTGTCCTACTCTTAGATTTCTCCTATATCTCTTCAGGTACAGTTTACAGACATAAATTGGTTGGTGAAGTGGCTGATACAGTCGACTGCTGCGCTCCGGGTCGTGGGGTAAATTCCCGCACGGAACAAATATTTGTATGATCTGAGGTAGTTGTTCCGGGTCTGGGTGTATTGTATGTGGAATTCATGTCTGTAAACGCACCTACTACACAGGAGAAATCCCAGTGTGGGGCAAAGTTTAAAAAAAAAAATGCGCAACCGCCCAGACCCGGGACAACTATCTGTGTCACAGGTGCCGGTGTCGTAGGTGCCTCAGAGGTCACGGGCGTGCAGACTAGGGAATGCGTGCTCATGGGAACATAGCGACCGCTTTACAGTCATTCCCTCCGAGATGTGTCTACAGGCGCCAATGCGCGGCTCCAGTTTGATTGTAGTTGAGGTCCTGCAGCCCCCTTTAGAGGTGAAGATGACCGCTCCCGTGGTTTAAGCCGGTAGCAGGCAAAGGAAGTACAAATTTTCACAGGGTGACAATTAAAAAGGGTTCGCTTCCGAGTAATTGGGTTCCAGAGGTCAGACTGATCGCTCCGTTTACAAGTAATATACCGTGTAGAATGATAGATGAATAGATATTGTTGGCAATGCAACTTACCTAGTGCCGAAGCTGTGTTTGCCGTTGTGCTGCGGCGGCGGTGTTGATAGCAATAAGTTGTTATCGTTGCTGGAGTTGAACGTGTCTGTAGAGTTGTTTGACAACGCGTCTGTGCCTGATATGGAGAGAATTTATATGAATTAAGGGTAATAGGCGTAGCAGCAATAGACGGCTCCAGCGTGATAGTTGGCAGGTTCCTGAAGATCTTTTGGTGCCAAAAATGACCGCTCCGATGGTTTTAACCAGTAGGAGTCATCTGGCATGCCCCTCCACCCTTCCCCGGGGCGGAAGAAGTATGTGACGTATTACCATAGGCAGTAATAAAAAAGAGGAGTAACAAAAATGTAAGTACTAAGCTGTTATTTTTCCCATGATAATATGCTTTTGTTATATCATCAGATCAGCCAAAGGATGTCCACTGCTGAACGAAGGCCTCCCCCATAGATTCCCACAACGACGGGTTACATGCCGCCCGCATCCAATGACTAAGGTCGCTGGTCCATCTCTGAGATCCTTTGTGCCCCAGCGGCCATCAGTTCTACAAGCAATGTGCCCCGCCCATTGCCACTTTAGTTTACTAATCCTTTCAGCTATGTCGGCAACTTTCGTTCTTCTACGGATCTCCTCATTTCTGATTCGATCTCGTAGAGAAATACCAAGCATAGCTCTCTCCATAGCTCGCTGAGTGACCTTGAACTTTCTTATGAGGCCCATTGAGAGTGACCACGTCTGATCCATATTATGTCATCATTGGTAATGTTATAGTATTTGTTAACTTCACCCAAGTATTAGTAACAGTAAAACAGGTGAAGTCACTCAATTTACGCTTAGACAATCCTATCACCACCATCTTCATCATTTTACCCGAATAAAGTCCACTGCTGGACTCAGGCCTCCCCCAAAGATGGCTACGATGATCGCAATTGAGTTGTTAACGAAGGATCCTGCTACACATCCTGTGGCTAATCCCACAGTCGCCTTTTAAGATACCCACGGCATGAGATGGGTTGGTGCTATTCGTAGCCGGCACCACATGGCTATCGCCAGCTGTGTTTAACACAGTTGGGCCGAACACTCCTCCCAGCCTATCATCAATTCGGCCAAATGAAGTTCACTGCTGGACACAGGCCTCCCCCAAAGATCACCACAACGACCGATATAGGTATGTTGTGGGCTCATCGGGGGGTTTTGCCATAATCGCCACGCTTGGCAGACGGGTTGGCGATCGCAGTTGAGTTGTTGATACACTCGAAGGACGCTGCTGCTCATCCTCCGTCTAATCCCTTAGTCGACTTCTACGACACCCACGGGAGGAGATGGGGCAGTGGTATTCTGAGCACCACACGGCGTATACCTCCCACTTATTCCCAGTTACTTTGCTTACCCATCTCGGTGTTATTGTTGCCGTTGATGTTGGAGAAGCCGTTGGCGAGTGACAGCGACGCGATCTGCTTTTCAAGTTCGGGAGGTGGCTTGAATTCCGTGATGTCTGACAGCTTGTTGCGGGACAGGTAGGAGGATAGGTCATCCTTGTACGTGATCTTTGATAACTCCTGCGAAGAGAACGTCAGCATAATAGATGCAGGACAATATACCCAAACCTTTTCGCAGTATCACTAAAAGAATTAAAATAAAGTTATCTATTCTCTTAGAGACTTGTTACTTATAGACCGATCTCCGAGGTTAAGCTGCTTGCCGCGGTCGTGTTTTGGATGGGTCACCATTCTTTTCACGTATAAACCTCTCGGTGCTTTGAACTTATTTGACCTAATAAAAAAAATAAGACCCGGAACACCCATCTGTAGATCTTGCAAATATTAGCTTCAGGCGGGTATCGAACCTGCGACACTCAGCAATTAGGCACTGCGTCATCCGTGTTGTCAATTTATATGGTATCTTAATATCAAAATATACACAAGGTTCTTTTGGGTCGTAATGGCGGACGGGGTTAAAGAAACATATTGTATTGAGAAGTCTATGGATGAATTTCATGATCATCGTATCAGCCAATGGATGTCCACTGTTGAACAAAGACTCCCCCACAGATTTCTACAATTGCACCGTTTATTTTGGAGGGAAATGCCAGTACTTACCACGCTTGGCAGGCGGGTTGGTGGGTTGGTGAGCGGAGTATAGCTACTTTCCACAGAAACGACGCTGCTGGCCATCCCTCTGGTTTAGAGTCCCTTAGTCACCATTTACGACATCCACGGGAGGAGATGGCGTGGTGCTATATTCTAAATCCGGACGCCACAAGGAAAAAATATATTTAGTGAACTATATTTACCTGTAAACGATTTTTGTATGCATTCATTTGTAACTCCAGTCTCTTATTCTGAAGCTGCATCTTCTGCATCTCTATGTATTTGCCGTTGTCGTTCAAGAACCGTCTGCAATTAAACAAAATAAATAATCAATATTGAAACAGAATGGTTTATTGAGAATAAAACTAAAATAAATAATTATAATTTTGGGGGGAATTTGCCAGTACACACAACGCTTGGCGGGTTGGAGTTATTATCATTCGGTGTGGACGATATGTATCGTGTGGTGCCGGTTACGAATAGCAGCAACCCATCTCACCCCTTGGGCGTCGTAAGAGGCGACTGTGGGATTAAATGGAGGATGGGCAGCGGCATCCTTCGAGTACAGTAACAACTTAACTGCGATTGCCAACCCTACTGCTAAGCGTGGCGATTATGGCAAGACCCCCCAATAAGCACACAACACACCTAGAGCGGTCGTTGTGGTAATCTTTAGGGGAGGCTTGTGTCCAATTAATTATGGACGAAATATAAACAAAAGATGTTGACTTTTTGAAGTATTGCAAACAATTACGAACATAGTAATTGTCAACATTTTCAGTGGAAACGCACCTTAAGGATTAACTCAAAAGGGCGGGCCATTGTCCAACAAGGTCAATCAAACAATTTATCAAACCATTGTTTGACATTTTACACAAAGGAGTTTTCATACAACTGTGCAATTTGTCTTTTTTATGTGAGTTTCTCAGTGGGTGCATGACTTAAATACTTATTGCCAGTAAGTAATGAACTTGTCTGTTTAAAATTTTGGGTACCTTATCACTTGAACGATTTTTTTAAGTGAAAACTTCTTTTAGCGCGGTACGCATATTTTTAGATGAGATAAAATCTCTGGACTCGCGACACCGTTATGAGACGCTTGAAGTGAAAACTTCTTTTAGTGCGGTACGCATATTTTTAGACGAGATAAAATCTCTGGACTCAGGACACCGTTACGAGACGCAGCTATAGTGTGTGCATATATGCATGTACCGTATGTAGCAGACCGCGAACGCGTCTAGATAAATAAAAAAAAACGTTTTCACTTCTGTCGGCACTCCCAGAGTGCAACCCATAGCTATATTTTTTATGAAACTTTAGGAGTCGACAATTTTAAATTGAGTCGAATGTACTAAACGACCTTTCTGTTTGGTGTAACCACGGGAGGAGATGGAGTGGTGCTATATTCTAAATCCGGACACCACACGAATAGCCTGGACTTACCGCAGCCTAGACTAAAGGTAGACGTTCACAAGCCTGTAAACGTCTGCACGGAACAGAAGGACTCAATAACATCATATCGGCTGAATAAAGTCCATTGCTGGACACAGGCCTCCCCCAAAGATCACCACAACTACCGGTATGTGTGCTTATTGGGGGTTTTTGCCGTAATCGCCACGCCGAGCCACGTTGAGTTGTTAATGTACTCGAAGGACGCCGCTGTCCATCCTCCGGCTAATCCCATAGTCGCCTTTTACAACACCCACGGGATGTGATGGGTTGGTGCTATTCGCAGCCGGCACCACACAGCATAACAATAATACACAAGAATATTTTACAAAATTATGTGGAAACCTACCTGTAGGCCAAATCAAACGCTTGTCCGATTGTTAGCGTGATCTCCGAAGCCAATTTCGTAGATATAAACACGAAGCACTCATGTTTCTCGATTGGTCCTTCGTGGCCGTTGACCCCGTTCACAGTGCTGCCACCCTTGGCGATGAACGAGAAGTATTTTTTCGCTCCCTTGTCGTCCGCGCAGTAAGATATCCGGTGGAGAGGGAACTGGTACATTATGTTATTAGATCTTGGCTCCTGGAACATAGAGAGGAAAAAATATCACTTTCGGTACTTCTACAAATTTATTATTCGCTTGTAGTGTCATCATTCCAGCCGATAAACGTTCACTGCTCGACAGGAGCCTCCTCCAAAGATTGCCACAACGACCGGTATGGGTTTGTGTAGTGTGCTCATTGGGGTTTGGCGATCGCAATTGAGTTATAAATGTACTCAAAGGACGCTGTTGCCCATCCTCCGGGTAATCCCATAGTCGCTTTTTACGACACCTACGGGGTGAGATGGGGTGGTAGTATTCTTAGCCGGCACCACCCGGCGTCAGCTTGTAGTGTAACAGGAGGTAAAATGGCTGCCGCGCCTCGATTGGAGTTTATGCTGCCCTTGCCGAGAACTTTAGATGGGTGGCCACACATAATGAACGAAATATAACGAAAACAAAATGAAAAAGAGCTCTCTGTCTATAACAAAGCAAAACTTAAATTTCACTGCGAACTAAACCTTTATTTTTCGTGGGGGTCATCACCGGCTGAAACCCTACGGTGTTCCTTCTACTTACCTATTATTGGGGGTGCGGTGTTCGCTAGGCATTGGACCGCACCCCCGGCAGGTAAGTACTCTACCTGTACTTTTTTTTATTGGTCTCCAGTGGAAATTCTACGTGAACTTCCTCCGAAAGGGCATGCTGGAATTCTTGCACCCAAAACCATTGTAGCGGTCATTTTCGGCACCGAAGGAGGGCTCCAGGTCCTCGTAAGATTACACTAGAGCACTCTATCTGATTCCTAGAATGCCCATTATCTCTTATCTCTCTCGCTTATCCATATATATCCAAAGAATATCTGGAAGAGATCTGTGTGTACGATGAGACCGCCATTGCGCATTGTAACCAATCTATACCTTGTTGTAACAACTAAAAAACCAAACGTATGGTCGTACAATAATGTGTATACTGTAAATAAAGAGCACAAACAGCTGACTATCCATACCAATCAAGTAAATACCATAGCACAAATACATGGGTATGATCGCTATGACAATAGAGAGCGGTGACGCTCATTTCGCTCGTGACCTTGCGCCCGCGCAGCGTGACGTGAAAGTGGCGGAAACGCACGAGCCCGCCCGAACGTACTCGGCACTGGCACTACCACCATTGATTACGGCTGCATGCAATTGTGTATTTTGCCTTTTCTAATTGTAGTGAATCTTGTTATGCATAAAACGGGAAAATGTGATCCATTATTTCAATGAGTTCGGGAAACTTCGCAACGCCTTTTCGTCAACAATACCGCAATGCCTCAAGACGCAAGTCTTTAACCAGTGTGTGTTACCAGTGATGACATATGGAACAGAGACGTGGTCACACACAATGGGCCTCATAAGAAAGCTCAAGGTAACTCAGGGAGCTATGGAGAGAGCTATGCTTGGTATTTCTCTACGAGATCGAATCAAGAAGAAGAAGAACTAAAGTTGTCGACATAGCTGAAAGGATTAGTAAACTGAAGTGGCAATGGGCAGGGCACATTGCTCGTAGAACTGATGGCCGTTGGGGCACAAAGGTTCTCGAATGGAGACCGCGCACCGGAAAACGCAGCGTGGGACGACCTCCAACGAGGTGGACAGACGGCCTGGTGAAGGTCGCTGGGAGTCGTTGGATGGCGGCATGTGACCGCTCGTTGTGGAAGTCTAAGGGGGAGGCCTTTGTTCAGCAGTGGACGTCCTGTGGCTGATATGACGATGATGACCTTCTTGGTATCAATCCTTAGTTGTCTTATACGATATGGGAGGAGAGGGGTGATCTATTCCTAGCTGGAAGTGACACAAAACCAATACACATTACGCTATAAAATCTAGTTTAAACTGATCTCTCATCGTAAGGAAGGCCTATACAATGCGAGACCAGCTGATACTGGGACATACAGCTTGATATGTCGCCGTGCGTCCGTATTGTTCCAACGGCCGCGATAAACAATAAATAAATAAGAAATCTCTGACCTCAGCGCAATAATTTCTCAGTATCCTTATTGAAATATTATTAACAATGGTAGGAAATAAGTGATAATATTGACAGTTTTATTTAATTGTTTTGTTGACATCTTGACACGGCCAGGCTTTATAAAGAGTCATTACGTTTTAGTATTAGCCTTTACCCATCATCTCAGCTTAAAAATCAGGGCTCCCCAAGGTCGCTACAAGGACCCCACTGGGTTTGAGTTGTGCGCTCATTGGTTCATAACACGGTCATGGTATGGTATGGGGTAACGAGTTTAGTCGCATTTTACGACGCGCATGGCTGCAGAGAGGTGATTATTTCTTTACCAGGAACCAATTGGTTGGTGCAGTGGCAGATACAGTCGGCTGCTGCGCTCCGGGTCGCGGGTTCGATTCCCGCGCGGAACAAATATTTGTATGATCTACAGGTAGTAGTTCCGGGTCTGGGTGTATGTGGAATTTATGTCTGTAAACGCACCCACGACACAAGAGAAAACCTAGTCAGTGTTAAAGTTTATAAAAACAAAATATGGATTGCGGTTATAACACGGGATATATTAAATAATGATGAATTTACAATATTTTGTTCGATTACAGTCACCAATACATTACGGGCGAAAGACTCACGTTGTACCGTTTTCTTACTTTATTATATCAGCCAAAGGATGTCCATAGTTGAACAAAAGCTTTCCCCACATAACTCGACCGGTTACATGCCGTCTGTCGTAATATAGCACAACTTCATCTACGCCCGTGGATGTCGTAAAAGGGCGACTAAGGGACTCTAAACCAGAGGGATGGGCAGCAGCGCCCCTTCTGTGGAACAATAGCCGTACTGCGCTCACCAACCCGCTTGCCAAGCATGGTGACTATTGGGAAATTCTCCCAATAATTACGACATAATTGTCAAAATCTACGGGGTAGCCCTTAGTTCAGCAGTGGACGTCCTACAGCTGATATGGTCAATGATGATGATTAGAAAGAAGAAAGAAAGGAAAGATAATCTACTATTGCCATATTAAGTAAAACCGGTTGAATTTCTGCATCTCCAGAAAAAAAACAGTGTGACATACAATAAAAATGATTAAAAGAATGTAAATACGTGTATGTTTTTTAAAGTCAGCATTGTTTTTAATGTTTTATTTTTCGTAAGATTTTTTTCCTAATGAAAAATTTCCTTTGTTACGATTTAAACTGATTCCTGATCAGTTTAACTCGTAAAAAACCCGAGATACCTACTTATACAAGTTAGTAGACAGTCACCACTCACGGATGACAGAGCTGATGTCACACTTAATTATATTTTTATGAAACCAACTCGAGAGTATTTAACAATAAATTAAATAAGTATGACTCAAATCAATTCTCTAATCTCGGAGGAATTGATGAACTATTAAAACTGATGTCTAGACTAGATAAGCTTGGTAAAATTAAACCTGTTTAATGAGGCTGGTTAAAAAACTACTCAATTGAATGTAATGAAAGTTATACGGGGACCAATTCGAAAACATTCTGCACCTATTCAAAAAGGAATTACTCTAATAAGTCTACAAATCTCCGAGAAATCGGTGTACATGAAAAACGCATAGTATTGAAAACGTCCTCCTTTTTGAAGTCGGTTAAATAGAGTTTAACAAATAGAATAAACACATAATGATCACAGGAAACCATTACATGTAGTTATATAGCCAATTACAAACAAGTGTAGTTAATAATGTCTAATATTTGTTTAGCTTACTTGCACGATATCATACTGAACACGCTTATGATCCCTGACAGTTGAAATTACAACTAAAATTATCGGTAATGCTGTAGTTTACTGTGCAGTGCCGGCTAAAAATATCACCAGCCTGTATCATCCCGTGGGTGACTATGGGATTAGCTACAAGATGAGCAGCAGCGTCATTAGAGTATATCTATCGCCAACCCGTCTGCCGAGAGAGGCGATTACGGCAAAATCAACAATGAGAACATAACACAAACCCGTACTGCGGGCTGATTAGCTAAAAACAGCAACAGCAGACGCGATAGCAGCTATCACGCAGCCAAGGATCCATCAGTGGCAAAGCGTCCAAATAATTGGTATTACGTAAGGCAAAGGCGGGCCCTTTCGCTATTGTGGAAGATGCATAGTTACTAGCGCCAGTAGCCACCAGTGGAACTAAAAAGACTGAACGTTTTTAATTCATTGATTGTCCGACAGAGGCGCGCCAGAGATCTTCGCCTGTTTAGTCGCTATCGGCAAATAGGTAATACCAAATTGATGTTTGACAGCGGCGTAGGAGCAATTTACTTACGTAAGTCCGCCGGTCGTTGTAGCGATCTTTGGGGGAGACATGTCCAGCAATAGACGTTTTCAAGGTAAAATGGTAATGATGACAGATTGAGCGTGTATCTAATATGATGCAAATACTGAACAAGACAAGAACAGTAGCCATACTGCAATCATCAACCCGCCTGCCAAGCTGGTGAGTACTCGCAAATTCCGCCCAAAATGATGACACAATTGTGGAAATCCATGAGGGCTTTGATCAGCAGTGGACATCCTTTGGCTGGTCATGATTTGGAAAGAACATTTGATCCCTAACATCGACCGCTGTGTCTGGCAGAATAATTGGATTATTCTACAATGAAATATCTTCGTTATAGCTTGGAGTTTACGTTTCCAGTAAACGGCTATGGGCAATAGGTAAGAAACTTAATTAGCAAATTAGTGGTACAACATAACACCTGCAAACTTAAAGGCAAATTAGTGCGCTATTTGCATAGTATGTGCGTTATAACATTGAAAAACAGAAATCTTTGTATGAAAGATAATACAGTAACAAACAGAAACATTATACTTCGATAAGAGGATTGTTGAAAGGGACGAATAAAATGCTCCAAAAAAGGTTAACATTGACCGTTTTAGTGATGGCCTTTAAATCAATAAGGTTAAGTGCGTAGTACTCGCAACACAACAAAATATGCACAACTGTGGTAGAAGGAAATGGGAGGAAGAATCGAATTCCTCTCAAAAGGCGTGATGCTATGCACGAAGGTATGTAAACAATGACTACTTATACAATTATACAGTCTGTAAAAAGTGAAATCAGATATTTAATCGTAACGAGCGTGCAACTAGTACCAACTTATGCCACGATCTCAGAACTGTTGAAAAGTAAAAGTGATTATCTATGTCAGATGTGGGGTTCAATGGATTTTGTGGCACCTTTTGAGGTTTCTTGGGATGGGAATTTTTCTAAATACGCATGGGAATTACGAGAACTTTCGATTTTATAATAAAACAATTTTAAACGGATTAAATCGCGTGTATTATTGATTTTTGTTTTTCCTGACGTTTCGAACACTTTGCAGGGTTCGTGGTCGCAGGATGACTGGAACCCTGCAAAGTGTTCGAAACGTCAGGAAAAACAAAAATCTATAATACACGCGATTTAATCCGTTTAAAATTGTTTTATTATAATGTGTAATAATCGCGAAAACCTAAGACAAACTTTCGATTTCGTATAAAGTTCATGTATCTCGTTTATATGAAAATAAATTGGACGTGTATCAGTGGCAGCTTAGTGGGTACGTACATTTCTTCTCAGTATGCATAGACTCTGTATATAATACGATATAGACCTACTTTAACGCGAGATAATTTACATAAAGCCGTCAATTTCACCATGTGACATACTGGGAACATTTCTTTATCATTCGCTCACTGTGTTCTTCTAGATATCGTTATTCTATGTATAGATTCTTCGAGGATGATGTAGGTTATTACAAAAAGGCTTTGTTACTGACCTGTATCGCAACTCCATCGACAGAAATGGTGATCTCGACCTTCTTGCACTTAGCGCCATCTTTAGCTTCAGACTTCTTCAGCTGCTGTGTGAATTGGAGTTTCTTGATAGCATCCTTGACTACTTCGATGCCTTTAGGTTGGTCAACTTGCGTGCAGCCCAGGAACTGAAAGACGTAAGATATAATGTAAGCCGTTTATTTTTAATTCGTTCATAACTTCAGTCATTAAAACAGGAGCTTAGGAATCTGGCTTTCTGCGTTGTGGATATGCCGGAACTTATGTAGTTCATTTAGTAGAGACGGTAACCACATATTCAGTTTGTGGCTCTGCAAATTGGGTGCAAATTTGTTCATTTATTACCAAATAAGGAGCCAATCAGTAGGATTTTGTAAATACACCTTTATTAAAAACAAATTGTTGTTAGTTGTTTCGAGCAGTAATTAATTTAATTTAAGCATAAAAAAATCTTTTACGATCTTGTTTGTATGTTCTTTATGTGTCAGTTTTAGTAATAAAATGGTGAAAAATTAAATTGTTTTGTGCTTAATTAGCAACTTTATTTAATAAGTATTATAAAATTCAATGGAAATTACAATTTGATTTTTTTAATAAGCATGATACGTATGACCATGATTATTGTCCCCTTGAAATTGAATTAAGTAAAATTAAAATCAAGCTTGTTTAGTGTAGACTTTTTAAGAAGTTTAGACTCTTTTCTCCTGCATTGTCCTCACATTACCATCATTTCGAGAATATTGTACCAATATGATTTAAAAAGAGTAACCATGGAGTTTCTTGCCCGTTCTTCTCCATAGGAAATCTACACCTTGGAACGAGGCAACTAAATTCTTGACTTATGAATAGTCAGTGCCTATAAATGGTTTTACATGAATAAAATATTTTTATCTTTAAGTTCACTTAGATGTCTTAGGTTTTCGCGATTTTTACACAATATAATAAAATACGTTTAAACGGATTGAATTTTTAATTAAAATTTTTGTTTTTCCTTACGTTGCGAACACTCGCAGGTCGCAGGATGTAAAAGGTCATAGACTATACACACTAAGGGTCAAGCGTCGTTACAGATTTTAAAAGTGTTTTATCTACCGTACAAAATTAATATAAATAAAATTAGATGCATGCAGTAATCACTCACAGTGTCTTTATATTTTTTAGTGTGGTATGTTGTTTGGGACTCTATTATTTTAATAACTGCAGTGCTATTCTGTATGAACTCACTAGCAAACTCACTTTCAAATTGGCAGTAAAAAGTAGTAAAAACAATACAAAATTGGAGATTACACTAAGAATTCAGAAGTGAATTTGCTATTGAAGCATACTCACTTATGAATCCGCAATGAAAAGTAGTAGAAACAATACGATATTAGATATTTCACTTCGGATTTAGAAGTGAGTTTGCTAGTGGGTTCTTACAGAATAGCCTTGCTGGATTCCAAACTGGTGGTATATATATATATATATATATGTATACAAATACTTAACTATACAAAAAAAATTGCACAAGTCGTCAAGTCTCTCAGGAAAGTTATAACAATTTTTGTTTTACTTGACAATTTCATTAAAAATAATAAGCAAAGAAAGTAACAATTGTCAAAACACCAAACAGTACTGACTGATCAGGGTCTTAAACAAGTGCGTGACAGACACAAAAGAAATACTGCTATCTCTAAAGGAAGCCATACAAGACAATTATAATAAAAACAATAGCTTGTAAAATATGAACGTGTATAACTTAATAACTGTAATGGCCGTTATTTATATAATTATTTATTAATGAACGATGGGGGTCACGAAAGGGCCGTGAGAATTTTATGTCAGTCAATATTCCTATCTTGAGTAAGTTTATTCTTGGGGCGCTTATTGTGCCTTGTGGTCTCAATCCAAGAGTAACTACGTGTATTCTTTTGGCTAAATTAGAGGCGATGAAATAATTTAGAGGATTAGGCAGCAGTGGACTGTTTACATTAGTTGAAGGACCGTGGACGTTGGACCAAACGAGTGCTTGAATGGAGACCGTGAACCTGCAAACGCAGCGCGAGAACAGTACAGAGTTAGGTGGTTTGACGACCTAAATCAGACAGCTGGGGATACCTGGAAGGCAGAGGACCGAAAGTTTTATAAGATTACAGTGAAGTTTATTTATTTAAACTTACATTATCATGACAGGTTAACACCCAATACGATAAGGACGTAACTAAGGTTCACAAATTCATTCCCCAGTCGTTAGTAAGTCAAGAACATCTTTTACGAACTCCGCCTATGAACAATTAAAAATGTCACGCCTTTATGCTACGCTGTTGAGTGTTCGCGCGGCTCTTGCGACTGGAGCACACTTGGCCAAGTTAGTACGGGCTACGGGGACTTCGATCAGCCTCCCCCTCGGCTCCTGCCGTAACCTGGTGTTAGGAACAAGCAGCCTCAACGATGCCTAGATACTAGGATTATTTAATCTACCGCCAAAGACTTCGAACACATCTTCATCTTCATATCGGCCATTTAAACGTCCACTGCTGAATAAAGGCCTTCCCCAAAGATTTTCACAACTTTATTATCATTTTCAGGGGTATTTGCCAATACTCACCACGCTTGGCAGTGCGGGTTGGTTAGCGCGATATGGCTACAGTTTCACAGAAGGGACGCTGCTGCCCATCCCTCTGGTTTAGAGTCCGTTAGTCGCCTTTTACGACATCCACGGGAGGAGATGGAGTGGTGCTATATTCTTAATCCGGGCTATTACTGCCAAAACAACAACACAGAATGTTAATCAATAATTTGTGACGCTCATATTGACAGCTAGTGCGTAGATAACACAACACGCATCCCTACGCCCCCTGCATGCCTTAGATATCGAACATCTGTTGTTGGCACGTGCAGATATTGTTATCACTATATTTACTGATTAATTCCAGCTTTTATTTACATCATTAGTCCCACGACTGCACATGCATCTACAGTTCATCATGTCAGCCATAGCGCGTCCACTGCTGAACAAAGGCCTCCCCCATAGATTTTCACAATTGTGTCATCTTTTGGGGGGAATTTGTCAGTACTCATCAAGTTTGGCATGCGGGTTGGTGAACGCAGAATGGCTACTGTTCAAAAGAAGGGACGCTGTTGCCCATCCCTCTGGCTTAGGGTGAGATTCAGAAACGAGTCTAAGTGTGAACTTACGCTTCCATCTGTCAAAATTAGGGGCCTAAGTAGTGCATTTTGATAGATTGAAGCGTAAGTTCACGCTTAGTGTCGTTTCTGAATCTCACCCTTAGAGTCCTTTAGTCGGCTTTTACGACATCCATGGGATCTATAGTTATGTGTTGAGGAATCTCGAAAACTACTAGACCGATTTTCGAAAACAAACCTTTCACCGTTGGAAACCTTCACTCAGACCATTGAAGCGATGACAGGTTGCAGAAGATTGGATAAATAAGGATCTTATGAGTGTTTTGACGAGCAAGAGTAACATGCTTGGCTCTGGCCGAAGGGTCAGGTTTTCGGGACGGGTTTTTGTTTACGTTTCGGCAAGTTTTTATGTAATTAACTATACTATTTTTATATTTAGTTTGTGTCTTTCACATGTCT
Source organism: Diloba caeruleocephala (assembly GCA_947459985.1). Lineage (NCBI taxonomy): Eukaryota > Metazoa > Arthropoda > Insecta > Lepidoptera > Noctuidae > Diloba > Diloba caeruleocephala. The sequence goes on along the minus strand of OX381631.1, from coordinate 9,016,304 downwards.
CGCTTAGAGCCGTACGTGCGTTTCGTGTGGTTCCCAGCAAGAATAGGCCTAAAGGCAAAGAACAGACTACACTCGTGAAAAGAAAGAAAGAAAGAAATAAAATTAATTTATTCCTTGCACTGATCAGACAACAATAGTAGATAGTAAAACACACACTAAATAATATTTGAAAAACAAAAAAATACAGCTAAATAAAATCAATTATTTCAATTTGCAACTGGAACTTAATAAAACAGTGCAGCCAACAATCGAACATAGCACACAATTCATTTCCTACAAGTTGGCTATCCTGCAATAGACCGACAAATCAAACGATTATGCAAATATGCAGTGAGCGTAAAAGATAATAATTATGTCATTACAAATGATTGGAAGTGTATGCAAAGAAATAGGAGTATCTCAGCTTATTGCCAGTGTCATGACGAATAACACTAATAGCGCTAATTTTCAGCAATGACATAGTGACGTCAAGGCGTCCGCCGGCGCTGAGATAATTAAACGTGGTAAAAACAGAAACAGCAAAAGTCGAATAAATGTTAATATCAAAAGGATGGGCACCAGCTTCCTCCCCTATGACTGCTCATCGTAGTGATGATTGGGAAGCTCATGTTCAGCACTGGACGTCTACGGGCTAATGCGTGTGTGTCAGATGCAGGTAGTGTAAAACACTCGTCCAACTCAGTCTCACATAGTCAAGTTGAATCGTCGTCACCATCATATCAGCCAAAGGACGTCCACTGCTGAACAAGGGCCTCGCCCACAGTCATCCAACGGCTCCCAGCGATCTTCACCAGGTCGTCTGTACACAGAGGGGGATGGGGGGGTGACCGCTTTACAGTCATCCCCTCCGTAACGTGCCTAAAGGCGTGGCTCTAGTGTGATCTTACGAGGACCTGGAGCCCCCTTTCGGTGCCGAAGATGACCGCTCCAGTGGTTTTAGCCGGTAGGAGTCCGGCATACCCCTTCGCCCTTCCCCGGGGTGAAGGAAGTTTCATGTAGAATAACTGGACACCAAAAAATAAGGTCCTCTGTACACATCGTTGGAGGTCGTCCCACGCTGTATTTTCAGTGCACTGTCTCCACTCGAGAACCTTCCTGTGAATGAATAAAAAATCGAATGCTATCAGTAATTAGTACTAACCTTAACAAGGTACGCGACATGACCTTTAACCAAGGCGTCGGGTGCGTGTATCCACGTTCTGCCGTTGGGCGCGCCGTTGGCTTTTCCCTTGCCCTGCCAGAACAGCAGGGTTGACATCCTAGAACAAACAGAAAGACGACATTAGATATAATCTTGGTTTGTTTCAGTCAATAATCGGTGAAAAATCGGCGAGGTGCAGCAGCGCTCAGTGCGCCGCCACCTGCGGGTTGCCCAAAGTGTTTGGTACGCACCGGGTTCCAAACTCCCGTGGTCGCCTACAACGTTACCGACGGGATGAGATGGGGTAGCCCTTTTTGTGACCGGCTCTACACGTTGTGACAAGGATATGGGCCTAAAAAAGCGATATACATTAAGCTACAAATATATTTATTCATCGTTCTGTCTATTGGCCGTATTGTGCCGGCTACGAATGGCACCAAACCATCTCATCCCATGGGTGTCGTAAAAGGCGACTATGGATTAGCCGGAGGATGGGCAGTAGCGTCCTTCGAGTACACATTAACAACTCAACTGTGATCGCTAACCCAACTCTCAAGCGTGGCGATTATGGCATAACCCGTCAATTCACACACAACACACCCATATCGGTCGTTGTACTTTATACGTAGTGATCTTTGGGGGAGGCCTGTGTCCAGCGGTGGACTTTATTCGGCCGACATGATGATATGTATACAGGATGTCCAGTAAATAGCACGACATACTGTCGCATATATGTCGTGCTATTTACTGGACACCCTGTATGTATTACAAAAAATGTACGCTCCGTCACTAAACGATTTATGAACTGAAGCGGCTGCAGACGTTGCTGTCGCGCGATACATAGCAACAAAGTTGAAGTTATGTTCAATTGACGCAATCTCTACTAAGTTAGAACTTTGTTCGAGTTATGATCCTCGATCTCTAATACAGAAATATTTGTCAGTAGATCGCTTGTTATAAAACAACACACGTGCGGCACATAACGTAACCTAAATGTGTAATAAATTATGTTAAGTACATTCATAGATTTTTTGCCGAATTTCCTATCGATCTTACCTGTCGCAAATTCGGGTGTCAATAGTGATCCTAGGAATGATTCCCAAGTCGCGCATCATCATATCAGCCACAGGACGTCCACTGCTGAACAAAGGCCTCCCCCTTAGATTTCCACAACGAGCGGTTACATGCCGCCCTGATCCAATGACTCCCACCGACCTTCACCAGGTCGTCTGTCCACCTCGTTGGAGATCGTCCCACGCTGCGTTTTCCGGTGCGCGGTCTCCATTCTTGAACCTTTGTGCCCCAGGGGCCATCAGTTCTACGAGCAATGTGCCCTGCCCGTTGCCACTTCAGTTTACTAATCCTTTCAGCTATGTCGACAACTTTAGTTCTTCTAGGGATCTCCTCATTTCTGATTCGATCTCGTAGAGAAATACCAAGCATAGCTCTTTTCCATAGCTCGCTGAGTGACCTTGAGCTGTCTTTCGAGGCCTATTGTGAGTGACCACATCCATGATGACATATGGAACAGAGACTAATGGTCAATCGGAATTTTGTCAAAAAAAAAAACATCCAGTCGGTATTGTAATTGAGCCGGATCAATCGACTGTCCCTACGTAAAGTTTTGATCACGCAATAATTCAAATTTGGTTTCTTCTGAGAAAAACATTTTTCCTTATTGGTTGTTGCAAAATAGAACCATGTTTCACAAAATTTATAAAGGATAACTTATTTTATGTTTCTGATTAATCTAAATATGTTTTGTTTTTGTTTAAAAAACGTTGCCCCACGCTAGGATTTCCCCTGTGTCGTGGGTGCGTTTACAGACATAAATTCCACACACAACACTCCCAGACCTGGAACAACTACCTGCAGATCATACAAATATTTTTTCCGTGCGGGAATCGAACCCGCGAACCGGAGCGCAGCAGCCGACTGTGATAGCCGCTGCACCAACCGTGCCGTCGGTTTATAATAGTTAATTATGTTATTGATAACTAAGAAGCTTTTGCAATAAAAAATACAAATCAAATGGAAATAGTGCAATCGTGTCGCCTAAGCAGAAAAGGATCGAGATAGCGGGCAGCACGCCTCTCCGAAGGATTGTGGGGCTGACCAGCATTGCTATCAAGCAGGTCCTACCAGCAGTGCTATAATCACAGAAGTAGGAAATAAGAAGTGGTACGGGCGTAACCGCACCACCGCGACATGCACAATCCAGGCCATTCGGAATAATGGCCGTTTTGTAACGTAAGTTGAGATTCGATCGCCTAAGTGAAACTCTGCAAAAACCGAGTGAAAATAATAACTTTATCACGGAAGGATTCATATATCATATATTCATATGCAAGTGAAAGAATTTTCTATAAAAATAAGTATTTGTCTATAAAATGTATTATTGTACAAAATACAATGCCTCTTATCTACCACTTTTAACTAACAATCGGTGAATAACAAACGCAGTGAATAGAACAGCGAATGGTACTCCCAATAAACTTACGCGTTGCGTGGTACAGCCACTGTATTGCAGTCCGTACGCTCGGCATGATTGGCTGCCTACAAAGTCGTGGGTGTGTTTTACTATGAGCAGCATGTTGTGTGAGTATAATGTTGTGTTTATTCAGTTCATTGGATGAGAACTTCTAACTGTGTGCATTAGTGTGTTTTTATGAAGAAATGGTAGGGGGGATAGCTAGATTTTTAGGCTCGCATTCATTTTGAACTACATGGCATGTTTCCTTTCTTCCAATATCTTTGGCTATAAAGCAGGTCCCACAAAGACGAAGCCCGTCAGACATAGCAACGGGCCGATACCTGCGGGGGTGCGGTCCAATGTCTAGCGGACACTGCGCCCCAAGCCACAGGTATGCACCTCCGTCTTACCCTGGGCGGAGGAAGTCCACGAGGATTTCCCTACGACAAAAGGCGTAAGTATGCTTCGTATAGGGATATTGAAAATGGCGATAGCCTTCCTTCATTCGATTCGGTCCAATACCATTATCGACGTAGACACTTACGGACGAAATGAATCATCAAACTAATCCAAAATCCAAAATTTGTGATTGAGCATCGTGTTCTGTTTTGGTGTTACGATCACACTTAAGATAAAAACAGATCAGTTTTCAATCTTAATCTAAAGACTTTTGATTAGATTGACTATTAATTTCGGCTGTTAACCGTTGTGTCTAATTTAATACTATAAAACAGGAGCGTTTCAATAGTCACCTTGTATTTCTTGTATGTATGTATGTCTTGTGTTCGATATGTCTTACATGGAAAATCAAAGTTTTATTTTTTATTACATGTGGTAAAAATATTAATATTTATATACGACAATTAATATAATTTAATCGAGTGTTCATTGAATTCAAGATGGCAGAATACATGTGTGTTAATTGCGTTGAAGATTTCCATCTTTATGAATCCAGAAACATGATGCGCTTGCGCATGTAGATAATATCATACAATTTATTATACGCGGAAGCTTAGAAATGCTATGAATTTACACAGTTTATATTGCGTGTATTATATTGTGGTGCGCCGGAGTTACATGCCATACTGATTTAATTATAATTATGTGACAAAAATTATAAATTTAAGAATAATGTGAATAAGTAGTTTGCATATCATAAGTCCTTTTTTTTATTGGTGCCCAGTGGAAATTCTTCATGAACTTCCTTCGCCCCGGGGAAGAGCAAAAAGAAAAAATGTCAAAAAGCGCGCTAAGTAAAAACGAAGTAATAGCGCGGGCGGGCGATGTGTGACGCGGTGGGTCGGGGGCTGAGGGCGACCACCCGACGAGAAGAGCCGTACTGATCTATATCGCCTATCTCAAGATCACCAATAAAATTATTTAATTATTAATACCACACAAAAAATGACTAAAAATATTGTCAATGCCGTAAATACAGACTTTTTTTTATCATCATTCCGGCCGAATGAAGTCCACTGCTGGACACAGGCACAATCTTTGGGGAGCAAAGATTATCACAACGACCGATATGGGTGTGTTGTGGGCTCATTGGGGGGTTTTGCCATAATCGCCACGCTTGGCAGACGGGTTGACGATCGCAGTTGAGTTGTTAATGTAGTCGAAGGACACTGCTGCCCATCCTCCGGGTAATCCCTTAGTCGACTTTTACGACGCCCACGGGAGGAGATAGGGTATGGTGATGAGATGGTGGTATTCTGAGCCGGCACCACACGGCAAAGCCGGCACCATTTTTTTAAAATAAGTAAACGGATTTTGTTTTAAATTAAATGGCGGGTAAAACCGTGGGCCGCAGCTAGTTTTATAATACATTTATTTAGTAAAAAAAATATAAAGCCACATTTCATACGTAATCATAAATGTAATTAAAATATTTTAACTTATTGGTAATAAAAACCCCTCAATTTAGTTTCCCTTTTATAAATGGCATGTGTAATTGATCATGATTACTGTCAGTTATGTAATTAAAAACTAATACCACATGAGACTTCCGTGTGGTGTCCGGATTAAGAATATAGCACCATTCCAACTCCTCCCGTAGATGTCGTAAAAGGCGACTAAGGTACTCAAAACCAGAAGGATGGACAGCAGCGTCCCTTCTGTTGACCAGGAGCCATACTGTGCTCACCAACCCACCTGCCAAGCGTGGTGAGTACTGGCAAATTGTCCCTAAATGATGACACAGTTGTGGAAATCAGTCGCACCGGAAAACGCAGCGTGGGACGACCTCCAACGAGTTGGACAGACGACCTGGTGAAGGTCGCTGGGAGCCGTTGGATGAGAGCTGATGATAACCGCTCGTTGTGGAAATCTATGGGGGACGCCTTTGTACAGCAGTGGACGTAATTTGGCTGATATTATGATGATGCTGACCATGTGAGAAGAGTATGCAGGTTTTGTTAACGATCTTTTAAGGGTTACCAAAAGTGGAACAGTTATGAAATCAACTAGTGTTTTCTCTACTATCCCACCTCCCGCCATCGGCGAGAAGCTCAGATGCATGCCTTAGAGATAAAACGGTCTTGTGGCGGGCGGTTTCAGAGCATCAAATTCTCGTAATTCATTTACACAATGACTGAAAGTTTCAGTCCGGTTTCAGTTTGATCTCAATTCAATCTCAGTTATGACGTTTTGACGTTCAAGACGCAAATACCAATTTTATTAGCTGTGCCAGTTCAGAATTTTAGTAGAATACCCTTTTGAATTCGATTCATTGTCGGTCTCATCACAATCAATAAGTTCAGATTTGAAGTTATTTGTTAGTTTAAGATAATTTTATTGAGTTGAGACATAGGGACTAGATCGGAACTAAATAAACTAAAATTACTATAAGAATCAGCTCCTAGCCAAGGTTTTTCTAAGAGAATTCTGCGTGGGCCACTTCAAGAAGAGTTTACCCACTTGTTTTATTCTTAATTCTTGCTAATGTTTAATAGCAGACTATAGCACCATATAATTATTATGCTTGTTGTCAAAGGCTCATTGATCAGTCGCAATATTACAACAATATAATGTTTCCGTGTGTTAACCAAGAAGTCTTTGAATAAAGTTCACTGCTGGACATAGGCCTCCCGCAAGATCACCACAACAACCGGTCTGGATGTGAGCTCATTGGGGGGTTTGGCCATAATCGCCACGCTTGGCAGGCAGGTTGGCGATCGCAGTTAAGTTATTAATGAACTCGAAGGACACTGCTGCCCAAGCTCCTTTTGCCACACCATACAAAATAATTACTTGTTATTCTTTTTAATGTTTTGTGTTAAATTAGTGTGGTAATAAATGCTTTCTTTCTTTCTTTCACTCTCCGGCTAATCTCTTGTTTTACGATACCCACGGGATGAGACGGGTTGGTGCTATGCATAGCCGGCATCATACGGCCTTACTACCTATAAACCGTTAACCTTTAAAGTAAGAGTAACTAGACATCCATCACTTTCCATTAGACCAGATCAAGGTGAAGATCTAACTCAAACTATGCAAATAAATAAAATTGAAGTGTCTGTTTGTTATCCAAAAATAACAGCTTTTTACTAAATGCATATGAAAGTATATACGTTACATATAACAAAAAAAAACATTTTTAATTCTTTTGTCTGTCTGTTTGTTCCAGGCAATCTCAAAAACGGCTGGACCGATTTTGACGGGACTATCACGGGCAGATAGCTGATGTTATAAGGAATAACTTAAGCTACTTTTATTTCAGAAAAATAATTAGGGGTCCGCGCAAAACAAATAAAACCCTTGAAAGCCAAAATATATATTCTATGTCAAGTGTCGTTGTCGAAGTACTCTAAATTTCTTTTAAATTAAACGCGGGTTAAACCGCGGGTCCCAGCTAGTCATAAATAAAAACATGCCTGGGCTTCGAACTCCGCCTTAGCCATAGGGCTATATATATTTGTTAATATAATACTCGTGTCGTATTATTAATAGTCGTGATTATTCCACACGACTTCGTACATAAATATATTCTATTAATTGCTCTGTATGTCTGGCTATCGGCTGATCGCGCACGCACCGCCAAGGATTGGCGTGATGGTTGGCAGCGTAATTATGGTTACAACGTTATCTGTGTTGATTGGAGAATTTGTCGCTCCATTGACTTAGTAGAGGAACTCGGTCCTGAGTTATCATATCAGCCAAAAGATGTCTAACGGTGACTGGTTTTTTTTTTAATAACGTTGCCCCTCACTAGGATTTCTCCTGTGTCGTGGGTGCGTTTACATACACAAATTCCACACACAAACACCCATACCCGGAACAAAAACCTGCAGATCGTACAAATATTTGTTCCGTGCGGGAATCGAACCCGCGACCCAGTGCGCAGCAGCCGACTGTATCAGCCACTGCACCAACCGTGCTGTCTATTGTTTTCACACTTCAGCTTACTAACCTTTTCAGCTATGTCGGCAACTTTCGTTTTCTACGGATGTCCTCATTTCTGATCGATCGATTCGATCACGTACAGAAATACCAAGCGTAGCTAGCGAAACAAGTACCAAAAAAGATTCAGGATAGGCAGATCCACCGCAGTAACCGATGAAAGTAGTTTGTCTTTCTTTAAGTGTCAATATTGGTACATGCATGAATATTGTGTAAGTTTACGCGGATACGGAAAACACAGCGTGGGACGGCCTCCAACGAGATGGACAGACGACCTGCTAAAGCTCGCTGGGAGACATTGGATGCGGGCGGCATGTAACCGGTAGTTGTGAAATATGTGGAGGACTTTGTTTGGTAGTGGACGTCCTCTGGCTGATATGATACGGTTTCAGACGGATATGACGAAATTGTAATGCTTCCTTGTTTTACTATGGGATCCTAAAGACCCAATTGCGTTGTAGATCGAGATCGGGAGAGGGCCGATTCTGAAGATGGAGGAGACGGCTCCGGGGTAACTACCGTTCTGGCGCCTAATTCCCATACGATTGAAACCCTCAGACGTTGACATAAGTCGGGAGGCCTCTGGGTTCGCGGGTGCGCTGAGAAGGGAATCTGCGTGCCCACACCGAGCGACCGACGTGAAGACTGTGTTGCGCATGTGGTCACGTGCCGCTGTGTACGCAGCATAGCGCACTGAGGCATCGGGGGGAACTTTTACAATCTCTCCGGGGAGGCTGACCGCTTTACAGTCACCCTCTACGAGATGTTCCTATAGGCGTCGCACCTTTGGGTGGCTGTAGTGTGATCATACGGGGACCTGGAGCCCCACTTAGGTGCCGAAGATGACTGCCCCAGTGGTTTTTGCCCCTTCGTCCTTCCCCGGGGCGGAGGAAGTCCATGAAGAATTTCCAATGGGTGTGAATGTGTCCAAATTTACTGATGCGGTCCCTGTATATGTTTCAAATTTCCGCCTTCTTTTTTGCGACATTACTCTAAGTGTTGATAAATAAATTCAAGTTCGTCGCTCGTGTGAGGTCGCGATCAAACCTTGGTTCGTTGAATATTGAATACAAATTTAAGTTTGCATTGATAACACGTACTTATCTTTATGTATTGATGTCATTTAATTCAGCTAGTTCCGTTATAAACACACACATTGATGTTTGTGTGTATTACAAAACTAGCTAAATTAAAATATGTAAAACTAGCTGTGCCCCGCGGTTTCACACGACGTATTTTTTTTAAAACGTTGTCCCACACTTATTTATTGAAATTATTTTATAGAAATTATTCAGATTATTTATTTATAAATAATGTAGAGTACTTCGGTGTAGATAGTTGACATAGAGTATATATTGGATATCATGGGCTTTTTTCTTTGCGGGAAGTACTAACTCTATTTCTAAAATAAAAGTAGCCTAAGTTACTCCTTATAATATCAGCTATCTGCCAGTGAAAGTCCAGTCATAATCGGTCCACCCGTTTCAGAGATTAGCTAGAACAAACAGACAGACAAAAAATTGTTTTTCTTTATTTAAAAATTAAAAGAAAGAAAAAACGGCGGAACCCTTTAGGATCACTCGTGTGTCAGTCTGTCCGTCTCTCACAGCCAATTTGCTCCGAATCTACTAGACCGATTACGTTGAAATTTGGTACACAAATGTATTCCCGCGGTGGGGGTCACTTTTGGCTTTGGGGTTGGCAATTTAGAAAGTTAAAGAATAAAGTTTTACAAACTGTACCGTGTAACTACGAAATGGAAGGGCTCGTTGTAAGGGGCTCAAATATATTTAATTTATAATTTTAAAATATATTGTTTTAAAGTTAACAAAATAGACGAAAATTTAACATCATCCAAAAAAGTTGAAAAACACTACATGTAATTTTCATTACGTGTAAATTACAGGAAAACCTATAAGAAGTCTATGGTCTTAAAATAACATGGTAAGTCTTTCAATATTTTGCGTACAAACTTACGTTTGCAGTTGGAATGTATTGGAGACCATGTTTTCCAACTACGATGTTGAGTTTGTCCTTATACAATATACTCAGCAATTTCCTGTTACAATCTGGTACCATACATAGTTTCTTAGTTACGACGAACATATTTAAGTCAGATTAAAAACAAAAGCTTGGTGTATAATATATTTATCGTACGGAACCCTCTCCACGCGATTACACACTGCATTTGTGTTAAGAAAGAAAGAAGAAAGAAAGAAAAAGAAAGAGAGAAGTAGAAAATCTGAAGAAAAGAATTACACTGTCATGTAGCAGGTTGCCTGACAGAAATTTCTTTCGAATGAATTTCTTCGTACTTAGTGGCCGTATAATATGTTCATGTGAATTTAATGTATTGTGTGTATATGTATAAACTTTTGATTTACGTGTGTAACTATATTTAACACTGAACAAAACCGGATCATCTTCTTAATTACTATCATAATTAAGAAGATGATCGCAAAAACGTAATGTGATGATGAGGAGATTATTGTGTTAATTACATTCAATATTTAGATGGACAATAAAAATCTTATAAAAAATGGCATTGAGGATTTCCATACTGCCATATTTGGAGGAAAGGTTGGTGGATTAATTAGCAGTTTATTAAGCGTGGCGAGTTTTAAAAGTCTTTTTGAGTTTAATTCGCTAACATACCGTTTTTGATGTGACAAACCACCGATATACACTTTTTTATTTCACGTTATGAGTTACGTTTTAGGGTTTAAAAATATTTACAAGCTAAGTAGATGTTGCTATGACAGGTATAATTATTGTCTCGCCAAAATATCAAATCATTACAATTCCATAGACGTTCGCAACATCATTTAGATTTCCATATGACTATTCACGTTAAAACATCGTGCCGTGTGGTGCCGGCTCAGAATGCCACCACCCCATCTCCTCCCGTGGGTGTCGTAAAACTCGACTAAGGGATTAGCCGCAGGAAAAGCAGCAGCGTTCTTCGAGTAAAGTAACAACTCAACTGCGATCGTCAACCCGTCTACCAAGCGTGGCGATTATGGCAAAACACCCCAATGAGCACACAGCACACCCATATCGGTCGTCGTGGTGATCTTTGGGGAGGCCTGTGTCCAGCAGTGGACTTCATTCGGTCAAAATGATGATTGATGTCAAAACATCTTAGTAAAAATATCCACAATATTAGCATGTTAATATAGAAGCCAATTACCATTTAACACTACCTACCTAAACAAATAATAATCATAAAATAAAATTTTCCAGTACTCATTACGTTTGGTAAGCGGGTTGGTGAGCGCAGAATGGCTACTGTTCCACAGAAGGGACGCTGCCCATCCCTCTGGTTAAGAGCCCTAGTCACCTTTTACGACATCCACGGGAGGACATGGAGTGGTGCTATGTTCTTGGAATACTGGTTAAGTTACTCACTGGTAAGACAGTGTCTGAGCTGTCTTAGGGAGTTAGCTTGAATATATTCATATAACACAAAACCATGATGCAACAGTTTCCGTGTGTCCTAGCAGTTAAACGGGGTTGCCACAGCTGAAATTACTTTTAATTATTATGACGCCAACACTGAGAATAAAAAGATTTTGAGATAACAGCAGAATGTCGGAAAACCAGCCAATTAATTTATCATTTTGTGCAATTAGATAGCGAAAAATTACAGCGTTGTTTTGTTCAAACGCTAATTAAATAGGTAATAAGAACTTTTCAGGATTAACTGAAGAGACAAAAACTAAACTGACGCATGATAGGCAAAGGGGATAAGTAACCAGCGTGTGAAATGAAATCAGCATTATAATTGGTTTGATTATTCTACGTCGAACGGTTAATCTCATTTGAACAAATCTTGTCGCTTATTACCTTTTAATTGTTAATGGTCACAATGGAAATTCATCGCGAACTTCCTCCGCCCCGGGGAAGGACGAAGGGGAATGCCGGACTCCTACCAGCTAAAACCACTGGGGCGGTCATCTTCAGCATCTAAGGGGGGCTTCAGATCCTCGTATGATCACGCTAGAGCTGCCCACTGGTGCCACGCCTATAGGCACATCTCGGAGAGTGTGACTGTAAAGCGTTCACTTTCCCGGGGGGGATTAAAAAGGATCCCCCGAAGCGGCCCTGTGCGCTGTGCTAGACTACACGGAAAGTCCACTACCTACCTGCATAAGGGATATATTTCGTCATCACAAACTCGTAAACGTGAACTCATTTTTTCATCATCAGTTTTCATTTCAGCCCTTTATACGTCCACTGCTGAACAAAGGCCTCCCCCAAAGATTTCCACAATTGTGTCGTCATTTTGGGGGTATTTGCCAATACTCACCACGCTTGGCAGGCGGGTTGGTGAGCGCAGTATGGGTACTTTTCCACAGAACGCTGCTGCCCGTCCCTCTGGTTTAGAGTCCCTTAGTCGCCTTTTACGACATCCAACGGGCGGAGTGGTGCTATAATATGCTGAACTAGGACCTCCCAATGATCACTATAATGAGCGGTTATAGGAGATATGCCATTATCACCTACTATGCTACTGCTCATCTTCTTGATAACAGCGCTTAGTTGCCTTTTACAACAGCCACAGGGCACACCATACGAGGGCGGCACTGAAAATTTCGGGAATCAAGGAAGTGACACAACATTACTATTTAAAAGTGTATTTATTGCTTTTAGAAGTATTCTCCGCGAAATTTGACACATTTTTCCATACGACGGAACCAATCATTGAAGCAACCATTCCATTCGGAAGTTGGGGTCTCCAAAATGGCCGTTTTGTAGGCGTCCACAGCTTCTTTAGGTGATGAAAATCTCTGTCCACGCAATTTATTCTTTATTTTAGGGAAAGTATAGAAATCATTAGGGCTTAGGTCGGGGCTGTACGGCGGATGGTCTAATAATTCTATGTTTTCTTGCTCTAAAAACTCTTTTGTTCTGTGCGCGGTGTGAGAACTCGCATTGTCGTGATGGAGGATGATGCGGCGGTTGCAGTTCTCTCTACGGAGTTCAGAAACGACCTGTGGCAAACAAATGCTAGCATACCATTCTGCATTAACCGTTCTTTGTCCCTCAAGAGGAATAGTCGTAACATGGCCGGTTTTGGAGACAAACGTGGCCACCATTTTTTTTGCAACACTCCGTGAACGAACAATTTTTGTTGGCTTTAACTCATTTTCGAACACCCAAACTCGTGACTGGTTTTTTGTTTCGGGTTCGTACGCATATATCCAGGATTCGTCACCTGATACGATGTTGTATACAGCATTTGAGGATCTTGCGTGGAATCTTTCGAGAGTTCTGACGCACCAAGTAACGCGAGCCGCTTTTTGCTCTTCACATAGCAAATGCGGTATCCATCGGGAAAACAACTTTTTTACACCTTATTGTTCATGCAAGATTATTTATATTTGACTCATGCCAATGTCTAAAGTTGCCTGAATTTCGCGGTATGTCACATGTCGATCTTCCTCAACCAGCTTACGCACAGCATCAACGTTTTCTTGGGTGACTGCAGTTTTTGGACGACCTTGACGAGGATCATCACTGAGCTTGACACGTCCACGTTGAAATTCAGCAAACCAGCGATAAATTGTGGTTTTGGATGGGGCTTCATCACCAAATGCAGAAATCATCCGGTCAACACACTGTTTTTGTGTTAAACCACTTCGAAAGTCATAATAAATCATCGCTCTTGAATTTTCTCGAGTCAATTCCATTTTCTCAACGACTAAACAAGTTTGACAAAACCTTGTGACAAGACCGTGAATCTTTTTTTAAATAAATAAATGGTATTCGATTTGTAAAACCAAGGAGTTTTCAATTAAAAAGATTTTAATATGACAGGAACAGTGGAAATATTCCATTCCCGATACTTTTAGTGCAGCCTATGTATTATACAAAAAAACTTTTGTCTGTCTGTTTGTTCCGGGTAATCTTCGAAACGGCTGGACCGATTTTGACAGGACTTTCACTGGCCGATAGCTGATATTATAAGGAATAACTTAGGCTGCTTTTATTTTTGAAAAATAATTAGGGTTCCGCGCAAAAAAAATAAAGCCCTTGAAAACCAATATATATATATATATTCTATGTCGAAGTACTCTAAATTTCTATTAAATTAAACGCCGGTGAAACCGCGAGTCCCAGCTAGTTATACATATAACATGAATGTATAAAGCATGTCAAACGCTTAGCCAGAAGTCGAGCGACCCACGGCAGTTGTTCAAGCCGCCCAAACGCCTCCGACTTGGCTTAAAGACAATAACCACAATGCGGTCACCCATCTATAGACGGACCGCGCAGAGTGTTGCTTAACCTCACCGATCGTGACCGATCAGTGAATGTACTGGCTATGAGCCTCTAATTACGCGGTGACGGATGGGCGTGCTTTTCAGCGCCGCGTTGTTTTGAGTGCTGTCTGTTCAAATATAACCCTTAAACTCTTATTTGAATAAAAGATATTGCTATTGTCATATCAGTTATTTTCCTCACTTCCTTTAAACCATTATCCTCGTATAGTCACTTAGCTACATATCGCAACACTCCCGAAAAATAACTATCAAACTATTAACGACGTTAAAACTGTTCAGTTCATCTGTGTACTTGAGGTATCTGGTTATAAAGTCACTCACAACCTAAACCCTGCTCTATATGCAAACAAATAGACTTCAAACTTCTTTTGCGCACCTATCATAAGTAATAGTAATAGATAAAAGACAAGCGAATATCAACCATATTCGAAACACATTAAAGTACATATAGTTGAAACAATTTCAGGCATTGTTTCTGTACACCACCCAATATAAATACAACTTTATTGAAGGCTCGTTAGCGTCTATAATCTGTTGATGATTCTATGGCAGTTGTTACGTTAACGCAATGCGGATGGCGTCGAAGTTCCGTACTTAGTACGGACTGATACGGCGCGCACGCACACAAACGTAACCTTCTTTCATTCACACTTGTGAAGCTTAGTGATGCGCGGCTGTCGATGGTTTGGACGCCACTATAGATATTGGTGTTATTTATAATCGATTATAATGATGTCAATCAAAATTTATTGACGTTAAGCTCCAAAGATCGTTTTCTTAGAGTTTATATATATATAGGTTTAGTAGACTAGGTACAAAGTATGGCTAATTTTCATAGATAATTGATCTAATTAAGGGATTGTTCTACTACTTGATATTATTTTCGATTCTGAGTCGGTCTCATTCACTATCCTTAGGAGATAATGGAACCATTATATTGATGAAGTTAACATATCGACATATACCTCTCTCAAAAGGTTGGGATTATTGAACATTGTATCGTCTTAATGTCTTATAAAGTCCAAAGCCGGTTATAAACAAAAACAACGAATTCTAACAAAAGTTAAAGCTAAAATAATATAAAAATAAAATGTTGCATCAAATTATAAGTATTTTTTTTTACAAAACTAGAATTACTAGATTCACATTTACATCAACCTTTAAAATCTAGATAATAGTATATTATGTGATTATGTATTTATTGTCTGTGAACTCGTACAATGACCTTTTTGTAAAACTGAATTGTTACATAATTAAGGTTTATTGATATTTAATTTTTCGTTTATGTCTAGTCTGTTGATCATACTTTATGACTATTTATATACTTCGCCACTCTATAATGAAGTGTACTGCTTTTTGTGAATTGTTTAAAGGCGCCAAACGAGCAGCTAAGGAAATTGCAATAATAAATATATATACGTATATATAGCCGTGTGGTGCCGGCTACGTATAGCACCGACCCATCTCATCCCGTGGGTGTCGTAAAAGGTGACTATGGGATTAACCGGAGGATTAGCAGCAGCGTCCTTCTAGTACATTAATAATTCAACTGCGATCGCAACCCACCGGCAAAGCGTGGCGATTATGGCCACCCACCCACCACCACCGATATGACCGGTCGTTGTGGCGATCTTTGTGGGAGGCTTGTGTCCAGCAGTGGAAATTAGTCGGCTGAAACGACCATATTTAATGTGTAACAAATTATCACTAATTAAAACAATAATTATAAAATACGTATATGTGAACAAACTCGTCAAAAAATAAAACAAAAACGTAAACCAGTGCTTGCGGATTTATTTTATATTTTTCTATAAATCATAGACACTCATGTATATTTTTGAAATTAGTTTTGTAATGTAATGATATTGTATGTAATTATTTTAATACATATCAATTAAAATATCACGGTTGATACTCGCATGCATAACAAATTCAAGAAAACATGAATGTAGATTCATGACCAAATTGCACACACATACAGAAAACCCTACTATATTAAACAATAGAAAAAATCAAGGTAATTTAAAACAAAGACTACAATTATGTATCTTTTCAATTCTGATAATACAATTAAGCTTTAATATTTATTACAATGAATGGAAAATAAAAATTAATATTCCACGTCACAATATTCACATTTAATCAAAATAGTTATTGCTGCCATAAAAATAAAAATGATGAAGCAATTATCTTAATGTTATCGGACTACAGAAACAATCATCATCATATCAGCTAAAGGACGTCCACTGCTGAACAAAGGCCTCCCCATAGATTTCCACAACATGCCGCCCGCATCCAACAACACCCAGCGACCTTTACCAGGTCATCTGTTGGTAGTTGTTCTGTCGTTGGAAGTCCCACGCTGCATTTTCTAGTAGGCAGCCTCCGCTCAAGAACCCTTCTACCCAACAGCCATCAGTTCTACGAGCAATGTGCCCCGCCCATTGCCACTTCAGTTTACTAATCCTTTCAGCTATGTCGGCAACTTTAGTTCTTCTACGGATCTCCTCATTTCCGATTCGATCTCGTCGAGAAATACCAAGCATAGCTCTCCATAGCTCGCTGAGTGACCTTGAGATTTCTTATAGGCTATACATACTGGTAACATTTAAACATAATTGAACAATGTCTCCTCGAATATATATTTAGATTTATATCTCATTCGGCTAGTGGAAGAATCGTGTGATATAATTGTGATACACTTAGCGCTTACTCACACACGCACACACACATGTCAGCCCCTAAATATCCACTACTGAACATGGGTCTCCCATTGAGTGGTTGTAGGGAAAATTGCCATAATCACCACGCTTTGCAGGCGGACCGGGAACATGTTGCAGCCCATCCTCTTCATGTCAAATCTTAGTTGTCTTTTACGACACCTATAGGTCTCTACCCAAGGGGTGGTCTAATCTTACAAACGGAATACACTTTCCACTCGTGTTGGTCTTATCATCGTTATTAGTGAAATGAGACTTCATGCATCGGAGAGAGGGATACATTAAACCGTCAGTTCTAGTTAGAAATAGCCCGAAAATCTTTCAGAAGGTCTTAGGATATCAGTATTTTCCAGTCATTGGTACTTTTATACTACCCAGGGCCTACACGAGCAAGTCATTAACCTGGTGGTAGTGTCAAGCCTGCCCATAACTATTTAGTCTCGTAAGCACAATAATTGCAATAGCTACCTACAGTATGTTTAAAGTTTAGTTGCCCCCTGCAAACAAATCTAAACTTTAAACATTACTGCTTAGCGGCGAATATCCAACACTGCAGTGGTGGCTACCTAGCCGGACTCTTGTAATATGAATCCTACCATCAGTAAACTAGAAGATAACTCTCCTCCACTTGTTAGTGATATTAAGGCGACTGAGATCCTAATCTGACGAGGGCAGCGGATCCATTATGTGTGCTAGAACAACATACTGCGAGAACCACTATGATCCCTGATGATCGTATCGTAGCGGTCACTCGGAGGGCAATATTTAGCATTTGTGCATTATGCTGATATTTGATGAGAGTAACAGACATGACTAACTGTGCCTAACTCTTGAAAGACGTTAACCGAAATTTGTGCTTCATATAAACCATGTCAGTGGAGTTCCGAGCAATATTCCACACAGTGGTTCCCAAACAGCTATAAACGACGACGTGGCAGGCCCCAACAGAGATAGCGCGATGAGCCAAACTCTTACCTAAAGGATTGGCCTCAGACTGCAAAATATGCTAATAATGCTTAATAAACCGGGAAAAATGGATGGAGGAAAGGCAGGCCCTGCCGTAGGACTTTAGAGGCTTGTCATAATAACAATAATGTAATATGTATTGATTGGATTGGATTCCGAACTTTACTCATGTCGTTTCGGTGAAAATGTTACCTGGGGGCCTAAAAAGGCCGCTTTGGCAGAATCATAATATGAATTACATTAGAAATCACAAAATGGTCACGTTATTGGTCAGTTATGATTAAGTGACCATTTTGTGATTTATAATGTGCATCGTATTGAGATCATTATTATGCCTTATAAATAAAACCTAATACGGTCTTTTTAGGCCTTCTGGACCATTTGGTGATATTTAATCTGATTCATATTATGATTCTGCTAAAGCGGCCTTTTTAGGCCCCAGATCTTTTTTTCGGTTACCATAATATGCTTTGGCGATTGCAATAATATGCCAGCCGGTTCCTAAGCGGCAGTTCATTGAAGGTCTTTAGGAGGCTCATTAGACGTTGTCGGAAAGTAGCGAGCATTTTACTCGATGTTGAAAACTATGCATTCCTCTCGATCTTGTGCAATTAAAATCAATGCTCATTTCCGACCAAGTTATTCACGATAAATCGACAAGTAACATCACTATAACTTGCATAACACACACGCAAACACACACCGACACCGGACGCAGTGGAGACTAGGTTATTGCGAACTATCCTTTAGCCAGGAAAACTAGAGATAAGCAGTTCTTTGGAGATACTACATCTGTTTTTATGCTAATTTAGGATTTCAAGGAAAATACTGTGACTAATATTTTTTTTATATTCATATGAGACGATAAATTGAAGCTGTCTATGAGGAAACAGGCATATCTTAGTACTGGCCGTTTACGGGTTTGAAGCTTAAAAGAATGAAAGGCAAATTTTTTACATAATAAAAAATGTTACATTCTTAATCCATGTTGTGTCCGGATTAAGAATGAAGCACCAATCCATCTCCTCCCGTGGATGTCGTAATGAGCAATTTAGGGACTTTAAACCAGAGGGATGAGCAGCAGCGTCCCTTCTGTGGAACTGTAGCTATTCTGAGCTTGCCAACCCGCCCGCCAAGCGTGGTGAGTACTGGCGTATTCCGTAAAATGAAACGCACGGCTATAAAAGATAGTGAATGTCGTGTAAATGTGTCTGTAAAGACCAGATAATAATAGATTCTTTTCTATTCTAAGGTTGAACCAGTATCTGCCCGGGACATCTTCATGGATGTTCTATATGCATGTCTTCCTTTGGAGTATAATTTGTTTCGGTAAGTGCATATTCCGATAACCTGCGTGGAGTTCACTGTGACTGTAGCTATTAATAGTCTCGTTTTTCCTTATGTGGTGTCAAGAACAATATGGTTTTATACCTTCGGACAGAGTGCATTTGTACAATGCTGTAGGTTCGCTTTGTCTGCTCTAGTGTGATCTTACGAGGACCTGGCCCCTGCGATGCCGAAAGAAGTTCATGTAGAATTACCAATGGAGACCAAAAAAATTTCTCAAATTTCAATCAACATCATCAGTATTGACATCATCACAATGAATAATCATAAAGGAATATCCATCTCATCCCATGGGTGTCGTAAAAGACGACTATGGGATTAGCCGGAGGACGGGGCAGCAGCGTCCTTCGAGTTCATTTCTAACTCAACTGCGATCGCCAACCCATCTGCCAAGCGTGGCGATTATGGCAAAACTCCGCAAAGGGCCCACAACACAAAACCATACCGGTCATTGTGGCAATCTTTGGGCCTCCCCAAAGATTGCCACTTGTCTTCAGTCCAGCAGTGGGTGTTTTTCGGCTGAAATGATCGGAGATCGCCATCTGTCGTGAAAGCACAAGATCTTCCGTCCTGTTATTGGTTCAACAAAGATAATTAAATTTGACCAAATGATGTGGAATACTATGTAGCAACCCAAACTGAGACACCAAGATAGTGTTGTCCTCTTGGAACGAAAAAGGTTGGTTTTTTATTGTTATAAAACGTAGCCCCACTCCAGGATTACTCCTGTGTCGTGGGTGCCTTTACAAACAAATTCCACACACATTACACCCAGACCGAACAACTAGCTGCAGTGCATACAAATAATATTTGTTCTGTGCTGGAATCGAAATCACGACCCGGAGCGCAGCAGCCGACTGTATTAGCCACTGCACCAACCGTGCTATTCTTTGCCATCATACTGCCAAATCTTATTATTATACAGTTTACAAAAATATTCCATTGACATTACGA
The DNA here is from genome assembly GCA_947459985.1 of Diloba caeruleocephala. NCBI lineage: Eukaryota > Metazoa > Arthropoda > Insecta > Lepidoptera > Noctuidae > Diloba > Diloba caeruleocephala. The sequence continues at coordinate 8,996,015 of OX381631.1, read as the reverse complement.
AGATATTTTCCAACTTTGTTTCCAATGAATTTGATATAAGGTAAAATAAGTACAAAGATAAAATAACTTTCCGAGAACCTTTTTATTATTGGTTAAAAATAGAGACGCGCCGAATATTTGTTTATTTGTTTGCATAACTTTTTAAGCGAAGCTTCTTTTCTTTCTGTTCCTTCTTTTCTTTCTTCCATTCCCTTCGCGTCCTTTCCCTGTACTTCCCTTGCTTTTAGTAAACTGTTTAAAGCGTTAAGTATTGACAAAATCAAATTTTATTTTAGCCGCCTTAACATTTTCTTTGTTTGGGTCAGTTGGGTCTATGGCCCGCTTCCTTTGGAATGATATAAATTTCACTACCCTCAATTATATTATATACTAGCTGCGACCCGCGGTTTCACCCGCGTTTAATTTAAAAGAAATTTAGAGTACTTCGGCATAGACACCCGACATAGAATATATATATTGGATTTCAAGGGTTTTATTTTATTGCGCGGAACCCTAATTACTTTTCTAAAATAAAAGTAGCCTAAGTTATTCCTTATAACATCAGCTATCTGCCAGTGAAAGTCCCGTCAAAATCCGTCCAGCCGTTTCGGAGATTACCCGGAACAAATAGACAGACAGACAGACAAAAAATTTAAAAATTGCTATTTTGTTATAGGTAACGTATATACTTTCATATGATTTTAGTAAAAAGCTGTTATTTTGACATTACAAACAGACACTTCAATTTTATTTATTTATATATATTGTATAGATTAAAAGAAGTAGGTATGTTACGTGCACGCCAAAAGTAAGAACCACAACCCCCCAATTGTAGCACCTCGCAAGCAGTTCGCTCATGTCTTGATTGTCATAATTGAGCACACACTGTCACAATCTGTATTGTTTTATTAATTAAAGTAATAACAATGCCGTCGTGCGTATAGAAAATGCACAAACTCAAGCAAAAAAAATAAAGAACAAGGAATCTCATACCACACGTGAGTAACAAACTATATTAAATATTTTAATAAAAATACTATTCAAATTATCTATAGAATAATATACTCGAATAAAACACAGGCCAAGCAAAGAAAAGAGATAACACATATATTCTATCACAGGTGCGACAAAGACATCGAGTACAGGTGTTGTCATTTTAGATAGCTATCTCTTTTACCCTCGTAGTTTTTGTATCTTCATTCTTACAGCATAGGTGTATAGTTTTATAGCTTTTTACATACATACAGCGAGACTGAGTTTTGCGCGCCATTCAATATGGACGTAACATATCTGTGGTATAATATCATTGACTACACTCCTTTCCTGATTAGCACCAAAAAGTGTGTGATGATTAAAATAAAAATCAAGCCAAAAACTTTTTTATGTTACTTTTTTACAGCCGAATAACAGTTCGATAAAAGTAAAACCGAATAGAATATTCTAGTTAAACACTGTCCGGTTTATTGCAAGTCATTAAGCAGTAATTAAATGTGTGTATTGGTCGGATATAGTAAAAACACATAGTTCAGTGACTAGTTTCTTACAAACTAATAAATATACACTGACTGTGCTCCTCGGGAAGTCAGGACCCGGAACAGACAGCCATTTTTTTAAACCATAAGCTACTGACTAATAGTTTATGATTTACATTTAATACTATTTATTTATGTCTTATATATCTTATATCTTTAAATGAGCAATTCTTGTATATATATAATTGGAATCTCGGAATCGGCTCCAACGATTTTCATAAAATTTAGTATATAGGGGGTTTCGGGGGCGATAAATCGATCTAGCTAGGAATCATTTTTAGAAAATGTCATTTTATAGGCGTTTGAGTAGTCTCAACTGAAAAATATGACTCTTCCTGACATCTATTGGCGAATAATAATACTATTTTTTGTGAGCAACTAATTGCTTTAACGACACAACAGCAGATGGCGTTGTTAAGTAACACGAAAATACCGAGCAAAGCTCGGTCATCCAGGTATTTACACATAATATGTGGAGTATTATGCTTTTCACACAAATATAATTTGGATTTTAGATTACTGGACCGGAATGAAGACGCCATGACGTCACTTAGGTTAGGAGGCTGATACTGAAAACCAGCGCTTTTGGTGTTGATTTCATCTCAACGCTGCAGTATTATGCCGAGTGTCAGCCATTTTCGGCACACTTGCGGCGCAAATGATTTTAATTTAATCACAGTTTCATAAAGTTTGATTAATTAATATTAAGTTGCTTTAAATATAAATTTAAATCGCTTGCCAACATTCAAGCACTAAGCAGCACTGTATTGTTTTTTTTTGTTATTATGAATGGCCTGGATTCCATATCCTTTGGAAAATGTTGATACCGTGAGTGTTGCAAGGGAAAATAACAAAAACATGTTTTACTACTTTGGCGTTTATTATTAAGAAATAAAATTATTTTTTTTCTTTCTTCTTTCTTACTACATAATGTCGTGTCTCCGGAGGTAAACGAAAGCTATTTAACCTATCATGATTTTTTTTTAAGATATATTGTCTTGTAATAATTAAGCATCCTTATATTTGTATACACATTAAAACTACATATATACACTATTTTGACTAAACTAAATATTGTGAAAAAAAAATGTATAAAAGTTGCGCATGTACTTAGGCATCAAAGTGCTCCTCCTCATCGCTGTCAGCTGATAATGTTCCTAGACGGCTGGCAGCGTTGCCACGTTGAATGGCAGTGCTTATTCTTTGGCAAAAGAAAAGGCCAGCGCTCTGATCAGGCGAAGTGTCGACCAACCGTCAACTACGAAAGTTAATTTATTGATGGAATAGATGTCTACTAATAATTGTACCTATATACCAATATATTTTTAAGAACTTACGACTTTCGTGGTACATTCTGCCACCGAATATCAGAAAAATTCAAGAAATCAAATTTACAGTATACCGTTACTTCACAAAATTTCGCACATAGTGCATTAAAATTAATATGAGGGAACCAATCTTTGTGGGTAGTTTGTAGTTATATACCCAAACTTTTTTTTTTGATAACGAACCGAGCTAACTGGTTTCTAAAAAAGATAATTTGTCTATGACGCAGTTGGAGTATCGGTAGTTTTTTATATAGAAGGTTAAAACCTCACCATCTGAAGTCGCCGAAAATTATTGATTTGGAAATATTAATTAGGTACATGTACGAAAAAACCAACAAATGGGAACATTTAAATTAAGAACACATTTAAATGTAAATCACGGTTGTGTAAATAAAACAACACCCTCATATATTCAAATGCACAATTTTCGCGCGAAACCATAAGATAAGGATCTAACGCTGTGTTATAGATACATTGCTTCGTAAATTTGTAAGTCCTTTGACAATTTTCCTCTCAAAACATCATTGTACATGTAACAATGCTGGATAATCGTTTCGACTAGCGGAAAGGTGTGTTGACATAGTGACTCATGTCCTTAAATATGCATGGAACGCTAAAGGATCGTGAGATAAACCAACTTTGTTGCTAGACTAGTGGGCTATGGTTGCGACATACATGGCTGTATTGTCTTCAATGCCTTTGGTTGCTTTTCAATACAAATTGGACATGTAAATAAGAGTGGCTATAGTTGCATTAATTTCTTCTTTATTTTTGTTTTTGTAGTAGTCCATCTTACTCAAACTTATATTTATCAAGATAATTGACCAAAAATCAGCGACATGTAAAAACTGAGTTTAAAAAACATTGACCACAAGCTCAGCAGTGCAACAAAAATCCTAATCATAAATTTTTGAAATCTAATCTTTATTTACAGCAGAATAATTAAAATAACAGTGTATTTATGGATTGGTTAACACTTCTCTTGACTTTCAGACTAATAACCTATAAATCGAACTAAACTTCGAGCTTTTAACCGCGCAGAAACTCCGTTGGTATTTCAGTTATGTATTTTAAGTCTCACAATGTTTTTATTATTTTTATTATGTACCTGGCTAAGAAATCACACGCTTGTTACAACACCGCATATTTTGAATAGTTCTTTGATATTTCTATAAATATTCATACATTGATACACAATGATACTTGAATACGTACATAACTGCCGCTAACCATTAAGGTTCAAACATCAGCGTTGTTACCTCAGAACACGGGTTAAGCCCAATGCCTACCAAACGCCGCACCCCCAGACAGAGGTAAGGGCGAGTAGAAGAAACACCGTGAAGGTTTTAACCGGTAAGAGTCAGGCATGCGCTTGCCCAGGGCGAAGGAAGTTTATGAGGAGTTACCAACAACAAGAAAAAAAAGGTCAGTCCTAAGTTGCCTGTTGTTTATTTATTTATACTTAATGTACACTAGTGTCCAAAGGCGGTCTTAATGCTGTAGGCATTTTCTGCCAGACGACCTTTGGGTGATGCAGAGAACAATAAGGTAGATGCACTGACAACAAATGAAAGAAAGGTATAGATGCGAAGACATATTATACAAATACATAAACGTACATAAACATTACACGTATAAATATATATTTATATATAAGAAATAAACACATATATACATATTATATAAAAAAAAATATACAGAAGAGAAAAAAAATAAAAATCTGAGTTGAGATTCATCTGCTGACGTCTTTTTGAAAAGGTATTTTCGTAATTTAGTTTTAAAGTTGTTCCGATTGTTAGCCATCCTGATTTCAAGATAAGACAAAAATATTTTTATTCATGTAAAACCATATACAGGCACTTATGAATAGTCAAGGCTTTAGTTGCCGCGTTCCAAGATGTTGATTTCCTATGGAGAAGAACGGGCAAGAAACTCCATGGTTACTCTTTTTCTCAAGAGTGCATTCCACAACATAACAGATTGGACGAAGAAGGTAGAAAGAATAAAGCCAGAGTTATTAAAGGGACATTGAAGAAGACGATTATTACTGGAACGAAGATATTTATTGTGGTTGGAACAAAGATACTGGAAGTGAGAAGATAAATAAGAAGGAGTTGTTGTATTCTCGAATTAGTCTACTAGCTGGAGGACGTTTCATTAAGCTTTCTCAAGTTTTAATGTATACGGGGGTAAGAACAGCTCTTATTGCAACGGCGGATCCAGGATTTTAATCTTCATCGGTGTCTCATGTAAAGAATTCGCAATGCAAAAAATAATAGCAAATCAAATAAATGAATTAAATTGAATTTCAAGAATAATTTTGGATATTAGGTCAATGGTCAACTATATTCCACAGTTTCGCCGGTGATAGGTTCCTTATTTTAGGGAGCCGGATAGTTAGGAACCACTGCAGTGCCAGATATTCTGCTCCAGGTTTAAACTTTAGACATTACTGTGTACCGGTACCACCACCCCATCTCATCCCGTGGGTGTCGAAAAAGGCGACTATGGGATAAGCCGGTCTTTCGAGTATATTTCAACTCAATTGCGATCGCCAACCTGTTTGCCAAGCGTGGCGATTATGGCAATATCCCCCAATGAGCACACAACACAAACCCATACCAGTCGTTGTGGCAATCTTTTGGTGAGGCTTCTGTCCAGCAGTGGACGTTTTTACGGCTAAAATGATGATAATGATCCGGTTTGAAGGGCATTACAGCTAGTGAAATTACTGTGCATAAAAGGTAGACTAATGTCTCGGAGATGACGGCGCTTCCAGTGGAAATTCTACGTGGAACTTCCTCCACCCTGGGGAAGGGCGAAGGGGTATGCCGGACTCCTACCGGCTAAAACCACTGGAGCAGTCAACTTCGGCACCGAAGGGGGGCTCCAGGTCCTCGTAAGATCACACTAGAGCCGCCCATTGGAGCCACGCCTTTATGCACATCTCAGAGGGGATGACTGTAAAGCGGTCACCCCCTCTAGCGGAGGGTAAGCGGCTGTAAAAAGGCACTTCTCGTGGAGGATTGCAAAGTCTCGCTGTGCGCTGCGCTGCGCACACGGCAACACGTGACCACGTGCGCGCCACCGTCTTCCCGGGGGTCACTCGGTATGTGCCTCATACGAGTCCTGGGTAGCTGTACAACGCGAATCACGAGCTCGTCTATCATTAGCTTGTATAAAAAATACCGCTGCTTACCCCGTCTTACTCTCCAACAACTCTTACACGGAAAAAGTCAATTGCGCCATCTGTTCATTCGAAGGAACGTCCCCAGTTGGAAACGAAGTTCGTTGCGCACTCACAAAAAACTATAGACTGAAGTCTAAGAACAAATTCTTGCAATCCTATAAATAGAACCGGTCGAGCTTGTTTTTATTCTTGAGACGATGATTTTGGTTTCTTACCATATTTAGTTCACAGAAACGCGAAGTGAAGTTAAGTGATTTAGGAGATAAGTATCCCACTCATTAATATCTTTGTCCAATTGTACTTGACCAAAAATTTGGATGATTACTTCAAATTTTGTTTATATTTCATCAATGTTTTTGACATTTCAATGTTTGTAGCCAATCACAACTTGCTCCATCCCATCTTACAAGTTCAGCGGGCTGCGCTGGCGCTGCCGCTGTAGACTCTCAAACGGCGCAAATATAATAGCCTCATTGGAAGGAACCAATGAGGCTATTATACCAAACGGCTCAAACACATAATGTTTGAGCCGTTTGGTGAATTTGAATGGTCAATTTTCGTATATTTACTTATATATATAACTTTAAAACGATATATTTTTAAATGATAAAATAAATACATTTGAGACCCTCACAATAATCCCTCCCATTTCATAAGTTACACGGTACAGTTCGCATAACTTTATTCTTTAATTTTGTATATTGCCCCCCAAAAGTGACAGCCAAATTTAAAAAAATAAAAATTACGTTACCCGTCCGTGTTTGGGTTGCAGAAATCCATTTGTGTACCAAATTTCAACTTAATCGGTTCAGTAGATTCGGAGCAAATTGGCTGTGACAGACGGACAGACAGACAGACACACGAGTGATACTATAAGGGTCCACCGTTTTTTCCTTCGAACGTTCGAAACCCAAAAATTGTGGCATATGGGCCGCAGGGCCCCGTTCGTGACAATTTTTCCTCAGGTTCATATGAGGTGAATGAGCTATGTTTGCATCAAATCCTCCTTTATCTCGTAAGTATTGTATCCACGAAGAGGAAGAAGGGGCAGCCCAGCTGCCCTCAAAGAAGGGGTGGTGGAGAAGATGGCAAAGGGAGATGGGATCGTAGGGGTGGACTTTAGGTAGTCTGTAGCTCCACTGAAATGGGCCAGAAGTGGCAGGGGGTGTGAAACAATGCTTAACCTGTAAATATCGCACCCCCAGCCAAAGCAAAAGGAAGACCGGTTTAAGGTTTTAACCGGGAAATCATCTGTAAATGTAAATTCAATAAAGGTTGATCATGGTTTACTTTTAAGACACCCCCCGGGCTGAGATGAGTTCCTATCCGTTTACTGCAAATGAATAGTATGTTCTGATCCAGACGCTTCAATGATCTCAAAGAAAAGTGAAATGCTGTGGGAACAACGTTGGTGTAAAAGAATTTCTGTGGCGCAGTTTTTCTTCTACTGGCATAGTTGGTAAAAGGAGGGTAATGTGTTTTGCGTGAACAGTCTTAAGAAGTGATAGTGTGTAGAAATCTAACCGCGGATTAAGTAATCCATTGCACTGCATACTCTAGTTATATTAGCTAGCTTCTGCCTGCGGTTTTGTCAAATGTAATAAGTTTTTTCAACTGCATGATGCTACGTTCAACTTAGTTTTTGTCTCCAGTGGAAATTCATCATGAACTTCCTCCACCCCGGGAAAGGGCGAAAGGGTATGCCGGACTCCTACCGGCTAAAACCACTGGAGTGGTCATCTTCAGCACCGAAGGGGAGCTGCAGGTACTCGAAGATCACACTAGAGCGGCTCATTGGTGCTTTGGGAATGACTTTAGAGTGGTCACCCCCTCTAGCTGACGGAACACGACTGTAAAAAGGCCGCCCCCAGGCACTTCTCGGGGAGGATTGTAAAGGATAACTCCAAGCCTCGCTGGGTGCTGTGCTGCGCACACGGCGCCACTTTGCTACGTGCGCGCCTCCGTCATCCCAGGGGCCGCTCGATATGAGCACACGTATTCCCAATGTGTGCGCCCGCGACCCCCAAGGTCCATGCTACGACCACCTAGGCATACGTGGCATATTTAGCTTTCACCTGATATGAAATTGCCGGGTGGTGCCGGCTCAGAATGCCACCACCCTATCTCCTCCCGTGGGTGTCGTAAAAGTCGATTAAGGGATTAGCCGGAGGATGGGCAGCAGCGTCCTTCGAGTACATTAACAACTCAACTGCGATCGCCAACCCGCCTGCCAAGCGTGGCGATTATGGCAAAATCCCCCAATGAGCCCACAACACATCCATATCGGTGGTTGTGGTGATCTTTGGGCGAGGCCTGTGTCCAGCAGTGGACTTCATTCGGCCGAAATGATGAATGATGATATGAAATGTCCAGCATTGGCCTTCAATGGGCCGAGTAGCTGAAATAAATAAATGTCGCCATTTCATCTCCAACATCATCATCGTATTAGCGAAAAGACGTCCACTGTTGAACAAAGGCCTCCCCATAGACGATCGGTTACGTGCCGTGTGTCGTTATTTAGGGGGTTTTCCAGGACTTACAACGGTTGGCAGGCGAGCGCAGAATGGCTGCTATTCCACAGAAGGGACACTGCTAGCCGTCTCTTTGGTTCAAAGCCTTGATCGAGGATGATTGCGGAGATGGAGTGGTGCTAGATTCCTAATTCGGAGACCTCACAGATGGCCTGCCACACGATCATCTCCAGAAGCTGGACGTATATTATCTCAAAATAAAAATATACAAAGCCTTCGTGATAACTCGTGCGTTTAACCAGTTATAAAATAAACTGCTAAATTGTATATCCGCTAACGGTTACGTGCATTTACGTAACACTTAAACTAAGTTACGTTTATAAACTTATTTAATACATAACTTATTCACCTAGTTCGCATTTCCGTTGTGAGTAAATGTAGAAGAATAAAAGTGAAAAAGTTTTAAACTATATAGAGGCACTTTAGTTTAGTTTTCAAGTCTTTAGTTGGCGCGTTCCAAGATGTACAAGATGTAAATTTCCTATGGAGAAGAACGGGCAAGAAACTCTAAGGATACTCTTTTTAAATCATAATATGTTGCAATATATTTTATGAGCGCATTGTTCTCCAAATTAAGGTTCATCATTTCAGCCGAATACCGTCCACTGCTGGACTCAGGCCTCCCCCAAAAATCACCACTACAACCGGTCTCAGTTTGGGTCGTGTGCTTATTGGGAGTAGTGCCATAATCGCCACGCTCAGCAGTTGGCGATCAAAAGCGAAATAAAGGTTATGCGAAGACAATGTAGGAGAAAAGAGCAAAGACTCCTCAAAAAGTCACTAAACAAGCCTGGTACAACCAATAAAAGAAAGAAAGTAAGAAAGAAAAACATTTATTTGACTACAGATGCATGTGACACGCACGATTATGCTGATGTTTACATTAACATAGTTCCAAATGACGGCACGGTTGGTGCAGTGATTGATACAGTCGGCTGCTGCGCTCCGGGTCGTGGGTTCGATTCCCGCACGGAAAAAATATTTGTATGGTCTGCAGGTAGTTGTTCCGGGTCTGGGTGTATTGTATGTGGAATTCATGTCTGTAAACGCACCCACGACACAGGAGAAATTCTACTGTGGGGCAACGTTTTTTTAAAAGAACTAAAGAACTAAAAAATAAAAAATCATTCTATTCTCCGGTGTGATGTGATGTAAGATTTAAGAATGTAGCACCGCTATCGTAAAAGGCGATTAAGGGACTCTAAACCGGAGGGATGGGCAGCAGTGTGTCTTCTGTAGAAGAGCAGCCATTTTGCGCTCACCAATCCGCCTCCCAAACGTGGTGAGTACAGCCAAATTCCCCCCAAAATGACGACACAACAATGGAAATCAGCAGTGAACGTCTTTTGGTTGATAAGAATGTGATATGAGTATTAAAAAGAAAAGAAAACACCTTTCAATTGTTCGTATCAGGGAGGCAGCTTGGCAAAACGTTACATTTTTCCTTTTCTTAAGGTTTGGAGCCCTAGTCAGTACCGGCCAACTGGCGTGGTTTATATGTATTTGCCGGACGGTATTCTAGAAACTTCTTTGTCTCACCCCTATAACGAATATTCTATATTCAGGTGGTAAGTTCCGAAGTCAGCCTATGGCAATTCTAGATCTCGATAGAAAAACCAAGATTTACATTTGATACAAAGACCCTAGGTCTTCGAATTTCCTTACAAGTTGCCTTTAAATATAGTCCTCATTATCGTGAGAAGTGAAGGTTATAATCTATTCACCATCAGGCAAAGGACGTCCACTGCTGAACAAAGGCCTCCCTCATAGGTTTCCACACCTGTGTCGTTATTTTGGGTGGAATTTTCCAGTACTCACCTAATTTGGCTGGTGGGTTAGCGAGCGTCGTATGGATACTGTTCTACAAAACTCTACTGCCCATCCCGCTGGTTTAGGGTCCCTAAGTCGCCTTTTACGACATCCACTGGAGGAGATGAAGGGGTGCTATATTCTTAATCCAGACATCACACGGAGAATGCAATCGCTCCGGGGGAAATAATGATGAAATCATGATATTCAGCTGCATCAGATTCGGTTGGTAAGCGCAGTATGGCTGTATGTGTGTATACATACTGCTCCATAGAGGGGACACTGCTGCCCATGATTCTGGTTCCCTTAGGCGATTTTATGACGTCCTCGGGAGGAAGAGCGGTGCAATATTCTAGATTTGGCACCACACGGAAACAGTCACCTCCTTTTATGTTATGTTTATTGGTGTTAATTTCAAAGAATAAATCTTGACCTGAGCTTGCACCTTGTAGCGTCACCATTCAAATGAATATAGGTTACTGTAGTACGTAGGTAGGAATATAACTACTGGCCTTACTATAACAACAGGGTTATCAGACTTATCTATCTCTTTGAAGCGAGTCCTTAATATTCATGTATATTGTTTTAATTGTTGTTTTAGATAGATTATAGACTCCAAATTTCATTATCGAAAGTCTAAAGGTTGCAAATAATGTGTTGTAATGTACATTACGCAATTTTAATGGATTACAGTATACCGAGATTTCTTTGAAGATTTGCCGAACTCTTGTTTGTTTAATTCAATTATCAATATGCCTACCTAATGCCTACTATATATGAGATAACTTTAATGTACACCACGAAAGCAAAGCGAAGAGTCACTGCTCTATATTATCGCCATAAAAAACATCGAGAATCACTTAACTTAAATATTATTTTATTCACAGCAACTTTACAGGGGTCACACACACACTGAATGATTTTAGAATTGGCCAGTAAGAAAAGTTGCCGATGAAACATTTATTTAAATTCCGTATAAGGAACTCTTCGGGAAAGCTGTAGATGTACATTGAATTCATATGTCATTTGTAATTACAAATTGGCGGAACTAAAAAGTGCGTGTCGTGCGTCGATATGTATTTGACTAGAGAAAATTAGATGCGGAAGGCGGATGACCGTGTGTTTAGGTACTGCTTGGGAGAGGCCTATGTCCAGCAGTGGCCGGTGAAAGATTGAGTTCACTGAAGGATAAACAGGCCATTTAAAGGCTGCTCGTAATAACTGTCTTATCCCGACCGTTTTGATCGCCCTCGCCGCCGAGGATGCCCGCCTCACCAAAGTCGCGGAGGCCTATCACCGCGTCACCTTCCCGTTCACCCCGTCTCTAGCTCGCGTCGGGCCGTGCCGAGCCTGTAGTTTTAAATGTCGCCTAATACATTTTAAATAATACCGATCCAGCTGTCCCGAAAACAATAGTTTGTTATCCCCAGCAACGTTCTAAGCTTACGTCCGTGATCCGCAAGGGCGCCTTTAGCGCAAGTTGCTTAGATTTTAATATTAATTTGGCTGGAGGCCTCTTTTGGCTTTGCCAGAAACGACCGGTTAAACAACCACACTCCCCAGAAGTGCATGCGAGAAGCCAAACAAAATAAATATTGTCATATGTATACGATACTTGAACCGAGGCTTTAACGTGATCTCCGAGGCATTGAGGTCTTGATCCATATACATGGGTCACCCATTCAATACATGAACTCGGAAATCGCGACTTAAACTCACACATCGATTAACGCCGGTTAATTAACCACAATCCAATATTTAATTTGTCATATGAGCCAGCAGCAGCGGTCGTAACCATGATTTGATCTTGTTTTTATTGGTGCCCAGTGGAAATTCTTCATGAACTTCCTTCGCCCCGGGGAAGAGCGAAGGGGTATGCCGGACTCCTACCTGCTAAAACCACTGGATTCAGCACCTAAGGGAGGCTCCAGGTCCTCGTATGATCATGATTTGATTTACGCATCGTCATCATAATAAATCATTACTAATTGTATACAAACAAAGATTATATCATTCCAACATTATAATTATTTATACTGTTTAACAGTCAACACGTGTCGACATTATATATTCATATTACGATATCGATAATGAGTGGCACATCACTATTGCGCAGTATAGCATATTCAGTTTGTTCAGTAAATAGCACGACATACTGCAGGGGGTGAGAGCTTGGGTCAATACCTACCAAAAAAACACAATATATGTTCAGCAAAATCTTACGGATTTACAGTAGTACAAAATTTTCCGAAATATCAAAAAATCTCTACCTTGACACAGATTTTTAAGCATCTCGTAATAAAAAAAATCCTTTTCTAGTTTTTTTTACCTCAAATTATTTGTGAATAGTTACTTTACTCATTGAGAAGTCTTTGTTCTATTAAAAACTAAAACGTTTTCAAGAAATACAATTTTTATTTAAATTTTTACTTAACGGATTTTTTTTTCACCGCTGTAGGTTACAGCGGTGAAAAAAAAATCCGTAAGATTTTGCTGAACATATACTATGTTTTTTTGGTAGGTATTGACCCAAGCTCTCACCCCCTGCAGATGTCGTGCTATTTACTGGACACCCTGTATATAGCAGGCGTTTCTCGAGGTTCTAATAAAGTTTTTACCATTGAGCTTAAGATTTTTGATGATTTAAGGACATCAAGCAGTAAAATAATGCAAGGTTTATATTACTTGCAGGAGTAGATAACATTTAGGTTAAATAAAAGTAGCCTAAGTTACTCCTTATAGCATCAGCTATCAGCCAGTGAAAGTCCCGTCAAAATCGGTCCAGCCGTTTCGGCGATTAGCCGGAACAAACAGACATAAACGCAGACAATTTTATTTTATTTTGTTATAAGTACCGTATATACTTTTATATGCATTTAGTAAAAAGCTGACATTTTGACTTTACAGACAGACACTTCAATATTATTTATTTGTATGTCTAGAAAGATAGATGTATAGATAAAACGCAAAAATATATTCGTATCATTTAATTTTAGCATGACCTTTATTTTTTCAAATATCTTTTATTACGAATTTATTTAGTCTGCTCTCCTTTTTCTTTTTTCTATCTGGCAACCATAACGTGACATGGTTGGAGTATTGCCGACGCAATTATCAACATTGATACTACTTATGATTTTGTATAACTCGTCAAGATAAAGCGTAATGGGTTTTGCTGTAAACAATGGCTATCGATGGCGTTTTCATTATTTCTTTTTCTGACGGAATTTTACAATGGTCGCAGATGGCTTTTGCTGTTTACGGGACAATGTGAAACGTCCATTGCATGCTATTTGTATAAAGTACTGTGATTAAAATCGATCAAAATAGATTTGAAAAATCTATAACTATGAGGTGACATTGGATTCATTTATTTTGAGTGCTCAATAAATATTTAATTAAGATTATATGAATACTTAACATACCATATCTGTAAACATAATAAAACCAACTAATTCTCTCCTAGCAAACAATAGTGTTGGCGCCAATTAAAATGCACAGATTCTAAATATTATTCCCACGACTGGCTAGTCTGTGCTTGTTCCAAAGACAATGGTTCTCATTGGTACAGCGAAAAAATTAATTTACGCAACCTCTTTTTAATATTAAGTCAAATGAGTTATTAGTAAGATATTTTAGGTTTAAAATGAGTTAGGTAATTATATTTAAAATATCTAATCTAAGTAATAAAACTTAGCACTCAAACACGTCACGTTGCGGCAAGCGGCCTGGCACAGTCTAAGTGAGTTTAGAGTGTATGCGCTATAAATCGTGGGACAAAGAATCAAGTTGAGGCGTCTTCTCTAGTACGGAGTACATTACCTCACTGTGTTGCTGACTTAGCTAATTACAGGCTTCCACAACTTTGACCCTTCAAATGATCTTTATTTAGCAAGTAGGTTTCAAGAAACACTTTCACTGGCCAATAATTTAATTAGGATGAAGCCGGCATTTCCCAATGGCGGCCTATGAGATTTGACGAAACAAACTCAAAGGTTTCTGTTAAACCTGTTTCACCCGCGATTAATTTAAAAGAAATTTAGAGTATTTCGACATAAACACTTGACATAGAATATATACTAGTCTGTCAAGAAAGTAACGGGAAAAGATCAATAATACACAAAATGTTTAACAAAAAAATTAAATATTGTTTTTTTGTTATATGTACCGTATATACTTTCATTTGCATTTAGTAAAAAGCTGTTATTTTGACATTACAAACAGACACTTCAATTTTATTTATTTGTATAGTTTAAAAGTTAATCGCAAGGTCTGGAATGGCATTTTAAAGAACGATCTTGAGATGGCTTAGCCGTAAGACAAAATCCTCAGTAGCCACCAATAAAAAAAGGTTTTTTTAGTAGTAGCACATGTAGTAGAAATCTATCAATGACCTCAAAGCGAGTAGCAGCTTCCATTGTTAGCGTACTATCGAGATCTATTCTTAGTCTGCACGCACAACACTACGTCAATGACTTTAGTCATGTGATTATATCCGTATATCAAACATGGCAAGCAAATGGAGCACATCAATATGTCGGAGGACCTGAAGACGTCTGTAAGACACACTGCGTATATTCTGGCACGAACCAGAAATACATCGTATGACGCGACGGAGAAGACTACCGAATGTTCACACGAGGGAGACCGCGAAACGGAAAACAGGATGAATGATGATCGACCTGAAGGTAGATATAATTGAATGAATGTGAATAGCCGAGTACCGAGTGTAGTGGCACAACTAAGGAGAGGCAGACATTTGTACTCTGCTCTGGAATCAAGCAGAGTACAAATGTCTGCATTAATGCGATGCTGGTAATCGTTTTACCGCGTGTGCTCCTCTTTTATTGACCTTGGCATATCTTCATGGACGTCCTCTGCCCTGAGGAAAGCTGGAGGGGCGGGCCGGACTCTTACTGGCTAAACCTCACTATGTTCCTGCGACCTTTTTTTTATTGATGTCCAGTGGAAATTCTACATGGAACTTCCTTCACCCCGGGGAAGGGCGAAGGGGTACCTACCTACCGGCTAAAACTACTGGAGCGGTCATCTTCGGTACCGAAGGGGGGCTCCAGGTCCTCGTAAGATCACACTAGAGGCGAGAACCTACCACCGGAGGTGCGGTATTCGCTTGCGCTTTAGGCTGCACCAATATGTCTTTCCCCTGCGCACCTCACTGTGGTCCGTGATATTTATAAGTATTAACTCTCCGTGTGATGCCGGCTTTGCCGTGTGGTGTCGGCTCAGAATACCACCACCCCATCTCCTCCCGTGGGTGTCGTAAAAGTCGACTAAGGGATTAGCCGGAGGATGGGCAGCAGCGTCCATTGAGTACATTAACAGCTTAACTGCGATCGCCAACCCGTCTGCCAAGCGTGGCGTTTATGGCAAAACCCCCCAATGAGCCCACAACACGCCCATATCGGTCGTTGTGGTGATCTTTGGGGAGGCCTGTGTCCAGCAGTGGATTTCTTCGGCCGAAATGATGAACTCTCCGTTTACCGACTACTTTTTGTTATTTCAATTTGATTCCCCGAGCTGTTACCGAGTCGTGATCCTATTAAGGTCATTCTCGGGTCAGTGTGTTGTCCAAATATTATTGGTACAATTTGTTCATCGTTACGTTCAAAGTACGGTTCCGTTCTAGGCAGTGCCGGCTTGGCTTAGAAGGTCAAAGTTCGTTGTATTGGCATATGATTTTGGTTTGTGTATAATGTGGAGTAACATATATAACTATGTTGTTTATAACTGAAAGTAAAACTGAATCTATCGTTGGAACTAAACCTAACTAGGTTTCAAATGTGACGTCGTTCCCTTTAAGTCAAATTCATAAGCTGGCATGGCATGGCATGTGCATATTTTAATCTTCAATGTAATTTGAAACATTTTCTTTATTAACATTTAGAAACGTAGAAAAGATACCGGTGATTTCGTTTGTAAGTTAACTAATTGAAACACATTAAGGAAATGTCGTAGCATCGTTACTACATTGATACTTAAGTAAATATGTTTTACCATCATTTGTGTTAATCAAAATTGTAATCTCAATTATTTTAAAAGAGTATCCATTGAATTTCTTGCCGGCTCTTCTCCATAGGATCAACTATTTGGAACCGTGCTATTTAGATTCTGACGTTTCGTAAGTGCCAATATTTGATTTATTTGAAATAAAAAAAAACTTTTGACTTAATCTACCTCTATGCCAAATTCCACTTGAATTCGTTCAGCCATATGAGCTTGATACAGACACAAACATCTAAACGTTCACATTTATAATATTACTAGCTGGGACCCGCGGTTTCACCCGCGTTGAATTTCAAAGAAATTTAGAGTACTTCGACATATACACTTGACATAGAATATATATCTATAGCCCATATAGTTATTCCTTATAACATCAGCTATCTGCCAGTGAAAGTCCCGTCAAAATCGGTCCAGCCGTTTCGGAGATTACCCGGAACAAACAGATAGACAGACAGACAGACAAAAAATTTAAAATTTGTTTTTTTTGTTGTAGGTATCGTATATACTTTCACATGCATTTAGTAAAAAGCTGTTATTTTGACATTACAAACAGACACTTCAATTTTATTTATTTGTATAGATTAAGATATTAGTTTAGTTTCTCGATACTCGTATTCATGATAAACAATCCAATTCCAATAACAATCTTTTAAAATATCCAGATATTTTAATAGGTACATATTAAAATATCTGGATATTTTAAAAGATACATTTATTAATCATTTCGGCCGAATAAAGTCCATTGCTGGACATAGGCCTCCCTCAAAGATCAACACAACGACAGACATCGGTGTCTTGTGTCCTCATTGGGGGTTTTGCCATAATGGCCACGTTTGGCAGGCGGGTTGGCGATCGCTGTTGAGTTATTAATATATTCGAAGGACGCTACTGCCCATCCTCCAGCTAATCCCTTAGTCGCCTTTTACGACACCCACGGGATGAGATGGGTTGGTGCTATTCGTAGCCGGCACCACACGGTTATGGTACATTTATTGGAATACGAGTATCGAGAAACTAAACTAATATCTTAATAATATTATAAATGTTTATAAATGTGAATTTAGAGAAAGAACTAGTGAATTTAAATTCACCGCTAACTTTAATGATTTTTTTCATTAAATCTGTACCATACACACATACATACATATAGTATACACCACGACTCGATAAATGCGTTTAGATCTAAAATCCTGAAGTAAGTTCTAAATTGAAATTTCATTATTTTTGTGCCTTTAGTCTCTGATTAATTAAAACTAGTGGTCGCCCAGAGGTCGAAATACGAGTACAACAGATTCATTATATTTTAAAATTTGATTTAAGTATTTGGAACACATATCTATACAAATAAATACAATTGAAGAATTGTTTGTAATGTCTAAATAACAGCCTTTTACTAAATGCATATGAAAGTATATACAACAAAAAAGCTATTTGTAATTTTTGTGTGTGTCTGTCTGTCTGTTTGTTCCCGCTAATCTCCGAAACGGCTGGACTGATTTCTACGGGACTTTCCCTGGAAGATAGCTGATGTTATAAGCAATAACTTAGGCTACTTTTATTTTAGAAAACAAACTAGCGTGCCGTGCAAATAAATAAAACCCATGAAATCCAATATATATATACATACTCTATGTCAAGTGTCTCTGCCTAAGTACTCTAAGTTATATTTAAATAATCCACTTTCTTTTCAATTAAACGGCGGGTGAAACCGCGGCTCCCAGCTAGCTACACATAAATTTAAAAGTTCAGTTAGAGGAGGGGTCCTCTAACTGAACTTTAACTATGCGAAATCTTACACTTCTCAAATACACAGCCTATTCCTGTTATATGTACGAGAAATGAAGTTTATATTAATATTTATTAGGCCTCGAATGATTATTGTTTGTATAATTATTAGAATCTTGTGGTATATATATGTATTTCGTATGGTTAGTGGCCACCGTTGTGTCAGAGTTGTTCAAGCCGCCCAAAGGCCTCCGACTTGGCTTAACGACTGCCGTCTAACGACAACAACCGGGACCGACGATTTAACGTGCCCTCCGAAGCACGGAGACGCTCAGTTGAAATACCACTATGCGGTCACCCATCCAGAGACTGACCGCGCCAAGCATTGCTTAACCTCGCCAATCGTTTACCGATCAGTGAGTGCAACTGGCTATGAGCGCCTAATTGTACCTAGTAAGTAATGTATTACGAATCACGAGGAAACTAGATCCCGCGACGCAGGGCATCCTAGTGCGGGGTCTAGGGTTACTTCAGGCACAAAAAAATAATAGTTTTATTACCTTCTAGATAATTCACATGCCTTCGATATATCTACCTTTTGTGTGCTAAAATATGTCTGTAAAGTTGTCACTCAATAAATAAATAAATAAATTTGATAAAAAATTACTATTTACAAACCAATTCGCAAAGCAGTAGAAATCGGTTCTGGCCTGGTTTATGTTCAAACCTAACCTCTAAACCTACGAGTCGCTTACAATAAAATAAATGATAACTTCTCCATGCGCGCAATAAGCCTAAAAAAAAAGGGCAAAGGTTTTCTTCACGTATTTAATATATGGATGTAATGTTCTTAGCTGACTCACCCGTCATTATAACGAATGCTGGTTAGGCTGTAATTGGTTAATATGTAGGCCTGTTACCATATGTACATTAATTATATCATAGTATATTATCTTTATTAATGAATTAGACACCTGGACAAATATTACTGTATACTTTGACATTTTGGTTCTGATTGACATTTTATTTGATTTTATTAACATCAAATTGTAATGTAATATATGTACTATATAAATTAATAATAAAACAATTGTAATTAAATTTAAATAACTTTAATCAAATGCATCACCTGCCTAATGGCAAAATAGACTGACTTTGAATAATGTAAGACCTTATAGATTTGCTCTATTTTATGTGAATCAATTTTCATTTCATTTATATTACGCACGAGCTGTGGGAAAACCAGAATAAATAAATTAAATAAATAGCAATACTGTATTGACTGGAGCCCAGATTGAATGAAACCTTTGCCTAAAAGCATTTTTGTGTTCAGATATTCTCATTTTATTTTTTACTTATCTACGTCAATGTTGTTGTAGTTTGCAAGTTGGTTGACGTATAAGAAAGAGGTTTATATCTATTACTCACTAACAATGCGCAAATACCGGGTGTGGATAGTGTTTATCATGATTGTGTTATTCCAACACACGCGAAGCCACCAGTTTTATAAACATGCTTATTTAGATAAAACATATTACGCGGAAAATCCGCACGGTTCAAGGTCCAAGTTCATAATCTTTCAAATATTGTTATTTATCTTCTTTACGTATTTGATTTTGCAATAACTTGTTATTTCGAAATCTAATATGTAAACAAAACGGAATATTATCAATCTACATTGTCTTAAGGTCGAAATTAATAATTAATCCAACATCTCTGGCAAATCCATTTGGATTGAGAATTTGTCCGTTTTTTTGTTAAGTGTGATCTAAATTTTAACAGATATCAAGTTTCTAATCTTAAATCTAAACATTCGGTGCAGTGGCTGATACAGTCGGCTGCTGCGCTCCGGTTCGTGGGGTCGATTCCCGCGCGGTACGAATATTTGTATGATCTGCAAGTAGTTGTTCCGGGTTTTGGTGTATTGTAAGTGGAATTCATGTCTGTAAACGCACCCACGACACAGGAGAAATACTAGAGTGGGGCAAAGTTTAAAAATAACATTGGGCTGATTTAATTATCAATTCCAGTGATTTGATTATTAAAGAAACCACGCCGTGTGGTGCCGGCTAAGAAAACCACCACCCCATCTCATCCCGTGGGTGTCGTAAAAGGGGATTACCCGAATGATGGGCAGCAGCGTCCTTCGAGTACTGTTATAATTGTACTCAACTTCAACTGCGATCGCCAACCCGTCTGCCAAGCGTGGCGAATATGGCAAAACCCCCCAATGAGCACATAATCTTTGGGGGAGGCTTCTGTCCAGCAGTGGACGTTTTTCGGCTGAAATGATGATAATTAATTTCGGTATATGAAATTCCAGCGAATTCAAAAACTATTCCCGAACTTTGCATTAGAAAGAAAATTTACTTGGCGTTTTCTTTACATCAAGGGGAAGCTCGTTCCATATTTTGACTGTTGAGACAACAAAGGATTTAGAAATAAAACCTGTACGACTTCTCAATAACTATTGAGAAGTCGACCCAATTTGTCTCATCACCAGTTGTATTAAAAAAAAGGGTTGCACTCCTAGAGTGCCGACAGAAGTGATTTATTTTTATTTATCTAGACGCGTTCGCGGTCTGCTATTTGTATGTACATTCATATATGCACACACTATAGCTGCGTCTCGTCACTGTGTCGCGAGTCCAGAGATTTTATCTCGTCTAAAAATATGCGTACCGCGCTAAAAGAAGTTTTCACTTCAAAAATACGGCTTGCACTCCGGGAGTGCCGACAGAAGTGAAAACTTATTTCGGCGCGTTAGATTTTATCTCATCTAAAAATATGCGTACCGCGCTAAAATAAGTTTTCACTTCAAGCGTTTCGTAACGGTGTCGGGAGTCCAGAGATTTTATCTCATCTAAAAATATGCGTACCGCGCTAAAAGAAGTTTTCACTTCAAAAATACGGGTTGCACTCCGGGAGTGCCGACAGAAGTGAAAACTTATTTCGGCGCGTTAGATTTTATCTCATCTAAAAATATGCGTACCGCGCTAAAATAAGTTTTCACTTCAAGCGTCTCGTAACGGTGTCGCGAGTCCTAGAGTTTTTATCTCATCTAAAAATATGCGTACCGCACTAAAAGAAGTTTTCACTTCAAAAACCGACGTCATCCTTGATTTCGTGATGCGAAATCTTTCTCTCATATTTTTCCCGCGTCTACAATCTGCACACGGTAGTTGAAATTTTAGTTTGTTTGATCGAGCCTGTAGCCAAATTTGATTTAATACAGTTAAATCAAATTTGGCCACAGATTTTTCGATAAACGATCTCCCATAACCATCATGACTAATCCCATAATCTTTCATTGGCCACACATTAAACAGCTTGACAACGAAACATATAATCAATTTTGTTTTTGTTGTGGTATATACCGACATTTAAACGTTTGGCCTTGGTACGCCCATTCTCGTCCATTGTCAAATGTTACTAATACTTTGTTATTTAGTTTTTTGCATCATTGTATACGGTAGGTACTAGGAAAATCAGTTAATAATTTTTTGCTACCATCATAGGCTCTGCCCTTTTTCAAAGTGGTGTCTCCAGCACAGGATATGACATGCCTTCATCATATCAGCCACAGGACGTCCACTGCAGAACAAAGGCCTCCCCTTTAGATTTCCACAACGAACGGTCACATGCCGCTCTCATCCAACGACTCCCAGCGACCTTCACTCACCAAGTCGTCTGTCCACCTCGTTGGAGGTCGTCCCACGCTGCGTTTTCCGGTGCGCGGTCTCCATTCGAGAAACTTTGTGCCCCAACGGCCATCAGTTCTACGAGCAATGTTGGCACATTGCTCGTAGAACTGACATGCCTTAGGTGACAATGACTTTCGAAATTAGGTATAGAAAATCCAAAATATTTTTGTTTTTATTTTTTACTGGTGGTGATTACGAGGAGTGTAGCTCTGGGTAACGAATTGGGCTACCCCGTCCCGATACAAAGGGAGTTTGGAACCCCGTGCGTACCATTAAGCATTGGGTTACCCGCAGATGGCGGGTTAACCACAAACACAACACATACCCAAGAAGGTTCAGTATAAGGCAGGCGGCCGACTGTAAAACGTTTTTCCAAAACATTTGCAATATGACACATATTGCACCTTAAGTAACTTGGGATCAGGAAGACATGTGGTAATTACGATACAAAGGAGGAAATCCTAAATAGAACTTCTGGATGTGCAGCACAGCACAGCGAAGCTTCGAGAGATCCTTTACAATCTCCCCCGAGATGCATCTGGGGGCAGCCCTCTATAGTCATCTCCTCTGTGCTAGAGGGGTGACCGCTTTACAGTCATCCCCTCTGAGATGTGAACCAATGGGCGATTCTTTCTGTCGAGGACCTGGCGTCCCCCTTCGGTGCCGAAGATGACTGCTCCGGTGTTTTTAGCCAGTAGGAGTCCGGCAAACCCGCCGAAGAAAATTATGTGTATCCACCGGGTTAGGTAATTTATAAAAAGAAGGAAGATTATAAACTTTTTTTTCTAAATTTCCGGCCGGCATTGGCATAATTATGCGTTTAATGCATCGTAAGGCGTAGTACAGACCGCAAAGTGTGTCTAGGTCATTGCTCAGTATTCGCTAATAGAGGGGCCGAGGCGTTAACATGAAAAATAAATAAGACTCGGCTCATATGCACGTAAGTATAACTTTAATGGCATGACCGATTATTAATGCAAAATAGTAGAATTTTATCGAAAATGTTTTAAAACTTAATGGGTTTATTTGGAAATTATATTGGGATATTTTTCTAAAGTTTTTTTTTCGTTGTTTGGAAATCCTTATGGAAATCTAGCAATAGAATGGGGGGCGCGACGTTTTATGTCAACCTTTTACTGGCTAAAACCAACCAGAGGATCCTTCGCCAAGGATGCGGGATTCGATCGCGAATTCACCGCACCACAGATAGGTAAAAATAACCAGGGTATATCTTGATCGGGAAATTGCTGTCAGTCATAATTTTCCGTATGTTTTTACCGGGCTTTGACTTACAATTTCACCCGCCTAATCACCTTTAAATCATCATTCTCTAAATCTTGACTCGCGTAGGCCGACCATTTCGAAGTGAGCATAACACTGGTAGATAATATAATAATTAAGTTTGCATGATTCTACTAAAATATTTAGCGGACGCATTCGTTAGACTAAACGAGATGACTACGAAAGAGATATTGCAAGCATCGCGTTCATGGAAGATTTATCTGTGCCCGATTAATTCCTTTGTTATTAGACGTAAAACAATAAAGCCGGAATTGACACTGCGCTTGCCTTTCATATCTTACGAAGCTGCAAACCTTTATGCAAAACAGGCTGTTCAAATAGGAGGTAATAAGTGTCTGCTTGCCCAGTCAACACTGCAAAACTGTTAAAAAAACAACAACTTTAAGACATATTCTCATTTAAAAAAGACCATTTTTCCAAGATTCAATTTCACTAACACAGACAAAATAAGTGCTGGTTTCTCACGAAGACGTTGCAATTTTATGTTACGAGCGATTTGATTATACTACATCTAATTGCGTTCAAAACCGACATTTATTAAATTGCTTGGGAATATCCTAATATTAATTAATTACCAAATGAAAATTTAACGCTTGTATCTGTTATTAGTATTTGAAATAGTCAACTAAGTAATCTTTTTAATGAGATTTATGCAACCGTGAATTACTCGTGCGTCCTGCTCGTCCACCGTATAAGTACCTATAATCTTTACATTATAATGAAACTACATTCATAAACGGTTTGGCATTACATTTTCTGTGCCGATACAGATAAAACAAAAATATCCTGAAACGCGGCAAAAAGGTCACAGACTTAATTCAAGATGGCGGATTGGCGCGAAATGGCAACCGTTTGAGGTTAAAAGTGAAAGAGATACGCCCTCTATTGTTAGCATGAGAACAAAATCGTCTATGAGACATTTTTACTACATTGTTATAAAACGCCTTTAAAAGGTTATAAGATAGGCTGCGAATTGGAGTAAATAATAATTGCGGGTGTCAACAGTGGATCACTGATATTTAGCTACATCTGTTTAGATTTGAAGTCGACCTCAATATGATTGGAAAAAGGCTAGTATGATGTCATAATTTTATAAGGATATCGCGAGATCACTTAAAAGTATCATAATATGTATATTTATGATGAGAAACGAGTTTTTATTGCTATCCCATGTTGTTTGTTTTAATACTATGGTCACTGACTGACGGTCGTAATTGCTGATGATACACGGAACTATATCTAGGCTTGCCATAAGTTCTCTTTTTCTCGGACACTGTCATTCTACACGGGTGACGTGTCTAGTTTTTTTGAAGTTTAGACGATACTCGGCCAAGTTATGGACACAGTGTCCGAGGTTTTTGATTACGGCTTCTAGCGGAGGCTTGCTAAAAAACCAAGCTCGGCAGTAAAGTACCGTCTATATGAAAGGGCTCCAAGAAGCAAGAGAGAATAAAAATAATAGTTAAAAAAACTAAAAACCACGCCTTTGTAGATAACCGAACTAAAAGGTAGAAAATCATTTTTAATAAGTTTAAAATAACAATAGTGATTAATAAAAAGAAATATTATTGTTAAAAAGCGTGGAGTGCTTAATCAGATATTTTCATGATGACGCTACTTTTACAAATATTCAAAAAAATATTTACCACAATTGGCATCAAGCACCCCACGCTTTTTTACAATAATATATTTTGGCCACAGTAAAAATGTGCGCCTGTCGGTTGTATCAGACAGCACTCAATGCTTCAAAAGGAGGTTTCGGTAATAGCCTACTAACACTAAATTAGAATTAAAACTCCGTACTCCTACCGGCTAAAAGCACTGGGGCGGTCATCTTCGGCACCTAAGGGGGGCTCCAGTTCCTCATATGATCACACTAGAGCAAATAATAAGAATTAAACCTGGTGAAGGCTTATGTGTCGGTGCGACTAACATCAGACTGAAACTATGAAAAAGTTAATTATAATATACGTTATTTTCTAAAGAGAAACACATAATTTAATATTCTAGTCTCGCATTACCTTTAATGAAAGTAACGAAACACTTTAAACGTAAAGTATTAATGTCTTGTTGTATCAGGTATCTTCACAACTGAGTAAGCAAAAATATTTAGTAGGTATCTTGGTTTTGAACTTTGTTTTATGCAGCATAAAGTCTAAAATTAACGGATTATTTTTTTGCCTAGCAGTTGAGTGAAATGTGAACTTTGTACTGTGTAGATTTAAGGTATAAAGTTGATCGTGTTCTGGTACGAGAGATATTACTTTTGCCAAGTAAACGTTTTAGTATTTAATTGGTTTAGTTCATTATGTCAGAAATGAGAGGATTATGTTTATATATACTTATATCGCACGTAATATAAGTACCTTAGGCTTAAGTAGGGTGACCAGAAGGGCGGATAAGAGTAAAATAAAGGTATCTTGATAGAAGTATCAGTGAAATTATAAGATTTCAACGAATGCGTCTGGTGCGGAGACGTAGACACTGACGGTTAGTCAACAAAATCAAAGTCGCTCAGCGAGCCATGGAGCGAGTGTTTCTTTAAAGAAAAATGATTCGGGAAGTCGGGAAAGAATCGATTTCAAGGCATATTGTTCCTACACGAGTGAACCAAATATTCTAACAACGTAGAGAAGAGTCTATTATTTCTGTTAACTTAAAATTTCAGTCCGTACAAAATCTATTGTAGTCTTTCACCTCCCCCTCTCAGGGATGTGCCTATAGGCGTGGCACCAGCGGGCGGCTCTAATGTGATCATACGAGGACCTGGAGCCTCCCTTAGGTGCCGAAGATGACCGCTCCAGTGGTTTTAGCCGGTAGGAGTCCGGCATACCCCTTCGCCCTTCCCCGGGGCGAAGGAAGTTCATGAAGAATTTCCACTGGGCACCAATAAAAAAAAAAAAGTCTTTCACCTCCAGGGACAATCCGGGAAGGATGGTATCGATGAGAGACGAGGAGCGGTGTTCCACAGGGACCGGGCTTGGGGCCGCTCCTTTCACGAACGCGCGTGTATCCTTCGGGATCCCACATCCAGGTGGAAGGTGTCCGCGACGGTAGACCTTCCGGCCTCCATGAGTTACGGCCTGCGAGCGACGCGCTATGGGCAGTCTCTCACCCGACCAGAAGCAGGCCGAGACGGCGGAGGATACGACGCGACAGCGGCAGTAAGACACCTCTGATCCCCGCCGCAGAAAACGCCTCGGGCGCGGGCGCCATGCGGAGCGACCTGCGGGCGAGGATTTCCCCAAGACAAAAAAAGGTCCGGTCGGCGGTGCTTTGTTTTGCGGACCCTCTGACGGAATGTGCAACTGGCCGAGCCGATACTTGCTGGGAGTGCGGCTTAGTGCCTAGCAGACACCGCACTTCCGGCCATAGGTAAGGGAAGGAGCACCGTTGGGCTTTCACCGGTAAGAGTCCGGCATGCCCCTCCACTTTTCCCACAGGGTGGAGGAAATCTATGATGATTTCGCCACCACAAAAAAGGGGACATTGCCATATTCACCACGCTTGGCAGGTGGATCGGTCTACACAGTATGTTGTTCTTAGCACACAAGAGGAAGCTGCCGCCCATCCACTTGATATCAACACTTAGTTGCCTCTTACGACGTCCATGGGTGGAGAGGGATGGCATATTCATTGTCGGGAACGATACGGTCTTACCGGAAATCACACAGACTCATTAAAATATCTATCCCGATTTTAAAATATCCGCTTGCAACTAGATTAATTGCCATTGTTTGTTTAATTATCAATGACTGAATCAATTAACAAGCGATTATTTATAATTATATATATAAATACTTTAATAACATAAATATAAACACAAAACGTGTATTTGAGAGAAGTTTATGTGACCGTGTGGTGTACGAATTAAGAATGTAGCAGCACCACTCCATCTCCTTCCGTGGATGTTGTAAAAGGCGATTAAGGGAATCTAAACCAGAGGCATGAGCAGCAGCATCCCGTCTGTGGAACGCTAGCCATTCTGCGCTCACCAACCCGCCTGCCAAGCGTGGTGAGTACTGGCAATTACCCCCCATTATGATGACACAACTGTGGAAATCTATGGGGGGAGGCCTTTGTTCAGCAGTGCACGTTGCATGGCCGATAGGATGAGAGACATTTAAATACTGCCCGGGCGTTTTAATGTTACATCTAGTTTACCGATATTAGATTTACATTTCCGGAATTGCTGATAATATTTCGGATGTTTGCAGTTGGCTTCGGCAGTGAGTCATTGATCTGATTCCCACTGTTAAATGTTGCGAAAATGTTTCTCAGTAATGAGTCAGCCTCTCAGTACTATGCAGCACTGATATTTATAATCTGTATTACTGTTGTTAAGGTCTACTTTTATTTATTTTATTGAGCCCAGTGAAAATTCTTCATGAACTTCCTCCACCCCGGGGAATAACGAAGGGTAATGCCGGACTCCTACTGGCTAAAACCACTGGGGCAGTCATCTTCGGCTCCAGGTCCTCAATTGATCACACCGAGCTGCCCAGCGATGCCACGTCCATAGGTACATCTCGGAGAGGGTGACTTTAAAGCGGTCATTGTAAACGATTAGGGGGTGGTTTGGTGCCGGCTACGAATAGCACCAACCCATCTCGTCCCGTGGGTGTGTGTGTAAACGGAGACTATGGGATTAACTGGAGGATGGGCAGCAGCATCCTTCGAGTACATCAACAACTCAACTGCGATAGCCAACCCGCCTGCCAAGCGTGGCGATTATGGCAAAACCCCCCAATATGCACACAACATACCCTTATCGGTCGTCGTGGTGATCTTTGGGGGAGGCCTGTGTCCAGCAGTGGACTTTATTTGACCGAAATGATGATGAGGGGGTGGGGTAAAAGATTTACACGGTACACGGCAAAATGTCACCATCTACATGTACAGCTCGGTTATCTTAGCTGGTGCTGAATGGTTAGTCGTGGACCGTAAGTTATTTAATGATTCCAGGTCCGGTTGAAACCTCAGTCAAAGAGCCAAACATCCAAAATAGATTGGAATCTAAATTCAAACACATTTGCAAACAAATAAGTGTTTTTGTCGTCATTATAATGAATTTTAGTGTTAAGGACTACGATGAATAACTTCAGTTACACTGACATGGTTTTCCCGGGCCAAGAACGTAAAAAAGTAATGTTTAATGTGTTCTATTTGTGCAAAACATAATTGTGTAAATTTATACGTGTCTTCTTCGACTTATTTGTCTGTTAAATTGACCTTTTGACCGCCACGCTCAGAAGTGCAAGCAAGGCTTCAACGCAAAATACCAACAAAAAAGTAGGGATTCTAAAATGATATCCATATTGTACGGTGTGTGACACCTTTAATTGTTCATTGTGTTTGATATGAGTACCGCGAACCGGGAAGAATGATAATAAAATAGGTGTGTTCTTAATAAATGAGTGGCTGACACAGTCGGCTGCTGCGCTTTGGGTCGTGGGTTCGATTCCCGCACGGAACAAATATTTGTATGATCTGCAGGTAGTTGTTCCGGGTCTGGGTGTATTGTGTGTGGAATTCATGTCTGTAAACGCACCCACGGCACAGGAGAAATCCTAGTGTGGGGCAAAGTAAAAAAAAAAAAAAAAACAAATGTATTGATGCTTAAATTATAATGGTTATACAGTAAAACGCGTGGCATTGCACGAGTTACAAGCGTCAGCATAAAATGTTACAAGTTTAGTAAAATGTACGGGTCTGCTTGTACACATATATTTGTACAATATTAGCAGCGTACCCTGATTTGATGAATTTTAACCCCCATAGGGGACGAATTTTCAAAAATCGTATCTTCGTGTTCACCACATTATAGACATTATATTCATGGGCAAAATGACATGCTTCTAGACAAATATATGCAAAATTGAAAAATTAAAAATGCAATTTGATAAATCCTCAATATTGGGTGTATCAACGCCATAATATACACATTTTATCAGAACAGCGAGTTTATTGTTATACCAAGATGACTGCAGCGAAATTGATTCATGGGATGCAAGATGA
Organism: Diloba caeruleocephala; assembly: GCA_947459985.1. Taxonomy (NCBI): domain Eukaryota; kingdom Metazoa; phylum Arthropoda; class Insecta; order Lepidoptera; family Noctuidae; genus Diloba; species Diloba caeruleocephala. The sequence continues at coordinate 8,966,873 of OX381631.1, read as the reverse complement.
TAACTGGGTTATAAAGGACAACATCGACCAGTATTGGGGCCTGATAAAGTTATATCAAAGTATTGGAGAGTATTCATCAGGAGAACTTTAACAACTTGATAGAATCAGACACACGAAGAACAAGAAAATGGAAAATTTTCGCTTGGCTAGCTTAGGCACCAGTCTCCCACAGTAAATTTTTATAATACTATAACTAGGCAATATTGAATTTTGTTGCAACTTTTTCATTATTGTGGTGAGAAACACCTCACAAACCTTACACAAACTTACTTACAAACCGGTTTAAGCTGTGGGTTGTCTCTCAGTGTTAGTTTTATTAAGTAGATTTGACAGCCGTAGTTTTCTATCGTCTACTGCCGTCGTTGGCATGGTAAACATGTTTTTATTGGAGACGATTCTGGCGTTCAAAAGATTGCAGTTTACAGACATAAATCTACAACAATACAAACTACAAACAACACAATCTACAAACAATCAACATGCACTAACGCCCAAACCCGATCCAACAGCCTGAAGGCAGAAAGGGAGGTATGCCATTCTTCCAATAACTTTGTCCAATTGTCAGTTGATCAAAGAAATTGGATTATGTCATCAAATTTCAAGTTCTAAAATCTTGGATCAAATAAGAACTATTTGATCCAAGATTTTGACATTTCAATATTTTCAATCAAACACAGCTAAATGGGTATTGAAAGAAATATTTAAGACTGTGATAGCTACCACTGTCTTCATTATACAATGCCTTTAAAAGAAAATGGGCAAACCGAAAGTCACATCAAATGTCGTGCCCATCCCATCCGTTGGAGCGCTATTCTCGAAGTTGTTGACGAGTATGCCTACCAGGGACAAACTGTCCAGTTAGGTAGGTCCAACTTCGAAAAAGAGGTCAATCGTCGAATCCTACTCGGCTGGGCAGTGTTACCAGTGATGATATACGGATCAGAGACGTGGTCACTCACTGTGGGCCTCATAAGAAAGCTCAATGTCACTCAGCGAGCTATGGAGAGCTATGCTTGATATTTCTTTACGAAGTCGAATCAGACTTGAGGAGATCCGTAGAAGACTAAAGCTGCTGACATAGCTGAAATGATTAGTAAACTGAAGTGGCAATGGGCGGGGCACATAGATCGTAGAACTGATGGCCTATGGGGCAAAAAAGTTCTCGAGTGCAGACCGCGCACCGGAAAACGCTGCGTGGGACGACGAGGTAGACAGACGACCTGGTGAAGATCGCTGGGAGTCGTTGGATGAGGGCGGCATGTAACTGCTCGTTGTGAAAAACTACGGGGGAGGCCTTTGTTCAGCAGTGAATGACGCACCGTCAAAAAAAAAAAGATCTTTTGGACAGTGAAATTGGATGTGTGCAGCCTTAGTTCACAGCGCCAGTCGAATCGTCTCCATAATAAGCCGGTTACGAAAATTTTAACTCTATTTTTTATTTCATATAGGCGCTTATAAACTCTTATAAACGTCAACGGATAATGTGCACGTTTCGGTAAAGTCGGTCCTATGGGGAAGAGACTGCAAGAAATTCCATGGATACTTAAAAAAGTGGTATATATGAAAACTCAGTAGACTATAATATATTATACCATTCTACTCTTACAACGGGTGCGTGATGTCGTAAAGAAAACTGATACCAAAGATTCTGTTCATGATTCTGTAACCCTCAGCATTAGAATTTTGCGTCGGCCTTAATTTATTTATTCTTAAAACAAATTATTTACATTAATATAGATAGAACGTAATTCTAAAACGAGAATGTAGATTAATCGCCTCCTAGCCTCCTACCCCAGGCTGAAACTTATCTGGCTGTAGCTTCTCATGAATTATCAATTCTTTTTCCAGTTTATTTGACTGATAATAATTGTTTTGTCTATCTTAACCAATTAATAAAAACACAATCAACTGTTTATTTTCACATCAAACTATAAATGTAGGAAAACTAAATGGCTGTTTTTTCACTACAGTTCACGGATGAGGTCATCGCGCGCAGTAGCATATTAATATTATATCATTGTACAATAACCACTAGCGTTTTAATCGCGTTGTATACTATACATTGCGCGCAAGAAAATTACAAATATTACCTATTATTTCAGTGATAAATGGCTTTACAAATTTTATTATTGACCTCAATGTGTGCTCTTCCCAAAGTTTTCGGTACGTTATCACTTACACCAAATAGATATCATTCTACTCTTAGATAACGTCAGGTTAGGCGACAGTAGCTACTTGTAACCACAATACAAATTAGCTTCAGCATCAAAGCATACTGTTCCAAATGTTCAGTAGTGAGATTATTATACTACACATATAATAAAATGTCCCTAGGTACGTATTAAGTCTCTAGTATGATATACAAGGACCTGGAGCCCCCCCTTAGGTGCCGAAGATGACCGCCCCAGTGGTTTTAGCCGGTAGGAGTCCTTCTCAGCGGCGGAGGAAGTTCATGTAGAATTCCGACGGGGCTCAATAAAAAAAAAATACGGGTTGCACTCCGGGAGTGCCGACTGAAGTGAAAACTATTTTTTTTTTATTTATCTAGACGTATTGGCGGTCTGCTATATGTACATGCATATATGCACACGCTATAGCTGCGTCTCGTAACGGTGTCGTGAGTCCAGAGATTTCATCTCATCTAAAAATATGCGTACCGCTCTAAAAGAAGTTTTCACTTCAAAAAAATACGTATTACGTACGTACGTATAAGGTTATTGCGTATTTTACATAATGTATATGTAAAATACGCAATAACCTGAAAATAATACCAAAATGCATATGCAGATATGGCGGCTTGGTTGGCGCAGCGGCTAAGCGATTCGCTTTCTGCGCAGCGGCGGCGGGCTGATTACGTATGTCGCAGATGGTTTGCGACACGCGCAAATCGCGCAGACAGCTATCAAACGTTAATTTGGTATTACCTATTTGCCGATAGCGACCCAACAGGCGAAGATATCTGGCGCACACAACAGACGATCAATGAACTAAAAATTGCGTTCTCGACTTAAAATTTCAGGTAATTTGTCACTGATGTTTCTTGGTTGCGCGATAGTTGATGCCGCTGTTTTTAGCTAATCAGGGTGACGGTCGCGGGTTCGATCCTCACACGGAACAAATATTTGCATGATCTACAGATAGTTGCTTCGAGTCTGGGTGTTTGTGCATGTGAAACTGTACCCCCGACGCATGAGAAATCCTGGTGTAGGGAAACTTAAACCTTTTTAAAGGATTTTTTTTAAAATAACCGCTGTTTACTCATCGTACTATTTTTGTCATCATCATCATATCAGCCAAGATAAGTCCTCTTCTGAACAAAAGCGTCCCCCATAGATTTCCACAATTGTGTCATCGTTTTGGGGGGAATTTGCCAGTAGGTACTCACCACCCTTGGCAAGCGGGCTGGTGACCGCAGTATAGCTACCATTCCACACAAGGGACGCTGCTGCCCATCCCTCTGGTTTAGATTCCCTTAGTCGCCTTGTACGACCTCCACGGGAGGTGATGGAGTGGTGCTATATTCATCTGGGCACGGATAATCTTATTAGTATTATTTTAATATTCGCAACGCGCCATGCATAAACGTGTACAGGGCAAGTAAATAACACGAAGCTAGAATAGAAATTGTATTTAACGTAATCGTCGACCAACTTTCTTTCTAGGGACAGACGGACAGACAACTAGGTCGATGAGGTGCGTTTAAACATACGTAACTCCTCAAATTGTATAGTTGTGACGTCAGCATAAAGTATGATTGATAGTTTTTTTTTTAATTTGAACCCATTACATTGGGTATTTATTACATTCGATCTCGGCCCGCGCCTGACTTTTAGGATTCGTGTCCGGATCAGAATTTGATTATCACTTGCGGTAGCGGGGACGGAAAACATCGTGGGGAAACCTGCACATCTGGAAGGGCTACAAAATGTTCTCAATGGTGTGTGTAGTACGCCAACCCGCACTAGGCCAGCGTGGTGGACTAAGGCCTAACCTTTCTCATCGTGAGAAAAGGTCCGTCCCAGCAGTGGGACAGTAATGGGCTGATTATATATGTATGTCGTCAGCATAACGTTTGGTTCGGAGGTAACTACGGATTTGCTTCAGCACTCGATGGCGGGCTCAAAACCTGCTGTTACCAATGTGTTTTTTTTATAATGCCCTTTCTCAGGTAATCTAAGACACCATATGAGGCACAAAGGCAAGAGGACGTGTAAATGATGAATGTAAAAATATTTGGATAGAACCAATGATATTATAGAGAAGTAGATATGTTACATGCTCACTAAAAGTAAGAACCAAAACTCCCCCAATTGTAGCACCTCGCAATCAGTTCGCCCAAGACAGGACAACGAACACACACTGTCACAATCTGTATTGTTTAATTAGTTAAGTAATAACAAAGCCGTCGTGCTTATAGAAAATGCACAAACCATCAAGCAAAAATAAATAAAGAACAAGGGATGTCATACCACGCGTGAATAACAAACTATATAAAATATTTTAATAAAAATACAATTCAAATTATCTATAGAAGAATATTCTCGAACAAAACACAGGCCAAGCAAAGAAAATAGATAACACATATATTCTATCACAGGTGGGACAAAGACATCGAGTACACGTATTGTCATTTTGGATAGCTATTTCTTTTACTCTCGTAGTTTTTGTATCTTTTTCTTTTTCCTACAGCATAGGTGTGTAGTTTTATAGCTTTATACCTACATACAGCGAGATTGGGTTTTGCGCGCCCTTTAATATGAACGTAACATATCTATGGTATAATATCATTGGATAGAACATAATGAGACACAACATAGTTATAAGAACACAAGATCTGTTACCGCCTGGACGTATGTGGTGCTTATGATAATTGTTTTTTTAACAATACAAATTAAAGGTATCCTGCATCCTACGTAAATATTAATACGTGAAGGCTGGATGCAGTGGTTGATACAGTTGGTTGCTGCCGGGTCGCGGTTTCGATTCCCGCACGGAACAGATATTTGTACGAACTGCAGGTAGTTGTACCGGGCCTGGGTGAATTGTCTGCGAAATTTGTGTCGGTAAGCGCACCCAGGACATAGGAGCAATCCCAGTGGGGGGCAACAAGAAAACCTTTTACCCCTTTTTGAGCACATTGCGCGCACGGAGGAGTGTTAGATTTTGCATAGTTACAGTTCATATGAAGGAGAAGCGCAGAAAGTTAAAATGTACGTGTTCATACGTCATTATATATCATGTCGTTCATAGGGGAGGCCTTTGTTCAGCTTTTTCTATTGGCTAATATGATGCTGATGATGAACGACCGTGAATGTTATACATGCGTATATAAAATTCTAGAGGATCCTTTCAAGAGAACGATCAGCAGTACTCTCCTACGCGCTTATTAAGAATTAATATATAATTAGTACGCCGTTTATGGTCATTATGGCAATATTTTGTTGTGTTTGTAGGCTGATATGGTGAAGGGATTGTAATTATTAGGGGCCGTACGACCCCAGGTTGTCGACGACAGCATATTACTGATGGTATTTGATTATATAACTTATAAAAATATAGCTTCCTTATTCGTAAAACCAGTTCGCGTATGAAGGAACTACAAGCGATTTCCGGTGCCTTCGTTTTATAACTGGATCTATTACAGTGCTGTCATGAGCTAACTGCCAACACCAACAATAAACAATGTATAATAATAAACAAAACATAATATTTATTTTGTTTGATTAATCAATGACATACACAACATAAATACAACATCGGTTTTCAATGAAATGTTATGTATCAATTAGTCACACAGATGCAATGAAACAATATCGATATTTCGGTAATCGGTTGTGGGCTGGCTGAATGAATATGTGTCACGGTTGCCATATGTCCGTTTTAAAAAGTGTAACGCGTACGATTTTCGATTTGGTTTAATTATGGCTTGCGGTCCCGTACTCTTTGGACATCTATTACTTGAATCTTGTACTAAAACGTAGTGTTTATGAGCTCTGTGTCTTGTACAAGAAGTCTTTGGTAATTTACATACTGTTTGAAAATAAAATGAGTCCCATGGACATTTACGTACGCCGTACATAAGGCCCATTAAAATATGTAGTTATCAATAAAAAGAACATAATGCCATAAATTTCAAAAGACCACACACTGCCTGTTTACACTAGCTGCTCTGATCCACATTAGGCGGTAGAGTGTAATATAAAAGAAAACGATGAAGTCATCTGTGGATCAAAAACACCTACTCAGGGCACTTATATAAACGTCGCAAGGTTACCTTTAGAAATCCTTAGCAGCAGGTGAACTTAATAGAAGAAATTACCTGAAAACAAAAAAATAACTTATCAACATCAATTACAAAATTAAACATTAAACTTGTATTATAGTTGATGATAATTATGACGTAGAGCATCGGCATCTGTTTTAAGAGGATTGGCTTGGCTCCACAACATCAGGTCCAAACTCTCCTTTTTCCAAAAGCCCTAGCGGGATTCGACAAAATGGAAATTGCTATAAGCGAATTCCATAGTCTCTTTTATGATTTATTTTCAAACGCTGCCCTCTTCTCTCTGATTTCAAATTAAGACCTGGCTGTATGGACTCTCTTCCCTTTGCCTGACCTACAAGGACGAAAACACAAAAACAACTAGGATTTCTCCTCTATTGTAGGTAAACTTCACAGACATTTTCAAATGCAAAACTCAGAGACCAAGTACAACTATATTAAGCCGTAAACATAAGGCAAACAATCTGAACACAGAAACAAAACTGCGTCGATCTTGAATGGAATTAAAAGTATAAACCATAAAGTAGGACTCTAGGCTTTGCCAACGCTTTAGTTGGCACACGAAACCACTTTAAGCTAAACAAATACAAACCGAGATTATACACGAGTGGGTTATATTACGCAAGTTGTATGCGTCAGCCGTTATTATTAGTAGTAGAAGTGATATCCGCATCATTGGGCTGGTACCTTAAAACTGGTACAAGTGGTACTATCAGGTCGTACAAGTATTCAGTATATTATATTCAGCAATACATTTTTATAGCCTGGATTGGGTTGTCTTGTCTGTGGTAAAAATTGCAAAAGGTTCGATCTCTACGAATTATTATCTATTGTTTATCTTGAAGACTTCGTGCTCCGGCAAACAAAAGATCCGCTGTCTTCTAGGTAACGAACTATAGTCTAAAATAGAAGGCAACACTATACTTCTATAACTTATAACTTCTCCGCGTTAATTACGATTTCGATATGAACTTGATAAAACGTAAATAACTGTTATATACGACGACGACTGAATCGTTACTGAACCAACAGCGTAGCGGCTTGATTACTTGAACGATCCATCCTTATTGCTGCAAATGGCCTGAGTCATGTGCAAAGATAGCTGGTATATAAGAGTTACAGGTTAATCTTCATTAGACGTCGGTAAACGTCTGCTGTAGACCACTGGCTTAATCCATTACAATCAACATCCAACTTTGGCCGGTACTTACTTCATTACATAATGGCTTGGCGGCAGGGTTTTTCATGTCCAGTTATTTTCGTACTTATGATGCATGATTTCATCCCCAAAGCGGAAGTGGAATGCTTTGCCTTTGATGATACAATGGAATTCTCCCGCCAGAATTTCCAGAATATCGATAAAGTATGTACTACAAAGATTGAATAGAAAATATAAAGATGTCACAACACCTATTCGAATATCGTTCGAACCATTGATGTATATATGTTACTATGTTGTTTAACTCAATGGTTCGAACACAGATGTTTACAAGATGGCGCACCGCAGGGGTCAACGCCCTGGTGACAGAACAATACCTGGCCGTATTTAATTCAAACGCAAATCCGCGCGTTTGCTAAGCAGTAACGGTAGCCATTTATAGGTCAGGTAGTTCTATTTTCAAACAAAGTTTCTGTTTGATTTTCGAGTAGTGTTAGATATCGAATAAATGTTATGGCAATAAACAATGGCAAATTATGGCGCATTTTACGGAAATTGGCAGAATATTACTTTAATACATTTTCAAACTAGGATAAAGACAGTCCTACTTAAGTAGGTGAAAGGTTAGTTTTAGGTAAGGGTCAGTGTGTTATCAAAACATATATTTGGCCTATTGAATTAAAACAAACGAGAACAAATAATTAGGTCATTGAGTCGTATAGATAACATTGCTTCACTGTTGGTACAGTAAAGCCTATTGTTATATCATATCATTAAGCACGTTAAAATACAAGAGTTAATTATTTTATTATATAATTAGATCATAAGTATTATAATATTATATAATTAGATTATAAGTATGCCGTGTGCCGGCTGCACGCAGTTCCCGGTTATCAATCGGGTAACTCAACATGTCTTGCATTGTCCTTATAAAGTACATAATAGAAAGTATAGTAGTAAGTAATAAAATAAGTTGCATGTAATTTAAAGCAACAAAACCGGCTGTCTTATCGCTAAAAGCGGCTTTTTTACGGATTGTTTGATGCAGTGACTAGCTTGGCTTACTGCGCTACGCGGGTCCGATTCCCGCACCGAACAAATGTTCGAAAGGCCTAGAGGTTCCGGGTTTGGGTTCTGGTGCAAAAGAGATTTATGTCTGTAAACTGCAGAGGAAATAGTAGCATGGAACAACGTTTTCAATAGAAGAAAAAAAAATGAATCCCGTAATACAAATCGCAGCGTAAGACGCCCCTAGCCGTATCGCCCGAGGACCTGAAGATCAGCTGGGGTTGTAAATTGTAATTGTCTAAGGTGGTGCTGCAGCTGCAAACCCTCAAGCAATTCTTCCATCCCTGATATGGCAAGCACACGTGTATTGAGCAGAACCTGGTTTACTTTTGGCTGGAGCCTGGAGGCGCGATGTATTGAATCCAGATTTGTGGGGCAAAGCGATGTGCCTGTTTCCCCCAGGACGAGCAGAAGCGTTCTAAAATTTGCCAAATCTAAATCTTGAATGATGTAATAAGACTTTTATACATGCTATTTTTTTTAACTTGCCTCACACAAAGGTTTCTCCTGTGTCGTGGGTGCGTTAACAGACACTAACTCCACACACTATACACCCAGACTCGGAACATCTACCTGTAGATCATAAAAATATTTGTTCAGTGCGGGAATCGATCCCGTGACCCGGTGCGCAGCAGCCGACTGTATCAGCCACTGAATTTCTGTAATCGAACGAAAAGCGTGGCGCCCCGGTTCTAGCAGACCAGAGGTGGCTCAGTTAAGTAGCGGCCTGCGGGCGACAAACTACAAACAGATACAGGCCCGAGACGGCGGCGCGTGTGATCTGCACGCGCCTTTCTGAAGTTATGTGCGGCAGTCCAGGTCGCACAGAGGCGGGGCCCGTCAAACAGTAATACCTGCCGGGGGGCGGCCTATTACTTCAAGGGTTCGCCTTCACCTCACCCCCAGCAAGAGGTAAGTGGTAGGACACCGTGGGGTTTTAGCCGGCAAGGCCCGCCCCTCCCAAGGCGGAGGAACTCCATGAGGATTTCGCCACGACAAAAAAGGGCTGGCTCAGTTCCAAAATCAGGCCCTGGTGGTGAGTAGCTAGCTGCTTTATCTGTCGACCTCGCGAAAGACGTAAAGTGCCGATAAGGTAAAAATGATTTATGGAGTAAAATTTAATTAAACGTTATCAAAATGTACGCGAAATAACTACATTTCTAAGTCAGGTAATTCAATTACATCGGTTTTAAAGATTGCACTGAGAAGGCCGTTTGATCACAATGACCTCTTCATAGTCAAAAGTAGGGCGAACCGTTTTTTTACAGGCGTTGATGTTCTTTGTATTTATGTTGGGGTTTGTCATCATCATATCGGTCATGTATACGTCCACTGCTGAACATAGGACTCTCCCATAGATTTCCACAATTGTTTCATAATTTTAGAGGGTATTTGTCAATACTCGCCAGGTTTGGCAAGCAGGTTGGTGAGCGCAGTACAGCTACCGTTGCACAAAAGGGACGCTGCTGCCCATCCTGGTTAAAATTCCCTTAGTCGCCCTTTCCGACACCCACGGGAAGAGATGGAGTGGTGTTATACTCTTCATCCGGACACCACACAAAAATATTATTTATATTTAGTATATGCAGTTACACCTCAAACTGCCTCATAATTACTGCTGTCTACCATTTTCCAACCTGAGGTTGCCTGGAAGAGATCGCGGATAGCGATAAGGCCGCCTATTGTACTTTTACTTAATTCAAAACTTCTGTGACTATTTTTGGTGTACAATAGAGAGTATAATATAAATAAATAAATACTGCGGACCACACAAGACAGCCACTACTGAAGAAAGGCCTCGCCCACAGAAATAGAAAATAAGAAGTGGTACGGGGGCGTAACCGCGCCACTGCGACATGCACAATCCGGGCCATTCGGAAAAAATGGCCGATTTATAACATCAGTTGAGTCGCGTAAGTGAAACTTTGTTAAAGTGTCGTGCCGTTCGGGGATAATATGCAAAAACCGAAGCGAAAATA